>JAYKKI010000053.1:11112500-12403750 GCA_039881145.1 Druceiella hillmani
TATGTCAAAACTAATAAGGAATACTCTTGAGGGAAAAATAATATTTATTGGTAAAGGTGGTCGAAAAATAGACTGGTCCTATTTAGAAAAGCTGAATTTCTTACAGACTCGGGAAAATTTTCTTTTGAGTACCAAACTTGTTGCTGATCGTATTAAGTTTCACAATAAAAAATGAAAGTAAAACTGTCCTCATAGCTCTTTAGTAACAATGTTAGTAATGCGTTAAAATTTTTAGACAAGAGCTTGTAATATCGTGACTATTGGGATGCTTCTGAAACAGTCCACTTCGGGAATAAAATTTATTTGATATTTTAAATAACAGAAACATGCAACAGTGGGTCTGTTTTAAAGAACCTATGACTATGGCCAATAAATCAAAAATATTATCTACCTTGGATTACACCGCGACATATTTAGTAAATTAACGGTATGAAGATAACAAACTAATCGAAAAACTGATTTCATCGAATTTTTAGTATGTATACAGAATGCAAAAACTTTATTTGAAAATTTAGTAGAATATAATCAAATCTTAAAATTTCTCCCATTAAATAAAATTAGTGAGGACCACATAGAAGTTCTATTTTCAAATATTAGATTTCATAGTGAATCAAATAATAATCCGACTGCCCGGCGGTTGAAGTTCATATATGAAAAAATATTAACACACGTCGAATTGAGGGAAACACGGGGCGCCATTGTGTCGCTTTAGAAGAATTTAACGTATTAAACTGCACATCTCACATTGACAGAATAAATAATACCTCTAATAGATTTAGAATAACAGAAAACGATTCCTTTGAACCTAGCTTTGATTTAGATATAATAGAGTGTAGTGATTTCACCGAAAGCAGAGTTGGTTATATAGCTGGGTACGTAGTTCAGTTTCTTATTGCGAAAATGAAATGCGAGGTCTGTATAAGTGCTCTTTTAAATAATAAATGTGGTATAAATCTCGTTTTTGTTCCAATTAAAGATCATGGGGGTTTAATATATCCATCACAAGATGCAATATATACTTGCAACATAAATTTAAATAATAAATGTGGTATAAATCTCGTTTTTGTTCCAATTAAAGTTCATGGGGGTTTAATATATCCATCACAAGATGCAATATATACTTGCAACAAATAACAAATGTGAAAGATTCGTAAAAAATTGCCTTGTCGAGATTGGTGGTAAACAAATACATCCAAGGTTTACAACTGCTTATATGATTTCAAAAATTCTTCCAACCTTCATAGGTGTGACCTATTTAACAGTTTAAGAAGTCACCAATATGATCAACAATTTCCTGAAAGTAATCATATAATAGATATAACAAAATCCATTATGCAAAAATATATTGACTTAAGACTCATTTATTTGACAAAAAAAGAAACTTTGGGTAATTTCAAAACGCAACTTTTCAATCACATTAATTTATTTAGAGGTCAATAACCTAATAAACATGTTAGTCCAAATTTAACTGATTGCATTATTTAAACTTGAAAGATTAATCCGTATATATATATATATATATATATATATATATATATATATATATATATATATATATATATATATATATCGGTTCGGTCTCCTCCGGTCTCGCTACGATGCCCGTTTCTTTCTGAAGCACTCTTTGTGGAGGGCGCTGATATCTTCACTCCACCAGTGCACCGACGGACGATGGTTAGTGCCACGTTTTCGAGGCATACTAGCATTGCAGGTTTTCGCAATCCCTTCATCAGGACTTCTGCCTTCCTTTCGGCATTTCCATCACTGTTTGGATCCTTATACAGAGCTACCATAAACGCAGTCTCATTGAAAGAGGTCGTCTTCCAACCAATTGCGTTAGTTATTCAGTGTGTTCTCTCACCATTATGGCCGGTAGACACCATCCAATTGCGCAGTGCTCATTGGTCGTATAGGTATCCATTAACTCCTAGGAGTAGCTTCCTTTAGCGAGGCAGCCACTAAAAAAATTATATCCGTAATGGAACTAGCCTCTGTGAACGTTGCTTTGTTGCTGCTGTTAAGTAGAACCACGTCTAATGCAGTCATGGCCTCCAGCAGCGCTTCCCCTTGTGCATTAGTCTCTTTGCTTTCCCAATCAACCGCCTTTGCGTCCCAAACTTTGCGTCCCCAGCGATTGCCACGGGAGAGTGCTGCTTCGCGTCCTCAGTCTGCTGATGAAGGAAGTCCTGGAAGACTGGGCGGAGCAGCGTAGCAGCTGTAGAAGTGCGATTCTGGTTTATTAATTACACTCTGAAACGGGATCTTGCCGCAGAACCAGACGTCGGCTTGGGAGTGTTATCCGTTTCCCAGGGTTGAGTAATTAGGTGTCTGTACGACTCCGATATTAGTGCCTGATCTGGATTGAATTCGCGCACGGCCTGCTCCCGATCTGTGAGCAGATCGTGCGCGGCCTCGCAATGGGGAAGGTTAAGTTGGAATACCTTTATTTTCGTTTGCCTTTTATCTCCTGAAGTGCCTCTCAGTAGACTGGACATATGCTGGTACCAGTAACGTGAGCAGAGGTTTCCGTGTTTTTTTTTTTTTTGACGCATAGAACACATCGAGCCTCTTTTTGGACACTCGGCTGCTTTGTGGCCTTCTTCTCCACACTTAATGCAGTGTTTGGATCGGTCCACTTCACTTATACCCTAAATGGAGGGATGGCCATAATGCCAGCACTTGAAACACTCGCTTAATCTCTCCACTGCTCTTATTCAGCAATTGACCCAGCCGATCCTGATCTTGTCGTGTTCACCGAGCACTTTCACCTTTCACCTGGTACCTCTATATCTGTATGACTATGTAGCTGTGTGTCTGTGTATAGGTCTGTATTTTGCTGTATGTCTGTGTGAAGAATGGGATACACTTTGTACAATATGCGTGTGCATCTAGTAGGAAACAAATCATTCTCTTACATGGACATTATTTGGTACACTAAATCTATTTATATATTATCGTTTTTTATTAAGGTAGTTGTCGTGTAAAACGCGTTGTCGACGAAATTCACTATATTTTTGAAATATTATTCAAATTATAAATATCTAATATCTAACTAATTTTAAAATTAAAAATAATTTACTGTTTAGTTTTCGTGAAAATCCCTCTCAAAAATTGTACAATTAACATTACAGGAAAAGTAGTTATTTCACCACATTTTTAATTTTATTTAGAAAACTCGTCGACCATCTTGTCTAAAAAACTAAGTCAATCTAAAATTATGTTATATTAATATTTTGAAAAAAATTATTTACTGTTTAGTTTTGTTAAAAAAACTTACAAAAATTATACAATCAACATTACAGGTACATACAAAAGTAGGCATTGCACCACACTTGTTGTTTTGTTTAAAAAATGCGTCGAGCGATTTGTCTAAAAAACTAAGTGGATGTAAAATAATGTTATATCTATTAACTTTTTGAAAAAAAAAAATATTTACCGTGTAGTTTTGATAAAAATCGCTCTTAAAAATTGTACAATTAACATTGCAGATAAAGTAATAATTTCACCACACTTAATTTTTTTTAATAACGCGTCGAGCTATTGTCTAAAAAACCGAGTCAGTGTATTTTAAAATACTGAAAAACGAAATTTTTAACATTTAGTTTTGGTAAAAATCGCTCGCAAAATTGTACAATTAACTTTACAGGAAAAGAAAGTATTTCACCACACTTCATTTTATTTAAAAAAGCGCAAAAATATTTTTTTCCAAACTTAAAATTATATTATTATATTCACAATTCAGGAAACATTTATTTTCAGTAAATTTTTTTTAAAAATGTTTGAATCTTACTTACTGATTGTGTGATGGATAATTTTAAATTAATTTTTAAAAAAATGTCTTATTACTGTGTCGATATTGTATTATATTTATTGTTAAATAAGAATTACATTTTATGTGCAATGCATAAGAAATTTCGCTTTTATAGGATGTCCCGAGACACCTCACTTAGTTTTTAAACTTACAGAGTCTTGAGTAGCTCCACTGCCTTGGAATTCCCGAAGACATAAATCTACACGACAACATTTTTGCAACTAAAGCCTAAATCAATTTAATCTATGCGAACCATAAATTATTTCGAGAACCTGGTTCCTCTTGGAAACTCAGAACTCTTTGGTGTTATATATAATTAAATACTGTTTTTATTTAAACTCGACTATTCCATTTTTATTATTTATTTCAATTATCAAAATTATAACTATGTGTACACATCATTACTTTCTTGTATTAAGTGCAAATAATAAATATTCTTGTACCCGCAAACATTACAACTTCATAGAAATTAATTTTCTTAATAAAAAACAATTTTAAAAATATCCACTAATATATTATACTACTTTAGCTCTATAACGTAACGCGCGGGTGAAAACATCTCTGTAAACATTTTTAGTGGAGATGGAGTTGTGCACTGCAATATTGTTACGACTTCAAAAGATTAGAGTGCGAAATGGGTGACATGTATTCGCAAACTGTTACGAAAACTATTCATGTTATTTTATACTGATAGGATATTAGTTTTTTGCATTATTTACACGACAACCAATCGTAAAATATTGGTTTTTCAAAGTTTTCTGCATATAGTTTTTGTAACCTGTTTAAATAATTTAAATCTAGTAGGTATAACTAAATAAAAGTCTACGTGATGTAGTATTATTTCTACTTTTAATACTACATCACGTAGTTTCATTTAATTGTGAATAATGAATTTCTACAAAATTAACGCCAAATATATTCAATATTTTAAATAAAAGACTTTGAATAAATAGAAAAGGCTTAATAAAATTATAAATGAATATTTGTATGTCTATCTATCATAAAAGCTGTAATAAAATTATAAATGAATATTTGTATGTCTATCTATCATGAATACGCAATGTTTAGAAACAATGTAAAATTTCATGTATATTATTAAGTATAATTTGGGGAAAGATCCAAGAATAATTATCTATGGTATCTTAAAGAAAGGGATTTGTATGAAACTATTTCTTAGTGTTATTCGGAAAAGATCATTAACAGTCATTATAATTTCAAATTGCCATAATAAATTTGTTTTTAAGTTTAGACTTTATACATTCATATTATCATAATATTTTTTTAAATTTAGACATTTGGCAGTTATTAATATAATTTTTATTAAACTATTATTTATTCATTTTTACCTTTGTAGCTTTATATTCACTCATTAGATCATACGGGATGCATCCCTATCATTTTATTACGCTGAATGGCTTCGTTGTTTAGCAGAACCCTCGCGCGTTTTATCGTTTCATTTCCATTCAAAAATTAAATACGATGTTGTTTATATATTATGGAAATTTATCTGCATTCAAAATTAATAAAGAGCGCAAACATTTTCTTAAATAATATAGTTAAAACTTTAATTAGAATGCTCTGAAACAAACTCTCGTGTTTCCATTAATCAGTTTGTTGCATCGCATGCAGTTAATACATTAATAAATATTTTAGTACATACGTAATCATTACAGTTTCGTAGAATGTAATTGGTGAGCGTTTGATAAATGTGCGAACAACACTAAAATTTTAGAATGTTTATTGGGAGCTGGATAAGAATACGTGACACAAGCGTGCAGAAACGAAAACAAATTGAACACCTCCATAATGATTATGAACAGAGATAAAGGCGTACGCGACATTATAATTGGATTAAAATTCATATGTTCCAAACTGGCGACACGTGTTCCTACACATTCGACGAACATACGACTTCTATCTCATTTTATATATATATATATATATATATATATATATATATATATATGTATGTATGTATGTATGTGTGTGTATATATATATATATATATATATATATATATATATATATATATATATATACTCATCATCGACGCTGTTTAGAATAAATCATGAGTAACATTTTAAAGGCACACATAGTAAATAATTGGCGATGCCGTTATCAGCACTTTTAGAATTCAAACGTAAATTTGATTACTTGTGATTTTATTACGTGTCCCATACAAAACGGAGCACTCGATATCCGACCGTCCATCTGTTACAGACATATTCTCACAAACTATTTGACGTAAAAAGTTAAACTTTGACATAACTATTATAAGCGTGAACCCAATTAAAGATATGAAGTGAAAATATTTGAATTTTGATTTTGAAGATTGATTAAGGGGGTAAAATTGAAAGTTAAAAAACGTCCAGACCATCGTGTGAGATATGAAATATAGGCTTGTTTGAAAATAAATTTAAAAATTAATAGCTCGCTTTTTATTGTAAATTTTCACACTTAACAGACACACAACTTCACACTTCACACTGTAACACTTCACAAAAATCGCCGTTACTCCACTGTAAAGTATATTGAAGGTATCGTACCTATGAAATTCGTTTTACGATAAAAAATTTGAAAATGCATTTCGTTTTGCGGTTTGATTAAATTTTCATACAAATAGTATTAAATTATAGAACAAAGTTTAGACTATCAATCGACGACTTTGCTTATATGGAATAGGGGGAAATGGTGATAAAATAAAGAAACATTTTCTTATGCGAAATTGAATTTTAGTATTGGAAACGACTAAGTGTAAGTTTGAGATGAACATAAATTAAGAAATAGCGTGAAAAAGAAAATTCGCAGGCTGTAAGGTGCCAGAATTATGTTGCCGTGATGTATTTAATATTTTTACGTTCAGGCTCTTTCTTACGATCAGGATCTTATCCTTTTCGGGATGATTTTTTTAATTTCCAAAGAAGGAAATTCTATTTGGTGTATATCCTATGTCCATTTTCATGGCTCAATTTTATACATATACGAAATTTCATGAAGATTGATTATTTGACGGTGAAACAGAACAAATAAATAAATTCACAGTATTAGTATTTAAATATTAGGTAGTATTAGAAATATACATCAAGAGGAACATTACAGAAATGAGCTTCTTAGAGCCAATAATATGGATCAGATGTTAACTAATTAACAATTTTAATAAAACTTTACAAAAATCCTGCTTTTTTCTCTCTTTCTGACAAATGTACTTAGATAAAGATGAAGTTATTATTGTGTTGAAAGCGAAAGATATAGTTTAGTTTTCTAAATGAACAAACTTTCAGACTAAGAAATGTATACTCGTAAAGTTATTGTTCATTCAGAGCATTAATTGCTGCTGTACTACTTGCACTTTATCAATTTCTCGTCTATGAATAATGTTTAGAAAAGTATGACTTCTGCAATGCACCTACAGTTAAAATCTACAATTTCGAATGATAAAACTTAAAATATTAAAACTTCGAATAATTTCAATAAAACGATTTTGTTATAGAAGTGATATAATATTCCTTTATTGTGAAACACGTCTAATGTAACTAGTTCGCATAAATAAACCTGTAAGATTTTGTTATAATAAAAATTGATCGCATGTAACTCGATACACGTGAAAGAAGTGAAACTTCTTTGGCGATGTAAACCTTGATTTTCAAGTATATAGAAAGGGGTAAAAAGACGGGGAGAGAGAAAGATATATAAAATAATTAAATTTAATAAATAATACAGTTATTCCTCCGATACCATTAAATTAAATTTATGAAATTATTGACAAATGAGTAGAATTTTTTGTAATGTAAATTTATATGTGTGTATATATATATATATATATATATATGTATATATATATATATATATGTATATATATATATAAATATGTACGTACGTACGAACCATACAGTCCGTGAAACAATTCAATTACTGCGCGAGGCATTTCCTGGTCGTGTAATCTCTCGTTTCGGTGAACAGAATTGGACCCCTAGATCATGTGATTTAACACCTCTAGATTTCTTTTTATGGGGTCATTTGAATTTGCATTGAAGGACGAGATTCAACGCTGCACCAACGAAATTCCGTCACATTTATGCAAAACGGTCATGAAAAACTTCGATAAAAGCGTACGTACATGTCAGAAAAGTCGTGGAGGTCATTAGCCCGATGTTCTATACCATTCATAACCTTATTCTATGTACTTTATGATTCAGTAAAGAAATAAAAAAATGAAAAAATAACTATTTTCTATTTAATTAAAATCTTGCATAAATTCTGGGATATGAATATATATATATATATATATATATATATATATATATATATATATATATATATACAAACATATAGTAATCAGGCTTTTACAATTCGCGAAATATCCGTTATTATCGTATAGTAACTAGCGCGCGTCATCTAAAGTTACAAACGATACAAGCAAAATCCGGAATACTTCTATTTTCCAAAATACAATGTTCTCATATAAAATAGATTTAATAAGCATTCCAAAAATAATAAAATGACAGAACGAGGTACATAATGACGATAAAGACAGTAGCAGTGCGGTGCAAGCTTACCTCCCCCCCCCTCCTCCCGGATCGCATCGATCGCGCATTCTCATCTAGGTCAACGAACGCCACAGGCAGTCGCCAGTTCCAGATATATTGGCAATGAATCCTCCTATTCTTATTGTCCAAATATTTCATTACTCACAACAAATAGATAAGCGTTGTTGGGCTACTCTCTTTCATATGGTCATTTAATTTTTTTACAATGGCCTTTTCTAAGTCTGTAAAATATCAAAGCAGTTTGTTAGAGGTGTGTATACAAAAAAAAGTTTCTAATTGTACTGAGAATTGAAATTATACAAAGATACAACAAACCTATGCAAAATATGCTAGGTTCTGGGCGGGTCGATGCATTACTTTCAAGAAAAGATAGGTGTAATAATTCACATCTAAATAAGCCAAATTACTTTAGTACCAAACCTTTCACTTACCATTCGGGATGATGACGATTTTTAGTTCATTTTTTCCTGCAAATTGATAATTTTTAGCTTGTAGTACAAAAATTAAAGGCGTAATCATTGTTTTCATTCTTATTACTCTAATATGCGTTTATAAGAAAATTAATTGCTTATTACACTCTATATATAAATTATTTTCATGGAGGAAAAAGATTTTTCGGCAAATTTTATTTTACAAGAACAATAATTCGAAGTGTTCAAATACATTAACTTCTAGGAAATTTTTTCCTTTTCCCGTGTATAAAATTGTGACCAATTTTTTAGGGTGACCAACAAAGTCTTATCAGGCTTACTTACATTTACTGGCCACGTAAAACGATACCCTAAAAGTAGTGTATATTCTAAAATTGTTTTAGCCGAGCAGCTTATAGTTGAATGATTAGAAAAGGCATATCTCTTGAGAAATAATTTGGATATATCGGATTCTTGTTATTTTAATATCTTATCTTCCTACAAAACATAGTTTTGCAAACATTAAATAATAAAATGTCTTTAATAACTATATATTGATATAGGAACAAAGAATAATAAACAAAAAAACTTCATTTCCGGAATTAAAAAAAAATAAATGTTAGGGAAACATTTGTTGTGAAGACTAGGTAATGTTAAAAATATTCATAAAATAACATTACAGAAATAAAAATAATCCATTATTATTAAAGAATTTCACGCTAACAGACATTGCACAATGCTGTTACGAGAAAATCCAATTGGGATATGGCAAACTTTTTGAGATCATTGTACTATATTTTTCTCATAGTCTAGCTCGTCAGGTCTATTGTACTAAGTATTCGACCTTAATATATTTATTCTAAAGTTTTATATCGTACATTAACTATAAAATGTCACCGTTGTTGATCGTGCTTTTAACATAATTACTAATGTAACAAAATATACGTAGAAATAAAAAAAAACACTTGACAGCATCATCTTTAAAGTAATGAGTGATGTTGTGACCAAACCTTGATTAGAAAATTGCGGTAAAAAACGCACTCCGCAATAGTGAAAATATTTGTGAAGATCGCCATAAATATCTTATGGTGTCGAGTTTCACTAATGAAAACATCTCCATTGTTATATACAATTCCGGGAACTAGTCATGTTGTTTTATAGTGACAAAATATAAGTTTTTGCACTATTCATATATCACCGTATTGTAAAATAATATTTTTTCAAAGTTTCCTTCACATAGTTTTTATATTCTGTTTAAATAATTTAAATCTAACAGGTATTAACCACTAAACAAAATAGAAGACTTTCGAATATATAAAAACGGCGTTTATTTTGTAAATATTAGCGTAATAAATGAATATCATAATAAATGAATGTTGTATGTATGTCTATGACGAATACACAGTGTTTAAATATAATTGTATATTATTAAGCATAATTTTTTGAAAGATTCAGGAATAATTATAATACCTCAAAATACCCTGGTACCTTGAAAAAAGAGATTTGCATAAAACTTCTTTCTTAGCTCGATATTGTGGTGAGCGTAAATGTGTGAACGACACTAAAATTTTGGAATATTTGTTGTGAGCGGAATAAAAATATGTAACTCAGATGTGCAGAAAAGAGAACAAATTTAACACCTCCATGATAATTATGAGTAGAGATGGACGTTGCGGCGCGTTTAAAATTCGTTTCTTTCGTTTCTTTCAAACTGGCGACACATATTTTCACATAGTTCGTTCCGTGAAGATACCATCCATCTTGTTTTAATTCTGTGATTCCTAATATTATGCGTGCTATTTTGACTTTATTGGTGGAAAATTTAACACATAAATATCAATAAACCTTACATATACTTGTAGAATATTTTAGTAAACTAAGATTCCTAAACAAAAATAGACAATACAATGAAACTGCCGGAACAAATTGGCTCTCTTTTCATTTGCCTCCTCCTCCACATTTTTATATCATCTGTGTTTCACATTAAGACATAAAATGAGATCGGTATATGACCCACTTTTTGCCACCTACGTGAAGGAAATCGACCACTATGCAACACTTCCCCCTCATTACAATGAAACTGCCGGAACAAATTGGCTCTCTTTTCATTTGCCTCCACATTTTTATATCATCTGTGTTTCACATTAGGACATAAAATGAGATCGGTATATGACCCATTTTTTTTCCACTTTTTACCACCTAAGTGAAGGAAATCGACCACTGTGCAACACTCCACCCTCATTATGGAAGGGAAAGCAATTTCCTTTTTTTTCTTTCCAGATGGCAATTTCATTGTGTTCTATTGCTAAACATATAATTTATTAAAAATTACTGCACATCCACTCTAAAACACTACACGTTAGAATATACCAATACGATCGCAAAAAGTGGGGTAAATATAATAACTTGATTTTTAATAATTTAAGGGTATCTTGTTTGCTTTCGTGTATTATTAAACATATCTTAAATCAAATAAAATGTGAAAGTACATAGTTATTCCACATACTACTTGACCCTCCGCGTAGGTCAATGGAGCAGTTCGCAGAACTACCCCGTCCCCTCTCTTCCCACCCTAAGCAGGTCACGTAGTTCGTGGAAGTCTACTAGGAAAGGCATTAAAGTACTTTTTGTAACTTATTACAAACATTTGTCAATCGCTGGCTCACACAACACTTATTCTTTTTGAAATATGTTTTATTATTTTACCGTCGAGATAATTACAGTTATAAAAGAATAAAATGGGAAGAGATAGAAATAAAAACTGACTTTTTTCGAATAGAATTAATTTGCAACGTTGTTTATTATTTAAAAGCACCTCACGGAATGTTTCTGTCTCATCGGAAACATTACAGTAAAAAAGGCCAAGTTCCTCTTTAAAAAGTCAGTAAGAAGAACAACAAAGTTCTTGCAGTCTTGCTAGAGAAATGTAGATAGCTTAGAACTCTGCGTCAAGGTTTATTATAGAGCTGTATCGATCAATCATTTTAAACGACCCGGGTCGATCGCGACCAGATCTGGCTCAACGATCGGACCGCGAAGATTCGATAGATCACTAGGTCAAAACACCCGCAGTCTCGTGGGTCGATCGCGATCGATCGATCACGCGACCCGTTGCGGCGGTATGGAGACAACTTATTTTGAATATTGAAGCTTTGTTTCGATCGGTCGGTCATTTTATATTTAATAACATATAAGCTATGCGGTATTTTGATACATTACCATTAGAATATAAAGGTCTGGCGACACCGATCGATATAGGCGGTGAATGATATTTACATATTCGTCAAGTGCGTTGCGATTATGAACCACTTAAAGGGCGCGCGGTATTTTTTTCACCTACGAAGTTCCCCGTATTTAAAAAAAACCAAGCATAAGTGGACGTGAGCAAGAGTAGAATGTATTGAATTTCAATGACTTCGCCCCCCTTTTTTATTGTTTCAAATGAGTCTATAGCCTATATCCTTGACAAAATTAAAATTGTGTAAATATTAGTCTTATGAACATGCAGTCGTATCTGACCTTTTTACAAGTTACAAGGGTGACAAAAAACTTAACTTTTAATAAGCGGCTAGGGTTTTGTTTATATTTTTCAATGTTCATATGTCGGTTATTTTAACGTAAGGACTAGCGGACCACGAATTTATTAGTAGCAGTTACATTAACAAGCTTAGTGTCATTACCACATTGTTCAAAATTATTATTTAAAATGTTAATATTAAACAATTTATTAAGTTTGAGTTTATTCGTGGAAAGACTTAATTATATACTTAAGCTTAGCATCAGTGAAATAGAAAAAATACAATTTTGTACTTTAGCAAGATCAGTGCTGATAAAAGAATTTTCTCAAATGCAAGATGTATAATGAATGTACGTGAAACAAAATTAAAACGCTATAAAATAGAAACCATTACATTTTTAAATTACAGGTACAAATGTTATTAAAAACTTAACAAATATATACATACTCGTAAATAACAGCCGGCGAATTTGTCGCTGTGATTTTCAAGTCATTGTCTTAACACTATATCGCACACTTCTAGTCTAGTCAGATAACAGTTTAAAATGTTTTAATTTGTATAGGCTATCCGTGCAACGCGGTGGACTATCATCATGTTATAATATGTATAATGAGTATACATTATAGATTATGATTTAAAAATAAAATTTGTGAGACTTTCTCAGATTTCAATGAGCTTCGTCTATCTCTAATTGTCATACCAGCTTTTGAAAAAAATCGTTCGCATGGCACTGAAGTGGCAGTGATGCACAATCTGCGCTTCATTAATTTATATAAACGAGGGTAAATAAGACGACGCTCATTCCACCATTTTAATGGGTCTTCTGATCGTCTTATCAGTGGCTCGCTCACATATTTATCTAGTTCAATAATACTAGCTGCCAATGGATTCCTCATAACCTCGCCTTCCACTTCTCGATCAAATACAGCCCATAAGCCGGAAGTTGGATGGTCTCTGATTCTCATGACCGAAGGTTCACTCTGTAATATTTCGCCTGTTTCTAATGTGGACAAATTTTGAAGTTTAACCTTAATTGATTTTAAACATTGCTCATATTTTTCATGATTTCCAAATGCACGTCGTTTAAACCGTGGATCCAAAAATGATGCCTCTGCCGCTAGCATATTTCCTGCTATGTCATGGAATCGTTCATTTAATTGGTTCCATAGCGACTGTACTAAATTTATAAAATTGTCAGGACCATCTTCAGTCAAATATTTTACCACGCTCGTCTTTAACATCCTTACAAATATAATAACTTTTGAAATTGAAACTGCCTCTTCAGAACTTATTTCCACGGTAACTTCATGAAATATTTCCAAGACTTCCACAGCTTTTTCAATCAGAATCCAATCGGCAGACGTTAAGGTATTTAATCTAGGTTGTTCTATAGCCAAGGTACTGATCACTGCATCTTTTATTTTTAGGATACGTTCTAGCATGTCGTACGTGGAATTCCACCTAGTAACAACACACTGTTTGAGCTTTAAAGAAGGCAACCCCATTTGCGCTTGTATAGACTGAAGTTTGGTTAATGCAGAAGAGCTGTGTTTGAAGTATTCTACTATTGCCTTCACTTGGTCTACCGACGATTTAATATTATTTAAGCTATTTTGTACTACCAGGTTGATGGTATGAGCGAAACGAGGAAAATGTCCCCAATTTGTCAATCGTACTCCAGCTACAACATTGGCTGCATTATCAGTTATTATCGCAATTATTTTGTTTTGTATACCCCAGGTCGATACTTCATTTAATAAAAAGTTAGACAAATTATATGCAGTGTGTCGTTGGTCAAATTTCGTACACCCTAAGAGCACAGAGGCAAGTTCGTAATTTCTATTTATATAATGTGCAGTGATCGCTAAAAAACTTTCAATATTAATTGATGTCCAACCGTCGGTAGTTAGGCATATCGCTTCAGCATCAGAGATTGACACCGATACCTTTTCTTTAACACATTGGTAAAGTTTCGGTATCAAACTTGAAGAGATCGTTTTTCTTGTGGGTAAGGTGTACGTTGGCAATATCATTTCATGCATTTTTTTAAATTCTTTTTCGTCTACTATGGAAAATGGATGATATCCCTTTACTATAAATTTTACTATTTGTTCATCAAGCTGTTTTGACTTGCTTATAGGCAGTGGCTTTGTAGATTTGGTAAAATGGTCTATTCTTGACTGAACTTGCCCTGTGAGCCTGTGGATGGTGGATTCGCTTTCAGTTATGGTAGCGGATAAGCCTTATGTTGAAGGAACAGCTTCGGCAATATACTGTGTCTCGCTTGGGATAGCCTCAGGAATAATTTGCGGGCGTGTTTCTTCTTGCAACCTTATATACATTTGTGGTTCTATAGCCACGGTACCATGCAACTTTTTCATATGCCGAGTTAAATTACCAGTTCCGCCGCCACCGTAGCTTATGACCTTTGAGCAGTACTCACATTTGGCTTTATCGTTATTTAATATGGAAAAATGTTTCCATATTTGACTTTTCTTTTTCGCTAGAGTAGACATTCTAACTTCTTTTATTTTAAAAATAAGTATAAATAACAAAATTGCCCTCCGAAATAGTCACGTCGAATTAGTATAGTTGCGAACAATGTTTCGATAAATATGGTCGATGAGTTCGTTCTCAGTAGTGGCTATATTGCAGAAATCACTGTTGAGTTCAATGACGCCTGTCGTCTAGTCTGTAGGATAGGTGCCTTCGCCTATTTGTAAAAAAAATTGAGTAAAATGTGCTATTGTTTCGTATTTCGATAGTTCAACCCTCGTATTTTTTATTAGTCGTAGTATTTATATGTGTGGCCAAAGACGTGTTTTTTTAATCATGCAATGATTTCGTCTGCTGGTGTTGACTTGAGGATAACTAGAAGAGCTTGTGGAAAGATTTAGAGTCTTGAGTGTATGAGAAGAGCTCCTCCCATCACTTCAGAGTTTCCTCGTAAGTCTTGTAATGTTCTGTCCATGGTTTCGAATGATTTTTATGTGACATTATGCATTCGTCCCAATAGATAATTATAGCTTGTTTTGGAAGTTCACCCCGTCCAGATGCTCTTGAAATTTTACTTACTTTGTTCTTGGGCTAAATTCAACGGTAGTTATTAGGCGGAATACGTCCTCCTTCTATGCGGCGGCCATGCCGGATGATGCTAGTGCAAGTGCGATGTTTTTTTTAGCGTGTGTTTCTGCCAGCAATAGATTTATTAGAAACGCTTTCCCGGTGCCGCTTGGTGCGTCCGAGTAAATAATTCCGCCAGTGTTGTTGTTGATCCGGTCCATGATAACATTGTAATTGTTTTTATTGTCATTGAGGTGTGGTTTGTTGTGAGCAATATGTTGTATAGGACACTGACAGCATTTTGTCGTCAAGTTATACTGAGGTCTGGTTTTTTATTGCTAAACTTTATGTTCTAGGCGAATGAGTATTTCATTGAAAATGTCGGCGTTGAATTCGACGGCCAATTCTGGATGAGCTTGTCACAGTATTTGATACAGTATCACTCATATTCTCTTTGAAGGGGTTACATGTTGGTAATGTTATGGAGAATAAGTCACTGATTTGTTCAGCTGAGACTGTGAGTGAGGCTTCTTAACCGTCAACAGTCTTGAGATCTGTCAAACTTGTTGGTACCCGTATTTCGTGTAGCAATATCCGGAGATGAAAACATTCGACGTTGCTCGGATGTACGGTGTATACTCGGCCTAATGCGTTAGTTTTCATGATTCCTGGATGATCCTCTACTCGAGTCCCTTATCTTCGTCGTTGAAAATTTTTCTTGTTGTGCTCTACGTATAATAGGTAGCGACGTCGACATATAATAATGTTTTCGCGAATGGATCCGTTTGGCACTGTCCTTTCTCCAAACGTACTGCTAGATGGTTTGTGTTCGTGTTGCCCAGTTGGTTTGTGCTCGTGTACGGGAAAATCGAAAATCCGCCACGCTGCTTCGTTGCTGTTGATGTATCTTCCCATTTGATACGTGAGGATCTCGTCGTTTCTGTTTTGTTGTTTGCTGTCTTTGACTACGTGAAATACTGCCATGTTCACATACTTACACAGACATATTTAGTAAATTTCACCGAATTGCAGTATTCTACGTTTATGTTTGCTTGGAACATTTTGGAAAGTAGTGGGTTTGTTTTTGGGTATTTTTTGTATGTTTTTGGGTATTTTTTGTACATTTTCCATCACTCATACGTGGCGAATTGGGGTTTAATGGCCCGCATGGTCCGTGAATCATGTTTTTCACAACTATGTAGTACAGCTCCGGATCTTCTTGTGGATTGGGAAATCCAGCTTGGATGATTTTGTCGATATCCGGTCTGGAACTCGATAAACAACCATGCTGGGTGCATGGTTTTAAGTAATTCAGTTAAAGTAATAAAGTAAGGTTTAAAGTAATTCAGTTATAAATTGATTACATATTTTCGTTATTAACTCACTGAGGGTTCAGTGAGTTCATAACGAAAACATAACGAACTGAAACTTCAGGTTATATGTCTATAAAATTGTTTTTTTTTTCACGTAAAATTTGTAATTAATTGTTTGTTACAAATAAATTGAATATTTAAATGTAATGCCATCACTGTATCAAATGAGACATAATAATGAGTGGAACCGGATAAGCAAGCAAAATATCCGAAAATAACTTTAAAATATTTGTGATATGACATTAACAAGCCATAAAAGCTTCATTCACAAATGGTTTAGACTGTGTTTTCAGTTTCAAATTTATTTATTTTTTTGCAAGTAGCCACTGTGGACGCTTTTACATGTAATTAGTTAATAACAAATTACTATAAGTTGGCACACTATTAAGTGTACTTTTTGCCGATCTGCAAACTACATTATTTGTAATTTCTTTTAGGAAAACTGTAATAAATTTTAGTTAGTAAATATACAAAAATAAAATAATTTCATAATGTTTAATAAATACCTAATTGTTTTCGTTTAAACTTCATATATAGCCAGAATTTCAACATTTGATTTCCTATTTAGTTTTTGACCTTAGTGTAACAGTAAACATCGAGAAAATCTAATCGACATCGATATCTGTCGCTCCCCGCCGGAAGTACTCAAATGGTACGTAAATTTTCGCGCTCGACCTTACAATAAATGTGTACCTAAATCGATTGCAACAAAACTCTAGTACCTGTGCAACTAAACTATACAGTATACATGCCTAACCTATTGACCACAACAAATGCTAAAGACGAATGTTATATTTATTTCCATCTCGATTAATATATTGAATCTTGTTAAAGTTCCAGTTGAATTCTTGGTGAGTATCGAGTCTAAAAAAATAATATCATAGGCCGCCCTTACAATATAGACAAAGTAATCACAATTTTTTACAGATCATTTTTGAATGTACAGTGTATCCATATATAGTTTTTATACGTCTCTTAATAGTTTTCTTAGAGTACTTGTACTCAAAGAACTTTTATATCTACACATAGCTCCCCATCGAAATAATATGGATAAAGATAATCGCGGTCGATGTGCTGCACTCTTCTGACAATACTCGAGCTCATGTTAAATCACCAATCCCTCAGCTACCCCACAAACGAGAAGGTTCGCATCGATACCTGCAAAATATTCATACCCACTAATATGAATAATACTTAAATCATCTTCCGACTCCAGTCATAAGAGATTCAATTTAAATTTTATAAGATAAAACACGATAAACATAAATAATATATTTAATATAATAATTTTATTTCGACAAACTATTGTATTTGTTATCATCATATATTTGTTTTACATTATTATTTAATGAGTCATATCACTCAAAGCCGTTTTTCTTACGTCTATTGATAATACGCCAATAGCCCTATTTCATGAAGTATTCTTCCTTGATTTTATTATAGTAGACTTTATCATTTAAATATACTTTATCCTCTAGCTTTTCGAATGTACAGTTCACGATCTATTACTCGGTGTATGTCGAACTGCCGAGGAATGATCGAAAAGTGAAATTATATAAAAGTAAGAAGTTATCGACTACTTTAGAAATTTTCATTACCTTGCTACGAGTTTCAACAGCATATGTTTGGTACAAAAAAGCACCAACTCCAAATAGTAGAGGAGAAATAAAGGAATCAGTTCGAGCAGTTGCAATAATAGAATGAGCCATTACCATCACCATTTTGATTTGCAAAGCAGACTCATAATACGACTAATAAAATTTTGAAAATTACGCTTTCAACATCCTATAAAAATCGTCGGAAAGTGAATACTTGTTTAGCCTCGAAACGTTGCGAGCAAATATTCTGTAAAATCATAGCCGCGTCTCCAATTTTTTTGTCATCTTTCCTAAGGAGGATTGTGCTTTTAATACGAAAAAAGTTTTTAGACATGATTTTATAACAGGACTTTCTGAGGCAGATGATAACATCGCGCTTGTCGGAAATATAGTCTCCTGCAATTGCTTTTAATAATCTGTCATAAAATTGGTAGTTCGCATTATTTTCGCTCATATCAGGAAACAATTATTCCGTATCTTCATCTCTTCTATTTTTCTGCCTCCTGCTTTTTTAGATTTATTTTATTCTATGTACAATCGTTGGTTGTAATCATAATGGTATTTAGCTTCAACAGAAACATTAGAACAGAAACATTAGCTTCAACAGAAACATTAGAACATCTAGAACATTAGAACATCTAGAACATTTGTTATACGATGTGAAATTCAGGTTGCAAAGTCATCTGAATGCTTTCTTAATAGATTCAAAACTGTATCTGTTGTAGGCTTTTAGATACTTACGATTGATCAGTGATCGCTTCTGAGCAAACGAAACAAATGTCAAATTAAAATCAATCAATGTAACTTTACTTACAGAAGATTAGGAACTTCGGCTTTTAGATACTTACGATTGATCAGTGATCGCTTCTGAGCAAACGAAACAAATATCAAATTAAAATCAATCAATGTAACTTTACTTACAGAAGATTAGGAACTTCGGCTTTTAGATACTTACGATTGATCAGTGATCGCTTCTGAGCAAACGAAATAAATGTCAAATTAAAATCAATCAATGTAACTTTACTTACAGAAGATTAGGAACTTCGGCTTCTACGGCGATGAACGGTTTTAGAATAATGTCTATTACAATATATTTGTATAGCCACCCCCGAAACCGTCCGTACTATATATCATCGTCGTGACCCTTTGCAATGGGTCTCCATTAAAGATTTGGCTCGTCGTTTTGAGGGTTTTTACATATTACACAGGCACTCATAACGAAATTGTACTTCATATACTTTTAAAAAATTAAAAATGCTTATCGCAAATTTAATTCGTCCATGCTCTCTTAGATACTTTCCAGAAGTGACAATGACATAAATGGGAACATTAAAGGAGTACCTCCGCTACTAAAACTAATAAAAATAATAGTAACGAAAGGCAGAGAGTATACCAATAGAATAATAATAAATTGTCGAAATAAAACTATATGCATTAATTTCTTGTATACTCACGGATACCTCTCACTTTAATCTCTTCGCACCGCTTTCTAATTCTTAAGAATAGCCTGTTAAAAAATTATGGCGCTAAAAGATCTTTTTAACCAATTGTGCATTTGCTTACCACTTATTTATTATTGAACTTGCGGTGAATAGTTTGTAATGTTGAGTAGTAAAGAATTCGATTCTCTAAAATAAATAATTTTAATATTAAGATATAGCTCAAAAACTATTTGCATCTCTCTTTTCAATCTTCCATCCTTCTTTTTTGTGGTCGTCGACGCCGAAAACTCAATTTTAAATCTACGCAACTGAAAAAAAACACTTATCTATCGAAAATGCTACGCTAAATGTAAATATTTCAGTATACTACTCCCGTAGTGCGAGTTCTACTTGCACTTAACAAGTTTTTTTAAAGAAAATTCTACTATTAAGCTTACAAATATTTAAAATAGACAATTATTATAAATCTAAATATTTACGCATAATATTGTATTAATTATGTTGAACATAAAATAAAATATATCTCCTAGATTAGAAGCTAACGAAACTTCGTTTCTACAGTACTCAGTACATCGCTACTTGCGCTGCTCGTCTCATTGCTTGGGATTAAAGTATTTTTCGACCATTTCTTAAACTGTAACCTTTAAATGTTCGCTCAAGTGCCTTTTGCGATATCAATAATTTTTTCGATACCATGTAAGTATCGAATTATTATTTGCCACCAAAAGTATTACATACAAATTCTATATAGCTATTCAACATTGAAGATACTATCTGGCTGTAAATTACTTTTTCGCGAAACACAAAGACATTAAAATTAAAAAAATCCCTTTTTAAATTAAACAAAAGATATGGTTCCAGGTATAATGAATATACAAATACTATGAAATTGTATATAAATATAAAATGTTGAATAAGACAGACAGAAAAATGCGATGTGAAGTAAAAAAATTACATAAAAAAGGAGATAGTTATATGTTTTATATATATATATATATATACATATATGTATGTATATATATATATATATATATATATACATATATGTATGTATATATATAAATATATATATATATATATATATATATATATATATATATATATATATATATATATATATATAGCATAGGTACGCTAGTGCACAGGATCCGTAGGTAGTAGAACATATTTTGAAATGTGCAATTTAAAATTATGAAAAACAGGCCCTTTCAAATTATACCCCACAGGGCGTACAGAATTTAAGTAATTTTTTTTCGTGTATTTTAGATATACATTCTTTTATACTTTACGATTATTAAAAAAAATGTTGCAAGGTGTGTGAATTTTAATAAGATGCTTCACTAGACTAAATTTTAAGTTTTTATGTGAAAAACTTTTGAGAAAATCGGCTGTAACAGATAGGCAGACATATGAGTGATCTAATAAGGGTTTCGTTTTTCCTTCCGAGGTATGAAAACTTAAAAATAACAATAAAACTGCGTACAAAATTTATCGAATATCACAGTAACAAATACTCTCAAAGCTTTTTCCATAAAGGAACGTATACAATATATTGAACTGCACGCTTACAACTTAAGCATGAGCGAAGTATATCCAATATACGAGTAATATATATTACTCGTATATTGGATATACTTCGCTCATGTTTAATTTATGGAGATATTTCTCCATAACTCTAGTTTTTAAAGCGATTAATATCTGAAAACCATCCACCTCGACCAAATTCAGTGTCGCAATACATATAACATGCCAATAACTCTAGACGCAAAACGCTAAATCACTCATCTACATTTCAATCATCTCACTTGTTGAAGAAGAACTTGGTACTTTTCACAGTAATGTTTTTATAAATATTACACTTCTTTTTTTTCATTTTTTTTGGAGGTCTAATAACTGACACTATATGTGTGTGTGTGTGGGTGTGTGTTAGTATACTCATCTATTAGTTACTGATAAAAGTACGAGTATATGTTATTTCATTTAGAAACATTTCGTCGAAGTACGTCGTTTGCATCCTAGAGTAACAGACTTTATAAATCACAACCGCAAACACGTCGAAATAACCAAATCTTAACGATAATTGCCGATAGCAAATATAAGCTTAGAGTTAGTTTTCTATAAAAGCATTCTTATTCAACACGGTATGCTTTTCTGGTATGTTTAAATTGATGGCTGCAAATCAATCTTTACACATTAACTTAACACACTAATCGCATTGCGCACGTATCACAATTGAGAAAATAAAATGAACGCGACTCGCACAGCTGACTAAATTATGTTACGACCGCAGTCGTAAATACACAATATTGCGTTTTTTATTAGTACCCAACGACTCCAGCAATAACATATTTATTAACCCCACCCTATTGTGGATGTGACCACAGAACATATAGTACAGAATGGACACTCCCATACTGACCCACATTAAAAAAGTGGTCGTAATTTTGTATGGACAATTGGAAGCCAACTCACCAGGTGGCGCTTCGATTATTACCAACGCCAAGAGATGGCGCTGTCCAGGTAGAACTATCACCCATAGATGGCATTATGACGACATTGAATTCTGTGGTATATATTTCTTAGCGTGTCTCAATGGAATAAATTAATTTCCAATTTTGGTAAAGCTTTAAATTCAAGTGGGTATTCTTACAAAGTATATATTTTATTAAAAGTGTTTCGTCCAGTGTTCGTAAAAAAATTTACATTAGAATATTTGTCATGAAAGGGTTATTCTTTTAACAAGTTCAAAATTCTTGGTTCAATTTCTCCTTCTCAAATTTCTCCTTGCATATTACATTTACAAATAATAACTTCAAAACTTAAGCATTTTACATTCATTACTAACCATATCACTATGTTGAAAGTTTAAGCTTGTATAAATTATAATTATTAATGTTAATGGTAAAATCAATATATTGTTCTATAACAAACTTAAAAAAAATTTGACAGAACGTGAATAGTTAAAATTGCATCCCACACTTCGCCAGTAACACATATGTGATTACATTATTGTTTGAATGTATCAAATGCTATTGCTCGATGTAATGCTATTGCTCGATGGAAACTACGGGAAGTGCTATTGACCATGTGCTATTGCTCGATGGAAACTACGGGAAGGTGGTGGGAGTATCTTCCATCGGGAATAGGAAAGGAAAAGGAAGTGATAGGTTAAGGAGTTGAAAAAATATTTAGTGAATTTATGTTCTAGTGTAGAAAGAAATAAATAACAACAAATCTATCATTTAGCATACTAGATCACTATTGGATATAGCAAATTAGATCAAAGAAAAGTAAGCACAGCAAGTACTTTTATTGTGCCCGAAATTTTATCACAGGGACTATGCCTTTATGCATGCGATGTTTGCTTGGTTAATTTGAATAAAGTAATTATCAATTAGAGGCGAAAAATATTGCTAACATTATTTTTTAACTTTTAGGGCTGGTAGAAATTAATATCAAAATAATTTATGAAAGCAATATTATATTATCAGTAAAAATAAAATGAAGACAAATAAACTTACGACACTCACCACATAGATAACATTGACAAGGTAAAGGAGCTTTGCGTTGTCACTCCACTAAAACATTCAAATACGGCTGGCTTACAAAACTTTTTTCAATTCATGTAATGCATCCTGGTTAACCTGAAAAAATAAAAGTTTAAATTTAAAAGATTGCAATGAATAGTTTGGAAGATTAATAGGTTAGCGCAAGTACAGATCTAAAAAGATAATATTAAATTTTACCTCGGATCAAAGCAAAAGTTTATATAGTTATACATTACACAAGTTTCGTAATTGATATATTTTACTTTAATTCTATTTAAGTTTCTAAGACAACAGTTTATTTCCATTTTAATGTAATGTTTAATAAATAAATTAGAAAAACCATATGTACAAATTATCTGACAATCAGCAGTAACTCGTTTTAAATATCGCAATGGACTCTCTTTTAAATTATCAATGAATATTATATCATTAAAAATTAACTGAAACGCGGCTTCCCATAGTTTATAATACAAATATACTATTCATTCTGCATCTAACATTTTACTGATACTTTCTATCTTATACATATATAAGTTACCTTATACATATATAAGTTATTATTTGCCTCGTCCATTAAATAAAAACCCACAACTTGTCAATTGTTTGCTTAAGTCAATCAATATAAAATCATTTTTCCCTACTTTAACTGGAAAATTACAACTCCAACGATGTAACTAATGGTAATTCTAAAACGATATCCAATTTTTTATAACCTTGTGAGAAATTATAATACAAGTTTATACAAATCTCTTTCATTTTTTAATCATATACCTCTGCATTTTTTCTTCTAAAACAATTTCTTAATTGATGATAATTTAAAAATACTTTGATACTTGGTAATAAAAAATAATACTACAAACAATACTTACCAAGTTACACATTTTGGAAGCTTGAAAAATGAGAGTCCTTTAGTACTTTTTTGAGTGGAGTGACGGCGGGTACAACGCACGCACGCCATTAATAGAAATTATAATACAACCAAAAAACGTATTGGTATCTAAATGAATATGAAAATACTTGTAAAAAGCAAAACTAAAAATAAAAGTTCTCCGGAGAAAATATATATGAAAGGCCGTAAAAAAATTCTCAGTATTATACTTTTTTGCAGGAAATAATACCACGCGTGTTTACAAATTACAAATGACAGCGAGAAAAAGTATGGCGCCCGGAAGTCCGCCAAGTTGGATGCGTTAACGCCCTGTGCTGAGTAATCCGACATTAGCGTTTCAAATTTTCGACTTCCGGTTACCCCTCTGTATATACTCTGTGGGTGCGACGAGCGAGTCTCATTAAACTGGTACGAAAAAGGGTTCATTCCGTAATTGCGCTCATTGAGGCCGAATCGCGTAATGGTTGCGGTTCGATTGCGTGCTCTTCCAAACACATTTGTCTCTAAAGTTTTTCGATAGTAATGTAATACTGTTTGTAGTATACGAATTGAGAAATATTTTTGATAGTAAACTTCTTTTCTAAAACAAATAAAATTTAGATTTTTTCAATACTTATACGTTTTATGGCCCTTTAAATGTTTATTTCTAATTTTATCTGCATTAGAAACATTATTACATATGCTACATCGGGAAAGTTTAAATTTATTTCGTTACTTATCCGAAATTAGGCAGGTTTTGCTTTATCAGCAAAACTTGCCAAAATGTAGATGCTTTATTATGATTAGATAATAGGGATAGTCGTCCTGTGAACACGGCGAGCATAAAATCAATAACATTACTCGTATCTTGAGGCACCCCGCTTCACGCCACTCGAGCGCTCCCTAAACTCGCAGTACGCGAAATACATTTACTCTACTCTCTGAAATACATTTATATACAGAAATACATTTATTATAAATTTTGTTTAATAGAATTAACAAAGTGGTCGGTAATAGACATAGAGGACATTTAAACCGGTAATCAATCAAGTGTGAATCAGAATTTGCGTCACTAGCTTCTGTTTTATGCTAATACTGTATTTCAAGAGAAAAAATTTTGTCTTCCCACAAAGTAGCATAAAACTTATTACAAAAACACCTGCGGTGTATAAAGGTCAAGCGTCCTTTTATGTCAAGCGTCACCGCCGAACCATTCGAAATGTATTATTACTAACCTTAGAATACAGAGTAATGCAGAAGGCGCATGCGCACAAATCTCTTCGCGGTCACGGTGAAGCCAAAAATCAGTGGAGGGGCAACCGCGCTGCGCCTACTAGCGCCCTCCCCCAATGCGCACGGTGATACCAGCAGAATAAATTTATCCACCAATTTCAAGAAATCGACGCATATAAGTATATCTGCTTGCGGCAGTACGATTCACATTTGCATAAATTTATATGGTCATGACTTGGCTTATTTGAAGAATATTTTCCACATTTCTAAAATGTTTATTTTGACGACAACCAATGGCCAAAGTATATTTAGATTAAAATTATTTAAAAATTTTGTCACATTTTACCATTTTGTTCATCACTTAACACTTTTAATACAAAAAGAAAACAATTATCTTAGTGTCTAAAAGTAAAAAGAGATGTGAAAAAGCCCATAATAAAAGTTTGAAAATATTCGATCTCATACTAAAGAAATTCAAAATAGGACGAAACAATTATTTTTATTAATTAGCATTCAATGTCGTGATAAAATTTCTTCATATTTTAAACAATATCGGTTTGCATTTTTCAAGAAATTAAAGAAGACGGCGGAAATGAATGAATTTAACATGTGTTTCTTGCCGTAATCCTACATATAATGGTTATATACGCAATACGTAAAATATTCTAAAATTGAATATGATAACGGAAATTCAAACGTTACGAATTCTGCAACGATATTTTCCAAATCCCAATTTTTTTACAAATAAAATTTTACATTTTTCAGTATCGAGCAATTAAGATGTTTTAATTTGGGCAAACAATTTTTTAAGAGGTGACAAAATGGCGCGTTTCTGTTAATAATAATCTACTTCGATATTTTAAAATTGGATAGTTAATTGAAAATGAAATTAAGTTATAGTTTTTACGTATGAAGAGTAATCCCCACTTGTTTCTTTTGCAGTCCAGTGATATTTTTGCAGGCGAGAATAGCACAAGCCGGCATATTAAGCTGTATTGTCACGAAACCTTTCAGAGATGTGTCTTAAATTGTACTGACAGCCGCGTTTTGATACTACGCATTTTATGCGTAGTTTTTTGGATACACTGTCGCGCGTGTTCTCGCCTTCTGGAGTACTCATTATTCTAAGTTACTGACATACAGGTTTATGTAGTTACCTCTAATGACAACTTCCACTTTTTAAGGCACGCACAACTGCAAAAATTAAAATAAAACCTAAACCATTTTATTACCTGACAGTTGTTTCAATTGACAAGCGTTTAATAATGGGACTTTGTCATTACTGGTTTCCAGGTAATAATATACTGGTGTTCGCACAACAACTAGAATCTTACACTCTTAATTTTTTTAAGTATTGTCTGATATACTAATATAACAATGATGTTCTTAAAAAATTAATTAGTGTTAACTAAAGAGCACACAAACGGGTCTTATGATTTCAGTGAGGTCGAACTTAATAATTACTTTGCTTCGTTTACTATTTCAATGGCATGTTTCTGCACCATTTTACATTCTGAATAGGTACCTAAGATGTCATTAATACTACGAGCACATTATCCATATATATATATATATATACGAAAAAGACTATACCATATTTATTTCCTATTACTTAAATTTCCTATTTATTTCATAGCAGCTACCCAATCAGTATTCAATCTAACGTAACTGAATTTAGAAATATTCACCGTATTTCACCCAGAACGCGCAGCAGAACACATCACATGAAACAAAGACCTCAGATAACGTAATACGTGTGGCATAGGTAAATAGATTTATCACGAGACTTGTCTACGGCACTACAATTTATCGAAGCCCCGGGCCGTGCGATCACAACCCCTGATTCCGATTATAAAGCTAGTCATAAATCGGACACTATCGGCCGCGGCCGGGTTCCTTTATTTATCGGCGCCTTGTCCTTAGAAGCTATTTAAAGGTATTGAGTATTGTATGAGGATTATTATTAAGTTATAGTTGAGGGAATATAGAGATTGCGATTTCCTGAGTAAATATTGACTAATGTTTGAAACATTGAAGTTAGTGGATTAATGGATAATAATGGATTATTTGACATGAAAATTTCTTTATTTTTTTTTATATCTGAATGTAAGATAAAATTATACATTATGCCCAAGTTAACAAAATGTCCCACTATTCTGTTATTTTCCCAAACCTAATATTACGGGCAACATATCAACCGGGTCAGTCGTCCGTATATAACGTTGAATCGTGTAATTATTGCATTCTCATAATGATGCATAAAAAGATGTTTGCTCTGTGACTAGTGAACTTATTATTATCAACAGCAACATAATATTACTATCATACGTACGTCTTAAAATAATATTTTAAGTCAATATTGCTTATTTTTATTTGATTAATGCCAACTGAACGTATCAGATGTTTAACCTAATAATTTATAAAGGCATCAAGCAGCGTCTTTCGGATTCAGTATAATCACGGATACTCAAATTCTATGGCTGAACAAGAGCTCCATGGAGCCGTGTCATCTAGTGTACATTAGAAAGCACCCGAGCGACCAGATCAAATGGTAGCAAGCAAAAAGAAAAAGTGGCCAAACATCGGGACGCAGGTTATGTCAACTCCTGACAAAATATTGTCTAGTGCTGCTTTTAAAAGCGTCAATAGAAGTATAGGAAAGACAATAGAAGTAAAGAAGTTACAAAGTGATAGAAATCTCACTAAAAACATTAAGCCAAGTTCGAAACTGAATACAATACATCGTAAAGAAAATTAAACCTGCCTACACAAGTTATACTTTTCTTTACGACATTCCTTCACAGAGCTGATTCCTCTTATCACTTTGAACGAGAAAAAACTCAATCGTTTCCAATGATTTAAAAGCTCCAAATTTTAAAGAAGTTTTATGTTATAAGATCACTTCAATACATTTATTAAACTCACAGAAAAATAAAACTCTCAGATAACTCTTTTAAAAATCCATGTATTTGCTTCCTATGTACTTGCTCCAGATCAAGAAAGTGGGATGCAATTACAAATGTTATAAGAAAATGTAGCTATTTTTATGTATATACGTTATCATCAATATGTTTATAAATTTTTATTGTGAATATCTATAAATTTCAATTATTAAATTTCAATATATAAATGAATATCTATAAATTTCAATTATTACCTATAACGTCAATCGTTCGAGTGTATCGTCAATAATAATTTTCGTATGAACCGTTTATTGACGATCTGTCATATTTCCAACACTATTTAAACAATTAAGTGTAAAATATTAACAATTATCGATAATTGCAAAATAATGGCACTGTAAAAGTCTTTAAGAAAATAGAACAGTTACTCATTTGTATTAAACCAGTGAGCGGATTAAGCGGTGCACGATGCGTCGGTGCTGAACTCGATTCTCTCGATTTTTAATCTAGCCAAAATTGTTCCGAAATCAATGTTTTTGTTTAAAGTCATTCTCTTATTTGAATTTTAATATTTAAATGCTATGTGTAATCCCTGTAGTGCAAGTTTGATTACTTTCTTAAAATTTTTATTTACGATTAAATTGAATAAATTGCGAAAAAGATTTTCAAGTTCTTCGAAAATAAACCGTATAAACCTCTAAAATATAACCTCGATAATAAGCCTCTCTTAGTTATAAGGCGTGGAGTCGTAGAAAGTTTGACAATCTAAAGTAAGGGAAGGTTTCAACATTTCAAGCGAGGGTTTAAACTTTAAATCAGTTATAAATCTGTTTTGGTTGTAATGGTTTCTACTGTTTAAAAAGTGGGGATTTCGTTTGGTCTCTGCGGAAGATCCATCCAGTTTGAATCATATTCGACTTGAATTCTTCAAGGTAATTAGTGATAATTTTTTTGGCTTTGAAATTCCGAACCTTGCCATTTTAAGATCTAAGTAATTCAAAAAATGTAAGGCAACATATTACATTGTCATAAGGAGGTAATTTCTCTCCAGCCACTTTGATAACAGTGAACATAGTCATTTTGCAGATAAATTATTTCATTTGAGTATGATCCACTTTTGTAGAACAAAAGATACGATAAGCTGTTACGATATTGTGCTGTGTAACCATCGGAATAAATAATAATTGGTATTTTTTTAACGCATGAGTTCCAAGTTTAGCAGTATCCTTTGTATTGTAATGGGATTGAATTTTGGGGATTGTATCGAGGATTGAACTCATGTATAATTTTAAATTGGATCTCTGTTTATTCTTGTCGAATTTTTATTATTATTATTATTATGAGTTAGAAGAAGCATCGTCGAGTAATATATTTTTTTAAAACTAAATGTACCTAAGCTTACAATTCTTAAGAATACCTGACGACAAACTGGGATTTGTTCTGTTGTACCATTACTTTTTTTTATTTGCGAATGATATTTCAGAGTGTTCCCATACCACGATGGTTCGAATTTTGTTATTGATTTCTTTTTTAGAACCGATACGTTATTGCCACATAAACTTTTTTGAGACTTATCCATAGTATACCAGAATAGATTAAAAAAAATTATTACATTTTTCAACAGTTCTATTACAGCAATAATGTACAGCTGAATTTTTCCAGATATTTTGAAAATGTGTTTCGGTTTTTCTTTAATATATTGAATTTAATTTTTTTAATAAAACCTTTTAACTTAATATTTACATAAAAATATATCCTCAAGTAAGTCTCAAAAATTAAATTATTGGTGGTCAAAATTTAATGACTGACTGAAGCACTGTAATTCCATTGAAATGTTATTTGTATCAGTGACTTCGTTATTACTCGAGGAGTCAAATTGGACATCAGTAAAAATGAAATTTGAGTTCGGAAAAAATCAGACGCCTTAGCGTTATTCACCAGTGTGATCTAAAATCTGAATTAAGTCATCGTCTTTGTATGGAGTAGCGACGGCAGCGGTTAATGGAACTTTATAAAATTAATGACTAATTAATTTCGTAGTAACTTAGTGTAAGGATTTACTGGGGACAGGAATCGTTTTGTGCTATCACCGGGGAAAAAGTGGCCATGAATAATTTATTAACAACAAAATAAACCTGTGTCGCAAGAGTGTAATGATTTATTATAAATTTGTATAAAAGGGTTAATTTAAAAATTATTTTAATAGTAGAAACAAGTACCTTATTACTTTACTATATTACTTGTATAACAATTTCTAGATACAATGATGTCAATTCGTATAGCTAATTGGAATTTTTTACACTTACTGCACAGATACCCATACCAATTTATTCATTCGATCTTGAAATAATAAAAATTACAATGTGTTGCTCAAACACCACTATCTATCCCATCTAAAAAAAAGTGAATGAATTGATATTGCTTCACCAAAATTCACCCTAAGGGACCCATAAAACCATAAACCACGTGGGTTCTATTTGTGCTCTTTTGTCCCCTCTCCCCCTTCATTCACCAAAATTTGTAGTACTGTTTTATAATTATTGTATTAAAAATCATCAGAACTTACAAATTGCGTCAATAGCCACTCCTATAAGTCAGCAATTATAGGAAAAACATCTTGCTCTGATACAGCCAGGGGATCATTTGATGTCTGAGTGTCATTTTCTGGTATGTCGATGTATAGTTCATCTAGCCACTCCACTGTCGGCTTAGGCGTAACTAAGTCTCACAGTACTTCCCTCTGTTGCTTAGAGAATACATTTTTGACACGCTGTTTTTCAACAGGAAAGGTAAGGCCATGATTTTTATGTGCATTTTTTTGCGTTTTGGGTGCAAAATATACTCCGCAAGTATCACAGGTTCTTCCTTCAATCTGTTGGGCAGTAGAAGTCGTGCGGCCCATGAAAACGTACTGCTGCTTCTGGTTTCAAACTAATAGATTGTCTGAGGTAGAAATCAGGAAAGCTGTCGTTTTCGGGAGTGTTTTCCGGGGTCGGAATATCCAGTAGACCATCAATTGTCCTGCGCAAAGGGAATGGCGTTGGAAAGAACCCCTTGCTCATAGAAAGGAGATCTTTTAAATTGCTTTTACAGCCTCTACAGCAATCCTTGTCAGCACACTTGATAATTTGAAGAAAGTAATGACTCTCCTGCACATGACAGTAATACCATTCGGGCGATACGGGCTCTGGCTCTTGAGCGGTGCACATGGGCTTGACATACTCTGCGTTAACTGGATATTCGTCTATAACCATCCCGCCCCATACTTCCGTAACTGTCTCAGCAGCGAATTCAATATTTCTTAGCTCAAGGTCCTTGTCACTGTTAACTGCGGACTCATTGAGATGATAACCATAGTGACTGCCTCATAGTATAAGACCGACCAGTTCGCGACTTAATGGAGCCATACGCCTTTCTACGCGATTATAGGCACTTTGTCCAAGAGCGTTGGTAATAATAAATAGTCTATCTAAGTTATAAGTTTTAAAGTGATCTATGGCATGAGCAGTTACTTTTTGGTATCGCGGATTTCCATCCGACCCACCATCTGACATTATTACAACGACTGGTTTCACATGCTGTTGATTATCATAAATTATTTCTTTGAATGATTCCAAATCAAGTAATCTTTTCAAATCGAAAGCATGTCTTGCTGCCGTACTAGAGCTGTGTTTGGCGCTGCGAATGGCAACGTATGTAGGCCCCGTATTCGACACTAACTTTGAATCGCCAACCTTGTCACTGTCAATTTTAATTCCCGCGTAAATGCTAGGGATCAGTTTGTACTTGGAAGCAACCACCCAGTCATGATCTGACAATATTACTTTATACTCGAAGTGCATCAGTATGGGTGCTTGCTTGTTTGCAGCAATGCATCCCATTGGTACTCTGCTTTTATCATCTTGAGAGATTACGGCCACCTTACGGCCACCTGGCTGAGAGTCAGCAGCTCCGCCAAATATAACAATGTTTATAATCGCGTGTAGAAACTCTGGTTGACCTTCCTCAAGACGAGGGAGGCCTGGAGCTTCTCGGATGTGTAACGTTTTTGCTATATCTGAATTTTCTATTCTGAGTACTCTTAATGTCTGTTGTCTTTCAGCCCTGTATCTTTCTGTCGTTTTGCTTTAGACTCTTTTGCAGATAATAACTTTTTACTCTTTTCTAGGTCCTTTTTCATGCAATTAATTTCTTTCTGAATTTTAGGTTTAGCGAGGCCAGAGTCCTTCAATGGCAGCAATGAGCTGTTTCTTCAGTAAACCTATCTGGGCCTTCAGTGCATCTTGAGCAAGCGACGGGTATAGGCGAGTTTTACTGTTGCTTGTCACTGTACTATCCTCATCACTATTTTCGTCGCTGCTAATCTCAATTTTGCCTGCACGCTAAATTCCTATTAAAGGACTGTAGACTGAAGATCCTTCTATAGGCGGAGGCATGGCAATACTTGGGGAAAACGCCGCCGATGAAGTTGATGGTGTTGCCGATTCAGACTATAATTCGGTGCTCGCTACATCAAGATCATCACTATAAGTGGACAGAGCATTGGAGGCATGGATGTTTGCAGCACTCTGTTTCGATTTCTGACAGATAAATGTATTATTTAGGTATTAGTAAAAATTCAAAGCTCGAAAGGGTTGCGTTGTTTTAGTACAGAGTGCCTAGGGTTCCTAGAGTTCATCGGACCAGTTCCATGACTTAATAATGGTGTCGAACCGACTCTTACGGCTAAAATTAAATTTAAGTTAGTCCTGTCACTTTTAAATCTGACAGGATTAAAAGAGACAGAAAATTTTGCCGATTTAAGAAACGTCTATCACTAAATTTTACTTCAATTTCAGTTGTATTCTCCAAAATCGAGGATTCTGGCTGAACTGCCGTGTTTTCACATTTCTAAATTAGCTATGAATCATCTATATCTTTTCATTCGGTCATACTGACTAACTTAAATTTCATTTTAGCAGGTGTCTATCAGAATCGACACCAATATTGCAATGTCATCCTGACTAACATATCTATGCAAAACTTCAGCTCAATCGAACATCGAGAAATGGGTCAAATTTTGACTTTTGGCAAGATTTGAACTAAACAATAAAGTTAAATAAAAGCTTTTTAAAACACACGCAGTATCAGTAATACTATCGATTTCTATAGTAATTTTAATAAAATAAACAGAAAAAAATTTACTCTACTATAATATTAAAACTACCATAGAAATCGATAATAGTCTGACCGATACTGAGATAAGGTACTGTTTTTTCGGAACAAAAACATTAAAATTTCAGTGTATTTTAGCAATCACACATTTTGTCATTCGTATTAAAATAAACAGTTCCGACAATTTTAATTATATTTATTTTTATTAAAACGAAACATAATCGTAATGTTGTACGCAACAACATTTATATTGTGGCCAAGTAAAATGGTCTGTAATTTATACGTCGACACTCTGAAAACTGACCAATTTCATTTGGCGGTATTATTTCACACCATAATCTCCAAACTTAGTTTTCTTTTGCTATAGTTCCGTCACTTTCCGGTCTACATTTTCGGGGAACAATGTTTGCCCTGCTTAAAAGATTTCCACAGCTCATTGACGTCGTTTTGAATTTTTATTTTGGAATACTCGCTAGCGAAACATTTTCGATAAGCCTTGTAAAGTTTATTGTATAACGCCATTTCACATCAAAACTTAATAGCCACTTAAGAAAAAAACACACAGATGTTCTAAATACTATCACAGTAACTTTACATTCCTACATTTAAACATATTTTTGTATGAAATACAAGGACCAAAATGGACGTGGACGTGTGCAAGCAACATATGTAAGTGAATTGTCAAACGTGAATGTTTTACTTGGAAACGTCAAAACAGTGTTGTCAATGCCAAATAGTAAAAATAATAACATCCACAAACCTACCATAAATAGACGAGCAACAGTATTGTTAGAAAGAGATGATTAATGCAGTATGACTTAAGTATGAAAAGGAGGCAGATATTATTTTTGTCCTTAAATCGTCGTGTTCATTTTTTTGCTGACCGACTCTCAGTATCTGACAGTTGCCGGACACAAAGGAGTGTGTCTTCGTGAAGTTTTTAAGGTTCAATTTCATCCATATTGTTGAAACGAGATGCACGATGGCCACACATGATGCAATCTATGTCTGCATAGATAGTCTAGGTCTGTGGATCTAAGTATATTTTAGTAAATTACGTAGCTCAAGCTCCGGACCCCCTTCCCCTCACGTAGGCTAGCGTAGCTTTTACTGGACCCCTCCTCTCTCTAAGCAAACGACATAGTTTTTGGACGGACCCTAACTACAACAGTTCCAACGTCATAGAATAAATACGACAAACGACTATTTTTCTCGCTTGCACGCCTTAATTATTTGACTGATTTTGCAAAATGTTGCATACATGTGACATGTGGAATACAAGTTATATCACAAATATAATACAAGTTATAACACAAATAAATGTGGAATACAAGTTATATCTTAAAATAAAATTGTCAAAGCTATATATTTCAAAATGTGTCGCTCATTTTCCAAACTTTTATTAAAAAGTAGTAAGTTGTGGTAATTTAGAAAAATTACCACAACTTTACGAAGAATGAGCTAGAGCTCCAAATTTCTGAATTAACAATTTGTTATTGAATGTATAAAATTCACATTAAAACTAAAATCTCCCCTAAAAATAAGAAACAGAAAAATAAAAAAAGGAATAGAAAAGTATTTAAAATAGTGTTTTGAATATATTTGGCGTTAATTTTGTAGAAATTCATTATTCACAATTAAATGAAACTACGTGATGTAGTATTATTTCTACTTTCTTTGAGTTCTTTACCACGATCTAGGTTACGTTGTATTTCTATTTCTTTATCGTTTCGTTGTACTAGTAGGGCCCTAGGCCGGGCCTAACTAGGTTGTGGTTGGGCGGGCGGACTCGATGCCGCTCGCTGGGCCAAGCAAGGGTCTGGGTTTTTACCGCCGCTTTGCTAGCTGACGACAAGAAGGGGCGGGTTTTTCCCAGACTGGGAGTTGAATCATAACATCTAATGCACTACACGGACATTTTTTTTGATCTACCCCAATGATATATATATATATATATATATATATATATATATATATATATATATATATATATATATATATATATGCTTATACTGGCCACGTATAGTAGAAAATATAATGGAGATAGAGTATAACATTATTGCAGAAATAAGTGCCGAAGTGTAACAAAATAATAATAATCCATGCCGAAAGTAAGAATTACTTTGTAATTTTAGAATAAATACTGTTATGAGTTATCATCATCTGGATAAAAAATGAATATAGAATAAGATACAACTCCATGATGTTTTATAACAAAATAGCTGTTACTTCTATAAATAAATATGATAAAATAAAGAATAATAAAAACTGAACAGACAACAATTTAATTTATCATAATTGTTGCTAGGTCAAAGTTATAATGGGTATATTAAGGACTAATTTATGAAACAGCTACGTATAAGCGCACAATAGATCCAAAAATACATTCGTTAATGGTGTTGGATAAATCTGAGTAATGAATATCAGTATGTACATGCAATTAAGCTAAAACGAGATATGATGAACTGATGAAATAAAATATTGTTACTTTGTATAAAATCATAAAAAACTTGGACTTTTTTCGTTATTAAAATTTTCTGAAGATATTTTTAATTTGCGCAATATTGCTGTAAAATGAACACAGTGTGTGTGAATTCAATCTAATTGGGCTACGATGGGACTATAATTAAAAGGAATGTGAGGAGCACAACGTGTCTGAAGACATATTTCTGAAACAATTTAATAAAATTTAATGATTAATGAATAGACCTCACACTATGAGGGCACCGAATCCATTTAGATACGTATAAAAATTTAAACAATTACAAGTAAACGTAGTGAAACTTCACATGAAATTTTCAATAACAATTAATGTGCAAATAATAGGGTACGGTGAAGTTAACTACTGCTACAACCTTAAAATGCCTCCAACTTCTTCCGAACCTTCATCCCCTGAAACCGTTTAATGTTATTAATTATATTTTTATTAATGTTCATCATGCACTTTTCAGTACTTTTAGTTAGTATCTGATTTAAATGTTTTGCTAATATGGTGGCCAAAAATCGAAATTTTTAAAAATGCTATATAAACAGATGTATGTATTCATGAGCAGTATATTATATTTATTACCACAATCAACCTTCCAAAGGATATTCTGAGCAATATCGAAAATGGCGGTTGATGTTGACGGATTTTCACCAAAATCGACTTAAATCAAGAAATGGCAAAAGAAATATCTCTGACAAATGTTAAATTCTGTTAAAGTTTACAAAAATTATCATGTTACAAACACACACACACACACATACACACATACAACCGATACGACACCCTACACTATTCAAAAGTAAAACTTCGTTTGTAAACATATTGTCTAGCGTATATTCCACAAGCCTAAGAGAGATATCTTAAGTGTCTGAATCTTTTATATTTGTTAATGCAAGTTAAATAAAGTAACTTACCTTTTTAGTGCTTGCTAAATCCATTACGGCGATTTTTTGGAGGTTTTTCATAAGCGTGGCAAACTAAGTTTAGAATGTGATTGTATAATTAAAGTATTACGAGTGTATGAAAGAACTATGAAAAAGCAAGAAATTATTAAATATGAAGCCTAGTACAGTATATATATAAAGCTTGGTCTTACTTCAGTCTGGACGGAAGTATCGGTAAGATGGAAATTTGTGGGGTGATTAATTTCAACGATTTTATTCATTCTTATGAAGATGAAAATACCCGAAAGTTGTGATTACCAAGAAGTTGAATGGATATTGTATCGCCGGGGTCACGGACATCCTTCGAAAATGAATTTTATAATATTTGAATCAAAGGAAGTCAAATGTAATATACAAGTTTACCTACTCGTGTCAAAGTGAAATTTGTAAAAGATAAAGTTTAAATTTTTAAGCACACCTTTACTAAAAAAGCTTCGATATTATTTATTAAAGTTTTGTAGTATATTTTGAATCACGATTTGTTCCTAAAATGTAATTTCTATCCAAATAGTTAATATTGTATTCTACATTAACTACTCTTATTAACAATTAATTAATTGATTGTACGTACAAACTAAATAGCGAACAACAACCAATTGCAAAGAACAATATATCTTACCAAAATAATCACAGAAATAATACTTATCCGTTAAGCTACGACCGTACTATAGCGGCGCTGCGCGTCACGAGGCGCCAAGATGAGCATTTTGTGTGCTGCGTGTGACACTAGCGACACAGCACTGCGTGTAGTGGCAGAATTGCCTTCGAAAGAATATTTTGACTCGCAGTGCCTCGACACGCAGCGACGTGTACACCAGTACCAGTCAGTTCGCGCGCTAAGTTCGGAAGAGTAACATACGTGTAATGTGCGATACAGTTATTGAGATCGACAAAGACAAATTAATTAATTTAGTAAATGCTTATCGAGAACTAGATCGATCTTCAATATGAGCACTGTATTAATTAAAAAAGAAAAGGCAACATATGGTTCAATCAAGCAATCTGGTAAGTAAAACAGTATTGTTATGCCTTTAGTATCTTCTTTATTAACCAGTAATAGAACATAGAAAATGTACTATTCTATTCTACTCCTCGCCGATATCACATGGGATTGATTCTTCATTAGTCTCTTGATATTTTCACAAATAGCGAAGACCTATATGTGAAATTGCAACCTACTCTTGTCATAAAGTAAGTTTTGAGGAGGAAAATGTCGTCACCTACTCTATAACATAGCGCATTGGATATCTCACCTCTGATAATAGTTTTGGGGAAGGAACATTTAAATTGTTAGGTTCTAGTTTTTTACGTAATTCAGAACGGTGAAATATAGCACCATCACTGTCTTTCCCAAAATCTCCACATTTACTATTACAAATTTATAATCGACGTCCAGTAAAGCCATTAACGCGAAAGAAAAAAAAACTTTTTATGATTGAGATATAATGACTTACTGGTGGTCAGGCGATTTTATTTGTACATGCTTCTCGTGTAGTGCTCATAGACAATTAGAATAGTTTCATTTGTTACGAAAATCTTCGGCTACTTTTTTCCACATTTCACTATTTGTTTCAGGTATAAACATTTTTATGACTCATAAATAACTACATGAGTATTGTGTGTAAGATTTTTGAAAAAATAAATTAGTAATATGTATTTATTTTATTTACAAACCATGTTTGTAGGAAAATGTGGCAATCGTTGCGAGGCGAATACAACATGAGCACCAAAGATGGAATGCTAAGATCGAGGTAGAGCAACAAACTCAAAACCACGGTGTTATGAAAAACAAATGGATTTCTTACGACTATTTTTCAAAAAAGACCAATGAAGGAAGCTTTGTATCCCCCAAGAAAGACTCAAACAGCACCCCTCACAACATCCCAATCTCTCAAGAGGAAAATGGGTTTATAACAACATTCATGTCAGCATCGACTACATTAGGAATATTTATCAACATAAGGAAAAACAAAATGTGATAGGCTATTCAATAGAAATCTGATATTGCTAACATTTATGAGAAATATTTAGACAGATAACAAAATCAGATAGCAAATGCAAGCGGTAGTAGCCCCATACTTTCACTGTACATAGCAATGACCTACATAGTCTTGACTTTTCCTTCAAGTTTACAGTTAAAATTAAAAATAAATTATTTGACAGTTTCTCAAGTTAAATTTGATCTTCAACAACGCCAACTTCCCCTTCAGAAGCGCCTTCAAAATTTTCTAGGTCAGAAAATCGGTCATTTTCTACTGAGACACCTACACCTCCTTCTATCACATCGTGAAGGAATAAAGAATATATAACACAAATGTCGGAAAGTATTAGTGGAAATCCAAGAACTTATTATTTGAATTTAAGGCCTGGACTGGAATGTAAGTACAGTGAACATACTTCTCAAATGCCTTTCACTTCACCAAGGGCTGAAGAATTGTATACAAGTATAAAATACGTATTATAAGCTGAAATAGTATTATTTCAGTTTCGTTGTCAGTAACCGTTTATTTTTACATGTTTAATTAAAGAAAAGAAGCAACTGTCGTACATAGACACGATTATTTTCACTTGTTTGCATCAGTAGTGATGTCATTCAAGATGCCATGACAGTCTTGAGCGTTTTTGAGGTAAATTTAGATTGTTTTTTTTAAACGCAAAATACATAATGTAAATGTTTGATTTTTTGAATATTATCATTTTTTGGGATAAATAGACATTAAGGTAAAGCATTAACCACTTTCCCAAATTTAGTCAACTAGCATATTGTATGGTGTCAACGCAGTCATAACATTTTTCCCCGGAATTAGATTGACATAAGAATAACTTCACTAGCTTTGACGGCGTTTTTACCACCACGATTGAGATATAAATTGTAATGAAAATAAATACTTAATACTACCAGGATTCTTTCTTCTGCACTAATTAATTTCCTAAAACAAATATCCTTTTGCTTTATATGAGGTTCCACCAGATGTAACAGCTCATAAAATTTTGTCTTTGACATTCTGAAATAGGTGTGGAACCGAGCAGAGTCATTAAGAAAGCAAGAAAACAGATTACGGTATTCCCATTCTTCTTAGCTTGATCTCAGTATAACCCTCATCAACGCGACAGTCGCCAGTTTTTGGCCAGATTTACGAAACTGCTATACCGATTTTAACCAAAATAAAAAATATTATTTATATTCCAAAATAAAGAGCTTGAAATTTATCTAGTTCGAATATAATATATATTTCTCTCGAGTTTTTCTATAACACAGATTTAAACTTTATGGGTTTGTGTTTCTGGAACAGTCCGGATTTACAAATCCTGAAAAATATCTTATCCCATAATACGATATATTATGGGACAAGATATTTGTATGTAATTGCCATAGACTTATTATACTAGATAGACGAACAAAGGTATGAGAGAGAGCGATGATATTTAACAACCATGTTATATGAAAAATTGTGCCGAAAATTGCGTTCGCTATTCTTTTGCGATTGTGAATTTATTCGTTACAATATTGTCAGAACAATGGTAAAGTATTCTATTCTGGATACAGGTAATTTGTGAAGAATTGATTTTTGTACTTATTTACGAAAACTGGGTTTATTAGCTTATTTTCAAAATTTATTTTCAAAAATTTACAGAATAATTTACCTAATCATACTTAAAATATCGATTTTTTGTGTATTTATAAATCGATTTTTTGTGTATTTGACGTTTACGGCAGCGTTAAATCTTCTTATCAATAATTTTGTCGATGAAATTAATTGGGCATAATATTGTTGAATGCAATATTATACCGTTATAAATTTAAGCATCGTCCTTTTTAGGGTTCCGTAACATACTAGGAATTTTATAATTTCATCATGTCTGTCCGTCCATCTCCTATACATATCTGTACCACAGCGCAGAAGTTGTCACATACTATGGTAGTAGTTGTCGCATATACCGCTGTACATATTTTGCAGTTTTTGCGTTTAGTCATTCATAGAAAAGTGAGATAGATTTTTTCGCCTACCCCGTGAAATGAAGGTATCAGTGAATATATTTAATAATATTTTAAAATGCCATTTAAAATGTTTAATTAGATACGTTATTCCCCTTTTTTCAATCGTCCGTTTTAAAAACCGTAATAATATACCTTTTATTTCCAAATATTTTATGGAATAACATTTGAAATTCTGTACTATTAAAATAGCAATTCTTGTGTGTGTGTATATATATATATATAGATATATATATATATATATATATATACTATATATATATATATATATATATATATATATATATATATATATATATATATATATATATATATAACTCTGATACAATAAACTAAAGTACTTTAACTAAAATAATTGTTTAAATAATTTCATATTTCTTATAATTAACTTTGTTTTCATAATTTGTTTGTTTTAACATTTTTTAACTTTTAATTATAAATTTTTTTTTTTTCAAGTTATTTGATTTAACAAGCTCTTCTCAATGTAAATGAAAGACTTAAAGAACTTTTTAATTCGTCTTTGATCTAAGTTAACTTATTTTTAATTTTTAAATATTTTTTTCAATTGAAAACTGTTTTGGTTTAGTTATATTAACAAATTAAAAGTTTTAAAATTATGAACTGTTAAAATTATTCAAAGGTTTTCGATATCTTTGTCGAAATTATTGAACACCCCTAGACTACACTATCGTACCTTAACGCGCATACAACAATTCTATTTAGGTTACGCGGAATTTGAAACTGAGGTGGTCTATGTAACAAGTCTGGTAAGTGCCGTCAAGTATTATGTAACAAAATAAGTGTGCACTAGGAATTTCGGCAAACCTTTAAAAGCGCACAGACTTACAGATACTCATAGATTACGATGTGGTTCGTATTTATCCACTGTCATTCTGCTCTACAATACTTTCATCCCTTGCTTTTCTTTCATATACTCCTACTGAATTTTAATACAAAATTTTTGGTTAACATTTTTTTATATTTATTGTAGGTGAATAAAAATATTTTAAAAGTGATACTTCTTTTATAGACTACAGAATAAAGCCATTTCTTCAAAATGAATCCGAGCGGTTTCTTTGAGCTACTAAATGTTATACAGATATTGAAAAAAGTGCATTTTAACAGAAAATGTTTTATTTAACAAAAATAAGATTTAATTAAAACTACTTACGAATATTTTAATTAAATCTTAGAAATTATTAAGTAACCTCATGGATGGCAACTTGGTATCGACTTGTTGGCGCGCTCGGAGTTGCGAGCAGGTAGGGATTATGATATACTAACTTATTAGAATGATAGGGTTTAAGTTAATTATATCCCAGAGGTATAACAGCTCTCCGGAAGAAATCTTTATTTCGGATTTGAAAAACGAAGTTGTATAAAACTTAATAATTAACAAAGTTTAAGTATGAAGATTGGTACAGGTCATTTCTTAGACAAGGATGGGGCACAGAATGGACCTTAGTATTAATAACATTAGTAGGACTTCTAAAAGTGAGAAAACAATACAGATCACTGATTTTACATATTTTTGTAATTATAATATAAACTATGGTAAGAATTACAAGAAAAAACAATGTAAATAAATATACTATAATGATTTCTATATTTCATCTCGTATTGCTCATCTATAAAGGAGTCTATCTTGCTTACAAGTTTACTTCCTATATTTGATTCAGTCCAAACGATTTTATATCCAAATTTGTCAAGTTACTAGGCATTTACAGCTATAGTGTTGAATTTATATTTATTACTTAATTTACTTAGCACTAATTAAGGGAATTCGTTGAAAGCACAATTTTATTATTCATATAATGAAAAATTAACTGGGGCATAGTGTATTTATGTTTTTTTAGATTTGGTGGAACAAAGAGCTCTCGCAAACTCGGAAAATAATGGTGATTATCCTTAAGTTTATTACATAACATGTTAGGAGTAATAATAGAGGGGTATAGTGGATTTTTATTGCTGAACATTATAGAATTCAAGATATATTGAAGGTAAAATTAAATCTAGTTTTCATATCTATTACATCTGATACATTCTTCAGACTACTAGAAAGCTTTTCGATAACATAAAAAACATATTTTTTAACACTTATTTTAATTTATTCTAAAGCCCAAGGACATATTAAGATATTCTATTTTATCAAGAATATCATTTTTATTACACTACTTTACAAAGAGTTATGGAGTTCGTTATACTTACGGGCATCGTTTTCATCTAATGTTCCGAAAATGTGTTTAAAAGTGGTTCATACTCCACTTAACCACACGATTATGTATTGAGACGTTGGCAACTGACATGTTTATATGAAAATTAGTGTTACTTTCACTATGTAGTTCGCTATAAGGATACACTAGGAGTTTGCTCAAGTATAAGGACTTTTTTTTAAATTCAGAATTAATAACGGAACGTTCAAACATGACTTCACTTCGAAAAGGAATGATATAACACTGAATCTTTGGGTTGCATTTTGATTTCAGAGTTATTAATTTTTAAAACGCTAGTCGTATAGTATCTACTGCCTTTCTTTTCCTTAAACATGTCATTACCTATAATTTAATCGTATGATACTTTTAATTTGTCAATAATATGAAACTAGTAGGATATTGTTCTTTCACTGAATTGCAATATAATTTGTATTTAACCTTGAGTACAATAGAGTTGTTAGATGACGTTAATATCGTAATTTTTACCTTATGGCGTGTTTTTAGAAGATTAATTTCTTTATTAGACTAATTGAAGCGCCGAATTCAAATATTCCAAAGTGGGTAGGGATTTACGAGAAACGGAGATTTTTAGAGGTACGGATAGTTGTTAGTGTTTTCCGGCGGTTTATCTTTATAAGGGATTAAATGATAGTAATTACCTTGTTGCCTAATATATTTGCACACAGAGTATATTGAATTATTAAAGGAAATCGAGGTTTCGGTTTGTTTACTTGGTTCAGTGCATGCAGAGGACTTGCGGGAAATAGTGTCATTGCGAGAATTTTTTTTAAACTGTTTAACCGGTTTATTGCGTGCGATACTGATACAGTAGAACTAGTTATGGAATTAGAAGTAGAATCATTGCGAGAATGATTTTGGGACTGATTACCTGGTGTGTTAATAAGCAATGCAAATACAGTGGAACAGGCGACTAGAAATGGAATTAGAAGTAGTGACATTGAAAGTATTATTTCGGGAGTAACTATCCAGTTTCCTACTACGCAATGCAGATATAATGGAACTAGTGATAGAATTATAAGAAGTATCGTTTTTTCGAATTGAACTTCTAGCGCGATATTAGTAAGGTCCTCTTCGAGGAAAAAGACGCCTAGGTTGTATATTCGTAAATTGACATTTGGATTGTACGTATTATTATTATATGTTGAAAAATTATTTGAATTTGATCTAAAACTATTGAATTGCTTTTTCCTACAATTCTCTGTGAAATTACCAGTGAACTACCAATACCGACGAACGATGGGGTTAAAGGTTGTAGATATTTGCATAATAAAATATAGAATAGTTAAACAAATGCTTCTTAAGCGTAATCAAATGTTATGTTTATTAGCCTCTTTTGCAAGGGACTTTATTTTGGCTTAAACAAATTCTACAATTAATTTATCACTGGTACTATTTACACATCTTGTGTTATTTACAATAAATAATGTGCTTCAACTTTAGAAAAAGAAGAAGTCCAAATATTAGCTAAATTTATTCTCTTCATGTAGAGTAAAGGAGAATAAATATTCTGAGATTCTCGCATAATTGTTATATATAGTGAATAAACCAGACAATTTGAATCCAGTCCCAAATAGGGAACCCGAACAAAAGCAAATCGTGCTGCTTGGCCGAAAACTGGGCGGTTGGCAAGCCTGGCTACTATACAGTTGGTACTTGTAACTGAAGACAAATGTAGTTCAGAGTTCTTTCCTTGGACGTGGGTTGAGTGATTTTATTATTTTTTTTTGTACAGTAACAATTTTTCGTTTATTCTGACTAAATAAATCATAAAAAATTAAACTCTCTCTTTAGGTTTTATTACTCTATATGAATCTCATTTATTTCGAAAAACGTCAAATTCTTTTTTACCCTGCAATCAACTTTCAGTTGCCAGTTAGTTGAGTATTTTACAAAAATTAATATTGTTTAATTTCTTTCCTACATTACTCCACCACCACAAAGTTACGATACATACATATTTTGTCAGATACAATTGAACACTACCCACATATCAATGTCTATTTACCCTTGATTGCATATTACATGGTACTAATTCTAAGTACTCATAATATACATACAAACATTTTATCATACTTAAATAGGAACAGTACCAATATATGATTAAACCTTAATTATCCAACAAAATTATTTATAAATGGAATATACATGAAATGTAAAAGTAACTTTTAAGATAAATACAACATACTAATGCAAACATTTTCACTCAATATCTAAATATAATAGGCAGTTAAACTTTTCTTCATGATCGAGTGGTTTTCTGGTGACTATCAGTCACATTTGGTACTAATTCACCCCCGGGGTTATTATTAGCAGATGTAATTGTCACTGCTGGAGTACTTTGCTCTACCACAGATGATTCTATCACAGATTATACTTGATACCTTTATAGGCTTCAATTCATTCATGGTGTTTGGTAGAGAAGTGACAAAGGTCTCTTGTGCTACGGAGTGATTATTATCTTACCTAATAGCTGCTCTTAGTCCAAGTAACACTGTTGGAAGCGTCACTATCCATTTGGTGTTACAATGGTCTTTGATTGCATTTTTAATTGTTCGATGACAGCGTTCCGCCTTCCCATTGCGTTGATGATGGTAGGGTGTTGTTTGCAACACTTTAGTACCACAAATTGCAGCAAGGCTTCTGAACAAGTGAGATTCAATTTGTCTTTCTTGGTCTATTAAAATTGTTGCAGGGGCACTAAATCTAGCTATCCAGTATTCGTAAAATGTTCTGGCCACCTTTTCAGCTGTGATATCCGCCAGTAATAGTGCCTCTGCCCAACAGGAGAAACGGTCAATGCATGTCAAGCAATAACAACAATAAAATCAATTCTGAAGGCGGTAGGGTCCTACTAGGTCAATATGGATCCTCGTGAACCTTTCATTAGTAGTTTCAAATTGCTTCATGGCTTCATCTGTCCATGGGATTTTTCTCCTATCCTTTTCCTTGCCCCTTTTAGGAGTTCACGAAGAGGAGCTTGAGTTTGGGCTACGTTCGATTGCGATAGAAGTTGACCATTCCAAGGAAACTGCGCAAATCTTCTACTGTTGCGGGCAGTTTATAATCTAATATTGATTGAACTTTATCTGGAAGAGGACTTGAACCAACAAGGGTAATTTTATATCCCAGAAATTCAAAATTCTCTACACCATAAACTGATTTGGCGACATTGATGCACAGTCCATACTGGTTCAACCTTTCAAAAACTAATTTGAGATGTGTTATGTGTTCTTCTTCCCCTGATGAGGCAATAAGCACATCATCTATATAGGGAAATATAAAGTCCAGGCCATTGAAAACTTCATGTACGAATCTTTGAAATGTAGCTGGGACCTTTTTTAACCCAAAGCTCATGACGTTGAATTCGTACAAGCAACAAGGACTTATAATTGCTGTTTCGGACTTATCTTGTTTAGCTATGGGGTTCGGTAATATGCTTTAAGTGTAGGTTTGAGAAGAGTGGTTTACCTCCCAGAATAAGATGGATATCTTCAATACGTGGGATAAAGTATCTATCTGGAATTGTTTGCTCATTGAGGCGACGATAATCTCCACAGGCTCTCATTATTCTATCTTTCTTTTTAACCAGGTGTAAAGGACTTGCCCACTGGGATCTGGAAGATCTGATAATTACATTATCTAGCATGAAATTGAACTCTTGTTTGGCCAAATTGAGTTTTTTTGGATCTAGTTGAATCCGTTTGTGGCATAAAGTGTACTCACAGTCTTTTTTCGGTTCTGGTTGGAGGAATAATGGACACATCTGCACCTGTGTCAACTAAAAATTGTTGTTTTGTTTTCTGGTCTGGTACAAACAGTCTATATTAGCGGCCATCCACTTCTTCGGCAGTAGGACTCGCCGCTGTGTACACTGCTGTGATGAGTTGGCCACCGTCTTCACAAAACTACACGGTTGTACACATTTCTCAGGATCACAGTTTTTTCCAAATCGGTAATGATGGAAACAGTACTTTCCTTTAGGATTTAAACGTCTCCTGGAATTACTGCGACTTCTTTTTCCTCTGCTGAGACTCCTAGAATTACGTACACTCAGTGCTTCCATCTTCATCTCCAAAGCAGAAAGTCTTCTTGCGATCTCTGCTTCCGCTAGAACTGGTGTCGTTTGCACAGCTGACACATCAGGCACTTGCGTTCTAAGTGTTTCTAAGAGTTTTTCGACCCTAACACTCAAAATGTTCCTCACTGCATTTGGCATCTTGTCAAACCAAAGCTATTTCAACATGGTGTCTGGCATTTTTACACCAAGAGATTTCATTTTAGCAGCAGCTGACTAGGTTTCAAGTCGCCTAGTTCCAAACCTGTAAGCAGTCTTTTGATGCGGTAGTTTTCGCTTTCTTTGAAAGTGTTAAGTAATCTATTTTTTGCAGCTGTATATTTATTATCTGATTCACTTTGAATAATGTCCCAGATATTTTCCAATATTTCCGCTCCAATTGGGCAACTAAATAATTGAATTTAGTTTCTTCACTCTTGATTCCACTGATCGCAAATTGTACTTCGACTTGGAAACACCACATTTCAGGACGATCGACCCAAAAATGCGGTATTTTGATGCTCACCTTATTCGCTTCTGTCGGTATTTGATTCAATTCCCTAGTTCTTGCATCACGAATCTGCTTGTCGGAGTTTGAGTCGCCATTCGCAGTTTTTTTTGTTCTCAATAAGCTCGTCCGATTTGCCGTCCTCCATAATTGAAAATCATGCCGGAGTCACCAATATGTTGTTGCACAATATATGTAAATCTAGTTCAGAGTTCTTCCTTTGCACGTGGGTTGCGTGACTTTATTATTTTTTTGTTTATACAGTAACAATTTTTCGTTTATTCTGACTAAATAAATCGTAACAAATTAAACTCTCTTTTGTTTTATTGCTCTATATAAATCTTATTTATTCCGAAATTTTTTTTTACCCGGCAATCAACTTTTAGTTGCCAGTTAACTTTAATTGCCAGTTAGTTGAGTAGTACAAAAATTAAAATTGTTCAGTTTCATTCCTACAGTACTCATAGATATTAAAGGTAAAATAATACTTTCAATTTTAAAGTTTAAAAGGTTTGATAGTTTCTGCTAGGTTATTGCACAAAACACTTTAATCTATTTAAAAAATAATATGGATTTATAAATAACTTACAGGAATACGATGAAGAGGGTGAATTTATTTTCAGGAGCAATATATGTCCACGATGATATTATTAGATACAGGTTGCTTAAGGTATGCAGAATGTAGAATGCATTGAAATATTAGAAGATTTGCTGTATTGGAAGCGACGATGGTGTTGGTAAACCTGGTGCAGTTAATTTTCACGTCCAACGTAGCGTAGAAAACACAGTATTGTTTTCAGGAACTACAGATAACTTTACAGATTACAGAGTTCGAGATATAGAATAGCATAGTAAAGAATAATAATAGATACACTTCTCGTCGATTTAGTACTATACTGTGTTGGGTATTATACTGTGTGTAGTATACAACTGAAGATTCTCTCATTGAGAAATGTTGGCCCTGACTTTTACACTGCCGCCACCTTACGATAGATTTTTAAAATAGAAAATATTTTATTTAACGCTAATAAGGTTTAATTAAAACAACTTAATGAGGATGTAAAACGTATAATATTATTAACTACCGGTCAGCCATCGTTTATGGGAGCTTAGAATCGACTAACAGCGCACTCAATGATTTGAGCATGTAAGAATTGGTGGTTAAGTGGAATACTGGTTTAGTAGAATGATAGAGCTTGAGTTAAGTATACCTCATACATAGGAGGGGTATAACAAAACGCAATTATGACACTTATTAATGTGTGCCTATCTATTTTAAAAGCTGAAATTCTGTATTTTAAAAACTTTGAATGAAAATTTTCTTTACTAAGTTATTGTTATTTATACAATATATGTGAAATTTTATAATTTTTGTCATGGTGTAATTCCATTTTATTTCTCATTAATCGTAACGGGATAATTGAACATATTTGTTGATTCTTCATATTATATATGACTGTTTTAAATTATTTAGTTTTTTTTAAATATTTCTTTTAAATTTTTTATTCGCGTTTTTTCAATTACCTGTTAGTTATCTTATTTTACTTGTTTCAATATTTTTTTAAAATTCTATTATAAAAATTTAATATAATAATAATAATATGTTGAACGTAGGTAACCTAGATACTAAACAAGTCTAGGCGTTTATCGCTAATGTGCCATATGATTGAGCCCCGCTGCGGCGCCTTCAATCCGCCACTATACTCACACACCCTTCCTCACAACAGTGCCGCGGTTAACACACAAAAAGCTGAGTCATGCAAATGAGGCCATTCATATATTAAGACATCAGCGCCGCGAGTGGTTTATATTAAAACTAATAACAATTGTCAAAATAATGTCTGCCATTCGTCTGTTTCGTTTCCCTCCTTTTAATAATCACTTTATGTTAAGTGCTGTGTATAGAATTGTAAAACTAATTACGTCGGTCACGGCATATATAGTTTTCTCATTCTCAAAAAATGAAGAAGAAATGGGCTCAAGCAATTCAGTAAGACGATATTTTCAACCAAGCAAATATTGAAGAGTTTTAATGATAGTTTCACGAAGTGAGTAAGGATTGAATTATTGTAAAGAAAGGTGATATAAGAAATATTCATTATGGTTTCTTTGTCTAAAGCCCCTAAAATATCAGTTTCATCACCCTTTGATCATAATTTAGAATAAAAATTGTTTCAAAATCACACTGACTTAAAGAAATTTTGGTGTGAAAAGTTTCCAAAAAAGATTTGTAACATTAAATACATTTTCTCAGTACTGGATATCTTTAATAATGCAGACAATTTTTGATGACATTTGTTCTAATATTGTTGAAATGTGAAAGTTAATTTCTATAAATTCAGATGATGACGTCAAATGTAAAAAAGTAATTTTAAAATGCAGACAATTTTTGATGACATTTGTTCTAATATTGTTGAAATGTTAAAGTGAATTTCTAAATGCAGACAATTTTTGAAATGTTAAAGTGAATTTCTAAATGCAGAAAATTTTAAAATGCAGACAATTTTTGATGACATTTGTTCTAATATTGTTGAAATGTTAAAGTGAATTTCTATAAATTCAGATGATGACGTCAAATGTAAAAAAGTAATTTGTTTGTATGAACAGATTATTAACCACAAAAAAGGAGATATTAAATTATTTTACACACTTTCTAATTTATTGCGATCTCTTATATTCTATTTCACCTCGTACTTATCGTCACTTGCCTAGTACTACTTTCTTATATATGCCTCGACATAAAACTCTTCAAAATATTTATTCCAAATATAACGACGATCCAAAATATGAACAGTCGTATTACAATTTTCTTAGATAGATTAAGCAAATGTACAGTCTTTCAAACTAATCAGATCACATTGTTACTTTAATGGTGGATGAATTTATCGCAGTACTAACCAACAATAAACTACAGCAGACATTTTTATACTACAAAGTTTACTGAACTCATTTAAAGAAGTTGTCTATATTTTACCAGTAAACAATATGCGACTAACGAGATACGGATTTATACCAATATATTAATAAATTCATAATGAGCTTACATAGTTTTAATGTTGTAGGTGTTGTTAGTGACAAAAATACTGTTAAGCTATTTCGACAATTCAACGGAAAAGGCTACCAATTATTAAAAAAATAATAATTTGCTATTGTTAGTAAAAATAATGTAGTATGGTGGCAACACTATAGTAGTTTAAGTTTTCACAATGGCAGCACAATTTTGTTTTATTTTTCGCCAATATTGTCATTTTAGAGATAGTGTCGTGTCAGCTGATTGAGTATTTTATAGTGGAGTTTTAGTTACATTTTGACAGTAAATATTTGGAATTATTATAATCATTTGCTACATTCTAATAAGTTTAAGTAACAACTTATCGATAAATAGTCTTTAATTTATATGAACACAATATCTTTATAAGATATTACGTTGATAACACTGCAATGTCGAGTTGTAGTGTCGGTCACAAAGTCATCCAGTGTTTCTCTCTAACTTAAGTAAACCTTCGTCTTCATCATTAGAAAAAAATAATTATGCTATTTTATAAAATTACTTACATTATGCCGACCACAAAAAATTTAATCTTTAATAATTATTCTTAAACGACTTCAAACATCTCGGTAGTGTCAGTCATGGTTTGTATTACAGTTAAATGTAGGATTTTGTTCGTTCTTTTTACTTGTAGATGGCCAAAACAGCAGCAGAACGGAAGCGAAAGCGGAGAGGGAAGCTAAAAGCCAATGGGTTATTTGAAGAATTTAGAAAAAAAGAATCTGAAAACTGAAAGCGACAACGACATTTAATAATAAAGCTTTACGTGAGAAGAAAGCAGAAGATATGAAAAGGTACAGAAAAAATATTAAAGAAAAAAACTAATGTTATAACCTGCCGATACACCTGCAAAGGAAGAGACCCCTACTAAAGCGTTTACTTCAAAAATCTCATATGGAAAAGCTGTCGCAAAAAGAAAGCGGCATCTACTGGTTAGCCTTACGAAGTGTAGTGTATACATTCGCAAGACAAACAAGTCCTGAAATATTAACACCGAAACGTAAAAAAATGAAAGCAAGAATCAGTATCGATACACTTAATCAAGTTAGAGAATTTTATGTCAGAGATGATATTAGTCGCCAAAATCTTGGTATTTAAGACACACCAATAGTTCGCCTCGAAGATGGAAAGAAAGTTAAAAGTGCAGGACCGTCATTTGTTCAACAATATTTTTGAAACATATTCTCTGTTTTGTGTTTCAATGAATTCATTAAATTTATTTTTCAGAATTACGACCAAAACACGTTGTTTTGAATTGTCAAACACCTGCAAATATTTGTTTGTGAATCATGAAAATTGTGTATTACCAGTAAATGTGTTATCGAAAAATTGCAATGACATCCCCAGTTACGACAAAGACTTTCTGATAAAATTTGCTCTTTGCTAAGCACTAATCCTGTTGGTATGAAAAATGTGCAAGCTGTAAAACAATGTTGTAATCTAAATTAGAAAAAGCAACATATTCTAATAACGATAAGGAAGTTAGCTGGTGTGAGTGAAAAAAAGAAAATGGGCGTGTAACGAAGTTTTCGGTGTAGGGCTGTCAATGCTTTGTGCACATATTTTGAAGATCACTCTAAATTTTAAGGAACATTGTTACGTAAAACGTAATCAAGCACAGTCTTACAATAATAACCGCATAGATAGTATGATCTCTGAATGTAGCTTTGCCCTTCTGCAAGTAGATTTTGCAGAGAAGTACACCTTTGTCTCCTAGGATGAAATTCAATAATATCATGGGGTGCAGCCACAAGTGTCACTTTTTACTGTATCTCTGTGGTATCATCAAAGACAGCATGCATCTGCGGTAGTATCGGATAATCTTCAACATAATAAAAACACCGTGATAGCATATATTGACACAATTTTACAAGAAATACCAAGGATATCAAAGAAGTGCGCATTTGTCAGATGGTCCGGCTTTAAAATTTAAAAACAGATTCATAGCAAATCTCTTCCAGTACTGGAAAAACGTAAATTGAAATCCATATAGAACTTTTTCGCCACCTCCCACGGAAAACGGCCAGAATTCGCTGAAGCTGTTAGTAAGCACTCAAAGGTAAAAGTCATTTTAATGAAGACTTTGGTAAAATTTAGACAAAAGAGAAAATTACGGACTTGATGGCCATCGTCAAAAAAATGCACAAAATATACGTAAATAATTTTAACTTTGTTAAAGTCTTGCAATTGTCTTGTTTGCTAAAAACATCGTATGAAGAAGTTTTTTCTGATGAATCAATAGGCGACAACAAAAATGATGATCCAATGCCTGATGGTGATGAATCACATGACGAAAAGGGAAACGATGAGCCAATGTCAGAAGCTGGCTCTAGTGGCACACAAAGCATTTCAGGGTCAGAACTGCCTCCGAATAACATGTAGAAGTGTGTGTATGCGCTAACACAGTTTACCACAAAAAACAAACTTCGGATGTATCGTTATGTCACTATTTGTCAAAGTGGTGTTGATGAAGAACTTAGTGAGTGAAGTTAAACTTGCGAGCTTGAAAGTAACAAATAACGATACTTCTTTATTTAGTGCTAACGAGAAAGATATATCTTACGTATCTTTTGAAGACATACTGGAGATAGTACCCAATCCTAGTCTGATCCTTAAGGGGAATAGAATCTATTGTAAGTTTCCTAGGAATCTAGATATTTTTGTAAAATATTAAGAATTAATTTTCTATTTAAAAATGTTTAAGTTTTGGTAAAGAATTTTATTTTCAAGTGTTGGTTTTAGACATTTTATTAGTGAATTTCTGTAAGCTGTGATTTAATTCCAAAGCAACCTTTGAGAATATATAAGTATGTTTATTTATCTTTAATATTATTTTTAGTTTCTATTTAATGTCCTGCAATATTACTTTCTAAGGTTTAATTTGAAATATACTATATTGCAGTACACAGTAGCGGTAGTCAGTCGCGAATTATTTTTGCTAATTAATAATTTTCTACACAAGTAAGGGTCTTTATTTAGCCATTTTTCAATAACTTGCTTCATGTACTCTGGGTAAAAAATAATAACGCTTGCACTGCGGACGATTTTTGAAGTTTAAAAACGTTCTTAAATACAACTTCCATTTGAATGTAGTGTCAGTCACATTTACGTTTTATTAAATAAATTATATTTCACTAGTTTGTCCGGCAAATTTTTAATACAAATGGATAATTGGACCATCAACTTTAATATCATACTAAATTTTAAACGGTAACCATAGAAGTGTTAGTGATATAAGACAAAATAAAATTAGTCAGTCACGTATGGAATTACCCATTTCATATTTTAATTCGCCTCCTAAATTTCATATAATATGTCAACATCTTGCTGATAAAAGTAAATCATTATTTTTTATTTTTGATATTGTACATATTTTTGAATTTTGTTTATACAAATTTTGATGATTTACTTGGTACACATAATTACATTATTTCGTTTACCAACATCAAATCTTTGCATGACTTAGATAATTGCAATTTAGTAAAATATGCTCACACTTTAAACCCGTAAAATTAGTGTCAAATGTATTTGTAATGAGCATGATCACAATGGTTTATTAGTAAGTGCCGTGCCAGGTTTTCTTGAAATTTTTATCGTGCTATAATTTCTAAACCCCTTGAGATAATAAATTCCGGTTTTCACCAATGATCTACATACAGTAAGTTCACATTAAAAAAGTAATTTAATCGATATAATGGGTTAAACAATTTTTATAATAATATTAGATAATATAACATTCTTTTAAAAACAATCTATTATTTTAAAACTTATCATTCAAAATTAGGTGCCTTTGGTTCGAAATGGTCTCATTATGGTGATGCATCTATAGAGCGCTCCGGCTTGAGTTAGCAGTATGTGTAGATTTAGGGCTTCTAAAATTATGATTATATCAATACTGTATAACTAGTAACAAATTTATAGGATTAAATTACGTAAGTCAATTCATATTATTAAAAAAATGTAGTTTTAAGAAGTGAATCAATATAAGTCAGATTATAATACAGAGGTATATTGGTATTTTTATTAAAGAAACAAGTAATATTTACGAAATCAACAAGAATTAATCATATACAAAAAAAACAAATGAAATAATATAACATTTGTTATCCTGAAAATGTGCTTACGTAAATGGTAAGGCGTTAAATTTTTTATCAGCTAAGGAGCTTCTCAGTTTGTTACAAAAATAGCCGGCGGAAAAAACGCATCTGTTATGTAGACTTCACTTTTAGATAATCCTCCGCCAGCAGCTTTATCATGAATGCTCATTTCGACTCAAATATTAGATTCTTGATCGGTGTTTTCTCTTGAAGAATCTTTGTTTCCTATTGTAGCTTTGTGTATCTTTTTTCCAACTGTTATGCGATGGTTAACTCATCAGCCCCATCATCACTATTTTTGATTACAGCTTCTATTTGGGTTGTTGCAGATGTCGTCGTGAACTCTCTTGTGTTTGCTGAATTTTCCACCTTTCTAATAAATGTACAATAAATGTTCTGATTTCATCTAACGATGGTTTTCCGAATTGTTCCATAGCTGCGTTCATAAAAAATCCTATATTTCAATTTTATGACATCAGGCTCACCAAACAACCTATAGATTTCTGAGTTAAGACGTCTTCGCCAAATACCATTTTCCTTGACACCCCCAAAAATTCTCCTCAGAACCATTCTTTCAAAGGCTGCTATTTTATTCTCTGCAGTTCTAGTCAAAGACCAGGTTTCTGAACCATATGCTAGAACTGGCAGAACTGGCACTGCTTTGGTATAAGTCTTTCTTTTTCAGGTGGATGTCCATTTATCAAAAGTAGTAGTAGTAGGGAATTATAGTAGTAGGGAAAAGTAGTAGTAGTTTTGAATTTTAATTTCTTTAAATTGTTAATTAATTTGTTTTTTGTTTGATAACTCTGTTCTAGAGATATTTTGGTTATAGTTGGAAGAGATTTTGGTAAATCATAGCCAGACTTTAAATAGATATCTTAGGTCTTAAGAAGCACAAAATTTCTTAAATGGTTACATGAGTCCATAGATGACACACCTGAATAGTAATCTGTCAATTTCGTTTTCGTTGTTGGAGGTTCATTCCTAGTATATCTGACTTGATCCTGGACAATTTTAACAATAATTGAAGAACTGGCTCTTTCGAGCTCTTGCTCTGACACTTCACCAATATGTTTAGCGTGCATGTGGGCATGTAAAGCTCCAATTGAAACACCGGGAGTTTTTTTATACTTTTTTGCAATATTTGCATTCGGCACTTTGTCCATTATCTTAAGAAATGTTCACAAATTAATTATATGCGTTTATATATAAACTCCTTGTAAACGGTTTTCTTTGTGGATGACCTAAAAAAATAATTAAACAAAAATTAAGTTCATTGAAAGCTTGATATTAATAAATTACATTGATTAAATGGAAGCAACACAAATATTAATTATCAATCAATATTTAATTTCTGAATAAAACAATGGTTTGTTTTATCGAAATCAATTTTATTATATTGCAACATTTACAACACTCTCAAAACTTATTAATTCAGAAGTATAAAAAAGTGTTCTCGTTGTGTCGTGCATGAACTATAATAATAGTCTAAAATAAATCACGGGGAATTATTACAACGCAACTACTTGGTACAGACAGACAGATCTGCTATTTTCAAACATCTTGTATTACTACCTACGTTGTTATATAATGTTACGCGTATCAGCATATAATTAAAAGTAAATCGGTATTTTATCGGCGTGTTATTCTAATTTTTAAGACAAGATGCATACTTCCGTAATTACGGAATTTTACTTTTGAGCTACAAATTTATAAAAAGTTCAAAATTAGTCCGTAATTACGAAGTTGGAGCCTAACCTAACCGCAGTGAATGAAGTTTATATCACAAGGGTTCTCGATCGTGCGGGCTCGGAACACGCGGGTGGTCTAATGGTCATGTCGCATCTTGAGATAATTGCACCATGTAAGTGATAATAATTAACGGAGTAGTAGGTGATTTATATAGTTTTTATAATAATTAGTTGTTTTACAATTTTGTACCAAATTCTACAGTTCTACTTCCGTTTATAGTGAGTTCAGTATTTTTTAATGTAATTCAAGAAACATTTTTAATTTTGTTCAATATTAAATAAGTAGGTTTAATTAGTGGACATTCATTCTTGTTTAAAAGATAATAAAATAGGTACCCTATATTTTTCATATAAAAATACTTGAAAAAACACCATGTTTGTGTGAGTATGAACTCATAGGTAACCATTTATATTTATTTCTATAATAAACTGTTAACTTTCAAACTATCTAAATAGTCAAAAAAAAGCCTAAAAAAAGTCAAATATTTCCAAAAACACGAAAGAAGGGCCAAGAAAAAAACATCGTTTCGTACTAATCAATCTCAGCAAGGTAGAGAACGTTTTGCAGATCAGCGACAAAGCCGATCCACTTTTATATCAAATGAAAATTGCTTGAAAAGAGACAAATGGTTACAGAAATATGAAATCCGTCATTTATTGTTAAGAATTCAAGAAAATTTTAAGACGGCGCCTTTTACAAGATTATCGGATTCATCACGTGGTCTCGCGGATGGGCAAACAAAAAATACCACACGTGATATTGAAAATAGTGAGAACAGGCAACAACGACTGATTAATAATTGAATAAAAATTATTTATATTGTTTAGATAGTTAGCTGTTTAGATTGATTGTGATAATTTTAAACCCATTATTTTGGTTTGGCTAATAAGTTAGGTAGTAACTATGGTAATCAGAGGGTGCAATGTCCGGCAAATATGGTGTCAACTCAGCCGAGGTCCTCTAATTTATCTCGAGTAGATTTTGCAACATGTGGTCCAACATTATCATGTAGAAAATAAACTAGATCCTATTGACAACTCAATTTATTAGGTCCAAAAAAGTAAAGTAATAGAGTCCGTATTTTATATCGGTTTAAATCAATTATATTTAATGTAAGTCACTTAAAGCTTCGACGTTGACTGTTGTCAACTGACTGCACTTTGGCCTATTTACACCCGACAGTAAAACATTCTAGAAGTTTCGATAATCTTCCTAGAAAAATCCCGAAGTTGTGGATAATATATATATATATATATATATATATATATATATATATATATATATATATATATATGTGTGTGTGTGTGTGTGTGTGAGTGTATGTATATGTATATACATATATATATATATATATATATATATATATATATATATATATATTACTTTTTATTTAAATCGCATCGTTTTAAATGTTTTTAACAACAACTTGTGTATTGTGGTTGCAATCAAGTCAAGGCTTTCTTGTTTTCCTTGTATAATTTATTTCAGTTTTGATATATACCTAGTTACCGATTTCAAATATCTAAACAAGAAAATAAAAAAACGCTACTCTTTAAGTTACGATAAATTAAATGTCATTAATGTGGTATTATTTGATAAAAACAATATTCGAGTGACAATCATCAGGTGACACTTGCAATCAATTAGATAGTTTACGGGCATGTTTTTTGCACAATCAGGTATCTTTCAAATGATATAATATTAATGTTTTAAATATTTAACAAAAAATGGATCTAGTTATTTAGTAGTAGTGCTATTCAAAAATATTGACTGACATCGAATTTAACTATTGGCTGTCTGTTTTTATAAGATAATGGCTTACGAAGAAAATTTTAATGTGTTTTTATTTATTTGACATTATACATTATGCTTATATATATATATATATATATATATATATATATATATATATATATATATATATATATATATATGTATATGTATATATTACTTTTTATTTAAATCCACTCGGTCGTGGTCGTGAGTAACATCTTGATTAAACTTGTGTGGATATTATCTTGTCAATAATATTATTTTATATACAGCCTCGTCACCAGTGACGGTCGGCGGATCAAAATTATGGGAGAGCACCATCTATGGTCACAATGATGAATAAACTATGTGAGCTCATTGTAAAACCCTGGATATAAATAAAAGAACGTAATACAACGATTTAATTAGTATTTTGAAGTTTGTTTCGCTCTTTCATTTGTGTGCCAAAGTGGGCACTGAACGACGGTAAGTGGCACTGTTTTTCTTATTGACAGTCGCCAATATAATCGACATTTTAAATAAATTTGTCCCAAATAAAAAAAAAGTGTGATTAGGTAAAGGCATAATGTATAATGTCAAATAAATAAAAACACATTAAAATTTTCTTCGTAAGCCATTATCTTATAAAAACAGACAGCCAATAGTTAAATTCGATGTCAGTCAATATTTTTGAATAGCACTACTACTAAATAACTAGATCCATTTTTTGTTGAAAATTTAAAACATTAATATTATATCATTTGAAAGATACCTGATTGTGCAAAAAACATGCCCGTAAACTATCTAATTGATTGCAAGTGTCACCTGATGATTGTCACTCGAATATTGTTTTTATCAAATAATACCACATTAATGACATTTAATTTATCGTAACTTAAAGAGTAGCATTTTTTTATTTTCTTGTTTAGATATTTGAAATCGGTAACTAGGTATATATCAAAACTGAAATAAATTATACAAGGAAAACAAGAAAGCCTTGACTTGATTGCAACCACAATACAAAAGTTGTTGTTAAAAACATTTAAAACGATGCGTTAAACTTTTATATTTCACAATTTTGCACTATATGTAAGACAGATTGAGAAAGCCTCAATTCTTTGAACCACTTTTCTATAAAATTACGATAATTCGTCACTTTTAGAATTTTAAACTGAATTCTCTGAGTAATATTTTGATAAATGGCAACATTACATATAGATACATATATTTTTAGACACAATCATCATCATCATCATCATTCATATATATTAATACGCTATGGTTAAGATGTTACTCTCCCTTTTTAGAAAAAACCTCACAACTAATCCACATAAATTATATATCATTTTATAGATAATTGCTTGCTCTACCGGCATCCACAACTAAAAAATTTATTATTGCTATTGTTTTTGCAAATTAATTAATTATTAAAATTATATACACAAAACAGCAATGCTGCCATCTAACGGCTCAACGTCAATATGATTGACGGTCGGTAAAATTTTTGTTTAATTTCAAATCCACTCACGTATAAATAAAGTGGCGCTTTAGCTCAATGCTTTTGATACTTGCGCCTCGATATGTCAATTTTAGTAAAATATTTGTTTGATCGGTCATCTGAGCTTCATAATGGAATAAAAACGTAATAAGCAGTGTGCAAAATTAGAAATGAATTGAATACCTGCAATCAATTTTGATTTATTAAATTGAGTTGAATAATTTATAATGCGAAGACTTCGCACGGGTCACGCTAGTAATAAATATTAAGTATATAAGATGCGTGTGTGCAAGTCGTGTTGGAGAAAACGAGACACATAGCATTCTTTGTCTTTTGCACACCGTGTCGCGCCGACTGTGTCGAAATTATCATCTCTTTGTCATGTGTGCTCGGAATAGATCCATAATTCTTCGTTTTGCATCGATTACATTTAATTTCATTAACTTAAAAATTTTATGGATGTACAGTTTTGCGTAAGATAATTTCAACTGAAAATATTTTGTAATGTAAATATAATAATAATAATTTTTAGATGTAGATAAATATGCTCGTAAACATATCGCTTTTACGAACACTTTTTTATTTCATTTTGTATTGAAATGTACTCGGGGCTCTGCCTCATCGGTGTACAAATCGCTGATTTAACTGTTCATAAATGATACTATTTCTTAAATATTTTGTATATAGAGCCTGGGCGATCTTTTATGTAGCCCATTTCAGTATAGATAATGACATATGTATGTAAATAAGTATCTACATATACTGTACGCTGATCGTTGCGTAATTATCATTTACTATGTTTGCATTCGTTTTTAATACGCGTTTTTGGTCAGTTGAATTTGATGGGATAGACTTTAAATTTAGACTTGAAAAAAATTAAATTTGTTCATATATTTACGTATGGCTGAATAAAAAAAAAAGTCGTTTCTTTTTTTATATTTAGATGGCAAGGCAATGTCCCAGAGCCCTTAGATAAGATCACCACGGCTCGTCACATGAGTAACGTATAAGATTTTTTGGTTATTTGGAAGTCTCAAAGAAAATAATTTGGACTTGTATGGTAAATTCCAATGTATAATATCGAAGTGTTTATTTTACATTGTAATTACTCGTTGATACATCATGAATAAAGATTATTCAAAAAATATTCCTATTATTTTTATTTGCGAGGTTTTACTTCCTTTATTATTTTATTCGTAGATTTTTGTAATAGCAAGAAGTTTTGTGATACCAGTAATCATGAGTCTACTCAATGATTACCTTTATTAATTCTTTATTGAAATTTAGTGGTACTATTAATTTTTCCAATAGATTAATTTTATGACATTTAATTTAAATGAAAGTAGCATGTTGAAAATTCTTTAATCATCTTGAAAGAACACTGTTTTGAATAAATATGTTACATGTTTCTTGTTCTGTGTTCCTAATACCCGAAAAAATTATGATTGAAATAAAGATAACTCATTGATTCTTTGTAAGTATTTTTATCAAAATATTATACATATACACACACACACACATACACACACATGCGGACGCGCGTGACGCGCACGCGACGCACACGCGCTCGCACACGCGCTCTGGAATGCACACACGCGAATGCGCACACAAATAATGTAAAAAAAAATTTGAACAAAAATACAGAAAACAGCTCTACTGCTCATAATATAATTTAAATCATTTCTGCTTGTCTTCCGCTATAGTAAAAGCACCAACATCGGAATTACAAATGTATTTAAAAGTTACGCCCGAAATCGAATTAAATAAAAACAATTAATAAATAAAAAACAAGTGATGTGTAAGTTGCTTGACCATATGTGCGAAATACTCGTGTTCGACAAAATAACTAAAACTTGAATTAGTAAAACATTAAAAACTAATAAGCTGATACAATAAATAATTTGAATAAAATAAATAATTCTTAGTTTGTATATTTTATATAGAAAATAATCTTAAAGGTACTGAAAATATCAAGCTTGATTTTATCTTGTTAGCAGCACTAAGGTCTTAGTTGATATGTTATGTTTGAGCCTATAAAATAAATTGTTCCTTTATTCACAGAGCCAGTTGTTTGACGAGCTCGAGCTGGAGGACGCTATCTTCGCCGAGTGCAGCATTAAGAACGTCAACCATAGCTTCCAGGTAATCGCCTTGTTATTATTACATAATGACGGTTTGATCAGTCCAGTTCGGTTTGTTTTAAACCGCAAAAACAGAAAATTATAACACGTTACCAAGTATATATCATATTACCAAATTTAGAACTTTGTTTTTCATATCTCAAACAGGACAAATTAAACCTTTTTATTTACTTTTTCAAAACCTCACACCCAACTTACAGAATTACCTAAAGTGTTAGACATGTGGAAGAATCATAAGCAAAAATGGTTATAAAATTTAGTTCAAAAAATAAAGAATATGACAGAAACACACAGTAATTCAAAAAAGAATCATTCTAACTAGTGAATCAGTGGTGAAGACAGGTCAGTGGGACCCACTGTATAACATTGCTGAAGTGATGAATGGAGCAGAAAAAAATAAGAAGAATCAGCGCGCCTCATGAAACTGTGCTGAACAATGTGAGTACATGAAAGATATGTGAACGCTGCAAGATATTGGTGCGCGCTCTAAAATCAAAATCGAAACCTTATCAAAGCCTTAAAAAAACCTATCTTTGATAATGTAAAATGATGCATGATGAAAAGCAATTCCCGTCGAAATTAAAGAAAATTACCTACATCCCAATAAACCCATTATAAAATCTGAAGGGCATAAATAAGGAAAAAACCCTTATATTTTGTAATACAGAAACCTATTGAGGTTTTTAATATTTTATACTTTGGTATTGCTATCTCATATCAACACGCCTTTGTACCTCCGCTATAACTATTTTATATTAAGCTTATAGTAAACACATTCTAATTGCGTAAGTAGTTGTAAAAATGATGGTGTTGTGGAATAATACAGAATAATTGCATAATACATAATATAAAACAAGAAAGAATTAGATGCCTAGTATGATGGTAAGATCGCACGCTTTTGCCTAATTAGATGTGCATGATTTTACCTAATTAATCAGACTACAGAATACCTTTTAAAGATGAATCTCTTCCGTTTATTGCGTGATTGTGAACCATCATAGTACACTTAATGCTAAAATCTATGAAAAACTAAGTTATCGTTAATTATTGAAACTTAAATCTCGTTAATTCGCTTATGTAATGGTAAATTTATGTCTCTTACCTTAGGAAAATTTTAATCTAAATATATCGGAAATACTCAAATTGAAACTATGAGAAAATGGAATTTTACATTTGAGGAAGATTTCCTGTTTATTCCGCTTAATCAAAGAAAATTCTTTAATTTCTCTGAGCTACTCATCGAACCGTGCATTCTACTATCTATTTGCACCTTTTTAACTTGACGTATGTTTCATAGTAAACATTTTCAATTATGGAATAGCTGATCTGAGAGCAGAGAGCTAGTCAAAAAATTAAAGCGATAAAACTAGATAAAATATTTTCAAAATTATAGAAGATAATTTTCAGGTAAACATATAGTAAGTAAAATAAATTATGAGCAAAATTTTAATTACTCCGTTAACCTTATAACCTCACTTCTTCTTTCACGAGGTTTTGCTATAAAAATATCATGCCATTATATGAATTATACAACAACTAGATAGATTATTAGCGAATTAGTTTGTTTACAGAATATGACAGGTCAGCGAAATATATGGTTATACAGGTGATAACATCGAGTCGCTGCCTGGTGCTTGCGGCGGAAACCCGCGCCGAAATGGAGCAGTGGGCGGACGCGATGCATGGTCCACTACGGCGCGGCTCGGATGTGGCCGACCTGGTAGCCGCCCTGTCCAGTGGCGAGCATCAATGGTATGGGCCAACCCAACGCACTATACACGCGCTTGTCAGTCTACGTCCCTGGTGGCGTACGAGCAAACAAGCTTATATTGTGTAACCAGTAATAGAGAGATGGATAATAATTGTCTTTAACCAAATTTTTTTTTTGATAGGTCGTTAATAGACCACGCTTATGACTTGCACAAATCATCTATCAATTTAATATTGAATATATTTGGCGTTAATTTTGTAGAAATTCATTATTCACAATTAAATGAAACTACGTAAACGTGATGTAGTATTATTTCTACGTTCTTTAAGTTATTTACCATTTCTAGTATTATTTCTACGTTCTTTAAGTTATTTACCACGACCTAGGTTTCGTTGTATTACAACATCTTCAGGTGGGCTATTAGCAAAGATTATGTATTGTGTATCAATTTAATATTTTTCTCAGAAACATATAGTATGTTTGTGCAAATCATTAAAAACAATATACTCAAACCAGAGTACCTTTTAAGTACTGTATGATACCTTAGAATTAATATAATTCGAACAGAGCCAACTTTTATAAATTCTTATTTTTGCGGCTTGAGAAAATAAAATAATTCCCAAAAGAAAGTAAAATACGTACTATTATCGTTATTTTACTCACTTATTTTGACAAACATTTCACAAAACAATGTGTTTTAATGTAATAGGTATCCTAGACCATGTCAATCGAAAATAAATAAAACAATTACAGTGATATGTATAATATGCGACACTTCCACGATTCAATGACACTATAATTCACAATCCAATATTGCTTGGCTCCAAGCAGACCAGAACTTTGAGATTTTTGGTAAGAAATCATGAAAACATTACATGGTTAACTAGCAACACCTAGAAAAAGAAATTAATATTTCATCTTTATTATAAGCTCTTTAAAAAGTTAGACATTAACATTTTTCAATTAAACAGTTTAAAATATTAGAACTACAGAATCATACGTTGAAATTATATTCCTCGACGTGCTTGAACTGTAATATTTGAAATATTTTACAAAAACTTGTGGAGATGAAAAGCAACACAACTTGAAAGTTATTTATAAATGATCTAATATTTGTTAATATGCGAACATTAATATGCTATGAGAAAATATTTGTAATAACCCTTTCACAAAAATAGAAACAGCTTATTCTATCGCTAAAAATATAGGCACAGGCATTAATGAAAGTCAGCATAGGTGAGATAAATAAGGATAGGTATGATAAGTAATAAGCCCATTGATTGACATGAAGGAAGCTATATTTATTCCCCAAATACCCAGTGTTATTTAAAAATCAGTGTTACCTGACGATGTTATTATGTCTTACGCTAAATCAATAATTACTTCCTATGATGACAAAAAGAGATGTTAAGATCAGTTTGCCCTGAATATAAAGATTAATTTTTTATCTTTTTGGAATGATAGCCAACAAAATTTAATATTGTATATAAATATGAAGTAGTAAACTTATTTTATTACTTTTTATTTTCAAATATTAATTATTGTTTTATTTTTGTCTTTTATATGTCCTCTCTAGTAATTATTATAATATCTAAAACACCTCGAAAATATAAATTCATCTTCTGACATAACTGGAGAAGTACTATTTCCATTCAGTACAGCAATGTAGATAGAAAGAATCTTTTCGAGATCTTAATATTATTAATAAGAATAACACTTTATTGTTGTTAATAACATTAATCTCTTGAAAAAGCTGTTCAAAGTAGAGTTCAAAACTCTTATGTTAATAATTAAAGTGCTAACTTGATATTTTGATTATACAAAAATAGTCATGATTTATGACTGAAATTAGTAACGTTACGTCTAAAATTGTTAATTTACTGTGGCTACTAAAAATAAACGTAATATGCTTTTTATTTAATAGTATATAATGATTGATGTCATAATTGTCCAATATTTATGGCATATCTTATTTTAGCTGCAAAATTTTTGAACTCATATTGGGCGGAGTATTTTCACTTTACTGTGTTTTGTATCACGTTCAATTAAATTTAATATTCTTGCACTGTTCTTGGTAAAGCGGAAAATATTATATAAACTTTCCGCAACTGCATTTAAGGCGCTCGAGAATTAAAAATTGCGAAATATTCCAGCTTCTTTTCAAATTTTTGATATTTAATTAGGTCTTTGCTTTTCATGTGTAAAGCCAAAAGTTTTTCATTCCCCTTTTCTTCTACGAGTAGCAATTTTAATATTTTTTTAATCATTTCGCGTCAATAATGAACTCTACTAAATGAGAAAGATTCGTATGGCGGACCGCCAGTGTTGAGTTGAAAGACCCCGTGACAAGCAACACGCTCGCCGTCCCCTCTCAGCGCATATTGTTGGTGAATAAATATCCCGCTATATTCCATCTAAGCAATTATAATCGCAAGAATCAGCAAGGAAGGATTAATAAATGGCAAAAATAAGTGAAGTAATTATTTTTAGGCCACACATCAAGTTACGGAATATGTTCAATTTTGTCAATTTGCCTTAAACGGTATGTCATTATGGTTGAATTTCATATCACATTGCTAAAAGATGATAGATTGGATAGCGCAGTGAGTGGTCGAGATAAACAATTATTTCAGTAGTTTTTATGATATACGAGTACAATATTTTTAGTACAGCACGGAAGACGACATCCTCTTCTTACCATATCAATCTGCCACAGAACTGACCTTTGTGGTGAACAAAAGAAGTATTTCTCAGTGTGTCTAATTTGCAAATTTTCTTCAAGGGCAAAATATACTGGATCATTTCTTAAAAATTATAAAAACTACTTCGCACTTAACATAATAATATTGTCAACGTTTTCTTGGTTCATTTTGTTGATAATTTGGGACTTGTAGAAAACTTTGTACGTATATTTCGACACGTTACACAAGCTTACGGAGACAGAAAAAAAACCAACCAACATTGTTTATGTACCAACATACATAAACAATGCGTTCTGAATTACCGCGACTTTTAATGTGGCTGCGTTTTCAAATACTAACACTCCCTCCAGAACGTTGACCCCTCTTATTTATATAATACAAGGGTTTTACAAGTGCAGTTCCCTTAGCTAAGTTATCAGCCACCATATTACAACCATTCACGAATAAAAACTTTACTTTACACTTAACTATGTTTTCTCTGAGAAAATGTAAACGAATGTTTATATGGTTAGTTTTCAGTTTGTAACAGTCTGTTGATGCCAATCTGATGCACTTTGATTGTCACAGTAGCCACAGAGCCTCCTGAGTCGCTGACGCCATCGCCATATATTCAGCTTCCGCAGTAGAGAGCGCCGCAGTCAGTTGTTTGGTGGAATTCCAAAATATAGCCGCATTCTGAAACAAAAAGTGAAGTTTATATGTTACAAGTGCGCGATCTTCTGTCCTATGAATCACTGCCACAGTCCGCATCACCATAACCAGTAATTTCTTTAGAGTCTTCTTTAACGTAACATAGAGGCTTGGTTCCTTGGAGATATCTCATCACTCTTTTTATTTCAAGCCAGTACTGATTTCCTGGATTATTACAGAATTGACTTACTTATTGACTGCTTAGGTGATATCAGGGCGCGTAACATGTGCCACATATATAAGACAACCCATTGCTTCCCTGTATGGAATATTATTATTTTTGTCTTCAGGATCCTTGTCAAATTTTGCAATTAGCTCTATCGGAATATTAACTGGTTTGCATTCAGACATGTCAAATCGACTCAAGACTAAGTTGATGTATTTTTCCTGATCTATCATAATCACATCTGCCTCACTATTTCGATTTATATGTATGCCAATGCATTGCTTCATTTTATCCATATCTTTCATACTAATTTCTTTTCTTAATTTTTCCTTAATTTCTCTGATTTTGTTCTTATTATTTGCAAAGATCAGAAAGTCATCTACCTATACTGACCTCTACTATGACGGCTGGCTTGCTTTAATCCATAGATTGATTTATGCAAGTAACACACTTTAGCATTTTCTTTGTAACATTCGGGTTTTACCATGTAAATCTCAGTGTCTATGTTACCCTGTAGAAATGCACTTATTGCGTCGATTTGGGCCATTTCTAGGTCGTATTTAGCAGCTAGTACAATCAAGAAACGGAATGATTAATATCTAAATACTGGAGTATATACTTCATCATAATCTCTAACCTTTCTTTGAGTATACACCTTAACAACAAGCCTTGATTTAAAGCGAATACTTTCTCCCTTTTCATTGGTTTTGGTTTTAAATACCCATTTAAACGGTAAGGCTCTTTCACCTTGTGGCAAATCTACCGGCGACCAAGTTTTGTTTTTAATCAACGAGTCATATTTTTCTTGCATAGCTGTCTTCCACTGATCTGCCTGAGATGATGAAAGAGCTTTATCTAGAGACTGAGGATCATTGAGATCATGTATTGGACAAAAGTAACTTACATCATGATCATCCTCCTCTGCATACTGCACAGCACTGCGCGGGCGCAAATTTATATTATGCGTTGATATCTCGGTGTCAATTTAAGCATCTGGTACATTGAATGAATTATCATTGTTGTCAGACTGTCTTCACTTGAAGAAGTATTGTGTTTTAATTCTTGCTTGTACGGTTCTTCAGTTAACTGCCTTTTAGGACTGTGTGATATACAAGGTACGTGTGTATTTTGATCATATTTTTGAATATTTTCTAAAAACACAACATGTCTACTCTTGAATATTTTATTTCTTTTTTGATCAAGTATTCGATATCCCATGATAGATTGACAATATCCCATTTTTTGACGTTTTTATGCGACGATTGAATCCCATTTTTGACGTTTTTCTTTAGGTGTTTGAGCCATAATTTCAGAGCCAAAAATTTTAATATTTGATAAAGTGGGTTTCTTACAAGACCACATCTCCATAGGAGTTTTACCATCAATTGATTTTGTGGGTGATTGGTTGATGATGTAAGCAGCTGTCGCTGGCGCCTCTCCCCAGAACAGTTTCGACAATTGAGCATCAAACAACATTATATTTAGCTCTTTCTACCAGTGTCCTGTTTATTCCCTCTGCAAGACTATTCTGCTGAGGCGAGTACGGAGTGGTTGTTTGATGTTCAATTCCATGTCTACTTAAGAAATTTTCTAACTCTTTGTTACAATATTCGTTTCCATTATCTGAACGAACAGATTTTATCTTTCTTTCAAGTTCATGTTCTACTTTACTCTTATAATCTCTGAAAACTTCAAGCACACTCGTGCTATCGCTTAGAAAATAAATGTGAGTTATCTTTGTAGACGATTATGCCTATAAAGGTAATAAAATATTTCATACCTCCCGATGACACTTGCTCCATAGGTTCACTTAAATCAGTGTGGATGAGCTGCAATAGTTGTAAAGCTCTTGAACCAATATTGTTAAAAGGCAATCGACTCTCTTTCCCTCTGAGGCAGGTGGTACATGTAACATTGTTACCCTTATCTTGAAATGGTTTTACTTCTTCAGTCCATTCTGATAACTTGCTAAGATCTGGAAAATTTAAAGTGTGTCATGCGTCTATGCCACAGGACAACATCATATAATTTATCTGGACACGTAAATTTGGAAAATACTTCCCTGTGAGTGTTTAACAAATACAGATTGTTTACTAATGTGGCTGAGCATAATAGTTTGCCATTTTAGTCATAAATATCACATTTTTTATCCGAAAAAATTACCTTATAAACCATTTTTCACCATAGCACTAACTGCCTTAAAACCATTTTTCACCATAGCACTGACACTTCCGTTCATCGGTATTAGTGGCTATGACACAGCTCCACAATTCTTGAAGTTCAAAATAAGCTTGTACTGCGAATTTCTAACTTACGTAGTTGTCCATCCCAACGAGTCTATCAATATGAAAGGGGTTGTGGTGACCCGTATTCGACATCTTCAATGCGTTATATTGCGTATGTACTTTATGTTAATTCTAATTCTTGAATTCTGTTTGTGATATATTCTTATATATTCGTAAAATTCTTGAATTTTAATGAAACACGCGACTCCGGAAAGATTAGGTTACGCGGCAACCCCTAGCTGTCAAAAATGTTTCCTTATGAAACTGCACCGGCAAGTTTTCTTGTTCTCACTGTGTTTTTACTTGTTGCTTTATTCGGAACCAAGTTCTGCTACCCTGTTTGTAATTTAGTTCGAAATAAAAACTATTGAGATTTATAGAAAACTTTGTACGTATATTTCGACACGTCACACAAGCTTACAGAGAGAGAAAAAACTAGTGTACCAACATACATAAACAATAGAACATGCGTTCCCAAATACCGCGACAATTGATGTGGCTAGGTTCTCAATTCCTAACACACTTGGATAGTTCAATAGTATATCCCAAAATTTTGAACAAGTATACTGAAAATATTGTCTGATGGTCTACGAGCACATCCATGTCTATAATTGTACACATTTTAGCTTTCGTCGTTGGTCAGATGTGGACCAGGATGTGGTCTCATTAATTAGTTTTCAAATTAAATGCGTCGTCTCCTACAATAACATAAGGTAATCATCGATTTGTTCTTGCTAACTGTTCAGCAGGAGATATATTTGAATTATTAGATCCTAAATGTGGTGTTAAGTTTGGTTATTAAAAATTTGTCATTTTTTCTAACAATGCTAACAAAACGGCTAAAAAGTGTTTATTTATAATCAAAATACAAAGACCTATCGTTCGGTAGAGCTGTTTGCTTACGTATGTTTCTCATCGAAGATACTGACACATTCTATATAGTTCCAGTTTTCGGAGAATTCTTTTTAATATCGTTTCATTTTCTTCGATTGGTTAATAACTATCTATCTTAACATTTCCCGCAATGCGTCACAAGTCAAATAAATAATTTCTTTGACAATAATGAGATCTAAGAGTTAACTATGTACTATTTTATGGACAGGATTTCCCATTCCTAGAAATATATAATTAAAAACAATTTTAATCCATTGTCAACCTGGGTACACTAAATGTTTACTTTGTGGATTAAAAATATTAATATGCAATATATCATGAATGTCGGTCGATTATTAGCAATTTCATTTTGTAGTTTTTGTTATTTTACGTTGTTACATAATTATTGCTTTTAAACGCTTGTTTCTCCAGATATATAATCAATTTACAATTATAATAAATATGTACGTGAAATATACATTAACGCATGTAAAGAAAAACAAAACAGTTATCACAGGAATCTTAGAAAACAAAATTCCGGCCAAAGTGGAGAAAATAAGCCACGGTGTCTTCACATTAACAAATGAAATGCACTACAAGTGATGATGAGTCTACTAATGCATCTCATGTTGCAGTTCTTGTATTTTACAAGGTGATTTCTCACTTAAATATTCTTTTACCTCACTAATTATGCTGCCAACTTAAATTTTTTATGCACTTCGTAATTATTTAAATGAAAAAATAAGACCAGAAACAACAAAATCCAATTGGGATAATTTCAAGTCTATGGGGGAAATGCGGAGCAGTTTTCAAATGATCTGCAATTAAAATAAAAAAATAAATGGTACCAAGCAGTATCTGAAGCAAAAGTTTTTTACAGATTATTACTCAACAGTCACTCTCAACAAAATAGTTCTATATAAAGTGTAAATATTACAATAAGATCAAATACAGTAGATAGTGACTTAAACTACCTCGTTCTTATTATTACCAATGTTACAGAAACTAAAAATTATACAAAAATGGAAGAAATAGAGGAACTTGATGTCATTTGTATTTTTACTCTTGCAAAAAATACAATAGGATTAACAGAAAGTGATCTTCTCAGGTCAAAAAACAGATATTTTCTCTGTAATTATAAAATTGCCTGTAGGCAAACGGAACAGATGAAATGTAAACCAAGTACTCAGAAGAAATCTCTTCCCAAAATTTTAATGTAGTAGATGATGGTATTATTACACATTACTTTTTTTTCAGGCTGCAAGTGATTACGTTACAAACTTTAACACTGATGTCTAATAATAAAAGCAGATAAATTATTGATTTAAAATTTAAATGTCGACTCTCATTTGAATTATGTAGATCGTTAGGGAAAATATATTATTCTATACCTTAAGTATCGTATTTATTTGAGAATATATCAAACAAAAATGTCATATCATACTCACTTGTGTGATCCTAAACATTTACACCTTAAATTGTTATTACACTAAGTATGCTTTTTGATTAATTATTGAAATATCATTTTATTTTAATTTATTTTATTATCACAAAATAAAAATAAAGAAACATTTGAGTTGATTGCTCTGTTTTTTTGTTCCTGTTTATGTAACGTGCTTGATTAATTTATAAATCTTAATTTTTAAACGAAGTACCTGAACCTACCCATTCCAACTACACACACACACACACACACACACACACACACACACACACGTATATATATATATATATATATATATATATATATATATATTTTATATATATATACATATATACATATACATATATATACAAATACATAATATAAAACACACCCTTTTTCTAATTGAGTGCGTAAAAAAAATATTACACATAACTCGTTTTAATACATGCCCGAGCAGTCCGGTAGTTACCCGGAATGACGATTTTTGCAACAACTACATATAGATTCTCTTTTATAGAATTTATCGAACAGCTGAGAATCAATGTAATAATAGTGCCATTTCGATAACTTGAAAGAATATTATTTCACTATATAAAACATGATTATTAAAAATATAATAAATTACATTTCTAATGTACTCACTCATGTTGTAGTTATACGGAAATCACTAATATCATGACTTAAATAGTTTATAAAATATTGCATAGAAAAAATATTTCAATAAAATTGTATTTACTTAATATCCATTATATTCAATGTCCATTATGTCCGTATTCAAAATAGTAAAGTCTTCTTGTAAACACAAGTCGTACTATATTATCGAGTTAATCACATCATCAATAATTTGAGTATTTCTCTTAATCGTAATAAAATTTTGCTAATCCTTTCCCGTAAAAGCTCGTCATAGGTCGATCGATAGATACAATAAAATTAAAGTCTGAACTATAAAACGAAAAAATAATGTTTATCTCCAATTAACTTCTCGCCTATAAATGGTAAACTATAACACCGATAAAACAATAATTTCAAATTCATTTAAATAGTGTAAGAGACGAAGGTATTTAAATTTCTACATTTAAGTTCTGTAATTGAATTTACTAATTAAAAGGTTTTCGTACTGCATGCACGAGAACCATAATAACCCAAGTGAATACATATAAAATCTGTAACTCGGAAAGCATTATTTCTCTCTCTCTCTCTCTTTCAATTTATCCAACCTCATTCTGTTATGTTTCACAACTTCAAAGCAGAAAAAGGTTTTGTCTTTTAAATGGCTTAACTACGCGATACATAACAAAACAAAAAATGCATTCGTTCGTACACATGTGTTTTCGATAGTTACCTATGTTACTGAGAGACGCCCACCATGAAAAAATCGTACATAGGAAGGGGCGTGGCATGATCATAGTGCCAACGTTTTCTATTCGATAGCTCCACGTTGACCATATTTACACTTTACTAGTAATTTCTGTCACAATATACCAACAAATCAGAAATTATTCCTTGTTTTTAAATGTAACATTTTTTAACGCAGATGCTACAGAGATGCGTTACATTATTTATTTTTTTATCTACAGTACTGTGTCGTAATCTCTTCGCATTTTGAATAGTGTATAGAGATATCTTAGATTTAGAAAAGATAATTCTTTAATACATTTTGTTATTACCTATACGGAATGTAGCCTTGAACGTAACGTAAAACAATTGTAATAAGCTTTCTTCATACTGTGCAACATTTAGTTCGGGAAATTATGGAAGTATCTCGTTGATTTCAAGAAAAAATATAAAGTTGTAATTTTTAAAGAATAATTTTATATTTGATTTGTTTTGTCTTTACTAATAGAAACATTGTTTGCTAACCAAAATCGTAATCGATAATTATACATCGGTTTTTGGATCACACGATAAGTTAAACGTGTATTGAATTATTTTTATTTTATTCCACAACTCTTTTGATCTACTAACAGGCCACGCGGCAGTGGCGGCCTAAAAATTTCGTAAAGTAAATTTTTTTTTCTCTTAAACATGTGTTTAATATTATATTCTAATGTTCTATTTCTACCTTACTAACTACAATGACATAGTACTTTTTATAAATAATTAATTGCATTAAAAATAAACGCAATGCATAACAAATAACAGTTGAATGTATTTGGAAAAAACAAGATTTAGCTACAAATTTAGCGATTAATCTGACAAAACATTGAATAGTGTAAGCTATTTTTTCTTAAACATTTTTATGTCGCGAGCCACGCAAAAAAAAACAAAAAGTTAAGTAAAAAACCTTACGACCTCTTTACTATACTATAAAATGAAAATAATATTTTAATTAAAATAACGTTTTAAATAAATTAAGGCTTAATTATTATGCTATAAGTTTATTTTTTCATGTTGTTATTACCTGTTAATATTCAATTTTGTAACACTACATTCATAAAAATTTAAGTAAACGAATTTTGTATGCAGGTCTTATTTTTAGACAGATTGCGACCCCCAGGTTGAGAAAGGATGGTGTTTGGCGTAGATTATATTAATTGATTACCTGCGTTTGTAAACAATAATCAGTCAAACGCCGTGCTTTAAATGTATCGTGTCGTTTTTAAATTTACAATCAACGTATTTCGATTTTCTGGAGTATTAGCGTTTGTTTTTGCTAATTATTGTTTTGATAAATATTATAATGTCTACTGTGCGCTATTCCAATTCGGAATATTATGACATACTGATGTATTTAGGTGTATGCGATTGCAATGCTAGACCGGAAAATTTTCAGCAAAGAAGGTATTTAAATCTATGGGCGGAAATTTTGGGTAAATAGCTCGTAGATCTGTTTTTCCTACTTACCAGAATGACATCGGACAATTATTTATATTTTTTGCGTAATAAAGTGGAAGACTTTATTTCAAATTTGCCTTTGAGCGTAGTCCGAGATATGTGGTGGCAGCACGACGGAATGCCCCCTCACTTCGGTATTCGTGTATGTGAGTATTTAGACATGCAATATTGTCGTCACTGGATGGAGCGTAGTGGACCTGTATCCTGGCCTCCGAAATCTCCAGATTTAACACCACTTGTTTTTTTTCTTTGGAGTAGCGTCAAATTTGATATCCGATCCGAAACTATTACCGACAGATTTAATAAAATTAATAGAATGCTCAAATGGTGGATAATGTTACTCAATTATAAGGAGAGCGCGATTATGTGTAGAACAAAACGGAAACTATTTTGAACATCTCCTTTAAGTCTTCTTAAACAAATAGTGAAATAATTTTATATGAACATTAGATTAATAACTTTTTGTGAAATAATTGTTACTAAAATAACTTTTCTGTGTCAGTCATGGACTGAGTGGTTTCCGCAGAACTGCAATATGAGTGAGTACATTAATAAAATTATTTATTAAGTTTTTAATAATTATATTTCATGTTATTTAACCAACAAATTAAACATAATACTCGCTACATATAAATTACTTATTATAATGCATAATGTATCGCGCAGCAGTTTCGCGGGTCATTCCCCCGACCAGCACGTAACAATGTGCGCAAGTATCATGTGTACGGAAAAGATGACAAATCATTATGAATATTATTTTGAATTTTCTGAAAAAAGTCATCTTTTAAATTTTATTTAAACGACTATTTTTCAGTCAAAGAATAATGTCCGACATTTATTCCCGATCACCATGTATATGTATGCATACAAATATTCTAATAAATTATGTAAACATAATCTACATTGTAATTTATATGTATGTATGTATATATATATATATATATATATATATATATATATATATTTATATATTTATATATATATATATATATATATATATATATATATATATTTATATATTTATATATATATATATATATATATATATATATATATATATATATATATTTCTTTGTCCGACATTTATTCCCGATCACCATGTATATATATGCATACAAATATTCTAATAAATTATGTAAACATAATCTACATAGTAATTTATATGTATGTATGTGTGTGTATATATATATATATATATATATATATATATATATATATATATACATTTCTATTATGTGTGATCATCACGCCAGTATTTTTTAATATTTACGATATCACGCCAGTATGTTTTTATTTCATCGCAATGGGTTTGTTTAATCAGAATATATACAAATATAATTTTTTTCACAAATTCATTATATTTTATTAGAACAGCATTAAAGAAGTATCTAGCTACTCAACGCAAATGTAAAGTGTATCTTTGTAATTAGTTGACAGCACTACTTGTATTTTAAAATTTTATTTATATTTTAATGTTACATACAATATTATTGGTCCATTACCTCCTAACTCCACGTATGAAGTCGCGCCCATATCTAGTATTTAATATAACTTTCATCCAAATTGGTTTGGAAAATTCTAAGACATTCTTGGACAAACTTAAATACTTAACCGTATAGTAAGTACCTAGATTTTTATATATTCCAAAGAAAATTAAATATATCTGTTCACTGCTTTACATTTCTATCAAATTTAGCAATGCCTAATTATTTTTCAATACTCATTCTGTTTCAAACCGGATGGGCTTATCTTAATGTTTTAATTCTTGAATTATTTTGTGAAATCCTCCTTCGTTATAACGGTATAGATTAATTTCGTTTGACCTGTATCCTTTCTTTATTATCTTCTTCCTCACAAAGCAAAGCATATACTCCATCTTTATCTCAAGTATTACCATTAGGAAAAAAAACCACAAATTGTTATATAGATAAGAGAATGAACTGGGATGTGTTTGCACCAGCTTGCAGTTTACAACCGCTATAGTATAATTAGACCTTGCCATTGTAGTCCAGTATAGTTTCATGAGATTTAGTACCTTAATTAAAGCTAGTCAGGGTTCGAATCTTGGACCACTCTGAATATGCTGGGCTCATATTTAAGGAGATTCGTTTCCTTATGTTCGCCGATAACTTATGGTCAATTGCCGAGGTTTAGGACATTATATAGGGCTGTGGTTTCAGTTAAGCAAAGAAATCACAGCTAAACCCGGAGAATTACTCAGTGTTGAGTTATAATTGTGTTTGTAAACTATACTCATAATTATTGAATTGAAACATCGTCGAATAAAATTCATGGATTGTCATCTTTTAAATAGAGTTCTTGAGAAGCTACATCAATTTACAACTTCAACAACAACCTTTTTCTATTCCCTATGATATGAAATATAAAGTACTTGTTCACAAATTCTTACACCTAAAGGAATCATGTTTCTTACTATTATCTCGAATATTCTTTAACTCTAACCCCAGTTCATGGGGCAAAGTTCATTTGTGGTGAATGAGGATGTATTCAAGTCTTATTGTATTAAATATATTTTCATTCTATTAGATATATCGTTACGCATTAGTAAAGTGCAACATACTGATTGAATAATAAATCGTTGGTAAAACCAAAAGCCCATTTTTATTTTTTATTGAATAAAAAATTCTAAGAAAAAAGTTAACAATAAAAAAATGTCAAAAGCAGCAGTAAGCAGAGACAAAGGGTTGAAATAATATATACAAGAAATACAGGCCGAGAATAGTCACCAAACATGAAATAGTAAGTTTTTATAGTCAAATCGTTGTGAAAATCTATAGCCTTCTATTCTTATAATCAAAAGAAGAAATGATCACCAAAATCAGTCTAGACTTATAACTTGCAGGTATCTCGTGACTAGCAAGTGGAGATGCATGTCATTGCCACGTGGTCAATGAGCTTGTCGAGAGTAAAGCATAGCTTGTCGATAGTATGCAGTACATAACTTGTTTGATTTTCATACTTATTATTTGTTCATGCAACCTGATAATTATAAAACAATTTTCGTTCTTGTTATGTATATTAATATCTCAAAAGAATCTCATGAATTATAATACTCTATTGCTTCATCATTACATATGATAATTACTGTGTGTCAAAAAAGTATAGGTTATCATTAACATACGACTAGTCTAGTTCAGTTAACCCATGCACACTTTTGAAAGAGTATTGAAAACAAATAATTTATTTTATTTTTACTGGGCTGTATTGTCATGAATTCAAAAAGCATACGGATATCTGTTAATATAGAAAAACACCGAAATTAAAGAGAGTTAATGTAAGAAACTAAATGGATACCAAAAATAAAATAATCTACATATACGCGAGCCAAAGAGAGGACATTTTGAAAGGACCTACAATCTTCTAGACAATAAGCTTAAGAAAAAAATAAGGGAATATCTACAAATGAAAAATTCAAGGTTTTCAAAAACTGTATAAGTCTTATTATGTACATGTGTTACTTTACATATTATAAATACCAAAAATTATTGTCTTAATTCTGCTAATTAAAAAAGCCCATTTGAATTGTATTGACAATCATACTAGTGAGATCATTTGTATTTACGTTCAATATTCAAACTGACTACTTTGAGGATTAAATTTGATAGCACATCATTTATTGTTTGGTGATATAAAAAATTTACGCTTACTATAATACTTTTATTGTATTAGTAATATTTTTGCAATATCTTCCAATCATCACTTTTCCACATCATTCGCTTTGTAAACTTCATTAAAAAAGTGAAAAAGCCATGGAATGAAATTATTTTCAAAATGAAATTAAATCGAGACTCGTTTCAATCTCACCAATATACCAGCAGTCAATTCGTAAACTACAAACTGTCTGTATTAAATACGTAAATTGCAGATTCATGCAGTAACAGCTATGTTTACACTTTACATCATTTAATTTTTACATTGAAAATGTTTTGGTCCGGAAAAGATTTGGACCGACACATTGAAAATCACGTGGATACTTACATGTGCATATACCATTAAGCTTGGAATTTAGATTTCAGACAGAACAAAACAATCGCTACTGCCTGACTACGCTACCTACTGATAGATTAAAAAAAACTTGTAGCAAATAAATTTCTCCTTATTCAGTTAATTCAATATTACAGATATTCAAAAAACGTGTATGCGACATGTTAACTCCATTAAAAATAGCATATACAAAATCTAGCAGTTTATGTACTTTGCAATTCCGCTATCTTCTATATTATATGTTAAACAGTTACAATATCTTGTATTTTATAAATTTATTATTCAAAATTTATAAATATACACGTTACTTTAATTCATTGTATTACCCTTATTTATTAATTACCTGATTAAACACCAGTTTCATTACGTAAAGTTAATAAAGAATTTCATGTATTCTTGAGATTAATGAATCTTAAAAACTGCTAATGGCAAGTATATGAGTAACTGAATGCGGCAGGTATGCAGCAACACATGCTCGTCCAACGTATTGCAATGTGTGCCGCGAGTCACTGGGAGCTCTGGGCACCGCACCAGCTCTGGCCTGTGAGCTCTGCAAGTTCAAGGCACACAGACGCTGCGCCGCACGTGCCCCACCTTCTTGCAAATGGACCACACTCGCTTCACTGGGGCGAGACATTGTCGAACATGCAGATGGAGTTAGTATCCTCTCGTTTTCACATGAATGCTGCCAATTTTTCATATCTAATCACTATATCGCCTAAGTAAATATCATTAAATGTCTTTTTTTAATTTTTGCATATGAAACATCCTCAAAAATACCTCCCTATACAAATCACAGCTCGTCTTTAAAAAACACGTGATTTATTTGCAATGTGTTTTCCGAACTAGTATATGGTAAAAAGAAAAGTATTAGACTTCATCCTAGTAATGTAGGAAGAATAGTCCCTATACTTTGGTTATAATGTCAAATTAATGATTAACACAACTCTTGTATTTCATTTCAATTCAAAACAAGCTGATTTTCAAATAATTTCAAGTATTCGACTGTATATTTTTGAATATTGAATATATTTGGCGTTAATTTTGTAGAAATTCATTATTCACAATTAAATGACACTACGTGATGTAGTATTATTTCTACTTTCTTTAATTTCTTTACCACGACCTAGGTTTCGTTGTATTACAACATCTACAGGTGGGATATTAGCAAAGATATCTTTGCTAATATCCCACCTGAAGATGTTGTAATACAACGAAACCTAGGTCGTGGTAAAGAAATTAAAGAAAGTAGAAATAATACTACATCACGTAGTGTCATTTAATTGTGTATATTTTTGGCCAAAGAGTAAGAATGTGGGCGAAAATGCTAAATATTTGTTGTAACTCCAATTATTAAATCAAATGGTATATATACCACAGCATTTTTCTGATAGCTCGTTATGAAACTCAATTCTATGATGATTCCTTAACCTTATATATATATATATGTATATATATATATATACACACATATACACACACACATACATATATTTATATATATATATATATATGTGTGTGTGTGTGTGTAGATATATATTTAAATCCAAGATATACAATCATCATCATTTTATAGATAATTGCTTGCTCTACCGGCATCCACAACTAAAGAATTTATTATTGCTATTGTTTTTGCAAATTAATTAATTATTAAAATTATATACACAAAACAGCAATGCTGCCATCTAACGGCTCAACGTCAATATGATTGACGGTCGGTAAAATTTTTGTTTAATTTCAAATCCACTCACGTATAAATAAAGTGGCGCTTTAGCTCAATGCTTTTGATACTTGCGCCTCTATATGTCAATTTTAGTAAAATATTTGTTTGATCTGTCATCTGAGCTTCATAATGGAATAAATAATGCGAAGACTTCGCACGGGTCACGCTAGTAGATAATAGTAACTATTGATATATTAAAAACTTTTGTTTTTTTGTTTTCAATTTACACATAATTTTGGTTTTTTAGCCTAGTCCCATGGCTTCACTTTTTGCTATATGATTTACGAAGTTTTAAAAATTATTAGGGAATGTTGTTAGAAGATTGTATTGGCGTATCTTGAAATAATAATAACATTCGCATTAACCTTCGTATCTGACATTGAGGATTTTATTTGTAATTTTCTCTTTCATAGCATTGAATATATTTGGTGTTAATTTTGTAGAAATTCATTGTTCATGATTAAATGAAACTACGTGATGTATAAGTATTATTTCTACTTTCTTTAATTTCTTAACCACGACCTAGGTTTCATTGTATTACAACATCTTCAGGTGGGCTATTAGCAAAGATTAACTCTTAGGAACTTACAACAGCATTTATAAATTTCACAAAACAATAGCGGAAGCCGGGTTTTCCCACTGTTTACGTTAGTGGGTTTATTGTAGGGGAGCGGTGTAGTTTTTATTATACTTTCGGAAGTTATACAATATACAAAAATTTTAGTGAGGGTAATAAATTAAATTGATGTTATTCTATGAGGTTATACAATGCAAATGTTCCCGTGTATGTAATAAAATTAAATGAATATTATTCTCAGTAAAATATTTATACAATAGCAAGAGTATCCGATAGTTAGAACAATGTTATACCACTAATTATACATATCCCCCGTTTTATTTGTTTATTTATTAATTCTTTCTTTATATTATATTATATATTTTTTTAATTTTATTTATTTATCTATGTTTTTTTTATATTTCTATTTTTAAATTTTTTTAAATTTTTTTTATATTTATTTAGATGTGTAGCCGGGCTGAAACGATTTGAAGTGTATTGCAGCCTCAATGTTGTCTAACTATATTATGTCTAAAAGATATTAAGTATGGGTGATGATATTATATTTAGTTGTTCGTTTAATATATTAATGTTGGTGTCTCTTTTATGTCTGTTCATTTCTAATGTTTCTATTATATTAAGTTTATTGCCTTTTGTATTTATGTGTAATATATAGGGAGCATGGTCGATATAAGGTTATGGTTATTTTCAATGAGGTGTTTTTTTCATAGCAATTATAGAGAATAGGCAAGAGGACATTTACTAGTTTAACTCCTGTTTTGACGTTTGTCCTTTTAGTTCGAATATTACCTAAACTAATTTCCGTCTTTTGTTTCCAATAAGCATCCTCTATCATCATAACTATGTCTTAATGTCAAAATTTACATTGTGAAGAATTTGTATTAATTTACCATATCTGATCTGCTTTTTTTATAATTAAGCCTAGGAAAGTAATAGGAAAGCCTAGGAAAATAAAAAGAATGCTTATTTTGTAAACTTTTTCAGCAATTTAAGTTAAAGAGGAAATAACCTCATTATTCAAATTCGGAATGCCAATCAAAATCCTACTTGAACATGACTTTTTAATCCATCAGCCTTTTTTTTTATATATCCTATGACGGATTATTTCTAATTGTATTTTATATATGTGGTCAAGTAGGATAAGAGTTCTGTCCTGAGTGTCTTTTTGTTTTTTTAGAATTAAACATTGAATAATAATTTCTGTATCCTTACAAATATATAATCCTTTGTAAAATATACAATTACCAGTATATTTTGTTAAGGACTTTAGTTAATTCTTCAAATCCTAAGGGACCTTGGAGATAAGTGTCCAAGGTTCTTAAATAGTTTGTTCGGAACTTGTCTTTCCATCCTTCGTTTTGTTGCATGATTATCTTTGTTTTTCAAGATGCATGGTCTATCAAGTTTGATTGTATATGTGAGCGTTTTAGTATCCATTATATAACTTCTAAATAATTCTCTTATGATTCTTTTCTTTATTTTGCATCAATAATAATGTTGCTGGTCTTTACGCATCCTAGCCTGTTTAGAGGTTTACGTGTGAATTTATTTCTCTTTTTATGGTATTCTTTAATATTGTGTGTTTTCTGTACCTGCCCAAATTCATACATTCGTCATTGAGACAATTTTGTGTAGCAGGTACAATTTCTCTACATATTTTGGATTGAATTTTACCAAACATGATTTATCGTCATTCTTACATTCGTCGTTGAGCCAATTATGTGTAGCAGTTACAATTTCTCTACATATTTTGGATTGAATTTTACCATACATGATTTATCGTCATTCTTACATTCGTCGTTGAGCCAATTTTGTGTAGCAGTTACAATTTCCCTACATATTTTGGATTGAATTTTACCATACATGATTTATCGTCATTCTTACATTCGTCGTTGAGCCAATTTTGTGTAGCAGTTACAATTTCTCTACATATTTTGGATTGAATTTTACCATACATGATTTATCGTCATTCTTACATTTGTTGTTGAGCCAATTTTGTGTAGCAGTTACAATTTTTCTACATATTTTGGATTGAATTTTACCATACATGATTTATCTATACTTTCCTATTTTCTTCTTCCTTCCATTAATTTTAATATTTCATCTCTCATCCAACTTAACTTACCCTAGTCCAGTCGGGTTTATTTCCAAATTATTATATTGGTTCAGAAAGATTGCAAAAGTAACAACTCTACGCTTATATACTATAGAGAACCGTGCATAATAAAGACTTTATAAGTCAAGACTCTTTGATGATGATATTAAGATTACTAATCTTCCTCTTTTTTCTTCGTTTTTCAAGCAATACATTACATTGAAAAATTTGTAATAAGAATGAGGAAGGTTCTTTGATGATGGTAGGAAAATTAGCATTTCTCTTTTTTCAAGCAATACATTTACAAATGTGTGATAAGAATGAGGTTATCAAGATGCAAAGTATGCATGTCTTGTGCTTGAAATATATTACTGACAATAATGTACGTAGAATAACTGCAGAAACATCTTAAGTGGATTTTCTTTTTCTATTCTGCTTATACAGTGTCCTGTTTTGAGTGGTCCAATGAAAAACCACAGCCTGAGAATACCTATCTGTCAATCCATAATAACACCACGAGACAAAAGCCCATTGTTTAGAATTAATATTATTTTTCATTTTTAAGATATTTTTACAATTATATTTCTCTTGATCAAACTACTCAATGTATATTGCTGGAATTGGGCTGAAATATACTATGCATTTCGAACAAAAACATAAATCGAACGTTTTTTAATAATTTTGTTTTACAAATTAAGAAATTTGAAAAAATTGTTCAACATTTCCACGTGATAAAAAAGAGGTAACATTTTATTCTTATTCTTTTCAGTAATCATAAAAGGGCTAGTATAGTATCAGAGAAATTGAAAAAGTTTCAGTTTCTTTTAACTTCAAATATTGATAGGTTTATATTTTCAAATTATCCTTATATTTATGCATAGTTTGGTCATGAAGAACACTATTATAAGGAAAGTGTTATACTTCTTAAAATGTAAAGAAAATAAGATTAATTCTAAACAATAAACTTTTGTTCCATACAATTACTATAATTACAACTAGCCATATTTCAACTAGTTGTATTAAAATAACAACTAGTCATATTAATAACTCATTGATATTTTCTTTGATTTCATTTTATGTACCTCCAGCACAAATCATTATTCAATTATTTTCATCACTCCCTCGCATTCCTCAATTTCTTGTCTAGTATCTTAATTTTTAACATTTCCATCTGTTGTACCCATTTTAAGTTATTCGCAATATCTTAGATTCATTGTTAGTATGAGTATCTTATGACCGACCGCTCAGTCATATTGTTTTACATTTATGACAAGTAACATCTTGGCTCGCTCTATAAATTGACAAGTTAATAACCTGAAAACTTCTTGCAATTTCCATAAAATTAAATTTTTTTTTCTCTTTTGAAATTACTGTTTGCCTTTACTGACCTTTATTAATGAGCTCGTCGTTTTGATACTATTAACCCAAATAAATTCCAGGCTCTTATTATTGACAGTCAGAGACTCCTCTCCGATAATGGCCTATCAGATTTTCCGTAACAGCTTAAAAGCTCTAACAATTTATTATTTAAAATCTTTGCTTTACGCTTTTGGTAAAGAATTTTAGTTGCTGAATTTTCAATAAAACACACCCTCTAAAGCATTTTCAACAAATGATTCCTAATAAAATTACTGAAAACTATTGTAAAATTCCTTTTACTACCCTTGCCTAAGGGTGAAAATATATACTGTCTTGACTACAATGAAGTTTGATTAAACAAATTAAATATTTTATTGAGAGGATCAGGTCTTAACTGAATGAAAAAACATGATTGGCTCAATCCACATATTCTAAATCTTGCTTCAGTATCTTAACTGAATGAAAAAACATGACTGCTGTACATTATTGTACATGCTGCCAAACTCTGAAACAACTTACTTTCAAGTGATCTGAACAATACGTTCCTCCAGATTACTACTCTATCCCTTCCTTTCCTATTCTATCCCTCTTCCCTTTCCATAAATATTTCAATTATTTGTTAATGTAAATATATTGTAAGAATTGTTTCTTTATATTGGTTACTTACATCTATTATTGTTTCCTTATATCTCAAAATGTAGTGTTTCAGTTGATCAGAAGGGATTGTACATGTACCAATGTATTCACCAAATGTATACATTAAAGTTTACAATAAAATAGCTCCTATAATTATCTGTTAAATCTCTTAACGTTGGACAAAATCAGGCAAAGGCCTAATTTTGACTGCAAAGTTGCAAAAACTTCACAACTTTAGCATTCCTTCTCAGGACTGAAAAATAATAGTCAAACTTTAAAACATAAAATTGAAGGCCACCAGTCTGAACTAGGTATGAATTTTTTTTTCAGGAATTTAGTACACATAATAAGTGTATTAGCATCCCCATGGCACCATAAAGGAAATTTCCTAGAGTCCTATGGTTCCATGTGTCACCAGCGTGCACAATTTTTTTTTTTTAATCTTTCTGAAAACTGGAGATTTGTCCATTAAACCAATTTAAATTTCTGTTGATGATATATAACAAAACTTGAAATTTTGCATGTCTATACAATGAAAAAATTCAAAAAATTGTTTGGTGGGATGAAGGATAAGTAACAGAATGCATCAAGATCATTTTTGGAATGTTTGTCTGTTTGTTTATTTGCATGCGTCATGTAAAAACCACGTATAAAATTCAGATGAAATTTTAGAACAACATAGTGGTTAACTTGAAGTAGCATTTAGGTTTTATTTCCCTGCAATCGGTTTCACAATTAGAAGACATGCAAATTTAATGTTTTCAAAAATTAATTTACATTGCATTAGTACAACAACTAAGAAGTGCCTAGCTACTCGATGCTCAGTAATGATATAAATATATAATATACTTATGCTCATCAATAGACGGCCCTATGTATATTTTTTAAGAATATATGTTAAGAATATATTTATATAAAATGGTATAGGTATATTTTTCAGTGATCCGCATGTACGAAATCGCAGGCACAGAGAGTATCACATACGAAGTTAAGAATTGTAAAATTGTTTCATAAATTAACATATACAAAATAAATAAAACCTTACTTTTTTAACACATATAAATTAGATCAATTTACTGTAAATTGGTGTTGAAACTCTCTCTATTAAAAAGTGATTCTACATTTTCTGTGCTTTAAAATGGTATTGAATGATAAGTTTTTTATTTCTTTAAATCAATTTAATTGAAGGCTATAAGACACATATAAATACTAACAATGCCATCTGATGTGTATATCAACAGTGACGTAAATACCAGTCTACATACTCTTTATTTAATACATAATATTTGCTGTTACGGCCACAAATTAGTATTATGCTACTTAATAACTACAATAAAAATATGTGTAGAGCATCACAATGCCGCATCAATGGCTGGAGGGCAACCTGCCCGTGTCCGCCAAGTGTGCCGTCTGCGACAAAACCTGCGGCTCCGTTCTCAGGTAAACATCATCCCAACCAAACAATTATCTTTTCCCAAAGACATTCTGTTGTTAAATGAAATGATGTACCCTGCAACATCACGATACTGCAGATCGCAAGCTAACAGATAAGAAATGGACTAGAGATATTTAGTGAAAGTTTATTGTATAAAAAAAATTGAAAAAAGAGACAAAATTATGTTTTAAAAATATTATTTAATATTTTTAAAACATAATTTTGTAGGGTAACTAAAATTTTGTATTCAAAATTCATTTATGATGAATTTTAAAGAAAAATCTTCCTTCTAGTTTTAAAATAAAAAAAATTCATATATATATATATATATATATATATATATATATATATATACATATATGTATATATATACATATATATATATATATATATATATATATATATATATATATATACATATATATATATATAAAAATATAAAATTTTTTTGATTCAGTTGATTAATTATAGACTAATTATATTATTTCTCCTTTAGAATTACTCCAAATAAGGCATTATTAGTAATTTGCACAAAATAATATAATATATAATATCTACCTGATGAAATTGAGGATCAGCATATTTTCAAACGAAGAATAGCACTGACAGATGTTCAAATTTTATAAAAACTCCATGAACTCTTCCCCTTGTATAGTGCCTCTAGCAGTGAGTAATGGAAACAGTCATGTTCGTAGATAATAAAGGAGAATAAAAATATCTACCAGTCAGTTGTTTATAGGGATGCAAAAGCGTGACTAATATTAAAATTGTTACCATTAATAATAAAAAGTATTCATAGATGGGTTACAGGGACTGCAGTAAATTGTTACACTTAATGTAGTATTTTAAGACACTTTATTCGATTTGAAAAAATTTGGTTCAAAAAGCTCTTTAACCACGAGCACGATTATCTCATCAGTGCCTTTATCAACTAACAGTAACTGGACAGAAATAGTTGTATTATTAGCCCTATCATACATACATACAAAATTATGCTACTTTTTAAGATGAATTTATAAATTGTCTATGTAAGGAAATTTTGTAAGATCTTCTTTGAAATGTAGTTTAGTATTTAGAAACTTTAATGTTATACAATTAGATTTACAATTTCGATGTTGCATTTCTATCAAATGTATTACAGTACTAAACCCCAAAATATTTATTTAGAATGGGTGAGTTTTGAAATGGTGCGAAACATTTTATATTTACTGATTCTGCACATACACGGATGCTATTATAGCATTACTGTTAAATACAGCTGTGTGTTTACAATAAATGTTCCCTTTATAGTAACATCAATTTAGTGACATAAGATATAATATGTGTATATATGCCAATCAAGTACTAGTTTTATTTGCCTATCACTACATCAATTTTTATTCTGGAGTGTGACAACCCTTTATGGCGTTAGGTTACAGGACTATCGATGTATGTGGTGCCGGCGCTGTGTACATGCCACGTGCAGACCGGGATGGCGCGCCGCATGCATGCCTGGTGCCGGCGTTCTTGCACCTACGCGCCTCCACAACATTGGACCCGATGATGCCTGGGATACGCAGGCTGTTCGGGCACCCCCATCTACCACTGCACCGCTACTCGTCTTCGTCAACTCCAAATCTGGTGAGATAAAGCGACTCCTAAATGACATCTGATTGTGCTCTGTTTGGAAATTAAAAAACAAAATCATCGTCACCATGGTGTGTTAGGTTGGTCAGAAGGCATACGGCCTTTGACGGAGTGGCACGCCTCGGGGACTAGAGTTCAACTTCCAGCAGTTCATCAAGCGTGGCTATACCAATGTTCTTGTTTCTGTAAGAGATTTCGGTCATAGCAATAAGTTCACCAAATGTGTGAATGGTATACATTTAGCACATAAATAATTAAAGAAATATTTTTAAATCAAACACAAGTGTCAAGTGAATATACATTATAGTACAGTGTATTTTTTTGTATATGTAGTACTTCTTGTAGAATACTACACAAGGAGTAGATACCACTAACCGCTCGCAATGCTTGCACTCACGACTGCAATCATACCCATTCCACTAGCTTGTCAGTGTTGTAATTGTCAGTCCAAGTGGAACGGGTATGAACAGTGCCTATTTGTAACTATGAGGAAGTGGCGGGTATTTGAAAAAAATAAAGAGATTATAGTATTGTATTTTTTATTATGTATTAACCGTTGGACAATAATTTACACATATAATAGTAATTTTAAATGTCCAATATAATTTCTATGAAAACTTAATGATTCTTTGCACATTTTGCGTCTTCTGGTGCAATTTTTATTTCTATTCATCTCGGAGCTGTATTTAATATTCAAACATGATATAATTTATTCACGTAACTTCATAAGTCAATGTATCAAAGTCAAAATGACAGATAAACGACCGCAACGACCCATGTCGATTCATAGGTAGGTGTGGGCTCGAAGCAGTTGTAATCGATAAAAAATTAAAAACAGGGTAAATCGGAAAACATTTGTTTATTGATATTTTGATCACGGCCACAACGACCCCGGTTGTCAGGTGGTACGATACAGTGACCATTTTAAGCGTTGTGATCGTCTAGTGGAACATACTCAAGGAGAATTGCTCCATAATGCCATCAACACAAAGCTTAACAAGGAAATGTTTCACAGTATTATGAATTTTAAGATTGTGGCTGTTGGCATATATTTGAGTCTATTATTAGTTTCCCAACCCACCGCTAAATATACTTCAAATTGCTCAAGCAATATCAGGTTTAGCATTTAAAACTTGTAGTCCCTAATATTAATTATGCTTTACCCTTCTATGTTACTTCGATGTTATTAGCTGTAAATTTTACTTAGACTCTATAAAAAAAAGCAACAATGGCATAATTCTTATGAGACTGAGATACCCAGTAGGTATAGGTCTTCCCCATTTGGTAATCTACTTCCACAAAACAGTATAACCATGTATTTATTCCCTTTTTTTTTCAGAAAACTTTGCAGATTTGTTTCCCTTGTTCAACTCATCAGCATTGACATATATGGTTCAATCTACGTCAATATCATTAAGCTGTCTGACAAACATGCTATTCTTATGTATGTTCACATCAAGTAGAAAGCAAGCAGACTTTCAGGGTTCTTAGAAACATATAGCTGATTGTTCAATAAATTTTATCGTTTCATGACAAATATACAATTTTATGGTTTAATTTTATAGTCCACTCCCTGAACTTCAATACACTTGTTTCAGTAATCTTCTAATTTATGGATTCCATCCCTGAAATGAGAATCCGGAAGACTGTTGAAATAGGCTTTCACCACTGGTATTACCTCTTTGTTTGATGAAAATCATTTCCCACACATGAATTTTTTGAGACGTGAGAACAGCCAGAAGTCAGATAGAGCTAAATCTGGCAAATATCCACCCGATATTGCAACAATTTGTACTTTATTTCACTAATTTCTGCACTGGTGTTTTTGAACTTTGTGAGAGGGTGTGTTATTTTGATAAAAAATGGTTTTTTCTTCTGTAAACCAAGTCTTTTCTCAAAAATTTTACATCCAGTGGGTCCAAAAGATTACATTAATAAACGGTATTTATTATTTTATCAGTTTTGCAGGTAATCCATGAACAAATTCCTTTTACATCCTAAAAACTGATGCTAACACTTTCTTAGACAATTTCTTTACTCTAACTTGCTTCGAGCCAAAGTACCGGTTTCACATCATCCTTAGTCTCTTGTTTTGATTTAGGATCATGGTGGTAGACCCAAGTCTCATCCACGGTGATGAAATGGCGCATAAAATCCTTTTTATCCTTCCTAAAATGCTCCAGATATTGCTGAGAAAATTGCATTCGAATATGTTTTTGTTCCCTTGTTAGCGAATGCGACACCTATTGTGCATACAGCTTTCTGAAACCCAAAACTTCAGCCAAAATATTGCTCACACTACCTAATGCGATCTACTAAATCTCTCTTGGTTAATCGACGATCTTCCAAAACCTTATCTTGTAATTTTGTTATGATTTCTGGTTTTGATGCACTTTTTGGACGTCCTACACGTGGATCGTCTTCGAGACTTATACAAACACGTTTAAATTCAGCATCCCATCTTTCTACTGTTCTAATTGAAGGTGAAGAGATCTTATACACTTTGAACAATCGCACATCTTCCAAAAATAAAAATTGCTACACCTTCCAAAAATAAAATTTTTTTCGCTGCACCATATTCAATTTTTCCCATTGTAAAAAGTACTGTAATACATCAAATTTGAACAGCTGTAAATATGCGAATCACTTGACAGATCTAGATATTTCCACCGCCATATTCGTTTTAAGATTTGGTAATTCTTACACTGAATTCCACTGTTTGTGCTCAATATTCTGAACTTTCTTTGCTAAATCCCTGGTCTAAAAATTTGACGCATGTGTTAACTGATAACTTTAAATAATATTTGTCCCCTCTCTTCTAATCAAAAATTAAGGAACACTCGTTAAACCTGTCGTAGTAAAATTTTTCTCTGACAACTATCACTTTTACTGCTGGATAAAAAAGTACATCATCCCCTTACCAATAATATTGCCACCTGTATATCCTAAACACTTTCAACCTAATTCCATTCTAGCACTCATATTGAACATTTTTAAGCGAATTGTTCAATACCATACGATTGTACAGCTTAAATCCTCTTCAATCCAGTTTCTAAACTGGTTGCAGTACCTCAATGCTTTAGTGACAAGTTATTTACGCTTAGCAATGAAAAACACTCAACTTACTATACTTGTACATCTTGATTTCAATTTAACTCTTAAAATTGATATTCTGTATGACGTCTGTGAAAATATCTTAACATTCAGTAGAGTGGTTTAACTGTACAGTTGTAGAAAATCTATGTGAAGTCTCTAGATATGTATTCTGAGAAGCTGGTGTGCATTAATGTTCATTGATTTGGCAGGAATGATCATTGATTTGGCAGGAATGTACAGAGTAGTTGTCATCTATACTGACTACTTAAGAACATATGTCCACACCGATATACACTCTGTAAAAATATCATCAACACTTTCAATTAGGACCTCACTTCAATTGCTCAGTAGGCTTATAGAATTATTTTATTAGTTAGTCAAAGTAAATCTCAAGCTCTCGCATTTGATAGTCAAAGACTACTTTCTAAAATTATATGGATTAGATTTGCCTCATCTAACGCTAAATAATACACCAATCTAATTTATACAAACTGTTAAAAACCTGGGAGTGTTGATCGGTCAAAAACTTAACTGTAAAGGACTTTGTTGTTATATTTTCAGTAGAATTCACTCTTTAGTGGCTTCAGAATTTTCTGCCAGTGGAAACCAAAGCCTACTTCTGTCAAACGCTCTTATTTCGTTTGCTTGGCTTTGAAATGTATTCTACTTAGATCTTACTGAGGTTCGTTGTAAAAATTTGGGATGTCATCAAAATCTGTGTGAACATCACACTTTTGATCTCAGGAATTATGGCCATATATGTCTATACATACTGCAACTAAAATAGATGAATCGACACCATCTACACATTTTTACACTCTTTTATAATATTTTTGAACTATTAAAATTGTCTATCTTGGAAGCAGATTCAATTAAATATCTGCTCACATTTTGGGGCTACCCTCTAAAAACCTACTCAGCCTCTTTCTCAAACAACCACTTTCTATGATAATTCTTTCTTTATTCAAACTTTGGAATAGATTGTTTCCTGACGTCAGGAGTTTTTCCTCTTAAGTTACCTAATTTTCCTTTTTAGTTACCTAAAGAAATTCTACCTCTTGCAATTCCTTTTCCCTACCCCTCCTTTAGTCCATTTTTCTTCCTTTCATTACCCATACCCAGTTTGTACATTTTCTGATAGGGTAGATTAATTAAAATGTTTTACAGTCTTCTACACAGCTAAATTTTCTAGTTTAACAATTTTGCTTGAGTGGGAAAAATTGCTCATATAGCAATAAGTCTACTAAGTGTATGTATTGTTATCTCTTTATACATTAAAATCTAAAAGTACATATATAAAATGAAAAACATTTATATGTAAAGATTACAGGGACAGCATTGTACCTTGCAGGACACCAGCTTATAATTTGTTTCCTAACAACTGGCCTCCATTACTTGAATAGCATAATTATGTAGAAATCAGTTTACCACTTAACTGACCCCTTTGAATCATGTGAAAAAAAAAGTAACCGAAAGTGGCACTGGGCAGAAATTTACTTCAGAGCAATTACAAAGTAGAATAGTTTGTGTGTAATTAGTTTATGACACGTCCTCAAACTTTTACAAGTTGGGAATCTACAAGCTCCTCATACATTGAGGAAAATATATGGAACTTCAGGAGAACTATGTTGAAAAAAACAAATTTATTTTATAGCTTTTTTATATCAATAAATTTAAAAATAAATCGAGTCCAATCAATCAATATTTAACTGTACCAAAAATCACTCTCATATTATTATGTTGTTAATAAGTTAGCCTCTATGGCATTAATGACACTGTATAGATACCGAAATAATATCATCTTTCAAATGACATTGTTGCCAATTATTTATTAGTTATTTACTAGGTAATTTCGTATATGTTCAATAAAAAATCAAAAGGAAACATTTTAGTATAGATCTAATAATGTGTGAAAGTGTTATCACAATTATATGCAATAAAGTTAATTTACTTTGAAATTTATTACACATATTTGCTTCTCACTTTATAAATTTTAGATCAATATACCGATACAAGGTTCGATGGAATGAAGAATGAAAATGAAAAATTACAAAGTAACAAAAACAGGATTTGTCTTCAGGTGACAACCAGGGTGTAAAATTTCTACGGCGCTTCAAGCAGTTACTGAATCCAGCGCAGGTGTTTGAGTTGAGTGGCTCTGGACCACGGTTGGGCCTTCGCCTCTTTCGCCACTTTGCACCCTTGCGTGTACTCGTGTGCAGTGGCGATGGCAGTGTCGGCTGGGTTCTTGCCGAGATTGACCGTCTCGATATGCACGTACGTACCTCCGTTGAATGTAATACAAAAATCTCCTAATAGAAATTATTAAACTGAATTATATTGTTAATTTTAACAATAGTAAACAATTTTAATAATGAAACTTCTTCAGATCTCTCTTTTATTGAATAGTTGACAAATTTTTATTCAGGTTTTAAATGTTTCTGTCAGTCCCTAAATATGTGCCATCATATGTGTCATCATCATGACATGTCCTAAAATTTTGAATATTTTTGCTTGTTAAATGGGCCATTCAACCTGAATTCTAACACTAAAAATCAAACATCTTGTAGTGTCTCTATACACATCGACATGAATAATAATTCTGTGCTGATTTATAAATGTTTTTTAAGTTAAACAGAATTTAAAAAGCACCAATGAATAAATGTGTACTTCCTTCATAAGGCACTGTCCAAACATTTTTTGTAACTGAAGGCGATGGAGTATGTACATCAATTTGATTTTATGTGAGCACTCTTATTATATTATATGATTATATACTATTTAGTAACACAAAACACTCAAACAATCAGTAAACATAGTTTGCATGATATACTTTGATTTACTAATGATGTCGCAGTGTTTATATTATGGAAAACAACAAGTTGCAACTTGTTAATGTATAATTGTTAAAGTAAAGTAAATCTAAATTAATACAGCTATTATTGATTTCTTCTTTTAAACCTTTTATATTTACCTCTTTACTTTTAGTTTCGACCTGTAATGTTCATTGATCAATATGCATTTTAAGTATTCACGAAATCTTCAGCATTTTCCCAATCTAGTTTGCAAAAAGATTCTACAGATTGTGTGAATGTTGCTTCAGTTGTAAAATTTTTCAGCCTATATGTTCTCCTCTTAAACGCCAGTAAAATCATTTCTGCTCTCTTCAGATGACGTAATTTCACCTTTCATTCTGTCTATTACTTGGCTTAATATGGCTCCTTTCATTTGAAAATATTTAAAATTGATAATACTGATTTCAGAATCAACAGACGTACAATAAAAGCTGCTTTTGAAAGCTGGCTTAGTGAACCATTCGCCTCGACTACATTCATGTTTTGACTGAAGTTTATTTTCTCCACTAAAGCAATTTTAATGATTGCATAATTCGCAAATCCTGCTTTACATTTTTCAAGTCGATAAGCTTAATGTGTAGTGCTAAAACTTCCAATTTCAGCACTGGATCTCGGACAGAAAATTGTGGGACAGTTTGTGGGACAAGGCTAGCAGTATTTCGTTCAGTTCAAAAATTTATAGTATTTTTGTAAAGGGTTTGAATTTTTCGTTGTGCCCAAAAGTTTAAATGCGAAAAAATTTCATTTGAAATTTGTTTTTAAAAGATGACTAACAAAACAACTTTTATTATTTTAATTACTAGTTAATATATACTGCCAAAGTGTATATTGGAACACATACAATGTTCTATAATACAATAGTTCATGTCTCCTAAAAATATTGTTATAAATTCGTCCATTGGTCTGCCACACCATATAATGATGTGTGAGCCTGTGAAAATAAAAAATATTGAAATGCCTAAGTCGAGTTAGATATATATAAAAGGCTGTTATTTGGTTTTATTTTGAAATTAATGTAAATGTAATTTTAGTTCCATTTAGTTTATTATGAGATTTAATAAAATAATATCTTTTTGTTGTCTTGTACAAAACAAAGAAATTGCTATGTATTTTATGTTATTGATTGTTGAATATCAATGGAATTAGTCACACAAAATTATTGTAGTTTGCAACTGAAGCAACACAGCTACTGTAGAATTTGTCAATCTTTGCAACATTTTCATATCTTGTTTTTGAAATTTACTCCTTGGTTTTCATATATAAAACCCGGTACGAAATTTTATGAAAACTAAAATCAGAAGTTCAGAGCGTACGAATTTCAGAGACCTCTCCGCGCAACATTTCTGCACATCTTTAGAGTGAGATATCAATATGTTTATTTGGCATTTTCTTGCGGCGTAACTGCAATGACAGAGTGTGACACATAGTTTACTATAGTTCGCTTATCTCAAGATGTAATCTTTAAATGTCATTATATGTGAATATTTGGTGTCTCTTATCCTACAAAATTAAAAAGTTTCTTAATTTTAACTTCTTAAGGCTCATATTAATAGACAAAACATAAACCCAGATTAAATCACGATTACGTAAGATCGGAGATTTGTTTTGATTCTATATTTCCACCATCAATCAAGACATCAAATTATTTACTGACAGTAATAAGCATCGTTTGTTTTGTGCTGAAAGTATTGTGTTTAACAAAAGTAGTAAAGTGAATACAAGAAAATGAAACTACATGGAAACAGGCTATTATTGCAGATATTAGTGTCCTACAAAGCTGTAATTGAAAATAACGCAACTGACGGAGCAAACGTGAAGATGAAAAAAAAATGCTTGGGATGCTATTACCGAGAAATATGCTAGTGGTATTATTAATGAAAGGGTAAGTACAGTTAAATGTTCAGTTTATAATAAAAATAGAATACAGAATAAATTTGTTTGCACGAATGTTATTATCTTTTTTTTTTTAAATAATTTGCTAAGAAACGAGTACTTTATTTGTTTCTTTCGACAAAAGGAAGTCAACTGTGCCAACTTTGCTTAATATAAAAGCCAGCAGAGAAGAGTGTTGACAAGGGAAAGGCAGCAACGGATGGCAACCGGCGGAAGAGACGCTTTTAGTGACATCCAATTTGACCCCATCGTTTCCTTAATAGCATCAGGACTAATTGTGGAAATCCCATCAAACAATTCTGCCCAGCAATTCAATTGAGGTAAACAGTGCGAATTTTGATAAATGTACAATTAATCTTTTATTAATAGTGTTTTTTAGAAAGTGATTAATATAGTAACGGGGCACCGAAAGTTTTTAGATTGATTTATTTAAGTGAATTTTATTCTAATTTGTATTTAATTTTGAATAAGCAGTATGACAAACAAAAGTAGTTTTAATGTAATCACCTTTAAAATTATAAATTTTAAATTTCACTTAAGAACCTTCCAATTGGACTTTTATTTTATTTTCTTTCTCATATTCATGAATTGACATTGAATTAATTAGAGTAAATTACCTACAGATCCGCCTGAGCAACAATCGGCGATAGACATGGGCATGTATGTACCAATACACAGGAGATTCACCAGCAGCCAGCATCCTGATGTCCGACTCACTTACGACCAAAGTCAATTGCTTCAGAAGGAAGAATTAAAAAAAATTGCATGAGCCATGACATGGAGCAGAGACAAGTTGCAGAGAGGCAAGGGAAAAAAGAAAACTATTGATCATAGGCAAGGCAAAAAACTCAGTATTTCAAAAATGTTAAATCTTTACCACTTGATTACGAAGCAAATAAAAAGGCCTGGATGACTTCAGAGATTTTTGAAAAAGTTCTACCATTAGCACAGTTGACAACAACATCGTCAAGCGAAACAAATATTGTGAATTGGGAAACATACGTTGATATTGACAGTCAATTTATCACTGCTAGCAGTATGTCCGATAGCGAAATTATTGAAACTGTTGTTCCATCACATATGACACTTGATGAGGAATATGAGGAGGAAGGAGAAGATTGCAAGGAAGATGAGATTCCTCCAACTAAAGATGTGTTATGTGTTGAATCTAAGCTCAAAAGATATTGTTTATTTGGTGATGAAAAGGATATTATAGACATTGAACGAGTTTTTAAAATCGAATACACCTTACAGCGTTACTCGCATACTGCTCAAAAAAAATTAATTAAAGCAAAGTAATATTACACAATATTTTAAATGTGCCAATGATTAACTACATGTGCAAATACTTTGAGTATAAACTGTATACATATGTGTCTGTATCTCTTTACCTTTGCCTGTTACGACTTCCGGATATAACAATGAAATTACATGGTCCGTTCAATGTCGTTATATCCGAAATCTACTGTATTTATATTTTTGGTCTTACACCAAAATAGTGAGAATTTCTTGCTAATTGTTAAAGTCACATTTATGTTGTCAAGCTTTGTTAATAAGGGTCTATAAATATACATTACAATTTGCTAAGAGATTTTCATATTGAAACTTTATGAAAGAATAGTTTGTATTATCTAGTCCAAACTAATTTAATGCATTTTTTTGTGGGCTAATTTAATGCATAATTACATTTCAATAACAACATTTTTACTTAATGTAGCCTCTGTCATCATTTATACTCGAATTCAATTTGTCAGAATACAATATGTTTTTGCAAGCGTTTGTTAAATTACCAAAAAATGAAGAATAAATATGTATTGATAACTATCTGAATTAAAGCAGTCACTGGCTTATATCAACTAGTCCAAATTAATTGAATGCACATTTTAACATTCTGGCTATAGGTAAATTGAACCATCTAGTGCAAACTAATTTTAATGCACATTTTAATGTTCTAGCTATAGGTAAAGGGAATTGTGTCACTAGTCAGATTGAATTTCAATAATAGAATTTTTGTATTTCAATTTAGAATACTAATAAGTAACTTTTCGAAATACAGTATATGTTTTTGAAGTTTACTCCTTAAGAATCTATTTTCATATATAGCACCCGGTATGAAGTTTTATGAGGAGTGAAATCAGAAGTTCAGAGTACATATTTCAGAGCGTTAAAAATTGTAACCGTTAGGTGGCCTCTCCGCGCAACATTTATATGCATCTTTAGAGTGAGATATCAATATGTTTATTTTCTTATGGCGTAATCCCAATGACAGAGTGTGACACACGTATTTTCTTACGTAGTTTACTATCATTCGCTTATGTCAAGATGTAATCATAAATGTCATTATGTGTGAATATTTGGTGTCTTCTAACCTACAAAATTAAAAAAATCTCCTTTAATTTAAACTGCTTAGTCTGATGTTACTAAACATATTTAATTTTGTTGCACAAATTTGATCTTGTCCATTTGTGTTTTACTTGAAAATAATTATACTGTCAGCATTTTTTTATTAAAGACTTTTCCATTTACCTATATTTAATGATATTTATATTTATATACAGTGTTATCTACTTTATACATTCCAAGACAATCGTACTTAAGGAGTAAACTCCAGTCGCGCGTCAAAACTGAAACGCACAATTTTCTTTTTGTAGTTTTGGGAAATAAATGACAAAATATATTGTTGAAACATGTATTCAATGTGGAACATATATAAGATAAAAACTGAATTAGAGAGAAGAGGTGTTTCTACTGTGGGAAGAAGGAATAAATTGATGTTGGGTAATAAAATTAAGCTTTTAAGATTTTTAAGATTTATGGGATTATATTAAGTAGAGGTGACAATTAGACTCATATTTTTTGAACCACTATGGGATTATATTAAGTAGAGGTGACAATTAGACTCATATTTTTTGAACCACTATGGGATTATATTAAGTAGAGGTGACAATTAGACTCATATTTTTTGAACCACTATGGGATTATATTAAGTAGAGGTGACAATTAGACTCATATTTTTTGAACCACTATGGGATTATATTAAGTAGAGGTGACAATTAGACTCATATTTTTTGAACCACTATGGGATTATATTGAGTAGGGGTGACAATTAGACTCATATTTTTTTAACCACTATGGGATTATATTAAGTAGAGGTGACAATTAGACTCATATTTTTTGAACCACTATGGGATTATATTAAGTAGAGGTGACAATAAGACTCATATATTTTGAACCACTATGGGATTATATTAAGTAGAGGTGACAATTAGACTCATATTTTTTGAAGCACTATGGGATTATATTAAGTAGAGGTGACAATTAGACTCATATATTGATTTAAAGTAATTCATTGTCCAACTACTTAGTATGTATAACATTTTCATGTTAAAAGCATGTGATAGAAACTTCAGTTTTGGCCGGGTACTTTTCTAAAAGATATCTGAAATGCTCAAACTATAGAAAAAACACCTGCAGAGACTTATCAAGATATTAACAATGCTTATATACTCCCAAAAATAACTAAAGACTATATGCAAAGTAACGTTCAAATGTACATATTACATTTGATACAGTTTTATTAATATTTATTTAGGATTTAACGAAGTTTTTACTTAGGTATTTCTACATTTTTATATGTATCCATTGTTTCCAGATTGAATAAAAATATATCAATCGCAGTAAGTTTGTATGAATCACAATATTTTGAGATATTGGGATCTGCCAAGCAAGGACAATACACCTTCATTAAAGATACAATAATAGATCTCAGCTAAAACACACATTTTTTATTTTTCACTTTTCACATCAAGGATTTAAAATATATCACAGTAATTTTTTTCCGTTCAAATTCATGTATTTATTGCTCGCAGTTTTTGCAAAGCATCTAGCATAGGATTTCAATATGAAATTAAACAGAAGAATGGCTGAGGAAGCAAATTGCGATTGTGCTGCAGGAGCAGGCTTGGAAGCAAACTTAAGCGTGTGGGCATTATTTTACTTGGAGTGGAAAAATTTGTTAATAAAAAAATTATTCTTTTATATTCTGTAACTATGCAAGAATTGCAAGATTGTCACAGGCCATGTAATAAGTACTTTGTTGCACCAATAAAATCCTGCAACTTAACATCGAAAAAAATATTAAATGCATAATTTTTTCAACACATGTGGGAAAAAAATTATATTGACAAAAAGGAATATCGACCAAATTTAGAAGCCTGGTGATAAATATGCCCTCTCCAATAATACCAATCAAACATTTATACAGACTAGCGAATTCTTATGGCATTTTGGCAGATCACAATTATGCTATAAAATTCCAATAGAGTTATTGTTGAAGATTTATGCCTACAAAATGTGTCCATCTATAAAATGATAGAAATAGAAAAACAAACACGTGGATAAAAGAAAAATAAAAATTGGAATGAGTTTAGAAAGGTTCATAGAAAGGCTGCAAGTAATTTTTACATCATATACCAACAAAATTCAGTTAGTCTATTCCAGAGAAATTAATTATGAGTAAAAAGAAATTACTAACAAAACAATGGTTCATGGCATAATAAACCAAAAAGTAGCCTTGCAAGAATATAAAAAATGAACTGGTTTCAATGTAATACCATGTGGGTTATTTATTTTGCTAGAAATGAATTTCTTGGAAAAAAAATAAATAATAGAAATTATATTTTAATAAAACCAACAGAATTGTACTAATTTGTTTTTATTTTTTCTTTTTACATTATGTACAATATTCTCAATAAAATTACAGACCATGGCACTATAAAATAAAATATGTGCAGCTAATGGTAGGTAATAGAGACCTAATTCAGTCTTAAACATTTTTTTTAAATTTAACTTTTATATCTTTTCATGCAAAAACCTCTGTCTATCATTATTGAGTCCCCTTTATCACATAGGTTCACCAAATCATTTCTTTCTATAATTTGTCACTTGTTGACGTAGCATGGTCACACATGTCATATCTATTGGTATAAGTCCTATCGTGGACTTTACGCTGTTATGGTATTTGTAGCTCGTTGGGCAAGTGGATTGCTGGGTCTTATTTGAGTTTCAGTAGTATCACTCTTGTTGTTAACATAAAATATTTCACTAAGCTGTTATCTGACCAAATATCTATCATTAAATTAGTCCAAGCCGCAAAAATGTTGGAGACATTTGATCTTATTATGTCAAAGAAAAAAACCAGTTCAAGATAAGGAAGATTAAAGTCAAAAGCAACTGACTGTAAATGCTGACATTTAAAACCCGAGAATCTCAATATATTAAATTATGGCACATAGGACTTGCAAGTGTTTAAAATCAGCTCGAATTTATTACAATTTATGTATTCAAAATTAGTCTAAACTTGCGTATACTGTATGATTTTAAATTTATTTAATACCTCATCACTCTCATTTTCTCTTATCTCTATACCTAGGTATCTCTTGGTTTCTTTTATACAAGTATGAGATATAAAGGATTTGTATCTCCAATATCCACGAGTAACCACCATTATTTTTTGTTTACCATCTGCAATAGAATAACTTTATTTAAAGTTTATCACCATACCAAAATTTCTCACTTGTCGCATTATGGTTGGCTGAAGGATATCTCTTATAACAATAGGTCCACCATGAGTGTTCTTAGCTTGCAATAAAATTTCATAAAAAAATAAATATTATGTATTTATTACATTCTAGTCTACTAATATTTAGCAACAATATATCTAGTAATAAAAGGACCAAAAAATATGCAATGGTAAAAGGAAAAGAACTGAGACAAATTAAAAACAATAACACATTCTTATTTAGTACAAATATTTCATAAAAAGAACATAGGAACATGTTCTCGTAAGGGGACAGTATATGACAGTATTACTGAAAATATAATTATACAAATATGCATGTAATGTTTAATTTTATCAATATTACAGGTTCAAAGCCTTAGCTTAAAATAACATTTCTCAGCAAAGCATGTAATTTCTATAGTTGTGACCAATATAAATATGTGCATCTGATGCATTGCAGAAGCAGTGCCAGACGGCTGTTTTGCCGTTAGGCACTGGCAATGACCTGGCACGTGTATTGGGGTGGGGGGCTGCTTGCGACGACGTTGCTAGTCTGCCAGTGCTGCTGGAACGCTATGAACGTGCCACCACTAAGATGCTGGACAGGTCATCACTCTCCCTTCTTACTTAACTGTCTCATTTATCTTCCCACCCTATATGAATAATCAGAGAGAAATTTAATTCAGTAAACGTGCTGAATTCTTGACTAATTTATTGTTCTTTAAGTAAAGTTTAAAAGTAATATTTTTGTGGGCGAAAACATCCATTCATAAAAACTTAATTACCTTTTTTTAGAAATGAAAACAAAAAATATCAACTATCCAACATTTGTCGATTAATGTAACTCCATCACACTCTAGATTTTTTCAGATCTTTTCAGTGCTTTTTGAAAATTTTGCTTAAAAAATATTTTTTATTTCCAATTTTATTAGCTTTTATTTTGTACTCCACACGATTGGATAAGAAAAAAAAATGTTGACTCGGATGCAAAGATTTTGTAGTTCACATCTATATTTCAATTGAATTAGTTCTCTGGGTCACTAACTCTAATAAAACTGTCTGTGACATAAACGCAGATACTGAGTTAATTTTTTCAATTTCTACGTTAAACTAAATCAGATCTCACAAAATTTAAGTATATTTGTTTCAAAAGAAACAACATAAATGAGAATGGTAAAACTTTTTGTCAGGCCATTTTGATTTATATAATTTTTGGGAATTTTATTACATTGATTTTTGTTATGAAATTATTTTATTATAGGATTATTTCGATGTAGTCTGATTATTTTTATATACTATTTTATATGTACCTATAGAGAAATATATAGAGACACTCTACCAATTAGTAATTTTTAGGATATGTTAAGTACTTTATTACTGCTGCTTAATTCTATTATACTAAAAATAAAACTTAAGTTAAAAGTTTTTCACTTGTTATAATTTTCATTTGTTAAGAAAATTATAAGAAGCTATTTGTTTAGTTTCCACAATACAATCTAGACTAGGACAATCGAAATTTGCAATGTAAAGGAGACCCATTTAGTTAAAACTACCTTTGATGCATAAGGCGAAAAAAATGATTATATTACATTGTATTAAAACTGAACATATGAAAATGATAACCTTATCTCTGCCACAAATCTAATAATTTTACAAAAATAAGTAATTTGGCTATTAGTTATTATTTTGTTTATCTTGTATCCCTCTATCGATTCAAAATGGTTTAATTTGATTTTGAATGTTACACGGTGCTGTGTCCCGAAAGTGCACATCTCTTCTAAACTCTTGATGACGTGCCTAATGGATCATTAGGCGCTAGCCTAATAACCCATTAGGCACTGAACACAAAGTAATGCTGATAGAAATTAATGTAATCACACAAAATTAATGAACATTGTAAAAATAAAATTGAACTTTTTGTCAATGTTACCTACAAAAACTGACTACCACAGCACTTAATATTTTTCTAAAACTGCATAACAAAATGCTATCAAAAAAGTAAACAAGAGACATAAAATGGTTACTAAAGTTCTTTTTATACCTTTAACTTATATCTTAAGGAGGTGACACTATGACAAAATGTCACATTTCATTATAGCTCTAATTGACATAGCTGACATTTCTTTATAGCTCTACTGATACTCCAAACTATGGTTGTCGGACCTCAACCTCTAACACCATTTCCTCAAGGACATGGTCCGTAATCTTATTGCAGAATCTTACTCCTTGCCGTCCACTATACGATGCCATCCTGCAAGTGATATATATATATACCAGTCCATGGATATATATATATATATATATAAATATATATTTATATATATAAAACAAATTCGTGTTAGTTACACCGTTTATAACTCAAGAACGGCTGGACCAATTTTTTTAATTTTTATGTTTTAGGATTTGTCTTCGTAGGGAATAGGATAATAAATATGAAAATATTGGAAAAATTCACGAAAAAAACATTTATGAAGAAAATTCTATTTCTCATACATTTTGTATGAAACGGCTTTTTGATGATATATCAAGAACTGATTGACTGATATTTTGTTTTTCATTGAAAATTTATATCTACATATATAAAACAAAGTCCTGTTAGTTACACCGTTTATGACTCAAAAACGGCTGTATCAATTTTTTTTATTTTTGTGTTTTTGGATTTGTCTTCGTCGGGAATAGGATAATAAATTTGAAAATATTGGAAAAATTCACGAAAGAAAAATTTTTGAAGAAAATACATTTTCTCATACATTTTGTATGGAACGGCTTTTTTGATATGTCGAGAATGGATTGACTGATATTTTTTTTTTCATTGAAAATTTATATCTATATATATATAACAAAGTCGTGTTAGTTACACCGTTTATAACTCAAGAACGGGTGGACCAATTTTTTTTATTTGTGTTTTTGGATTTGTCTTCGTCGGGAATTGGATAACAAATACGAAAATATTGGAAAAATTCACGAAAAAAAAATTTATGGATGGAACGGCTTTTTTGATGATATATCGAGAAAGGATTGACTGATTTTTTTTTCATTGAAAATTTATGTGATTATTATATATTTATTGAATATTTTTTTTATCTCGGCTTTGAGAAGTTTCCTCGCGCATTGGAAAAGTAAAAAAAATCACAAATAGTTTAATTGTGTGTAAAACGTTGGATATGATAAATGACAGGAAAAAAAAGAAAAAAGTAAGTCATAAATGACAGACACGAACGAAAATGATGATTGGTTTTTAATAATTCTTATTCAGTTTTCGACCGTTATTTCATTTGAATTCAATTACATTAATTCTTTTTAAACTATTTTTTCTGAAATTCATTAGCGAAGAGTGATTTTAAATAGAGTTAAGTTTTATGAAAATGTTCACTTTGTGAGGTTATGATATTTGTGATTGTGCGGGCATGAATAATTGCTTCATTATGTAATTTAATTGATTAATTTTAAAGTGTTATTTATAATGCTGAGAGTCTAATCTTTCACAACAAAGCCGTAATGCAATTCGACTTAGGAATATTGCGAATCAATCCACTGCAGATGAACAAGAAATTGCACGAGAAGAGCGCCGCATCAGTATGGCCCGACTTCATTCTTCACAAATACAAGAACAAGACAAACAGCTCAGTTGGCAACTAAAAATCGTCGAGCTTATCGCAGAGATCAACAACTTAATAATCTTCGACGCGCAGGAAGTAATGCTTCAAGCGTTGATTTGAATCGAGTAGCATTTCAATACGATTGCATAATTTACTACAGCTCGCATCTTTTCGTTCGAATTGGCCCAATGGATATTGTGTGTAACCCATGCGGTGTATTGAATTAGTTCACTCGAGAAATGCCTATATTGTGCTCTCTTAGTGGCAAGATAAAATTGCCATTCTTTCTTCTGCCACCTGAGTCATTGCATTCATTACGTACCGAAACACCAGAATCACAACATTTTCTATCGAACGTTCAAAGATACAAAGGTTGTTTCCAAATGACTTCATTTGGAGCAAACATTATCGAAGAACGCGGATTCAATCTGACATTCAAGGTAATTTCTGCTAGAGAGAATAAACGTTTATTCTTTTGGTGATCATAATTTAATAAATTTAACTTCGCCTTCGACTTTATGGATCCAAGGCCAAATTCACAATCGGATTATTGCAACCGCTTGACAATGCACAGCATAAATTCATCTAAATTTACTTCATGGGCAACATGGAGGAACAACTTCATCAGTGTCAAAAGATCGAATCGGCAATAAAAAGAGAAGTTCTTCAAGATTTGCAGAAACAACTTCATGAATATCATATATTGGTTCGGTTATTCATAACTGCGATGGATCGCATGCCAAGTGATGACTATAATATATATATATCGTGATTTTAATGTTATTTTAATTTAATTAAAATAGTTTTCATTTTGATTTGTACATATATTGAACTTAATTCATTTTGAATATTCATTTTATCTTAATAAAAACTGAATTTAATTTAACTAATAAGTTAACACAATTTTTATTAATTCTGAGGCGATATGAAGTTCACCGGGTCAGCTAGTATATATATAAATATATATATATATATATATATATATATATATATATATATATAGATATATATATATATATATATATATATAGATATATATAGATATATATATATATATATATATATATATATATATATAGATATATATAGATATATATATATATATATATATAGATAGATATATATATCATATATATCATGTAAAAATATTTAGACCAATACTGTTATTATTACAAATTCTTTTAATAATATATGAAATCATACATTATGAATAAAAATACACATTTTATTTAAGGGCCCGCTATCGGTTTGCCGTAATTCAATTTAACAGAAATGCCACCCATAGACAGTGCGGAAAATTGAGCGTTCTCTACACTGCACAAACAATCTACATCTTCATATCAGTATTGATAACGATATTTTAATACTTCGTTTCAATTCATTTTTCATTAAATATTTTTTTATCGTCTTAGTATTAAAAAAACAGATATAAACTTGCTATTAGCAATATGTCGGACATCTTGTAACTATATAATGTAGTGTGCATATAATCCTGATTAGCGATCATAAGTAAATTTTATGCTATGTTAAATATTCCGTTGCTGTTTCACATATTGTCCACATTATTTAACTTCGGGCGTACATTTCACCAAACAAAAATCTAGTTAGCTAGCAAATTGTTGACAAAAAGATCCAATAGTATTATTAAATGATAACAATGTGAAAGAGTGGAAATTATATTTATATTCAATATTAATCAATTTAAAAAATAACTTTACAAAATAAATAATTAAAATATTATTTTTCTTATAACAAATATTATTACAAAAATTATAGTAAGTTTAGTTTAAGTTAAGTTTAATTTAAATGTGCACCATTATTATCTACTATCTGTCGCCACCTAGTTGGCAGTGACAATATGCCTTCATTGTAAAAGTTTTGCATAAATAAGCTTTCGATCACGGATTAAACTTTTAAACTCCTCAAAAATATAGTTGACTCCATCACGGTAGATGATCCTTCATGAATTTTGAAGCACATATGTTCTGAAGGAGTAACATTCTTATTTTATGCTCAAATACAAATTGTACTATATTTTTAACACCCAATATTTTTTTTTTCTTTTTCTTTTAACAATGTGCAATCTGTAGTCATACTATAAGCGGATATTTTGAGTGAGTCCATTGACAGGTCGAGCGTGACTGCAATGAGTCATCTACTCCGTAGTCTTTACTGATCCCCACAGGGCTATAAGATGTCTTTCCTTTTTAACCTCTTTGTATAACTTCTAGTTTTTAGCTCTATAGCCAGCTTGTTAGGATGGTTTGCCAGTCTCTCATGGTATTTTTTGGTTAATTTTTGGATTTCCTCCATGATGGTATCCATTTTCAGTTCTTTATGTATTTCAGCGTTCGTGACAAACCAAGGAACACCACTAATTGAGCGTAAGATAGCATTCTGCATCCTATGTATTATGCTTATGTTTAATTTACAAGTGCTACCCCAGAGTTGAATTCCATAAAGCCACACTGGCTTTAGGATAGCTTTATATATTAAAAGTTTGTTGTCAATACTCAGTTTGCTGTTTCTTCCCATGATCCAGTGTAGGTTCTTATAACGGATATTAAGTTCATTTCTCTTTGTCTTAATATGTTGTTTCCACGTCAAACGGCGATCAAGATGTAGCCCCAGGTATCTTACATTATCTTGGTGAGGTAGTGTGGTATTCTCAAGATGAACTTCAGGACAGTTACCTTTACATAGTGTGAACGTAACATGGACAGATTTGTTGCACTCGCCTGTATCCGCCATCTCCGTAGCCATGTGGTTATTTCATCAAGGCCCTCTTGTAGCATGTGTGATGCCATGGCAGGGTCAGCATGGCCTGCTAGTATCACTGTGTCATCAGCAAATGTTGCTGTAGTAATACTTTCAAGCTGAGGTAAGTCTACAGTAAATATTGTATACAAAATAGGCCCCAGGACTGATCCCTGCGGGACTCCGGCAGTTGCTTCGAAAAACCCAGACGTCACATCTGCATCCTTTACTTGGAAGATTCTTCCCGACAGATAGGATTGAATTAGAGAGAAGTACTGATGAGGTAAGTTGTTTTTTATCTTATATAGTAACCCCTTATGCCAGACCCTATTGAACGCCTGTTGAATGTCCAGGAATGCAGAGGAGCAGTACAGTTTTTCTTCCAAGCATTTTCTTATTTTACCACAGACTCTGTGGACTTGTTCAGTGGTAGAGTGGTCTTGTCTAAAGCCGAATTGATGGTCCGGGATGACTTTTGCACTATCCAGGATTGGTAGCACATCAGGAGTTTTTCAAAGACCTTTGAAAGGATTGGCAAAAGACTTATAGGTCTATATGAGGATATTCATTGGGTGGTTTACCCATCTTGTATACCATAATCACATGGGATACTTTCCATAATGTCAGGAAGTACTGGGTTCTCAGTATGGCGTTAAATAGTGAAGTCATAAACACTATAGTTTTTCTATGTATTACTTAGTATTTTTTTGGTAATGATGTCATATCCGGGAGCTTCTTTGTCATGTAGATTAGAAATGACTCTCCAGACTTGTGGAGGTGGTGACATTTGGAAATCTTGTTGTAGCACATTATTAATCAATGTCTCATTTTGTACGTCCATGCCTGGATTTGGTGAAAAGACTTTTTCTAAGTGCTGAGCAAAAGCATCCACCTTCTCCTGTGGTGTTTGCGCCCATCCATCAGCTATTTTGGGCTTGACATTATGGGGTCTATTGTAATTTTTAGTAAATTTCCACAGTGAATAATTAGTTGAAGCTGAGGCTGTCAAGGATTCTAGTTGATCTTCCAAGGTTTTATTGTTCCATTTGTGTAAAATGTCTTTCAGGTCTCTGGATGCTGTGTTAAATGCAGTTTTGTCTGCGGAGAGCCTACTCCGATGCCAAATTCGACGGAGTCTTTGTTTGTTGAGTAGGGCGTTTTTGATATTCAGCGGGTAATTGATATGCTTTTCTTTTGTTTTTTGCACCGGAGTATGGATCCAACAAGCTTCCTGAACAAGTATTGTAATATACATAGTAGCCTCTTCTATGTTGTCCTGAGTTTTTAACGGGACATTAAGTCGTATACAGCTATCAATGTACTCTAATTCCCAGTCAGTGTCTTTGTTGGTGAGAATTTCAGTACAGTTAGACTCTATTATTCTAGAACTTATTGATAATATGACAGGAGTATGGTCAGAAGAGCTATCATAGCAAGATTCTGGTTTGATGTAGTGTCTTGGTAATCCCTTCAGTACAAAAAAAAGGTCTGGGATTTTTTTCTCGTCTGTTGGCCAATACGTAGGTTCACAGGTCGATGAAACCAGTAAGTTGTTTTTGTCTGCCTGCCTCGTGTTGTAGTAAGTCTGGAGCCCCAGCATATATGCTTAGTGTTCCAATCGCCGCCGGCAACAAAACGATTTCCAAGCTGATTGAAGTATCGGGTGAACATATGTTCTTTTATTTTATGTTTTGGGGGGCAGTATATCGCCAAGATATTAATATAGCCTGTGCTATCGTTCACAGCAATTGATATTGCTTGTAAATACTCAGTTTTATAACCCGGCATTATGTGATGTTTGATTTTCTTGTTAATTATGACTGCCGTTCCACCATATCCAGTGCCAGATGGCATGGTGATAATGGGTGATTAGTCATGTAACATAAATGTTCCTTGAATTTGATGCTTGAGTTGCACGTACAGTGTGTCTCAGAGACCAGGAGAATATCAATTTTCTGTTCTGTCATAAAGAGCTCAACCTCTTGTATGTTGGAGGCTAGTTCGTTAATGTTCCAAGTGTAAGTCAGTCGACTAGCTTGGTTATGAGTCCCATCAGGGAACTCATTTGTTGAAGGATCATATCGAACTTGTTGATTTGTTTTATTAGTAGTTCTTCTAAACTGATGGTTTCATGTAGTTTTCTTTGCTTATCAACTGAATCCGGTTGTTTGTCATTTTCTTTACTAGTGTTGGTATATGTTTTTGATTGGTTGATGGTATTTTTCATACCAAGTTCCTTTCTGTGCACCTCTTCATTTGTATCACCTGGTACCGTTTGGGATGGTTTAATTTCACTGGAGGCCTTGCCTTTGTTTCTTCTGGCGAGTATTTCTTTATACACTTCACATCCTCTATAGTTTGCTGGATGTGGTCCTTTACAGAGTGCACAGGTTGCGGGTGTGTTACGGTCCTTTTTTGGACAATCAGATGTCTTGTCAGACTGCCCACATTTGACACATCTATACGGGCGCATGCAGTAATTTTTTGAATGGCCGTACTGCTGGCATCGTTGACATTGGACCACGGTTTTACATCGCTTGGGGTCTTCTATAATTACAGCTTGATGGTAAATATATTTCAGTTCCTTAACAACCTTATTTTGAGGTCCAGGTAGCAAGTTGACAAAAAAGGTGGATGTTGGTTTTTTATTAGGGCCATATTTCACATTAATTATCTCCCCTGATACTATGTTACCGGTTTGTTCAATGTCAGCTCTTATTTCCTGCATGGGTGTGGAGTGATGTAGGTTTCTTATTACTACTCGATAACATCTTTCCTCCTTTCTATTAAAAGTGTGTCCTATCAGGCCTTTCTCTTGGATGATTGACAGAATGATCTTATAAGTCTTGGTCTCAACGCAATGTATTCTCAGTAGATTCTTATTGCCTATCTTATATGTGTACTGATTTTCTTTAATAGCAGTTTCCAACAAATCTGTTAGCTTGTTGACATCATTAATGCCATATAATATGATAGGTGGCGGTTTGTTTGTCTTCTGTTCATTGGGTTCTGATCTTTCCCTCTGGTCTATTGGAAGTGTGCTATACCTGTTGCTATTTTCTACCTTATCGGGTGAGGGTGATTCTGCAAATGTTTTGCATTTATTTCTTGTAGTAGAAGAATTTTGTGAGCTGGACATTTTAACGACTTCTTGGGTATTAGAGGTTTTGGGCAAGACTTCTAAGTCAGTTTTACTACCTAGCGATGCACTTCTAGGTCTGTTTGTAAACAAAGACGAATGAAACGCCTGTTGTACAAATCTACGTTTTTCAGTAGCATTTACATTTACGGGAGTGTCGTCACCTACTCCTGCGGTATCTTTGATTAAATTAATTTACTCCATTGTTGTTCCCACGAGTAGGGTCGATAAAACAGGTCACACATGAGGTGACGCCCATTCTCATGTGAAGGCACTATACAACAATGTTAGCCAGGTCCATTGAGGTTGGCGCTTAGAACTGATATCCCATCAGCCATTCATCGTTTTGGCATGTTTCCCACCGTAGGATTGGGGTTATATGTTTATAAAGGGTAACTCTCTCTTGGCCCAGGCGGTAAAGCCAAGGCCCCCATTCTTGCAGATTGCGAGTTTACGGGTTAGGGGATCATTTCCTATCTCCTTAGTTGAAGTGTTAGCTTAGTCAGGATAATTAACCTCCGCCTGAGACTCGGCATTGTTACTTGTTTGGCACCACCCAGGGGACATGTGTAGGGTGGGTCTAGGAATAGATGGTAAATCATACGGACGCAAGTAACTCCATCCCCCATCATACCTATATATATATATATATACTCCCACCATATATATATATATACACACACAATTTTTTCCACTAGTTCAAGTAAAAGCTTAAGGAAATTACATTTTATGCATAAAAATGCAATAAATATTACTTGCTAAGAGTAAAAAACTTTTGGCTTGTTTTTTTTGTATTATTATCAAATTACTCATATCAACAAAGCAAAGGGAGGGGGGGGTGGGGTCTTCAACTGGCAATATCTTTTATTTCACAAAACTTACAAAAGAAAAAATTGTCACATTAGTGGTACTAGCACTACAATGGTTCCAAAACATTTGTCAAGCACTAGTGATACACTACAATACTTCCGTGTATATTTAATGTACCATTAAATACTTCCGTGTATATTTAGGCATAAACATTTAATGGTACATTATATAGGAATATAATACTTGACAAATGTTTCGGAACCATTGTAGTGCTAGTACCACTAATGTGACAATTTTTTCTTTTTATTCAATTATTCACAAAATTGAATTTTTTTAAAACCGAAACATATTGTCTACTATATCTTTTCCAGGAGCATATTTAAAAAAGATGTTTTCATGTGACATAAATACAAATTAACGATTTTCAGATTCATTTCCTTGTGTTGTGAGACTTTGCTTTTTTCTTGCTAAATTTCATGATTCTAGGTCAAAGAGCAGTACCCTATAGGTTTTAATTTATTTGCGAATGTCAAGATTTGTGGCATGAATGGCCATATTTTTAGGGTTTTTCCTTATTGCATTGACTTAGAAGCTTAACTTGATACCTCTATGCGATCCTGAGAAAAAGGATCTTGGCAGGCCGACAGATGGACAAGTAAGTGATCCTTATAAGGGTGTTTTTTTTGCCTTTTGAGGTATGGAGCCTTTAAAAAAAGAAAATTAGTGTCGAGTGTAGCCTCTCTTTTTATTTTGGTGATTAATTTCTTTTTTATTTGGTATAGTTTTTGTAAAATCATAATGACTTATTCTCAGACTATTTTCTTGAACCTGTTTTAGGTTAAAATTTTTTCACATCACGAAAAATATTTTCAGAATTCTCACAATTGCTATTTGCAGAAAAGTCTGTTATTTGATCAGCATTACCAGATATAATGACTTGAGGAGTAGGAGCTTGAAAATTTTCCAAGTTATTTGAAGTACCCTGGGACATCTCGATTTCGTTTCCCAAATCCCAAAAGCCTAAATATATATTTAGAATGTAAAAATAACTTTTCTTTCGGATCTTGCAAATTAGGAAGAATTCGAACTAAAATGGAATTTTCCGTTGTAGGCTGGAGTGGTCAAAGGTACATATATTGTCATATGTGCTCCACCGCATTCGAATCTGAACCTCAATGGTCAGATTTTTTTAATTACAAAGAAAATTACTGCTTTCAGTACTTTGATGTTGATGCGAGGGGAGAATATTCACATGAGATGTCTTTGATCACTCTTCTCTAAAGGCTAGCTTTCTTCACCTTCTCTAAAGGCTTACTAATCGAATTCAAATATTCATGAAGAAAGCATTTTTATCACCGATGTTGTTTTTCCACTCATAAATTAAGCAATGAAGCCTTGTTCTGGAAATTATCTAACTGTGGAGAAAAAACATGCGACTATTGCAGAATCATTGAGAATGCTTTTGGGTTACTATCACAACAATTTCAAATATTTTGGTTATTGAAACTGTTGTGACAGTAACCCAAATTAGGTTGAAAGTTTAGAAACCTTTAAACATTAAATAAACTTCCTGACCTTTAAAAATATAAATACGATGAGATTATGTTTATTACTTTTAGACAAATTGGTTCACAGTACGTGAAAAAAATATCAGTCCAGGCTGTCCTAAAAGTGACCGTTCTTTCTTACTGAATCTATTCATCTCAGTTTAAGTTATAAATTAGTGGTTATATGTATATTTGAGACGAAAAAGAACCATTGATAAATGCTGACTATAAAATTAATCAAAGAATAGTTTTGATAATGATACTTTTGGCATTGTATGAGAAGGATTTAACATTTTTATGGTCTTATGGATATTTTCCAAGGGTTACTAAGAAGCACCTATGACTCAATAGTATGCCATTACTTACTTAAAGTCTGCTGTGTTTAGTTCTTTATATCGAAAAATAGCTAAAGATAAAAACAATTGAATGAAGAGCAAAAAAGACTTCACGGTCATTTAAGAGGATCTAGTGATGGTACCTGGAAGAGACGCTAATTCCTATCTCAATACTGGTGTAATACCACACATCAGTTAGTTTAGTGCAAAAGAATTAGATTTAATTGTTAAACGTAGTAATTTTCATGCTTGTTTTTTTGGGAATAAAAAAGAAGATAATGACCGGGATGAAAATTGGTTTAAAAATCGATATGAAGAATGCTCACCAACTTATGAGGGATTTGAAAGCAAAATGGAAGTTAGTGCAATAAAAGGAAGATTGATGCAATCAGAAGAAGGATTCGGCATAAATGATATAAAGTAATTTGGTGATAGAGGCTGTTAGTTTGTACAGTAAGCGTTTTTCTCTAGTTGGCATGACAAATAAAAAAACCAATAGACCAATAAAAAAACATCACTTCCTTCTTGATTTTTCTTTAACTTATTAAATACACACTGTCAATAAAAGAAAAAATTCTAAAAAAAATTTCCACTTTTTTACAATAAAAAGTAAATTTGAAAATAAAAAGTTGAGTCTAGAATAGAACTTAAACTCAATTTTTTTTATTTCTTCGTTATTTTTTTTTGCTTTCTTTTACTTTATCAACTAGTATATACAATCTCTGATATTTATGGTTAAGACAACAATTATTACAAGCCAACTTTTTTCACATACTCACTACTTCGAATGTCTATAATCATATTTCCCTATGTAATATTTTAAACTTTTTAAACATGAAAAAAGTAAACCTCAAAGTGTGAAATTAACATATTAATTTTTAACATATAATGCAATTCCCAAAAATCTATTTTTTGACCTTCTAAAACAGGTTTGCTCCTAAGACAATTAACTAGCATTGAAAGTAAACACTTCTATAGAAAGTATATTAACTGTAATGTAAAATAACAACAATGATTTTGTATTGCATGGGTTAAATATTGTTTTACAGAATCTCAATGCGAATCAGCACTTGATATCTGCTGAGACATGTTTGTACACTAAGTTATAACTTAAATCTAACAGTCGTAAGAATAAAATAAATTTCTAGAATTAATCTGTTTATTTCATTGTAGACTTGAAACAAAAATACAATATAAATAAAATGCTATCACATGGTTTTAGGTGGAGCATAATGGCGTTTGAGCGTCCAGTAGCCACTGGAACAGCACCTGCACCAACACCTACGCCAGCAAACGTACCACCGTCCCCGCCACCCATCTCCTCAGACGTTGGTGAATGTGACGTGCTATTACACCTCCAAAACATCCTCCAGGTGGCACATTCCTGCTTTACACGTTCATATATCAATATATATTTAAACTGATCAGAATATCTCAATTATTATATGCAGAACAAAATCTTATTTGTGGTTATATTGAAATTTTTCCTGATAAATCTAATGATATTTTCCTGATAAATGGTTGGCGCAGAAATTGTAGGGATGTATGATAAAAGTCATCTATTGTGAACATCTCTACTTTTGAATTTGGAAGTGATTTCCGTATACCTTGAATGTATATGTATATGTGTATATATATAAATATAAATATATATATATATATATATATATATATTTATATATATATATATATATAGATATATATATATGTATGTATGTATCTAACAAAATTGTTTAATGCTTTGGAAGCCACATTTCTTATTCGAATGGGGTGAAATTCGATGGGTGTAAAAATAACTTAGGTCAAAATCTAGATTATGTTCATAGATGAATAAAACTGATTCAATGTGATGGTTTCAAAATAACGGTGGTTAAATTTAAAATTAACTTACCAATAATTAATCTTACAACAAAAGTAAACAGATGATACACATCAGGAAGAAATACTACAACTTTTGTCTTTCCATCACTTGTTTGAGTAAAGAAAAACCCCATAAACTATTTCAACCTTTACATGCCCATAATACTTAGAGCCTTCTGTACAACATTATTTCAATTTAATGAAAAATCTTCACAATTAAATGAAACTACGTGATGTAGTATTATTTCTACTTTCTTTACGTTCTTTACCACGACCTAGGTTTCGTTGTATTACAACATCTTCAGGAGGGACTTAAAGAAAGTAGAAATAATACTACATCACGTTTCATTTAATTGTGAAATAATAGTTTCATTTAATTGTGAATAATGAATTTCTACAAAATTAACGCCAAATATATTCAATATATGAAAAATCTTATTAATTAATGAAGAAATAATTTTTTTTTTGTGTCACATACTAGGTACGCCATTTGAACTAGGTACAAAGGTAACATTGTACTATAAAATTAACCTCTAATTAAGTTTCTGCTAGAATTTTGTAGAAATATTTTACTTTCAAGACAAATCGGTTCGAAAGTGGATTTTCAAATAACTTAAATGCAAAATATTTATGACTAATAGACATTTTTTTCCTTGTTTTTTTTTACTGACTAGTATTTGCCGTCAGCGTTTTTATCTTGAAATGTAATCTATATCTTTACAATTTGATTGAGATTACAGTTTTTAAAACCATTTGAGACACACAAAAACATAGCTACAAAATGTTAAAACGACTAAATATGTGTGGCATCTGTCTCTAGAAAAGCAGAAAAGAAAAAGAATTCTGGCCGGGAGTAAAATTTTTCTTGTAAAGACAGAAAGGGAATTGACAATGATAATTTAAAAATATATATTGTTTTCAAATACTGTGTATGAAAAATACATTCTGATTCTTTGAAACTGTGTGATATAAAGCAATTGAAGCAGAACAGAAGTTGGTAGCACTGTTTTTGACATTGTTACCTACTTTTGTGTCATATTTTCACTGATACCCTTATTTTTCAATATTGGAAAAAATGCTTTTAGCAAATTTTACCTTGTCTGATTTTGTTGACCAAATATTTTTGCATGTAACATAAAATCTTGTTTATTAATTATTTCCACTACTGACACCTTGAAAATGTTAACAAAGAGTTTCTGTGACCAGTAATATCAAGCGCAAGAGTTTTTGGGTATAGGATATTCAGGGAAAGTAGAGAACACGTCGAAGACAAACACTAACCCAGGTGTCCATCAATATGAATTGATGAACAGCATATTAAGGATATAAGATATTGTTATAAAAAATCGTCCATTAACAATTAAAGACCTCGTATATACAGTTAGCATTTAGGTTCCAAAATACAAAATTTTATAGAAACAGAGTGCCATGTTAACACCTGTGAAGAAATGATTTCTGAATACAAATCAAGTATGAAAATCTTCATTATGAGAGATAAAATTCTAATCTATTCATACAATCTGGAACAGCCAACTAATATAATGAATATCATACAAGATATGAAACAAGGCCAAAAAAGTATTACAGAAAATAGCTCAAAAGTCAGGATCATGTTAACAGTGTTTTTAAAGTTCCGTAGCCAGTATGTGTTTTAAAGTTCCGTAGTAGAAACCCTTGAAATTTCATCATGTCTGTCTGACCCTCTGAAGATCACAACCATTTTACTTGCAGAATATTAGTACTATGACACTGAAATTTGGCATAGTTATACATATATATATAACATCTACAAAGTTAGGAAATAAACTCTACCTCCACCCTACTACTACCCCTACTTCTACCTCCCCACATGTAAAGTAGAGGTGAATTGTTTTCTCCAATATATCATAGTATAAATAGGTTTTTCAAAATTATTGGGATAGGTCATGAACACTTTTTTGATACAGGGACCCGTTTAAAGTGGTCATTTTTTTGGAATATCTGAAAATTATTTACCAGTGGTATATGTATGTAGTATGTATTCACTAGCGGTATATGTATATGCATGCTGTTGAGTCTCTAAAAAGTTCATAAAACCCCAAAGTGCCTTAACAACTGCAAAAATAATGTTTTATCTTAAAATGTAAATTTACATGGTGAAAAATAATATTGTATAAATATGCACCACGTTTTTACAGCAGTGAAAATTGTAAAAAATTAATATTTTTAAATAGTTTAATAGAAATACTGTGCCTAAATGTGTACAAATCCCTCTTACTGCGAATCCTTTTTGTACTTGATAGGGTTTTTTTTATTACTGTGGGTACTGCATTATAAATTTCTTATACTTTGTCAAACTGTTAATAAACAAATTTTATTTGACACCAAAGGACGTAATTCCATTGCAGAAGTCAAGTGTCTATAAAATCGACTGCAGCTGCGGTCTTTCCTACATAGGTCAGACAAAAAGGACAATCGCCGAACGCATGAAGGAACACATAGCAGCTGTGAAGAACCGCCAGATAAATAAGTCTGCTATAGCAGAACACTTAATTGATTCGGGGCCCAATCACTGGATCGAACTTCATGACCCCAAGGTTATTTCTTCTGAGCCTCATTATTTTATTAAGAGGATTATACGGGAAGCGATTGAAATTAAAAAACATCTAAATTTCAACCGTGAAGACGGATTCAAACTCTCGGCGGCTTGGAATTCAGTGATTGCAACTAGGTGTTCGCGATGTGTACATAAATCCAAGTGTCATGACACCGTCGGTGTAGTGTGTAGGTCTAGTGTGAACGCGCCTTAGATTTCTACAATCAACCAAGTGGGGGTAGTTTTGAAAAACACTCCCGCGTCGCAGCGGTGACTCCTATACATCTTCAGTCTTTCCGTGACCACAGGCTGTGCAACCAGTCTGAAACGTCGGGACATAGTGAATACTTAGTTTATAATATCTAGGTTTACTCATTAAATAGATAATTACCGCGAAAAAACCCGATTCAAATCAAATAGAATATGTGTTCGAATCGCGAAAGTCTATTGTTAATAAACAATATTATCGATTTGTTGTATATCGTTCGTGTGAAGCTATTTGCAGAAAACTCCAAATTATCAAAATAAAAAATTGATTTTGGTATCACAATATCGGAAAACTTGCATACTTCACGCTTCATTCATTTTAAATTTTTTGGCCAAACATTTGACTCATTTCATTCCACATTCACCATGTTCACCTGATTTAGCACTGTGTAACTTCTTTCTATTCCCTCAACCCAAAAGACATCTACTAATACACCGTTTCACAATATTAAAAAAAATCCTGCATGCATTCAATGTCATACCAGAAACAGACAATTTGAACTATTTTAGGCTTAGAAATAATGTTGTAATAGACGCATTGAATCAAAGATGGATTACTCTAATGATGATGAAATTAATTTTAAAAAATTAATTAAATTTTTCATTTTATGAAATCGATCTCAATATTTTTGGTATGCCACATGTTGAGCAAAAAATGAAACAGTTTTAATTTTTCGTTTATATTTAACACATGATTAATGTAGACGTTTATAATGATAAAAATAAAGTAATAATGTTACAATAAGTCAGTTTATTACTTTATTTAAATTTGTTCCATACAAATGACAAATTTATTACAAAGATATATTTTTTAAAAATTTAATGGTTAGATTTAGCCATTACTAGCCACTAGACATATATTTATGTGACCATGTATGTCTATAAATTATTTAAGATTGTTTAGTATCTAAATGTATAATAAACTTATACATAGTGTGAGTTATATATGTATATATATATATATATATATATATATATATACATAGTTATATATATATATATATATATATATATATATATATATATATACATATATATATATATATATATATTTATTCTGTTTTCTTCCGACTACCAAAACTTTTGGTTTTGCTATACTACAACATATCGATTGTACACAAGAATTTGATTTAAGTCAGTATATAAACAAACAGATATTGCTCATCCGAAAAGTCCCATGATTTTTTTGTGATATATTGACACAGAGTACTAAATTGAACATTTAGTTGCAACTTTGCTTTGGGTCTATTAATTTATAACATTATAATGGAACAAAAATCCATAACCAAATTTCACTTTTAAACTTGACAAAACGACTACAGAAAAATATAAGATAACATAAATTGTTTTTCGTCATGAGTATTAGGCTTATCAAATTGTTTGACTATGTCAAGCGATTCAAAGAAAGTTGATAATAATTGAAAGATCACACCAAATCAAGAGGCCTTTCCATAAATTTGACAAAAAATGTTGAAAATTCACAATATGTTAGGTACTGATAGTCATGTCGCTCACTGAATGATTGCTATGTCTATGAAAATGGAATACTATGGTGATATTGAAGACGTCCAAGCAAATATAATAAGGTTATTGAACGTTTCTCAAAAGTGAAATTTAGCAAGGTATTATCAGTGGTACATGAACACTTAATATAATAGTGATTCAGGCCAGTGGAAAGTATGTGGAACATATTTGTAAATAAAATTGTATTTTTTTATAATTACTGTTTTTTTTTATTTCATATTATACCCACAATCTCTTACCATACCATTAATTCTCTAAAATGATTTTCCTTCTATTGAGTGGGAAAAGTTATCCTTATTGAAAAATACCATATGTATGTTGGAATGCGGAACTGCTAAACTTGAATTAAAAACTTATTAGTAGACATGCGCAAAACAGTACGTCAAAAGGTAATGCAACATCACTCATTACTTCCGAAAAAGTGAAATCACTCCGTAACATCACTCATCACCCTAAACATTACTCAAGATCTTGTATGATATAGCATAATTTTACATCATATCAACGTCTATTACTATTTCTTAAACATTATTCGAGATCATGGATGAAATGTTACTTTGAATGGAATATAGTATACACACAAGTACACAATTGAAAGCATTTTATAGATTAATATTTAGTGCAAATTATAATACTATCCTTATATATACCTAGTAAGAGTAAACAAAACCTGATGTAATAAATTAATGTTCCTTTATACTTAGGCCCCATTATAGACAAATAATTCAAATTTGATTTTAAAACAATTTTCCAAAACACCTATTAAATTCTTATTTGCTAACCTAAACCAGTTATCTATTCGTAAGTTATGAACACGACTAAACTGGCATAATTAAAGAATGATAACACACAGTAATTTAACTCAAACCCTCGAGACGTAATGCTTCAAAGTGTGAATACAATAAACTCGTTTCTAATTATTTTATTTACTTGACATTGTCCGGGTAGCAGACAATTTGGCACCATATTCCATACTAGTGAGATGTATAGAAAGAAAAATGAACAGTATGTACTCCCTCGTTCTTAGTCCTTTGTCTCTTTCATTTTCGTGCGTACTGACGGCAGGCTCGCCCGCACCGCATTATGTCACAAGTCCCGCATCACCTCATCACATGATATATATACAAATAGAAAAGACACTGGCCGAACTTTACAAATCAAAGTGATAAGCGAAGTGTGATGGTTGGAACTCTTGCGTAATGCGTAATGTTGCATCACCTCTCTGATTGACATTATTGTAATATTACACGTATCACCTACCTATGGTAAAGTAACTGCTTAAACCATAATACAAATGCAATAATTTATAGAAATGTAGTGTAAAAGTATTGACAGGCACGCACATCGAAAGAGGCGCGTGCGTCAGCGGGTGCACTATGCGAAGCAGTGGCGGCCGTGACACGCAACGGAGATTCACGGCGAGCTCATTCAATTCGCCGCTTGCGTCGTGCCCTCACCTTGCTGTTACATGCACTCGCCGACCGCCACGAACACTGCCAGTAAGCCACAGATATACAGAATTGGAATGACAAGCACTATGGAATATTTTCGATAATTCTTGAAAAGAATTTAAAAATAAGTAAGCAAATACTATGCTATAAGCGCCCTGAATTCTCTCATGAAAGAATACTCCTAAGGCCATGACAAAAGTAAACACATTAGCAAATTGATCATAATTCATCGTTCCTACTCCATCATGGATTACAAGCATAGCTTATAGTGCAATCTTGAGTCCTGAAACACAATATACCTTTGATCGATAGCCATTGGTATGCCATCTTTTCAAGAACCCTCTGGAAATCACCGAAGCTGCTTTGCAATGCAAAATAATTTGTCAAAAGAAAATTATACCTACAGATGTGGTGATGGCAGAATGTCTTCTCTCGCCAATTTAAAAAGAAATGGGGAGAAGGTAGAATAAGATTACAATTTTCCTAAAAAATTAGGTTTCCCAAAATCAAAATTATTACTCAACCTCTCAGTTTTTATGTTGTATATATTACTCGGTTGTGTTATTTTAATTACCTATAGGGATTGGGACATGGAAGGAGAGCTGAGCGAGGAGAGTGACACTGAGAATGCCAACAGCCTAAGCACTTCTATTAATGAAAAGGGCTTCAAAGAAAAGACAGAAAAAGTAAGTGCGCTAAAAAACCTTTTAGAAACCATCCTAAATGATGTCCATTTTCACTTGAACATTTAAACATCTATTTGCAATAAAATTCTTTTCAATTATAAAAAAAAACTTATGTTGATAATGGCTATTAGTTTAGGTTGTTGAGACCTTCCAAAGATACTTATTGAATTGAACCTTCTCCAAATTGTCTACATAACATAACTGTTGTTATTTCATCCGTGTTTTGACAATTTTAGTGGGCTCATTTAAATTAGTTAAGAATTCCATGAAAGATTTTGTCTGGAACTTGAAAAATAATGTACAATGTATCAATTTTTGAGTCTACATCAATAATAATGTAAATAAAATCACTATTTTACACCTAGGGGAGGCTAACAATTTTCCATGATGTCACATATTGAAATATATAAAATTATTAACCAATTTAGTCTGTGTACTTCTTTGCTTTATGTAGAATACATAGTTGTATACTTAAATCAATTCACGGCCTCTGCCTTGTAAGACATAAGTACTTGAAATGCAGTGAAAGTGTAATGTAATATATTCAGACAAAAGTCTAAGCCTAATCAAAAAACATGCATCACATTCCCAGTTGTGATTGCAGGAGCAAATTAATGCAGCAGCCCGTGTGGGAGACGTAGTGAGCGGGCATGCAGATGGCGTGCGGAGAGCCGTGCGCCGCCTGCTTCGACAAGATGCCACCGTTTCACAGGTCACTCTCCGAACTGTCATACTACTTTAATACTATCGACATTTCACATCAACTGCTAATGTATATATAAGAATTGTAACCAATATGCTTCAATAAACAGATTTAGAAATGTTCGATAATACCAAATGCAAAGTAAAAAAAACTGTTATTATTTAATTTTTCTTTTATAAAAATTTAAAAAATTCAGGTCTTATTTATGTAATAGTTTTAAAAACCATTTATTATGTTAACTTAATCAAGTGCATGTTAGAATAGACAAAAGAAGAGTTCCATAGTCATACTATCAAAACAAAATCATTAATGTAACACATTCAAAATTATTTTGAACAACTTAAACGGTAAAAAAAATATTCACAATTTTTTCCAACCTTTTAAGAATTTCAAGGAGACGGTTGACATATTACAAATCACTTTCAAGCTTAATACTATACAAACTAGGTTTCTATAATAATGATTGGAAAAAAATTTAATCAAAACCAAACTTTAATTTAATTACCTAAGAAATTTTTACAATTTAAAAATATGTATTTTAAAAAGCAAAAGTTACTTTAATAGAATAGTTAATGAAATACTATCATAGAACATTGGGAATACTATCATAGAACATAATAAAATTATAATTAAAAAATAAGGCTACTTTGGCTATGGAACTTTAAAAGTTTGGTGCTCGATAATCAAATAATTCTCACCTTTCAATCTTTTAACTAAACATGAAGCTTATTTAAAAATTATAGCTATTACGAGTATTTTTGAAAACGATAGAAATAAGATTTGAAAACGATAGAATAATAAGAACTTCTAGTTATATGTTTATCAATATCAGTGAAATATTTCATACACAGAAAATGACAAATGTCATTGAGTGTAAAGAGTGAGTAATCTAGACCGGATATACACTGAATGCTTTTCTTTTGCCATTAATAAATTTCATTTTTACCCTCTCTATGGGACATCGACATCCCATTAACCCAAATGAGCATTTTATACAGGTAAACAAGGAAGACACGACGACGAGTGTAGTGACCGAATGTACACTATCAGTGGCCAACCTGCCTGTGCCACGCGCCTTTGCAGATAACAGCCGTCGCTCCTCTGCCACCTCTGATACCACTACACTCCTCGATAGGGAAAAGTAACCTTTTACTTGTTTAAAATATATAATTATAATCTGTTTACATTTCTATAAACATAAATATACACAATTTTTTCAAAAATAGCATTCCAGCACTGAACTTGTTATTATATATTTTTTCAGCATTCCAGATGTTGATGAAGACTTAGTTAAATTATTGTGTTCCAGCGATAAAGACCAAATTGTAAATAATTTAGATTTAGAAAATCGTATTAGTGATAAAGAAAACATGGCAAGTGGCACTGATGCTTTACGCCTCACTATGATACCACTTGAAACTGAGAAACTGAACGTAGAAACGAATCTGCTTCAATGTGATACTAGTTCATGTAAAAACCTCTTTTTCCCATGCCACACAGAGCATAATGAGACAAAAGTAAGTAGTACTCTAACCATCCCAGACGTCATCATCTCGAGTAGTGATACTTCTGAAGTGTTCCCAGAAGGAGACAAATACGAATCTGCAAGTATAACTATCATCGATACTGATCGACCCTACATTGATGAACATGACTTCTATAACATAATCGTTAAGTCATCAATATCAAGTGAGAATACGAGTCCAAAAAATGATTTGGAACCACAAAATGGTGATGACGAAGAAAATGATCTAACAGACCCTCTCTCCGTGATAAGTAATGATGAATTTAGTTTAATTTCTGAAATAAATGAAATGAAAATGGATATATCAGTAAATGCCCATGAAACGAATGAAGACAGGCAAGGTATTGGCCATATTGACTCGCCTGAATCGTCAGATACTACCTGTCCAGATTCAGATACATTGCACGGTGAGTCCATCATGGATGATATCAGCTCTATGCTCGGTCAAGACATACTTATGGCTATGATGAAAAATGGTGAGAATGAGACTTATACTGATGAAACAACTCTTTTCACATCTGATACTGTATCAGAAATAGCCATGGATAGTCGAAATCCCAGCCTGGAAAAACATGATGAATACAAAAGTGCATTCTTGATGCGAACAAAGCATACTACCAAGTCTGCTACTGATGAGAAATTCGGTTTTGAAAACAGAGCATTCAATCTTGAAAATTCAGGTCCGAACCAAACATCAGAACATATCAAGTATTGTAGCCTGGCTCAATTTGTGGAAGGCAATGATATTGCAAGAAAGTCATTCAAAAGGCAACTGAGAAAAAGTAAAAAGTATGAAAAAATAAATAATTTAAATAAAAAATCAATATCACATTCGAATGATAGAGATACTACAATACCAATAGATAAGTCAGGTAGCATTGAAGGCGCTAAGAAAGATAGCAAGGAAAATAAAAATTTGCAACTACCTTTGCTAACAAGCATCGAAAGTAAATCATTCCCTCGGGTCAGTGTGGTTGTAGAGCCACCATCACCATCACGCAGCAACGAATCTAAGAACCAGTCGCCTCCAGCCTGCCGCATGGCCAATGTATTAAACGACTTCTTTGAAAAAGGTGCAGACAATCTAAGCGTGAAGTCGGCAGAAGACACGGGATGCAGTAGCAATATTATTCGTGACCGAGAGCGACGGTCGTCTGATAACCCAAATTTGCTGAGCTCAGACATGGAATACAACAAATTCCTAGAATGTTCACCGGCAGCCACCAGACGGATTTCCTGTGGTAGCCTTTTTAAGCCTGGAGAGACAGACAAGTTAGTATTTTAAATGAGAACTCTACAATATCTTAATATTTTTCATTAAATAATTTTCTGTTATGTGATTAAAATGAAAAAGTTTTAAAATAACTTTTTCTGCACCAGGTATGAGATTTTTCATCCTGCAGACTTTAATATCATTTTTAAACCCCTCCCCCCTGCTTGCAATGGTAAAGAAGCAAAACTTGCTTGCCTTTTTGGTCACTTGCTTTGTTCTTAAGAAAAATCAACCTGTCAGTTTTATGAAATGCACGATATTGCACCCAAGAACAAATTAACTTTATCGGAAAAATTGTTCTTCGAAGTTTTTTTTGTGGAAGTACTTACTTTTTAAACTTTTAATTGAGAATGTTATCTAAATTTTTACAAAAATGAATTAACAATTTCAAATTTAATTTTATATAATCGATACATATAACATAAGTATCATTCTATATTTATTTGCAATTTTTAAAGTAAAAACAAAAAATCCTGACTGACTTTTTCACAAAAAAGTTGCTATCCATATTTAAGTGATACAAAAAGTTACCTTGCATTTAACATTTATTTATTTCAATAGAACACAAAGTTTTGCAAGTTTCAATAGACAATCTTTATAGAATATCTACTTCTACATCATCAATATGGGGAGATTCAAACGCAGGCCTCAGTGGCAACGTGGGACACAAGACTGAACAATCAGAGCGGGTGAAAAAGTTGCCCATCATCAACCCACTGGTGCAATTACCTGCGTGGCCCAATATAGCTGGCGGCTTTGTCAGCCAGTGTCTACTAGCCAATGCGGATGCCCTCTGTGCTGCTGTTAGCCCTCTCATGGATCCCGACGAGACTTTGCTTGAAGGCTTCTATGAACGAGCCGTCATGAATAACTACTTCGGCATAGGTATTGATGCTAAAATTTCCCTCGACTTTCATAACAAACGTGAAGAACATCCTGAGAAGTGCCGCTCTAGAGCCAGAAATTACATGTGGTATGGGGTATTGGGCTCGAAGGAATGGTTACACAGAACTTACAGGTAAAACATTTTTGTGTAAATATACCATCATTCTTTATTTCTTTAGAACAGTCTTGCGCAACTTGAGGTTATGCTTACTCCCCAAAAAACAAAAATATTAAATATGCTGTTGTAATTTTAAACACCACAAAGATATAGATGTCCGATTGTCAGTGGCTGAACATAAATTTCTAGAATACTTTATACTTTTATTATATAAATAATTCTTATTACATAAATTTCTAGAATACTTTTTTACATGATTCGACCTTCTGTAATATATGTAAATGCCACTAATTCATACTAAGACTTATATTTTCCTATCTATAAGTGAAAAGTAGTAAAGACCCTATCTTTTTTCATAACAAGGTCAATCAAAAATTACAATTTCAATCGACTTCACTCTGAAAAATGAAACTCTAAAAGAAAATTGAACACATAAACCTAAAACAAAAATAAATTATTTAAAGAAATGTAATTAAATTTTCATAACATCTAAATTATTCAGGACAGAAGTTATTTAGGTTATCTAACGTATAGTAAAGTTAGCAGAATAATCCTGGAGAAGCTCAAAACTCTTGATGGTTTGTATAAATCACAAGATACAAGTTGAGAAAATATTCTTTGATTACTTATGTATTGCACAAAATGTAGAGACGCATGTTTTGGAATAAATTGTATACTCAATATAAATAAAGAAGCTTTAGTCACTTGTGAACATTAGACACATATAACTTTCCAATCATACCTTTGCAATAGAGAATTTCTTCAACACAGAAAATTAAGTAGCGAAGTGAATTCAATGATTATAAGAATTTAACATGAATATTCACCAACGCAATTGTCCTTATTCCCAGTATTGTCTTACGCCTAATAATCCATTATAAGACAAATATTTATTGTCATAGACTCATTTGTGGAAAAATTGGGTATTTGATCATTTTTTGCAAAAATGTTTAAAATTTTCGAATTCTATATTTTACCTATAATAATGCCTTAAAAAGATATTTTTAACTTAAAAACCAAATTATTTAGTTTAAAATTTTTCATCATAATAAACAAATCAAATAAAATTACTAGCATAAAACTACAGAGAATTCATAATTTTTCCTAATTTAATTGTCTGTAATGGCTATATTATTGTACAGGATTTGTATGGCATCTTTATTTGAAAATACAGTTATAAAGAACATTAATAAATTGTATTTATTTATATGTCGCAAGCAAATTCTATAATTCGCCCGTATACATACGACATTGTCAGTTTATAAACATAATCAGTTATACAAATTGCCGAAGGCAAATTATTGACAAATTCAATTGTATCAATATCAAGTTGGTTGTTGTATTAGGGTGATCATGATTAATAAAAAAAACGGACTTTTTAATCATTTAATTAGTTCAATAATATGAATTTGTACTGCTTACTTATTATCAGTCTAATTAAATAATCACAAAATTGTGAACTAAACAAATATTGGTGGTCAAGTCGTAGGTACGACAAACGTTTTAAAGTAACATAAAAATCCTTTTCTAAATGGCACTTATGGTAAATCCTTATTCTTAATCTTTTCTAGTAAACTTACTAAGAATTTGATAAAACTGAGATCATAAAATAAAACATTTAACGCTTATAATAAAGAATTTAACACTTTTTTGTACTCCAGTTACTAATTAATTAGTCTGAATAAATAATCATAAAATTTGGAATGAAAAAATATGTTTGTTAACAAAGTAAGACACATAAAAAAACCTATGCTAAATGACGCTTGTGGCACATTCTTGTTCTTAATCTTAATAAACATAATAAAAACAATGCTAGTCTTCAACTTATACCTAATATTAGTATTTTGCTTCCTTATTTATTATCTATCACAATGAAAATTACAGTAATAGGCACTTCAAATAAGTACGAATTCGAAAATCTTCAGTTCCTTAATATTAATCAAAGAAAATACATATTTTAAATATAATACTTATTTATTAATGCAAGTTAAACTTGAGTGACATTTTGAACCACGAAGAATGTTTTTTTTAAAACATGCTCATCTCTTGGTATGACGCTGATTCTTAGCAGGTCTGCACGAACATTTGTGAATTCCCTGTCCACCAAATAAAGATGCTTTGGAAACAGCTTCTCTCAATGATATTGCAGTCTGCAGTACTTCTGTAAGATATTTGATGGATGATATTTGCAATTCTTGTCATAAAAACCAGTTTTCTATCACTCCAAACCTAGTACCTACTTGATAAAACCTTTTCTCAAATCGATTATTTTCCCATACCCCATTATATTTTTCTCATCAATGGGTCCTCTGTCAAGTTTGCGAAGTTGAGGAAAATACTATCACTTATATCTAAGGCTGGAATCTTTTTAAAAGTATCACAAATCATTATTTCTGTAGCTCGTTTTATGCCTTGGTGTGACTTTCTATTTCTGTTCGTATGTCAAGTTCTGTTTTACAAACAAAACACAAAATCTTTGAACCGTAGCCTTCATTGCCACTAGTTACACCACAAATAGCATGAGCTCCAATAGTTCATGGTATAGTGTAGGTTCCACAGGGAGAATCAGAGGGTTCATTGAAATCGATTGATTTGTTAACAGTACTTGATGGAAGCTGAGTTGAATTACTACTATATTTATTTTGATTCGTCACTATCTCATTAGATATTATCACAATATTGTTAGGTGGATTTTTATGAGCATCGTTAGGCAATAATTTTGCATCCATTACTTCTAGATTTTGATTCGTCATAATCTCATTGGATGTTATCAAGATACTGTGAGGTGGATTTTTATGGGCTTCGTTGGACAATAATTTTGCATTCATCACTTCTACAGAGCTAAACAAATTTGAATTTGAATTTTTTAAAGCTGCACTTGAATTTATATTTTCGGGATTAACACTGATGGAACTAAGTAGATAGGAGATAAGATATTAAATGAAGAGTCACTCTCTGTACTTGTATTTTCCAATACTTTGGTGGCAATTGTATTTTCAGGATAAGCTGAATCTTGAATACCTTCCTTAATATTTACTCATGAGGTTCCACAATCACTTCCTGAAAATCATCCTGATCTTCTAAAGTTGCATATGATTCGAGTATATATACCTCAACTATTTACTCAACATTATTACCCTGATGTCGCGAAGGCGCATCCAAAGGATTATCAGCAATTTCTTGCTGAACATTACAAAACTATTGTAGTTGTTCTTCTATATTGATATGATTAAGAATTCCATGGGAAACGTTGGAGCATTGCAAACCGGATTTTGGTTCGCAACCGAATAAAGCCGGAAAAGGTGATCTTCCTAAAATTCTATGAAATGAAGTAGTTTTACTCTACTGTACAAAAAAATAACCAGTAAGCAACTTCGTCAAATTACTATCCCTCATCCATACCCGAAGCATATTCTCCACATCTTGTTTGCTGCACTCACTCTAACTTCACCTCTAATATATTATGCTTTGATTCACAGACAGGACAAAGTAACACAAATTAATCAATCACTTTCCTCACAATAACAAATCTATCTTTGAGGTTGTACTGAATTTTATCAAGGCCACCATGCCACAACCTTTGTGAATAACTACAAGAATATCATAATACTCTTCTTAAGGTATGATGCAAACAGTGGGGCTATCATTTTTGTCCTTTTTCAAAATAAGGTAGTCCTGACCAGGAATATTCATCATACCTGGAGCACCGATAGTATTCAGCCACAGTCCGTCGAACACTAGTTTTCATAGACACCTTAGCATTTTTTATATGCCGGATAAACTCAAAATGTTTTTGTTTTGTCCACGGCCCCACTCTTTTCACCGCCCTTCTTTGTGATTCATATATTTTCAATAATTCGCCATAACACTGATCCTTAAACACTTGACACGTTGTTATTAGACATGTTTTTAATATTTTTTTCTTCCGCACTTGCACTGCTGACCGCCATCTTTACTGTCTTGATATGCAGTGCCAGGTGTGATTAAATGTAGTACTAATTCGAACAATATGCCGCGGCAATTTGTAAACGGCGGTACTAATGTCTTGATGCATATTAAAAAATTACGACATTTTACATTCGGTGTAAGGCATTTTTAAAACGTATTTATCTTTGTAAACTGACGACGCCGTTTGTATATGGGCTAATTATAGAATTTCCCTGCGACATATACCCCACTGCGGATTCCTAATTAACGGCCACAATGTTTAAATATTCTAATCTTTTTGTAATAATGAGATTTCATTCAGAGATATTTTTAATTAAAAAAAACGTTTTTGTTTAACTTTACGCCGAGACACTCAGCTGCATATTAAGTCAATGGTTTATTGAAAAGCCAGATAACCAAATTGATGGAAAGAAAAGTCAAGTAAGTAACTGGTGTACTATGTTAAAGAAATATTTATTTGAAAGGAATCAAACATAAAACGAAACATTAATATTAAAATAAAATTTAAGTCGAAAACACATTGTTGTATTATTAAATAAATACATTCATTACGTACGCCATAAAGCTGAATCTATGATAAATTTTTTTTTAAAATGCATTTTTTTAAGTATTTATTATTAAAAATTATCTCAAGTCTCAAGTTCATTTTGGTTATAGTAACCTTACAATTTCACTTTCTGTTGCTTGCCTTTCTAAGCATTTATTGTTTTCAGGAAATGTTTCCAAATCTGATTGTCCTTCAGTATCTTCATTTGCTTTTTCATTGTATGTTTCCATTGTCTACTTATTGTTTACGATTATTAATTTTTCAACAATCTGATATCTAAACGCCTTAATCACTAATACATATTACAACTAAGCCACAGTATGGTCTTTATTTAACGTCTTACTCCTCCGAAATAAAAGGGCCTGTATTAACCGAATTTTTTTAGTCTAGTTTAGGTACTTTCATTCTAAATTCTTCTCTTTATTTTTTATACTTTAATATTGAGTATCGTCAAATTGTCTCTTCCATATTTATTAAATAATTTATGATGATTGAACCTTATTCTTTTTTAGAATCCATAATATTTACTATGTGCATTTTTAAGTGATAAAACTCTAACACTTTAACATTATGTACATCAAGATATTTTGCGATATTTCTATTCGTGAAAAACTAAAACAACTAAAAATGCGAGTGATGAATGTAGGAAATATTGCCAAAATTGAAATATTTTAAAAATGCATGTGAGACTTGGGCCGGATAGCAGAATCATGCGAGTGCGACACATTATAACTCGTACAAACCGTTACCAGTTGCTGTTATAACTTTATTTTTACTTGTAAATCCTTATGATTTTGTTGACTAATGGTTTAGATTATTGTGTGTGAAGGAAATCCAGATATTAGCGTCTGTACTATTCTATGAAAATTTACACATATTCAAATATTGAATAATACAGACAGAAGAATGATACGCCATGTCAAAAAAGCATGTATTAAAAAGAACATAGTTGCTTGTTGAAAAGCCTATGTTTATACTATGGGTAAATATGACATGAGTTTCTTTGAGACGTTAAATAACATTGCCCTAAATGTAATTAGAGTTGCCTATTCCCCATAAATAATGTAATAATTTGAAAGTGACAAGATTCAGTTTGGTCTATCACATTTGCTGACACAGCACTAGTATGAAAAACCAAATAAATAATATATATATATATATATATATATATACATATATATATATATACATATATATATATATATATATATATACATATATATATATATATATATATCTTCTATTGTTGAAAAGCCTATGTTTATACTATGGGTAAATGTGACATGGGTTTCTTTGAGACGTTAAATAACATTGCCCTAAATGTAATTAGAGTTGCCTATTCCCCATAAATAATGTAATAATTTGAAAGTGACAAGATTCAGTTTGGTCTATCACATTTGCTGACACAGCAAAAGTATGAAAAACCAAATAAATTATATATATATATATATATATATATATATATATATATATATATATATATATATATATATATGTATGTATGTATGTATGTATGTATGTATGTATGTATCTATATATATATATATATATATATATATATATATATATATATATATATATATATAGGATGGAACTCCTTATTGGATGGTAGTAACTCGATTGTTGGTTGGTTGTCTTTAGTTATTACTTTACAAAATCTGATATTGGATTTTGGATATGGAGAACGGAACTCCTCAAGTGGTAGTTTTTAATTTACAAAATCTGATATTCGACTTCGGATATGGAGAATCTTTATTTTTCTATATACCCATGACTTTTAATAAATATCCAATATTCTAAGAGGAAAATAATTATGATAATTTATATTAATATTTATTGCAAATAAGTATGTACCTATTTTGAGTTAATTACTTTTTACTTTTTAGTACCTTTTTTGAATTTGGTTTTTTTAAAATATATTTTATTAAAAAGTAAGAATAAAATCATAATTCAGATTTTGCAAATTAATCAGAGTAAAACAAGGAGTGACAAAATTTTTGAGAAATCTTAAAAATTTATTAGGTTATAAATATTGAAACTTAAAATTTAGACATGGACATTATGACATTATTTTTAATTTAAAATGCTAATTGTATTCTATGAGTGCAATTGAGACGGGAAGGTGTCCTTCCTATTACAGGAGACTTGCAAGTAGTCACACTACTCAATTACTTAATATTATAGTCGGAGACTATACTTACAATCAATAAATCTTTCTGCAGGGTTCCATGATCAATATATTTTCATATTTCATTAAATTTCTAAACAATTTTCTTTCCTATATGAGATGACTCTCTGAGTTAATTTAATTTTAGGCTTGCTTTCTTAAGAGAACAAGGTAAGTGTAATTGATTTTTGCCATATCTTAAATTAATATGGTATAGAACAAAGTGACACAGTTGCCTACAAATTGCAAAGGTATTAAAAGTTAGATCCTCAATACTATGTATGAAAAGTTGACTGTACTCGAAGAAAATGTGGAAGTTGATAAACATATAAGGTTGCATTTTAGTGGAAAGACTACCATTGTGCATTTAACTTTTCAAGTTTTCAGTAAATTTTGATGAATATAAAATTCACAATTACTTTGTGTCACTGTAACATGGCTGGTTAAAAAATTGTTTAGTCACTTCTAATTTATTTTACAGACTTAATTTTTTAAATTCCTTGTTGACATTTGAGTCGCAACAAATTTATTTCCATTTAATATGACTTAAGGTTCAATTTTTGGTCTCTCAAGACATTTTTTCTGGTTTATGTACTGATTATGTATTAATCCTTAAACAAATACGGATTTTTTAAATTATAATGAAAATTGTCAACCAATAATAATAAAAGTCTTTTTAATCCTGTCAAAACTTTTTATCTTTGCTCTTTAATGGTATAATTTTGTTGGTTTATCTTCTCTGATTTAATTTTTACTAGACTAGCCATAGGCATTCTACATTCAAAGATTTTTAGCTATTTAACCCTCAACTGGCCGGGTGTTTTTTTTGTAACATAACGGGCCGGGCGCGGTCACCGTGACCGCATGTACTTAAAGTATAATATTTTTATGATATTATCCTAATAATAAATAAATAAAAATACTCAGTGTTACTGATAGTGTTTACTTTTAATTAGGAAAGAAAAATTAACAAAATATAACTTCTATTAATGCTAATTAAAAAAAAAACATTACTCAAACGCCAAAACGAAACAAAATCTCTAAACTTCTGTATAAATTCCTTAAAAAAAAATCTTAACTAATTTTTGGAAAAAAAATTTGGTTTTGTTGTCTTAAGAGATTATATAATATAGAGAAAATAAAAAATTAACTTAAAAGATATTGTTAATGACAAATTGACAACCGTCAATCATGGTCTTGTTTCGCGACAATCGCGGCACATCTTTTGGCTACATTCGATACATATCGGCTTTCTACAACAAAAACATACATGATAGGTCTTTCGTTTTTTTTTGGGATCACAAGTATAGCATGTTTTTCTAGTTTCCAGCTTTTCTTCTACCTCGGGTATAGGTTCTTTTATGTTTAGTACTCTTCTTCTAGCTAAGCGAAGCTGTCGAGTCAGATGTTTATTACTTGCTCGCCTATGTAAATGCGGTTTGACAAGACATAATGCGAGATCTTTCATAAACTGAAGCCTTTTAATCTTATCCTCTCGCACTGAGTTATAAACTATAAATGCATTAGAGCTCGCAATATTCAGCAAACGATAAAAAATTGTCATCGGCCATCTACGAGTACGTCGGGCAGTGCTATAGTTTGAACATCTTTGATCTAACAAAGTCAACCCCATATTTAGTCTCATTATAATACATTATTACTGTAGGTTTTTTCTTGACATTATCTACTGCTAAATCGTGATGCATGCTTGATACGAGTATAACCGACCTATTTTTTTTTGGGACATAAGATACTAATGTAAATTCATTTGTGAATCCAAACAAGGAACTTTCTACTTTACGAGTTTTTGATGGTAAAAAATCTTTGGGTATTTCTCTTTGGTTTTTCTTCATTGTGCCAACAAATGTTAGACCTTTTTTCTTCAACTCTTGTACTAACTGTATTGAAGTAAACCAATTATCGGCTGTAATATTACGATTTGAGCCCTCTATTTTTTCTACAAGTCTCAAAATAGATTGGGTCGGTTTTTTTAAGTGTTTGTACTGTTCTGGTAAATCTTTTCCATCAGAATCTTTACCCACATAAATGTAGGCGTTGTGTAAATAACCCGTTTTTGCATCCGTGATACACTGAATTTTCAAGCCATATTTTTCCGGTTTTTTTGGCATATACATTTTAAATTTGCATCTGCCACGAAATGCAACCAGCATCTCATCAACACAAGCTTCAGTTCCAATTTCGCATACGTCTTGACAATTGCCAATAAAATCATTAAACATTTCAGAAATTGGCACTGTGGGATCATTTTCACGTCGTTCTAGCCGAGTTGAAGATTCATCAAAGCGTAATGCTAGTAGAAGTATTTTCAGTCTATTTTTCGCCATAATACATTGATAAATACATCGGCCAGTTCCATCCGAGCTATACCAACTTGAAAAATCTGCGTGATTTTCTTTGAACACCGCTGAATAATACAATCTGCCTAATAATGCTTTTAGTTCAATCATATCTAGATTATAAACGTAACTATTGTCGTCATACTTGTCTCGCATCTTCTCTAAGTGACTGTTGGTATGTGTTATAATTTTTTCAAGAGTACCCTCATGAAAAAAATAATTCCATACATCTTCTACTGTCGATTCTGCTGTAAGGCTGTGTCGAAGACTTTGACGTATTCCTGGTTGTACATCTACTATGTTATGACTTCTTGTTCTACTTCGGGCGGCAGATGGAACAGAAGACCAGCGAAACTTATTTTTCGAAATAGTTTTTATCCCTTAGTTGAACTTCCTCGCTATCGGAAATACTTTTACTTGCCTTGCGCTTACGACTCGGTTGAAGACTTGACAAAGGTTGATCATCTTCATCGTTAGATGAGGTAACTTCTTCTTCAGATTCTGAGTGGTGTGACTCATAAATCACGTGATTTGGTTCGATATCCTGATCAATATCACTGCATTCACCATCGCCATCAGAGGCAGGGTCATCATTATCCTCTTGTGTAAGCCACTCTTGTATTTGTTGGTCAAAACGTTCCATTTTGTTAGTAAAATGAAGACTACACCGAGAAAGGAATTCACTTTCTAAATCACACAATAGGCCGGTTGCGGTCACTGTGACCGCTGCAAACTTTTAAACAATAAAAACTCAAAACAAAAGACGCGTGCGACTATTACTAAGCCGGGTCTCGTACTAATCGCCTGAGTTGCGAAGGTACCAGTACGGGGAAAATACCATCGAATATTGGAAGAGTATAAAATTGACAGTGTTGCACCTACTGGGGTCACGGTGACCGCACCCGGCCTGTTAAGGGTTAAGCAAGAGTATTCTTAAAATAAATGGAAAGAAAATAAAGAATTCAAAACATACAACCTTTCCAATCTCTCCATTACAATCCTCAATATGTTAATCATATCTACACTTGAGCAATCTTTCCAGAATTTTAAATCAACATATTTTTTAATAAATTTGTGAGAAAATGTATTTTCAATAAATATACAGAATGAAATGAAATATATATGAAAGATCTACTCTTTTTCCCACATTTGTATCAGTAATATATAAAAAATATAGGCTGTTACCTCCAGGTTTGCTTATAGCTTCTAGATTTATTTACCTTTTTTTTACTGCCTTCCACTTTAGCTTTTGTAGATATAAGTGCTAATAAGTAGATTTACTTAATGTGAATTTTATTCTTTGTTGCTTTTCATCCAGCTTCATTTTACTCTTAATTTTCTATTCAACATTTTTTTGAAATATTTCTTCCATCCAAATTTTCCAAATGCTTTTGTTAAATTTTCTTTCAGATCTTGTACAAGTATTTCCCTTCATATTCCGTTGCTTCCTTAGCTCCTATAGTTAAATTGTCTGACCATATTCCCCCATCTCATCTGAGACTTCTTTATATTTTACTCTTTATATTTACATTTTACTCTTCGTTTATTTTTTAACTCATTTATTTCTTTCACTTGGCCACTTTTCTATTTTAATTTCCATGTTTCTTTTGATATACATGCTTTCTTATTTTGTCTTTTAACTCCTAACACTTCTTAATTTCATTTATTATATGCTTGATATAATCTCGTTGCATTCACCGCTTTATTTGCTTATAAAAACATTTTCTTTTTATCTATAATGATTTTGAATAAATATGGTTTTGAATTTAATGCAAAGAGAAACTCTGCATTAAATTCAAAACCATCTTTTTTCTTTCTATATCTCTGTATATTCTTGATAGTTGTGAAGCTATGTTTATTCTAATACCTGCTGTTTTTGGGTGGTGATCACTTTCACATTTCTCTTCATCATTTCCTAGTATCAAACAGTAAACCATTTCATTTCTTGTAGCCCGATCCATTTAAATCCTTGGTAACAAAGTTATTTGTGTTTTACTTGTGAAATTTGTACTGAACAATATATTTATCATATCTGGAGTCATTTGAAGTAGTAATTTAGGTTCACTTTTGACTCTCATTTTAATTAATGACTTTCTCAATTCTCAGCATTGATTATTTCTTTCTGTTTGCTGATGTGTTAAAACTCTTTTTAGGTGTTATTAACCAATCCGATAATAAGCTGTTCCAATGTAATATTCTAATAGGATCTAAGCAATAAGCTACTTTTCAATGTGAGAAAATATGCAATGTTGACATACTCTCGCTTATATGTCTCCCTTCCACACAGTTATGAGCTGGATAGAAATATGCTCGAAAAGGTTTCATCCATACGGGATCTCTGTGTAATCATCTTACATTTCACAGTCATATCACCGAAATCTGTCGAAAAGCCTAGAAGGTACTAGGATTTGTCATAGAACATTCCCATGATTTTCAAGACATTGAATATATTGTAACTTTGTTCAGCTCTTTGGTCCTTAGTATTCCTGAAAAAAATGCAGTCTGACCTTATGAAACTACTTAACTCACAGAAAATATTAAATTGTTAGATACATGTTTTTGTTACAAAATGTATGGGTATTACCCTTATTTATTCCTCTCAAATTATGTGAGGTAGTAATTTAGGTGCCCCGCTAATTCCCTAAATGATAAATTACTGTATTCAATATTGCAAAATGGTTCAGTTTCTCAATGTTCTGTTGTTTCATAAAGATGTAGACTTTGTTTTCAATGGGAACTTACAAGCAAGTACACAGTGATAACATATCCTAGTTCTAAAATCCCAGTCACGTGTCAGTACCTATGCATTAGCAGGCTCTAGTCTCAAGCATGTTTGCATACTGAAACTTTTAAGACAGTATTTTAAATTTCTTATTCAGCACTCTTGGCAATTTCATGAAATCAATTGTAATAAGACACTGTTTAAGCCCCAAAATGAACTTGCTCCTCTGGTCTACACCGAATTTGCTTAACTTGATATTAGAGCCAATGTATCCTTTCGAGTGGTTCTCTTATTTGATACACAATTTTAGAATCAAGATCATAGAGTATTTCGTTACTACTCATTATTTCTAATTATGTTTTGTATTAATTGTATTTGTTTTCAATTATTATTTCTATCTATTACTTATATTCGACATTAGCACTAAACTGTTAATTGAGCGAGAATTTTATTTTTGGAAATAAATATATTTGCAAGCAAACTGGTACTACATTTATAAAAATATTATTTTAGCTGTGTTAACTAGCACAAGGTGCAAACGTATTTTGCCAACAACAAATTGAATTGTCCCCAGCTTGAGTATCCATTCAAATCTATTAATCAATTCATTACAGACACTTAGGGCAACGTGTGCAGTTAGAATGTGACGGGCAACGTATCCCATTGCCCGAGTTGCAGGGGATTGTTGTTCTTAATATACCCAGCTTTATGGGTGGCACCAATTTCTGGGGAGGCAGTCGCGCTGACGACCTCTTTCTTGCTCCCTCATTTGACGATCGTATCCTCGAAGTGGTTGCCGTTTTTGGTTCTGCACAAATGGCTGCTTCTCGTCTGCTCAACCTACAAAAGCACAGGATCGCCCAGTGTCGCGCAGTACAGATTAATATTTTAGGTAAACTAAAAGACCAGTGTAAGCATCAAAAAAAATTTTAATATTTTTGTTTTCTCCTCACTTTGTGCATTATATTATTATACTATAATCAGTAAATAGCTGTTTAGCTATATATTTTTATTTCCATGCATATGTAGCCCATTTTGATAGTGCAACTTTGTCACATATCTCCTGTTCATTGTAAATCTCCAGCAATTTGCATACCCACATTCTGTAAAGTAAGCATTATATATATAAAACGATTTATCGAAAAGTTTAAATTTTTTTACTAAAACATCTTTTCTAAAATACTTTTGTGTCCATTTATACTAAAATTTTTCTTTACTGTTGGTGACAAAGTACTTTTTCAAAACTTTTAAATTTGGTCTTGCATATTATGTTGTCCCACAAGTTTCTTTCATTTTAGAAATAGGCTAAAATTATAGTGTAATTTCTAGTAAGGTTAAGATGGGATGTTAAATCACTACGAAAATAAAATGTTGGTCATTAAAACAGCACCATTGTTTAGTATTAGCCTTAAAACTGAAATTACTAAAGAAAAAAAGAATGCTTTTACATTTTACTTGTTATCAAGTTCAATTACGAGTCAAAGGTTTTGAAGTTTTAGTTAATATTTTCTGAGTTTTTTAACCAGTTTATGAGTTGTAAGGTGGTAAGTGTCTAATTTATGATACTTTTTATTGTTTTCATAACTTTCATTTGAATAATATCTTTACAGAAATATTCATAGTAATAAAAATCTACCCTTAACATGCAATATTTCGGGAAGATAGAGAAAGTCCTCTTATGAGCATGCCCCATAGGAGATATTGTAAACCTTTTTTGTCTAATCATTTTTTATACATTTTACTTGAATGAGTTGTGATGTATGGATACACAATAATTTCCCGTATACTTTTGAAAAAATAAATTTGTATATTTTTTGTTTTCTTTTAAATACTAATATCAATCAAGATTTGATGTTTCCCAACATTTTGCATATCTTTTACACATACCTTTTATATTCATTTATTTTCTAGGTTTCTGATGCTCAACGTGACTAGCTCAGAAGAAAATGTGATAATCCTTAAACTACCTGCTCATATTATTCACATGTTGTTTATTATAATGAATTCTTTCAAAGATCGCTGGAACTCTTTACAAGTCAAGGGGCAAAGAATGAATATTAGTATTGCTCTACAAAAAAGTGAGTTTTCTCGACTCATTTCTTCTGTACAGTATAGATGCAGATAAATTGATCTCGTGAAGAAGAACCAGTTCGATATTCTAAAGCTAAAGCAACGAAAGAGTACACAGAATATAAGATACACAGAAGACAGGAAGTCATCAGAAGAATACTGCTTTCCCAAAAATAGTGGATCAACTAAATGCTCCTCTTGACAAGAAACTTCAGCCCAGAAAGCTTACTCTCAATGGTCCTCGATTTTGTTATGAGAACTATCCTTGACTCTACAGACAAATACATAGAAATCTTTATTAACAAAAATAGCTATCTTGATTGTGAACATAGAAATGATCAACCGAATTCTATCGGTGATCAAGATGACAATCTTAATACAAAGGTCCCTTATGGAAAACTTCTGCTAAATAAAGTTAATAACGTAAAACTGAATTACAACTGAGCGTAATAATTACAAAAACGATTAATAATAATATTATATTGACGTACTTCACTATATTGAACTTTCAATGATTTTCATTTTGTTAGAATTTACTTATTTTTACTCATTCATTTCAATTTGAATACGCACCAGACTGTAATTATGTAATTATCATAATAATGCAATGTATTATTATAATTTCTTGCTTTAAGTACATGGCTTATTTTGAATGTAACAACATTCAAAAAGTTCTGTAAAATTGTTTTTGTGTTAATTTTACTGCAGTGAAGAGAAATTATTTTGATTGTAGCCTGTGCATGAATTGTGTGCATTTTTTTTCATAATAAAAGTACAAAATAAAGTAGCATTTTATTTGTATTCTATTTAAATATGCAATTTACAATCAAATTAATAAAATTTTAATAAATCCGCATTTTAGATGAAGTAACAACACCACTCTAAGCTTCATATTTAATTAATTTAATTTTTCTATTGATATTCCCTTTTGCCACGGTCATCCAACTATAATTGACAAAACTTTGAAGTGATGCGAATGCATTCATCAACTTAACACGATGCCACATTTCAACATTTAAGCTTAATATATTATAGCGGCAACTGTATAAAATATTGTTCTTTAATTAGTTCTCTACCAAAGGTCCCTTAGTCTTTATAAATCAAAACAAGAACCGATTGATAGATAAAAGCCCCTTGTGGTCATCATATTGAGTTGATCACCAAATTCTCTATAATTTCAGCATGGTCATTGACTAAAGGCGATTCAACGGCCCATAGATGTTACTGATGCTGTAATCAAAACTTTGTACTGAGCTAACTTCATATGCACACAAAAGTAACATTTGTTTGTATTAGTGGCCGATGGATGTTTGATTTCATTTGTTTATTGTGGACTTGTGTTTATTGTGGACTTGTTGTGATGTTGTGGGGAATATTTATATATTAATTTAGGTAGAGATGAAAAGTAAATTAGTGAAACTATCAATATACGGTAAATGTTTTGTAGTTTATTCGGGCTAAATAATCATAATGGAGAGAAAAAAGTAACCAGGCTAAAAAAAAAAGTGCGCTGCCTGACCAGACATGCAAACTAGATTAAATCGGTGTTGCAAAAAGGACTAACAAACACCTATTTAAAAGGTCGATAACCACTTGTCCTGGATTATGCCAGACATAATGAAATGGGGTAACCATTTCATTATTTTACCTCAATTTATTGCAATTAGAGATTATTATTGTGATTTTAACCATTTAGCATTTAACATTTTAATGAACTTTTTAACATAGCAATATTTACTTAATTCAAAATTGATGAGTTTGGGAACAACGTTTCCATTCAGTGTACTTACCAATGGAACAGCTGTGACTTTGGCTTCACAGCGGCCATTTTGTCATTTACAGTCGATTTATCGAATACCATCATGTCGTGACAAAATTGTTAGTCATCTAATAACTTTTATCCATTAAGTAGGAAATCTTTTTTTCATTTATTTTGTTGCTTATAGTATTCTTTCAGTAATGTAGTACATTGAATGAATGAAAGTTTTCTTTTTTTATGGATTTTTAAAAGTTATTTTTTTTCCCTTTGGGCATTCGGCCCTTCAAGTACTGTATATATCCTGGTATTGCAGCTTTTTTATTGAGGTGAACTTTTAAATTTTAGGTATTCAACATGTCTATAGGGCAAGGTTGTAAGAGAAGGAAAAGTGCTTTGAAGAGGTGCTGGACACTGAAAATGGAGAATGTGACTGCCCTTTGCATGTTATGCAGCTGCCACCTCAACTTGATGAATTGATAGGAAAAGAAGATGTCGATGATGATGATTTAGACAGTTGTAAAATGCAAAACTTCATTTCAAAATGGTGGCTGGTGACGGTTAGATTCCTTATTCAGACGAGCCACTAGCAAAATGACCACATTCCAAACATTCTCATTCTGATGTTTCACCATCCGGACCGTTACGTGTCAATTTACTTTCACGTTGAAGAATTAGAGGCAAGTTACACAAAAAAATGTAGATTTGCTTATTATATGAAATTGTATGCTAAGAAATATATCACCACAAATAAAATAAGGAATAGCGAACACGAAATACATTACAAAATCAAGCCGTTGTTTGAAAAATTGGATGAAAATTTCCTAAGAGAAGGTATATTTTCAGTGATTGTCTATAGATGAACTAATGGAGAGGTAATATTGTGGGCTCTCCCTAAACAAATAATATTTGGACTAAATTGAGCTCTACCACAAAAAAAAAAGATACACTCCGAAAAGATCTTACAGAACTGGGTGAGAAACTTATCATATTGATGGTAAATTTTGTATACCATCTGGAAGACCATGAAGTATAGTTTGACAATTTCTTCACAAGTTATCGTCGTCCATGCGACATGCACTGCTACAGCAAATCACCTCAACAAATGTCCCATAAAAGGCGATGAGGAAATGAAAAAAGAGAATCGTGAAGCATATGGCTATCGATTTGACACAAATAATGAATAGTTTGTCCTCGTATAAAAGACAATAATTATTTCAAAGTTGTGATTAACCATCAGTCAGTTAGTCAAATGACAACTGTACAAATGTACAGTAAGTTAAATAAAAAAAAAAGTTAATGTGAAATAACCCATAACTCAGTACAACAAATACATTGGTGGTGTAGATAAAATTGATTGGCACGCTAATAAGTACCTACAATGTGAAAATTCGAGGAAAAAAAACTGATAAAACACATATGTGCTTTACACCATGTTGCACTAAAAACTGCCGAATCTGACATTTGTACGTCAAGTGTCAAGCTTCTACCTGCATATAAAATCAAAATAAATATATAAATCTTTGACCCCCAAGTACACTGACAAACCATCATAAAGTCCAGCTGAAACTAGACAAATAATTAATCATGAGAGATAACCAAAGATGAAAAACGAAAACGATATGCTGTGTATAAAAAAAAATCCACGTAAACAATGTGCTAGCAAATGGGCCATGCATACTGACTCTTTTCAACAATATCATCAAGTAACTTTGCAAATATTCATTATTTATTAACCAATTAAATGTTAAGGGACTAATATACTCATTTGGAAACATAATTTTTTTATTTAAACTTATGAATACATAACTTTGTTTTATTTAAAACAATTTTTTAATTTGTTTATAGCGAAAAGGTATATAAAATATGGTTTTCATAAAGCAAACAAATTTGGTACTTAATAGGTAAGGCATATATCTGAGTAACATTGATTTCATATCTATACCATAACTGTATTGTAACATATCAAATTGACAATAAAAAAATTTGGAAAAGTCCTTTTATGTGACACACTTTTAAAAAAATATCTCAATTGAAGGCGATTGACAGACTGTTATTTGAGGAAGTAATCGTAAAAAACAAATTTCTCCATAATTATCACTTCCAAAAAATGTGATAATGCTTAAAGGGCACTCGTAAGTTATTAACGAAATTGAAATTAAATAAAATATGCTGGACTTACCCACCCTGACCTTAAATGAAAATTTATGATCTGGAAAACTTCCCAAAATTTCTGAAGCTTATTGACATTTTCAAAATGCATTTTATATCAAATTTTCAATTAAATCCTTTATCGTCACTGTGATGTGTTGGGTTGATCGCAAGACATCGGCCGTTGAGTGCACGGCGCACCGCGGGGACCTGGGTTCGATTCCCGGCCGCTCATCAAGCGGGACTGAAGAAGTCCAACCTTTCAATGCTCTGGCAACCATTTTTCTTTACCATAATTGGCAACAGTATTTTGTTAAATTTATTGCTTCACCTTGTGGAGTAATTCATGATAATTGACCCACTTCCAATGCCACCAAATGCGTATTAAAAATTTTTTAGGTAAAAACAGGCCCTTGGTCCAAGCATGATTACATTGAATATTCCCGTTATGTATCTCACTTTGACCTACAGTAACTAGTCTCTTCAAGAAAGGTTTCTTTATATCACTGAAGAAAAAAACACATAAGGAAAGGCATTCAACACAATTGCTCTAATCTCTTTCCACTCACGAGGAAGCCATTCATGTCAATGATTAACATAACCAAGCTTGTCAGATGATTTTTAATAGAATTTTTGGAGTGTCAGATGGCTTTTTGTGGAATTTTTAAAGTATCAACTACTTTCCGAACAATAATATCATGAATTTGCTTCAACCACAGCTTCAATGAGGTCTGTTCCTATAATGAGTAGATGGCCATAAGAAATTTATAACGAAATCTTTTCTATATACTTTAATACTTAATGTGAAAATACATGGAGTTATATAAACATTACATGATGAAGTGTTTGTGCAGATACATGAAAGAAACTTATGGGACAACCTAATTCATAGCTTGATTTTAATTTTGTTATCCAATCACTTAAATTAAGAAATATTTTCAGTACTTATAATTTGACTTTTATTGAGCACTGCTATTAATAGTATTTAACGAAGAGTGCTAATTATACAGGTGATGAGTGTGTACCAGTGCAGGTGGACGGGGAGGCTTGGTTACAGCCACCAGGATGCATCCGAATCATCCACAAAAACAGAGCTCAAATGCTCTGTCGCTCACGTGCCCTCGAAACTTCACTAAGGTTGAAGCTATTACTCTTCATAAAATTTTATTATTCAATTAATATACCAAATTATTATACAAATAAGTAATTAAAATACATTAACATTTCAATTTCTATTGCTACTTAGAGTGAGTGTAAACCTATATATCTATGGTTGCAGAATTGTGGAGATCTTCAAAAATTATGTATATTGGAGCTTAATCTCAGTCCAGCTCATTTTTGTCCAGCTACTGTTAGCGTAGCAATTGAAGATTTTAATAATTCAATATTGGTTTTTAAAGGTCAATTAATACTTACCATCAGATCTGGTCCTGGATCCTTTTTATATTATGTATATTGCATAACATAAAAATATTTTCATGCCTCAACAATGGTGATCAATACTGCATGCTCAACCAAATTTTCAGCTCAATTGAGTTAAGGTTGTAATATTGTACTACCCAGTTGACCAAATCATGCAATTCTTTTTTCTTTTATGAAACTTCTGCGTAAACTAAAACTTTTTTGCGTCTTTGTAATGCAGAATATAATTATTTCAAATTAAACTCATTTCCATTCAACATGTTCTTCTCTTCTGAAAAATTTGACAATATTCAGCACACTTCAAATCCTCCTTAGCGAAAGAAACAATTCAAAACCATTCCCAAAGTATTATGCCACACTCGTGCAACATTTCTTGAATGAAAATCTAAACCATTATATACACGCGGGTTCGTCCAGAAAGTAAAGAACATTTGATTATTTAACATAAGAAAACAGTATAAACTTCATTGAAATTTATTTGGACTTGAAGAATAACTGTAACTAATTTTCTACACAGTCACCATATCATTTCAAACACTTATAAATGCTACAAACGTTTTAATGTACTTGTGTTCTTGCACCATGGTTATTTGAAAATATAGAATTCAAATTTTGGAATAGTTTACTTGGAATAGTTACTAGGTGTGAACAAGCATTGTCATAAATCAGAACAACACCATTAGATAACATATAAGGTCAGCCATTTATTCCGAATAGCATGTCTGGGCCATTGAAGATTCTGAAAGCAAAACTCTAAGATTGTCTATCTTTGGGCTTAAAACCAAAAACAGACTCTTTCCGTCTCAAAACATCTTTCTGTGTGCCAAATGTTTGTATTTTTTAAATCTTATTGGATAGGATGAGATCAGGTATGATGCTATTCCATAGACTTATGCTTTATTTACAGTGTTATGTGCAAAATGCATGAATTGTCACTAGTTACAATATAATCCAAAAACTTTTTAACTTTCAGACCCTCTGAACCTCACACTCAGATAAACATCCTACTGTCTCGTCACTTAGCTCATACTGAACTAATGGAATGAAGAATAGCTGACTGTGAAAGGGATAGGCTATCCACATTGTCCGTCAAGGTCAACTTTCTTTAGTTTCTGGACGACGGTTCACAATTTCCTAAACATAAAACTAAACGTTTTAAAATTATTTCTCATTTTGAATGCTTTTTTTTGTATCATTTCTTAAAATAACCAACACCAAAAAACATTTTTTTTTCGTAATTATTTGGAAACGTAAATGAAGTTTAAAGAAACAGTATGTTATAACATTCACTTTAAAATGTTTTTAATTAAAATTTTAAATAAAAAAAATTATATGAACCCAATGGAAAGTGTCACTCAGAGTGGTTAATTTCATGGAGTTTTTGATTACCTACATTGTTTATATTGTTAATGATAAGAAACAGTGTACGAGGAAAAATATTTTGCAATTAAGTTATCCACAAATCTACTTTTAAATTATCATTTTAATTTGTGGAAAAAATTCTTAAAAAGAAATTATAAATTAAATTCAACTCCACTTGACTTCCGGTTGAATTTAGCTACTTTTTGTATTAAAATTGAATTTTTCTTTTATTGTGTAAATAATACAATGCCATCAATCTGGTAGAAACTTGATAAAGGGTTGTACAAGTTACTATGCTTTCAGATTAAATGGCATACCTAGCTATGCCATATGAAAAAAGTAAATATTAATCAATTAATTAGATTTTCATTTACCTGGCATTAAAATACCAACTATTATATTTCTGATGTATATGTTTGTCATAATGAAATGTAGCTGCATGGAAATGACGAATGAGAAATGATCATACTTGATGATGGATAGATAGGTTGAACTTCAGTTTGGGCATTTTTATTTTTTTCAGTGGGCGATAGAAAAACAATTTTAGACAAAGATTGTAGTATTTTAAAAGTTCTTTTGAACAATTTGCCATTTGTGAACTATGCTTGTAAGATAAATTTTTACCAATTTATTTTAAATTTGTAACTGCTGCTATTTTGAAAGTATTAGCACAAATTTGTTCATTTTTCAAACTTAACTTAGATTTTGTTGTATCGACTTATACGTAATTTGTTGTCAACCGACAATACAAAGTTCTTTCTCAGAAGCCAGGACAAGATTTTTAAATTTTGCATTCATCTCCTCTTTCCAAGTTAGGAGATGAATAAGGTGAAAGCTAAGGTATTTGACACGTGTAAGATATACAAGCCAAAATAACATTACTCAGTTTAAATCTAGAAAAATTTTCCTTCCAATGGATACATTTAATGAAGTAAACAAACCACTCTTCTTCCGTGGCTGCATATTTTTATGTTAGTAAGAACTGCCTCTATGTTATATATACAAATAACCAATGTTTCACATTTCTAATTTTTACTGTTTAATATAAAAATGAAAATGTTTCCAGGGCCTGGGATGAAAAACAGCAAATAAAACAGAATGCCTTGCAAATGGCACAAAGCAATGAAAGCAATAAGGAACACCTAACATCGACTGAGACAAGTCAATTATTGGAGTTCATGGATGCTGCAAATACTCTTGTCAAATGGGTAAATTAATTCTGCTATTTATTTTTAAGCGGATATAAAATTTTACTTGCTTATACTGAATTGAAAATATTTTTCTCTAAAAGCTACTAAATACAAAAGGGTCATTTTTAAAAAGTAATTAAATATTGTACAGTTTATCAAAAGTTAGTCAGTCAAATTTGTTATCATTTCTGCACGCTTGAGTCATATATTCCTAGCCTGCTTGCAACAAATGTTCGAAAATGTTAGTGTCGTTTTTACATTTATCTACTGCTCACTATGATGTCAAGCTAAAGTATTATATTACATTATTATAAAATAGGAGTAATATTTACATACATACTAAAACATTTATTAATTTCTACATGTGATACAACAAACTGACTGATGGAAACATGGGGGTTTGCTAATAAGGTTTCGTTTGTATCAAAGCGTTAGAATTTTCGCCAATTTCTAACTGATCTTTTGAAGTGCTAATAACATTGCGACGCACAATTCCACCTCCACTCACAATTTTTACGGAGGTGTTCTGTAGTCTGCACATTTATCAACAGCACGCCACGATATCAAGCTAAGGCAATATAACAGATTAATGGATGTTTTTAATTTTTATTATAAAAATTAAATTCTATGAAGTTGTAATTTTTGCGGGTACAAGAATATTTATTATTCGCATTTAACACAGGAAAATAATAATGTGTACGTAGGGTTATAATTTCGAAAATTTAAATAAATAATAGAAGATGGGGGAGTAAAGTTTAAAAAAAAAAACAGGACTCAATTGAATATATAAAGAAGTTATGATTCGTATTGAACAAATTGTTTTTAGTTTTAGTTGCTAAAATTGTATCATGTGGATTTAAACCTTCAAGAAATACAGGCCAATAAAGCGACAAACGTCTTTAAAATTTTAATAAACAACTGTCGGTCGTTTATTTTCATGTCAATATTATACTGTAGAATTATTATGTTAATTAAAATGCTTTAAAAAGTGGAACTTTTTTCTCATTAAGTTGACAGTCCAAGATCATAAAAATAGAGTATTTGTCTAATGAACAAAAAAGGTTAAATTCACAATTAAATGAAACTATGCGATGTAATATTATTTCTACTTTATTTAAATTCTTTACCACTAAAAAAGAATTTAAATAAAGTAGAAATAATACTGCCTCATGTAGTTTCATTTAATTGTGAATGAATTTCTACAAAATTAACACCAAGTATATTCAACAACCAAAGCTAAAATTAAAAATACAGCATGTATTTTAACCAAATCTAAAAAACTTGGTGATAGTTGAGTTTAAAGGAAAGAAAACTATTACAGGAAAACAATTCAATTCAGTTATTTCCATTTTGAGGAAAGTAACTGAATTGAATTTATTCTCTGTGAAAAAAAATAATAAAAGCTCTAAAACAACCTTTTTGTTTTGATTACTGTATAATTTCTCACTTAAGATAATGGCCAAAATACTTTAGCTAGATGTAAATTTGTTTAATATTGGTATATGTTCAACGTAAGTACAATGATGTTCTACGTTCATTTAGGAATCAACATGCATATAAATTGCATTTTCAAGTATGCAGAAACCACCCTATTAGAATTACATTTTGAGAAAACAGACAGGCTTTATGTTAGCATAAAAAACAAACGGATAGTTATAGGCCTATGTTTTATCATATAAATTGCATTTTTCAGCATACAGAAAAGGCCGTATTAGATTTTCATTTAGACAAAATACATAGGCAGGCTTTATGTTAACTTGAAAAGCAAATAATGAGTAGTTGTTGGCCTATGTTTTATCATATAAATTGCATTTTTCAGCATACAGAAAAGGCCGTATTAGATTTTCATTTAGACAAAATACATAGGCAGGCTTTATGTTAACTTGAAAAGCAAATAATGAATAGTTGTTGGCCTATGTTTTATCACATAAATTGCATTTTTAAGAATGAAGAGACCACCCTATTAGACTTACATTTAGAGAAAACAGACAGATTTTAAAATACAAGGTATATGAAAGGCAAATAACGGATAATTGTAGGTCTATGTTTTATCTAGAACTTGTTTTAATACAACATTCAAGACATGCCTTTGAAAAAAAATTACTTTGTTTAATTATAATTTTATTAAAATCTGTTTTTTAATCTAGATTAAAACTTTGGCCAAATTAATCAGAACTACAAAATGTTGTCCAAATTTATATAAATATTATATTATGCAATAAGCAAGTCACTTTGTAAGTTTGTTCTGTTAAAAGTTAATATGTAATAATATATTGCACAATAGTAGATTAAAAAACTTAACCCCATCAAAATGATAAAAGCATTACGTTATCATCCAGGAGGGGACATATAAGAAGGGGATAAGGGAAAAAGTGTTTTTAAAGGTATGTTCTGTGTGTATGTATATATGCAGGTACGTGAGCTTTCAAAGGCTTATAAAATATGAAGTGAGCATTTGATTGCTTATGGATTTTTTTATTTAATAATGCTCAGCAGAATAAACAAAACTATAAGATTCTTGGCTTGGAAATCTGTTCCGCCCTTGAGTTATGCCACTGAAAGGATTAAACCTACGAAAGTAAAAGAAAAACTAATTGAAATGAGATTGGACAAATTGCAGCCAATTTGTATTGTTACATAGATGGTACCCAGGGCCGTCTTAGACTATGCTGGGGCCCTTGGGCACACAAGAATTTAGGGCCCTTTTAGAATGTAAAGAAAGCGAACTATACAAATTTTTTTCACTATGATCTGCTTTATTATGGGCAATCAAATATATTATTATAATACAATATGTCATTAATGATATTAGTATGCTGCTGTTTTTTTTATTATGATTACGATAATAGTTTCTTTCGAGATTTCTGTTGAGCAAAATCTCCTATTAAATCCTCAAACTCAATTTTCTGAAGAAAATCACTTTCTATGCTCATATAATTGACAAATTACTTAGTCGTTCTTGTAACATTGTTGTTCACAATTCATTTTTTATTCTCTTAAGCGGCGAAAATGAATGCTCCCCACTACAATTGGTAACCATTAGGCAAAGGAATATTCTTGTAGCAACTTCAACATTTGGAAAAGTTTCTTCTAATTTATCAGACTTTATTAAGTTATATAAGATATATTTGAATCCGCTGATTGCTTTGCCATATTTTTTTAAATATTGGCTTATGCATTAATGTCTTCATGATAAAATTCTGCAAATTCGTTGCATTCTTTGGTCAATTCGTCAGATTCGATTGTTGTTAATTGACAAAGAAAACTAAATCAATTATCAATTTCTTGGTATGCTGCCGAACGTTTTTTTAAATGTGTAATTAATGTGTCAATTATGAGAATGAAAGTATCTACACGAAACTTTTCATTGCATCTCAACTGGAGAGTCTCTGATGATCCTTCAAAAAAAGTGAGGCGTGAGCTGCGAATTCTTTTTCTTTCAAATTTATATTTGTAATCAGCATCTGGAATTTTCTTTAGCAGCCGTTTCATACTGATCAAAATTATTGCGTTCGTTATTGACACAACTGATCAGAGATTCGTAAAGTTTTGTTACAATCTCCATAGTCATAGTGCTGTTCTGTAAACGTAGACTTGTTTTATTCGTAATTCCCAAAATATCATTCCATATTACCGTTAGAAGAGCTGTCTCAAATTTTTCCATTTTTTTTGCTAGGCTTTGGGCTTCGTTTCTAATGTCTCCTGGTTGATTGATGTCACTTGCCATGAAGGACAATGCTTCGAAAATAATTAAATAACCATTTCGCAAAGCATTGATAGCATTGGCATGTGCGGACCATCGGGTTTCCGAAAGAAACTTCAGGACTCTATTTACACCTAAACGCTCTGTCAAAATTTTCCATCGTTTGGTCGAAGCTGAGAAAAAATTGTACTATTTTTGTTCAAATTGAAAGAATGCTACTGCTTCAGTAATACACTCAACAGATTGAACACTCACTAAATTTAGCGAATGTGCCGCACATGGAACATAAATTCCATATTCACATATTTCTTTTATTCTAGACTGGACACCAGAGTACTTTCCAGACATATTTGAAGCATTGTCGTAGCTCTGCCCGCGGCAATCTTTTATGGGGATCTCAAGGCTTTCAAAAAAGTTTAAAATGGTATCTGCTATATATTGCGCATTATGTCCATCCATAGGCAAAAATTGCAAAAATCTCTCAATAGGCTGTCCGTCTTTTACGTATCTAACGATGAAAGTGAGCTGATCAACGTGGGACAGATCTGGCGTAGAATCTACGCTAATAGAGTAGTATATTGCTGATTTAAGTTCTTTGACAATTGTTTTTAAAACTCACTGTCCCATTAAATTAATGAATTCATTACAAATATTTGCAGATAAATATGATATACTTCCTTTTCCACGATTTCCGCAGTTTTGTATGTGATTAGCAAGAAAAGGATCAAATTCACTAAGCAGTTCTAAGCATCCCAAATAATTCCCATTATTTTGCAATCCCAATGTCTCATTATCACCACAAAAAGCAAGCTCTTGAAGCTAAAAATTTCACTACTGCAACAATCCTCCTAAGGCCATTTTTCCAATAACTAATTTCTGTATTATATTGGGACCACAACTCACTATCAATTCGTCCAGTAGTATCATTCTTGTAACATAATTCATCATAGATTGCCTGTGTTGGAAACTGTTCTCATGCTCCATCAATAAGTTACTTATATGCTTCCAATCCTTATATCCATTTGGAGAACTCAAATTATGTCCAGTACCAATAGTGGTCTTAAATAGACGGCAGCAATAACAGTACACAGATTTCTTTACTGGGGAATAGCCATTTTCTGTCCAAAGATTCACCATTCGTCAATTTACGGGTAAAAATATTTTTTATCAAGTATCTAGTTTTTGTTTTACCACTTGAATCTTGTAGAAGTTTCGGAGAAGTTGCAATGTTTATTTTGGAAAAACTCTGGTCCTTTTCAAATCCAAATATTACGGACATCTTCTGTTAAAATGTCGTCACAGTACTTCTTCCACTGTAAAAAACGAAGTAAGCTTAGGAAGTTTTTCCATGATTTCTTTTTGAGCTATAACTTTTTTTCTCTTTTGTGAACCACTTAAATATGTTCTTTTCGCCATAATGAAATAATATTTAAATGAACAAATTAAAACTTCTATTAATCTTACCCAAATTATATTAAACGAAATTAAATCACGTTATTCTGTCCGACTGGCTGTTTATACATCATCCGGGTATTCCCCCAACCATAGACAAAGACTTATTTATGACCGCTTGACTTTGACATCTGAGTGGTTTGCATGGATGATCGCTAGATGGTGTGCTTAGTAAATTAGGTAGGATGCGTTCAAAAATATTATTACATTTTGTAAACTTTCAAATTACTGAATAACTGAATAAAAAATTAAATAACTTGAAAATAGACAGTATAGACTCCAGATTATAAACTCAAATAAATGTCTGGTAAGTTATAATGGTGTTCGAATCACTCAAATTATTCATGTAAATGTATTGATTCGAGTAAATCTGAAAATGATTGATGTTCGTGCGACGAGAAAAATGTAATGCTCCCGACCAAAATATTTTGAGATTAAATCTGAAAGAAATTGTCGGTCCTTCGGGGTCCTCTGAGGATGGGGGCCCTGGGCACTGGCCCCGTGTGCCCTTATGGTAAAGACGGTATTGATGGTACTTAGTATTTTTAGTTATAACTGAATTTTTCTCTTACAACCACATCACTCCACTAACTAAACTAATCCACTAACTAACTTCTTTTAAATATTCAGATAAGAATTAAAGAGAGGGTAAAAAAGTATTCAAATTTTTTTTTTCCTTTTATGTTTACTTTGGGCTATCATTTGTTAAAGTTTACTATAAGGAATACAAAAATATTTGTTCTATAATTTTTACCATGACTAAACAAGGTTAGTAAAATCTAACTAGAAAATTATAGGGAAACACCATATTTTTACACCTGTGAAAGGTATAACAGACAATATATTTACAATGTGAAAATTAATATTTGTAAATATTTTAATAGGGATACTATGTACCCTAAAAAATTTGTAAGTGTCGTTCAATTACCAGCTGATAAAACCTAGCTGTATGTAATACATGCAAAATTCCAGAATATTATGTTCATTTGGAGAATCCAAAATGTTTAGAAACAAATAGCCGGTATTTTTATCGTTACTTATATAAAGCTATTATTTTATTATTTTTACATAAAGCTATATCCCTTAATTCTGTTTTCTGTTTGTAGTATTTTTAAAGTTTAATTTGACATTATCATTTGTTTTTATCTAAAAATATAAATTTATATTTCTGATATATAATTCAAGTTGCATAGTTAAAAAATCATAATTTTATTTCCTGAAAGGCTTCTCACCACCTTCTGACCCAACCTTCTGAATCTGCATTTATAAAGATACAGTATCATTTCCACTGATAATGAACATATATTCTATGAATCGCAGCATAAATTGAAATCAAAATATGAGCTGTGCCTAGATAATACTTAATAAATATCTATCAATATTATGGAACGTAACAACCTCACTCAATAACAACGATGGCTTTCAAAATTTTGAATTACAACAATAATGAAATTGTACAACTCTATGTTTACTCAATTTGGGGTCAGCTATTGTTAAAATTATTGTGAAGAAAACTAATAAGATAAATAAAAACACAATACAATATGTACCATAACTATATTGTATTTATAACTTAAATCAACTATAATATATTCTACGTGGGGAGGGGTTTTTCTGATGATATTTTTGATTGTACCTCTGCAGACTATACTATTTTAAGTAAGTCCTTTTTCGATTTGTACAATAATGATTACACTTTTTAAAAAGAATTTATTTCACCAAATGAATACACAATTTTGGAATAAAATGTTTAGATCATGAACTGTCAAAATATACTCGAGTGTTTCATATTTGTCTGTACAATGCTGCACATTGTTCTGATTTACAATAATATTGATAGGTCAAATTATCATCAATAAATGAAAAGCAGAGTAGTGGACAGAATACTGCGTATGCACTGGCACGTCGTGTGACTCATCTTATGGATGCACTCCAGGATGGTGACGGACGCTTGCTGCCTGGCGTCCAACTGAGGGGGAAACTAACTGAGCTAGTAAGAGTAATACATGACTATATGATCTTATTGTAATATACTCCTATATTACTACAAAGAAAATATTGAATGATTGCACAACAAAATAACTTCTTGGGATAATTTTTAAAATTAATTTGTCATTTTTTAAAAAATTATTTTGAATGATTCTATACATAAAATACCAGAGTCATGACAAACATGATTAAAAATGTTTATCTACAATTAAATATGTACTACAAATGAAAAATGTCTATCTAAGAAGTAACACCTGTGTATCAGTATCCTATTATATACCTTCGCCCAAACTAGTTACTTTTACACTGTTGTAGTTGATATGTGCCTCGAAAAGAATGAGACACAATTGTAAGAATTTGCCGGTCAACATTTTTAAACTTATATAAATCTTATATATATAAAAATTACTAGTTATCTGGTTGCCGTGAACTAGTGGAATGTGTCAACGGGACGGAAGTGGCTCTGGTTCTACGACAACACCTACAGCGCTGCCAGGTTATCGATGGACTTGCCTATTTACACACTGAGGAGGTGACTTATTTACATAATTCATATAATTTTACTATTAAAAGCTCTTCTCTGCAATGCCATTAAATGATTAGTATGAATTCCTCTTTCAAAGTGAATAACGATATATAATACTATAAAATAAAAGTCAGTAAAGAAGGAAGAACTTGTTACACTATATCCTACACGTTCTAGCATTCGGAACTTGGAAATGGGTAATTTTAAATTTCCTACCTTTCAATCTAAATATTTTTTTAAACTAAAAACTATTCTGGTGCAATGGCAAAATTACTAAAGTTTATTTATTGCATAAGTTTCAAGACACTCCTGGCCTCTTAAATTCAACTCAAAGCATTTCTATCACAAATATAAACAGGCAATAATAAAAAATGTAAACCAGTGATCTCTAATTTTGCAATAGGCAACTAAAAAGTACAACAGCACATCGAAAGTGTCATGGCTTCGTTCCCGCAAGAGCATATCAGAGTTGGGTCCGAGTGCCACCAGTGATCCACGGCGGTGGGGAATAGCAGAAGTGCGAGCCTGGCTCAGTGGGCTGCAATTGGCAGAGTATGGGGATGCCTTTGCAAGCCACGATGTCACCGGTCGGGAATTGCTTTCTCTCGCTCGTCGTGACCTTCGGGACCTGGGAATTACGAAAGTTGGGCACGTCAAGCGCATCCTCCAAGCGATCAAGGATATAAGCGAGTAGCACTTCCCGACTTACATAATTCAACGGGGAGAAAGAATATTGAAAACTACTTGTAAGAGATTGAAGACATTTGAAGACTGTAATGATTTTTCTTTCTTAATTCTAAAAAAATGCATATAACGTATTGATGTATATTTTGGAAGTTTATAGTTAATCCTAATTTTAATCTTTGTTTTACTGTACTGCAGCATTTTTCTTTCTATTTTTACACTAAAAATGACAAATCTTGTAAAAACATAGCCATGATATGATACAATTCTTAAAGTGTCTTCATGACCTAAATAGTTAGAATGGTTATTGATCACATTATTATATTAGGATTGTTGATCATATTATTACCACTCTTCAAGAGAGTAACCAACTTATGAGCTTAAATATAAAAAACGTTTTATATAAATAAAACTATCGACAGTAATTTGCTGGTTCACATAGTCATCTCAACAGGGAAACATGTCAGTCCCTGTAATCTGTTGTGTATGTCTTAAAATATGTTTACTTGACTGTTGTTTTCACCCCCAATATCTTTTCAATAGATGTGAACAAAATCTAATTTTTATTGAACAATCATATCACTGACTGAAAAATATAAGTTATAAATTTAGATTAAACCTACAACTATTGCTCCTAATTATTCTTATGTAAGGGCGAATGGTAAGAAAAACAATTTGCAAGTTTAATTTATATATAAAATAATTACATTTGAGTTGCTTTTACTTTACACTAATATTTGTAAATTATATCTAACGCATATATACTTTGAGTGTATATATATATATATATATATATATGTGTGTGTGTGTGTGTGTGTGTATAAATATGTAATGGGCAACATTATATTTGATTACATATACATTAAATCTAAAGTGTAACAAAAATTGTTGAATCAGGACCAAGCGTTGAATTTAAATGGTATTTTAATAATAGTAGATATTAATTTAGTAAATTGCTATAAATGACCAATATGCACAAGTAGACAAACCATATGAAACAATGGTATTTCAAATTAGATAGGTAACATTTAACAGCATCCGACACATCAAATACCTTTTTTATAATTACTAAAGATATTAACATGGTCTTGAAAAAATTGACAAATAAACATATATACAGTGGATTTCTGTTTTAACAACCTTACAACGTTCCGATTATTGCAACATCACATCTATGTCCTTTAAATTTAAAGAGTACATTTTCAAATTTTTTTACGTGATAGGAAACTCAGTGACTGACACTACAGTGACTGGTCTGAATGAATAATTTAAGACCAAGTTCTTAGAAATCTCTTGCAGATGTTATGAACAGGTCTAGTCACAAACAAAGATTCATTCAATAAGCTTATCTTTTGTTTACATTTGGCTTTGTTTCTAAAGATTATCTAATAGAAGTAGGTAATCAATTCAAAAAGTTCAATTCAAGAAGGCATCCTGGTCTCGCTTTACCTACAAGCCACTAAGAGTGTAAGTACAAGGTTATGTAAGGGAGGGTAAATATTCTATACCTGTCTCTTTTACACACGAGACAATAAAAGTGTAGAAGTATGACATAGCGTAATGGGAGAAAGTATGTGTTAACAGTGTCACAAAAGTTTTTGAAAAAGTTTTACGTAACCGGGACTCAGAGCCAAGAAGTAAGAAGATCATTTTATTTATTGCCAATCGTCCAGCTCATCCCAAAAATTACGAACTTGACCAATATGAAACTGACATTTTTACTACCAAACACCATGTTAGTGATTCAGCCTATTGATTGAACAGCCTATTGAGTGAAAAAGAGGAAAGTAAAAAAGACAATAGAGCACTTTCTACAATTGAGGATGCCTTGAGCAGTTTATCAGCATTGAAAAAAATATTGTTTATTTCGCGAAACAGAAAAATTTAGATACCGAAGGGCTTATAAACATTGAACAGACCATATATCGTACGTTATTATAGAAAAAGAAAATAAAACAGTCAAATATTACACATTTCTTTAAAAAAATCATTGTAAAAATATTACATTCGTAAACGTTCTTTAAAATACGTTATAATAAAACACATCCATGCTAAACAGTTTATTATTCTTCTTTCATTGCTCGTGTTAAGAATTCCATTCGAATTTCCAAGACTTAATATTGGCAATCCTTTCATCGTCGTTGAAACCGAAATCAACAGACAATATTATTCTATCCAAAATTTACACATACATTACATAAAAAACACTTTTTGGTCATTTTTTAACAATTTGAAGGCAAACAATTCTCTCAAATAAACATTATAATACCAAGCCACAAGTATAATACCAAGTTTCCAAAATTTAAGTAATGGTATGTTTGACTGTTGTCGTAAAATGACACAGGACTTTTTTTTATAGCCCCTTTTATTTCCTATACTTTATCTCTTATACAAGTATTCCATATTTCAAAAGGATGTTTAGTTATATACATTTAAATGTACATTTTTTGGGAAAATCTTGTTATGACCGTTTTTAAGTGATAATTAAATGAAAAGTACCGATTTTCCACATTGAATTTTGTTTTTAATAAAAGTGAATAAAAACACATTAAATTTAAATGCCTTAAAGTAATTATATTAAAGTAATCAGTATTAAAAGCATTCAAAGGAATTAAAAATCGCTCCATAATTATTATACTATCAGTCGCTCCATAATTATTCCCAGCAATATTGTAGTGTTATATTTTCTATAGCAGAGAAAATGAGCATACGCACTCTCTTTTTACCCGGCTTTATATTGCACGCAGCTCCTATGCTGTGTGCAATATAAAGCCGGTCGCATCGAATAGTATGTGCAATGCTTCTCTGTCCCGCATCTTCGCTTGCTCCAACTTTTAAAATTCAAAGCCCAGCTAGTGTGATTCATGAACAATTTTTCGCAGGCCATCTTATACCACTATGTTAGCAATAAAATTATCTTTATTTTGATATATGATTTAATTAAAAAGCAGATTGCACCCATCTGGTAGGTAGGGTAGGGTGCAAATTACTACAGATAGCCTTAAACATATTTCTATATACAACCCATTCCCAATATATTTGTTCACTTATTATTTTTTATAAAAAATACTTTTCATTCAGTAGACAGATGGGTGAAGGACGATCTTAGTTGGGATCTTAGGCTATATAGCTTACACAATTTTCCCCAGTATATATGCACTACTTATTACATGAAACTAAGTATACTTAAGTTATTTCTATTTGTTCCAAAGTAAATCTATTTCCATGCTGCCTTAAAAGAATAAAAAATTCTTACTACTTCTACTAATTACTGATTAGTATTATCAATAATTTATTATGTAAGTAAACACATTTTTTAACTATAATTACAATAAGAAGAAATTTAAATGTTTACTATTTCATTCATTTGTGTAAAGTATCTTATAAATAGTATGTTGCTATTTATATTTTGCACCAGTTTAATGGAAATTCTCATTATATTTACACTCAGACAATTAAATATTTATCGTAAAGTTCATTTTTATGATAATTATTTCATTTTGATAATCTCTTTTTGTATTACGACTTACTTTATTCTAATCGTAGAGGTGCCTCCTAACTTAATATTCTAATACATATTTATCTTAAGCCTTGATCTATTTTAATAGTAAAATTATATTGAAGATAAAATTAGGATATATATCTAGTCATAATACATGTAGAAATATACATATTTATGAATACATTATGTGTGAACTTTCTTATATAATGTTAAACTTACCAGTCTTTAATGTTAAGATTCTGACGAAAGAATCTCTACTATAGAATTGAATCTCCTGGTTACTTATCTATAGCATCGATACTTATGTTGTGTAACAATGGATAAATTGTGTTCCTAATATGATGCATCGTAATAATTATTTGTAGCTTTTAGGAGAGTAGAATACTTTACCATGTTCAATCTGTAGCTCAATCAATATTCCTTGTCCAAATAATTAAATGCAAACTGTACATACAAATATTTATAACAAACTTTTCCAAGTGTTTGTACACCATGATTCATTAAAGCTTTCTTGTAAACTTATATCAGACTAACAACACACAAATAAAAACATTGTATCCGTTAAAATTGTTTAAAGATACAACTTTTCTAAAAAGCCCTTTTTTTATATTATCTAGTCTATTACTATTAGTGATCATTTCTTAAAAATAAAATTTAAGGCCATATTTGATATTACTGTGATAAAGGTACATGAAGTAATAATAGTTATTTGAAATTAATAATCGAAATTAGATGTAACTTTCCCGAGTTCAGTTTGTGGCACAAAAGTTTGGAATGATTATATTTTCAAGCTTATTTTTCTACGAAATAAGCACCACATAATAATCCAGAATAGTTTTCTATATAAATTGATTAACACATTAAAACATTCTAACAAAAGACTCTTCTAGTTTCTAATACAAGAAGCATTGTGTTAGAAGAAGTTACAGAATTTTATTTCAGAACTGAATAGAAAACATTTGTAGAATCTAAATATTAATGAACTAAATGGAAAGAATATAGTTCTAATTAAAAATATTCCCAAGAGAGAAAATGTTAAGTATATTGTTATATGGTAATTGATTAGTTAAAGAGCAATCCCCTTAGCAATCTTTAAATCGAGTGTTATGCCTAAAGCAATAAACAAACTATTTCATGTATATTTAACACTTCTTAGATGATGTAACAATAATAAATAGTTAATACCCTAACGATACTAGTAATACTAGTGCCTATCCTAAACCTAATATATCATATTTGCACTTCAATGTTAAGTAAACTGTTTGCAAAGTAATTATTACAATATAAGTACACTAATAAAAAAACTTCTTAATAAAGAACTAAGCATTTTGTTAGATTTGTCTTATGAATTGATATGATTATGATTTGTCTGCCAAATATGATTTGTCTGTCCCAAAACAACAATGCTTAATTTTTTCATATTGACATTTCATAATATATGAGAGATAATATGGGATATAAGCATATGACAGGGTATAATCATATGGTTTAATGTATTTCTGTTAATTATGGACATTAACCTCTATTACACCGATTCCACTACATTGCTTAGTATCACTTAAATGCTTATTCTAGCAAAAAATTATTTTTTAGATGACATAAAATAACTAAAGTTTATAACAAAAGAAATAAATTTAGTTGATACAATTGAATGTTCAAGTGGAGAGTTTAGCGTTTGTACCAAAAACTAGTATCAATACTAATGTATGCATTCTAAAAATGCATAAAAACTTTTATAGCTTTAAATTTTAAGTCTTCACTGAATACTGTTTTGTTCAAGTTATTTTAAAAGATGTGTGATGAATTTTATTTAATTATGTTAAATGACTTGTCACGAGTACCATATGGAAAAATGACCTATTGTTTTAACATTATATTAATACGAATTAAACATGTTATATATAAGTAACAAGTAATATAATAATATACTCAAGGACATATTTAGAGGAACGCAAAAAAATGTAGAATAACATAACACATAGGCTGACTATACCAGTATATGTAATTTGAAAAAAGAAGGATTTCAATTGAATTTTATTTATGACTTTCATTTTTTTTTTTTGTTATCTGTTAATTTTTCTATGCACACAATATTCAATATCGAGTAGTGTAAGAAATTTTGCAACAAACTATTTCTTTTTCCTCATAAATTTATCATTGTGCTAAGGAAACATTATTTAATAAATTTAAGTAATAATGCCAGATCTCAGCATTGCGTGAGTGTTGAAAACTTAATGAAACTTTAATTAAGAATGGTCACACGTACAATGAAATGGCTCCAACATTATGAGTTTCCCAGTCAGTCCCAGTGGTCTTTCGCAATGTTAAACAATACCGGCAGACTAGAGAGTATACAATACATAAAGGGCAAGGTCGCAAAAGAGTAACGACATAGAGGGACTACATATTTATTGTAAGCAGTGTCTTAAGAAATCGCACTTCAACTTCATCTGAGGTAAGAACCAAGCTTCAGGAAGTTCAACAAATGCCAATTAGCACTTTGTATGCTATTAGAAGACTTAAAGCAGCTAGAATAGGGGCATACTTGCCTGCCAGAGGAACTTTACTCACCGCAGGTCATCGAGTAGTTTGGTCCAACTTTGTGGAGGGTCAGTAATAGTATGAAACATTGTAGAAAACGGGTCCTCGAAGGTGGCAAGATAAGTAATGGACATTTAAGAGCAGATTGTAGTGCCTTATGTCCCATACATGAAGATGTTTTTCTTTGAATGCGTGATAATGCTTGACTTCCATAACAACGGTCGTTTCGGACTATCTTAATGAGAACTTAAAAGACTTCAAAAGTGTATTGATGGAAGAATGGAACCTAACGCCACAAAGTTTCATTGACTATTTAATAAAAAGTATCCCCAGACAGATGGAAGCAGTTTTTACAGCAAGAGGAAATAACACTAAATACTGACTGCGTCACCCATTAAGAAAAAAATCAGTCTTTATAACAAAATTCAATTTTCACTACGATAGGTCAAAACTCGTTACAATTAAGTTACTGAGATGCCTCTAATTTGTTTTTTTTTTCGTTAAGTCTAAGTTTTTTTATGTTCATAAATGGTAATTTAATTAATTGATTCAATTCAATAATTATTAAACGCTCGTACAACACGAATAAAACTATTTACGTAAATTTGCCCTTTTTTTGCTCTCCTCTAAATATGTCCATGAGTGTAGTATTACCTACTTCAATTATATACTCATAGCATATTAAAAATAAGAAAAGTGATTTTGCAGTAGTTGATACTCGTATAATATTGTTAAATACTTTATCTTCGACCAATCTCAAATTGAATATAAGTAGCAGAGATTTAAACTAAGTTGATCAGACATTATGTCCAACTGTTTTCAATAAGCCAAATAATAAGTACTCAAAAAATATTAACTTTGACTTTGTCACAATTCAGAAAAGAATTTTTAATTCTTTAAACATATTTAACATAATCCAAAAAATGTCTTGTAATGATTAAAATAGATTTACTTAAACTACCTTTTACATACCACTAATAAAAATGTCATTACATTTCAATTTTACTTTCTATAGCTTTTCAACCATATACTTCACATTCACCTGATACAGAAAAAACATGTTGATTTGTACAATATGGAGCTTTAATTTACCATTTGTCCATTTTTATGCCTTCTACCTTTAGAAGTGTCCAAATATGATGTTCTACAATGCAAGTTTAATTTTAAAATTATTATGGTAAAAAACTGACTGTCAGGAACGAAGTTCCTTATATTATTTTTTCAACTCTAAATGTGATTTAATATGTAGATTTCTATTGACTATATTAGTTTATTTTTGTCACGCCAAACAGCGCAGCCCTCTTTTATTCAACTCTCTCTCTCTCTAATTTGTATATTTTATGTTATTTTTTATCATCTTTTCAAAGCAAAAATGTAAAGTATTTAAATCAATAAATTTAATTTAATATTTTTAGGAAAAATAGTGATTTATTTAAAAAAATTAAATAAAAATAGTGAGTTACAAATTACATATAAAAAAAATAAAATAATACCCTGTTTTAATTCTGGATTCATATTTGTTAATGTGTGACAATGAAGCACAATTTAGTTTGCGGGAATGATTTATCTAAGTATCGTTAATTATATAGGTAATTACAAAGGCAGTCTTCGTCCAGATCAAATAAGTGTAACTTTTGCACATAGTGGTATTATGTACGCGTAATAACGCATTTATGTTTACATTTTGTTTGCTCTCTTTTCATGCCTAAAGTATTAGAATGCTTAAAGCTGTAGAATGCAACATTGCCGTTTTTAAAAGTCAGTTGCAGACAGAGTAGCAGATATTGCAAATGGTGCTTCCTTCTATTTTTATTTAATAGAGTAGTTTGTTTGAATAATTTGATTTTAGAATTCTGGTGTAACAATTTATTTATTTAAAAGTATTTTAATGAAATAGTAAAGAACAAGTTTTCATTTAATGTCACATTATCTTTGCTTCGTTGTATATATCATACCTGGCAAGATTCGATATTTCATTTTGCTGTACTTCTTCTTTTTGATTCCGCCGTAATTGTTTGTTTTTGGTGTTTTTTTCGCACTCTGAAGTTGATTTTGGATTTTTTTCTCTTTCGATACTCTTTTTGACACTGAGCATATGACTTCACTATTATTTCTTTGTAATGCATGTAAATAGTTAACACTGGAGTCACATGTATTTTAAATGTATGTAAACAGTAAATACTTATATTAAGTTATGATTCATTAACTTACTTTCCTAAGTTTGCATTATTTACATTTGCTGCAGTTTCTGTTTCTCGACTTTCCATTATAAAATTGCAACAATAACACAATATAAATCCCGTGTAAATGAAAAAAACAATAACAAAATATTTAAAATTAATAAATTACAATAAATTGCCAGCATATTCATTTATTTTCACTGTTAATTACACTTTCATTTAAGATTGTTTGATGAAATAAAAAAAATTGTTAGAATAATAAAATTTCATGTTAAAATTAATTTTAAATTTAATTCAATTAAAAATTAAAATTTAGGCATTATAAAATTAAAATATTTTTATTTTAATTACTTCAAAATTGAATTAAATTTAAAATTAATTTTAACCTTAAATTTTATTTTTGTACCAATTAATTTTATTTTATTATTTTAAATCTTTTTTATTAAATCAATCATATTAACTTCAAAGTTAATTTTAAGTTTAAATATAATTATCTTAAAAATTAAAATTTCATTATTTATATTTTTTTAATAAATTATTCAAATTTAAAATTACTTTTAGAATTAAATTTAGTTATATTTAAAATTAAAACTTAAATTTTAATATTTCAAACCTTTATATGAATTTTTAAATTTTGTCTTATTAAATTTTAAATGAATATGCTGAAAATTTATTATAATTTATTAATTTTAAGTATATGATAAATAATAAAGTGATAATGAAAATAAATCAATGTGCCGAAATTTTTTTTCAATTTATAAATTTTTAATATTTAATAAATGATATAACAATAATTTATAACGCAAATAAATACATACCGAATTGGAAACGGTCTGACAGATGATTGGCTTACAATAGGAAGCCAGTAGAATAAAAAAAAATAAGTTTAAATAATATATAACACATGTTTAGAATTGAGGTTGTACAGCCAACCACGCACAATGCTTGCTGCTCGAATGTCGATACTCGCACGAACACACACACATATAACCGTATATAATAGAAAGAGACAGAGAGAGAAGGAAGGGTCGCCTGGAGGGGGCATTACGCTTTTTCCTTACGTGATGATTTCTGCTAGTTTGCTTTGCTATAAGCCGCGTAAAAGAACTTCGTTCCAATAATGAAATATTTTGTTATTCATATTATTTACAAACTATTTTGTTATTTCTATCTTTTAATATGTACAATAATAACAGTTCTCGGTTTCTTATAAATTAATATGGTTCCTAATTCGATCTTTTAAAATGTAGTTTCAACTGTACCATACTCCTTTGAAAGTTGGATGGATCCGATAACATATGAAAGTGATAATGTTACAAGCACTTTAAATTACATCTTATTTTGCCTCTGAAACATTCTGTTTTTACACAATTGGCACACTATTTAAAAACAGTGTTGTCTTTTAGCATTGATCTTATTTATAGACTGATAAAAAGATAAAAATTTGGAATGTGCCAAAGAGCTGAACAATCCATTTTATAAATTATTCATTTTGAGCTATATAACAATAAAACTGCAATTATTTACCTATAGAAATCTTTTTACTAGAAAATTATTTTAAGTTAGAAAAATTATGTCTGTGATAAAAACTGCATCTATCTTAATATATGATTAGATAATGCCACCAATAAAGAAATGTATACAAATATATTATAAATTATATCATAATGTGATAAACGTAATTAACACAAGAACTCTTATTATCTATTTAAAAATGTAAAATGTGTTTAATGTGTCTATCAAATTAATTCCTCGAAAGTAAAAATTGTCGTTATTATGACCACGTATTTCATTTATAATGTATTAGTCATCTACTAAAATCAAAATAATTATCAAAGTTATCATTTCTGGTTTTCCAATAAGCAATTATAACTAAAAACATTGGTATTAATTAAATGTATGTAACTTCATTGCAAGTCGGCAAAATGAGGCCCAAATATAATAAACAGATGTCCTGCTCCAACTTTTATCTGCAATACACCATATTTCAATACAGACGCATTTAGCACAGGAGTTTCGTCATTGTCGAATGAATACCTCTACATGAAAAATTTAAAAAAACTTTTTATTCTAAAATTCAAATGAAAACTACGTGGACAATAATACGACGGAGTAGCGAAACCAATTTGGGAAGAGTAATACCATCTAGTGAGTAAATTATAACCTCTTGAACAGTCTTCGTCAGCAATCTTGCTATCGTAGGTGAGATAACCTCGTAAAAAGTTCGGAGTGTGGGTGTTGTCCTGTATTTTCTTATATTTTGCTGGATTTTGCATATTTATCAATCCAAAGTTTATTTGTATTTGTTATAATTAAAATTATGCTTTAGTCGTATTTTTATAACCGGGGAATTGTTTCGCAAAATATATAGGTTTTCTTATTTGATAAGATTGTTAATAAGAAATCATTGTATATCTCCGGTAATTCAAACAACGTATTAGGTTTTCACTTAAAATTCTAATCACTTTAAATGAACATTAGCTCACTGCTGATAATGCAAATAATATAAAATGTCTTCGTTTATTTGTCTTAATGGCTGTGAACAACAGCTGTAGGTTGGACAGCAATAGGGTAAAACCCGTATGCAAAAACCTTGAATTAAAAAAATGTGAGGTTTTCGTTTCAAAATGTTTACTAGTTTAAATCAAATTATTTACCTACATCATTTATTCCTGGAATGGATGTATTAAATGTATTTAAGTTATTTATTGTTCATGCAAGACAGGAATTTTTTAGTAGGTACAATCATAGACACCGTAGATAGCTACCCCTTATTTTGTCTGCTAGGTAACTAGTGGTGACATTGACTGTACTACTCTAAGGTGTTATTAGTGGTACCTAGATATTAGAAAATCTTAACTTTTTTCAGTATAAAATATACAGTAAAGGAAGAAACTTAACGGCAGAGTGTCTGAAAAATCTTACGCCACCAGAAGAGTTAAACACCGTTGCTGACATGAAGTTATCTCCATTCCTTATACAGTTAGATATAGAAAATGTCAAGACCAAGATTCAAGTCAGACCAAGATATTCACAAGCCATTACACGTTACACGTTAGTGATATAAACTATCAACTGCATTTTATTCGGAAAACAGAAAAAGACAAAGGGAAAACTGGTTAACTCTACTCAAGGCTTAAAATTTTACGATAAATAATTTGAAAACCAAAGAAGGATTTTATTTCCTTTGGGATGAGTCTGAAGGTGGATTAACAGCTGAAGAATTGGCAAGTATCATTGTGAATTTCATTATTAACAACATTGACACGGCAGTTATTTGCAAAGCAATTATTTACAGTGACGGGTGCATGTACCAAAATAAAAATTCTATTTTATCCAGTGCTCTTTTCTTCGTAGCTGCTAAGACATGTTTAGTCATAGTTCAAAAATATCTTAAGTAGGGTCGCACCTAAATGAAATGTAATTTGATGCATTCCACGATTGAGCACCATCTTAAAAACTCTGAGATATAATCACCAGCAGGTTATGTTGAAGCTTGTAAGACTGCCCGTAACAATCCTGGTCCCTACAATGTTGTTCAGTTAGAACATACGTTTGTCAACAAATACAGCTCTCAACCTAATTAGTCATCGATAAGATCTAGTAATAAAACTGGCGGTCCACGAGTTACTGACATAACTAAGCTAAGCCACTCAGAAGAATTCCAATTACTAATCAAGTGAATACATGGACTAAATACAAGTTATTGTTTTCAACAGTTGTACCGTTCAACACAACCAATAACTGCAGTAAAGTACGTTCATATTTAAAAATTAAAATTTGTCATTCCTCAGAATTTATATCCTTCTATGAGAGCTTGCCTCATTAATAATTTGGTTGTGCTTTTTCTCAGAGTAGGTAGAGTTAAGTTTAAGTTAATTTTGTATTTATAATTATCACTACTTGCTTTCTGAGCTGATTTTTTTTTATTTTATACTTCAGGTATTGCTGTAGTAAATATAAAATGTCAACATTGGATCTCGGATTTGCCAGAAACATTGGATTTGCCAGAAACTTGTCTAATCTTAACTGAAAGTTAATTATTCACTTTTCAAAGATATTTATGGATCTCAATTTGAAAAAGCTTTGTTCAATCTTAACTTAGCATTAATTATTTAATTTTCTAAGACATTTAGGGCATGATTCACCACTAGCTGTTAAGCCCTGGATAACTTATCTGACAGAATTAATAGATAGAGGAATCTGTCAGATAAGCTATGCAGCACTTATCAGCTAGTAGTGAAACAGGCCCTTAAAATTCCTTCAAACTTACACTAGTATTTTTTGTTATTGTTGTAGAACTAAGTCCTTATGTATTTTTACTACATTACTGATTTTATTGTAATTTTTATAAATATTTACCAAAAAACCTCGTAAGTTATTTATGAAAAACATCGGAAAACCTCATATCATTTGACTGTTAAATGCAATATATTAAGTGTTTATTTAATATCATAAATAAGTGCTTTATACCACATAAAACACGTGTGTGTTTTATAAAGCACTACACTCGCTACTACTCACTGTGTGAAATAATCAATTTTTTGTTTCCTGTAAGGTATGGCTGCCTGGATATATCATTCCACATTGATGACATATCCTAAAAGTATGGAAATGGTAACAAAAATCTATCAAAAGATTTAATTAAACCAAATTCTATTCAGATTATAACATTTATTATTGTTCATAATAGTACATTAGCCTTTTCATGATTTAATTTTAGGTTCAGTACATTTTTTATTCTTCTCAACGTAGCACCCTTCCCCAAAATTTGCATCATTTCAATAACCTTTGGTCCTTGCTTTAAACCACTCAGTATGGATCTAAGCAATTGCATTAATACATTAAATTTTACACCATTCTTTTTTGCACAATGAACTAAACTTTCTTTTATTTTTAAACCTTCAAAGTCTTTTTCTGATAAATTTTCCAAACTTTCCAACACATTCTGCAAAATAGTTTGCATATGTGAATCAAGTGTTAAGTTATCAACTGGTAGAACCCATATAAAAGCTAAATCTAAAGAAACTAAATCGGGCAATGACGATATTCTCGAAGTGTTAATAGCCCAGTGAATAACACTTCCAACGTGACCATCGGTTAATTCTAAATTTTCATTTTTAAACGAATGTTTAACTAAATGCTTTACTGTCGTAATCATCGATGCCTGCTGTACCTTATCTTCAAATTGTCGTTTAAGATCCATTTTATTCAAATCCATTAATAGATCTGGATTCAATCTACTTGGATGAGCGTTAATTTTTTTGACCTGAAACTATAAAGGGTGACATTGAGTAAAATGACGTAAATACTTAATGAACAAGAAATATATGCATCGCCTCCAATAATACTGAAAGTATGCATAAACTAAGAATATAAAATATAATAAAACTTTAGGTGTATATGTATGCGTTCATGCATGCGTGTGTGCATGCGCACGAGCATGCGTGCTCTCGTGCCTCCTGTGTTTTACACCCTCGTATATAAAATGCATTTAAACTTAGTTTAGAGTAGTTTGAATAAGAAGTAATAATTACAAAACAAAATTAAAAAATATTAGGTTATCCCATAAATTTTAATTTGTTTTAATGACAGATAAGAAATACACACAGGTACTTTTTTCTCGAATCTAATTTCCCAACCATTTCTCAGTTTTCCAAGCATTTTTTAGATTTATTCCCTAACTATAGTAAAAATAAAAAGTTTATATTTTAATACCAGTTTATACTCAAAATTTATATTTCCAGCAGTTATTCCCTGGTGAGAAAAATACTGACAGAAATAGTAAATATAAATTTTACATATTTCCAACAACATGTCGGTAATCAAGATATAACAATAACTGAATACTTAACATAAATAGGTAACGTAAGCACCAGAAGCTTAATTTGTATATTGATTTCATCTCAATTATTTGGGAACAAGCTTACATTGAAAATAAATTGTATTCAGACACTATTTTTGAACCACACACTGTCTATTTTATAAAAAAATTAATGCAATACCATTTTTCCCATTTAAGTTTTGCTTTTTATAATTTTTTTGACCAATGAAATATAATTTTTTCGATGTAAATATGCACACAAATTGATAAATATTAAATATAAGAAAGCTGTAAAATGTAGAAAATGAAATAATTTAAAACATTTCAAAAATAAGTTTGACAAGCGTTTAAACTTTTATTTTAAGAAAAAAGTGAAACTGCACTATGGCTACAGTGGACTTACCCCTAATCTAATTGTACCAAAACCAAATGCACTTTTAAAAAAATTATACTCATTTATTTCAACACAACAGAAAAACGAGCCTTGTATCCCTGTATACATAAAATAAAGGAATATTTAGATGTGATAATATTGAAAATTTTTCATAACTAAACACTTTTGTATTACATAATGCTGACTAAGCAGACTTGCAAATACCAGGTGGAGTTGTCATTGTGCACCTAATGAATAGTTTTGGCCTGTGAGTGAGATTGTAAAGAAACAACAGTTTATTTTTATTATTTCTGTTATATATATATATATATATATATATATATATATATATATATATATATATATATATATACATATATATAAAAATAGAAATTCCCTGACTTTTCCCAATTCAAATAGCAGTTATTTATTTCTGATGGCTAAAGCCACGTGGGGCCTTGTGTTATTGTGATGATGAACAATACCTTGTCTGTTCACTAATTTTGGCCATTTCCTGACAATAACTTCTTTTAATTTCTAATCTTAAACAATTGGCAAGAATACTTTGTTGAATTGACAGTTTCCCCTTGCGAAAGCAACTTGTAATAAATTACCTCCTTCCAACCTCATTGAATGCAAAACACAAATATTTCTAGATGAAAACCAGACTTTTCGACAGTTGAAGACTCTTTGCACCTGATCTTCGAGTGTTTTACGTTAAATATTTTTATAAACGTTATTTGAAACAGTGAATTAATATATTGATGACATTCTATAACATTTTTAATCATAGTGAAATAAAAAATATTTATATAATTTTAAATTTCTTATGAACATAATTTTTTTGACGGTTGTTAATTAAAGTTACAGATACATTCCTATCAAAAGTCTAATAAATGAACTTATATCAATTCTCAATCAAACATTTAAGCTCAATTTAACATTTTTTGAGATCAATATGTCCTTTTATGGGTGACACCTGGCCTCAATGGTCAAAATCAATATAATATTTTTAAATTACTAATTGCGTTCTGTTCAAAATTACAATAAATAATAAAAAATTAGAACTCACATCCCGTGAAAGCTCCTGTAAAGATTTGAGCCTAATACCTGCATTTGTTGTGTTCTTAAACCCACCTCCAGAAAGTGTTATGTAATTAATCAATGCAAGCGGAAATATACCTAAAAAAATAAACTCAATTAAAAGTTATTTAAAAAATTCTATATTTCTCTAATTTTAAATAATATTCTCACCTTTACTTTTATAATCGCTTACTTTCCCATCACCTTGCCTTTTACTGAGTTTAGTACCATCAGGGTTCACAATCAGGGGTAAATGGCCATACTGTGGATGTTCCCAACCAAATGCTCTGAAAGTATTTTGATAAACCATTTTATTAGCAAACTCTAGTATCGCTTAGATATCATGTTGGATATTGGAATTCTGGGGATTTTAAAATATATTATTTATAAACCAGAATTTATAAACAAAACCATTTCTTTTTTATATTTCATCGGCTAAAATATTTTGTATTTCCATCACTAATATGAATTGTTTTTAATAAAAAAATTAATCAAAATTATCTCCTACCCATCTGAAAAGTTCCTGCAAGAATTGCACAACTGACATTATGAGCATTGAATTATAATCTCAACCAGTAAAATTTATTCAACAACATAAACATTGAGTTAAGATATTTACGTTATTGTGTACAATACTTGTTGCTGTACTCTTGTGTTCAAAAAGAGCAATTAGATTTGTTTTCAAGTACAACTCTAGAAAAGTTTTAATATATGATTTGTAAATGTTTAGTTTAAAACAGCTTTTTAGATAGGTGTTAACGCCTATCTAAAAAGCTGTTTGTCAGTAATATGTAAATAGCATAAAAAAAATTTCAAAATTTATATTTAAACTTTGGTATTCATAAAGTACCTAGATGGCACCAGATACTATGTTAACAAAATTTTATTTAATTTCCATCACAAAGTATCAAACAAATGCAAACAATGGGGATTCACAAACTGAATTTAAAAAGAAAATTTGAATTTATCTGATGACATTTTTTCTATCACACCATCTGAAACAAATAACTCAAAAGACATTGAAGCAGTTAAAAAAGCAGTCCAAGAAAAGGTACAAGTCTCAAGATTAATGTGCCTACAAGAGTTTAATATCCTTGTAGGTGCCTTAATCTTGAGACTCGCAGGGTTAACAATTTTACACACTTTATACTCTCAACAAGCTGATCAACACTCAAAAGAGCACCTTCAAAAGGTTAAAAAGATTACTGAAATTATAACAATAAATTTACACTTTTTTATTACTATGAAGATACAGATATCCATTCATACTACACTTTATTCAATATTTTCTCTATGAATTTTATAAAATGTAATTCAATGCTCAAATTAAAATGTATATTGTTTTAAAACTTTTCATTAATTTCTACATTTTCTTTTCAATTCGTGAACTTTGTTATTATGGACAAGATTTAATTTTTAATACAAGTTCTAGTGTGAAAGTCAGACCACAGTCAGATTGGTATGTCAAAAACGTGAATGAACTAAAAACCATAATCAAACACAGTGTTTTATTATTTCATTCAATTGAACTAGGATGAATAAAATTAGTAAGAAATGTACATCAAAGAGTTCTTAAGAGCTCTATCTCAATCCATAGCAGAAATGAGAAGATTCTGAATAAAATGTGGATTCTTTCCTAAGGCAAGACATCCAAATAAAACATAAAATCAGCCCCAGATAAGGCACGGTCTAAAATAAGTGACCCAGATAAGTGACGGTCTAAAAAATAACCAGAAAATAAAAGGAATAGAAAGATTTGCAATTAAGTTATTGAGACGCTGCTATAATGCATGATAACTAAACTATCTTAATGAAATTAAAGTTGAAAGTTGTTCGTCGTCCACTGTACTTGTTGGAGCTTACACCAAATGAATTTTACTTTTTTTGAAAAGGCAATTCTTTTAAAAGGCTAAAATGTAATTCTCAAGTTGAAGCATTTTTTGCCTCTGTTTTGTCATTTCACATTAAAAAACCAACATAAACTGCCATTAAAGTGAATAAATTGTTTTCAATTCCTAAATAAAAAATTGAAAAAATTCAATTCCTCAATATAAAATGGCTGTGTCATAAAGGTCTAAACTTCTTTTATATTTAAGTACTTTTTCAAGGTTCTTTTATGACATAAGGAACCCTTATAACTTAATCATACCTAACTGTACATCTGTCTGTCTGACACACCTAAATCCCAATATTTTCAGACCTGTATTCATGAAATTTTGCACAGAATCAATTTATCAAAATTTGCACTCTCGCTATAATACCCCTGTATTTAAACTCGCTGAATTCTTCTGTAAATTGCATATTATATAATCTCGTTTAGGTTCCTTCCTTTGATGCGGGCCCAAGTTATTTCTGATAACCAAAAAATACTGAAGTGGAAAGTACGAGTTAAGGTCACAAAATTTATAGCCTATTTGGGACATATATTTTTTGTGTTTGCAGCTAATTTTGTAATTTAACTTGAAGTAAAACTTAAATATGAAACAACCCAGTATAAAGCTATTCTGTATAAAAACTACCCGGACTCATTAAAAAAAATCAATCGCTTAAAAGGAATCGGTAAAAATTTTTTTTATTAACTTGGTAGAATCTTCCTTAAAAGGCCAAGCCAAACTTGACTTGACTTGACTAGTGTTTACAGTAGTTGTCGTCATAGGTCGATCTCAAAGTAGCTTGTGAATTTTATTATGGATAAATTAGTTGAACAAAGAGTTTGTCTAAGTTTTGTATTACAAATGAAATTTCTTGTCCAAAGCATTAAAAATATTAAAAAAGGCTCATTATCTCATAACTCAGCTATGTTAAAAACACAGGCATACATGTGATATAAATCGTTCAAAGAGATGTTTAGAAATAAAGTTCCATGTTTACTTATACTCTTTTTAGTTATTAAAGATTTAACCTAAATCATTTTATTTAAAAGGTATAATAAAATGCTATTCGTTTCACATTTTTAAAATTTGTTTCACATTTTTTAAACCCGTGATGGAAAAATTAGGTTACACTGCGTGAAGATATTGTATGTTATGTTGAAGCTTAATAATTCGCAAATACAGCTTAAAAATGTAGAAGAAAAATGATACACCACTCGACGAGATGTACAAAATAAAAAATCAGAGCTACTTTACATGAATAGGAGGTACTTAATAATTTTTTTTTAATTTTCTGCTACAAAATAATTGAAATTTCATTTGAAGCATGTATCTACAAATATATAAGTAGAAACTTTGGCTATAGCATATAAGTATAGAAACAGACTGCGACAGACAGACGGACATACATGACGAAATTACAAGGGTTCCTTGTTTCATGACAGAACCCTAATAAATTCTTACTAATAAAAACACATGACAAATATCATAAAAATGTGTAAGAAAAAATTTCTCATTGTACTTTTGCATTATTTAATTTTTTTTACATTATTTTAGTTGTGTGCTTTTAATGAACCAAAAAGTTGTCCATACATTGGTAGTGTTCATATGACTGTATAGGTTGATTATTGAAAGCTTAGAACGTTCACAGTGCTAATACAAATAACATGTTAATATACAGACTGTTGAAAAAAGGAGATAAATATTTATTAACACTTATAATACTGGCTCATAAAAATGTGAGATTACATGCTGGCCATTTTTAACAATTTTTGAAATCATACTATTAAAATATACACACTACTGCAAAAAATTAACAGAGCAGAAAATTTTTTAAAATTATTTAGTGAATTTTAAAGCAATTTCTTTGTGAAACTAATCGTACAGAAAAAATAAAACATTTAAAAGCTCATACTTTATTTTTTTAATATTTCATCAAATTTTTTTCGACTAGAGTTATGCGCAATGAAAAAAAATCACGAGGAAAATTTTCAAAATATTTTTAGTTTTTTTCAGGATTCAGAAAAATTTTCACAAACTAAGTACTACCAAATTCAAAAACCTTGACCTTTCATCTTTTAACGGTCTCTGTACAACAATTTACTGCTGAAATATCGACAGTTGAAATGATCGTCATTATATTGTGAACTAATGATCGTACAGAAAAGTAAAGCAGTTTTGGAAACTTGAAAAGATGCTCTACAAGTTACAATTATTGTTAAAAAAATAATAACAAAATTACTCTTATTTTTCAATTTAAAAATGTACAAAAAATTATTTTCTGAATATTTAAAAAATCTATCGTTACTTTACAAATATAGTAAAGGAACGGAAAATTTTAAAGATTCCATTTTTTTTAGCCAAATGTATCCACTGTAAAATTTCAAGTTGATCGGTTCATCCGTCTTTCTACCCTGAATGTCAAAATTTTTTTTAAATTAAAGTGGCGAGTTTATGGCTCTGGAATGTCATAATAAAATCAAGATAAAAAAATTTTTTTTTAATACATATTTTTTTCAAAATTTTACATTGATTATTCAATGAAATTTTTTTAAATTTTTAAAAATTTTGGAATTTTTTTAAAAAATAGTATTTTTTGTAAATTTGCAGAAAGTTCAATGTAATCAATATCAGTTCATTTTTTGACTAGAATTAATTTTTTCATACTATAATTTTACATGTTAACATGAATTGCTTCAATAAGAAATTGATATCCCCAAACTGTATCTTGTACATTCATTTGATATATTGATTTAAAAAATTGCCTCGAGAAACTTCTCCGCCCTTTAAAAAACAAAGCTGGTTATCTAGTTATCTTTTTTTTGAACAAAAAATGTTTCTGAAATTTTTTGGACAGTAAATTATTTTTTTAAATTTATTATATAAAAAGATGTTTGTACATTTCTATGACTTTATACATGCTTTTAGCTATATATTAACAGTTCTGGTCCCTAACCCAAATAGCCAAACTAAAATTTATAATTAATGAATTATCAGCCCCTCTAATACCTTTTTTAGGGTAAGAAATATCTTTTGAATTAAATAGAAATCGAAGATAATTTGTCTGATGACAACTTCATTAATACTTTAATAAAGTGTAATTGCAGATTTTTTTGCTAGTGTCAGTCGCTTCTTTACCGGTGATCTTAAAATAACTACAGTACAGTTGGTGTCAACGATAACGTCGATGCTGTTGACTCTAATAGCATTGTTCTTATTTTGTTGGCACTGATATTGAAAGTTGGCTTGCTTGAGTACTTCACAAACAATTCACTGCATGCTTCTCCACCAGAAACACCCATCGCTTGCACAATTACATTATGCAATTCCTTCGTATACATATGCTGTTTACCTCTTTCATTTTTATGCATAAAAAAGTTAAAAACATAATGCAAAATTTCACAAGATTGCCCTCTAAAAGTTTCGCCAAATCCAATTCTTTCCCAAAACATTTTATACCAACTAAGCTCCAAACTAAGTAAACAATGCAACATTCGTTGCATAAATTTTCGTTACTTAATTGACAACTAACTAATCAGTCTAAATGATTCAAATAAACAAAAGCACAGGTATTGTACATCACTAGCAATAAACAATGCAATAACAATCTGTCATGCTTATAAGAGTGACAATGTGCGAGAGAGACAGATAGTGTTTTCATAATCCATACACAATGTGACATCATGCCACATATGTAGTACATCTATTCACAGATAGCAGTGTGTAAATGTGTTGTATGCACCAGCTTTGGGTAACGGACCTATAATCTGAATAGTTGCCAGAAGTATGAAAAGAAATGTAGAGAAAAACGCTAAAATTGGTATGTTATAGACTCAAATTTGATTCTAAAAAAAATTTTCATAATTTTCATCCCCTATTTTAATTACATCAATAATAAGTCATGATCATAGATACATATACAAGTGAGACGCCAAAATTCGGACAAATTATACATTTTTTTTCAAAAATATTTTTTATTGCAAAAATTAAAATGTTTACAAAATTTTTTTAACCACATTGTCTAAGGCCATAAAGAACACATTTAGTATCCCCACGCACTGGCAACTTTTTCAAAGCAACTATTTAGTTGCTTTGAAGAAGTTCGAATGAAGCACATGGTATAGAATGCAGACCCGCATACGGCTGACTTTTTTGCCGCAGCTAATGAGTAAACTGTTTAGTTGCTGGGTATTAAAGTTGCCAATGCGCTGTAGCTCAACAACAACAACAATCAACTCAGTATATCCCCCCCCCCCGCTTGCTTGAATGACTGCCTCCATTCTCAGTCAGAAGCGTGCGCAGACGCGGTTTAATGTGTCATGGTACATATTGGTGAATGCCGCTTCAATAGTGACTCCCAATGATAAGACATTTGCATATGTGGACTTGTTTTTGACCCTTTCCATGACGTTTCATGATGTTCCATACATGTCCTGCTAGAAAACATACGGCTTTATAGACCACACAGTTTCCATCCACGGCATTATCACATTTGTCAGAACACATAAATAAATTCTTTTGTGACATTTTCCCCTTTGTTAAAAAAATGCGGGTCATGATAGCATCCTCACTGGATACTACACCTAGCACGTAAACATTCAACGGAAATGTCGTTCTTACACTAATGGGGACTCTCTTCAGGGTCGTAGGTGAGCCAGCAGTCATTTCTTTGGTTAATTTTCGCATCCAGGTTGAACATTTCCTCATCAGAAAAAAACCTGAGTTGAAAAGCTGCTGAGACACCTGACAATGCTGCCAGATGGGCAGCATTGTTTTTTAAGAAACACAAAAGCAGATTCAACTCGCTTTGTCCTGGCGGTTTGGGAAACCGTCTGTCTCACTTTAATTGTGTAAGACTTGCAGCAGATGTCCTCTTCGATTATTCGACGCATAGTTTTCTCACACCAACGACCAATGACAATTTTCGGATGGACTGTCCTGTATCCTCGAAAATCAGCCCACTGAAAGATGTCAAACATCCTGACAATGCACTCCTTCGAGTGGGTTTTCCTCACTTGTGTTGCAAAACCTTCGATGGACTTTTCCGAGTCATAGCATTTTGCGATGACATCCCACACAGTCGATCTCGAGTACCCAAAGGACTGAATGATTTCTGTCGCCAAGTGCCCAGAGGGTACTGTTTCAATAATTGCGGCTCTTCGCTTGTACTCCGATATTAATAATACAACTGTTTCGAGGCTATGATGGTATAGTACAAGCCTCAAGCTATTTGAACGCTAATCGTGACATCTATCTGTGGTATAGAACGACGCGAATTTCGAATTGAATTTTGTTCAGATTTTGGCGCTGCACCTGCACTCACTGCATAAAATAAAAAAGTCAAGATCTGAAAAAAAGTCTGATACTAGAAACAAGATTTATGAAATACCTGTACAATGATATATGTTTATTAGTAGAAATTTGCCATTCAACTCCACGTAACACATGAGTTATATTCATCAAATGATCATCCACCACATTTGCAAAATGGTACGTCGGGAATCCATCTGATTTCATGATTACTGGGTCACCTTCACTTAATGTAACATCATGGGTGACTGTCCCCAGGATTAGGTCATTATAAGATTTGCATTCAGATGTTAACTAAAAATCATAACAATGACATAATTACAAAACCTTCATACAATTTTTCGTACAAATGTCAGATTATATCATTATCATACTCCTGATTTAGATACAATAACGATAAATGCGATCGATGTTATCAACTCATTTACAGTAAAAAGTATATATGTATAACATTGAGTTACATGGGGTATTCGACATGGCCGATGTAAGACGAAATAAATCTGTAAAGCCCAAAGAGTTTACAACACAAAAATACTCATTATAATTAAAGTTAATTTACATTTCTTCTTCAAATATACATTCTAACTAAATACTAACTAGTACAATGTATGTTTTAGTTTGTTACATATAAACATATTATTTCACTCTATCCATAATTTAAATCAAATACAAATCTTCAGAATTATACACAAAAAATGCTAAAGCATCTCACTTTACTTTCTACCTACACCCACTATTCTTAATTCAATCATTGCAATATTACTGTTTAATGCAAGCGGTTTATTATCATATACCAATTATTGATTTTATTTTGCACCGGCATCTTCACATTTTATTATAAGTAGCCATAATAATATCGATATACTAAGAGTAAAAATTTGGTTTCCTTCTAGGTAATATTTTTACAAACGTAGTTTAATTGAATTTCCAAGTTTAATATGTCTAAAATCTTAGAATAAATATAATATAAATAACAAATTTTTTCACACAATTTATTTCTTGTTGGAATGTTAAGTTTTGTGCAGTTGGCTAATGAACCCATGGGCTTATTAATTTTTAAATAAATAACACAAAACTTTTTGATACTAAGCTAACTATATTAAGGGTACATTAACATGTAATCCTCTATGTTCGGTATCTCCCAACAGCTTCATAATTCTGCTCTTAAAATAGCCATAGTCATAATAGGAAGTGTCACTTTTCCTCTCTATGAAATAACCAACGAAACAAACCAATTTGCACACGATTGCAGAAAAAGTTGAAATATTCTCTGTCAAATTAATAAAGTATCTCCAAGATAGCACTAAAAGTTCTTACAGTTCACAACACTTACAGACCTGTTAGCTAAAACCCTATGGATTTATTGCAAAGTCCATTAATAAAGGTAGAAACATTGGCTACAAAGTGGAATGCAAATATGTAATAAGGTTGTGTCAAGTAAGTATAACTTCAAAATTTCTATCAAAATAATGAAGCATGTCAGTCAACCTTAGTGCCTAATAAGGTTCTCAAAATATCGACCAACTCACGTGACTTGTTCACTTACTCAATTCAGATTAACCCCTTGTTGAATGATTATAACCTCTATATAACTTATATAATAATTATTTATACACACATAAAATATATAACCATGAGCACATTTTATTTCTACGTTAAATAAATGATAATGCATATTAAAAGACACACTATACTCAATACTAACATTATATTTTGGTTGGCTTTTTATGATATTTCTGATTGTATTCTTAAGACTGTAGATTGTTAACATCTCATATATAATTTCATAGTAATTTTTAATAATAAATTGAATATATTTTTAATAATAATTTTATGGAAAATTATTCAACTAAATTAATACACAATTATAAAATAACAAAAAAAATAGAAAAATTGCATTACAATAATCAAAATGCAATCTGTCGAAACATAACACCTCCAAGGAAATGAATTCATCCGTTTTGTGAATTTTTCTATTTTTAATTCTCCCGTGAAGTTATATCTGCATAACATTTATATAGATAAGTTATACTTACCTGATGAACCTTCTCGTTTGACATTAAAAATAACATAAATGCAACAAATATGTGGAAATTAAAAGAACCACAAAACACAATCATGCGTGCTGTTTGCATGGGTATAATAGCGGCCTCCTAAATCTAGTGATAATTATTTGTATATAATATCCACCCATCAAATCTTTTGGCTAGAATCTTTAAATTTAGAACCACTTATAGACATATTATCTCACCCTAGCCATTTATACCAGTATATGTAATTTGAAAAAAGGAGAAATTTTAATTTACTACTTTCATTTGTTTTTTTTGTTATCTGTCAATTTCTTTATTCAATCTTGAATATTGCAAGAAATTGTGCGACACACTTTATTTCTGTTGTTTTTCTCACAAATTTGTTTGTTTCTCACAAATGTGTTTTTCACACAAAATTGCAACAAACAATTTATTTTTCCTCATAAATTTGTTATCATTGCATTAAGGAAACATTGTTTATTAAATTTATGCGACAATGCTGGTTCTCAGCATTGCGCAAGTGTCAAAAACTAACTTTAATTGAAAATGGTTACACTTACAATGCAATGGCTCAAACATTACGAGTTTTCAAATCTGTGATTTTTCACAATGTTAAACGATTGCAGCAGACTTCAGAGTGTACAAGACGTAAAGGGTAACGTCGCAAGAGTAACAACAGAAAGGGACAACAGATTTATTGAAAGCAGTATCTTAAGAAACAGCACCTTGATTTCTTCTGAGGTAAGAACCAAGCTTCAGAAAGTGCAACCAAGTGACAGTTAGCACTAAGATCATTAGAAGAAGTCTTAATGCGACTCTAATAGGGGCACATTTGCTTGTCAGGTGACCTTTACTCACCACAGGTCTGTGAGTAGCTCAATCAAACTTTGCTTGTTCACACCGAAATTGGGATGATGACGCTTGAACAAAGATACTCCTTACTGGATGAGTCCACATTCTGTCTTAAGCCAGATAATTGAAGGGTTAAAGTATGGAGATGACCATGCGAAAAATACACTCAGTGTAACATTGTTGGAAGAGAGCCTTATGGTGGGGGGTCCGTAATATGAGTGATATTTCCTTAGGAGCATGTACGGAGCTACACATCGAAGAAAACAGGCCCCTGACTGCGGCAAAATACATAACGGACATTTTAAAGCAGATTGTGATGCCTTTTGTCCCATACATTGAAGATGATTTCTTTTGATTGCATTATCATAGTGTCGTCACCGTGGTGTGTTGAGTTACATACGGCCTTTGCCTGCGAGGTGCACTATGGGGACCCAGGTTCAATTCCCAGCCGCTGGACTGGTGTTCTAGTTGGCTGTAAGAGATTGCTCTCGTAGCAATAAGTCCGCCATATGTATCAATTACATACATTAAAGTACAGAAATAAATAAATAAATATTGGCTGACCTCACACTGGAGCCGTCGTTTTAGAGTATCTTACTGAGGGCGAAATTGAAGTTTTGGGGTGACCAGCACACTCGCCAGACCTTAATCAGAGAGAATGTGTTTGGGATAAGCTGGGAAAACAAATTAAGAAAAGAAATCCGATATCAGCTAACTTAAGTAACCTCAAAACAGCATTGATGGAAGAATGGAACCTAACGCAACAAAGTTGCATTGACTATCAAATAAAAAGTATGCCCAGACAGAACCAGGCAGTTTTTACAGCAAGACAAAGTAACACTAAATACTGACTGTATCATCTTCTTCATCATAAATCATCAGTCTTTAAAACAATATTCAATTTTCACTATGATAGGTCAACACTCCTTACATTTAAGATACTGGAACTCTAATTTGTTTTTTTTTGTTAAGTCTAAGTTTTTTTAGGTTTAAAAATGTTAATTTAATTAATTGATTCAATTCAATAATTATTATAACGCCATACAAGACAAATAAATTTGTTTTTATGTAAATTTTCCCCCTTTTTTGCACTTCTCTAAATATGTCCATGAGTGTAGTATTAATTGAAGGATCCACCTTGACACAAAAAGGTAAAGTTTTGAATAGCAAGATATATAGTTCCATCGCAAATCTTTAATATCGTCAACTACAGCTACAATTTTAATGATTTACAACTAATGAATTTATGGAATGGGATATGGATATTAAAATTTCATTTTTATTTTTCTTTCGATCCATTCAAAACTGATGAAAAGGCTGTTGGAATTCTGCAAAACAGATTGTAAATGAATACCGACGTTCATTTGATTGAATCGATCACAAACTACAGTTTGTGTCATAGGTGTTGACCGTACTGCCATTCTGCAGTCGGTCACCAGTCACCATTCATTTACAAGTTTATAAATGTTTATTTTTTACAAACTGCTGCGAATGCCCACTTTTGTACCATAAATATTTATCGTTCCTTGAAATAGCAATAATCAATTTGTTATTATTGAGATGAATGATTTGATGACGTGGTTTCTTTTTAAAGAGAATGTGTAAAATACGTCAACAATTTTTACTATTTGAAATATAAATGGATTTATTATATTATATTATATGAAGATATTTTTATTATATGAAGATTTATTATATGAAGATATATATATTATATGAAGATATTTTTTGGATCAGTCATTAGTCATTTACATAGAAAATTTAAAGACTAAAAAATATTGCTGGTGGTTTTTATAATAATTGTGATGGGTTAATCGTTAATAATCATTTTTCGTTTTGTCAATTATTTATATACATATATTTTGACACCCAATAATTTTCCGTAGTATTTTTGTTACTTATATATATTTACTATTATAAATGTTGAATTTACTGAAGAAAGACGTGTTTTGTAAAAACATTTAAATTTCAATTATGATATGGCAGGAAAACTGTACAATTTTTTTAACTACAGATGGTTGAACATCGATTAACAGTTCAAGCTATATAGCTATAACAACTCATTTTATTGATACAAATATGATAATCATAAACAGATCTAAATCAAGCAGCAACTTTCCAAAGTCTATTAAACATAACACAAAATACTTCATGTGATCAGAAAATATTACAAGTTAAAATAATTATGTGTAATATCTCAACAGTTTTTACATATAGACGGATACACCATTATAATATATACGCAGTCTGCAGCAGTATAGCACTCCTACGTTACGAAGAATAAATATGTATTTAAGTTATCATAATAAAAGTTATATCAGTTCAATTATTCGTCTGTTATACACAATGAATGTATTCTTTTGTGCCCGCTGACAGTAAATAGTTTGTAATACCTATTTAATATTCATTTACATACAGTGTCCAATTTATCGAAGTAAATGCGGCCGCCTTGCAGCTGGCACGATACGAGGTACGGCCATCTAACCAAATGTTCCCTAAGAAAAAATGACCCGTGAACCGAATAGAAACCAAAATATCAATCATCAATTATGACCATGCATGCCGGTACTTCGGTAGTGTGTAACATGTGATTTGAGCGAAGTTATCGATCCAATCAAACAATCGCAAATGACATTGCATGATTAGTATTAACGAAAAAGACCGAATCATTCACAACTTCGTGACTCGATCATTCGTTCATTTTAAAACATAGGGTCCCAGTGATTCGTTCATGATTCACACAACTCTAGTATATCTGATATTTGACATATAAAAATATTCAGCAAATCTATCAGATGGTGGAGCTTGGAACAAATTAAAAAGCAAACTCCGTGATTACATTAAATATGACTTTGGTAGTAATAGTAGAAGTTTTAAGTGTGATATGCATTTCGCAACTCGCTATCACAGCTAAACAGCTCGCATTATAATGAGTCAACAAAAATAAGTGAGTGATACTCTGTTATTTATATCGCACCAAATTTAACCTTACAGGTGAGCACATGTTATTTATGAAATATGGTGGAGTAGGCTATCCTACCTAAGCAAACTTCCTCTATGGAACAACACTGGGACACAGACCTGAATTTCATTATATAGACCTTTTGCTAACTTTTACTGACAATAAAGAAAAAGGATTATAATATTACTGGACTTTTTTCATTATTAACATTTTTTCATTTTTGTTTTTTCTTTTGACATCTAGTAGTTAATTGGCAAATGGAATTGAAATTGCACTAGACAAATTAAATGCTTTAACAAATATAAAAAAATTATCTTCGTTAATAACCAAACTTAATTTTATTAATGACAATCTTAAACGTTATGGATATTACTAATAAATACGGAAAAATACAAAGAAAATAAATACAAATCACAACATACCTTAAAACGAATACAATGCCGTACATTATCAGCTAATTTTTTTTCTACTTCAATTAAACTGAGATATCGACATCTGTTGTCATATTTAGGTATTTGGCCAGTTCGTTGTGCTTCTTTCCTCATTAAGTTCACACGACGATCAGTACAGAAGCAGCGATAAGCTAATCCATTTTGCAACAATATTTCAACATGTTGCCTTGGAACAAATTATTATAAAAAATATGTAATACGAGACAACGATTATATTTATTATTTACTGGTATAACTATATAAGAATTATTATTTGAAGAGGTCTATTACTAAATCCAATAATTCTGCTAGAAGTTTTCGGAAACATTGGTAAAATCAATTACGTCTGTAAAATATAAGTATTTGGTGATAAGTTTTAATACTGTGTAGAATCTTCAGAGAATATAAATGTTCAAAATTAAATACATTTAACTGACAATTTAAGTCAAATTTATTATTATAACTGTTTTTGGGAATGTAGCAAATTGATCCGTGTTAAAAATATTGTATTTCTATATTATCTTTCTGAGGTATTGCCTTTGGAATTCATATTTTTAGAGTTATAATAATTTGGTGAGGATTAATTGGATCATAAGAAAATATTTACACAATCACTAAATATAACAAATATAATTGTAGTACTATAAATACTTAATTTATTTCATTTCCATTTCAAATATAACTAAGTTCAACTTGTATATACTATAGCTTCAAAAACATTTGATTGTGATTCAAATAATTGTACTCAACATCGAATTACAACATATTTAATACATTTTGGATCTGAAAGTGACAGATTTATTTAAAGTGAAGAAGGTAGAAATACAGAAAGCAATAAACAATTTAAACCTGCAAAAATAGAAAGGTTGGATCCCCTTATTTAGTTAGGATCATGAATATTCACAACCATAAAAATCGAAAAGTCTACCAAAGCATTAAAGGCTTTTAGTATCATCAATTTTAATGAAACCTATTGATGAACTTGTTGTCATTAAACTTTGTCGTTTAATTTTTCTCTTTAAACTTTTAATATACATATAAAGTCTAGAATTGAAATAAACACTCCTAAGTATTTTATAACAATATAAAATAACAGGTGATAAATTTTAAGTGTTCACAATTGCTCACTAATTATATTTACGTACTTATAAAATTCCAATCGATCACTCTGTACATACGGACCAAAAAAGCCACCTTGTTTAGGACCTTCATTAATATTAATTCCAGCCCAATCTAAATCATCCGTTAACTTTTCAACTGCATAATCAACTTTTCTGTTCTGATCTGTATCTTCTATACGTAAAATCATACTTCCTCCGTGAGATTTTGCAAATAAATAATTATACAGTGCGGTACGGAGACCGCCTAAATGAAGATACCCTGTAGGACTTGGGGCAAATCTTACTCTTACCGTCTTCTTAACATAATGTCGACAGGATATGTAAGAAATATAATTGCAATTTACTTTTGTCATGTAACTAAAATATTGAATCATTTTGTCCATTAAAAATTGTATTAGTAGTAATTATTTTTAATACATATCCTATTACTATACATGTTTGTACGTTACAGTCATTTATGAATCGAAAACTGTAGAAATTATTCAGGGAATTTCTTAACTTATTTATAGTTCACAAATAAGTTGCCAACCGCCAACCACTAACAAACGTCATTCAATTTAGAGTCACATTGAGAGTCAATCTTGAATAAAGAAAAACTTTAAAACTTATCGATAATCTATATCGATAAAAACAAAAAATATATATCCCATGTCAGAATATTTTTTTTAATCATATACCACGTTGTTTCGCTGTATTATAAAATTAGAATATTTTTTTCAAGCCATTTTCTATCTAATTATATCTTATTTATTCAATGTATCAATTTCCACAAGACAATTTTGGCAGGTCGTGCTATTTACTTTATAGATAGAATTTTGAAATACTTAATTTATAATTGTAACACCGTATATAAAAAATGTAATCTATAATTTTTATATTCAAATTCTAATAATTGTTATAATGGAAATTTCTCCATTATAACAGTTATTCTATGAAATGTTATATTACGTAACTTTTTCTATTGAAAAAATTAATTATTTTATAAAAGATAATAACGCCATGCTTATATTTATGATAATGATATAGGTATTCATAGGTCAGACTATAAATAATGTGTAAATAATTCTGCCCTTTAAATTATTAATATTTATTTATGCACTTGGCCACGTTTATTAACTAATAAAACGAGTTGCTTTATATTTGTCAGAAAATTAATTGAATAGAACTATGTTTATTTAACCTTCTACAATTGAATAAAGATATTACATACAGATGAATTGTAAAAATAATAGATTAGAAAACGTGTAAGAAAATATCGATAAACTCGATAAATATTTCTCTATTAAACGTCAGTGAATTTTAAGGTTGTTCTTACAGCAAAAATTCATTTTTCTGATATTGGTATGAGAAGTTTTGCGCGTTCAGATGTCGAAATAATAGTGAAAGTTAATTTGTAAATTAAATATAACGGGAAATTTGTGAAAATGGTATGCATAATACCAATTTTTACAAAATCGAATATTTGAATAACCGATAAACTTATAAAAATATTCGTCAGTACATTACGTTGGATATTTTGAAAATATTAAAGGTTATAATGTAGAATTTGTTTTGCTTTCAGCACAAATTAAAGTCATCGCAGAGAGACAAAGTGAAAAAGTTTGTTGCTTTCACACAAACTAGTGAAAGTACGGCAATATATTGTCTAACGCAAAATGATTGGAAACTAGATTTAGCAAGTGATAATTATTTTCAAAACCCGGAGGCTTACTATAAGGAATCAACAAAACAAACGGTTGACAAAAAGAAATTGGAATCACTTTTTCTTAAATACAAAGACCCACAAGAGTGTGATAAAATTTCAGTAGATGGTATTATGAAATTTCTTGAAGATCTTAACCTCAGTCCAGATTCGATTATAGTTTTAATAATTGCGTGGAAATGTAAAGCTGCAGTTCAATGCGAGTTCACAAGGGAAGAATTTTCTACTGGCTTATTAGACCTAGGTGTTGATACTTTAGATAAATTGAAAGCAAAATTGCCAAATTTAGAAAATGAAATCAAAGATATAATGAAGTTCAAAGATTTTTACCACTTTACCTTTAATTATGCAAAAAATCCTGGCCAGAAAGGATTAGAATTAGATACAGCTGTAATATATTGGAATATAGTTCTTCGAGGGAGATTTAAGTTCTTGGATGCTTGGTGTAAATTCTTAGTAGTAAGTAATATGTTTACTTTTTATATTGTGTAAATATAGAAATATGAATATACACACACACATACTTGTGTGTATGTATGTACAAATATTAAGTGGTTATTTTTAGGATGATTGCAAGTTATATTTGGAACAGTATTTTTAACAAAGATTTCAAAAACTGAAAAAATACATATTCAAATGTTTACTTATATATTTATATACAACAGTACAGATATAGAACAGTGCAGAAGTAGTCAGTTGAGAAGTTTTAATAATTTTAAAATTATAGATAGAATAATTATATGTCTTTTTTTCCCCTTTAAATCAATTATAAATAATTGATTTTATGATCATATAAATGTAGCTGTTATTGGAATGTTGAACACATTTTTTTTATTATATTACGCTGCTTTATAGAATTTTTGAGAAATTTATCTTAAAATTATAACCATACAAAAATTATTGAAATACATGTACACCGTTATAATACACACAATATTGTCAACACAGGTTGACGTCAACCTTCAGATTAAATGCAATGGTTTGATTTCACAAAAAATTATGATATTTACTTTATATAAGGTAAGTGTACTCAATTCCGTGATAGTATTTTAACGTGGAAGTTTTTTAATTAAGTCACAAAATTCGAAACCCATAAATAAATTTGCAATTTTGTGTAATACCACATCAAATATACCTATATATAGCACACTTTCAAATATAAATAATTGTCAAAAAAGCCGTTGCGAGCTTCTGAGCACATCAGTAACAGCCGCACTGCGTATGAGTACATTTGTACTGCCATGAGTGTAAGGCATAGAGGCAGTGTACATAAGCATTTCAAAAGATACAAGTAAGTTTTTTCTATTAAAATTTGTGAAATTATTGATTGATAGTTATAAACAAAATGTTTTAAAGCTATTTCTTTTTAATTTTCCATTTTCTAATTCCCATAATTATGTTCATAAATCTACTAGTGGTGACCTTTATTGCTTATTATACTTTGACCCTTATTGTGCATGCTTCCACAATTCGGAAGTATCTACAATTACGTATAACAGATACAATAATATTATTTTTGACTTTCGCCAATAATTGGTGTTGAATATCATTTAAACATTTTTATCAATAAATTTAGTAAACGCAATAAATTAGGGGATATATTTATTTTCTTTTAAGCCTTTTAATCCATTAAAAAGTAGTTACTTTTTACCTACAAAATATTGGTGTATGCTGTCGAAATCAAATTAATGTTATTTTATAAATTAATAAATAATAATTAGTTATCACGTAGTTATAGTTTATATATGCCATATTCAGTTCCCAGAATAATAATAATTTTTCACTCGTGTTCAAAATTCTGGGAGTATCACGTTTTCACTCGAGTTAATTCTAAGAGTATCAGGTAATAACAAGATAAGGAGAGTAATTAGTTTTCCTGCTTTCATTCATAAGACTAGTGATCCTGAAATAAAATAAAAGCATAAAAATAGTTAGAAAATTATGAACTTATCTGTTCCATTTACATTAAGGAAGTTTTTAATTATCTATTAATTAGCTTCATATTATGTACACTCCATATTATATATTATAAATTAAGTACATATGCAGTTAGTCTTGTAACGGATGAAGTACATGTAAAATTAGTAACAAATCAATCATAAATAGAGAAATAAATCAACAAAAATTTTTCAGTTTTCTTTTGACAGACGTAACATAAAATAAATCGACAACATTTTTACAGTTTTCTTTTGATACACGTAACATAAGAGACAACTGATAGGTTTAGTGGGCACCATTTTTCTTTGTCTTCCTGCAAAATTTTGACAGTTTACTTTTAACGCACATAATGTACGAAATAGCTGACAACCTATAGTGAGTGCCATTTTTATTTTTGCACACGCATATTCTTCTTGTTTTATTGTGTTATGTTCATCTATCTCTCTCGTTTGTTAACTAAGTACCTATTTTCCGATAGATTCGTTACATTCTGACGTCACAAATGTTGCGTAGGAGGACATCCGACCTTCGAGTAGTTCCACTTCAAAAATACCTATAAATAATACATATCCTTAAATTGATATGAAGTTAGGTATTTGCTTAATAGTCCAAGGGTCTATGTATCATAAAACAAATTTATTAATCCTCCCGGGAAGAATAATAATGTAATAGCTAAACTTAAGGTAGGTCTGGATGATGTACTTTTTATCATCATAAATATGAAGAGTAGAAATGTCTCGAAGAATCCATTACGCATAAACAATTGTATTAAAGTTTCTTCAACTAATAATTATTTAAGTCCTTTAAATGATGTCAGAATGTGGGTTTTGGTATTTCCAGTATCATTCTGTAATTTATTTAATGAGTCATCCATACATTATTATATACTCCTTCATCATATTGATAATTGAAACAATAGAAATTAGCAGTGAGTTTTCTAGAACCACTAAACTTAGCACATATTAAAGAAATAGTCTGTACTTAAATCTACTCCGGTCACTTTCAGTGTTTGTCCCTGAGTTTTGGTAATAGCCATTGTGAAAGAAAATTTTATTGGAAATTGAAGGTGCTTAAATTGGTTAGGTAGGAGGGAATCTACAATTTTTTTAAAATAAATTATTTCTTTTGTCCACTCAAAGAAAAAATTCATTAATGATTTGATTTGTAATCGAATCCCGATTCGTGATTTAGGCGGTTTTAAATTTTTTTATAACAGGGTAAACAATCTACCTTCAAAATAAGTTTGTGAACCATAATTCCAGGTGGATTTAAAGAGATTAAAAATTACACTAAAAAATGTTTGGTTTCTTCGGAATCTAACATTGTTTAAAGTGAATCGTATATGTTGTTCATTAGTATATAATAAACTTGCTCTCTCTTTGAGTCATAACAGCGTCTGTGAGCCGGGATACAAGATATTGTCAATATTGATTTTACCAATACTCATTGACCATTATCTACTTAAAGTAACATTTTTTTAATACATGTCAAAGAGATTAATGGCTTATGAAACCATAAGCCATTAATGTGTTTGACAGTTAATGTCAGTTTTAATATTGTTAATAATTGTCATTATTTATTTGTGAATAGAAAATACTACAGGTGAAATAATAAGTATGGTACAGAAATTTTCTTAGATCTAATGACAAAATAAAAATTAAGTTACATACCTTAACTTTAACTTTATATTATTCAATATTTTATCCATAAAAAGGTACCTAGCTTCGCTTATGCAGTTATCCTATAAGCATCATCGACACGGCCGGTTTACAGCTAGCCCCTGTTGATATACACACACACACATATACATACGCATACAAATACACAGATACGTACATAAACACATACATATATCCACATAAACATACATATACACATACAGACACACACACGCGCTAATATATATATATACAACATATAACTACATACACGTTATTACTTAATGAAGAGACATAGCGCAAAAAAAAGAAATAAAAATCTAAATTCGAAAAACAAAAGAAAAAAGGAAGATACTAATAATAAATATAATTTAAATCAAATAATTTCGAAGTGTCCATGTTTTTCGTTTATTCTGTTTGCATTTGCTTGGTCAAAACCACTTACGAATTGAACTTTCTAAAGTAGTCATGCATCCGACGGTCTTCAGAGGCGGAGGGAGGTCATTCCAAATTTTAGTTTTGTGATGTTCCAGGATTAAGAGAAGTCAGTCTTTGGCATGCGGCAATGAGCACTGCCGGACCAGTTTAATATGTTGTAAAGATATTTTGGCTCCTTTGTTGTGAAAAGTCTACGCACAAAAGCAGAGAGTGTGATAACTGCGACAAAGGTGCTTTCGGAGCATTCCATACTCATTTAAATAGGGTGAAACATAGGATCGCCGTGGAACGCCGAAAGAAAAACGCATGCATGCATTTTAAATTCTATGGATTAAATTGGCTGTTTTTGAAAGTAAACGTTTGCCGTATATGATATCACCATAATCAAGTACAGAAAGAATGCGGCTTCCAACTAGAATCTTCCCAACGGGAACAGAGAGATAAGAGCGGTATCTGTATAGCATTTTGAGATGCAACAAAATTTTGAGACGCATAATTTTTGCAGTTATGTGTTCATGAAATCTCAGTTGTGAGTACATTATGATGCCTAGATAATAGGTTTGGCTTTAATATAAAAAAGGAAAGCCACTCAATGTTGACAAATCATTTTAAAATCGGTACTGCGTATCGGTATCGGTACTGCGTGCGAAATACTGCGTCTCAGTGATCTTATCTCTTGGATTCCTCCATTACCACTGATCCTCTGGTCTTATACATTTTTGTGGATTGACAGTCTCCTTAGGTCTTTAATGCTATAATGTGTAATCTCCTGGTTTACTGTTTTGATTTTCAGGTCATAGTAGATGTATTTGTTGCTTTTGTAGTGACGTTCACAATTGATGTCAGTGTTTGGCCTGGATCTTTCAATTATCTCAATATTGCTATTGCTGGCCATTCCCCATAATTGGATATCATAGGGGTCCCTATTGGTTTCAAGATAATTTTGTAAAATGCCAGCTTACTGTTTATGCTTAATAATGAATGCTGTTCCATTATGCTGTACATGTTACTTAGTTCTGCATCAAATTGTTTTCACTTAGAGCAGATGTGTTCTTACTATGTTAAAATATTTTGCGTGTTCTTCATTATTTAATTTTATTCGTCAAAAGGTATTTCTTCTCAGGGTGAATGTTATGTGTGTAGATTTGGTTTGATTTGCTTTCATAGTCCTGATTTTTAACTATTTTTCCATTTTATTGAGGTGACTTTACAGGTATTTGAATGTTATCTCTGAATTGTTTTGAGTATATATTGCAACTGTGGTGTTCTCCATTACTGATAAGTCATAAGTATAGAAAATATACAGTATCGGTCCTGATATACTACTCTGTGGTACACCTGACGTAATTTCTTGCAAATCTGTAATCTCATTGTTACTTTTTACTTCAGAGCATCTTTTATTGAGGTGTGTTTGTGTTATATGGAAAGAAAAATATGGCAATGTCTTTTTAACTTTGTAAAATAGAACCTCATGCCAGGCTTTCTCAAAGACTTGGCTTAATCGTTTAAAAAGGCAGCCAAACACTATTCTTTTTTCTTTAGTGACCTGCTTATGACATCGACAATACTATGGACTTATTCTATTGTACCATGATCATCTTGGAAAGCAAATTGATGACTTGATTTGAAATATATCTGTTAAGTGTTTTTTTTTCTCTGCTTAACAGAATCTTTTTGAGGAGTTTTCTAGTGACTGACAAAACGCTTTTGGGTCTGTAAGAGGTAACTTCTTGTGATGATTTGCCAGGTTTTTGTAACATTACCATCTGCACTATCTTCCACCATTCTGGGGAAAATGAGTGTCTCTCACAAGCATTAAGTAGTTTAAAAATTGCCATAACACTTTTTTTTGGTAGTCTTTAGAAGTTTTTAGAAGTTGCATCCACAAAATTATAGCAGGGGATTTTCCTTCTTATAGGGTTTTTATTATTTTAAGTACTTCTCTAGGACTCTTACTTTTCATGGCAGACACATTTGTTGTGTACTGTATGGATACTTTTTGATATCAACATTTTGCTCAGAGTATGTTTCGGCAAATGACTGGAAGACAATACTGAAATAGTCAGTGACTATAGCTGCCTCTTCTGCATTTAATCTGGGCCTCGTCCCATTACAAATCTTTGTGTCATTGACTTGTTCATTCCTACTCTAAGTGATTAGTTCATTCCTACAGCCATCTGTTGAAACGAACTACTCACTTTACAAGGTAAAGTCAAATTTGAAAAAATGTCTAATTTGAAAGGAGATGTTGTTCAAATTTGCAATGGAATTCTGTTTTCTCTCTAGAATGTCATGTTAGTCTTTTTTAACTTTTAATTTTTGTTGTTTTTTGTGGGTCCCAAATCTTCGAAAAATGGTGGGAAAGCTTCTTTGATGGATGTATGTAGCACATTTACTATATGTCTGACTTTATATCCTTGTTCTTTTTCTGTTCTTCTTTAATTGAAAGAGTATCTTCAATGGAGTGCATTCCTTGTAATATAACTATATATACTCTTTCACTCGTAAGTATAGTGAGATATATTTATTGTGATACAATTTTCTCTTATTGTTTTTTATGTTGGTATGTCATATGGCATTAATTTAATGACATGACCATATTGTGATGTGGTCAATGTGTACGATTTATTGTCTGTAGTGGTCTTATTTAAAGTTTCCTTTAGAAATTTAATACCATAACTTCTGCCACAAATATTGTTTCATTCTTTTGGATATGTAGTCTTTAAATATGTTTGATGTGTCTTCATTATTCAAAATTTGAAAATGGTTTTATATATGTATTGTGAAAGTTAATTTTTTTTACTGTATGTCTTTATTCTGCATTGGATGTGTTTATTTATTTTCTGTCTTTTTAGGGCACTTTTTCGCTCTGCCGCACATATTGTATAATCAATTGCGCTTTGTTTAATATCTCTGAAGGAAATAATTTTTCTCTCATTGTTGTTCTGCTATTTTTAAGATTATGGTAAAAATATCAGAACAGTGTACCATACCGAGAGTGGCCATAAGATACTTCTCTTGCATATTCAATATTGATTTCTGTGTTAATATTATCTTGTAGAAAAAGATCCAAATCAGTAATGGATTTACTTGAAAACAAATTAACTACTTTTTTAATTAAATCAAAGCTTCGTCAAAAATGACATTTCTCGTCGTCTCTGATGCAGTATATGTTCAGTCGTACTTTCTCCATTATTATTCAAACCATTCAAGGAATCAATAACTTGACAAAATGCTAAAATTATAGCAAATAAACATTGTAAAGATTGAACCGAGCAACATAATGCAACCTATAATAGTGTATTTTCCCAATGAGAATCATCTTTTACTAGTACTTAGCTTTATATGCTGCTTGAAATATATTGTAAGTAGCTTCTTGTACCGTTTTTAATTACTGAAAAGAATTAGGGTTTTTATAACATGCAGCAAGAACGATGATAAAAATACACCATGTTATTTGGATGCACTGTATACTCTCTGCCAATGGCAACAGTTTTTTCAATAAAAGGATGACTTTCAAATAACCTTATCTCTTGTTGCTGAAATTTTTTGGTTGTTTGATTCCATGTCTAACATTCATTACCTTTTGTCACATGTCAGTGTTTTTGCAAAATCGTCATTTGTACATAAATTGAAAAATGCAATAAAAATTATGTCACGGAGATTGTTCACAACATCATGAGTATTTACTTTCGGTAAAATAAACTCATTTTATTTCATGTGTTCATCAAAAATGTTAAGTGATTGTATTGTATTACCAACTTATTGTCTATTTTATTATTCTGATGATTACAATGTTCCTGCCTTCATAACAAACAGGTCCGGTTTGCCTTATTATTCATATGTGTCTGGATCTTCCATTTTTTCATGAAGATAACATAGTCCAGTACAAGTTGACGGCAATATTACTAACTACCCAATGTCATTAATATTTTCATCAACAGATAAGGTGTCGTACAAGTGAATGTATTTTTGAGCTTGTAATTTAGTTTGATTATTTTTTATATATGCTAGATATTCTAATTCTATTTTACCATATTTTTTGGTCAAGTAAATATTGAGTTAACTATATTCCACAAAGCAAAGGTTAAAATTATTTCCTTTGTCCCATTATTCAGTAACAATAAAAGTTCATAAATGAAACAATTTTTCAGAGCGGAGCACTGGTAGCTTGATCAATTTGAGAAATACTTATTGAATAAGTTCTCTGCCTCAAGATAAAATTAGTGGATAAAATGTTGTAGGACCTTTTCAACTATTACCAAGGTATTTTTGTTGTCTCGATTATGCAATTTATGAGTCATTTTGGTGTGCTGATTACGAATATTTACATAGATTTTCCTCAACACCCTCAGTTTTTTTGGGGATAATATTATAAATACATTTAAATGACGTTAGTGGTATCTTGTTTTTTTTTAACCGAAGCTCCGATTGTGAGATTTTCGTTTAAAACTCATGACTTGGATCATCTCGTTTTAGCAACCAACAATAGTCTGCCATCATCCTTTTATTCCATCTTCCCTGATAGCGACGTTCTGTCTCTTTCAAATCCTGGTGAAATCTTTCACCTTGCTCTTCACTTACAGCTCCCAAGATATCAGAAAAGTAGTCGAAGTGTGAATTAAGGAAGTAAAGTTTAATGCTCGTCAAACATTCCATTTTCCCTTATGGATTCCTAGGAAATTGTTCACTACTCCCTTAAAAGATTTCCAGGCTTCTAATTCAATTTCACTTCGTTTTTCATCGAAAGTTGTGTCTTTCTTCAATTTTCTTATCTCTAGACCAACGAAAATGCCTTCTTTCATTTTAATTTCAGATGGAGATGGAAAAATTTGGTGTAATATTTAAAACCTTCTCCTTCTTTATTCAGCGCTTACGCAAATTGTTTCTTCATTCCCAGTTTTATGTGTGAAGGGAGTAGTAAATTTATAATTCCCCAGGGACTAATTTTTCTCTCCAACATTTTTTGGCTCGAGGAACTAGTTCAGTTGTCGGCGGCCACTCTTTCTTCATCCAATGTTGTCCTCTGTCTCGACTATCTTACTCGCAGAGAACCACCTTGTTAACCAAGCAGCATACTTATAATTTTTAAATCTACGCAGACTATCCAACCGTGTTGTGCATACTTTATTTTATCCAACACATTTTTCATCGTAGCATTCTTTCAAATGTACAGAATGGGCGACTGGCAATGAAGAGTACTTATTGCCATTATGCAAAAGGACTACTTTCAAATTTCGCTTTGATGAGTTTATGAACAATCTCCATTCGTTCGCGTCATATTCGATGTTAACCATTTTCACTAAGCCAGGAATGTCTGCAATACACTAGATCACAGTCTTCAGCAAAATGTGGTACAAAGTCTTTTTCTCTGTTGCGATACTAAGAAAATGAGGCGCCAGGTGCAAGCATATTCTTTTCCGATAGTCTTGATCCGAGGAGTTCAGCTTATTGCTATTAATACAAAAATCCATTAATCTACCCTCATTAACTTGAATTGTTGCTTGCTGCGGACAATAGAGTTTAGTGTCGCCATAGGAAAAAATATTGATTTTGATGTTTCCGATACTTGATATTTTATATTGAAATATTAAATATCGCCAAATAATACTGCAACCATTCAGTGTGTTCTTTCTTCAATAAAAACAATTAGAATAAAATATCAGTTCTTGACTAGGTAGGCCTAGATAGTTTTGACAAAAAAAAGCTAAATAACTTTTTACCATTTTTCCCATAATCGACAGCCCAAAAACTATCAAAATTAGTCATCAAATCTGAAAGGGGAAAACCATTGTAAACCTGTGTATAATTAATCTAGTCATGCTAATGACAAATGAATTTTTAGCAGTCGGAACAATGCCGGCTGTTTCGCTACCTCTAAGGAAAAGTTGTAGGGGTTGGGTGATCTGACTAATCACAGCTCAAGATTCATGAAACATTCCAAAGGGGAATGTTCTAGGACCCAAATTTAAGTTTTCTAGAATATTCTGAAATGTTCCGTATCTACAATGCAAAAGCTTCTAAAACAGCTCCAGCCTTTCACATCTTCAAGAACTTTCCTTAGTCTCTTTTCTAAAATATTTGGGAACTTACCATGCTCTCATAATTGACATCTAGGATTTTCTGAAGTTATCCCTACATTTCTAACACTAAAACTTTCCAGAATACGTCTCTTACACAATAATGAATAGAATAGCATCAAATCCGCTCAATACAATTGAAGTTATGAAAGGACAAAATGTATGTATATTAAATGAGAAATATATCACTATAAATTTCAATTTGATCAGGATTTACAAAGAATTTAGAAATAGTTCTCTACAGCCGACAAGCATTTTAGTTATTTTTATACCCAAGAAAAATTATTTTATATATATATATATATATATATATGTATGTGTATATATATATATATATATATATATATGTATGTATACATATATATATATATATATATATATATATATATAAAACAAGACATTTTGATATATGTATATAAAGATCGATACTTAGATCTAACCACCTAAATATATCTAAAATAATTGATAAGGATTGCACATTCTTACCTTGATAAGAATGTGCAAATTGTGGTTGAGCAATGCTTCTGTTTATTCTTTCCTTTTATTATATTTCCTCTATGTACATCTTATATTAGTTATCACTAACTTTTATTAATATTTACTTCAGGAACATCACAAAAGATCAATACCAAAGGATACGTGGAATTTGCTGCTGGACTTTGCTATGCATATAGATGAAGACATGAGTAATTATGATGCAGAGGGTGCATGGCCAGTACTCATCGATGACTTTGTTGAGTGGTCTCACAAGCAGGGCCTCAACCATGACAAATCAAAATTGACAGAATCTAATTATGGCTAGTGATATGTAAAAGGGTTTCTTTTGACATTTGATTTTCATGCTTCACAGAAAATTTTGACGACCTAAACGGTATAGAAACTAAATTAGTACAGGTGTTTGAATCAGGATGATATACTAAATATACGGCACTGTGTTCATAATACTACTGAGTGTAGAGTAATCTTAACGATCGGTGTGTTCCTCTAGAGTGGCAGTGAAGTGATTTGTTTTTTAAAACCGACGTAAACCAAACCAAAAACTATGAAGAAATAATTTAGTGAACAATAACAAATATATATTTTTGTGTTCTTGGATTTGGTTAGATAAAGATAGGATTTTGATATTTTATCTAATTTAAATGTTCACTGCCTCGTTACTTACTGAACACAGTACAGTCATTCTTTCATTTTTATCAATTATTTACTTTAACAAATTATATTTATCACGTTTTTTAGTTTGTTTTCAATCTGCTTCCCATTTTGATAGTCGGAAAATTCAAGAAATAAGTTCAATAAACAATTTCACTGTCAACTGTTTGTTCCAGTATGTTAAACATCAGGTATTGAAGTAATAGTCATTAACCTAAAGTTACTCACAAATTCTGTATTTTTTTTTAATGTTTCATTATATATTTTCTACTGAATTCTCCAGAATATATTTAAGATTAAATTGTAAATATTGTAAATACTATATTAACTAACTATAATTTTGATGACGTCCTCTTAATAACATTGCGAGAGTATTGCGGAAATATTACCAATATAACCTAAGATTTTAAAATGGACGAGTCCTTGTTTCCTAACAAATTATTATCCTTGTTTCATAACATATAAAAACATGATAAAATATTTTCGAGTAAAATGCTTTGCTAATGAAATTTATTAATTTTCAAAATTATTATAAAATTGAGGCAAGTTATAAATTATCAAAAAAGTATCAAACTTTTGTTTAAATGTGTAATATCTTTATCTAAAAGAAATTTAAAATATCTACATTTGAATGGCATAAATGAAAAAGAATAAATATTATTTGTATGCTAAAAATAACAATTGAATACGTTGCTGTTTTTCATAAGCATTAAATAATATTACAGCAATTGATCTACAAAATTAGGTCACTACAAATCAAAGGCAATTAAAATTTTAACCAGTCTCTTTTATTAATCCGATAATGTAAATATCTTTGTTAATAATAAAGTGGAGTAATAGAACTCCTACTGCCTTTTAACAATATCTTTAGACCAAAGGTTTTGCAGAAATCTTAAGATGGATAAATATTAATTCCAATCATTAAACAAAAAATAGAAATATTGCCACAATCTTCCTCAATAAATCTCATTAAAGTTGATAATTAATATCTATTAACTAATTATTGGTATAACACATAGGTTGATATTTACTGCCTCAATAGCTTAAAATTGGTTTCTGGAATAATTTCATAGCATAATAATTCCAGATTTTTATGTTTCCTATTTTGCTTACACTTTCAAATTACAAGATTTGTTTTCATGTTTATGTCTTAAATAAACAAGCATATTTAATAAAAATTAACAACTATTATGTTAAACTAATTTTGTATAATATAAATATGTTACTCCGTGTTCTTTTAAATTTTAATCTGATTTTATATTTTTTTCAAAATGTCCTAATTTTAAAACATAAATGATAAAATGCAAGTTTGGAAAACTTTTAAACAATGAAAAAAAGTATTTCTATTACCACTACTATGTATCAATTGAAACATGTTTTAATAAAACTTCACAAAATATATATTTGTTTTGTACTTATAGTAATGTATAATTAAAGTTTAGAGGATATTAAACAAAAGAAAAAAACCTGTGTTTATATTGATCAATTAATGTGAATTGAATGTATACCTTGCTTATTTAATTTAAATACACATTTATAATTATAATTAAATACATAATTTAATATTATATTACAATTTCAATAGCAACCAATTTTATCTACCACACATGCTTACTGCTGTTTCAACTGGTACATCTGCTTTTTCTTTAGAGCTTTATTTACACTTATAGCATTTTATTCCAGTATTATTGAAAATAGAAAATTAGAAACAAATCATTTTAAACTTTCCTTGGAATTTTCAATCACTTTTTAATATTTCTAGACAACAAAATATCAATGAGTAAATATTACGGTACTCTAAAAAATAAATTCATTAAATTTAACAATGAGCTAAAATTTGTCTTTTTTTAAATTTATTTTTCCAAGGAAACTTACTCTTCTTATAACTTGGCACTGATACATTGAGCAAATTAATATAAAATGTATTTAATTGAAAAATATTAATAAACACACAATGAGTATAGAATATAATTAAATAAAGAAATATTTGTGGTACATGAACAATCCAATTACTCCATGTTCACAGCTCTGAAGCCTAGAAATAGGCAATAAAAAATTGAAATATGACTGTTATCATCTGTATCATAACATAATGCCAAATACTGTGTTAACAATGCAACATGCAAATTATTGGGTCACCTTTATTTGCTCTGGTCACTATTGGTCATTCAATATATTCCCAGGATTAGAGCGTTTTTGTTATAAATCTTTTATGTAAAATCCTATCAATTGTCTTCTGTGCAATGAGCAATTTAAAAAGGAACATGACCGTGATTACTCCAATACATGCTAGGAAGGCATCAGGTAATTGCCTTCAAAAGATATGATATTCTCATTTTTAAAATAATCTGTGATTTCACTAGTTAGTCACAAGGGAACAGTACAGTTGTAGGGAATTTAGTTTGAGACCAACTTTCGTGTAATTGGTGCCAGCCCAAGGCTAATTTTAGGATGTAACAAGATCCAAATATGATGCCCCTTGCTTGCCCCTAATATATTAAGTGTAAAACCAGAGGTGCATTTGAGAATGGAAAATCTTGACATCTTAGATCTCCGTCTAATTTATCGATTGAAAATATCCATCTCCTTGGCATTGCAATACTTACAGTTCCTTTAGGATGAGTTGATTTAGAATGCCAAATAATTATGTAGGCATCAAGGTATATTTATTATATTTATTTATTACAAGAATTACTTTTAATAAATAGGTAGTTGTTTTATTTACTAACTTTAAGAATAAAATTTGGTCAACATTATTTGATGAGATCAATAGGTGTAATAAATTTTGGTAAATGGTACTAATCATATAATTTAACAATGCTTATAAAAATCTATTGCCAGAGAACAAATTTGAAATAAATCTTCCCTTACACACTTTTTCCTTCGTTTATGATCTCATATGACAATGTCTGAACTATATCATTTTCAAAGGAAAGTCAGATCATTTTCACCTAAAATACGTTTTAATTAGCTTAAGTTTACTAAAGTCATTGTAAAGGGTATAGTTACAAAAATTCGGAGAACTGTCTAAATGTTAGAGAACCTGTCTTGATATTTAATACTAAGATCTGAAGGACTGCTTTTAGGTAACCGTTGTCATTGTGTACAAACTTTTTCAAAAACTTGATTAAAGTTTTAATACCAAAATATCGATATTATGATTATGTGCTAACATTTTCTAAAAATTTAGGCATGCTTCTTTCAAATTTTTGTTGGTCTTATTCATATCATAGAGGAATAACCAGATCTAATTAATTGTAGAATGTTGTATGAAGCGTGTCTCTATTGAGTATATAGTAGTTACAACATTTGTGCATCACTTTTGAGGCATCTAACAGGTCTACATAATGAGAGTGTTTATTGCGTGGATTTGCTGACACGATTTACATGGAATACAACATTCTACCTAATGACTAAAGATAGAAAAAACTTGAACTTTTCCAAATTGGTTACAAGCGATTTAGCTTCCGAACTCACTGTGAGATTAGTAGAACCTTCTTCCTTGGCATTTTTTACTACAGTATACTGATATCGCACCTCTTGCAAGATGTTGACTACTTTCCCATCTTGTCTCACAAACCGTTTTTAAAGTTAAGTTCTTTACATATTTCAATATAGCTTCCCACTATTTTTTTAAGTTTGAAAAAAAAATAGTAGTAGATACGAAATAATGAAACTGATTTGACTGAAGTTATAACTGAATCAACCATGACAAGTGTCCGACTATAGCAGCCGCGAGGATTAAAAAACAACCTGGGAACTTTTTAGATACGTGACTCCGAACTTTTTTTGTTGCCCAAACATATTAATTTAATTATCGTAACCGTTTCCTTTACATTTATTCACATTATTGTCGTCTACAGCTCAGTCTAAAATATTACTGTTAGGCTTATAAGCCAAAAAGCATTGACATACACAAAATTCATCAACATCAAAAAACCTAAATGTGACTCTTATTTCTTTGATAGGACTTATATAAGATGTGTAATCTAAAATAATCAAGAAATATTTGCATTTAATTTTTGATATGGTCTGCCCTGTATATTTTCCTAATATAATAATGATTTGTTTCCTTGTGAATTTTCCCTTGCAAATGCTCTGTTGCAACTGGCAAAATTTTCCCAATAACTGGACTTAACCCAGAAAGTTTCCTTTTTTTTGGTGTATTTAATTTGTCACTACTGACACAAAAAGATAAGTTATGTTCAACCAAAAAAGATGTAATTGCCACTATTTTTTCCCAACACAGAAGCCTACGTGGATTTCTCATTCTCTAGTTGCCTTTTAAGGTTTTTATCAATTCTAATACATATCTCTATTTTTTTTTAAATTTTGAGTTCTTAGAAAACTGACTGTCAGAATTTTGTGAACTAGGGATACATGTGACCAATCGCTAAAATTGGCGTTACCAAGTTTACAGATCTTTTCCGATCATAATTTGATATGACTTGTAATCTACTCACGCTAGCAACTTGGATATAATAATGTGTTCTTATCCGTATTTGCTGTCAAATCAAAGTGAATAGAGTTTATAATACATATGTGTATATATATTTATATATATATTATATATAAATGTATATACTTTTGCATAAAAAATGGGCGGTTTTGATTTTGTCATATTGTTAACAAAATATTATTTATTAAGAGGTTGTATTAATTGTAATTGTTACTGGCAGGTATAGTGTATTCTGGCAAATAAAAACGAACGTTTTAAATTTAAAATTTATTCTACGTACGTACGTACATACGTGGATCTCAAACAGAAGCTCGAGGACGTCAGAGGTACACAAGTAAGCCTATCAGAAGTCAGAAGTTGATTTCAGGCCGTCAATATACGTAGCTATCGCCCAGGTCGGGGCCCTACATTGCTCCGTGAGCATCGAGTTGCCAGATTGAGATTCGCTCAAAATTTTTCGTCATGGACTCGACAAGACTGGAATAGTGTTTTATTCTCCGATGAAGCTCGTATATTGATTAGTGGTGAGGATCGCCGTCGGTGAGTCTTACGAAGACCTGGAGAACGCTTCGCAGAAGTGTGCTTTGAGGAAATCACCCCTTACGGTGGAGGCTCTGTAATGTTTTTGGGCCGGTATCAACTCAGATGACCGTAGTTTTTATTGAAAATGGCACATTTAATACGCAAAGGTACATAACAGAGGTTCTTATTCCTCATGCCCAACCCGCATTAACAGCAGTTGGAGGCGAGTCCATTTTTATGGACGACAACGCTCGCGCCCACCGGTCTAGAGACGTTGATGCGTTTATGCAGGAGGCCGGAATTCGTTGGTTAGACTGGCCAGCTAGAAGTCCCGACCTCAATCCGATAGAACACATATTGGTTAATCTCAGACGACGCGTCAGAGCCGTAAAACCAGCTCCAGAAAACATTCAGGCCCTTAAAAATGTGATCGTCGCTGAATGGGAACGTATTCCTCAGTAAATAAAAAACGCCGACGAAAGCATACCTAGCAGATTAAGCGCATTGATTTTAGCTAGAAGAGGACAAACTCGTTACTAAATTTTCTAATTTTATGTTAAATTAATAAAAAATATTCAAAAATAAACTTTAGCCATTTTTATTGTACCAGTATGAAAACGCTCGTCTGTGGACTTTACGTTTTTTTTATTTATTCGCATTTTTAATGACTGAAGTAGGTAAAAACAATATCTCAATAATAAATAACAATATTCTCATCATATCGCCATATAAAATGCATCAAATAATAATAAAATAACTCTGATATGGTTTATTCCTATAAGTGCCCGTTTTTATATTTTTATTTTATATAAATATATATATATATATATATATACGAGGGGCCGTTTTTAAGTTCGCGGAATGGAGCATAAGGAGTGAGAATAAAAATACAAAATTATTTTTCTTTTTCAATATATTCACCTACTACCCTAATACATTTTTCAGGTCTTCCAATTAGCTTATGTATACCTTCATAAAAAATTGTTTCGTCTTTGCCCGAGAAATAAGCTGAAACTGCTTCCTTTACTTCGTCATCGTTTGAAAACTTCTTTCCACGAAGTTCTTTTTTAAGGTTTGGGAACAAATAATAATCACTGGGAGCCAGGTCAGGACTGTAGGGTGGGTGTTCCATAATATCGAAGCCCACCTTGTGCAGGGCGGCCAGCTACGCGGCTTGCGTGAACGGGCGCGTTGTCGTGCAAAAACAGGACACATATGCTCAATTTTCCCCTTTTTTCTTTGATTGCTTCTTTCAACTTCTAAAATTTATTCATTCAAAATAAGAAAGATATATTAGGGTGTGTATGGCAATGTGTATAACTTTGTACAACTTCGACGAAAATGTTGAAAGAATGCCTTAACAAGCAAATTAAGTAAAGTATACTTGCACGAATACGTCAGCCACCAACTGAAATTTGTGCAGAAACCGCGGAAGCATGCCAGCATGCTTATCAGTGACAGCGCTTCGAAGTCGACTCGCCAACCAAAACGGCGGTAACACTGCTGCCAGGCGATGGCACCAAGGTGGGGGTGGCACCCCGCCCGCGACTCAATAAATGAGATCATTCATATACTAGCACCATGCTTGTAAGCAAAATATAGAATTTAGTTGGACCTAACTGCCAACCGAGAAAAATAATGACGCTATCCGAGGGAACAAAAAATTATGAGTGCTTCTCGTTTCTAAGTATAGTGTCATCTTCGTTCCAACCATTGAATTGTGTATTGGAACTTGAAGTAAGAATTAAAATATTTTTTCCTTTATTTATCACGCATTTACGTTCTATACCCTTACTTCAGCCCTGTGATGTTTACTTTTACAGGCAAAAAATATAAAAGATTGAACTTTGTAGTAATCAAAATAATTACAGATGCAATACAAGAGAAAACTCAGTGTCTCTATATTCCACAGAGATATACATTAGTTTTTATAAAGATTTGAAACTGCCAAAACCATGAAAAAGATGTTATAATTAAAATTTTCTCATCCATGCTCACAGAACTAAAAAAAACTAATGAGCCAAAATTGAAAACTGTTCTCAAAAGCATGTCAGTCACCTAAATTGCGTCAAATGTAACATAGGAAAACATTTATGAGCCTCCATATTTTAAAATTAGCAATTGGTTATTATTTGCCATTAGCACTTATTCTTTTAAGACATATAAATTGGAATAATCATTGTTAGATATGTTTATGACTTTCCTTTTAATCTCTTCTCCAGGATGTGCAAGATGATACCACCACGAGAGCAAAATTTTCAAGTTTTAACCTTAATAACGAAATTTATAAGAAATGTGAAATTTATAAGAAACTATCAATATAAAAAAGAATTTTCTTTTATAATACCAATGGAATAATAATAATAATGAAAAAAATTAGAGAATACAGAGTGAGACTTGAAACCTATAAATATTTTCTAAGCAAAAGCGTACTTTTTTCTTATACCTTATATATTCAAGAAATTGTTAACTCTAATCATCGAAACTTTATAATTAAACATTTTCAAAAGGTATTGAAACATTTTCACTAGGAATGGAAAGTGGTAGGGCAACTCATTAATCGCTCCAGGTTGGTTTGTTTAGAATAAACAACACTTGATAATGTATAATTTCTTAGCTTCACCTTGGTCAAGAAAATGAACATACATCTCTGTACTTTAGCACCAATAGTCACAGTATTTTTTACGACAGCACTTTTTAATCAATCGGTATTAAGTTTCATTATTTCATTTCCTAAAAATGTAGATAAAGTTATAAATATCAATCGTGCTTGCTTTTTTTGATATCATTGCCAGTATAGAAAAAATTAATTGACAATAAGTGAAAATGGTAAACTGTTCAAAGTAATATGAAAAACTAGACTTGTACCTCATTGTTAAGATAATTTTTATTTAAAAGAAACTTCAGATACAATTAAACACATATTTTTGCAAGTCATATATCTCAAAATATTGAAATATGGATGTAAGTAATGACATACTTTAGTATATGATCTGTGTGTTTGCCAAACATATCGTATTTCACAGGTGTCTCATATTTTAAGTGTCATTCCGGAACAATGTATTTTTGGAATTCGTAGCAAATGAGACGGTAGATGCACAAAGAGAGCGGTAGCATTCGTCTGTCAATGATGAGTGAAAGAACACATCAAGTTAACGTTGTGACTAGCATTATTGTAGTTCAATGCCTGCACTTCCTTAAGACAAAACGCAACCTTAATGAAAATATTCCCACTAATTATAAGCTACATTATGTAATACAAAGAAATTACGGTTTGAATTTTACCTTAGAGAGGAGAAAAGAATGTGGTTATACTCAATGGACAATTTACCCATTCTTATCAAAGAAGTCAGAAAAATGTTCTTTTGCACTTTATTTTTCGAAAAAAAATTCTGTTAAAATTAGTTTGATTTAAAAAATTATGAAGATTTCTATTTTAGCACATGCTAGTTGAAAAACGAACTTGCGCTGCAGCTATCCTGCCGATACTCATGTTTAATTTTTTTATTTTAAGGAAAACGTCAAAAAAATAATATAAATGGAATATGAAATGAATAAATGGTATTGTGTTTGTAGTTTAATGGATAGAAATTCTTCTATTGTCTACTGAACAAATTTTAAGTGAATTTTATATTGTTCAGTTAAAAATGGGTCGTACTTAGGCATTTTTGATACTACTTACAGCTAGTAGTGGATATACCTATTCCGAATACCTGTTTCAGAAGTACTACCTAGTATGCATGTGTGCGCGTGCTACGTTGTACGGACAATATTGGTATATCCATTTATTGAATGTTCATACAAGTGGCGGGTAATGATCATTCGTCCTTTACAGTCCAAGTTTGTATGTGTATTTTATATTTCTATACTGTTAATGCCTTAACGCAAATATTGTTTGATACATCTGAGTCATTTTCGTTTCGGGTGTTACTCAACTAAATTTTTTGGAAAATATTTTTGGTGTTTATATCGGGTAGCAGATGAAGAAAGAAGTCTCGAGGTATAAGCTGTCAAGCTCAAAAGTGTATACTTTGTTAAAAAAGAGGATTTGAAAAAAAATGGTGCTCACATTTATGACATTTGCTATGCCATGTGTGTGTGACTGTGTTCCATATTTGTGCGTTGTACCATATAATAAAAGAAAAAATTATTCAAATTCTCATGATTTATTTAAGAAACAGGTTAAACATTCAAAAATCAACTTCTACAATATTTTCTTGTAGGTAAGTATGTATTTACTCATTCTATATGAGATTCAATATTCTCTTATCAAGATTAACAATTGAAATTTAATCACATTTTGTAGCAGTAAAAATTTAAATGTCTACTCTTTTGTAAATTTTTGCATAATCTAGGTAAATTTTCCTTTATCGACTAATTAACCAGCTTGAGATAATCATACAATTTTGAAAATAGAACAGGTTCTTCCTTCTGAAGAAATCTTTAGTTAAAATTTAAACCTAAAGTGCAAAAGTCAAAATTAAAACGCATTTCACTCATAGTTGGATTAGGCTTGGGTAAAATCTTGATAATGTCATCCGATTCAATTGTAGATATATCCTCAAGATCATACCACTGTTGCTTCCCAACCCTATCACTCTTCTGGCTCAACAACCTTTTCCAGTCTAACTTTTTTACAACCTTCTCTTTCTATACTAGGTCTCACAACATTACTCAGAGCATTATCAAATGTGATAAGATTCGTATCCAGATTTTCTGTATCATTTTCATGATTAATCTGGGTAATACTCCAAATTAACATACACAGCAACATCATTATTTTATACCACATACAATATACTATCTATAATATTTTCAGCCTCACCACAATGAACGTCATAAATATTCGTAGGATTTCTAGATCCAACAGTCATTGAAATTCACATATACGGAGAAGCTCTTTTTGATCTAATAATGAGTACAAATTGCTGTCAATGGAAAAAGTCTGCATGATAGTTCTCTCAAGTATAATTTACATGTACTTTTGTAGCTCCATGAAATTTGATGAATTTTTTGGGTCCCGGTGATGAGTTTTAAAGTTTTGGGACTTTATTGTCTGCTTCAGTTACATCTTTTTCTCTGATGGTATATATTATTATGTTTGTATTAAGCATAAGCTTTGCAACAAATGTTTCAAAATCTGGTATATCTTGGCCAAGAGTTACTAATTTATCAGCAGTTCTCTCAGGAGTTCCACTGATATGCTTTACGGCACTCTTGCCACAAGCTTTCTCTGAAAAGTTCCAACTTGCCCGAATGATGCCCAGGGAATACGCTAGATATTGTGTGAATAAGTAAAAATTTGTTTTATTCTTATACCGAGTACTTTGACAATTATTTTGCATATGCAATGTTTCGATTTTAATGTTAAAGTCGCGGCATAATAATGGAACTGATTTCCTCAAAAAAAGATAAACAGCTGCCGCATCTTCGGGTAAATAATCAGAAACTGAACAAAAAGATTTAATATTGATAGGAGCATTAAAAGTGTCACAGTAATATAAAACATACATATGCAATGACAGCTACGACCTGCACCCAAAATGAGCCCATTGTGCCTCAGTAGAATATTTGCTGAATAGTTTTCTGAGAAGTCCACTAGAAGCACTGCTTCTTCCGGTCTCAAATTACTTTTTATTCTGGTCAATTACTTGTATTGGTGTAAATTATTGTGTGTATCAAGTAATTGGGAAGCAAATCAATGAACTTTTCCACTAGCTCTTATAACAGTAAATAACTTCCTTCGCAGTATGACTATAAACTGTTTCTTTGCCCTTAATCACACTAGTTTCTCTCTTATGTTTGTATGAAGTTTTGTTATCTTCGAATGTCTCTATGTTTGGCATTTTTTGGGAGCAATGCTTACATTTTCTCGTCAGACATTTGAAGGAGCATTTACTACAAGTAACTTCCAAAAATATTTCAGCTTTTATCTTGTAAGTAATTATTTGCAACTGCTTGAGTTTTTCCATTATCATTTTAAAATTATCGTGGAAAATGCAAAGGCACCTGTCTCTGTCTGAAATTTTTGGATATACTGTTCAAAATGGCCAATATCTTGTAAATGTCGTATAACTGATTTTTTTATTTGATTCAATGTTATATTTTTTATATAGATTTCCTAAAGAATCGCAAAGATATATTTTCCGTTTGTTTTACCACCGCGTATAATATTGTCCTTTTTGCCTGGGCATAATTTTTTATTTGTGTCCTTTCCGAAAAATCTTTGTATGCTTTTTCTTAATTTCTGGTGCGGACTTAATATTATTTTATGTTTAACACTTCCTGATGCAGTAAAATGATCTTTAAGAAGTTTCACTGTAGTTCTGGTAGCATGCAATTTTTCCTTTTCAGTTCTATGGTTTTTTTCTATTTATGGGTTATACTTCTTTGGCACTTTAATTTTTCCTTCCTGACTTCTGTCCTATTACTTTTTGTCTACTAATGGTGCTGCTTAATAGCAATGAAGGTCCAGATAACACAGATACATCATTCTTTGTTATCTGGACCTTCATTGCTGATTTCTGTAAACTAGAAAGATCTTGGTTCAGCTCCTCACGATGCAACATTATGTCTCTGAGACGTTCTAATATGAGCTTTTGGTTTTTTTTATTCTCTCTACTTATTTTTGCACATGAGCGCCATTCTTTTCAGTGAATTCTTTGTTGTCTTGGTGATAGATCATTAATGTTGAGTGTTTTCTTATCTTCCTTTCTTTTGGGTCGTCGCTCTTTTTCTTGCTTTGTGCTGTCACATTTTTGAAACATCTCGGGGAAACATGATCTAAAAACTTAAGTTCGCTGCAAAATTTAAACAGGGTAATCTAATTATAATACGTACCGTTCCATGAAAAATCTAGATTACAAAATTAACAGCAAGACAGAAAATAGCGATGCGCCGATTTGATCATACGATACAGAAGCATACGATTTAGCGATTTTTTGGATCGATTCAACGCCATACGGTTTTCTTATAGATCGATTCAATGGAGTAAAGATGGTATGACAAAGATCGCATTTAGTCGGTCAATATATAATCAGTTTGTTACGAAACATCATTGTTTATGTTATAAACCACCATTATAAACCACCATTGCCACTTTGATGTTATTGTCACGATGTCTTCGGTGTCTGATTCTATTTTTAAGATACCGCTCGATAGTACTAGGTAATAAAAAAGAAGATAAGTAGATATCATGTTATAAAATCTTATAAATATTGCGGGTAAATCTATCGTCACCTATAGGCTATGAGTAAAACGGATAGTGGTGACATTCATTTCGTTACTTTGTTCCGTCGCGTTGTGTTCAAAAGCGCAAAAATATTTTCACCTGTCAAGTGGTTGGGCCAACTATATAAAAACACCAGAAGGAGGGAAACGTAAACTTTGTTTAATATTGTGATATCTAGCGGAAATACGACCAATCTTTTGAACCACATGAAAGGACATTACCGACAATGGTGCAAATATTGTTGAAGCCGTAAATGTTTGCACACACTGTAAATTTAATTGTATAAAGGGCAGTGAGCGAAATATCCGAGTTTCAGGCAGTAATTAATAAAGTGTAACAAATCGTTACGCTAGTGACGAGCTGTTCAAACTCCAAAAAACAGTGGTCTCTTGGCAAAAAAATTAATTCAAGACTAATAACACGTTGGAATTCAACGTTCTACATGTCAGACCGATTTGTTGAGTTAAGAGCCACGGTGATATTACAAGATCTTAAAAACCCATCTATGCTTACAGCAATTGAAGTGACGATAATTAAAGAAATAATAAATAGATTACGCCCTATCGAGAATGTAACCAAAGAAATCTCTGCTCAGAACTATGTCACAAATAGCACTGTAATACCTTTGGTTTTTTGAATGACTAAGGCAGTTGAGGTTGCACAAACTTGTGAAACCAGTAATATAGGGTCAGAATTGAAAGCAAAAATATTATCAGAATTAAAAACAAGCTTCCAAAACAGAAAAAGTACATATGTTGGTTATCACTATAGTATTAGACCCTCGATTCAAACAAATTTATTTCAATGATGTGCAAAAGCTATTAGTGAAATATCAACTATGGTAAAACTTTGTGATGAAGAGGGTTCAAATTCAAAGGCTTCAAAGCAAAACGAAGACGAGACAGCTAACGAAGAGTATAATGACCTACAGAAATTTCATGATTAATTAGTATCCAAATGGTCAAGTAATACTAGACCACAAGCCACATTAGATTCTATTTTTAAACAATATCTTTTCGAACTATTATTCAACAGTAAAACCGATCCAATCGCGTACTGGTCCACGAGAAAAGTTGTTTGGTCTTCTGTAAGTGGTGTTGCGTTGCGTTATATTTCCAAGTTAGCAACATCCGTACCATCTGAGCGTCTTTTCTCATCAACAAACTTAACTTTGTGTGAAAGTCGAAATAAATTAGACCCAGAAAGAATTTCAAAGTTGCTTTTTTTGAAAAGCCTAAAAATTTATGACTGGCATTTATAAAAAATATATTTCTCGCACGTATGTTTTTTTAGCTACGCATTAAATTGATTTAAAAAACAAGTGGTGTGTATTATTTATTAATTAGAAAAGTTATTTTTGAAGATCAATTCAAGGGCATACTTTTTGATCCACAGATTCATTACAATTCATTACAATTCGATTAATCGATTTGGCGCATCCCTAACAAAATAATTAGCCTTATCTACTTTTTTTGCGCAATCGTCCGCTCGAGCAAAAAAAGAAAGGTTACAAATGGCAGCGCTTTTATATTTGATGAAGTGTTGCCAACAATTAAAAACCGAAATTTATTAAAGTTCTTTGAGGAACAAGTGTGACTACCTTTGTGATTACCAAAATAGATCACAAAGTTCACCAATAAATAAAATTATGTATAGTTATCTTTTAATCGTAATCTTGATATTCTTAGAATAAAAATGTATTATTACAAATAAAGATAGTAGAAATAGCATCCTGGAACCTGGAATTTTAAGGTTACAAGACTTAATAATTTCTCAAAGTTGTTTTTAAGAAAATGATGTAAATCCACATCATAATATGCATGCAGCTATAGAAATCACGTTTTTAATATAAGAAATAAATATTAATAGAAACGTGCATATTAGAGAGAGAAAAAAAATTAGCTTATTATTAATTATTCGTAAACTCGATACTCTGCGTTATTTTAGAACCGTCAGCTTGTGATAGAAGAAAGACCGTAAAGAGTGTATAAACGTTTGCAAATTACATTTTTTTTCAATTATTTAATACCAATGTACGAGCGTAGTCCCAAAAGTCCCCGACAAAACAAAGAAGACACTAAACATTTGGGAAAACTTATCTTTTTTCTCAACATAGTCTCCTTTTAACTAGACTTTCTTTCCAGCATTGTTCAATAGCTAAATACATCGTTTATAGCGAGAAACATCAAGCTCTTCAAAATAGTCGTCAAACGCAAACTCCATCTCTTTATTGTTTGCTAATCTTTTACCACCGAGCCCTTTTTTCAAGTTTACAAAGAAAAAATAATCCGAACGGACTAAAGTGAGGAAGTAATTTGAACTTTAATTCATTGATGTTGGCCACCACGATAACGGATGTGTTAACTGGTACATTGTCTTGACGAAATAACGCTTTTTTCGCGAAATGCGACCGTCTTTTCTTGATTCCATCAGACAAATGATGTAATAAGGACGCCTATTTACCGTTGTTTTTCCTTTTTGAAGATAATCAATGAAAATTATTCCACGCGCATCCCAAAAAATTGACGCCGTGACCTTACCAGCAGATGAAATTTTTTTCGCCTCTTTCAGAGTCGATTCTTACCTTTCGGTCGATTGTTTCGACGGTTCTTTCGACTCAGCTACAAAATTGGACCTGAGTTCCATCCACGGTTATGAACCGATGCAAAAATTTGGCTTTGTTGGTGCTAAACACTCTAAACACTCGATTAAAATATCCTACGCGGCACCCACTTTTTGCGCACAGTTTTCTCATGTCCAATTTTCAGTTAATATGCGATGTATTGCACTTTTTTAAACATACTTTCACTCAATGGTCATTGAAGGCCATTTTGTGGATTTTTTTCACCATTTCTGGCATGGTAACTTCATTTGGTCGACCGCTGCGATGTTCATCTTGACATCTCGTACGGCCTCGTTTAAACTCTGCCTAACAATATTTTCTTGTTGAAAATGAAAGAGCAGACTGAGAGTAGAATCTAATTTAGCTTTAGCATCGCTTGGAATGAGGTGTTCCAAATGGAAGTATCACTATAGATGGGTGTCAAAAAAAATTCCAAAGAACAGAACAGATACAATATACACCACTCGTTTTTTAAACGTGTTCAAACTTCACATTTAAACTTTACAAGGTCGGTATTTTCAACCGTAGACATTTTTTTAAACCATAACCACCATCTGTACGTAACGTTTACTTCCTCCATAAGTATAGAAAAATCACATAGTATAAATGTGAAACATTGTATAAATGAAAACTATTTGTCTGCTTTATTCATACAGAAGGTTAGAAACTTAGAGTACAATCAATACATCCGAAACTTGTAATAGATACGGAACATCGTGTGCACAAGTCGTGCGCTTTTGAAATAGTATGAAACTAGTATGAGAGGTAATGCCTTTTAGCAATAAGTATTTCAAACGAGTAGGATACGCAGTGTCTCGTGTATGAATGTGTGGGGAGCGCGGAGTGTGTCTTACTCGCTCTTATTCACCAAAACGTCATGTAATTAATTCTCATTCGGCCAGCCGAGTGACCGCGCGGCTATACTTATTGAGTACATGATTTTCTTGTACTAGGCACTAAGTATCACCTAGTATATAAAAATACTAAGTCCATATACCTGTTCCAGTAAATACGCCTCAGTTTTATGTTCAGTACATAGGTATACTGGGAATTTAGGAGTAAAATAGTTGCTTAGTGAGTTATTTAAACATATATATTTGTAAAAAAGTATAGGGGTAAAGAAATAAATATCCAGATTGATAAAAGGAAACAAATTCCGTGGGATATAGTCTGAAACTTCCTATCCTAGCGCATGAATAGTTAAGGTAAGGAAAGATAGCAGCTCATATAATATTACTATACCAAAAGAAGATGAATTTGGTTTCGTAAAGTTTTTACATAATTAATTATTTGGTTTGTAGAAAGTTTCACAGTGATATTTTTGAGACTTCAGCATATTGTGGTTAATATTTCAAATTGTTTTAAAGTGCAAGTGTACCTTTACTGAATTAATAAATTAATATCCGTCAAAAAATTAAATTTTTTTAGCAAAGAAAGGTTTATTATACGTATAATGCAGAATTAGCAGAATAAGTAGATATTTTTAATTTAATTTTGTGAAAATCGTATTTAACCTATAAAAGAGTTTTCTGGACAAACTACTTTTCTGAACATTCTCCATGAGTATTCAAATATAGTGCGTAATAGTTACTACTTTTTTATCTTGCAAATAAAGGAAAAAATCAAAGGAGACCGGCAAGTCTCAAAGACTATTATAGAAGTAAAAATGACGCTATTAAATAGAGAAAAAGGAAAAAATAAGCTCCTTAAAAGTTTTAGTTAAATCGTCGATCAGATAAATTGAGGAATTCTGTATTATTTAATGGAAAGTCAATTTATTTTTCATAATAATTTGTAAACGCTATTTCCACAGATCTTTTTGAAACCAGCAAGATGAAACTAAATGCAGATTGTATCTCGTTGTATCCTCTGTACACCGATGTAACACAAACAAGCTAATCCATGAAACTCGCGATACCGACATGGTCGTTGTAAACAGCCACATAAAACCCCACTACCATAGCTGATTATTAAATAATGATAGTCATATGCGGGTTAATACGATATATCACTGAGCCAAATTTTAATTTTATACGTCAAATGGTTATTCGCAAAATAAGTTGTGGCATATGGACTGGCACGTGACTAACCTTATAAGGTTCCTTTTGAGGTACAAAACCCTACAGGTGCAGTCGAATTAAAAAAATCAATAAATGAAATTAAACAGTTTCACCACCGTACGTCAACGGTGGTTGAATTAACGATTGCGTGCGAGCTAGTTATTATCTAATCGGAAATAAACGAGATTTTAAGAAAACGTAAATTTCCCTGTTTTGTTTTTGTTTTTAATCAAAGAACATATAACATACAAGGACACAATTATTTTATTACAAAACTGATTTCAAAAATGTTCTTTCTAAGAAGAAACGGTTGTTAATTGCGTATTTATGCGACCTTACTTTATGCGATCCTCTATGCATTTTCGTATTTTTATTTTGTAGGTTTGAAAAAGATTTGTTTTTATATTAATTCCTCTTTGTTAGTAGAAAGACAATTAAATTTAAATACTAATAACTTATACTTCATTGAGAAAGGTCACTTTTGTATGGAAACTTATTTAAAATCACTTTTTTAATAAAATAATCGCGACCGAGCTCTATTTTTTATTAATACTTCATTTTTTATCAATATTCTTTCATTTAAAACAAAAAAGTTGGGAATTCACATTGTCGCTAAACTGCCCTCGTTCCAAATTAAACATAGTTAAATATTCGTGACTCCCTAATAACACGAAAAGTGAATCCCTAATAACGTTTGACTTAAGATGCGCCAATAAATTTCGAAGAAGTGAGTCAACACATCCGACACAGTGAACTGAGTTGGCGCAATTGCGCAGTGCAGCGCAGCGTTACCCATGTCTAGACTTTAGTATATGATCTATGGTGTGACCCTTGTGAACATATAAATAATGAGTATCGCAAAGACTCATAATAGCCGTGCACTTGGATTAATTCAGATTTGTTACTCCTACGTACATTTTTGATATATATAAGGTTTATTTATAAACACAAATCGGCATCTTTATCTGATAAACTGATGATTTTATAAAATTCGGACGAAAGTACGGTTTTAAAGTAATATTATTAACTAAGCCTCAAGGTGTATTGAACATAAAAATGGGCATTGCATTTCTTCTCTTTCTAATATCTATTCAATTGTTTTTTTTTCAGATTATCCAGTAGTATAAACATTACATTTTCCGTAGCCATTGACATGCATATATTACTTTTTAAACTACTTGTACGAAGTTACAAAAGTAGATATGTTTTTTTATAGAATGGCGCGCGGTCAATAAAATGCGTCATAACGAATGCATTACATTTAGTGCCTAAAATATAATTACGGCTGCGTTTCGGCTCCCAGCCATTCTCGGCATCCGGGATAATCAGCGTGTATAATTCCTCTTATAAAAGAAATTGTCCTCACGAGTGATTTTTTTCTGAGACTAAACGTGATAGATTGCCGTCGTCTGTTTAATTATACGTCTCGGCTAAACTCTACATGCAATAAATAATATACAATTAGAGAAATAATTTATGAATGTTTAAATAACCGGCCAGGGGCGCTAGACTCTTAACCACTGCGCTACCGGTAAATATATATATGTATATATATGTATATATATATATATATATATATATATATATATATATATATGTATAATTAGAAGCGCGTATAAGCAATGCCGGATATTACTATTAAAGCTTTTTCTAACATTTTTGAAAAAATATGTCTAACATTAAAACTAATCATCGAAAATATACATCAAAGTAAGAGTAAACACTTAGCTATTATAAAAACACTATCCTGAAGTGCGTATATAATATGTAGTCTACACTGGAAAATATTTTAGTACCAACACTGATTTGAAAAGGAAATAACATGTCACAGTGTTTGTTTTATTATCTATATGCCAAATATTACGTAAGTATATCTGTATATAATGAAATCAACCTAGAAATGTAACAGGATAAGTTGACACATTGTGGCTATCTCACTCTAACGCCTTATAATATTAATAAATAGCATATATAGTCCAGGCGTTTTCTGCGTCGAAATTTCGATTATTTTCATGAAATGTTTCAAACGTCTGACTTTTTCGCAATAAAGATGGAGGATTGTCCATTTTGACTTTGAAATATAGAGTACTCCAGAAAGTGGGAATACGCACGGCGGTATATTCACAAAAACAACGCATAAAATGCGTAGTATCAAAACGCAGCTTTCAGTACAATCTAAGACACAACTCTGAATGGTAGTGTACTTTGTACGGGAAAACACCGCTTAAAATGCCGGTTTGTGCTATTCCCACTTGCAAAAATATCACTGAACTGCAAAAGAAACAAATGAGATAAGTTTTCATAAGTAAATAATATTACTTAATTTATTTTTCAATTAACTATGCAATTTTAAAATATCGAAGTAGATTATTATTAACAAAAGAGCGTCATTTTCGTTGGTGCTGTCTCCTCGTAAAAAAATGTTTACTTAAATTAAAACGTCTAATTGCTTGATACTGCAAAATATAAAATTTAATTTGTTAAAAAATTGGGATTTAGGAGATGCCATTTAAGAGTTTCGTGTAACATTTGAAATTTCCTTTGTCATATGCAAATTTATAATATTTTACCTATTGCGTATAATCATTATATGTAGGATAACGGAGACAGGCGAAAAAAAAAATGTTACATGTTTTCTTTTTTTTATTTCTTGAAAATGCAAATCGATATTGTTTAAAATAAATAGAAATTTTATTACGACATTGAATGCTAATTAATATAAATAATTTTTTCGTCTTATTTTGAATTTCTTTAATACGGGATCGATTAATTTTAAAATTTTTATTGCAGTCTTTATAAAGTCTCTTTTTACTTTAATATACTAAGTTAATTGTTTTCTTTTTGTATTAAAAAGGTCAAGTGATATATAAAATGGTTAAATTTTTGTTTCACTATATATAGGTGTTTAATTGATCTATAAAAATGAGAAAAAAATGCGTTTATCGTCAACGTCACAGCTTATATTAGAAACTTTTATTTTGTTGTGTACCTTTCTAGATTCTCAGTTGATCTTGTTCTGAAATCGCGTTGGACTTAGTTTGTTCAAAAAAAAACGACCATTGGAAACCATGAAAAAGCAGTGTGGTATAGTCAATATATTTTAAAGAAAGTGATTTATATGTAACAAAAGGAAGATTAAGAGGCGCGCGTAAAGGAGCTCTTCCGAAAAATGTAAACGTTTATCGCCCTTAATTATACATATGTGTGTGTGTGTGTGTATGAATCTATATGTTATTCAACGTAACATAAGGAGACCTTACTAAATCCAAATAAATCGAACGGAGAGGGTTTTTAAAATTAAACAGCTTTTACTTAAAAAAATATAATGGCGCGACGCAAATAATTTTTAATACTTTTTTTAAAAACATTAGGTTCGAAGCTTATGTGAAATTATATTTATTAGGATCAGAAACCCTTTTAAGGATTATATTTTATACTTTTGTAATTGAATATTGCGTTTTAATTAATAAAATAACTTTAATTTCAAGTTTTTATTTATTATAATAACTAATGGTGTGTTGTTTTTGTTCCAGTTTTAGCGATTTCAACAGGAGATTTAAAATCTGAACCCCAGCTACAAATACCTGAGGCTGAAACTACTGGTACTGGAATAACATTTGACTATGAGGTATAATCATAATTATATTTTTACGAATTTTTAAACTACAAAATAATCAGTATTGTTGTGTACCTTCTTTAGTTAATCAACAAAGACTGTTGAAATCATAGCAACGTTCGATGTACGAGATGATGATCAATTAATCATTTTTCTATTTCAAGCACTTTCTAAAAATAACTTAAACTTATTTTTTAAATGTTTTAAATGACTATCAACTCAATATTTAGTATTTATTAAATAACTGACGTATAAACTTTTTTATAGATTTTACCAGAGCAACCTTTTCAATTAACACCTGATGAAGACATTAATGTCATAAATTTGTTCGAAGTAGAATCCACATTCGACACACCAATGAAGCTATGTCTCAAAGCACAATTACAACGGAGATATTTGTTCTACAAGAAATACATAAGAAAAATAAAAACTCTTTGCAACAAAAGATCGTCGCCCCGCTAAGAGAAATGTAAGTTTGAAAATATTATAACTCATTAATAAGAAACGATATGTTAATGATGATATTTCTAAATTATAAACGACTAATATAATCGCTGCTGATTTGTTCAATAATATACCAAAAAAATATTAAAATAAAAAAGACCTACGCGTAAATACCACCGCGATAAGGAAACGTTGTGTAACATTAAACCTTTATTCTCCACGTGCTTATAGATATTTCATAGATACCTTCAATACCTGTCTCCCATATCCTAAAACTTTGGTCAAGTGGCACGACAAAAAAGGATATATCTATATGTATATATATATATACATATATATATATATATATATATATATATATATATATGTATATGTATATATATATATATATATATATACATATATATATTGTTTGAAAATAAAGAATGTAAAAAGAAAAATTAGGAAAGGCAACAAAAGGGTTATCGTAATTTAAAAAAATTTCAAACCAATTTTGATATAAATATAAAACTGGATTTTTAGGAATTTTAATTTGTATGGAAAGTCTGAAATTGCTTTACGTAAATATAGTCGAAAATGAAAAATCATTGGCCTTTATACCCACCTATAAATGGAGTCAAGACCATATAGATTTGTTATTTGGATGCATCAGAATTCTCGGACGGCATAATGATAATCCAAATGCTTAACAGTTTAAAGGCATCTACAGAAAATTATTAAGTAATTTGGAGTTACAAGCATCTGGTACGGAAAATTACGCTCCGCTTGAAGATACAGATACCCTTACTTACTCCTCATCTACCAAGGCTATAAATTCTACCACATTGTCGGAAAGACATGAAGTAAATGATTATTTATTTAATAACTGAAATATATAAAATATGAAAGAAAATGGCGGAAGTGTATCCATTCTGCTGAATAGCCAAACCCCTGATCTTCATGATTTAACTAAATATATTATCAAATACATATCCGGTAGAGTCGTTTATTTTCTTTTGAAATCTATCAAATGTTCACTTTGTTTAGAACTAATGACGGTTTCAAACAATTTATGATTTCACAAATTGATCGGGTTGAGAAATAAAGGTGAATTATATTATCCCTCACGAAAAGTTTTTGAGATTTGAAAAATATAAACGAGAAATTCATAATCACCTCAGATAAACAACGTTTATTTATGGTCATCTCAATTTTAACGTTTATTTATAGTCATCTCAATCAATCTCAATTTTTCATTGGCAAAAAACATATTTTCTTTATTAGACAGTGATCACATTAATAGTCTCACCCATATAGTAAACTTAATACATGCAGTTGATATTTGCCAGGATCTTGCCGTATTTAAAGAGCTAGTAACCCAAATTAATGAAAAATTAAGTGCATTCGACCTGTTACAACATCTATGCAAGCATGATAGCAAGAAGCGTTTCCTAATGTTAGTAAAGCTTTAATAATATACTGCACATTACCTACGACATCTGATGGCCTCACAATCCTAGCCACTGAAAATAAAACTGCCTTTTAGATGAACTTTTATGAGCTGATAGATTCTTTCCCAGAAAATAAGGCACGCGGCATAAAGCTGTAGCAAGATTAGGGGGATAAATGCTGGGACCTAAAGATTGAAGAAATGTCTTGATTGTCTGTTGTCTTTCCTGGTTATATGTTCCCTATATTTAATTTTATGTCACGCTTATGGAAAGGTTATTAGCTAATAGGTAATAAAAAGTGCAAATTTATTAATCGGATCTTATTCTCCAGATCACAAAAATGCCATCCATTATATAATTGTGAGTTCTTTTTAACAATTTATCGCAAACGCTGAAGAGAGGGGGCGCCACTATTAAGTTTCTACCCCTGTTCGAAAAAATTGTAGATCCGGGGTTGGATCCGCCGGATATATTTGTAAAAATATATAAGTCAATACGTTGGTGCCCTACAACGTGAGAAAAGGATACACAATCACAATATTAGTTAGGAAAATATGTAATAATTGTAGTACTGATTGTAATAAATCATAGCTTATAAGGCTTAATTTGTTTAAAATTAAATAAAAAATTTAACCTACAAAAAAAATATCGAAAAAAACAAAAAAATTACTTGCAAAACTACCAAAATAATTTTGTTGATTGACCCAAACGCACACACACACATTTAATCATAATGTATTTTAATACTCATTTTAATTAATAAAATGGTAAAATGTGACGCAAAGTTTCTAAGTAATTTTAACTTAATACTTCGGCTATTGGTTGTGGTCAGATTAAATATTTTAGAAATTTAACATGGAGGCCGTAATAATACTTTATATAAGCCGAGCTATGCATCACATAAATCGATGCAAAAATGTATCGTATTGCCGCAAGAAGATATATTTATGTGCGTCGATTTCCCGGAGTTGGTGGTTTATTTAATTTATTCTGCTACTAACACCGTGCGCGTAGGGCGGGGCGCTATATTCTATTCTGTGGGGCGCTAATAGAAGAAGCGGGGTGGAGGGGTAGAAGATTTTTCACTCCAAGTGGCCGCGAAAATATTTGTGCGTATACACTTAGTATATTATCTATGGTATACACAGTATATGACCTGTGGTATACATCTTCTGGATTGCTCTATATTCTAAGATTTTCAACATGTAAATTTCACAATTCATATCAATAAAATAATGGCGTAATACTTGTATTTATAACATTATTTATAGTGACACTTCCCATATGGTATTTGTAACATTATTTATGGTGACACTTAACACGTTTATATTTTGATTATGTATACAGTTTAGTAATATTAGGGTATAATATAAAGAGTTTTATAAATAGTCATCAGCTGATCGAGTATATACATTTGCGCCAACCATATTTTAACTGTGAAATTCGTTTGTTTACAAAGATTCTCTTTTGTAATCGAATGGAGTATAACAATTTATTTTATAACAATTTATTATGACAATTATTTAATTATAACAATTTATTAAATTAGGCCATGTCGTTTCGTGTCTGTTCTGTGGGCTGCAAATTTATAAAAAGGAATCGATATTGATGATTTTTCTAATCGTTTCTAAAAAGTTATTAGGTTCTTCTTCAGATTTTTATTGTTATTGTTACTTCATATTAACAAGTCTTAATGTATTAAAAATATAATATATACACCTTTCTAAAGATAGCTGTTACTGTTTTGTATTATGGTTACAACTTTTATTTTATTTCTTGCTTTTTCCTAATTTTTACTCACTGAATTATTTGTTTTTTGTATTTTCAAAAATACATGGTTTTTAAATATTATATTATTTTTCAGTAACGCCAGGTACATTTTCATCGATTCCTTTTGCTTTTAATAAATTCCACTTTTATATAATATTTATATAAAAGTGATTATTTGTGTAAATGTTATTTGTTTGAAATGATCACAACTGAAGTTATTATGGAACATTCGGACCATTTTTTTTTCATCATCCACTTCCCGTTTTAATAAAAATTTTATTTACTATTACTATCTTTTTCTTTTTACAAAAATCTTTTAATTTCCGTTTTTTACATTATTTTTATGAAAATATTAAGCATTTAGTGATAAAAGGAAAATTAAGATAGAAGTGGCTTTGAAAGAGAACAAGTCATGAGTTCATTTTAGTAAGGCATTTATATATAAATAACGAGAATTATTAAAAGATTAGGCTACTATAATTTTATTTAATTCCTTTGTCGTCCTCAGTGCAGAAAATAATATCTATGGTTTGACATTTTCGAAACTTATTCCGGCTAGTCCTGGATTCCATTTCAAGATCCAAGGCCATGCCTATTTCCGGGATGATAGAGCGGCTGGCAAGGGCTGATCCGCCTTATTACTTGACAAATCCCTTCCCTTCTCCCAGATTTCTCTTGACTCCCACGTTGTCAATTCAATGTTGTCGCTGCGAGAGTCAAAGATATCACCATCCTCTCTATATATATACGCCTTCCAAAGTGTCCTGTAGCATTAGAACTACGGGATATTTTAACTTCAATTCCTGGCCCGTATATTATTCTGGGAGATTTTAATGCTCATCACCTGTCTTGGTGTTCCACCCGAAGTAACCCTGTAGGGGTCTCCTTGGTGGAACTCCAGGACGATTTTGACCTGTGTTTACTGAATGATGGTTCTCCAACACGAGTTTCTGTCCCATTTCAGAACCCGAACTCAGTAGATATCTCTCTTTGCTCCTCATCCGTGGCATCCTGACCATTTCCCCATTCTGATTTCTTTCCATCGCTTAAGTTTAAATATTAAAAAATTCGAACTTTCCTCAATGTCGAAGTGGATTCCGTCCCTCCAGTGGACCTGGATTGCATAGACCCTTGTTATGACCAATTTGTAAGGGCTATAGACCTATTCGCTCTAAATTTTATCCCATTTAAGGGACTTAACCTCCACTACAGATCCTTTCCCCTCCTGGTGAGATGGAGATAATTCTGCAGCGGTTAAAGCCCGCAAAGATACTAACGCCATATTTAAATCTATTATGTCGGAAGCAAACTTCCTCTTTTTTCGATAAACCCAAGACAGACTAAATGAATTCTCCTTAAAAAAAGAGGGAAGGCTGGAAGAAATTCGGTCACTCCCTCTCAATTTCTACTCCCTCTCGTGTCGTCTGGTCTAATATGAAATGCTTTTGGTCTATTTTTCAGCCTGATATTCCCAAATCCGTATACGGGAATTGGGTAGACAAATTTTTAAATAAGCTTGCTCCCCCATCCGTCCCAAATTTAAATGAATAACCTGTCAGATATAACTTCACTAGCGCCAACCATTTCTCAGAGAAATATTTCGCCATTAATGAATTGGATTTCACCTTGCATCATCTTAAGGACTCTTCACCTGGTATTGACAGAATGTCATGTCCAGTGGTAAAAAATACTTTACCATCTACCCATTGGTATCTTTTATCCCTCATCAGCTGTATGTTCAAATCGGGTTATACTTCAAAGTCATGGAAAACTCAAATAATAATTCCCATTCTCAAACATCATGAATATACCTAAATTAAGAATCGATTGGAATGGTTTACAGAACATCATTCCATTCTTTCAAGCAGCCAATTTGGCGTCAGAAGAGCTAAAAGTACGATGGACAATCTCGGTGTCCTAACTGACATCAGACTTGCCTTCTCTCGACAAGAGTTCCTAATTTATTCTTTTTTAGATCTTTCTTCAGCCTACGACAATGTAAACCTTCCAATCATCAAACAAATTCTTCATAATCTTGGGATTTCGATCAAGATTACAAATTTCCACTTCAATTTTCATTTAGAAAGATCTATCATCCTTAGATCGCCCGATCCCTTAACAAGAATTATATGGAGGCTCTGTTTTAAGTTCCTTCTTTTTCAATATTTACTCTTATATAAGATTATATAACAGTAAATCCTTTCTGTTGTATTTTACAATACGCTGATGATCTGTTTTTATATTCTTTTGATATATCAATAATGGTTGCTGAAAATACCTTGAACTCTGCCCTTTTTAACCTAAAGAAACGGGTTTACTCTCGTGGTATGGATTTATCCCCTTCCAAAATCGCTGTGGTGCTCTTCTCGAAAAGAAGAATTACACCACTTTTATTTATTTCTTATAATTCCTCCTCGATTATCCTCCTCGATCCTATTCATTCTAATACCAAATTCTTAGGTATGTTCCTAAACTCAAAATTATCCTGGAACATTCATATTGAACATGTCATCTCCCGATGCCAGGCTAATATGAATATTCTCCGCGCACTCTCTGGAGTGTGGTGGGGCTCACACCCTACCATATTAAAATTAATATATAACGCTCTAGTCCGTAGTCATCTAGATTATGGTTCATTTCTCCTTGATCTCATCTCCAAATCCAATGCCACCAAATTGACCCGCATTCAGCCTCGAGCACTGAGGATCATAGAGGGTGCAATGAAATCCAGTCCCATAAATGCCTTACAAGTAGAATGTGTTGATCCTCCTTTAAACCTCCGGTGTCAATACGTAGCTGATCGTTATCTACTGAAGGCAGCTAGGTTTTCTACTTCACCTTTCTTTTTTTTCCAAAACCCACCTCCTGTCTAGGCTTATTGAGCTTGCTCGTTTTTGGCGTTCTAAGATCCGCCCTCTTCTTATAGTTAACTTCCAAAGATTCAAATCCCTCTCTAATCCCGTTTATCAAAATTCTTTTCTCCCTTTTCATAGTTTTCCATTTGACTCGGTATTTCACAGGCCAAATATAAATTTATATTTTGGAGTTGATAAAGAGTCCAAAATGCTAATCTTGAATTCTTTTTGGATGGATTGGACGCGAATATATACAGATGCATCAATAACCCTGAAAGATGGCCATGTCGGAGAATCATTTTACTCTCCAACCACCGCTCATTCAGCATACTTCCGTTTTCCTAAGGGATGTTCGGTATTCTCCAGGGAATGCCGTACTATTATTGTAGTGGTCTAGAATTATGCTCTACTAAAAATATTCGCAGGCTCTCTATATCTTCTCTGACTCCTTATGTTGTTTACAATCCCTTCTCGTTATTCTATTTTCTTCGAAGTGTGGCTTCCTGACTTTCCAGATTAAACAACTTACGCTGGATTTGGAGAGAACGGAATCCGATGTCGTTCTTACATGGATCTCTAGTCACTGGGGCATAATCGTAATGAAATAGTCGCCGGAAAAGCTCGGTTTGCCGCTGTGAACGGGAATCCATGTTTCACTATTAATTTCATTGAAGATCTCCTTCTCATGACTCGTTTCTGAATGATATCTGACTGGTAGAGGGCGTGGGAAAGATGTAGGATATTTCCAGATCCAATCTTTGATTCTCACAAAACTTTCGTTCTCAAAATTCAGCTTTTCTTGAAAGGAATTCTCTGTAGTATCTCGAATGCTTTTGGGTCATTGTTCTATTCCTACTTATTTGACTAGGCTGCGTATCAGAGAATATTCAATTTGCGACTGTAGACTTGTAGACTACTGGCGATTATTAAAATATAAACTTCAATTGCCCATTAACACAAGATCACTTTTATCTGTTGCCACCAAACTCATTCTAGGATGAATAATTCAGCACATAAGAAAGAACGACATAAAAATATAAAATCTTTTATATTTATATTCTTGTTTATTTTTGTTTTTATGTTTATTGTATATTTGTATATGCTTATTTTGTTGTATATTGTAATCTCATTTATTTCTTTTTCTTTATTTATAACCAATTTCTTACTTAATTTTTGTTTAATTATATAGTTTTTTTATTAACAAGCAAAAATTACGGATATCCTAAATATTATTTAATTAGTGTTGCATAGCCTTTTTTCCACACTTGACATTGGCAAAGGTTCTCCGTGCAGAGAACGAACGCCATATAATCAAATCTAAAGATAAAGATTCTCTGATACGAAATTCGAATCGTTGACTTCGTTTCAATCGGCTTATCAAACTGCAAATTTATAACCTGAACATTCTCATATCATACAATTTTACATTTGATAATAATATTTGATTATAATATCTGTAATATCTTCACTTTTAATTAAAATTTTGTTGTCTTTGTTACATTTGTTCGTAGTAAGAGGAAATTATTTTATAGATCGTTCTTGTATGTTCGGTTGAAGTCGTTAACATTTGATGGTAAGTTGAAACTTATTAATTTGAAAATATTAAATTAATAAATTTTATTGTTAAACTCATCAAAATTACATTCGTGTTTTAATAATCAACAACAAAGAAGTTGCCAATAATTAAATTTTCTTTTTAGACAAGGGAATAGAAGAAGTTACGGCATGTGGAGAAAATCAGACCTAGCCCCCGGCACTCTCAAAAAACATCGTCATCATACGGCCCGACACCTAATAAAGGCTAAATATTAATAAAAATAACATTTAGTAAGTTTACTTATGAATTTGTTAAGTTGAAAGCTTTCTCTTTGGAATTGATTAATTTTATAGTAACGTAAGTAAGTTACACTAGACGGTTAGCTTAAAATTTTATAGATAACCCACTGATTTTTAAAGAAAAAAACTTTCTACACAGTATGTAATTATGATGAAGCAATTATTACAAACCAAAAAAGAATTCATTCATAAATTTACAATATTATATATGTACATTCTTGGTTAAATAATCTGTTCTTTTATTTGCAGTTGAAGGTGGAAAAAACAACCAAAACAAAGTGGTACAAAATTGGACGAAGAGAGATTTAATGTTTTTTTTATAAGTCATTGGAAGGTTTAAGTAATTTAGAGAATATTTGTTAAAAGGTAATTACTGAATCAGAAGTTGAAAAAGAAATGGCACAGATTTGGTGTGGATGCAAAGTTGTTTGTCAATATTTAAGAATAGCTCCGAATTACAAGTTCCTACAAAAATTGTTTGCTGTATCATTGATAGGTATATTGCATTCGCTTTTAAAATTTGTTAATTTATACCAAATACTGCACGGGTATTAGGTAGCGCATAGACTTCTGATTGAAACAAAGGATTGTAAAAATAAGATTTTTAGTAATAATGTAATATAATATACAACAACTACGAGCATATTGATTTAAAAGGTAAAAATATTCGTTATTGTATCCAAGTGATTTGTTCAGCTGGAGCTTTAGCCAATTTATGCCAATGTGCGAATAAATAAAAGGTTATTTAGAAAATAATTTTCAAAAAAATATAATTGATTTAATGCGTATTAGGTTATTTTTTAGTATGTTTACACAGGAATAATTATAATCATAATATTCTTATATTCTAATTGTTGTATTTGATTATTAAGTGTTACTGGTAATTTACATTGGGGATATTAAACTGAATGTATAAATTAGATTAAGTAGGATACAGAAATTAGCCTATAATGAGTACAAAAATCTTCAATTATGTCCAGAACCGCATTCTTTTTATTTTTTGTGATCAGTACATAGTTTCAATTTCTTTGAAATAGTTTAAGAAATAGAAATTATCCCCCTGATTTAGCATTTTCTTACATTTAGTAGCACAAAACTGAAGTCTAATTGGCACAATAACAGCATTTTTTGTCTTCGTAAAGAATAATTTCCATACTGAGTATATTTTATTCATTTCATAGATTAATTTTTAATATCAAAATAGTAGGAAAGGCAATAATTATAAGATATAGAATATTGATATTTTTTCACTATAAAGGGTATGAATTACTCATACGAATAATGTAAATGTCGAGTTAAATAAATGAATATGTTAAAAACTCTTAAGAGTTATAATACAGTTAACACTAAAAAGAGAGTTAACAATTAATTTAATGAAAATTCATATTACAATTAAAAGTATATTATTTTAATAATTGAAGCTAGTTAAGTTCATCTTGATATGTAAAAGCGGCAGCTAAGTTTGTAAAATAGAAACGTTCATTCAATGTGTTTGTATGTGGCTCTAAGTTTTTTGCGTATAAATGCACTTTAGAACCAGGAATATTTCAATAATTTTTTTGATATTACATGAAAGTGTACAAATTAAAAATTACATACCTGGAAAGACATTCTGCAGCTGATGATTATTTATTATAAAAAAAACAATTTGCCGTTCGTCGAATGGGGCTGGACTGGTGTTATGGTTGGCTGTAAGAGATTGCAATCGTAGCAATAAGTCCGCCATATGTATCAGTTAGATACACTAAAGTAGATAAATAAATTATATATATATATATATATATATATATTTACATATATATATATATATATATATATATATATATATATATAAATATACATATATACTTATAAACAGTTTTATATAATTTTGTATGTGGTTGTTCGACAATGATGGTAAAAATTACAATTTTCTTGATCATCCTGCTATTGCGGTCGTATAATAATTACTCTAATCGCTAAATTGTTCGCAGATGATCGTATAAATTTATTCGTAAACTCTCTGAACGGATACACGTGTATGGATACAGGTGCGTAATACCAATATCGACTCGGATCACTTTACTGGGCGATAGGTAGTTTCGAGAAATAAATAATTTCTCGCGAACAGTGATAACTAGTTACCCGTTATTGTAACAATAACTACCTACGCTTCACCATGTCCGTCTTTAGTCAAACAATACGAATGTTGTCGTGCAGGACGGATGTTCGCACGATCGTGCTCAGCCTGCTCGGAGAGTATGTGAATGGCGGCTTGCGTGTTGTTAGCTTAGTGGAAGGAACGTACTCTAAGTTTTGATTGCCTTAGAAACTGTCAAACGAAGTGGAAACGTGATTCACTGCCTGATTATTTCGTTATTACTTTCATGGTATTCTATTTTGTTATTAAATAACTTATTATTATTTCTGTTATTTATATCTTAAATCTGTTTTTAATTTATTTTTTAACCGTAGCTATATTCAATCAATTGTTTTAAACAGTGTACTGTTCGGTAAGTTTCTTCTTTTGTTTATTTTTTTGTATTATTCATTTTGGTCAAATTGAATCTTCTTTAGCTTCGTGAAAATAGAATTAGTAATTCCTCCTAAACCTCTAAAAATATTCCTTCATTCCATCCTTCTGACCCTTCCTGCGCTGAAACAGACGATACAATGCCTTGTAAGTATGTCTCTAGCGACATTGGACCATTTATTGTCCTCAAAGAAAAGAACCCCAGCCCAATTCCGGATTCTCACTCCATGCTATTAAATTTGGTTTCGCTTTAAATAATTACCATGTCGATGGCATAATTCGAGATAGAGTGAAACAAATTGGCAGAAACAGGATTTTAGTAGAATGTTCATCTGCAGACCCCGCCAACGCTTTTAAACCACACTGCTTTCACGAGACAGAATAAATTGTTTATACCCTCCTTTAACGTACGCAATGTTCCAATCGATCGGTCTGACGAGAAGCTCACAAATCATAGAAGGGGAATTTACAAATCATAGAAGATCCAGAAGGGTGCGGCAAATATTTTTTCGCGGAGACGATGGTCATTACCTTTGATGACCAAGTCAGTCCCTAACGCATATATGGCATATTCCTTGCTTCCACCTTCAAAATATGAATTCCTTACAATACAATGCTTTAAATGTCAAATGTTTCGATATGTTGCTTAAAAATGCCGATCTTCCGAGCGTATGTTTTGCAGGGGAAACCATGATTCCGTTGATAAAGTTTGTGCGGAATTCGAAAGACAAAAAAGACTAAATTTGAAATGTCTGAAAGAGACATGGAAGCATCCAAAATGGTCCTTTCTGCTAGAAAATCATACGCCTCAGTTGCAGCTCAAATACTCACCCCCAAATTCTTCCTTTTCCAAATTCATTCAAAAATTTATTCTCTCCGTCTCGTCCTACCAACTCTTCTCACAAAAAATTGTGACTCTGAAACCTCAATTCCCTGCAATCCCTTGTTTCTAATGGCGCCGCCAATAGTGGCGAGGGTCTTGCAATGGAATAGTCGCAGTGTTATTTCCAATAAAGCAGATCTTCGTCACCTTCTCGTCAAGTATTCTCCAACCGTGGCTGCCATCTCGGATTCTTGGCTAAAGCCTGGATTCCATTTTAAGATCCAAGGCCATGACTGTCTCCAGGGCGATAGACCGGATGGCAAGGCCGGATACGCCTTATTACTTGACAAATCCCTTCCCTTCTCTCAGATTTATCTTGGCCCCCGCAATCGTCAATTCAACTTTGTTGCTGCTAGAGTCAAATATATCACCATCCTCTCTATATATGTCCCCCTTCCAACGTGTCCTGTAGCCGGGATATTGTTACTTCAATTCCTGACAAGTATATTATTCTGGGAGATTTTAATGCTCATCACCCGTCTTGGTGTTCCACCCGAAGCAACCGTTTGGGGTCTCCTTGGTGGAACTCCAGGACGATTTTGGCCTGTGTTTTCTGAATGATGGTTCTCCAACATGAGTTCCTGTCCTATTTCAGAACCCGAACTCAGTAGATATCTCTCTTTACTCCTCATCCGTGACATCCTGACCATTTCCCCATTCTGATTTCTTTCCATCCATTTTTAAATAAGCTTGCTCCCCCATCCGTCCCAAATTTAGATCAATTTCCTTTCAGATACAACTTTATTAGCGCCAACCATTTTTAGAAGATTTCTCCATTAATTAATTAAATTTCACTTTGCATCATGTTAAGCATTCTTCCCCTTGTATTGATGGAATGTCATATTCAATGGTGAAAAATACTTTACCATCTACCCGTTGGTATCTATATCCAAATCCAATGCCACTAAATTTACCCGCATTCAGTCTCAAGCATTGAGGATCATAGCAGGTGCAATGAAATCCAGCCCCGTAAATACCCTACAAGAATGCGTTGATCCTCCTTTAAACCTCCGGCAACAATACCTAGCTGATCATTATCTACTGAAGACAGCTAGGTTTTCTACTCGCCTCATCTTTCCAAAACTCATCCTCCTGCCTAGGCTCATTGAGCTTGCTCCTTTTTGGCGTTCTAAGACCCGACCTCTTTTTATCGTTAACTTCCAAAGATTCAAATCCCTGTCTAACCCCATTTATCAAAATTCTTCTCTCCCTCTTTATAGTTTTGTATTTGGCTCGGTATTTCACAGATCAAATATAAATTTATTATTTTCTTTTGGAATTGATAAGGAGTCCAAAAATGCTAATTCATTGTTCAATTCTATCTTGAATACTTTTTGAATGGGTTGGACGCGAATATATAAAGATGCATCAAAAACCCTGAGAGATGGCTATGGCGGGGCGTCATTTTACTCTCCAACCACGCTCATTTAACACGCCTTCCGAAAGAATGTTCGGTATTCTCCGGGGAATGCAGTACTATTATTGTAGTGGCCTTGAATTATGCTCTACTCAAAAATACTCGCAGGCTCCTTATCTTCTCTGACTCTTTAAATTGTTTACAGTCTCTTCTCGCTAATCCATTTTCTTCGAACTGTGGCTTCTTGATTCTCCAGATTAAGCAACTTGCGATTGATTTGGAGATATCGGGATCCGATCTCCTTCTTGCAAGGATCTCTAGTCACTGTAGCATTTTCTTCTACTGTTTTTGACAGTGGATTCGGACGTGACTGGATTACCTCCTATTCAATTTAATATATACTTGCGACAAACTAATATTATTAGTTTAAAAATGGACATAATGTGAAAAATGGACATAATGATCTTAAAAACAAATATAAGTGTACGAAATAGTGACGTTATGAACGAAACAGTGACAAAAAGTGGGTGTTTTAAAATTACGATGAACTGTGAAGTCAATAATTAATTTGTTTACAAACGTCGCTTTTGTTTATTTATATTCGTGCGGTGCTCTGCCAGCCGGTATTTGCAATTGCGCACACCGCACTTGTGGCGCAGCGTGTAATGCACAAACCCGCGACATAAACGCATCGGATTCGAGACCAGGAAACGCAATAATTTTTTTTTCTATAATTATGAAATCATATCGGTATGAATAACATGGCTTCATATGAATAAGTAGTGGCCGCATACTAACAACAGTTGGCTTTGTATCAACAACAACACGTAACAATAAATAAGTTACAGCAAAAAGTTAATGCACTTGATAACGTATATTAAAACTTTGCCATCTTTACAACCAATAGTGCCCAATATAAGTGATTATTTATCCAACGCACCCGAATATTGCACGGATGAAGAAGAATTGGAAAAAGAATTCACTGAAGTCCGAAGCAAGAAAAACGACAAGAAAATGGTATCATGAAGAAAGTGTGTCACCGGAGAACAAAAATCCCATTGCCTCCACCAATTAATGTGAGCAATGTTGGAGACTTTAATCGATTCAGACATGAGGTTTTAGAATTAATTAAAAATTCAGTACAATTCAAGGCTATATCGAATAACGGTATCAAAATTACTAGTGAAAACGAAAACGATTACAAAACAATTAAAAATTATCTCCACACCAAAGTCAAGGAGGAAGGAGACAGATAAAACAGTTCCCTTTACAAATTGGAATTCCACACTTTCCAATTGAAACGTGACAGATTGTAGAGATTTGTCTTAAGAGATTACCGTCATCCACAGATATAGGTGATATAAAATTCGCAATCAATAAACTAGGACATGATATTGTTAATGTCCTAAATATTCAGAAAAAGACAACGAATGGCGATGAAAAAAGATGCATACATTTTCCATTATTCTTTGTAGATATTAGACAGAAATAAAACAATAATTCTGTATTTGAAATCAAAAACCTACTGCATTGCAAATTAACCATTGAACCACCTAAAAAGGTAAAAGGTATTCCACAATGCACAAATTGCCAGCAACTGGGACATACCAAGAATTTTTGTAATAGACAACCAAAGTGCGTAAAATGTGCTGGAAATCATTACACGGCACAGTGCAAAAAACAAAGCAACAGTGAAGCAATATGTGCGCTATGTAATGAAAGAGGGCATCCGGCAAACTACAAAGGCTGTCCAGCCTATCAAAAGAAATTGAAAGCTCTACAACCGAAAAAAATGTCTGGTGTTGAAAGAATGCAAACCGAGAATAAAAAACTGTCTGAAAAAGATGAACCATCTATTTCAAAAACTTACGCTCAAACCATAAAAAATACAATTAACCCAAGTAATGATATTAAGAAGCAAGCTACAACTAACGAGCCTACCATCGCCGATATGATGAAATTGCTCACTTCATTTCAGGCTAAAATTAAACTAAGTATTAGCCAGTTAGTCAAAAAAGAGTGGAAACATTGTAGGACATCCAAAGGCCACCGACCAAAAAGTTAAAAAAACCTGAAAATGAGTAACGAGTTCCTACGAATTATAACATGAAATGGGCTTACCCAACGAGCCCAACCAGAAGTATTTATGAATAGTAATAATATAGATATGGCACTAATATCTGAAACTCACTTTTCACAAAATAACCATATTAAAATGAAAGGATATAGCGCATACTGGACTACTCATCCTAGCGAACATGCCCGCGGGAGAACAGCCCTGTTAATAAAACGAAATATACGATATTTTCAGCGAGAAGAAATAAAAGAGCCGCATATTCAAGCTACCGTAATTACTGTTCAGCATAATGGAGCTAACATAAGTATTGGTGCTGCCTATTGCTCACCATGTCACAATATTTCGAAAAGTCAGTGTCAAAATATTCGGAAATCTCGGTCCAAGATTTATTATCGGAGGTGATTTCAACGTCAAACATACTGCTTGGGGATCTCGACTGATCACTCCGGGGAAAGGGAATGAAATGTTAGCTGCCTTTAATGAAACAAAATGCGAATTCTATTCGTCACGTACCCCAACATATTGGCCTACAGATAGCAATAAAATTCCTGATCTGATAGATTTCTTCATCTCACGTGGAATTGCATCCAATTACATCGAAGTAGAAGGCATGGATGATCTAACTTCTGATCATACTCCTATCCTATTGACGATGAGCGCAACAATAATTAAGAAAAAAACAAAAACGGAATCTCACCAATAAGTATACTGATTGGGAACTATTCAGAAACTACCTAGACAAGATGAGCGATTTAAAAGGAAGATTCTGCACTATTAATGGTCTGGAGCAACAGGCACAAAAATTATTGAATAGTTACGCCTGGCATCCAGTAAGACTACTCCCATCTTAAAAGATAAACCAGAACAAGAAATAAATTATCCCGCCAACATTAGAGATCTAATCAAGGAGAGGCGAAAAGCAAGACGTATATGGCATAGATCCAGAAATCCGGCTGACAAAAGGAATTTTAATCAAGTGAGCAATCGAGTTAATAGGTTAATTAAAGATTGTAAGCAGAATTGCATCGATGTCTATCTGAGCGGACTGGGTCCTCACGTAGAAAAAGACTGTTCAATGTGGAAATCAACTCGTATATTCAAACTACCTCTTATTCAAGTGTCACCTATCAAAAATCCACACGGTCAGTGGATAAGAAGAAATGAAGAGAAAGCTGAAGCCTTTGCTCAACACCTAGAATCAGTATTCCAACCCCCTGACATTCAAACCAGCATTGATCCAACTCCAATATATCAATCAAATCGGTAACTCCGATAGAAGTAGCACAGAAATAGATAGAAATCTAAACCCTAAAAAAACACCTGGCATTGATGAATTATCTCCTGGTCTGTTTAAGGAATTATCACACAAAGCTATTATCATGCTAACATTCATATATAACGCTTGTTTTCGGTTAAAATATATTCCGAAATGTTTCAAAACAGCGCAAATAATCATGTTAAAAAAACTGGTAAAACGAAGCAGATAACATCGTACAGACCAATATCACTGTTACCCTCAATATCCAAACTGTTTCAGAAATTATTGTTGAAACGACTAAAACCAATCGTGAATATCCCGGATTTCCAGTTTGGATTTAGAAATAAACATTCAACCATCGACCAAGTCCATAGAGCTTGTCGTATAGTATAGTCGAAAAGGCATTCGAGGAAAGAAAATATTGCCCTGCAATGTTCCTAAACGTATCACAGGCTTTTGACAGAGTATGGCACGAAGGTTTCGTTCATAAAATGAGCAAATTGCTACCAGCAAACCATTGTCAATTACTTAAGTCCTATCTATCTGATAGAAGGTTCAGAGTATCGCATGAAGAAGCGTATTCAGGTTTTTATCCTGCCCGAGCAAGTGTACCGCAAGGAAGTGTGTTAGGACATCTTCTCTATCTGCTGTATACCGCTGATATCCCCACTACAGAAAAAAACCTTCATAGGCACCTTTGCTGATGATACGGTAGTAATGGCAACTGCAGACACACAAAGTCAAGCCACCAAAAATTTACAAGAAGTACTTGATAAAATCAACAGATGGACTGTTGATTGCAAAATAAAACTCAAGGAGTCTAAATCCATTCATGTCACATTTTCATTACGACGAACAAACAGCAATATACACACTTGTCTTAACAGAATTCAAGTCCCGCAAGCAGATACAGCAAAATATCTTGGACTTCATCTGGATAGTAGGCTTAATTGGAAACATTACATTAAAGTAAAAGCTGAGCAAATCAGGTTGAAACAACGACAAATGTTGTGACTGGTTGGACATCATTCCAAGCTAAACCTATGTTATAAGCAACTAATTTACCTTTCTACCGTCAAACCGATTTGGGTGTATGGTATCCAGCTTTGGGGATGTACCAAACAGTCAAATCGTAATATAATCCAACGAAGCCAAAACAAGTTCTTGGGTATAATTACCAATGCAAAAAAGAAAGCTAAGCAAAACAAGTTCTTGCGTATAATTACCAATCCAGAAAATTCACAACGACTTAGACATAAAATGGATTAATGAAGTTATCCAAGAATATGCTATTAAACATGAAAAACGACTCCTCAACCATGCCAACGTAGAAGCTATTCGACTTTTGGATATTACCCATGAACTGAGAAGGTTAAAACATGTTAAACCGTAAATAAACTTAATTTATCTGGGAGCTGAACATTGGTACAGTAGATCCGCACACGACTTACTTGAAAATAAAATCGAGTACATTTCATCAATGATAATTAATTAATTGTATATTAAGATTGTATCATGCATATCCAATAAAGGATGTTATTAAAAAAAACTGTAGCGTAGTCGGTAATGAAATATTTGCCCCAAAAAAGAGGATGAGTTTCACTATTAATTTCATTGAAGATTTCCTTACCATGACTCGCTTCTGAATGACATCTGACTGGCAGAGGGCTTGGGAAAGATCATCTCGGATTACGGTTGCGGGATATTTCCAGATCCATTCCTTTTATACTCACGAAACCTTGGTTCTCAAAAGTCACTTTTTCTCAAAAAGAATCCTCGGTGGTATCTCGCATGCGTTTGGATCATTGTTCTATTCCTATCCATTTGGCTAGGCGGTGTGTCAGAAAATCTTCAATTTACAGTTGTAGAGTTGGAGAAGGCTATCTAAATTATTTCCTTTTTGCAGGTCCATTGAATAACAAATTTCCTGCGTTTATTTACAAATTATTAAAATATAAAATTCAATGGTCCATTAACACAAGATCGCTTTTATCTATTGCCAACAAACCCATTCTAGGATTAATAATTCAGTACATAAGAAAGAACGACGTCAAAATATAGAATCTTTCACATTTATATTCTTATTTTATTTTGTTTTTATGTTTGTATATTTGTATGTGCTTATTTTGTTGTATATTATAATCTCATTTTTTTTTCATTTTCTTTATTTGTAGCCAACTTCTTAGTTAATTTTTGTTTTATTATATAGTTTATTTTTTTGTTAACAAGCAACAATCACGGATATTCGAAATATGATTTAATCGGTGCTGCATAGCCTTTTTCCACACTTGATATTGGCAAAGGTTCTATGTGAAGAGGACGAACGCCATATAATCAAAAATAAATATAATGTTATTCTGGCTAGTCCCAGTCATAGATAATATACTAAAGTCCCAGTTGTGGCTAGTCCACCACAACCACAAAGATAATATACTATATTTTATTACATTTTGTCATATCAAATTCAATTGCCCATCAACATAAGATCACTTTTATTTATTGCCAACAAACCCATTTTAGGATTAATCATTCAGTTCATAAGAAAGAACGACATCAAAATATAGAAATTTTTATACTTATATTCATGTTTATTTTTTTTAAGTTTGTATATTTGTATATACTTATTTTGTACTTTCTGTATATTATAATGTCGTTTTCTTCTTTTAGTTTAATTGTAGCCAACTTCTTATTTAGTTTTTGTTTTATTGTATAGTCTATTCTTTTGTTATCAAGCAACAATGACAAATATCCGAAATTTGATTTAATCAGTGTTGCCATAGCCTTTTTTCCACACTTGACATTGGCAAAGGTTCTCTCTGGAGAGAACGAACGCTATATAATCAAAGATAAAGATAAAAGATTTTGTGATATATCAGTCAAGCACGTAATTTACATTTTAATTAAAATGTCCGGTATTCGATTTGCTTCTCCTTTAAAAGAGATAAGAATACATCTTTGTCAAAGTGGTATACAATCCGCCGGTGCTAGGTAAATAAAATTGATATTTTGATGTAATCATGTATTCCTGAAATAGAATATTGGCAATAAAAATGTTAGGTAAGAAGTGTATAATTTTATGTTATTTTGTTTTAGAGAATTCATCCAGACCCATTATATTCCTATAAAGAAGGCAAATCCATCTTTCCCCATTCTCATTAGAGAATGCTCTGGAATTCAGCCGCGTGTTTGGGCCAGATTTGGTAAATAAACAATTGATGCTTTAATTATAAATTGCGATGCGCAGACGCTCCATGTAATGTTTTATGTTGCCTCTTGAAACTAAAGACAACATAAAAAATTATATTTCAATATGGTATAACTATATGTTATGAATTATCACTTTATACTATGGAAGTTATGAGCAATTTTAATTCTAAAAATGTTATACAATAAGAGGGTCTCATGTAGATAAATTTACCATATTCAAAATGTCTTAAGAAAGTACTCTCATTTAAAAGTACAAACCATCTTAAGAATTAGTCAATTATGATTATACATTTCTTCTATTTAAAAAATAAATGACTGTCAATTTAGAAATATACAAATATTTAACAATTTTAATTAGATCTATGTTAGACATTTAAATAATTTTTCCATGTTTCAAATCTGCATCTGTGTATTATCAAATGAAATAACTTACATTGGCAGTCATAATATAGTAGGATATAGAGTCATATTATAGATAGTTTGCATATGGAAATTTTTAAAAATGGGGCTTCTGCACCAATTATTGTAAAATAAATCATAAAAATTATAGAAAAATATGTATGCTTGTATGTTTGGCATACAAAAGGACAAATATAATTATCAATACATTGTTCTGGTTATGGAAGAGATCTACTATGAAGATTGATCTGTTAGTCTTACAATCAATAAATTTGTCAGCTTGTTTGATTGGCAAGTTAAAAACTGTGAGAGTTGACAATTTACAACATATATACACTCCATTCCCAGCATCAGTATTGCATTAGTGATGATACTGGGAAGTCATAAAAATGATTTCCCTTAGTTACGACAATAAATACATAATATTTTAATGTAACTTTCATTGTCTATTATCATTTGAAGTGTGCTTTCATGAAATGTCTTATCAGACGTCATCCGAGATCATCTTTAATAGAGACAACCTTTTTTTCTACTTTATTTCAATGATGCAGGAAATCTTAGCATGGTAATTTTAGTTTATTCACCATGGAAAGCTAGTTAATCCGCACACTAGTAGAAGAGTAAAAATGCTGTATAAGGTTACTAGCATTCATTCAGATAAGTGCAGTGGCCTATGAATATTGGTGCAGCAATTCGATTTTGTGTGAAGATTTAAAATTAAAAAGATTGTATTGTTTTGAATTTTAACTATTGAGATAAATGAGAGTTGATGTACTTTATAACTGTACCAAATTTGTTTTTTCGTCGAACATAGGTATGTGGCAAGAGTTACGTTTTTTTTTAGGAATGGAATTCTAAAAAAATCAAAAAGTTTCACTAAGGCTCTATTGAAGGATAAAAATTGAAACGGTTGTACTATTTAGATATTATTATTATATTGATTAACATATCAAAACTGCATTTTTGGATGTTTGAAGATAAGCTACCATCAATAATAGTCAAATGTTAAAAATCTGTTAAGAAAAGAATGGTATTTTCTTTGCTAAAGAAGGAATTATAAAAGAAGTAGAGCTAGGTTCACAGAAGGTCTTCATGGCAACTTGGTACAGAGATGTTCGTGTGCTAAAATAAGTCTTAACTGTATTACAAGGAATAAAACTAAAATCGCATGTAAGTAGTTGGCACTTCCATAACAAAGATATGGAAGTGCCAACATACATTTATATAAAGCAGTCACAACAGAGCTTTGAGTCCGATCAGAGCTTACGCTGTTGGATAATCCCACTTACACTCTGCTCTATATCTGCTACTATCTATCTTGCACCCCGCAATTATGATCGTCTCACTTTGGTAAAGTGATGTCAAATTTCATCACAAGAATATTGAGTAAGTGCTTGGGATGAAGCTTGGAATTCTATTGTAAGTGGAAAGTGGGAAAATGTTTTACACAAATATTACAGTAGATGTCAGTTTCCATTATTTCCATCTTAGGTAAAAACTATGTTTTTTTTCATTAAAATCGAAAGCACTTGAAGTCTGTCATATTCAAGTTCTGACATGCTGCAGGTTACCAATGTCTAACAATTCAGAAAAATCAAATGGAATGAATAAAATTTAATACTTTGCATGTAGAGTATGTTCTCATTCACTGCATAATAGAGAGGGGTACTGAAAAATAATGAGAACAATTTTTTGTCAACTGTGTTGTTCTCAAAAAGAAGAAAAAGAAGTTGTTTCTCTTCAAAATGTTTTCTGTTGCTTGAAATGATTGTTTTTGAATTTATCCGGAGATATGCCTTTCACAGTAATTTTTGTTTCACCTCTTCTATGTCTGGAAAACGTTTTCCTTTCAGTCTAGGGTATAAAGAAGAAAAAAAACTTGTAGTAACGAGAGGTTGGTGACTACACCTTCCTGTAAAAGGTATCATTTGTTCGTCTATGGAGAAATATCACACTATACTTTATATTTTGTAACAAGTATCTTTTATTAGTGTCAGGAGTTGCATTTTCCATAAAACTTTCTATTGAAGAAGTAGGCTGATCTTTTAGCACAAAGCGTAAAGAGCTTGTGTGAACATCGAGAGAAATTTGTAATTTCTTCTCCTTTTTACAAAACACGCAAGTCAATGTAAAAATGTAAACAGCTTTCTTATTTTGGCAACAGTGGTTTTAAAGTTATACCAGTCTTCTGCAGATGGTATTTTTGTTTGTACATTCAGCACATTTATAAAAATTGCCATCAAAGTTTGAGAAATACTATATAGTGTAAGAACTTGCTTATATGTTGTGATTAAAAATGATGCACCTTATATGGAAAATATTGTACCTGTTTCCATAACATTCTTCCCCTCTCAAAACACTATATTAATTACTTACTTGCCCGGAAGCGCGCACGCTGATTTAATATAGTTTTTAAAGAGTTACAAAGTACAAATTTTTTATTGTATAAATGTCATTGAATAAGTAAAATAATTCGCCAAGGCTTTACATTTTCCTTTTAAAAAATGTTTGTACACTTGCAGGACAAGAATTATTTTCAAAATGAATTTATGAAAATAATTTTTATACCATATAATTATTTTTACAAATGTCACATCAAACAATATCAGCTTTCAATAATTTTTTTTTAAGTTCATTCTTAAATCTTTGTTCATACCAAGATGCAAATAAAATTTCGCAAATGATGTTCTGTATTTTGGAACATTTTATAGTGGAATACGTTAATTTAGATGAAATTAAAGTATTATACCAATATTCCATCCCTTGACCAAATTATCTTGTTGTCTGGGATATGATTAGTGACTTGAGCTTTTGATTCCTCCAATATGAATATAATTTTGTTATAATAATAGTATATATAGGGTTGTAGTAGTTTATTATAGGTCTGGGGTGGTGATCTGACTAGAACTTTTAAAATACATCGAGTTCATTGATGCAATAAAGTATGATGTGGAGCTCCTTGATTGGCCTTCCGAGATACCACAGAACCTTTTTGGGCTTTATTAAAGGGCAAGATTAGGACCATTGAATCATGTCAATAGAAACGTTAAAAAAAGTTTTGATTGAAGAGTACATAACTAAACAAAGCCAATTGTTGGTGTTGACAGTGCCTAAAAGAACAGACACAGTGATCAGAGTTAATGGATCATCCACAAAATGTGGAACGTAATTTAATAGAAATGAATATTTAATCTTTTCTTTTAAATGGTTGTAATTAATTTTGAAGCAAGATGTAATTTCCCACTAATAAGGCAAAATTGTTGGCCAAAGTTGTATATTGTAGAGCTGAAGTCAACTTAACCCTTTCAGAATGGACAGTACCAAATATGCATTAGGTAAAAAATAATATAGTGTGGTCACTGAATTTTGTTTTAATACATTAAAATGGTTTCAATTGTTCGTTCTTTTCTTTATCTACTTAGTTCTCATAGGACAATGCGGGGCTAAGCAGGATCATTATCGTGTCGTGACATGTTCAAGATAGATGTTCCTTTTGTGATTGGCAACTGAAGACATAAGGATTTTGTTTTTTCTCTAAACTTGTATTTTAAATACGACGGTCATTCAATTTCTTCTCGGTATCGACATTAAGAAAACACACAAATTTTTAAAACATATTTTATTTCTCAATATAATCCCCCAATACATCAATACACTTAACACATCTTGAAACTAGCTTTTCAATGCCCTATAAAAAATAGCTTTTCTCCTTGTCTAAAAAATGATCATTTATCACCGCCTTGAGCTCTTCATCATCGGAAAATCGCTTTCCACGAAGGTTTTTTTTAAATTGGGGAATAAAAAGCAGTCCTCGGGGGCTAAGTCGGGGCTGTAAGGTGAGTGGTTAATTTCTTCGAAACCGCAGTCTTGTATAACAGCCTTGGAAACAGGCGCATTGTCATGAAGAAGCATCACGCCTGCACTTAGTTTTCCTCATGTTGTTTCAATTGCTTGTCTTAAATTACGTAAAGTAGTTGTGTAAGATACTGCGTTTATGGTTTCATCTCTGTTTGTGTTGTGTTTTTCAAAATACTGTGGCCATGATTTTTCCGGCCAATTGAGTGACTTTAAATTTCTTTGTATGGTCAGCACCCTTTTTGCGCCACTGCATGGACTCCTGTTAATTTCTGGATCATAGTGATGAACCCATGTTTCATCTCCTATTATCATTCAGTTGAAAATTTGGGCTGGTTCATCACCATCACATAGCTCTAAAAACTCTCTACAACACTCGATCCGCGTTTGTTTCTGAGGAGCCGTGACCATTCGCAGCATCTATCTTACACAGACCTTTGAGAGACTAAGATGATCATGAAGAATATTGCAAATAGTACCAACTGATAAGTTAGTCATCTCTACTAACATTTTCACTCTTATACGGGCATACTCCAGTATAAGCTTTTCCACTTTTTTCACATTTTCGTTGGTAGCGGTACTAACTGGCCCGCCTGAGCGAGGGTCGTCTTCGATACTCTCTCTGCTTCTTTTAAATTCACTTGACCACTTTTGTATGGTAGATAATAAAGGTGCAGAGTCTTTATAAACGGCCGCCATTTCTTGGTGAATCATTTTTTGAGATTTTCCTTGTTTAATAAGAAAATTAATAACCGCACGGTGCTCAATTTTCTTAATCATTGTCGCGTCTGTCATTATAGCCGTGGTTTATTTGATTACTAGAAAACTAATGGTCACAATAATATGAAATTTGTTTTATATACCCTCAAATAGTGTTGTTATCTGTACAAATTATTAAATTACCTGCGTCATTAGCAAATCATGCCGATACTGAGAATACATTGAACGCCCCTCGTATATATTTTATATAAATAATTAGTTTGAGTGTTTATCTAGTGTAGCGTGAGACAATATTTTTAAATTTACAAATATTAAATACAGTGATGAAACCTCCAAATTGAAACGTACGTTCATGCATTGTACTTTGCAATTGTTGGAAGCTGAATTTTCGTGAAGTATATAGGAGTCCTTTTTTCAGCAGGACGACTTCTAGATGATTATTTACTAAGAGAGTTACTTGAAGATGAATGCCAATCTGATCTGGACATATCAGACAAGATGACAAAGTAAGGAGTTCTATTCCTGGGCAGCTGAGAGAAGATGCACCTGGTTAAGATGCACATAGTGACATTAGCTCAGTTACGGTGGAAAAATCAGAAAAACCTACCACCTGCAGTTAAGTATACCATTGGCAGCAGCCGCCACTGTGGATAACCGTGCGTTGTCTGTCTTGTAAACACATATTTGCGGAAAAGAAAGGTCAAGAATCTGGAAAGCCACTACTTTTACTGATGTGGCTCGCGATTTTCCCTCTCGCCCACAAGTGAAAAAAGTGAGGACTCCATTACAATATCTTGATGAATATTTTAATGACAAATTCTTTGATAATCTCACCACGTGCACCAATTTATATTACCATTTATTATTGTTGTAAATGGAGGCAATACTAGATTGACTGGGAGGCAAATAGAGTCAAAGCCAAAGATTTGCTGTGGTTCAGGATCGATCTTGCTGATGGTCTATGAATTGCTCTAAAATTACTTGCCAAGAACCAACAGACGATGAGCAACTTTCCAAGAAGTACAGACCGGTAAAATACACATGCTTCGATAAACGATATGATATCTTCCCTGTTTTGATCTAACAAGGGGTAGGAAATGTACGATAGAAGCTGTTTTACCAAAATATGATACCAAAAATGAGATGTATGTTTGTATTATTGTTTTGTTCAAAATTTCTCATTTAATTGTTAATTAAGTATAAAGGGAATGATTAATCTAAGTGTATATTATATGTAACTTGATTTATATTGATAACAGCTGATCTTGATCCCCTGTGCTTTAGTTAATAAATCTAAATAATAATAAATACCTAATAAACTATAAAAAAAATGGCTTTGATTTCCAACTTTCATTGAAATGCGTGATCGTGCGTTGTCTGTCTTGTAAACACATATTCGCGGAATAGGTACAAGGGGGTCTTTTTAAATATTTTTCTCAAATATCTTAGCCTTCACAGATCTTAAATATTTCCAAAAATTATTCAAAAACGAAAATATTTTTTTTACATTCTGAAAGGGTGTAAATATGCGTAATTTTGATCATACATGAATTCTAAAAGTATTATGAAATGGCTGTAAATTGGATTGAAGACAGCAGTGCATGGTTTTGATTGTACATAAACTTGCAACTTCGCCTCATGCAAAAAATCATACAAATTCCTTTATAAGTCATATAGGAGACATTTCTCTAATTCTAAACTAGAAAGTTTCTCAGCCTTGTATTATTAAGAAAATGGTTGTTTTTCATAGTCTTGGAATTTAGTAGTGGTATCTAGAAGAAATACATTATATTGGAATTATCAGCTTTCCCATAAAAACTTATCATTTTGAAAATGTTTCATACACTACGAATAAACCAAATAACGTATAATTCAATAAATTTATTTTCGTATTAATTATTACAATTATATTTATATTTGGTATATTTACAATAAAATCACAATATTTGCAGTCAGTTTTCAGCTTTAAAAAATCTGAATAGGTCCAAAAATAATCGTTTGAAACATTTTTCTTTAAGATAAATCGCACAAAAAATCATATTCCAGCTTGTATCAGAAATACTCATAGTTAATAATGAAATAATTTTTAAATTGATCCACGATGGTTGTAATTTTCAGAAAAAGGTGTCGAGAAGAGTGTCAAACTTACTGATTTAAGCAGCAGCCAAGTTCTGGACGCCGTGAAGTTGTTAGTTAAGTGAAATGAATTATCTTAGTTCCTAAATCTCCATAGAATGTAGAAATAAATTATATGAAATATATTTGAAATTTTTTAAATTTCAAAATCATTTTCAGTTGTGTGATTTTGATTGACTTGTATAATTTGATTTAATTACTAAAAGGGCATGGCCGAAAAATGTAGACATTTTTATTGCAAAAGAAAAGAAGAAAAAAATGAATGCCATCAGTGATCCTACAGTAATGTGCAATAAATTAACATTTCTTGAAGAGGCTTGACATTAATAGAAGAGGTTGTTTGAAAAAAACAGCATAAACAAATATATTGCATTCTTTGATTCTCATAGCTTTTAAATTTCAAACATGATTTCTTCTTTTTTTTCTGAATCCAGTTTGTTGCGTTTTAAAATTGCGTTTGTTGTACATAATTTTGTAGTTTATTATCTTAAATAAAAGTATAACTATATTAATATCACCACAAATAACCTTGAAATGAAATTAATAAAAGAGAAAGCAAAAGATGCTTCAATCTCAAGATACTGCTTGAAATAGGATCAAGGTATCTATTTGAAATGAGAAATACACATTGTGTTCTTTGTCGTTTAAAAACAAACATTTTTGCATGTTGAAGAATAGCATTTATGAATTAAAAATATCTTATATAATTAACGCTGTTTTGAACTAGAGGACAGAAATTAGATTTGTGAGTTTTATGTATATTAAATATATGGAATATACATACAATAATGGTAGTGTGAAAATTAACAATTCAGCATTTCAAAACCATAAGAACTTTTGAGAAAGAAATAACTATCATGGTAGGTTATTTAGTATTTCTTTTGTCCCACTCTGAAACAAGAAAATTCTATTGGGTATTGTTTGAATAAATAAGTATTTTATGAAAATGATCCTAAAAATGTCATGAAGAAAAATTTGGTGCACACAGTAATCAAGAAAATGGTTTTTTGTCCCATGGAATTGTAAACTTTTCCTTTGACTTCAGACATTTGAACCCAGTGAATGTGTTGAATAAAAGAAATGCCAATATTTCGAAAAGCAGTTAATTATTCCTAAATTCAACTTACTAATTTGTGAATTTGTTTGGCATTAACACGCAAAATAAACAGTTAAATGTTATATTTAATGTGCTACATGGTTAGGTCAGTTTTTTCAGTAAAAGTTGTTTCTTGAATTATTTATACAATATAACAATGGTATAATATGAAAACATTTGTTAGTATAGACTTAAAAAACAGACATTTCTATTAAGAATTTTACCAAATTATTTCATTACAAAATCTAAGATTTAATGGTATAGTAATACCCTGATTTACAAGAGTTTGGAACACATGATTCCTGATTTTTACCGCTTCGTTCCACACCTCCAACCCGAATCGCTCCACTCGTCTACCTACTTACTAGTCATCAAAACATTTAAATTCCATAAAATTTTCGTTTACACATCTGAATGAAACCTTAGTCAGTGAGCTATATCTGTTGAAAGACTTTTGAAAACAATTAAATGTTTCGGATAATACAATAATCATCGGAGAATCTTGGGATGAATTTCTCAAAAAACCTTGAATGGTGTCTAGAAGAAGTTTTGTCCGTTATTTTCAAACGTGAGTCTGTTATTTGCTTACGTTATAGAAGAAGTTGTCAATTCTGTCAGACAGTTAGATTTTGGAAGTAGATAATGGTGGTCGGTGAGTTGTTGAATTCCCATAATCGGAAATTAGCAAACTGATGGAACACAGACAAGACTTGTTCTTCAGTTAGGTGTCTTGGCTCTCATAGATACCAATTTAATGTGATTGCTACAAGAATACAAAATATCACTATCTTTTCCATATCCAGGTCTGAACAAAAAAAAACAGTTCTGAAATGTGGAATTTGCTTTATTTTATCTTGAGGAACTTGTACAAAATCACTACTTTTCCCAGAACAAACATACATATTTCAGGAATGAAGTATTTCATATTCATCTATATTCAAGCTGAAATTTGTACAAATGGGTAGAACGATCTGCGCTGCCACACCTGCCCACACTCGCATACTAGCATTTTATTTATTTCTCATCACATTGTTGATTTATTATTTTCACACACTATTTATCTATGTATTTTCACTCATTATCTCCAGAAATAGATATGTATGTAGTCAATCAAATAAAAGTGAAAATTGGTACACATCTGCCTTTTAAACTAATCATCGTGTAGTAGATAATGGTTAGCTTAATAGCTTTAATTTTTTTCCTAGTATGAAAAAATGCTGCTAATTTGCCATCTTCTCCCTAAATCCTCCCTAATTTTACTCACTCTATTATCCCTCCAGTCATATCTAGATTTTTTCATGCCGCGTCTGTTTCCTGCAAACATGTCATCGTTTCAGGCCATTTATTATTAAAAATGTTATAATTACAAATTTCTTTTATGTAAGAACTTTTTTTATTAGTTTCCGTGGAGAATACAAATCTTTTGCAGTTTATATGTAAATGTTCATATTAAATCCTTGGCTACAACTGGCTTGTAGTAATAAGCCTGTCTTATAATACGTACATAATACATAAAAATGCAATAAATACATGAATCAATAAAACATCTACACCACCAGTAACCAAAAATGCTTTAAATGTTACTATCATGAACTCATCTAGGATCAATACCCACAACATGGTTTTGTTCCCATCCAAAATCAATGTGGTGATCATCCGAAAGGGAACAATTCAATCAGTTTCCATATCTTAATACTCCTCTATTCTCACACATTTTAGCACAAAATTCCCTGATATATAACTATAATTACAAAATTCTTCCGACACTAATGAACAATCATTGCCCAATACTTTAAAAACTTCAACAATCGTCACAGTTTCTGGAGGATTTATACTAGTATTACCAAATCCTATATGCAAAAAATCGGGTCTGGTGGCTAAAAAACTGGTACAAAAGACTAACAACCGAAACATGAAAAAGCTGCCAAGCACAAGTGAAACTTGCACTACGAGGGGTACAAAATTAGGCACTTATAGATATTTAAGGGTACATAGTAATTGTAATTAAACTATTTACAAATATTAATTTTTCATAATGCAACTATATTGCCTATTATATCTTTCAATTGCGTAAAGCAGGCCAGTTATAAAAATGTATAATTCCACATAGAATTAGAGATCATTGACTTTCGGATTTTTCCCTTGTGCTGTAAGACCTCACATTATGCCGACCGTCAAGAATGTAAGTCGACCAGTAAAAACCTATAGCTTTTGATTATCAGTGAGTAGGACTATTGTATGAATAAAGAAAAAAATATTCTTCAAAGGACTATATATTTTTGTCGCATGAACCAAAACGCTTCATATAATCCTGAGTATACGATAAATTTCGACTTGATATCTAGCCATTTTTGTGAAAAAAAACTCACAGATAAGTGAACTGATGAAATGACAACCAAGCGATCTTAAAATGTTCTGTTTTTTTACTTTGAGACATGGAATCCAATAAACAGAATTCTTCATCATTAAAAGAAAATATTCATTTGTATTGTACAATTAAAATATAATCATGCTCGATAATATTCTATACAATTATATTCATTCACACTACAATCATATTCTATACTCTTCGGTACATATTGGAGAATCAGGTAAGTACTTAAATACTATAATATGTTTAAAAATTAATCAATAAGATTTTGAAACATCGTAATATTACTATATCGTAATCAACAGACCACCATATAAGTTTACTACTAAAAGCAACTTAGAAAACATTAATAAATTTCAAATTCATATAAGTTTAATACTTAAATTATAATAATATTAGCCATCGTGTTTAGAACTCGCTGTGAGCTTTCGTGTACTCGGCTTGCCTTATATTATGTTAGTATGCGTCTAGATAAACATATGTGGCTGAAAATGATTTGTTTATAGAATTAAATAATCATATTCAGTCTGTTGTTTTTGAACTACTTACAATTAAGTTTATACTTGCCTTCCACAATCTTAATTTATAAAACAAATTTTAAAAAATCATCGAAATAACAATTGTAGTTTTTATAACACTATTAAATGAAGGTATAATCATATATGTATATATACACACACACATATGTATATTTATAATAGTTAATTGCCAGGGTCACTTCATTTTCACACGAATAATTTTCAATTAAGCTATCGTCGTCATCATCTCATAATCCGACGATAAATTAATTTAAATAATTTTCCTTATATGATGACGGTAGCCAATCCACTTTTTAGACATGATTGTACTACTCAAGTTTTGTAGTGTCATGTCACTTTCAATATTCTTTTTACACTAATTTCTTCAGTTGGAAATTCAGTAATTTTAAACATTTTTTCTGCTAGTATATAGGTTACTATATTTTTTATAGTTTAGTTACTTTTCTCACTCCTATTTTCATTGAATTTTTTATTCATATTTTCATTAACTATTAACCCATTTCTATATTTAAGGCAGATTTTGGGAATGGTTTCATAATTTAATTAATGGCTTCAATATTATGATACAATAACATCTCTTGGTAAACTGGAAAAAAAACTAAACACTCGAAATTCAAGCTATTCACTGGACTGTGGAATCCCCTGTAGTTATTCCAGCCTGAAAGATGAGACTGGGGCTAGGTAAAAATTTGTCTCTTAGATACAATTTTCACAATTAACAGATTTGACAAATTGCTATGTATAATTATATCACTGGGGTTACTTTTTTGTGAACATTTTTTAAAACATTAGGTTATTATCAACCCAAATTTCGTCTATATTTTTCAGTTTTTGTTTGGAATTTTTATATTTTTAGTTTCAGTTTTGCCATAAATTTTGTACAGATTGACACAATTTTTGTAACCTCAACAAAATTGCTAATATAAATCACATATGATAGTCCGGTCATCCAAATTTGCCTTCAAATATTCTAGTTTTTTTATCTTCTTTCCCAGCAATATACCATTAGTGTCCAAGATTCTATTTTTATTGTTTATAATGCGTTTGTAAATACACCAGTATAATATGTTACTCTCTAACAATTATCGACTTGCCAGTACATGGACAAAAATCATTATGGCTAGTTTAACTTATACAAAACCCTGTCTGTATGCTTTTGCCCCATCAGTCCCCTTAGTTCACGAGACGAATCATAGACAATAGTAGCCATTAGAAAAATTGAACATCAGTATATACAGACATGTTACACCAGGGGGTGTTGACAATAGTCCATTACATAGTTGAAATTTAGTTAAAATTTACCTTCAAATTAAATATACCTACATTTAAAATTAAATTCAAACAAGTGGAAGTATTAAATTAATTTCATTATTTTCATCTTTTAGATTTTATGCCGTAGTCAATTATTAATTAAAAAAAACATTTACTTTTATTTGTTGCAATTTCCTTACCCAACAATCACGCATGAATTTAATTGCTTTATAATACATCGATATTTTGCTTTATAATACATCGAATAAAAATTCCTAATATTAAAAAAGAAGTTATATATTACATTTAAAAGTGTACAAAATAAATCTAAAATAATAGTTTCATTATTAGAGAGGAAATATTCCTTGATTGTGATGACGCCTTAAACTCACGGTACAAAGATATAGTAGAAAGTTTTCATAGTACAAAGAACTTGCAGAGTTTTTTTAGAAAGTATAATATGGTAGTAAATTTTTGTGAATTTAAAGTGGAAGGAAAGATATACTATTTATATATATATATATATATATATATATATATATATATATATATATATATAATAAACACATATACACACACACATATATATATATATAAGGCAGCAATTCTTCTAGAAATGTACTGAGTTTTGTTATTAATGTTAATAGTTTATTTAATAATATTAGATTTAGTAACAATAAAGTCATAATTCAGCCTCTATAGAATATTCATTTATTTTTATTTATCCACTTTAATGTATCTAACTGATACATATGGCGGACGTATTGCTACAAGAGCAATCTCTTACAGCCAACCATAACACCAGTTTAGCCCCATTCGCCAAATGGTAGCCCCATTCGCCGAATGGCTGGGAATCAAACCTGGGTCCCCGCGGTCCGCCGCATCTTCAAAGGCCATATGGCTTGTGATCAACCCAAAACACCACAGCGATGACTATATGTGCAAATATGTACTTGAATAAATGTATTAAACACAGCAATGATCTTACTAACAATACTACTGAAATATATGTAATTTCAGTAAAAAAATAATTTTCAATTTGTAATGCAATGTATTTTTATGAATCATACATAATTGTTTTCGACTATTAAATTTTATGATTTATCAGCATTTTAAGCATGCCAATATTAATTCTTATTTTATCAATTTATTAAAACAAAACTTCGTATTTGTATCGACTTAGATGTCAGTGAACTTACAGTGTAAATTAGAAACATTAAAGAACTTAGTTACTCATTACAAATACAAAATAATATTACCACGCAACAATGATATGAACTGTTCAATTGCAATACATCGTGAACAACACAAATCAATCCTATAATTCCATACTTGAAAACGTCGTTTCAATAGCGAAATTTAACATGGAATTGAGAGGTGCCATAGCATATACAATAAATAAAATGATACTACAGATATTAATTTTACTTTAACCCTTCTACTACTGGTTTCTACCACTTTGACCACTGCCTTTAAATTAGCTTATTGTGTCTTCAGTGTTATGGCTTAAAAGTGAATCTCGGTGTTATTTATTCAATATCAATATTGGCGTTGCTACTTTGTATAGTCAGCTACACATTCACCTACAATGTCATAGTCTGAATTCACCCTGTGTACTTAGCGAAATGAATATGTATCCCTACATTCATATTTTTCACAGTTCCGTGCAAAACTTGGAATGAAATGGACATCAAAGTGTCTTCCATATTAACATGTATTATGGCATAGTATAATTATTTGCACATACTGCTCTTTGTGAATGATTCTCTTTCTAAATAAATAACAAGTGGTTATTGTGGCTAGATAAACAATGACAGGCCGTCACCCACATTTTTGCAAAAAAAATTACTTAAGAAAAGATGAGTGAATGATTCTCTTTGTAAATAAATAACAAGTGGTTATTGTGGCTAGATAAACAATGACACGCCATCACTCACATTTTTGCAAAAAAAAACTAATTAAGAAAAGACGAACAAATGATTCTCTTTGTAAATAAATAAGTGGTTATTGTGGCTAGATAAACAATGACACGCCATCACCCACATTTTTGCAAAAAAAAACTACTTAAGAAAAGACGAATGGTTGCCAAGTTGTATTATTGGTAATACTGAATAACTCTATAGAACTAAGAAGTTACTTTTTTAATATTTTATTAGTTTCAATTAGGACCCAGCTAAATGTATATTATTAAAACGTTAGAGCTTTAGGACCAGAATTACAGATTTTTTTGATTCTTAAAAATGTAGAGTTTGGATCACATTAATTAATGAAATAACTGGCTTAATATTTTTGTGTGTAAGTATTAAATAATAATTATGGTATAATAATTCTAACTGAAATGTGGTTGAATCACTATTTATGACTCTGAGCTTTTCAAGTTTTTGACAAAAGGTACTAGGTGTTTCAGCATGAAAGGGCTGGTGCCTCACTAATTGAAAAATGTAATGGTGGTGGAACCCGTATTGCTGTTCTAAAGAAATGTAAACTTATTCGGAAAAATTGGTTTAGAAGATATCTTTGTTTCTGTTAAACTCATCACAAACAAAGGACCGAAACTTATTAATATTTGTGCAGTATATATTACTACAACTCCAAAGTTGCTTGAAAGTTTTCTTTGAAATTCAGATAATGCATTAATGATCCAAATTCAGATATTTTGATACTTGGGGATTTTAACATCCCTGAAAAAATGTTTAGTATTTTGGAAAATTATTATTGGATCACATTAATTATAATAATTTTACATAATAAATTATATTGATAATGTAAACAATAAACATCTGGTTTTGGATATGTCAAACCATTACAAAGTGAAAAATATATTGAAGAATTCCATTAGATCAACATATAAGTTCCGTAAAGCTGGCCTTAAAAAATTAATGGAAAATTTAAATAAAGTAGAGCGGCACTCGCTCTAAACAATGAATAAAACATTGCTATAGAAACTATTTGAGTGATGTTGAAAGTAAAGTTGTAAATAACTCAAAATTGTTTTAGTCCTTTACAAAATCCGAAGGTAAAAATTTAGCAATATTCTACCTGAGATTATTTATATGGTGCAAACTGCTTCAACGGGTATTTCCATCACAAACTTTTTTGCAGTTTTTCAGTTATGTTTATAACAATAGTGTAAAAGATCACATCAATAGATGTTTAATGGCAAAGATTTTTTTAATAAAAAATAAGGGTTTTACACGCAAAAGATTAAGTTTTACGATTATTATTGTTATTGCGATTCAAAGATTAATTTTTTTTGCAGGACGTTCCAACCATCTTTACATTTTTTTAACAGGTAATTTCCCACAATGCTGGAAAATGGCCAACATAAACCTATTCACAAAACAGATAGTTTTATAACAATTCATTCCATTTTTGGTAAAGTTTTCGAGTTCCTTGTTTATAAAATTATTTACAGTCTAACCCATATTTCGCACCCAACCAGCATGGCTTCTTATCAAAAAAGTACATCGACAAATATGGTTGAATACATAACGGATATTGCAAACACATTAGATAAACGCAAGCAAATTGACGCAGTCTACCCTGATTTCAGCTGAAAGCTAGCTAGCTAGCCCTTTGATAAAATAAACCACGCTATTTTAATATGGAAATTGCAATGTTATGATATACATGGTGTCATACTGAGATGTATTCAATCATATTTGGCAGGCAGGAAGTATTGCATTATAAATAATGGGTTCTCGTATAATGAACATGAATCAATATCTGGCGTATCACAGGGCTCTACCTATAAATGATTTAAGCAAGGAATTGTTATGTGCCAAGCATCTTATTTTTGCAAACAATTTTAAAATTTACAAAAGAATAAAAAACCTTTAGATATATCATGGCTCCAAAATCATTTTAACGTTCTGTCAGTATGATGTTCCGGGAATAAAATGCACCAAAATCCTAATAAGTGTTCTTACATAAAATTTTCCATTGTTTCCAAACGTTTAATAGTCAATGTACCATATACAATGTAAATCTTCTCAAATATAGTACCATTAAAAAATAATTGGAGATGATAAGTTAACATTTGAAAAACACATGGACAACTCTACTAGTAAAGCTGCGAACATTTTGGGTTTTGTTTTGGGGGCAAGCAATAATTTAAAAAATGTTCAAACTTTCTTTTTTCTGTACAATTCACTTGTACGCAGTCAGTTCGAATATGTCATATGATGTGTGGTATGGCACCTAATTGTTAAGAAGACCGCATCGAAAAAGTTCAAAATATATTTTTGTTCAAAATATACTTAAAACAATATAGATTGAGTGTAATAGTGTATTTTTATGCTTATATTAATCTATAATGTTCATTAACTTGAATTGTTTTATTCTAAATTTAACTACACATTTTATTGATTAACGCCATTATTGATCATTTATTGAATTCATTATAATCAATTGAAATGATCTTATTTGAAATAATATGATATAACCATAATTGATCACGCTGTGCCTACTGTTTTCAGTGTTGTCCCAAAAAAATATGTATATAATGATGCCTTCTCAAAAAAAATTGTGAAAATCATTACTGTTTGTGTGATAAAGAAATAATAGGCATTTCTACACTTTGCCATAAGGTCAGTTTGACAGATTAGTAACTTTGCCATAAGGTTAGTTTGACAGATTAGTAACTTTTTTATACTAATGAGAAATAAGAGCCAAGTAAATTATTGCCAATATTTGGCACATTAACTTTGGTATTTATGAATGAATTTTTTTTGATAGGTGTGAAAAGTACTGTAAATAAAAACACAATTTTTATTGAATTTCTGGTAATAAAAATCTTCAAATGTTTTTTTCAGTTTAGTCTCTAAAAAAAATGAAGCAGTGCCAGTAGAACTGCAGTAATTTCATTAAATTTAATATCACTTAAAACAATATAGGTTTCTAAAGCTCACAAGCTCTAGCCGTTAAGTGATGAAGAGCCTAGAGCTTTTGTTTCGTACATTCAGTAGCTAAATATCGGTGAAACTTTTTTTTCTTTGTTCCCAATATTCCGATAATCATTAAATCACGCAGGCACTTACTATTTTTGCTATAGATGGGGATAATTTGCATTTATTACATACATATTATTGCTTTGCATACTACAATAACTGTGCTTGGTCATGTTCTAGAAAATGCAGTTCCAGGTCACTTGTTTACAACCTCGATAATTAAGATGACATTTTTGTACCGTTATCAGTTTATATAGTAATTTTAAAAAGTTTGTGGTGAAGAATTATTTCCGCATTACAAATATAGATTTAAATTTAACCGTGCTGAAAGTGTAATTAGCAGTAAATCAATACGATGATGCAATAAGGAAATAAATAAAGTATAGTTATACTTATAAGGGGACTGCATTTAGAAATGTATTTATGGGAATGTGGATGTTGAACCTCTTCCACCTTACGCTTACGAAATAAAATTAATCTTAAATCAATTTCTCTAATTATATTTGTTTAATAATAAATTTAATATAATTACTTTATTTCTTTTTATAAAAATAGGTATGCTATCCTAAAAAACAATACTACTTATATCTTATACTACCTAAACATCCTTGGAAAATTACACATTTTTCTAGATATAACTGTGTTCTGTTACTTATACTCTTCTTATAACATACATATTATATATACTTACGTATGTTGATTTTCCTATCCTATTCTTATTACATATAATTGTATGTTATAAGATTTGTCTCCCAGTCTTTTTTCCAAAGGTAGACACGAGCGAGAAATTATATCAATGTGTACTAAAACATAATATAATGCATGCAGAGTCTATACAAATAAAACAATTGCATGTAAATTGATGTTTGAATCATTAGCTGTTTTTCCATATTTCTTAGACAGGAACACTCCATTCACAACCATAGGTAGGAAGCAACCCTATCTTAGTTATAAGAATATTGTCACTGCATTTATATTTTATTGTTTTAATGTTATTTGTACATTACAAACTAATTTTGGTATTTTATATTGTAAAACTCAGTGATTAAAACTGTATGGAATAATAACCTCCCATATTAATTTATTTTATAAAAGGCAATAAAAAAATAGGTAATAATAAACAGCTGGGCACAAGTCAATCGAGACCCTTTTACTTGAAATATTAAGTATAATTCTTTTATTGAATGTAATTTCATTTTAAATATCAAATATTTTTTATTATTTCTTAGAAAACAGTTTAAACTTGCAGGAATTGGTACTATAGTTAAAGTTTCAAACTACAAGAAAGCAACAGAAATATTTACCCATCACGCTTCTTTAAGTTATATAGATTAGTTGCTGATCCTGAACACTTTAAACATATATAACGCTTGGAATTTACCAAGTAATGTCAATTTCTAGGCTAGTTTACTAACCATAAAGTAAGATTGATAATCCAGAATTCCATATTAGTGACTTGAAACAATATTTCATTGCTCAAAGTTTATGACGATCCTTTGCTGTTCTGATATGTGAAACATTTTCAAACATAAGCACAACGGTAAAAAACTATTTAGTGACAATTGTGAAATTAGTATTGATCTATGTGTAAAAAATACTGCTTCACATGAAAAATGTACGATGCGAATCATATTGCACATATGCACTCCTGCACTTTTAATGCACTACATGTTCTATGAGTATGATGCAGTTTTGTTTATTAATTTTTTGTTTTTTTTTATCTGACTTCACTTTATCCATGTGTTTTTAAAATCAATTACAGATGCTTTAACTTACTTTGATGTACTCTTTCAATCCATCCGTCAGTGGTACACATACTTCTGGAAGAATCTGAGCTATTGAACAGTTATATTATGAATAAATACATCACAGGGAAAAAGACGCGAATACGAAATCTTGTCTGTGATTATGGAGGTGTCCAAGTGTCGAAAAATCTTAGAGAATTTAATTCACCAGAAGGGCCTACAAGGCCCCTTTCAACTTTCCTCGAACAACCACAGAGCGGCTATACTAATAAAACTATTGACAGTTGGCTTATCAGTTACAAGGTGTGATTTAGGAGCTAGACGCTCCTACTTTCATTTTTCTGTGAGTTAGATAATTCCGGTCCCTGGGGTGCCATATACAGAAGTGTGTCGAACCTAGAGAAGCGCTTTTGTTTTCAGCAACCTTAAAAATTAAATGGACGTTACTCCAGAAAATCTGACCTGTCCATACCTCTAACTGATGATAACCGAGACCTCCATACCATTGCACAGCAGTGAATCAGGAACAATTCCAATATATCTTTAGCTAGTAGCTTTGATCCGGAGATATACCATTCAAAACTAAATTATATTGTCAAAAACTGGTCTCGAATAAGGCCCTAGACATTAACAGTATAGAAAATATTATCATAAAAAAGCAAGGATCACTTTTCGAGAGTCTAGAAGGTGGGGATACTGAAAGTTATCCCGAAAAGTAATGAGAAATCCCTCAACAATCTGAAGTTCTACACATTCTTTATGCTCTTTTCTAGTTTTGGGAAGTTATTGGAGCGGGTACTGATGGCGCATTTAAAGTTGAAGTATCATACTTGCCTGGGTTCTTTATACAGTGCGAGGCTGTTCCCATCATGGACGGACTGTTGAGGGAGCCGACTGTGAAAATGAGCAGGTTTAGGATTGGTGTGGAGATCAGGTCACATATGTAGTATGTTTAGACGGAGAACATCTCCATAGGCTGGTTGGCCAGGGCAAGGTGGGGATTGGATACTTTGACAGTCAAATTAATGTATACAGCAATATACCTTAATATATTGGCTTATGTGCTGTCAGTGTGGGCTCCATGGTACGTTGTCAGGATGTAGTCCAGCAAGTTATAAAGGTTGTACTGAGATTGAAAAATGCGTCGCTTATGGCTCTAACCAAAGTTAACATGGATAAATTCAATTGCTGGGCAATACAGTTGTTGCAACCTTGCTTAATACACCCTGCAATGTATAGTAATATTGCTGGGTTATAGTTATCAGTAAGATTTTTAGCAAGATGCAATTTTTATATCCTGTTTACGAGACTTCTAACAGAAATGATGGTAACATGGTGACTGACATAAATGTTCAGTTTATAGAATCACATATTGCAGTATGGCAATAAAAAAACGACACTACATGTTGAATGCATTTATACAATCTTTCACTAGCCCATCTGTACCATATTTCAACTCCCTATAGTAAAATAAAGAGGATAAGACCAGTGTTTTCACTAAATGGGGTTTGGTCTTGGGATAATATCCTCATATATTATATTGTGATACTGGTTCACTCAGTACTTGGGCTAGTGGCTCAGTGATTATCGGGTGTTCTAGATACAAATAGTAAGAAGAGAAACAGACAACAAAAACTTTCATTTCAATGAGCATCAATGCAGCCCATGCAGTATTGACCGCTTTAAAGATACTAAATCTTATTTTTATAGAGGGGGTAAACATCCTCAAGAACAGGACTGCATTCAGATCGACACTAGCTACAGCAGTGTATACCAGAGAAAATTATAAATCCTTTTCTGATCATATACCATTGACTAATTTAGATGGAATTTGACATTTATATCTCGGTCTATTGGTTTATAGCCTACCCAAGCCTTATAAAATAGGGTTTCTTGATTATTTTGTGACATAAGTTTACAAGATGTTTTTAAAAAAGCACAAAATAATACAGTTATATGAATAACAAAAAAAAACTTTCTAATTCAAATATCATTTAAAATCATATTATCTATGTAGTTTCAATGAATAAAATAATTAATATGTTTATGTGTATGTATATGTATATGTATGTAAATTATTAATTGTTTTAAATAGATTACTTGTTTATTATGGAAAACTTACTATTTTATTTAACATACATATATATTTCTATACTTGCCATATCTTTTGTTGAAACAATACTTGGTTCCAACCAAGGTGTTGTAAAAATATACTGAAATATTTATTTTTACATTTGTTTTATTACATTGTTCAGTTCTTTAATATTTTCTTGACCTATACTTTATATACAAACAATAACTATCCCACATTACAATACAAATGCAATTAATCTAAATTTGCACAAATAGTTAGCTACAATGTTATGATATATGTAATATTCAGAAAAATTTAATTTTTGTAAATTTATATTTTTAATATTCATTTTGTCTAAAATAGAGTTGCAAGGAATAGGCTATTTGGCCTTAAGCATAATACTGGATATTTCTGGTGGATCTTGGCCGAACAGTTGAATGTTAGGTAAAAATTAATCAGCCAGATTTGGTCAGAAGTGATCCATATATTTTGGCTATAAAGCTGATCTCTAACAAGAATAATGTATCAAATGGTACTAACAGTATATTAAAGGTTAATGCAATGTTTTTTTTAAGATTTGATGAGGTTAAACACTTTTTGAACACAGAAAAAATCTTTCAGAACATCTCACTTAAAAGCCTTATTATGAAAAAGCTGTGACAAAACAGCTAGCTCATTCTTGTTTGGATCAAATGGAAGTTGACGAATGTGCTCAGAGAACTTGTATGTCTCTCTGGTGCTGCTGTGATAAGACAGTAGTAGAAATAAATACAAACGATTCTATCAGAGAGTACGCACAAAAAACACTGAACATAATACTTCCTTCACACATACACAAGCATGCATGCACACAAATAACAACACATTTAAAAGAAATTAAAAACCACGTGTGTGGCGTTTTAAATAGGTTACAGTTTTTACAACTTTTACTAAAGTCTACCGCAAAATATTTATCTGCCCCAGGAAACAGTGTTTATTAGAAAAAAACTATTTTTTGATACTAGAAACCTGTTTTCCAATATTGGTATCTGACAAAAAGTAAAAAATAGACTTTTTTTTAGTAATGCAGAAAAATTCATAGTCCTGTATTACAACTTATCACTTCTATACTTTATAATATTAAATAAATCTTTTAGGAGTGCTCATTATCACTATGAATATTCCAAATATTGGAAGTCCATTCTTGGAAGAAAAGTAAATAACTAATTCACTGACCATTTGGGACATAAAACAAATTACCTAATATTTAATGTCCTTTCAATTTGGTAACTGTCACACAACTATCAGAAGTTTTTAATTTCTTTAAATAACCTAAATAATTTAAATAATCTAAAGTTTTTAATTTTATTGCAACCTATTTTCCACTAATTTCTTTCAACATAGATTTTTACTAGGTATTGGTATAAAAGATTTTCAAGATTTATAAAGCAAAGGACTATGGACCACTGTGTTCAAAAATTTCCAACCTTTTTTGTGTAAACAGATGAAGCTAGGGAAGTGTGATTTGGTGCACTTACGTAAGCGATCCTAATGTGCATGCATGACTTTTTTCCTGCCTGCTGAAGCTATCAGTTTCCTTCAGATCTCCAATGAGTGAGAAGCGAATGCTGTCGAATTTTCTTTTTCACAAAATCAGAAAATGTTGTGAACAGGAAAACAAAGTTTAATTGTTGCTATTTGCTATTACATTAAATTTTGTGTAGACTTTCATGATTGGAAATGATCCATGAGCTTCAACTGTAATGCCTCCAGATAAAGGAGAAGCAATGGGCTCCATACAGAGAAGGAAGTGATACAACAACCGCTTCAAAGATAGCTACATATCAGTGTTGAGAGAAGCAGATTGTGGTGAGCCTTTAACATATGGAATTGAGATTGTCATTAAACAAATGGTAATTCGGAATTGTTGAATCAAATTCAGAAACTTACAGACAAACAAGCATCAGCACTGGATCTGTTCATTCCATCTTGACTGAGTATTTGGGCAGGGGCTCAAAGCTCAAAGTAATGTTGATAATTTTCTGTAACTTCGGTGGTGTGGTTCATGCACAACACACCTGCGCTTTGTTAGGCATCCTCTTTGTCCGACATGAATCTGTGTGATTTCTGGCTTTCCCTCAAACCAAGACTAACAAAGACACCACAGAGAAAACATCATGCCGAATGCGACGGACCATCCGTGCACCATCTCCCAACAGGCAATTCAGTGCTGCTCCAACATTGGTAGTACCTTTTGGAGATGTGTGCATCTTCGAAGGAAATTAGTATAAGATTGTTGCATATAAATGAATATTTTTGTATATAAAGTTGTATATATAGTAGGACAGATATTTATTGAAAATCGTATAATATATTGCACCATATATTCTTTCAGTTAACAGTTGTGCTTCTTCAATATGAAATTGTTGTGCTATAGGTTTTGCTCAAAGGTAAGTTACAAATCTAAATAATAACGCAACATATAGTTCGTTGTAAATTTGCGAGGCATCTCTTAACTGTACTCAAAATAAATAATGTGAGATAAATAAAGCTATTTTTCAAAAGGTGGCAAGCCAAATAGCTCCGGCTGGAAATGTGCTAATGATGGTAGAACAATTGTAGCGTGAGTTGTGTAGCGTTTATCCAAGTGGGGATCAGGTACCATAACAGACTGCATATTGGCTTTGCAGGCAGCTGTAATTCCATGTGGTGAATCTTCAAATACTAGACACTGAAAAAGAAAAAACATTCAATTAATTACTGAACGTATTCTTGACATTCTTTAATAAGTTATAGTAATATTCAATATATTTGGTGTTTAATTTTGTAGAAATTCATTATAATTACATTTTTCTCAACTAAATGAAACTATGTGATGTAGTATTATTTCTACTTTATTTAAATTCTTTACTTAGGTTTCGTTGTATGACAACACCTTCTGGTGGGCTATTTGCAAAGACCAATTTGCAATCTTGACAATTTGCCCAAAATTGCATACCTGCAATTGCTACAACTGCCATCTTTACGATTGCATACATAAAATTCAAGAAACTGTAAACTTCAAAAATCTAATTTTGTTACAAAAATAAATGTTTGGAGATATCTTATCTCAAATTATTAAAGAAAAATATTTTGATTAGAGCAATAAAGATTATTTTAAAGAGTCCATACATTGATTTCATTGACATATGAAATGTATAATATTGCTAATTTGAAAATCTACGACATCTTAAACAATACAATTTTAGCTTATTAAATCACCGCGCTACGCGAAGTTTGATAAAGCCATACATCGACATCAAACAAAAAATACAAGTATAAATAAATGTCTCCATAATACAATCATTAAAGTCGTTACGTACGAGTAGAACTTGTACCACCACTAAAAATTTAAGCATTTAAGGGCGTATTTACATTTTTGACAAAAAAACCTTCATTTTTGTGAATTTATTTTGAACTCTGGGAATACGTAGTATAATGATTTTGAATTGATAAAATAGATCAAAACTTTGTTTATAATTCAAGCCGATCACTTTTTAATGGTTTAATATATTTATTTCATGAAAATCAGCTTTTTGCAACTCATTCCTTGCCAGAAACACTAAAGAGGATTGAATTTAGAGGCTTCATTCCAAACAATTATACTATAATTTGAAATACAAAAAAAAGCAATAAAATACTCATTTTGTCTACCTTAATTTGTACAAAAAACAATTTAGATTGATATCCAAAGAGAAATAAAAAAATATTTATTCAACAAAATTTCTCCTAAACATTTTGTAATACCGGCTTGTCATTCTGCGCTGAGATTCGCCCCAAGTTGGTCATGTTATGGCCGCTCTGAATAAAAATATTCACGATGTTTTCTACACTGTTGATGTAATTATAATTGGATTGACTATTCTTAGCCATGGTAAAAAGTGTTTATCGAATGGAAAAATTTTATGTCAGTGTCTATTACTTTAAATTTTATATTTTCAGTGGAATGATTTGGCACAATGTGAAACATTTTATGTCATGTCAAAAATTTTATGTCAATGTCTATTACTTTAAATTTTATATTTACAGTTGAATGATGCTTACGTTATGAAATATATATTACCGGGGTATCGTCGTGAAAGGTCTAGGTATAAGGGTAAATTTTTTTTAACAATTTTAGATATATCTTTGGATATTCTGAAAAAAGTGAAAAAAAATATACTAAAAATAATGCATTCTAATTCCAAGATTACTGAATCCAAAATTATGAATAGGGGTTTTAAGAAGCCCACATAAAGGCTGTAGGAAAACTATATGTTAACTTTTCTATGTTGATTCTAGATGTCATAATTTTTTAAATATACATATTTTTACACCTATGAACGTATGTTATGTATAGGTTTTTATTTTGTCATGGTAGACAATATTTTTATGTTTACGTATATTGTCAACCAATTTTCTCAGAAAGCATGCGACTTAGAAGCTTAAAATTGGCATAGTAATGCATCTTATTACCCCTATATTTTTTACTAACTTTTTAAATTTGAAGACGGGATAAATATTCATATTTTTTTAATGTTATACATATTCATTCTATGTCATTTCCCAGTCCCCCAGCTTAAGTCATTTCCCGCCCCATCAACTATTTCTGTGCAAAAAATCATGTCGATCCGTAGTTCCGTTGCAACAACATGAAAGAAGAACAAACAAATACACTTTCGCATTTATAATATTATAAACAGGACTCTAAATTAAGTATTAAACTGTATTAGTGATTTTCTTGTTCTTTTATACTGAGTATGTAACAATTCTAAAAATCACATTGACCCATTGCTCCGTTGCTTCATTACACAATGTCGTGACGCTGCTTCCTTATCCACTTATTCAGTTTCAAACAAGAATTTGCCATGATATTCCATGTTATGTATAAAAATTATTCCATGTTATTTCCCAACCACCCTGCTATGTTTGTGTACAAAATCACGTCAATTCCTTACGTCATTAAGAAAGGCAAACAAACTTACTTTAGCATTAAATTAGTTAGGATAATAAAACCGTAGAATTAGCCTGTCTGTACATTGAAGATATTTCCAAAAATAATATTTAGGGTAACATAAAAAAAAAATTGTTGTTGAAATGTGTGTAAGCCTGTTTATTTGTTCACACACCATGCAAAAGTATGGCTGAAAGAATATTGATGACGTTTTTATTGGTGGATTCTGTTGGTTTTCAGGTAACAGGCTATGTTTTATCACAACTGACCAACTGAAAAGAACATATGGCAATTTCACATTTCAATACAAATTATACTTACTTAAAATGTTTAATTAATAATCTTTAGAATAGGTGGCATTTTGTTTATTAATCTTACAATTAACTTAATCTGTCTAAAAAGGCCAAAGCTAGTTAGAAAATAAATCGCTAACCGCTTTGCTTTATTTGGTGATCATTGAGTTCAAAAATTCGTAACTTTTAAATGCACATATGACCAAGGAATAGAAGATTTCCAAAGGTAGATTCTGTTGTAGGTTTTATTATTTAAGACTAATTACTAAAGTGATGATATTTTCATACATTCAATATGTGATGCCGTATTATTTTAAAGATAGTCGAGAGGTGGCTTTAAGGTAGTATCCATGAATGAAAGCATTACATGTCGAAATCCATACTATGTTTATTTATTGAAATAGTTTCATTACTATGTTTATTTATTGAAATAGTTTCACAATACATTAAAAAAACATAATATTCTAGGTCAATTTTAATTGTAATATTTATCGCTGGTACTCAATTCAATTATTTATATTGAATATATCCTAAGTAGTTTCTTCTAAACTACACACATTTTGGAAAACATAGAGGAAACAAGTGCATCAGTAGCTTTAGAAAGTATTAGAGAAATCACTTTTTTTGTATTTAAATTCTTATTCACGTAAAAATATGACTTTCAGTAACAATGTCTTTAATTTACAAGAGAAACCAATTAGACCAATCAAAGTTCATGTCAAAATGGAAAAAGAATAGTAGACACTAATTAGTAGCAAGAGCTATTGTTACCTCGATAAAACTATATGTGCAGTGCCGTAACTATTAAATTTTATCCTCTTTAGTGCATATATGCAGTGCCGTAACTAAGGTGGCCCACGCACAGGGCGCAGACCCTGCAGGCGTGCAGAAATAACCGGGACCAAGTTTTGGATCATGTATAGTAGTTTGGGATTGGCCAATTTGCGTTAGAACTAGATAGCTTTTTTCTCTTTGGATTGGCAGCAACGTGTCCCAAGTATCAAAGAAAGTCATATCCAATGGAAAGATCCGCGTTGGAAATGCTCAAATATTTTTATTTCATAATACTGGTAACTATGTTTTATGAGGTTATTTTCTTGTTTATCGAATATTTATGTTTTAGTACAATTGATAGTGGCGCAATAATTTTATTGAATATATTGAACATTAATTGAATTTTCTTTGAAAGTTTAAAAATATATTTAAACCTGGTCGTTAGGGATGTAAATTTCATTACTTATAAATTCCCAATTTTTCATTACAATCTAAAGTGATTGTTATTAATAATGTTAATGTTGTGGTAACATAACCAAGAATTGAAAGTAAGTGTATAGTAAATTAATTAATAATTTGGTTTGAAACTTTCTTTGATACTTTTACTATTCTCAGATTAAAATATGATGTTGCCAGTCTATCCAAAGAAAAAAAACTAGTTCTGGCATAAGTTGGCCGACCCGTAATTAGTATCACATATACAATATATTTGATCACGTATACGGGAGTAGAAGCGCCCTACTGTATATCATATACTGTACTGTATATGACATTTCTTTGTTGAGTGACTTTGATCACTTATAAGTCTCACAACATTACACACACAAACAAAAGAATACTGTGAGACACGGATCTAAATTAATTTGAAGGAGGGCACAACCTCTAAGCAAATTTGTCAAACTAGTTAAGATTTACATATAGTTCACGCTGTAAGCCATGCTAATTTTAATCATTGTCTCAGATGTCGCACTGTTTGTGGGAGAGAGATATTCATTGAGAATATTCATTGTCGACAACAGTAAAAAGGAAAATTGTGGCCGGTGGAAACAAGCGATCATCAAAGATGCAGTGCAGTGCAGTGTTCAAGTACTGATTGTAACAAAATAATGCCGCCGCCACCGATGGTATATTGAAACCAATATCTACCTTATCTTTAAATGATTTGAAGAAAATGGTACTCTGAAGTTAAATCGTAGTCTAGTTTGGGCTTGATGTAAGGAATAAAATTAAAGGTTAAAGTTATATAATCGGTAGTGAAGAAGATCAAAGTAGAGAGAACAATACGACGTTTTTAATTGAAATTGGTTTAGAGTGACTTTTGTGCAACAAAATTGCATATTGATGCCTATGTGACCTATTATTTTGACTTGTTTCAGTAAATTTAGTTCTCAATGACATGAGCAAACAAAATTAATTTATACAATTTGATAGCTATAAGGTACTTAAAATTTTAATTGCTACTTACACAGTACTAATTGTGTTGTCATTATAATCATTGTTTATTTCAAATTTAATTAAAAGTAAAATCGTGTATGAGAATGAGGGAGAGGGAATACATTTTTTGTTGATTTGTTGTTTGTTGATGAACTCGTTTGGGTAAGTTTATTTAATTAATTGTATTTAAAAGTTTTAACGGAAAGTTTTATTTAGCCCTGAATTCTTTTGGCTAAAAGTTCAACCTTTGGGAGATCGGGGCCCACAGTGAGAGGTCTTTTCCATAAAGTCCGTAATAAAGTGTCGGTCACCTCACCTTAGCCCAAACCTAGAAACAACATTGATAGTGGAGTTTACTGACATTCTTTTAAGGTGGGAGTGGGCGGCCTCTGCCCAGCAGTAGGTCATTCATAGGCTGATAACGTTAATAAATAATACCGAATTGTTAATATTATTACTTTAGACTTTGGATGAGGTGCCTTCCTAAGTATGTTTATTTTTAGGTGGCATTTTTATGGTGACCATTTCTATGCACATGTTCGGTACACAGGTACATACAGATATATAATAGAACAGATTAAACCTGATTCGCGGTTCTTCTTTCGGAAATATTACTTGCCCGCCCACTACGCACGCCATAACAAACACCATGTCACAAAAACGTTCATGCAGTTCTGAATTTTGAAAAAAAGAGGAAGTCAAACAATTGGTAAATTCGTTAAGAAAATAGTCACACAGGCAGAAAATAAACAGGATAGTATGTCTGGATCTGGAAACAATTTAGAGAAAGAAAATATAAATAGCCCAGTACAGCAAGATTTGACCTAGTCCACCATTAGTCAGCTGCAACCAATAAGATCCAGTTAGATATAAACAATCCTTTTTCATGGTTACTCTTACCTGACCCCACTCATCGTTTCCTTGTGGAGAAAGGCCCTAATCAAGGAAAAGGTAGTAAAACTATTTTTTTAACTGAAGACGTAGAATGGAAATTTCATATGCGTTGGTTTACTAATAAAATTATGACGAGATGATAACCAGGCCGTGGTTGATGTACTGTAAAAAAAGAGATGCAACATTTTGTTTCCAATGTATACTTTTCGGTTCTTCCTCAACAAAGCATATAAGGCCAGCACTTTCTGATCCACAAAAACGATTTAATGATTGGCGTCATATAAGTTCACGTATCCTGAACGATTTAATGATTGGCATCAAATAGGTTCACGAGCATGAACATTCTTCATTTCTAGAGAAAATTTTACTAAGTGGAAAATGTTTGAACAGGATATAAAATGCAAGACCACAATAGATGCATCTTTACAAAAGGCTATTGATCAAGAAACAAAAAAGTGGAGATATATGTTCGAAGTGTGTACTAGCATACTTTTGTTCTGCGTGGAAAATAATTTACCTCTCAGAGGCTCTCATGAGCATATTGAAGAATCACGATTTGGAGTTTTCTTAAATGCTGTGGATATGATTTTAAAATTCGATCTTGAACTTGAGAGTGCACATCCAATTGCTTAATAAAGGAAATATTTCATATTTTATGCTATATATTCAATTCGAGATAATAGATATTCTGGCGTCTGAGGTCAAAAAACAAATTTTTCATGACAAGAACAAATGTCACAAATTTTGAGATTCGTAAAAATATCCGAGCAATAAGTTACAATCGAAGAATGTTTCATAGCTATCATCCAGTCTCATGAAAAACCAGGCGAGGGATTGTTGAAAGAAAGTTTAAAGAAATTATAATTTGGGTTGGTATATATAACAGAGTCCAAGCAAATAAAACCGATTAATGATAATGTTAATTACGTACAGTGTGTAGTGAGTGCATTTTTTAAATTTATTTACTGTACACACTACTAATGTGACACCCGATATGTTCTCCAAAAAACACAAAATATTTGTGTTTTTTTTGAGTTCTACGGTCAAATGGGAAATTTTAAAACGAAACTTTTAAAAATTTCTTTGAAAAACACGTTGACACTAGACGGGCCTCTAAAACTAGAGCCGTTAAAGCATTAAACATGCAATTACCCAAAATCTCGTGTGTGCTAAAGGTTCTAACTACCAACCATTATAATTCGGAAACAATTGCTACAGTTATAAGCATAATGGACCTTTATCTATTAATAAACTATAAATTCATAGACACTGCAAATCTGAGATTAAATTTTAGATTCTGTTAATATAGTGAATGTAGCTCTACAGTTAAAAACCATTACTTTCGGCAAAGCCTCTGAATTAATTAAGGGATTAACAAGGCAGATTCAAAATATTTCCGAGACTGTGGACAATGTTTTCGAAAAGGCAAAAAATGTTTTTGAAGAATGTGACATTGAAGACAATTTTCCTGAAAATCGTCGAAAGCAAGTAAAGAGATACAATTCAAGCACAAGTTCAGGCGCCTGCAACGACAATACCCAACAATATAATTCCAAATTTTGATAAATAAAGCAATAGATAGAATAATTTCTAAATTCAAATGGCGATTCGAAAAACTATGGCAGTACAGCGCATAACTTGATGAGCATCAGTTGATGAGCTAAAATAACATGCAACCCATTGTAGTATCAAATATTCTGAAGATATAAATGCCACAGAATTTTGAGCCGAATTAGAAACTTTGAAGAGTCAATTTGAAGCTACTACATTATTTGATAAATGTGAGTCTGAAGTCTGGGTCTTCTTAAAGCTGTGATTGAAGAACTGGATTTAAAGGAAATGTTTCCCAATGTAGTAGTCGCTATAAAGTTTTTTTTTAACAACACCAATGACTGTAGCTTCCTGCGAGAGACCATTTAGTAAGTTTAAATTGATAAAGACGTACCTGTGCTCGCCAATGGGCTAAGAAAGACTGTAACCTAGCGATTGAACGCGATATAGCGCGGCACCTGTTATATAAAAATATAATCAAGTCTTCGCAATGAGGAAAGTGCGGAAAACAAATCTTTAAATAAGTAGTATTTCCCTAATAACGAGTATTTTTGTGTCATTTGTGTACTGTACTATTTTAAGTTTGGCAAATATTTTCGAATAAATGTTTTTTTTGACCCTAAACTAAATATAGTCAAAATTCTACTAAGTATCTATAAACAAAAATTTAGTTTTAAATGAAAGATTTATTTTTATAGACATTGCACATTTTATTGTCAGAGCCGGGTAAAATTAGAAAATTTTTCAAGGGCGTAGTTACAGAAGCTCACTCCAGGCGTATAAAAGGCTAATTACGACACTGCATGTGGAGAATAAAATTATTGTACACAGCCATTCTAGTTAGTCGGCCTGGTCAATGGATGAAATCCTAATAAATACTGAAATAATACTAATATATGTTACTGTTGTATCGGCGTAATTTCGATAATACTGAACACTTATTTTCATTTTAATTATAATTTTGGGATCAAGGTAATGCAAATAGACACTAGTAGATATCCATTCTCAAGCAGCGGGGTTATGTAAATATGTACCACTAAAGTGGTAAGTAATGTTTCTATTAAAGTATTTGCAAATACAAACGTTATTCTTCACTATGAAAATATATTGTCTAGCATAACTTTTACGAGTGTTAAATATTGTAAATTTCTCATATATTTGAGTAGTAACTTGTAACCTTTTAACATTTTAAAATTCATTTTATCTCACATTTTTAGCTTTGGGCCAAGAAACTACATATTATATGTAAATTGCAAGTTTCTATTTTATTTCGTTTCGAAGTTAGAGGCCTCCGAGAGGCAGCAGACAGTGGATACATAACAGATAAACAGATGAACGGAAAGAGAATGTTACTACAATAATAGGTTTCCATTCGGTCTATACAGAACCCTAATTATACATATGGTCTATCTATTTTTTTGTTGTAACTAATTAATATCCAAAATATTATATTTGTCAAAAATTATGTTTGTTATTTAAACAATAAAAAATAAAAAGAGGAAAAGTGATTGTAACGCAATGCGTTTACAATGAGAAGGCAGTTACAGAAATTATAAACTTGCTTAAGAGTACGTTTTACTATTCCAAGGAATATTTTATTTTTCCTTTGATTAAAATCAATGTAATCGTTTAAACTCAAAACAAATCATATTATCTTTTTGCAATCTAGCACAAAATACATGTTACTGAAATAAGACTGACAATATTGCTAAATATGAAAATATAAGAATTAAATAAAATAATTGATAAGCTGTTTTTCAGAGATGTGTGTGTTATTGTGTCTTAGAGATGTGTGTGTTATTGTGTTTTAGAGATGTGTGTATTATTGTGTTTTAGAGATGTGTGTGTTATTGTGTTTTAGAGATGTGTGTGTTCTTGTGTTTTAAAATGGGAAATTTAAGAAAAAATTTAATTTAATTATCTGTGTCATAAGCCACTCTCATCTTGTCAAATTATGGGGCTGTTTGTGTTATGTTACAAAAACGTAAGAAGTCTAACTTACCTTGGTGATAGTTGGTATGAAAGGATATACAATTTATGCAAAATATACATAATATTTATTAATTATATTACCTTTTCTGGAGCGGGTTTATCGGAAAACTGGGCTGCAGTCACTAAAAATATATCCGGGTGAGGTTTGCCATACTTCACAGCGGGGTCGGAACTGCCCATCACCATGTGGTGAAACAATGCGAAGAGTTCTTTATAACGAGCCAGCTTGGTTTCTACGCTTCTAGCACTAGAACTTGTTGCAAGTGCAAAAGGAACCTTAGCTTTATGGAGATGTTGAATAAGTTGCTCTGCACCTGTATATAACATTGCGAATTTAACATATGTATAATTATATAATATGCGAGAAGTGATTTTGGATCGAAAGAGAACTACTACTATATATATACAACGTATTTGAAAAGTTGAGCACTGCTTAAGAATAATTATTACTATTACATTTTTACCACTTAATATGAATTCACTTAAAGTAACGACATATAATCGTGGTTTTCTTACGGTTTTTTATGGATTTGCATATACATAGCAGTAGCAAAAGAAGGGTACATATTGATAACTTTTATTAAATGATAATTTTTAATAAGAAATCTCCAATAATATCTTAAACAAATTTATCAGATAAATATTTCATTGTATGTATGGTTGAAGCTGTATGTAATAATGACCACGAATTTAATGTAAACACAAAAAAACTAACACATTATGCTGATAACTGCAGAAATAAAAAACATCAAACAATTATCAATCAAAAAATTTCTCACAGGGCTTACTGCAGATAGCAGAACTGACTACTCATTATAGAAATCTAAAAAATATCTTAAAAGACTTTTAGCTCAAGTATCCCCTATAAAAAAGACTGATGGAAAATGGGCTCGTAACAATTCAGAAAAAGCAGATGGGTTTGCTCAACATCTTGAAACAAGATTTTATCCAAACGAGAGAGATGATGCTCTGCTGCATCTTTATCCCAATGTTTATCCTGTCAGAATTCCATTAGTTAAATCAACCTCAATGCGAAGAAAGCACCTGGATTTGATCTAATTACAGGTGACATACTTAAAAGATTAAATCAATTAAATATATATAAAAATAAATTAAATTAACTAAAAAAAAATTAAATAAAAATAAATTAAATTAACTACTCTGATCAATGCCTGTATTCGGCTAAACTATATCCCAGATGCATGCAAAACAACTGAAGTTATTATGATACCAAAACCTGGTAAAAATCTAAGTGAAGTTAAATCATACCGACCCATCTCACTCTTACCAATCTTGTCAAAGCTATTTGAGAAACTAATTTTAAGCATCACAAACCTGTTCTTGATGAAAGAAACCTGATTCCACCACATCAATTTGGTTTCAGTGATCAATTTGGTTTCAGTGAGTGAATTTGGTGTCATCAATTTGGTCTTCTTGGATGTAGCACAGACATTTGATAGAGTTTGGCACGAAGCTCTACTATTCAAATTAATATTACGTCTTCCCGATCACTTCTACCAACTCTTAAAATCCTATATGACTAATCGACACTTTCGGGTTAAATACAAAGACTCGTATTTAGACTTGAAGCTGATTAAGGCTGGTCCCTCAGGGTAGTGTTCTAGGCCCAGTTTTGTATTTGCTATACATTAATGATGTTCCAACAACGTTATATAGTACAACAGTCACTTTTGCAGATGATACGGCAATAATGGGAGTGGGAGAAACTGTGGAAGGTTCAACAAGAAAATTGCAATCTGCTCTCAACAAAGTAAAAATTGCAAAACTGCTCTCAAAAAATTTAACAAATCCAAACACATATCAACTTTACAAATAAAAAGATAACACAACAACCAGCCTTTATTAATGGCACTCAATTACTATATGCAAACACCGCTAAATATCTTGGTATGACTCTCGACGCCAAGCTTCGATGGAAAGAACATATTAAGAAGAAATGCAATGAACTTAATATCAAGTTCAAAAAAATGTATTGGTTGCTTGGTCGTAATTCTGAGCTTTCAACTTCCAACAAGCTTCTTTTGTATAAGCAATTCCTACGCCCAATTTGGAGTTATGGAAGCTGTGGGGTTGCGCCAGTAAGTCTAATATCCAAGTGATACAAAGATTCCAAAACAAAGTGCTTAAGTGTGTAGTTAAAGCGACTTGGTATGTCCGTAACTGTGATCTCCATTGCGATCTTGAGATTGAGATGGTAGATGATACTATTAGTAGATTTACCTATATAAGGATATCTTGGCTTTCCAAAGTAAACCTTTAATAACGCTAACTAATATACACATGTCCTAAAATACATCTGCCCACTGCATATTTAACAGTTGTAATAATATATCATTGCACGTCTTTCACACTCTCATCAAAAAGGATTTTAACATAAAAACACAACACCTTTATTTTTCAATCAGCGGCATTTACTGCTCGAAAACAGCATTGAATTTTTTAGTTTTAATGCAAACTAATTAGAAGACTTAATTAACCTTGCCAAGACTAAATCCGATATTTTTATTTCTGGAAATGTACCAAAAATGCCAAACTCTTTTTGTCACTAGTGAACAGGTTTTACAGTGACTGAATTATAACTTTATTCAATAGTATTCCTGCTTTAAATGTAAAGAGACCTAGAAATGCTGTAGGAAAATATTTAGTCAAGTTAAGAACGGGTGACAGCAACAGAAGACTATCAATACTTTTTAATATACCTAGATCGACAATAGAATTGATAAGGAATAAAGTAAGAATATGCCTTAGTCATCATTTTGTACCATATTATGTAGGTATACGCTATAGAAAATTACTATTTTTTGCAACTTTCTATAGCTTTGAAATTTTGAAATTGCTGAAAATGAGTGAGACGGGAGATGTTTACGGAGATTATTATCCTGGTAAAACCATGGTTTACAAGTGGTCTATTTAAACAAGGTAGAGACTCAATTGAAGACGATCCCCGCCTAGGACGACCGATTGAGGTCACCACGTCGGACATTGTCAAAAAAGTCGAAAAACTTGTATTGGAAAATGTTCATCTGAAGAAGAAACAACTTTCTGCATTAGTTGGTGTATCAGATACAACAATTTTGAGAATTCTACACGGCCATCTTGGCATGACCAAAGTCAGTGTAAAGTGGGTCCCAAGAATGCTTACACCGCCACAAAAGCAACAATGGGTCGAGGCGTCTGAGGCATTTTTGAAGCTGTGTGCTGACGAACTTACACCGACTGGAGAAAATTGTGACTGGAGATGAAACATGGGTTCATCACTTTGAGCCTGAGTCCAAGTCAGGATCTATGCAATGGCACGAAAAGGGCACTCCACCCCTGGGAAATTTATAGTCTCGGAATCGACTGGAAAATTTATGGCAACCGTTTTTTGAGATTGTGAAGTGATTTTATTGATCGAGATATAAAGAAAAAGGTTTCATTATCACAGTAGAGTATTACGCAACCATATCTGAGGAAGCTATCAAGGAAGAGATGCGGAAAACTGGCTAATGATGTGTTGCTTTTGGAAGACAACCCACCGGTTCACAGAAGCAAAGTTGGATGGATGCTGTTCACAAACTCGGCTTCGAATTGCTGATTCACCCACCCTATAGCCCTGACCTAGTGCCCAACTATTTTTACTTGTTCCCAAACTTGAAAAAACATTGAGGTGAAGGAAGCAATTTCAGTTCATTTTCAGAGCAAAGATAAAAAATATGTTTTTGATGGGTTAGAAAAATTAATTTCATGATCTAATAAATGTATTGAGCTTAAGGGAAATTATATTGAAAAATAAAAATAGTTTCATTATTTTATTTAACTTGTAACTCTTCTGTTCTACAAACTTTTGGACCTCCCCTCGTATTATTAAGAGGGCACATAAACTCTAAGCTTATTAGTAAGAAAATTATTATGCACATATTTTAATTGACCCTTGAATGCAATAATTGTCCCTTGAATGCTATTTTAGAATATTACTGTAGTTTAGTAGGAAACATGACTAATATTGCCAAATTACCACACCAGCATCATCGCATGTCTGTTGTCAAGTAATGACGCTGGTGTGGTAATTTGGTTTTGCCAGGAATCATTTTTCAATAATATTTAATTTAGTATAGATAAATATTAAATTACAAGTTATTGAATTATAGGAAAAAAAGGGTATTTATTATATAACCAATATATAATAAATACCCTTTTTTTCTTATAATTCAATAACTTGTAATTTAATATTTATCTATACTAAATTAAATATTATTGCTTTCCTTATTTAAAAATTATTTGTAATTTAGTATCTGGTGTTCCAAGCATGTATTCTCCGACTTTGAAATAGATACTTATTCTCATTTAAAAATTTAGTTCTAGGTGTGTAGCAGGGGTGGAAACTGGCTAGTAAATTTTGTTTATTAATTTTTAAGTGTGGTCTGTAAAAATCAGTTTCTCTAAAGTGGTTAATAAAATTTTGAAAATGATGTTAATATTTTATATTATTTAAGTTTAATCATGCAAGAAAAAAATCTAGCTTAATAAACCTAGCATACATACTAATGTTTTACTAAACTGTATTTATTTAATACGTGGATAGTTTTTCAAACATAAAAGTTTTTTTGTCTATGAGGATTGTGGATGCCATCATTAAATACATATTTTGCTTTTATTTCTTATCTATCATTGTTTTGTCGTGTTTGTCATTCAGAGATTGGCAATTTTGTTTACCTTTGGTTGGAGTCTAGAAAACAGCAAGTGGCCTTTCAAAATGGGGCACCATTTTCATTTGTATTGTTCCTATCCTTCATGTTTTTCAATTTGTAATGTATATTTATTAATAATTTGTTTTCAATAAATTTATAAACTTCAATTTTTGCATTCAGTTTGCTTTATTTTCTATTCCAATATATTAATAAAACAATGAGGAAAAATATGTTATGAATTTTTTATATCTTTATCATTACAATCATGCTCACTAGAAATCAAACCGAGGACTTTGGGTAGAGCTGACACTCAGACAGTTTATGGTACATTTCATATACTAGCTGAGTGTCATTGTATGACACTCAGCTAGTATATAGTGTTTGAATATTTGTTAATTATTTGATGAACTGCATAATATTCTTCAAACAAATCGATATTTATAGTAAGTTTTATTATACATAAATAGGTATATATTTTGTTGATTTTGACAAAACTCCGAACTTCTGGAATCTGTCATTTATTTATTATTGATATATAGATAATACCCAGAATTACAAAACAGTAAAAATTTTTGATGTATATAGGAATTGGGAAACTATGCAGAAGCCCACAGGAAAATTGGCCATATCATTTGTTACGAAAGGTCTTTTAGTACAAATAAAGAAAAAAAATTTAAAATTATTAATATTTTGGAGATTATATTATAATGAGACAAAATTTGATGCTTTTTTATTTTCAGCTTTTTTTTATATTTATAAAATAGCTATATTATTATCATAAAATTTTACTAACTGTTATCATAATATGATAGCAGTACGGAAACCTCAGGGTGTGGGTTCTATTCACATTTGACTTTCTTTTTGGGATCATCATTAAATTGCAATTTTTGCATTCATTTTAGGCAAAGTTGAGGTAATATGAGTTTGTATCGGTATTATATTATTTAAGAGTTATTCTCTTTCTACTCCTAACATTAGGTCGTTGATACCCTCTAAAATGATGTTATTAACCAGATCCTTTCATTTTGATTATGCAATTAATTCCCTATAGTACTCCAAAAATTCTCAGGTGTTCCAAAGAACCTAAAGTCAAATGGCAACATGGAAATAATATTGATATTAGAAAAAACATTCGTTGACCTTTGACATCTACAACATCAATGTAAATTCACATTGGATATACTTTCATAACATGAATGATCAACACCTAGAGTTTAAAGCGTTAATAGTTAATGGTAACTAAAAATCATACTACAGTTTTTTGTTCAATACGGTAGTTGACTCATTCTAAATTTTGATATTTTTCGTACAATATAGTGAAATATAAGTTAATTAAAAACCAGTCTTAAAAAAATTCAAATAGAGTTGGATATATCCCTGTCTCTTTTCCTCTCGTAGAATATAATGTGCAATATTAAAAATGACCTCACAACACAGTATTGCCTTCCTTCTCTAAAGGTTAAATTTAAACTTTTATAACTCGGTCAATTTTTAAGATTGTTAAAAAATTTTTTCACTCTTCATCAGCTTGTACGTTGAAATTATGATTAATGAAATAAAAAAAATTTAGTGAAATACCCAATTCAATGCAATACACTGTTATGTTTTGTGGAGACTTGTCGGAGACATTATGCATTTCAAGTAATACAGACATTCAACACTTAAATAGTGTCTTTTAATGTAGTGGGACGTTTTTTTGTTTATACTTACTTAATCTTTTAAAATATCTATTGAATAAAGTATAATTCGGGCATGAGAATTTTATAAATTTTGAACTCAGCTAGAAAATTACAGAAGCGTTTGCAAAATACGTATTACATTTGGAAAAGATTATTAAGAAAACACACAGCACGAAAATAGTCTAAAAAATTTTCTTCTGGAGAGGAATCATTCAAAGACGGTATGGTGCATCAGGGTAACAAATTCAAAAGTAATGTTTCAAAATATTACAAATATTGGAATGAAACCACTTATTTGATTATAAATCTAGAGACTAATAGAACTAGATTCTTAATTCCAAAATCATATAAGCTGAGCAAATGGGTAAGCTGAGCAATTACATAAATCAACATAAGATTCGTTACAAGATAAACGAAAGACTTTACTGACTGACTCATCATGAAATCTCCAGAAGTATAAATCCTACAATCTTGAAATTTGGCACACATATGTTTCTCTTGGCTTCTAGGGGCTCACCAAGAAAATTTTTTTTGTAATTCTCCCCTAAAGGTGTGAAAATGCAGGTAGAGTTTGTTTAGGAACTTCAAAATAATTAAAGATTTGGCAATTTCTATTTAGACTCGAAAATAAAAATAATATTAAAATTTGAAAAGCCTTCTACATATCTTATGCCGACGTAACAAAAGCAATCAATAAAAACACGCACATCCCAACAAAATATAAAAACACCTGGAAAAACAAGGAACCAAACGTGATAAACGAATTAAATGAAATGCTTCAGGGCATCATAAACCGAATGATGACTATAACAAAAATATTAGCTGAACTCATGTCCAAAATTTTCTCAAGTTTACAACGCTAAAAATCAGCTTATGGAACGCCAATGGACTCAGAACATTTAGAAGAATTAAAATATTTTTTAAATAATTATTAACATCATGCTTCTATCGGAAACTCATTTTACAGATGAAAGCCATCTTGTCATAAAAAATTATAGCATCTATCATATAAACCATCCTAACGGCAAAATTCACGGAACATCTGCTGTACTCATGAAAACCAAAATTAGACACTATCAATCCACATCTTACTATCAGTAGCTAATCCAAGCGACAAGTTTAGTAGTCAATGACACTCATGGAATACTCACTGTAACGGCTCTGTATTGTCCACCCAAATGCAATATTAAAAAAAAACAATTTCGTCACTTTCTTAAAATTGCTGGGTAGTCGTTTCGTAGCTGGTGGTGATTTCAATGCAAAACACACATTTTGGCATTTGCAACTAATTTTCCCACGAGGCAGAGAACAACTCAAAATAATTGAAACACAAAATTAGGAGTATATTATCAGGCCAACCAATACAAAGAAAATCTAGACCTTATTGACTTCTTTGTAACGAAAGGCATCTTTGTAACATACCCAAATGTCACACCAAATATGAGGGTTTACTAGAGTTATCTTTGGACCACTCACCAACACTTCTCGAGGTCTCTAGTGAAGTAATGGCAAAAACTAAAAACTGCATACTACACAACAAGAGAACAGACTGGATGGTTTTCCATGAACTGGTACATGCCCTTAAGACAAAAGTAAGCCACAAATCAAAAGAGGACATTACAGCAGCATTAGGACACTTTAATAATCTGTTCAGAACCCCACAATGCAACATGTGGGTGTTACTGTTCAGCTCTGTGGCTATCCTAAACAAGCTGAGTGAAAAAAGGAGTCTCAGGAAACAATGGCAAAAATACAGATCTCCTGCACTGAAAAACCGCCTGAACCGCTCTATCAAGGAATTAAAGCGGGCCCTAGAGCGTGAGAAAAATTAGAGCATCCAAATCTATCATGTCTGGATGCAACTGCTTCCATAGAGTACTCGATATGGAAAGTAACAAAAAAGCTCAGCAACACAAGTTACATCTCCACCTCTCCGAAACACAGATGGTAGTTGGGCTCGTAGTGAGTCTGAAAAAGCTAAAACCTTCGCTGAACATCTCAATGAAGTCTTCAAACTACACCCATATGAGCACACACCCAAACTCGTGTCAGATTCTTAACTTCCTGAAAGAAACCTACTAATGATGAGTTGGAAATAAAGAGCATCACAAGCGAGGAAGTACTGAAAACCATTAAGAAATCTAAGAGCAAAAAAGAGCCAGGTTACGATCTTATCACAGGAATGATACTATGTGAACTCCCTGAATCTGGAATAATCTACCTCACATCCCTATTCAATGCAATATAGATTTCAAATATTAGGTATTTATATATTTAGTTAAATAATCTATTTTTTATTTGCAGTTCGAGATGGAAAAAACAACTAAAACATAAAAAGTGACAGAGATTTTGTTTTTTGTAAATCATTTGATGGTTTAAGTGCAAATCAGAAAATATTCGTTAAAATGCAATTATTGAATAAGGATGTGAAGAAGAAAGGTCATAGATTTAGTATGGATGCAAAGTTTTTTATGAATATATAAGAATAGCTCCAAATGCTAAATGTTGCTAAAAATATTGTTCACAGTACACTTAATAGGTATATTGCATTCACAATTTGTTCAAAACTTGTTATGTTTGGTCTGCGTTTAAAAAACAATAATATAACAACTTTTTACAATCAGTATATGTAGCCAATAAATAAAAAGATTATTTATAAAATAATTTTCAATAAGACAATTTAATTGATTGTTTATATACTAGATTAGATTTTAGTTGTTTAGAACATAGGAATCAGTATTTGATTCTTTATTATATGGGGTCGATAAGTTACATTGGAGATATTATACATAACATATATGATAGATTAAGTAGGATACAGAAATTAGCCTATAATACGTACAAAAAATCTTTAAAGTCAAAATTATGCTCAGAACCGTATGATTTTTATTTTATTATATTCAGTACAATAGTATAGCATTCCAAATTCTTCGAAATAAGTTAAAAAAATACAAAACTGAACTATAATTTCCACAGTAAGTATATTTCATTCAATTTCACTAGATTTGCTAAATTCAAAATTACGAGTAGAAAGGGTAATAATCATTTTGTGCTACTAAGGTCTAGAATATAGATATATTTTCATTACAAAGATTATGAATTACTAAACAATAAAGTAAATGTTGAGTTTAATAAATGAATCGATGTTAAAAACTCTTCGAGTTATAATACAATAAACCATAGAGAGTTAACAATTTATTTAGATAAGATTCATATTACTATTGAAAGTATTAGCATATTATCTCATTGATTGAAGCAAATTTTTTTATCAATTCATCTTTATGGTATGTAGAAGCAGCAGATACATTTGTAAAATATAAGTGTTCATTCATTGAATTTGTTTGTCACTTTTTAATTGTGTCACTCGAACCTAACTAACAAAACTACACCCATCAAAAATACACTAATAAAGCTGCAGCGAGCGCTCAGTGAATGGGCCCTCGCTGTAACTTTGTTAGTCTATACGATAAGGGAATATTGAAATTTTTAGTACTTCTCGCTGGCACGAGGCTTAACTTGTGTTAACTTCGTTATCAAAATTTTATAAAACAATGCTAACATTCAGTAAATTTATATTTTTTCTTCATTTTTAAACTTTTTAACTTTGCATTATTATATAATAAATAAAATATACTTTAGCTTCTTTCTAAACTGTACGCAATACAAAGTTAAAATGTTTGAAATAATTCAGTAGTTTTAAAGTAATGTGAATACAAGCAAATAGAAGAATAGACATCACTCAAGGCTTTGAACTGCACAATACTGGAAATTCTATTAGAATCTGACCAGTTTTATGTAGTGTACATACAGTCAGATAAAATTTAGAAATAATCTATTTTTGCTTCTATAGCTTCTTTAGAATTCCACAATTTAATTTTAACGAAAATATCTTTAATACAGAGCAAACGTGAAGAAGAAAAAAATGCCGAGATATATGCTAGTGGTAATTAATGAAAGGGCAAGTACAGTCAAATGTAGTGTGAAATGATCACAGAACAAGTTACAGTCACATAAATGTATAATAAAAAGAACAGAGTATAAAACTATACTATAACTCTAATACTAACATTAATATTGATCAATTATTAATGTTAGTATTAACTTAGAATTATATTATTTACTACATACTGTAGTAAAACATTAATTCTATCATAGCTGGTTTTAATTTATAAATAATACATTTTGTATTTCCTTTTTAAATATTAATAATTTCGGTTCAAAAATGTTAAAGAACGGATGTTGAGAAACAATATCGTTATGCCATCAGCACTTTCAAAGCACTTTTCATATTGTTTTATTTTATATTTTTTAAATTTCGCGACAGTTAAATTTTCAATAATAAATAACATAGTCATTATTTTGTTTTGTGTAGAAAAAGCCAGTGTAGCATGTTGCTTAATACATTTAAAAGGTAAAAAATGTTAATGTTTCTATTTTTGAATTAACACAAAAATGGTGGGAATTATTTACTAATTGTTAGTCGCATTTATGTTGTCAAGCTTTGTTAATAAGGGTCTGTAAGTATATATTACAATTTGGTAAGAGATTGGTGAAACAAATGTTCATTGAAATGGTGTATTAATCAATGAAATAGAATTTTCATATTGAAACCTTAAGAAAGAATGGTTTGTATTATCTAGTCCAAACTAATTTAATGCACGTTTTTGTTTAAGTTATGGGAAAATTGAACCACACATTGCATTTCAACAACAGAATTTTTACTTAATGTGGCTTTTGTCATCATTTTACTTGAATTCAATTTGTCAGAATACAATGTTTTTGCAAGTATTTGTTAAATTACCAAATATGAGGAATTAATATGTATTGATAACTACCTGAATTAAAGCAGTCACTGGCTTATATCAACTAGTCCAAATTAATTGAATGCATATTTTAACATTCTGGCTACATGTAAAGTGAAAAATCCAAAGGGAGTCATGTCGTTAGTCAGATTGAATTTCAGTAATAGAATTTTTGAATTGTAATCATTATGTGTGAATATTTGGTTTCTAGAAGAAATATTTAATTCCTACAAAATTAAATAATTTTAACTGCTTAGTCTGACGTTACTAAATGTTTTTAATTTTGTTGTATAAATTTGATCTTGTTCATTTATATTTTTTCTGTTCTGTTTACAGTTAATAATTTTTATATTTATATACAGTGTTACCTATATTATACATTCCAAGACAATTGTACTTAAGGAGTAAACTCCAGTCGCGCGTCGGAACTGACACCATAATTTTTTTTCCTAAAATGACGGGTTATAATCACACTCTGTTAGAGCGTAAAAGTCTGGTAAACCTTTGCATATAGATGGCCCCAATTTCTTTGCTAGCTGGATAACATCAACGTATCTTTTATTAATTCCGATACTATATTCCATAAAAATATTTAATGAGTCCCATGATTTCCCAATACAATTTATAAGAGCATTACTATCTGTAAATTTTATCAAAACACTTTTGATGTCAGCATTTTCAATGTTGCAGATTTGATAAATTATTTTTGTGTCAACTTCTTCGTGATAGTCACGACAAATCCTCATTTATTGTGGATAAAATAGCACCATCTTGCATTTTGAATGAAAGGTATATTATCTCATCAGAAGCTCAATAATCAATTAAAAATTTCACTAGTGCTTCATTGAAGTTAATATTTTTTAAATCATTAATGAAATTAGTAGGCCTTACTTTTTGTGATAGCGAAATCTATATTTTTTTTCATTTCATTGTGCACGTTCATAATCCTTTCTAGTCTCTTTTTATGATGTGTTCTTCTAGTTCTAAATTTTCTTAATGCTTCTGTAAACTAACTCTGTCGTATGTAAAAGATATAATTCCAGCCAGTTCTTATTTTATGACTACTAGCCCAACATTGCCTAGTTGAGATCGAGTTTGTAAAATGCAGTATTCCAGTTAATCTTCGTCCAGCATCAGCATGAATTGTTTTCTTGAGAGTTAGGTCTTGGGCTGTCTTGAAAAACATTTGTCTGTTCTTTTCACGCCAAAATACCCGTTTTCCATCGCTGCACTCAAATCTGGATGTAAGTCTCCTATTTTAATTAAGTTCTCATGATATTTCACCAACCAATGAGCATAGTTAGGTTGGTTATTCACGAAAAATAAATTTGTTATTTTAGGTAAAACAAATTTCAATAGTTCAAAGTCTACCATCCTGATATTACAATAGAGCAATTGATAATAATTTACAAGATCAATGTAAATCATATAATATTGAACTGTTTTTCCAAAATTTCCTTCAAGACATAATTCAACATGGTTCATATATTCTGTCAGTAGCTTATTTCTTCATTCATTCTTCATTTCTTCTTGTTGAAGTATATTCAAAGATGGAGATTCATTATTAATTTTATATAGTTTTTTTTTTTTCATTCCTGGGCAATATTTTGGCTGGTTTTCATTGTTTCTACTACAACTGGCGTATTAGTAGGAGTACAGGAGTACAACTGGGGTATTAGTAGTACGGCATTAGCTCTGGTTCTATACTTTCGCCTTCTTTTCCCACTAACATTCTCGGTTATGTCATTTGATAAAGTAGTAGATGCATCACTGGACTCTTCTATTTTATTTTAGTATACGATACCAACTGTATCATGTAATGTGTGTTTACCATTGATGTATCTACAAATCGATCGAAATTGTCAAAAGCAACTCCAGTGAACAAATCATTGTTTTGAGTAATACCATAATAACATGACAAACATTCGACCGAGAACTTGATGAACAAGGTGCTTCAGATTCTAGTCCTTCAGTGATGTGATAACTGCAGCAGTGACCGAACCTATTGATAATGTCCACTACTTTACTGGAGCTTGTTAAGCTTTTTAATTTCATTGCCAAGGTGATACGTTTTTTTGGTTTTATTCGTTCATATGTAACATTGTAAATAATATTTTCACAAAGTGAATTAATTTTTCTTTCGCACTTAATGTTTTCCCTTCGTCTACGTCTATGACTGCCAAATATAGTTTCATAAAATCATCTTAATTGTGAAGGAATGGAGCATTTTCCCTGTATCAAATCAGTTACATTAATATTTTTCGGTAGTGATTTCTTTTTTAAATATTTAACATTTTTTGACTCAATATCAAGGCCGCTTCTTGTAGTATATCTTCCTCATTCAACATTGAAATTAAGTCATCATCAACATCACGGTTTTTAAGTAGCAATATTTTTTTATTTTTGTGCAAAATTATTTTAATTTTATCACCATAATTATGAAGAATTTTCTTTTCAAATGTTTTATTACAAAAGGCATTACCATATTTACCTTTCAGATCTTCAGCAATGCTTTTTGGAATGAGAACATAATTTTTAAAAAAGCAAGTTCACGATACTGTCGATTTTGATGATAAATGGTTTTTAGTTTTTCATTCATGTTTCTTAGTGAGTTCAAAAATGCTATGCGGGAAAGTGTATGGTGTGATAATGTATCAGATGATATTTTCAGCATTTCTAATAAGTTACAATCTTCAGATACGTCTTCTCCAGTATGCAGTGTTTATTTACGTCCTTTATATCTTTTAAGTGATTGATCACAAAAAATATTTAGTATTTTTAATATTTCCTTTTGTCGCAACTTCTTTATGTGTTTCTTGGTCCGTTGATACTATCTCCACATTTATTTTATTTATATCCATAAAAGTAGGCAGTTGATCCATGAAACTGTAGAAGTAGATGGTTGATCCGGTAAAATGGTAGAAATAATAGGAGTGGATGGTTGATCGGGTAAAACTTTAGATAGAATAGAAGTAGATTGTTAATGAAATAATATATGTACAGAACAATATAAATATAAATCAAAATTTACTATAATATCTGAAGAATAGAGCATAAAAAACAAAATTTCTATAAATGAAAGTAAAAATCAAAAGTATAAAAAGCTTTATGTTGACTAAACAAGTTCAATTCTACAATTATTTTGGTTCAAACTGCATATTACTTTTTAACAGGGTTTTGTATATCCATATATTGTACTAAGTAAACATTTTCACACTTACACACACATATCCATTGACTTATTTATATTATTATAAATTATAAATGAAGGAGATAAAAGGTACTAGTGTCTAAGAAAAGGAACCCAAAAAATCTCAATTAGTAAGCAATTCTTCAGCACACCTGGACTCAGATTTGGACAAAGAATAGGAATATAATATTTTCTGGAATGTTCCTAAGTGAATCATATACATACACAGGTCAAAAACATAATAGAATATGGAGAATGTAATTGTTTTGACGAAATATGAAAACTACTATAGATGCATATTTAGATATAATGACATTAAATTATTATAATTTTTTTAAAATTATAACACCTAATATAATATTTATTGCATTATCGTGCTTCCCGAATGCTTCTTTACGGTATTTCTTCTATACAGCCAAGAAATTCTTGTAGCAATTTGTGTAATAGTTTTTTGTATTATTTATATTCAATGGTAAAATAACCTTATTATATCATAAGTTGTAACGTTTACGAATCTGTAAAATTGTTTTACTTTTTTCCAAAGCTTTATTATTAAAACAATAACTATGTCACTTATTTTTTTATCACATATTACAAAATTTTTTTGGTTGACTTCCATTATTATTGAACATAATAAAAAAATACTAGATGAGAAAATTCAACGTGAAAGTTTTGCTCGACACAGAGTGCACAAACTAAACTCAGAGGTTTAATTCGACCCTTATAAACCATACGTACACTACCGCTCAATACTATTTGCTCACATGCATTTTTCTATATATTACTAAAACAATACACCTATTACCATTTTATTGCATTTCTTTGTTTGAATCCTGGTGCAAAATCCCTATCTATACTAAAAAGGTATACAACACATTGTCATCTACCCATTCCTGGTCATAAAACTAAAATAATGTTATCAAAGGAATTTCTTTGAAGTTAAACTTTAAAGTGTAACTATTGTTTCGATGAAATTATTGGGCAGTAAACCTAAAGCTTTTAATCTTCAATTTTTTTTGGGGGATTCATTTGGAGGTTCTAGGGTGGGCAATCTTATAAGAATACAAGGAATTCTAAAGAAAGAAGGTAACAAAAACATTTTAGGAAATAATGTTGCGTCTTCTGACACCCGCTTAATTGGTCCAGAATTTATCTTTCAACAGGACAACGATTTCCAAACACACATCAAAGCTATGCACGAGCTTTTTAAAAGAAAATGAAGGTCAAAAGGTTCTGAGAGCTAAGACATGGTCCCCATAGTCACCTGACTTGAACCCGATAAAATTATTGTGGAATCAGCATGACAGGCAGGTACGAACAACTTGCTCAACATCTCAGGAAGACTTATGGAGAGTGCTGCAAGGTGAATGGCAAAGAATAAGCACAGAAACATTGGAGAAATTAGTTGCTCGATTGCCTAAGATTTGTGACGCCTTCAGACATAATAAGGGAGGGCACATTGATGTGTCTAAAATTTGAAAATATTTGTTGTGTCTAATTATTGAAAATAAATAATTTGTAAAGGAGTTTCATTTTTTAATCTTTTACAAAATCTACTTTTTCGTGATAGTTAAACACTTTTGAGCGATTTTTTCTGGGTGGCCAAATACTTTTGAGTTACTCTTTTCAATCGACTGTATCTATCTTGCGCATGCAACTGCAACGCTATTTCTCTCTCGCACTTACGTAAAGTAGTTCTTGTCGCCTGCCAGGTTATTAGTAACATTGAATTAACCTGCCATGATAATTACGAACAGTAAGAATTATAAAAAACAAATATGTAAATTACAAGTTTTATGAAAAGCCTTTTTCAAATTTTTTATAACTAACTTGAAATACACCTGACATCTATTTTGCGTCAGCCAAATCTCCTGCCATATATTTTCATGTATATAAATACCAGCTATTATCAAGAAAAAATTACAATTTGCATAATTAACATTGCGTTAATCCACCAGCAACTACTTGGCAGATCAATGACCACTAATTTTCAGCTTTTATCAAACACCTCCTATAAAATAACCGCCAGCTCTCCGTCTATATGTGTTATTGTGGAATATTGATTTTAAAATTTATGCAAAAATCGTTTTGTTCAGAAGTGTTGAAATTTAAAAATTGTACATAGGTGTGAAAAGTAAAGTTTGAATAACGCGTGCACGAACTTATAATAAAAGCTAACAGCTTACCAAGCACACAAGCTTCAATAATTATTCAGGTCTGTCTACCACAAAAGAACAAACCATTATTTTCAAGAGGTTTGCATATAATAGCCGAATGAATATATAAAATAATTTTGTAGCAGACGGCGATTTCAGTACATTAAATTTGTAGCAGATGATGATCCCAGTAAACAGCTAGGTATATTAGGGGCAAGCTTACAAATTTCTTGCAATATTGTTTCTATTCGAACCATCATGCTGGTTGTGTTGGATTTTTAAATATAAGAATGCTTCATGTTAAATAATTTTTAAGACTAAATCTTGTAATTTGAATTGCAACACCATGATGGATCAAAAGATACCCATTATATACAATAATGAGCTTAAAAGGTATACGTTCCTTCTAGCATATACTTCTTAAGCTCTTGCTTATTAGTTTAGAGATGTAGAATTTTGCAAAGAACAACGCAGAGTTTCCCCGATAATCACAAGAAAAGATTTGCAACCAGATATACTTGTAAAAAAATTATGTATGATAGTAAACAATGAAATATCAATCAAATAGCTGCAGAAACAAGGAAATATTAAGAAAATGAAATGTAATTTGCTCATTGTTATCGCAAACCTGAAAACAAATTTGTATACTTCATCAAAATACTGTCACAATATTATGTTTCATAAGCAGAGTGGCTAATAATACTAAATGGTTACATATCATAATGAGCGTTTTGCAAATGAATAAGGACTGCATCACTTACACTGTGTTAGAGCATAAATAATGTGAGCACAAAATGTTGGAGAGAATTTAATGTGATGTCTTATATCGAATAGAACAAGTGATGATTCTGCATATATTTATCAATTAGTTTTGACTCTTAGCATTTCTCGTGTAAAAAAAGGAAACAATAACATTATAAAAAATCATTTTTATTTTGGGATAAAAAGCACTATGTTCAGCTAGATGTATAAGAAATTTCATGAAAATCTGTTGAGATGCAAAAGCAATATGAAAATATATTACACAAATATACATTGGAAAACATGTGTAGTTAAATTTTCTTTCAAAATAAATATATGTTGTTTGAAATAACACTTGAGAATCCCAAAAGATCTCCCCCCCCTCACCAGAATTGATTCCAACATTGTAATTTTCCAGTATTAGATAAAATTAGGGTATTTTAGGTTACATATAAAAAGTAGGAAACAATGCAAAAGTATAATGATTCCATCAATGACAAAAATATTGGACAATAATGCTGACGTTTCGCTTCAAAGGTCTAGCACTCAATTGTTATTGATAATGTAAGTATCTGCTCAAACACCTTCTATAATCTATTGATGTAGATGAGATGCTTTTCTATCTACACTGAGTTAAATATCAAAAAATTCGCTTCGGCAATTAAATTAACCAGCACTACTTAATATGATGTTATTAACAATATTATAATAAAGAGGGAAATATAAAGTTTAACTCACTGTGACAAATTGTATAATAACAATAAAAAGCTATAATATAATTCAAAGGTTTCTTACATAAAATTAAAACAAATACTTAAAGCCATTTTTATCTTCAGAGCTACACTCGGATATAAAATTTCCCAAATAGAGTATTAATCATTATCATCAAACTCTTGTTCAACTTTTATAACACGTCTACAGGTACTTGAATAAACTGAATGGTTAAAGGCAGTGGCGGCGCTAGGCGTCGGCGACGTCGGCCACAGCCGACGGCCTCGCGCCTGAGGGGGCCTCGCAGAAAAACTAGTTACCTATTTATTTTCGTTTCGCCAATCATCCTGGCTTAGGTTGCCGACCCTGAACAATTCGGGAAAAAAGCTAAGCAGATGATAATGAATTTTATTATTTAACACGTGCCCGATGGAAGTGAATACCTAGTAGGTACTTTACGGGTATTCAGAATCGTCTGTCTGGCAACACTATGAAATGAAAGTTTCGCCCTAATGAGCGTTCTCACACACACTGCCCGACACGATATCTGTATTGGGTGAAAATGTTTGTAAGTAATGTGTATGGCATTTATCATTTATTTATTTATTGAATTCATGGGTGTAAGTAAACCCATGAATGCAATAAATAAATCAGTTATACGTGCAAAAGATCTTAATTTAGCACACATACAATTCACACATAATCTTCATTATGAGCGTCCGATACCGATATCGTATTATCGGGTAGTGTGAAAACCCTCAATTTCGCGCACGGCGCACGAGGCTCTGGACGGGGAATCCCCGTGTTGTTTAGTTTATTTATCTATATTTCATTTTTCTGTGAGAGTAATTTTCTTCATACGGCAACTCGCAGACTCGCAAGCGCGAAGTTTCTTTTTATTGTATTGTAAAGTCAACACCCCGACGTTCTAGTGCACAGTTCTAGTGGATGAAAGTTTTACGTTATTTGTTATTAATTTCATACCTAATGATAAGGTAAGTCAACATCAACTTTTTAACGACATTAACGAAATTATTTCGTCAAAATCAATAGTTACCTATATCTTTTATAAGTCGTAAATACTCGTAATATTAACCAAGAAATAGGTTTGATTTTATATTTACCTAGGTAAGTAAAGTACCTACTTACTTATTGAAATATAGGTCATCTATTTCTCCATAGAAACGGAAATAGAAAAGTGAATAGGTATCTACCTACTTATTTTTAAACCTGCACTAGTGTTTTTTCTCGAGATAATAGAAGTATTTCGCCTCTCGATCAATGCCTTCGAGTATGTTTTGTATGCGTCAAAATTCGTAACAATTATTTTCACAGAGTTCTTTTTTCATAGACATCTCGTGCGGTGTGCCTACAATAAGTACAAAATAATATGAATGGTACCTACAACAAATTATTTCACTTCTCCATAGAAAGACCTTGCTAATAACAAGTTGCTCCTGAATTACGTATTTAACAAAATAAGTAGGTAGGTAGGTACCTACTTACTTTTGCCTTCTTAATAGTGACTATAAAATAAAAATATTCGATCTGTGGCATGTACGTACATACATATACAGAGTGACATACATATACAGGATGGTCATGGATAAAGAGCAAATACGAAAACCATAGATTGAGACCATTACCCTCAACACATACCGACATAGCTCGGAGGGTCAGCACATTGAAGTGGCGGTGGGCAGGCCACATCGCTCGTAGAGCAGTTAACCGATGGGGAATAAATAAAGGTTCTCGAGTGGCGGCCGCGTACCTGTAAACGAAGCGTCGGTAGGCCGCCACTTGGTGTAGTCAAACACGGTAAAACAATAGATAAGGATAATGAGAGATCGATTAGGGAATCCCAAAAGTATTGGTATAATTTGTTTGAAAGATTGATAGATATAATAAACTACTTGGCCTCACACAATTTGGCATTTAGAGCTCATCGAAAATCCATGAAATTGAACGATAGTAAAAACTCTGGCAATTTTCTAGACTTAGTTAAGTTGTTATCTAAATATTATCCGACACTACGGGAGCATATGCAACGTATTAATGAAAAGCAACTTAATCAACATTATCCACCACATCCAAAACGAATTAATTACATTAATGTCTAAATTAGTTATTAACGAAATTATACACAGGGTTAAACAAGCAAAATACTACGCCATCTTGCTCGATTGTACCAGGGACGTAAGTCGTGTTGAACAAATGTCAATAATATTAAGATTTTGCAATTTGTCAACTGGCTATAGAGGAACATTTTATTGGGTTTACTGACGTTGCAGAAACAACAGGAGAGTATTTAACAAAATCAATATTACAAGAACTGGAAAGAAATGATCTAGATATCCAAAACTGTCGAGGACAGGGATATGATAACGGCGCCAATATGGTCGGAATTAACAAAGGTGTCAGAACAAGAATACTCAATATAAATCCAAGAGCATTCTTCACACCATGCGGATGCCACAGTTGGAATTTACTTTCGATAGATGCAGCTAACTCTTCAACGACAGCCAGAACATTTTTCGGCTTTATCAATAAAATCTATGTGCTGTTTTCAAAGTCAAGCAAGCGTTGGGAGACAGTAAAAAGTAAATTAAAATTAACATTACAACTTCTGTCTGAAACGAGATGGGAGAGTAGAATCGGAGCAGTAAAAGCAATATTTTTACAATTTGATGATGTCATCGAATGCGTGAATGAACTGAAAAAAAAAACTCATGATTCCGAAACTCTAAGCGACAGTGAAGCAGTCCTGAACGAAATGTTAACTTTTGAGTTTATTGTTGCAATACACGTGTGGTATGAGGTTTTGCTACGTGTAAACAATATAAGTAAACTATGGCAATCGGTTCAAGTCAACTTGAAAATCGCTATTGATACTTAACGTTCATTTTGTAGCTGGATTCAAGAATTCCGTAATACAGGATTTGAAAAAAGCGTAACAGAAGCTAGATTGTTTGTGGAGAGAAGTACTTATGAAATTCAGTCTCAATTTAAGGAAAAAAGAATAGCAAGGAAAAAACGAATGTTTAGTTACGAACATACTGATGAACCAGTTGAATCTCCTGAAATGCAGTTAAGAGTTAATAATTTTAACACAATGGTAGATGCTATAATAGTCGACACCGAATGTCGATTTACAGCGCTCAATGAATATTTTGAGCAATTTGGTTTTATTTATGTCAATTATTTGAAATCTATGCCAAAAGAGGATCATCTCAAACATTGTAATGATTTAGGTACAATACTTTGGGAAGGCGAAAACAGTGACACACAGCCTTTCGAACTATACGAAGAACTTCAGCTTTTAAAAATTAATTCACTAGACTCTATCAACGACGCGAAACGATTCATCCAATACATTTTAGAAAATAATTTAGAAGAAATATATCCACATGTTTATATTACAATTAGAATCATGCTCACAGTTCCGGTCAGCACAGCTTCCGCTGAGAGAAGCTTCTCAAAGTTGAAATTGATAAAAACCTATTTGAGAAGCACGATGAGCCAAGACAGACTATCCGCGTTATTAGTTCTGTCAATCAAAGCTGAAATAGCAGCTAGGCTTAACTACAACACAATCCTGAAAAAATTCAGTGAGGCTAAAAGCCGAAAAGTTCGACTATTTTAATTTCTATGTGTATAATTATTTTTTGTCATCATTTTATTAACAATAAAACTCGTTATACTCATAAATTATTTTATAATTTGGCTCACTTAATTTAACGGTTTTTTTCACTGCGAAGTAAAGAGGCCTCGCGAACTTGATGTCGCCGACGTACACATTTGGTCTAGCGCCGCCACTGGTTAAAGGTGTCGATGTGTTTCATAATTAAATTTATAGTTTAAGAATTATTTCTTCAAAATGATTCTTGCTTTTATCATTGTTCAATATACGCCAAATATTGTCTTATGGATTTATGTTCTTAACCCTGTACTATATTTTACTTGTTTTGTAATATTCCTATTTCATACAAATTATTATTACTAAAAGCAGAATAGCCGATAGAAACCTATAATTTGAAAAGCCACACCCATCTGTACTATCGGCCTTATCAAACAAATATATAGATACCGTATAAGGCAATTAAAGACTTCTAAGTCTTCTGAAGTCTTATAAGCGCTTACAAAAATAGGACAATTTCAATACATTGTAACGTATTATATATTTTTATTACCTGTTACAAAATACTAGGCTGTATGCGACACGTTTGTCATATGTTCGATTGGGAGTAAGCAATGTAAACACTTCACATAAAGTATTCAATATTTTTTGCTCATTACATACCAATACTTACAGCAGTGTCTGTCTGCACATATAAAACAATGCTAGATAAGATATCAACAACTTCCCTTTATACCTTATACAAGTTTAGGGACTATTTGCTATAGAAAACATTGTCTCCTGTTCTGTTAATTAAAATTGAAGTGAAAATATAAGTAAGCAATATAATAGGCATAAGGGATTATTTTTTACGGCAGTGCATTTCTAAGTTGTTTAGTATTTAGACAACATGCATTTATTTATACATATCTTTCACTTATTTGAATTAAATTAAATAAAAAGTTAAAAAAATTAAATCTTGTATGAAATGCAGATTGGAAGTGTTGTGATTTAACGCAACGAAGTATGTTGTGATTTAAAACTTTCAATCTTTCAAAAAAAGAACACATTTAATTCATTTTTCACACTACACTTTGAATATTAACAATTTTGCTGGAAAACAAAATCTGTATTAACCTTTTACATATACTCATAATTTCTATTCTTATAAAACCTTTTGTCACAGGCCATCAGAGACTGTGATTGATGTGACACAGCCACGCCAAAATTCGATGTGCAATGGAGTTTAGACTAACTAGAGAATATCTAGCATTTTTGGCACCTATCGCGTGCACACCTTTTTCATGTGTAAATGATTATGCAAAATGTTGCCGATTCGTTCCTTGCTAATGCCCATGGCCTCAGCTATCTGCCACAACTTGATTCGCCGATCTTCGAGAAGAAGTTTTTTCATTTTTTCAATGTTTTCTTCGGTAACAGCGGTGTTTGGGCATCCCGACCTGGGATCATCTTCGAGCGACTCCCTGCTGTGTTTGGACTCTCGGCTCCAATGTTTTATGGTCGCAAATGAAGGTGCAGACTTCCCATAAACCCATAAATCTCTTCAAATATTTCCGTCGGCACTTTGTTCTTCTTTGTAAGGAATTTTATGACAGCTCTGTACTCCAATTTCGTGCTAAGTGCAGATGACTCGGACATGATGACATTTATGGTTCCCTTGCTAAAAGCATAATGATGCTAATGACATGAAACTTGACATTTATATTTCTTAGGATACCCGAAATTAGTGATGTGCTGCGTGAGTCATTATAATACTTAAAGATACTTAGGCTCAAAACTTTTGAGCCGCCCCTCGTACATGAAATAAGTTTTTAACAAAAAATTATTGGAATACCAAAGCACGGATAATGTAGTTAATAATGTAAACTTTCATATTGCCTACTTGTTAGTCTGAAAATTGGCAACTTCGGTTCGGACAAGATCTATTATTCATATCATAAATTATATTTATACATGCATTTGTATTGTGTGTGTAAATAATTACATCTTTTGATGTAAATAGATAATATACTTTTGATGTAATAATTGCTCCAAAGAAATAAATATGATTATGATAATGACTTAAATACTACTTTAATAGTTAGAAATTTATATTGATATCTTATGAGTGGATAGTGTATGAAAAAAAAGTCAAGGACAACAAATATATCATAAGAAACAATAATCGCATATCAGATGTCAAACATTCATAGAACATTCTGACGTATAAACTGATAAATACAAAGAACACATTCACTATTATTACTTGTGTTGAAAAACTAAGATAAAAATATTATAGACAAATTTTATTACCGACGTAACATTATCACACCGATAATCAGTAAATTAACAAAAACACAAGGGGTTAATAGTCTTATATTCATTTCAATAGCTACACGCAGAGTCACACGTATCAAGCATTATAGCAGTACAATATTCAAATTCAAATTGGTTACACAGTAAATTACTTAGTTAGCAACAACTTCCAAAAGCTATAAATACATTTACACAATTTTAGCGCTACATGATTTATAATGTTGATATAAATAAACAAGTTTAAGACTTAAATAAAACAAGACAAATAAATATCAAAACATGCATAATGTAGGGATAGATCCCTAGTCGTATAAATCTCTTGAAATAGTTACCACGAGTTAACTAAAATAAGTTTAACTGAAAATACTAATCAAATGGCAGAAATTCTAATCAATCATTTTCACACTACAGTTGGAAAATTTCAGTAAAGGGATTTTAAAAATTTAAAATGTTAAATGAAATTTCAATTTAATTTTAAAACTTATCCCACTCAGCAGGTGTGCACCGAGGGTATTGGTAACAAGGGTAAATAAAACATTGTTACGAAAAAAATGTTTTCCCTCGGGTTATACCAGGAGATACGTGAGATAACACCGAGATATTTGAGACTACCAAAAATTACAAAATTATATAAATGTTTCACAACAAAATATGCAGGGACAATCCATTTGAATATATGGATTGTGACGCTTTGTAGGGAAATGAAAAATGTCAATAAATGAAGTGATTCCATTATGGTGTTTGAATACTACTATGTTATTACAGTGCAATTAACAATTTAACTAACCACTCAATCTAGATATGTTTATAAAGAGCAAGGTATATTTTGACCTTATACGTATAGTTCAAATGCAATATGTGGCAGTGAATAACCTAATTGATATAAAAAGAGAACGAAATTGCTTGTAAAATAGTTGTTTATAATAGTCGTTTCTTTCTGGAATATAATATTATGATATAAGTTAGGGAACAAATTCAAGTGGCTTTGTGACAAACACGTCTTCAGATACTCATAAAATTGATGATATTAAATACACGGTTATTCAGTAGTTTCAATACTTTAATCTCAATAATTGCTGGATCTATCAAAATGTCACAAATGATAAATTGAATAGATTATATTAGTGTTTAGCTTGTAAACTGAATAACCGGGTGAACGAGGTTCAGTTTGTTTGACTTTATTACACTTTGCTTTACTACAAATTGAATTCCATGATTACAGTATACAACTTAATAGTTTATTATTATGGTTTCAAAAATTTTTTGCAATTTTTTTCATGCTAATCCAAGTTAAGTACTTTAATAATAATTATATTGATTTGTACACCTTCAAAGGTCCGGGCGAGTGCTTGATATTGTCTTGCTGAATGATTCCATCTAATAAAATTTGACTCGGTCATAAGTACAAATGTACTTTCTTACAACTGAAAAAGAAAATGACAAGTCTCGCCTATTGACTCACAAGAATTCATGAGTGTAACTGAAGATGGATTCTTCGGTGCTATTAATTTAAGATAAAATTATTGACCAATCTCAGCCATTGAGAGCAAACAACCTTTGTTTTCAGTAGAAAATGATAGTCAAAGATGAGTTCCATCCTAAATAGACAACATAAAAAAAATTGCAAAATGTCTACTTAAATAGCCAGTAAAGTTTTATTAAAATTGATTTACACTTTAACTTTAATAATAAAATGTTGTTTTATATAAAAAGTGGGAGCACTTCCAAAAATGTTTGGTCCAAGATAAAATTAAATGAATACGTTATTTAATTTTTTATTGTTTGCAAAAGATTGAAAATTGACAAAATCATTAACACCAATTTCAATATTTGATACTGCCAGTTTATTACTCTTCGTAAATAATAATCAGGAAAAATATCATTTTGATAATACCGTAAATCAGTTAGTTATAGTGATAGTTCATACTGAGTTATCACAAATTTAATCAAAATGAAAATAAACTGTAATAATAGGAAAAGAAATTTAGTGAACAATCAAAATCTTTAAAAATGACCAAAAACTATTTATCTAGCCTTTACTTTTCATACCGTAAGTAGGTGTTGCTGAAGAAAGATGAAATTAAGCTTCACATTCAAATATAGAACTAGTTCTATTCATTAAAAAGGCAAATGGCAATTGTTATTTTTGAATTTAAATTTACGAATAAGTATAAGAACATTGGAGTGTGAAAATATATAATAAAATGCCTCTAGTTAACATATCTATGATAATGGGCCTACCTCTAAAACACCTATATGATATAAAAATCATGGCATCCAAGTCAATGTGTTTAATAAAATTAAGGATGGACATTTAATACAAAAATAAGAGTTAAATTGGAAATCTCCTCCAAAAGTTTGGGGCGATCTCTGTAAAATATGTTACTAATGTAATATTTACTATTAACACTTTTATCTCTCAATTTTTTTCAGTTTCTGAGAGATTACAATTTTGATTTTTGTAAGGATTTTAATCCAGATTACTCACTTTTAAAATATAATTATTTGCTTCCATTCAAAGTTAATCGGGTAATTACGAGTAAATTTCGTACAGTCGAACATTTGCAATGTTACCTGTTATGAAATATTATTTTTTCCGATGTAAATAGAACTTAGAAAATTGGTCTTAGACCACGTTTTAGAACACCATCTCACAATAACTTATTCGCCACGAAAATTTAAATTGCAAGGAAAGAATATTATAAGACCTAAAATTGAAAATAATGTCTCTTATATGCGTTACACCAGTATGATTAATGAGAATTTGTTCTTATATTATGTATAATAATTACCTCATTTTTATTGAAAGCTTCGAATAAAGTTTTGTATAGTATTTAAAAATTCTTTTTACTTACCTTTTAACAAAGGTGCACCTGCCAACATCGTATCACCCAGCACCAGTAACTGATCTCTAAACTCCTTTGGTGTCACTGGCAGCTTCAACTCTTTACAGATTATCTCAGAAAGTCTTTGTTCAGTTCCACCAAGCACCTTCATCATTAGTTCATTAGTATATTCATGATTGTACTTCTTACACAATATTGTTAGCATTTGCTTATATATAAGTTCGGTATCTAAAATAATGAAGTATTTAACTGTTTTATTAAGGTGAAACATTAGTGCAATAAAATCGTATATAAAAAGAACTATCATGTAATTATGTAAAATTTTTTTTAAAAACAATTTTTTTCAGATTTTGATTAGCAAATGTATTTAATGAAGAAGCATAAACTTTTGTTGTACAATTAGCTCATATTTCTGGTTTATTAATAAATTGATATTAATTATATGGATAAAGATTATCAGTATATTTTAAATTAGTATTTTATTCACTGCTAAGTTAATAAATAATTAAAATATCTGTAGCTAAAAATAAATAAATTTGACATAGTCATCGAGAGATTTAAAAGTATGAATCACAGTATAAACAAGGAGGTTCCAATATTGATTTACGAAGATTATACATAAAGAATGGCCCATTTACAGTGGTTTAAACATTTTTTTTAGGTAGAGAGCCCAGACGACTTGACACTGGTTGCTGTTATAAAAGAAAAACATTGTGATCTGACCACTATTCAAAGACCCACTGGTATTCTAAGATCGTTAATTAAAAAAATTAATTGTTTTAATGGTCTACACCCATACCATAAGAATTGGATGTGTTGCTCTCTTTCTTATATGTGCACAACATAAAAGCGCTCTGTCTAGCAGTCATTTTACCTGAACACATTTTGTGTATGTTAAGGCTAAAAGGATTTCAAAAATTGAAAGGGGAAATAGTACAAAACATACAACTGCTCCAAATTTCTACTGTGCTGCTAATTTTTATAATGATCATCAGCAACAAAATAATGAACGAAAAATTTGCAAACAAAATTAAAAAAGTGACATAAATCCTAAAATTATTAAGACAATCAGCTCATTTAAATTCCTTTTAGTTTCACTAATTTTCTTGATTAAATTTTTTATTTAATCAAGAAAACTGAAAATTGATATGTTATAATTGGAAATTAAAACTTTGTTTATAATCTCTTAGTTATATATTAGTGGAATTGTATACATATAATAAATGATTACAATTAAGAAAAAACTACTTAACATAATCAATTATAAATTTCATAAATGAAAAGTTACTTGAATATCTAAAGATATGTTACTAAATAAAATAATAAATTAGTTATAAATTAATTATACCAAACTTACCTAAAAGTAATCCATCTAAATCGAAAATACAATGAGTAACATTTTTAAATGAAGTTGTAGAAATATAACGTCTACTAAAACTAGTTAATTGTGTAGCTAATAGATAAGTTCGCATGATGTTTGATTAAAAATAAAAGAAAGTTGATTGTACGCGTAATAAGAAAAGCAAAACAATTAAAATATATAATTAAATCATCGTTCTTTCAAGTCAGTCAGCTGACTGTTCCCATTGAAGTATCAATCAAAGGTGAATTGGCTTATAAACAGAATCAAAAACTTCAAATACTTGCATAACATTTAAGCTCATTTCCATTGCGACCTTCGTTCTTTTTTTATAAGTATATGTGAAGACCATTGAAAACAGCATTAGTTTCAAAACCTGGAAAATGCTGTACATTCGTAATTTTTTAGATTAAAATAGTAGAACAAAGCTAAAATAATAATGATTTTATCATTGTAATATTTTTCTAAATTTAATGTTACGTACTTTATAAATAATAAAATTAAATTTTATAATTTTATTCAGACGTACTATAATAAAATTTATAATTTATTTTAATGAAGGTCATATGACATATTATTTAAAAAACTATTAAAATTGTATAATTATTAACAACGGATAGTTTTTTAAATAGATCGGCAGAAGTGAATTCAAAATAAGTATCTAATTTAAAATAATACTCTAATTCAAAATAATGATTACAGATTTTAATATGTAATACATACAAATAGAGTAATGAATTCGAAGCTTTATGAAATGAATTTTTTTTCTAAATTTGTAATAAAAGTACACACTTTTTTACTAGTAATAAATACAAGATTTTATTTTAAAAAGAAATAGTTATAAACAGCAGAAAAACTAAAATGTAATTAATAATGTACAATATAATAACGTATAATAAAAAATTTCTGTGGAAAGTATTGCTTTGTAAGTTAAGCCGGTAGGTACTAGTAGATTAAATAATGTTAAATAAGGTCTCATTTTCACGATTGGCAACATTCAATCACACGGTTCAAAATTATTCCGCTCAAGAAACTGGCGCTAGTTGTCATTTATTTCAATAAACCGTAGTGGTGTGATGTCTGTGAAAACCGAGACGATGTGTAGTTTAGCTGAAGAAAAACAAAGCTTTTATGGGTAACAAGTACGGCTCGTGGTGTGTCTTTAAAATTTACTTCAAATCGTTTACATTATAATGTGAATAGTGAAGAGTGTCAATATAGTGAATCATAAGTGAAGGAAATAATAATAATATATCATCTCAATAATTCGGACATGTGTGCTATTTATGTGGAAGAGAATTTAGTCTTATAAAAATATTATACTTTGTACCATTAAAGTGACAATGGCTGTTAATGTTGTATCTATATATAAAAATAGAAACAAGTTATTAGAAAGAAAATGTAATACGGAAAGTCGTGCTTTATTTCAAATTAAACTAGTATTTTTGGCGATTATGACTGTAACTTTGTGCGTGCCTATTAATTTTGCGAATGCAAACGATTCCGAATTAACATGTAGTGCCGTGAAAAATATTTTCGAATCGAGAGGAATGCTTTCATCAGTTGAGATACAGAGCAAACCTGTTTCGGGTGAGTTTATGGATTTAAAAGTTTAATAAATATTTTACATTACCTGTTGGCAGTAGATTTTTTGTTAAATTAGTAGGTATAACAGTAGTAAAGATTTACAATAAATTAAAATTAATGACTTCTTATATATCTCTGATGTTTATTGCGACCTGTCAAATAATTTTGAACACACTGCCTGATTTGATATACAGCTTTTAAACATACTAAATATGATAGGGTCGTTAGTATCAATTGTAGCTGTAAAGTACCTATATATAGTAAAGGAATATTAAATTATCTTCAGTATAACAAGCTTTATTGTTGCAAAATATAGTATTCTTCACAAAATATATACCCCTATAGAATTCATGAATAAACACAAGGGCGTTGTTTGCGTTGTACTTGTCGATTAAATTGATAACATACCCTATCTTTAAAGTGTTTTTGTAGAATATACCTATTTATCTATTTGGAAATGCTGTATTAACAAATTATCACTAAGAATATATCGAATTACAGATTGGTGTCGCTTGACCGTTTAATTTTTTGATTATCAACTTTATTGTCTACCAGTTTCTGTTCGCAACTCTGCTTCGTTCGCGTGGATGGCAGTAGTGCAACCATGTGTTAATTCTGACCATAATTTAGCTCTTTTTCAATTGTTTTTCAAAATACGAGTAAACATCGCGATCGAATTAAAAAACGGAGAAAATTTTGTATCCCGTGGGATAACCGGGTATCACGAATTTTCAAACGCGTTACGAATTAATACACGCTAAAATGAAACTTACAATACTTCGTGATCAAGTAGGAACCCAATGAACATTATAAAAGATGGAGTTATACCTCCCTATTACTACTTCAGATGTGGGGATAAAAAGTAGGCTTATAAGTTAATCTGAGCTATAATCTATTCGTATACTCTGCGTGTAGATCCGTTCAGTAATTCAGCAGGGGTTATATAGTAAAACCATTCACTCATCAAACTTCCACATTTATAATATTTCCTATGATAAAGGATATTAAAAGTAATAAGTTTACTTTAGCAGAAGTGGAAATTTCACTAATTTTTAGTTTTTTAATTGAAATATATGAAGTTATAAAATTAAAAGCTATGTATACCAAAAACATTACCAGCTTCCAATTTTTTTACATAACAAATTGATTTGAAATATGTTTCCCGTACAAACTGCATTTATGTAATAAACTACTTGTTATAATTTTTTCAATTTAATTGCCATATTTATGACACCAAACACTGAATATGGAATACGAACACGAATTTATATAAAAAAGAGCAAAAAGGAAAGGTTATAAAATTAACAGCGATTTGACAGCCATGTCATATTTAGTGAGCAGCGCCTTTAACTATTATACACTATATTTATTTTAACTTTTCTTCAAATTAACCAAAAAACTTGAGTACTTTTTCTAAAGTAAACTCGTGCCCTGGCTGCTAGTCGTAAATTGCTAAGTTCTTTCTACTCTTTGTAAAAATATAGAAAGGCGGGTGGGTCGCCTTCGTTACATTCTTTCCCTAAATTTTGAGGATAAGTCAGACATACTAATCATTTATTTACATTTCTTTTTCAAAATTCATATAGTCAGACAATGAAAATAAGACACAAAAATGGTGCACTTAAAACAAGTTATTTTATAGGTTTTATTACACTTTACACACATACCTAATTTTCTTTTTTATGTCTCTATGCCACAATTTGTTTTATTACTAACTAAAAATGTGTGGTCATTGGAAGAAGATGAGATAAGTGTTACGGGGGTGTACCTTTCGTAAACTGGTCCGCCGACGCGCAATGCACGGCGCTGTGCGAACACCAAGAAAAGCCAATAATAAACCGCAGACTACATGCGCTTTGCTGGTGTGCCCGTCATCTTTGACGCTACGGCCACATGATAGAACATACGATATAAAGGTCTATGTATATATTGGTGTTTACTTAGTAGACGATCCGTTCTGTTATAAAAAGTGTAATATACTCTGAACTCGCAGGAAGGTTTGATGACCTGTTTAATGTGAGCCGATGCTATTATATATTTGAAAACAGAGCGAATCATCCGCAGATCGAAAGCTTACACAGGATATGATTAAAAAACGGTTGAACTGGACTCAAAATACAAAAAATTTTCAGTTGAAGATTGGAAAAGGGTAAATATCAATAGTGTTCGTTTTTATTTTCTATATATGCCATAAAAATACTAGACATTAAGAACATTTTCTTATTGAACAGTTTTGTTTTTCGAACGAGTCAATTTTCCAGGTCTACTAGCTACTTACTTGTGGGAGTACCATTGGATACTACTTACCGGTGGGAAGTCAGTTAGTAATACGCAAATGCAAAACTTGTTCGTTTTTCCGTTTATATTATTACCTGTGGGAAGTACCATTGGATACTACTTACCGATGGGTAGTACAATTGGATACTACTTACCGGTGGGAAGTACCATTGGATACTACTTACCGGTGGGAAGTACCATTGGATACTATTTACCGGTGGGAAGTCAGTTAGTAATACACAAATGCAAAACTTGTTCGTTTTACCGTTTATATTATTTTCGCATGCAATTTTGTAAACATGAGGGAAATTTCAATCTTACGCAGACTTGAAACGGTAACTGTTTGATAGAGGGCTGATATCAATTCAACACTTCGTAGTGGTTACAGATATTAATTTTGCAGCAGCCTCTAGTTCCTTGTGTTTATAAAAACAGATACACGTAATCGGTGCCGAAAGTTCTTCTGAGTGACTTACATCTCGTATGCTGAAAATTTTACGACGCTTTCAATAAAACGAAGTAGATGAGAAACTTAAATGCCTGTATCTTTTTTTTTATTTCACAGTCCCAATTTTTCGAAGCTACTTCTGACTCGTTGAACATTTAATCTTGTTTTTTTGGGAATAAAATATTAATAGCATCATTCTTGTTTTACGCTCTTTAATAGTGGATTATAAAATCGGCTTTTATCCAAGATACAAACTGCTTTATCGTATTCGCACATCGTGCATTTTGAATGGAAACTGATAGACAATAGGTAATTTACTACTAATTTTGTATTGATTTCAGGTAAAAAATATTATGCTTTTTGATACTCAATATTTAGAGCAAATGCTACCTTCAGCCAATGACATTGTATTGCACATACAGGCAAGTCATTTCAATTCTAAAAGTGGCCCTCAAAAATGGAGATGATTTGTCACAAATTCAGTATGGCTGTTTCTTGCATAAACACGATTTCATCGACTCTACATATACGGTCAGAGTGCGCGATACGCTAATATTTTTTGTTCGTTTTATATCGGTCTGTTGAATGTAACGTCATGCCTTTAATACCACCATATTTACGTAACATCGCCCTGTCGTCGCCACAATTTTACCAGCTTTCCATAAGACTCGGAATTCTGAACCGTTTGGCGTATCTCAGGTTCCATATTTCAGACTATTGCGAGAGTCAAACAACGCCGCTCCTTTTCTGCCTGCTCTAATAAAATTTCTTAATATTTTTTTTGACGCACATCAAAGACATACCACTAGTTTATTTTTATTCAAGATCATACTTATATATAGAAATTTCGTTTGAAATTTTATGATATATCGTAACGATCTTGGAACGTAATATAAGTTTTGAAATCATTAGTATATATTCTCTGGAAAATACAGACATGTATTTTACTCAAACTCTCTTAATTATATAAAAATTGTATGGAGGCAAGTATTAAAATAAAATTAGCGGTATTTATTTTATACAATGTAAGATTTTAAGTCATTTAATTAAGAACACAAATTCCGGAGATAAAAGTGAATTATTCTGCGATTTCTACCTGTCTTGTAATTTAAAAAAATAATTTAGATTTTTTTGCGTAATTTCGATTATAAATTGAAATAAATTTGTTTTAACTTCAATTACGCTAACATCAAGTAGATTAGACCAACATTTCAATGAATGAGCGATAATTGAGGCAGACATTGCGCGCCTGCGCTCGCCCGCACGAGGTAAAAGAATGCGGCGAGTGGTCGACCGCGTCGGTATGCGCCGCTCTCACGGGAGTAACTCACCGGACGCAGCCGCCCACGGAGCCAGCTGGACCAGGGTGACTCGCATTTATGTTCAGCCATCCTCAAATGGTATTACCACCATTTCCGCCTATATATAATTGATAAAGGTGTGCGTAGACTGTCTAATTGCGCTGTACTGTCTTAATTGCGCTTTACAAGTTTACCATATATTTATATGTAGGTATATAAAACTCATGAATTAGAGAATCTTGAGAAGTTACGTTTTGATATTTGTTATAATTATCTAACACATCCATATCTATTGAAAACATTGCAATTTAATTGAGTTTATAATTTCTAATTCTGTGAATTCTAAAATCTATAATTTCTGTGCTCGGCAAGAAAGTGTCACAGGTGAAAAATTTATCTGATATTTAGGGCTGTTATTAGGGAGAAATCTGAGAAATAAATAATGCAACTTGATTTCCGATTACGTGTTGCTTTCATTGTATGTTATGTACACATATTTTCAATATGCCCAAGGCTTCTATTATTACTACTATATATATTTAAATAAATATATTACTGAAGCATAAACAGTTGACGATACTCGGTACACATCCATTAGATAATAAGAAAGAACGAAGGAATGTAGTAGCAAGCTGTTTGGCAATGAATTTGTGTCTTTCAGCATCACCACTGGTTGAGTTGTACAAGATAATTTATAAATTTAGAATCAACCTAAGTGACTCATATATTCATATTACTTGCATCGATTTATTAAATATTTAATTATGTTTGTTTAGTTGCCGGCCTAGTAAATAAGATGTGGTCACCCTATTAACGGGTGGAAATTGTTTCGATACGAATGACCAAGATGCGCTTCGTTCCTCTCTATAATATGTCACTTAAATATATTCGTTTTCAACTGCAGCCGAGTTTTTCGGCTACACTGAGTATTTAGATGTGACAATCCGCTAGTTCATTAAATTTGCAAAAGTGGTTAATACCTTACCTCTTAATCTATTTAACCCAAAAAAAAATGATATTTTTCCAAAAATCGAACATTACCTCGAAAACGTTCCAGATTGTCATGGCGTCTTGAATGACGTCACCGCTCGTGAAACAAATCAAAACAATCGTCTGTTTATGGCAGTTGCTTCTTTTGTTTAATTAAAAATGAATATGTCTTTTAGTACTGTGTAAAAACACATCTATTAGAACGCTAAACAAATTATTGATATACGTGTAAAACACTGAACAAGTATTTAAAAAGTGGCTAAAACTTGCTAGGAGCTCATAGTCTATAGATTCAAGAATATATTTTTGTGGAGATCATTTTGTTCTAAGTATTTATTTGTAGTCTATGCACCTATTCGATAAACAATGATTTCACTACAAAATCATTGTGATTGTGGTCCTGCCTGTTAAGATGCGGCAAAGACTTCGATTTGTTAAAATTTCAAAAGTTAAAATCTCTAAATCAGTATTAGCTCAGATTTAAATTTCAAAGTTAAATCTGAGCTAATACTGTTGATTAAAAACGAACAAATTAATGTATGCAATCTGCAAAAAATAGTGATGATTTTGCGGTCACTATTTTTACAAGTTTATCGACAAAATAAATAATGTATGTGTCGAGGTTAAGTTGTTTTGATTTTATGTTTATACTTCGCAAACAATTAAGCTACTAATTAAGGCTACTATTAATTTAACGCTACTAATTAAGATTTCAAAATGGTACAATGAATTCTTAAATTATTTAAAAAAATACTTGTATTTTTTCCAAAAAAGAACCAATTTTAAATCAATACATTTACTTCGGTTTCTATTGTTTTTATTGGTTTGTTAGGTCGGTATGACAGGTACTTTGGCTTTGTGTGTTTTGGACTTGATTACCCTGTGATTTTGAAACTGAACTGAACTGGCATTTTTCTGGAATTTGATTTTGTGTTGTGTAATAGGACTTGTTTGACTTTTTTTCCACCATGCCGTCTCCGTACACAGCGTTATAATACGCTAACATGCTACAACAATTGAAGATTCACAATCCTTAGAACGATTTTATGGTCCAACGAAACAACATCAAAAACAGTAAGCACCCGTATCATACTTAAATCTGCACAATTTGCATTGTTGGAGTGTCGAGAATCCGCATCTTATACGGGAAGACAAATCTCAATACCAATTTAAAGTGAATGTATGTATTGTACTAGAATATTAAACGGCCATATCATTGGATCATTTGAATTGCCGGAGACCTTAGTGGTAAAATTTACCTTGATTTTCTTCATCACCATCTGCCATATTTCCTAAATATTTTGCATCAAATATGGTACCAAAACCGTCCCCTGCGGCATAGCCGTCCAGTGCGGCAATACCTCAAAAAACATGCAGACCGATGGATTGAGCGTCTTGGTCCAATTTTGTAGCCGCCTCGTTCCCCAGATTTAAAACTCCTAGACTTCTTTTACTGGGGTTGCCTGAAGGATAAAATTTATTCTAACATCTCGGAAACTGTAGAACAAATCAATTTATGACGGTATACACGATTGGCGAAGATATCGTAGTAGTATAGGTAATAAAATTATTACAATGTATCATTATTTTCAATTAAACTTCTTACATCTGTCGCGAATTGTGGAATGACATCACTATATCTCCCAGTCTTACTCTTCACAGATTTACTATCTGTCTCGTTCTTCCCCAAATTAAATGACGTCGCTATCTGTTTCACTCTTACTCATATTAATTGACGTCTATCTAAATCAGACTAGATGAATCTGAAACCTTAATCTTGCCTATAAGCACCGAGTACCATTTTCATTAAGTAAAGCTGTTAATTTTAAATTAGCTCTTGTTTAAAAAAATGCAAGATGTAGAATTTTTTATATCATTTATATAATTTTTTTAAAGCAAGATGTAGAATTTTTTATATCATTTTGAAATCTTAATTAGTTGCGCCAACTTTTACAATAACTTCGTATGGTAGTGCCGGTCATTATAGTATCTAGAACTGTTGTACAAGTTGTCGATTTCCAACAATTTCCAATAAAATGCGTATATTGTAAAAACAAAATGGCTTCTAATTTTTCATATTTTTTTTGTGGGTAGTCATAAACGGGCCTACACCCCTGTATCCCGCTTGGTGTTGAATTTTGGGACACTTATACATGTAATAAAACAGCACTGTATTATGTTGTTAATAAACACTCGTATATCTATCTATACGTGTAAGAAAATCTTAACGAAGTCGTGTTTGCATATTGAATATTTTTTTAAATAAGGTACAGTCGCCTAATAAGACCCACATTTTGTAAAATTTCATAAAATCAGGGAATTACGTAATTAATAAAAACTACCATCAGTGTGGAAGGCATTGTTTATTTATGGTTTTAATAATAAAAAAAATCATCACATTTTGTTGTGTTTTCATCTTAAAAAGGCATATATTAAAAACCTCAATAATTGGCATTATTAGGAACCTAGGTATATTAGGTACATAGGTGTATTAAGTAGTCAAATCAAATGTTATAATTGTTACCCGCCAAATGAGCAGTGAGCAGTTTTAGTTTAAATCTAAATTCTAATTGTTACCATAATAATTTAGTCGCAATTTTGTTATGGAGCTTCTTAGGTCTATTAAAAGGGAAAATAGCAATAAAATTAAAAAAATCTAATAAAATGAAAATGAAACTTATTTTCACTGTTACAGTTGACTAATAGGTAACAAATACACTACTAAGAAACTAGTTAGAATCAGTCATTCATTTTTAGTCACAATTTGCCGTATGTCTTATTTGGAATATGAGAAAAACTCTTCAAAGAAACTTTGGTAATAAAGAAACTAAATAGGCTCTTTTGCCTTAAGACAAGAATCAACTTCTGTAAGAAATAACTAAAACATACTAAAGGAAAATTGACGCTTATCTTTCATCACAAAAATCAAATTATTTTGCGCCTAAATTCTTACTCGCACTTGTTAAACCCATACATTCTTCATAATTCCAAGCTTGGCACTCTATGTGTTCTGTCTAGAAACCTTGGCAGTAGGTACAACACCTCACTTTCTGCTTTCTTTTTTATATTCTCGCTGATTGTCTTTGATTAGTTTCCAACTTTTTAGCTGCTGTTTAGCTCTTTTCGCCTTACCATCAGGCTTGTAGCTGTTTCTAACCTTTTCGTCTTACTATCAGAATTTTAGGCTTTCCCTTTATTTCTTTGAATCTTTTTAGTCTTACCTTTGAAAGCAACAAACAAAACTCAAAAAAAAAAAACAAACGTCAATTTAATATAGAGGCTTGCGTTTTTGTTTAGAATTAACAATTGCAAAATTTGGAGTCAAAATTAGTTCCTGAAAAGTGTTTTTATATCTAATGTTCTAGAATTTCCTTCTAATTTTTATAAAGGAGAATCATCTTCAGAATCGATATTTATTTCCTTGGGTGGTGACGTAGGTGTAGCTACGTCTTTGGAACAAGGATCTAAATTGTTTAGGTTTTCCGGTCCTGAAGAAGATGTATAAACATCAATAATTTTGGCGCGGTGTTGATAGAGCTAAAAATATTGCTGATTCCGAAGCGTTTATTCAATAGTCTTAGTAAGGCCCGGACTTTCTTATGATACAAGCGGGCTTTATTTGGATATCTCTGCGTTACAGTAAAAACATCGCGAAGAAACAAAGAAGTATAAAATAGTGAAACTTACTTGGCATCAATATTTTTAAATTTAAATAAAAAAGTCTAATAGGAGAAACAAAAAGTATTGACCATTTTCACTGAAATTTTTAAGAAAGTTTATCGTTGAAGTTATTAGAGAAGTATCGCATTACTCGGTCATGGTCAAATTGACGATTGCTGTTTAAATGGCGGTGCGCTAGGGTAGGAGTGGAGTTGCACTTTTTTATTAATGTTTTCACATACGTGCGCAAATTTAAACTTATTTAGACAATGGCAAGTACGAGTTTTTAAGTGAGGCCTTCTTAGAGCCAGGCCTCCTCAATCTTTAAGTATCTCATCGAAATATTTGCATCGCAAGGAACCACGAGTGGATCTTTTGTATAGATTAGTTTATAAAGTGTTTAAAAATTAAATAATAGTCTATAAAACATTTATAATTAAAGTTTATTCTTAATAAAGTAATGTGTTTTTTTAATGAGGCAACACTAATATCCTTCCCCTGTTCATGTTGTATCCTACCCTGACTTTTTCCTTTCTCCCCTGTATGAAGTAACTCCCCTGGTCTTTTCTAAAACGTGAAAAAATGGATTAATTGATGGCCATCGTACAGAGATGCACAAAATACCTGATTGAGTAATGAAATACTGTTATGAGATTAAATTCAAAACACTAGTAAATTTTAATCTTCTAATTAATTCGTTTAAGTAAAAAAAATTATGTATGTACTTATGTACGTGCGTTAAGTTGGCATAATATAAGAATATTTTTTTAGCACGCAAATAATTATTGGAAATGAAATAATAAAGGGATTGGAGCATGATTATAAATACGGTTGGTAAAATCGAAATCCAGTCAAAACAGTTTGAAGAAAGTCAATAAGTGGACCAGCATCTGCTAAGGAAAAATTGACGTTAAATTCTCCATTTAAAACCATTGGTAACTTATCTTCTCGTCTGCCACGATATTCTCCTCCGATTGTGTGTATAACCGTTTTAAATATAAATTATAAAAAATAGACGACATTTTTTATTTGGAGTAATGTAGATTACTACTTGAACAATTTTCTTGACGTCTTCTGTTTTGCATTCCATAACACAAAACTTACTAATATTAAAATAATTTAATTTAAAAATTAATTTTAGATTTAATTTCATTAATTTCAAATTTAATTGGACAGATAAGTGGTTCACCATTTTATTTTTCTGCTGGCTTTTCGTTGTAAGCAAATCATCTGCCAGATCGTTTCCAAATTATCGTGCTTCAACTTTATTATTTTCTCATACAGAGCAATAAAAATTTGATCTTATTTTAAAATTAAATTTAAAATTAATTATGAAGCTAAATTTAATTATTTTAAAAATTTAAATTAATATTCGGCATGCAATTTAATAGAAACACATTTGTATAATTAATTGTTAAATTTACTAAAACAAATTAAATAAAGTTTAATTAATAATGAAAAAAATGAGTATGATGAAAATTTGTTTTAATTTATTAATTTTAAATATTTAATAAATCTATTATGAATATAAATAAATACCAAGTTGAAATGGTCTGGTAGATGATAGGCTTACAATAGAAAGCCAGCAGAATAACGCACGCACGTACCATGTATTAAAAAAATCACATATAGAATTTTATTTATTTTCTTTATAAATAAATGGTTATGAAACACTATGTATTATTTTCAAAGAAACATTTATTTCTATGGTCATTAATTGACTTGATTCAAGGCCCTTTTTGGTGGCCTAAAACAATATATTTACCTTTGTTGTCACTTTCTTTGGTTGGCGATTTATGCGACATGTGTTTATAGATCAACTTGCATTTGTAATTAGTTTCTTATTCAGATTTATTTTCTTCTATTTTTGGTTTATTTTTTGACAGTGTTTACTATTTTGCCCCAGTCTTGTTTAGATATTCTCTTTTAATAGGGAACTCGGTATTTATAAATTTAATTTTAAATCGTCTACTTATTTGCCTTCCATCTACATAATTTGTTAAGTACAGCGTATAACTAGTCTAGAATAAAATACAAAATACATTGTCTCCGTCTTGTACATGATTTCTTATTAATATTGCGTCGAACTTGTGCTTGTGTCTTTTTCTTACGTACACCATCGCGCGGAGTGCCATTGAAGAGGCCTTGTGAAAAACAATTGGAAATGACACGAGTAATATTATTATGCGGTCTCTTCGCGAGATATGAGTATCTAAAGCGTTTTGCTCCTCCCGCCCAACTCTTTAACCGGCCAATTAAAACGATATATCGACGAATTAATTTTCTTACGCCCGTGGAAGATATTCTAAGCAATATACACAGCTGGCCACGAGTTTGACCACATTAATATTATTATAAATAATATGTATGTGACGACAATACATTTGGAAAAAGAACATGGAATTTTTCCACTATAGCTTACAATGGTTAAATATCTTTGGGTGCCACTAAATATCGCACTGTGTAGTATTAGCAGCTATAAATAGTACTTTAAACAGGAGTTGTATTAAATGTTTAAATCTGATAAAATTAGCGGCTATGATGTAAGAGTGATAATTGTCAACTGTGGAAAGAGGCGTCCGGCGTTCCTTTGAGTGTACTTTTATCCGGCGGTATCTCGACAAGCTCATTGAGATAAGATTATGGTTGCGCCCGCCAACGGCGCTCACGTGTTTCAAAATACCGGTGCTCTGGCGGTGATTACTGTAGGCTTAATCTTGCTCTATATTACGAATCATAATTAAACATATATTAGCTTCTTGAGGGCCCGCCACGGGTTTGGCGCGAAGTTGAGTTGCGTTCGCAACGCCGCGCGGACGATTTAAATCTTTATATCAATGTAAGTAACAATATTTTGATCCTTCGTGGCGTTTAATTTTGTCATTAATGATGTTACATTTGAGATTTAATGTTCTATTTGTAAAAACATTGAGTTTGCTATTAGTAATGTATGGGATACCCGTATAGCTATATAATGCGGTATATAATCCGGATTGGCAGCCAAAAGTGAATACCGGGTATGTATCCGCTACGTTAAATACGGACCTTAGGCGGAATATCAAATAAATGCATTTTACCTTGATTGAAGGCTCCGTTCCTGTTTTAGATATCGTCGGAATTAATTAAGGCTTTACCAAAGAACAGTAAATTTATTTCGTAAGCCAATAGTGTATAAAAAATACGCAAATGCTTTATGAAATGACAACAAATTCAAGCTTGAAATGTTATTTTAGTTCGATATTAATCGATTTAAAAAATACTTGCATACCTCTTACTACTTGAAAACAAAATTCAAAATAAATAAAGGAAATAATCTCTTTCTAATGATTCCACTCCTTAATTAATATTATTCCCTCAAGATTAATTAGCAGTATTAGACAATAACAAAAAGCTGAAAATCGCTAAAAATTTACAATATAATTACACAATAATATTAAAATGATTTTAACTTGTATGTATTTTAGTTTTTTACTTGTTCTCGAAAATTTTCTAATATACGTATATTTGCCGAAAATTTATAATACTACGCTGAAATAATAGTAATTTGGTTAACATAAAGTTTATTTTGAGATCTGTATCCAATGAAGTGTTTGATACAATATAATATTCACCCATCCCATTTACATTATTTAGACGAAATTTTGTCTCTTTGTTTTTTAGAGATTCTCGTAGCAACTACCGTAAGTACCTACTTTGACATAGTTTCAGATGTTTTTCTTGGTTTTAGAAAAAAATTAAGATATTGATTCGAGCTTACTATATCTTATCAAACCAGTAGAACCTTTTGCTTTAAAATCTGTGAGAAATGGCACCCCTTAAACTTCCATTTATATTTTTTTTTATTTAAAAGGTGTCAAAGTAACCTCTAGTCTGGAGTTACTTTGACATAGCATTATTTTGAATAGAAGTTAAGGTTAAAAATAGTACGGGTTTGCTTGACACGTTTTAAATAAAAAATATATATGAGTTTAAGTTTTTATAATTATTCAAAATATAATAAAAAAGAGTATTTTTATAAGAATATAAACAATTTCTTACTCATTGATAGAACTTTGGTTACAAACTTATAATCAGTCTTCTTGTCAAAATCAGTCATTATAAATAATTAACAGTCGTGTTACTATTACTAACAATCTCTTAGTAACATTTAAACTTAATAAACGTTTACAAAAATAAAAAAATAAAAAGTAGGAAATTAGTCTGTGTCTCTTAAGTCAATTTTTTAGACCCCATGTTACAAATCCCACATACCCATTAAAGAGAGGTGACACAACAGATCTACTCTTTTTTTTTAATTATAGTGATTGTAATCACATTTGTAAATATTGCACAGGTTAGACTCGTCTCTATTTTTCTTCATCTCACTAAGTGGGATGTTTTCATCTTCAGATGAACTAGAACTGTCAACGTTTTTTCGTCTTGTAACCGATTCTTCTCTTTGCGTACAGATCCAGTAGGTCTGTTCGAAAGTCCAGAAGTTGACGCAGTTATAGGAATAATTTCTTTATTTTGCTCCATAACAGTCTCCTCTTCGTTTTGCACCGAAATGAATTGTTCCTCGTAATGCTCAGAAACTGCTCCCTCTTGATCTTGCGCAACAGTGGCCTCAGCTTGTGTTGCCTCAGAAGACTGTGCTTCAACATGAATTAATCGAGTTCCTGGTCTGTGAAAGATTTTTTACCTCTCCTGTGGCGTAATCCCTCAGAATTGTAGTCCCTCGTTTCTGTGAGGAATTCGAGTAGGCTATTATCAAGAAATCTTTCTAATTCTGGTGTTTGCTCCATCGGAATCTTCCCGGCGATCAAATGGATAAAGTCCGCAAGATCTGAAGGAGATTTGCAAATGTTTACCGCCCCCCGCTTTGCTTGCCGCCTTTGCTGCATTCCTGTTTCGCGGCAAATTGAAGGTGGAACACACGATAACGTTCTGTGTCAATGTGGGCTACATTGACACAGAACGTTATCGCGTGTTCTGTCAATCAGTCAAAGTTTATGGGGCAAGTAACCCCGGTTTACGGTACTAATCCAATTGACATAAAACTTTTATATTACGATAGCTTATAGTTTCCAGATTTCCACTGAACATTTTTGATATATATTATAAATCATTGATATGGTTGTTATTATATAAATCATTGATATGATGTAACATTTTTGATATATATTATAAATCATTGATATGATTGTTATGATGTGATTATTAATATATAAATGAAGAGTTGAAGCTACCTTACGGAGGGAATAGTGATAGCAACTAGTCAAGACAAAATTTGCCTATTAAAATTACTTTTAATATAAACATTTCTTAGATAAAGTACACTAATAAGCATATATTTTGAAATACACACTTGTCTATTAGTTTATTGTTAAACAGGCATCTGACAATTGAAAGAAGCTGTTAGATCATAGAGCACGCATATTTTGATACCTTTCTAAGCTTTATGTTGTTTGATTGTTTATTTCTTTGTAGGGGTATAATCTCTGAAACTGCCGAACCGATTCTAACATTTCTTTCACTAATAAAAAGCTACGTTATCACTGACTAGCATAAGATATTTTATTTTAATAGAGAGAAGTGTTCAAATCGAATTGGCGACATTAGTAAATAAAGTCGGAAGATAAAGCGCTACTTGACTACTTTATCGGCGTGCGCTGGCCAAATGGCTAAATATACGTTTAAAAAAATGTAATAGAAAATTATTAGATCTAAAAAAGTCAGTCAGTCAACATCAAATATCTAGCTTTAATATTTAAGCCACAATGACGTTTTTTTATGTTAAAAGTAAAATGAAAATTATCGAGGCGATACTTTTTATATATAGTTACATTAATATTTATGAATAAGAATCATTTCATCACCTGGGAAATTTAATACAGATCAAATTTTCCCATTTTCGTCTCATAGTTTAGGAAATGCAATGAAAATCACATTCTTCGGTTCATCATAACGACAAACGTGTCAACGTTCAGTGCGTAGATATAATATCGGTGAGAAATACGTTTATCTCGAGTGAGAGCTTCCGAATATTAATATATTTTGTTACCACATTACACACAGTTTAAATATTGTTAATGTGATATAATTATAACTTTGGGAAATACTTATTTTTCAGGACGAGTTCCAAGTTTAGTATAATTTTGAGATAACTGTTTTGACATCACATCACTGAATAATAGTCTCTTCTTTATTTCGGATACATCCCTTTTCTTAATTATTTTGTTGATTTTTGTTCTTGGACTGTCCTTATTGTACTGCCTCTTCATTTTAGATACTAATTTTTGTTATTTCTTTGGTTGATCCTTTAAATTATTTATAGTTCTGTCCTTTTTTTGATATGATATAATTATTATCCTCGTAGCCGAATACGTCATCTACATCTATGTATATAAAACAGACAACAGACTGACAAACAGAGAATCGTTTAGAATTAGATTCGTAGTAATAAACACAACGACTGTAAAATATCAGTCAATTTATGAAAAATTGCTTTACGCTCACAACAATATTGATCTATTTAAAAAAAACGGCGACAATAACAATACTATACAAATAAAGATAAACCCACTGTGCATCGTTTAGATGTATACGCGTCTACAATAAAATGGCAGCGAGAGGTTAGCGAAAGTTATCAGTAAAGAAATTCAAAAGCTTGATCAAGGTAACCTTTGTAGAAAGGTCTATTACAAAATATTATATTATTTAGAAGACAAAAAAAGCTTAGCACTCTGTCAAACATTAATTCACTCATCCATAATTTCTTGTGTAATGGTATCTATACAATTTGTAAAATCTATATTATTTATTTAAAAAAAATTAGGGCTTCCAATTTTTACCGCGGAAAAATGTTTCGTTTCCACGGATAAATACGAAAATATAAAATAAAATTATTAGGCGGGCGAAACCGCGGGCGGCCAAAAGTACCGCATAAAGGTGCTTTGGGTTAAACTATTTATAACAATTAGCAATATCTTTTTTAGACATATTTGTATATTGTTTTATTGTTAAATAGACATTTAATAACAGAATTTAAAATATACTATATCACGTAACATTCTTACTTTAAAGTGTTTAGAGGTGTATTTAACAATAAAATTATTGATTAATATTTCTAAAAAGTGTAGTTAATTATTCAAAAACAAATGAAAATAGGCGTTTTCCCTAATCTAATAACTTTTCCATTCTTAGTATTTAATAATAAAATAACAGACGAATATTTCTAAAAAAACGTTAATTGCTATACACATTAAAACGTTCATCCTGTAAACGAAACTCTTGTTTGTGGTATAATGAGAAATATATCAAAATTGGCGTGAAAAAAAATCTTACTAGAGTAGGAAATACTCTAGTAAGTTTTTTTCTATTCTTAAACGTCTATTTAAAAATAAAATAATACACAAATATTTCTAAAAAAATTGTTAATTGGTATAAATAGTTAAACCCAAAACACCTTTATACAGTATAAGTTACGTACTGGTACACGTACTGGTCGCCGCTAATGTCTTCAATAGCTTGTTTAAATGCGGCAAGCAGTACTATTAAATCTCGTATGACATTCAGCTGAAATGAAGTAACCATATCGGGTACATTTCGCCTTATAGCCAAAATTTTAGCCACGATAGCTGATAATGTATTAAATCTTTCTAGCATATACAGACATGAATTCGACCTTATGCTGACTGATTGTATAAGTGTTAACACTTGTCCTTCCTTTTTTGGTCCCTCTTTCTCTGCTCTTAAATCGTCCATTGTATTAACAGATTGTTTAAAATAAGGTACAATTGGCTTTGACTTGATTAGCAAGCTCCAGAACCGGTGCATTATATTTTGTTTTTATTGCGCCATCTACTATTAAATTGAGCAAATGCACCATGCAAGGGATTCTTTTTCCATCTCCCAAAAATAGCCTCGCTGCAGCCACGATGTTAGCACCACCATCAGTGGTTATTGATAGAATGCAATGTTTTTGTATTGAAAATTCTTCCGTAATGCATTAAAAGCATTCTTTTATGTAATCTGCTGAGTGTACCTGCAGAAAAAGGGTCAAATATATTTTTTTCATCGCTTTATGCATTTATTTTATGCCTTTATATATATTTTACTTACCTGATACATTCTTTGTGCAGTCAATTTCACCGCTTTAAGCTCAGGTATACTGTCATCTGTAGTGTTAAAGAAATACGCTGTCACTACTATGAAACTTCGTGTCGAGTTTGATGTATCAGAGTTAATGTATCACTTGTTAGATTTATGATATAATATTATAGTTTGATTACCGTAGCTCGCGACGGAAGCTTATAGCGTAGACAAGCGACACTCGTGAATCTTTTGAACCAAGGTTTTTCTACGCAGGATAAAAGCATGTTGTCTTTGCAAATCATGTAAGTCAAAGCTTAATTTAATTGATAGGTTTTTTAGGCCCTTTCTGAATCAAGAAAAATTTTGAAATATGTAATATAGAACTATACATACGAAAGACTAATGTGATATCATTAAAATACCTTCATAGCTTGAACTTCTTTCAAATATGTCTGTGAGTGTAGCTTGTTTCTTATTTCTTTAATCTGATTATGTTTGGAGGATCGAGTCTGAAAAGTAATTGATTGAAAATTTAGTACATATTTCATTACATTTGTTGTTCAAATTAAATATCATTAGCTTTCAGTGAAAATTTCACAATAATGTAAATTTACCGATATCGATACCTTTTTGGCATCTTCAAATCATTATTTAACTGGTTACGGACTGATATTTAGATTTAAAAGCTACATTTAGTCAAAATATATACGTAAATAATACATCAGAATCATCGTAAGTACTGCTACTGGCAGAGAAATCCATCAAAATATTTTCTGTCTCAGCAATTCAGCAGTACTAGTTAAACTAGTTGACGGGATGGGCGATCTGGTTCTTATTGTTGATCATTTAGGCTCTGAAGTCCATGCTGTAATGGTTTTCCCTCCTAATTATTAAATGTGCTGCTAAATTTGTTGTATTACCACTTGTTTTGTAGATTTTTCCGCACAGATTACGCGATACGTTTTCTTTGTTCTGTTTTTTGAAAAAGTTCCATGCAGCACTAGACATAATATTATAACACTTAAATTAACTTCCCTCACTGAAATGCAATTGAATGCAATTTTAAATTACTTTGAGTGACTTGAGTGCAGAGTGAACGTTCAGCTTGAAGCTTTGAGGTTATGTTTTTTGAAAACAGAGACAAATAAACATAGCATAGACAAACACGAGTTTTTCTTCAAAAGCTCCGTCCTTGTAAGACTGAATTCCAGTTTCGATGAATTAAATTTTTCAATAAATTTTTCTAATAAATTTGATTCCAATTTTAGTCGGTCGCGATAGGACAACGTTGTTTAGTGTCGCCATTGGAAAAATATCTATCTTTCGATACGTTTCCGATACTAGATATTTTATATCGATACATCGATGTATCGAAATATTAAATATCGTAAAAAACATTAATATACCGAATAAAAATATATCGATGTATCGATACATCGATATTTTTTCAACAAGCCTATGGTTCAATTTTATTATCCTAGTAGAGGTGCGTAAAATGTATCAGTGAAGAGAAAAGAATGATATATATCATTTGATTGGAAAGGTATATATCACTCATTTACGTCTTTGGCTCAGTATCTCAGTCGAGTTATTGATGAAATTATTAATTGCTCATAAGCTGGACAATGGACATAAAACATAGTGATAAAAAATAATGACTGACCATTATGCATTATTGTTATGAAAATAAAAAAAAATCTACAAGAGTATACTTTGCTATACTCTTGTAGATTTGCAGGTTTAAGATGTAGGAATGTCAACCTAGATTCAAATTATATATAAAATAACTTTAATGGTAATTAGATAAATTGAAATAGGTTGGAAAAAGTGGTTGTTAACGCAAACATTTTAAGCGAAATAAAATATACTTTTAACTACATATGGCACAGCGTTCGTGTATAGTCAAAACATATATTTTTATATCTTACTTCACGACGCGAAGAGTGAATGAAATGATTGATTTGGTGAAACGAAAAATACGCTGATCGCTCCCGCGCTAGTGATATATTAATACATTTTGATTTCAAGTGAGCGAGTGATAGACATGATCATAAGATATGAGCTATACCTTTTATATCTCTCATTCATGACTTAAACATCTTTATTTTTGCGTGTTAAGTTTGTGCTTTCTTTTTTTAATTGCCTGTTTTTATTGAATCGAATATGGCTGAACATAATATGCATTTCAACAGGTAAATGTAATTACACGAATATTATTGCTTAATGTTTGTTAAAAAGTGAATTTTCTTGTGTGACATTTTTTAAATTGAAGAATTTCTTAGCATTAACGTAATGGTCGAAGTTTCTTGTAAATAAATTAAACTTTGAATTACTTTATTAACATTTATCCTTACTTTAATTATAACTATTCAAAATTCTATTACAAGTCCACTTTCAATTAACTTTAATAATAGAAATCATAATTTGTTTTCCAGAGACAAATAAAAAAAAATACTCCGTTGCACAAAAGGAAACGTATTGTTTCTTTGAGTGTGAAAAAGGAAGAATGTGACCAAAACTTGCAGTACAGACGAGAACTTCACCAGGAAGATTTAAATATAAGAAATTATGAAAAATAACTTTTGTTATTACAAATTGAAAAAGCAAAAATCGAAATTAAGAAAAAAGAATTGGAAAAATGAAACAATTGAATTATATTTTTTATTTCCTATTTTTCATTAATAAAAAAAATTTAATTTGATAAACGCAGAACACTTTTTATCGATATGTTTTATAACTCATGTGTTAATTCCACAGGTTATTGATTTTCAGCATACATCAGCAACCTGAAAAAAAATTTGCATTAAATTTCTAGCAATCTGTATTAAATTTAAAGCTACATGTAGTAAGTATATGTAGTGGTTTGCAGAGTAGGGTAGATAGTCAGAATGAAGTTTATATAATTTAATTTTGAAACATACTGACTTTTGTACATGCTTCACTTGTTAAATTAAAATTTACTCTCCTAAAGTTAAATCTGACCATAGATAGCCTGATGATTATTAGGGAACTGGCAGCTATTAATAATGTTATAGTTGGTCAAATTATATCTAAAATTATGTATGTGTATACATATTACCTGCCAAAGCATTCTTCAATAATTTGATTACGAAAAGCTTGATCACTGTGTTGACTAGTCGGTGAAGGTACATCGCTAGGATCTTCAATAATCTCACTGTTATATATAATTATTACCTCCTGAAGTAGAAACATTTTAAGTATTTATTTAAGTAAATAATCACGGCATAAATCATAATTATTAAAATCAGTGTGGTATTTACATCTAACCTGATTTAATATTTAAACATGTATACAATCTATTGCACCAACAACTTTCGGGAATTTTGTTGTCTTATAAACAATTCTAACTGCATTCTTAAGCGCTTGTTCAGTTTCTGGCATGTTTACGATGTGTTTGAATTTCAAACATATTGCTCTTGTTACATTATGAACAATTCTGCAAGCGTTTGACTTACGTATACCGAAGAGATTTCCTGAACATTGTTATATATTTCCGGTTGCAAAAAATCTTAAACTTAATAACACTTGTTTCAAAGATATGATAGCGTAATTTTTTAAAATAAAGTTGATATTTTATTTCCAATTCATGTAAGTAATTAGTGCAGTTTGAAATTATGTAAATGATGTAAACCATAGGTTTACTATATATAAATCAAGTAAGTAGTACCTGAACCTCCCAATTGAGTTTTCATTTCATTAGCGAGCTGTAGAACACTTTCTTTCGCCATTTTATACCGATCTATAAAATCAACTCATCCCAAATTTCCATTTGAAGTGTAGTGGCCGGAAATTTTCTATGCAATAAAATATAGTCTATTATTGGTCTATGCAATAAAATATAGTCTATTATTTCTTCATCGTCATCTGATCTACTTTCACTTTCGTTAAAATGTCTTACAATATTTAAATTCATTTTAATCACGTTTCGATTGGAAGAAATCCGAAATGTCAAATTGTCAAGAAGCTTGTTCTCAGCTGTTATTACGGAATTTAGCCAGCGGATATATTGTTTGACCACCCGTTTGCGAGTAGTCATAATATTTAACTAATTGTCAAAATGTTTACCCCTAGTTGCCTTATCAACGTATCATACAACCGCCTATAGTCACATTTATCTATTTGTCAGTTAAACCACAGAATTTTGACAATTAGTTACTTTAACCACGTATCGAACAACGGGCCATTAGTAAGTTTTTGTTTACACTATGGGACTGGGTAGCTAATGTCCTTTGAAGAATAAGATTTGTCTTTCCTTAGCCAATCTGGACCCGTCCTCCAATAATGGTTTGCTGTGAATTAAAAGGGTAATTGACCACGAGATAGTATATCTGCTACATTCTCTTCGGATATCATGTCTCCAATGCTTTGACTTTGTAATATTCTGTATTTCAGATACCCGATTTGCTACAATTATTTTTAATACTTAATATTTTTAAAAAGTGCTGTGTTTTACTCCATTGTAGTGTGATGGATGAGTCTGACCACAAAACTATATCGTCAACCTCCTTGCGAATTGCATTTAAAACTTTTTATCAGCCGAGAAACCAACAATACTGCACATTACTCCAATTTTGGCAGTGATATTATTTTTAATGGAGTTACTCTCTTTTAGCATAGTAAAGTTGCAAAAGGTTTTATTATTCTTATTGACAGGTCTAATATAAATGCATGATATCTATATGCTTTCTCGTTTTCATCACAAAACCCGTGTATTTCAGTCAAACTACATTTTGAATAATCATTTTTTGTACGAATTTAATTTCATTCAAGTGTTGTAGCTGCTTTTTAATGGTACACCATGCTGTGTACATCGAGTGGTAGACGCTCATCCCATCCAGCATTACACTGCCATAAATTTTGCATCAAGATTTTTGCTGTATCTATTACGGGTCCTAACAGTCCTATAATAAGGTTATGAATTTCGGTGATATCTGAAAGTACATTACGTTTCATAATTTTTGAATCAAGTTACCTAGAATAAAGAATAAAGTACTTCTCCAACCTTGTAAGCACTGTCATCATTAATGTTATCCCATTGAGTTCCTAATGCTTTCCTTTCGGAATCACTGTCTAGAAATAAATTGGTGTTCGATGAATCATTTGGCATTAAATTAATGATTTCTGTAATATTTGATATCCACTTCCTGAGAGTGAATTATTTTCATCAATTCGTCTCTTACGCTTTTTGCGTTTTCAACATTATCTGTTCCTGTCAATTTCGCTGGCCATAGGATATTTAGCCTTTTCGTAGTTAGCTATCTGAATTAGTTTGCGTGTGGCCGAGTGAGGTGCAGATGCACTGCCAAAGAGAACTACAGGAATTTTAAATATTTGTAACGTATCCTTTTTGTTTTCAGGCCATAAAACTAGTTGATGCTGCACATCTCTTTCATCCAAAAGAATTTGTTTTTGTACATTTTCTCGATATTAACACAAACATTACGATTTGATGCATCCGAAATCGAGTATGATGTCGAAGCTTGGGTTTTGTATGACTGCTTTTACTATTAGACAGCTGTTTAATGATAAGGCTGTGCTTGTTTTAGCTGAAGCGTTGTAGATTATTTTGACCTTTGTGGTAGATCTTGATTCTTTTGTTACCGGGTGGTGTGATAGAAAACAATGCCTTTTGCCTATTTTTTGTGAGTCGATCGGGATCATGTGTCCTAATTTTATTGCTTCGCGCATATTATCGATATATTGTGCTTTCAATGATGCATTAGTATTTTTTTTTATTGAAGTGAAAACTTCTTTAGCATCGTATAAACGAAAAAGCGACAGTATAGCATCGTTGTGATTTGAAAGTCGATGAAACGAATTGTATTCGGAGTCGATGAAACGAATTGTGTCCGGAGGGGGAGGGGGGCATGGGAAGGGAAGGGGAAGGGGAAGGGGAGGGAGAATTATAAAAACTTTTCTAATTATTTTAGTTTTTATCAAAATTAAAAATTGATATTAAACTTAAAAATTAAAATTTAAAATTTTTGAAGGTTTCACTTCTACCACGTGTGAATTGCACACATAATTTTTTTTACAGTATTTTTTGTAAGTTTCCTTTCAAGAGTGTAAAATTGTTTCTCTTCTAAATTATATGATTCATCTAATTTGATAATCTTATCATTAAATGGCAATCGAACATCATAATGTCCGGATTTTTCATCTCGTATCGTGTTTTGCTGAAAATGTTCTTCGACTTTGTGTCCTCCTTCGGATAAGAAAGCTTCATGTTCCACCTCCTCTAGTTCCCAAAATTTTGTCATAATATTGTGAATTGAATTGAGCATAATCGTGCAATTAGTTGTTTCTAAATTTTCTGATTTTTCACCTATTCTACCGGAAATAATCCAGTCTAACTTTGTTTTTCGAAATTTAGCTCAATGGCCAGGTATCTCAATTTTGTCTATACATAGTAAATCTGATATTATTTATTCGCCTAGTAATGCATCAACCCAATTTGTTTCATAAAATTTAAAGTTCATATTTAAATGAAACTACGTGACGTAGTATTATTTCTACATTATTTAAGTTCTTTACCAGGACCTAGGTTTCGTTGTATTACAAACATCTTCAGATGGGCAATTAGCAAAGATCTTAGTTAATTGCACATCTGAAGATGTAGATAATGAATTTCTGCTAAATTAACGCCAAATATATTAAAAATTTAAGGTTGACGAGTTAAATGTTATGACGTACATTCATATTACGTTTATCTATATACTGATTCGGTAAGTTGTTACATATTTGTGTAATATTAAAAAACTCTTAAGTTTTCAGATAATTACTGTACAAGGAATGTATCTCGGCACTGATTGAGTGTTTTATACGTAATTCTAGCAAATTCACACCCTCTACTGGTGAATCTATCATTTGAAGTGGCAAGTTTAAGAGATTCGCGTATTTTTTAGTGTTAAGTTTGGGTTTGTAATTTCACCATTTTTTGCTCTTAAATATTTGTCAATGCTGTTGCCAATAATATCTGAGTATTGACTATTGCGCTATATACTTTAATACTCGAGTTGTGAGGCATGTGCTCCGTTTCCGATTTTCTCAATTCTGGTATACTATCACTACTTGTTGTTACATCATAATATAATAATGTATTATGCTGGTTGCCACATTTGTTACAGCCAGACCATTTATGTTCGTCTTTTCGACGCCCGGTAAGTAACCATTTCAAGCACACTTTAGCTGACTTGCTTTTTTCTAATCTTTCTTTAAGCATCATTTTTTTAAAGACGTTGCACGCATATACTCTTAGAACCCTTGCAAATGATACAAGTATGAATTTTTATGTTGCTGTCAATACTTGTTTCTTGTCTGAATGACTGCGATTTCTCAAAGTTAGCATTATTAAAATTTTTGGGGTCGGTATAGCCATTATTTCCCCAACAAATTTCGTTATCTGACGTAAAATAATTCCAAGGATCACTTTGTTTACACCTTTCAGATATTTTGAATAAATTTATAGTTTTTTGACCCAGACACACACAAACACAAAAAATATCCCGTAAATTAATTTTGATTATTAAAACTAAAAGTTAGTGTGTTTCCAACTCTTTAAAAAAACTTTTTAAATGTGATTTGATATAAACATTCTTGTATTTAAATCTGTAAAAATAACTAGTAATATAATGTAAAATGTTTGCACTAAAGGTCAGACATAATTAATTTCTTATTAATATTAAAGGATATGTAAAATATAAACCATAAAAAACCATAACATAAATGTTGATTATTACAACTAAAAAGTTACATTTATTTCAAACTTTCGTAAAAAAATTTAAAATATCTTTTGAAATAAAAACGTCTTCTGAATATTAAATATGTAAAAATAATAATTAGCAATATAGTGTAAAATAATTGCGCTAAATACCACAATTATTTTTTTATCAATGTTAAAATTATATAGAAAAAGTCGAAATTAATAAACTATCGGACAAATCTCTAAGCCTTCACTCTTTAACCTTCATTACGCAATAACCGTCGACGAAAGACCAGGCTAGCGGCCAGCCTGGTAATGCATAAACCGTCGATTCGATATATTCAATTGACGAGTGTCAACATTTAGCAGCTAGCAGTTAGCACTTAATGTTGATCAACGTCAACGCGCGAACGAAATAATGCTCCAATGTGCGTTAATATAAACAGCCGTCGACGTCGACCGTTTATTAACTGCAAGTGTTGATCAACTATTACCACATTTTTTCGTTAACAGCGTTGATCATTGACGCACGTTAACGTTGAGCGTTAACTGTTAATCGTTTTTCGACTTAGCTCTAGAATAGACCATACGAAACTTCTTATTATTCACACGAGCGCTAAAAAGCGCTAGCAGCGCCGCATTCAGTTCGCCGCGCGCTCCTTCAGCGGTCGGATGTGTTTATTTTCTGTTTACGTCATTAGAACGTCGATACGGTGTCGTAAGTTGTAGATTCTGAAGTGCTCATTATAGAAGTGGAGTCTCGTCCACTTCTATATGCAAAAACATTGCTAGAATACTCAAATAATATTATGAAGAATAATACCTGGGAGGACATAACCAAAAAACTGTCAGAGGACTGGGAAACCCTCACCAATGAGGAAAAAATAGTGGATGTAATTAAATAATGTACTTTTATTTATTTTAAGCAAATAGGTATATAATTATTTCTCCTGAGTCACCATTCTGTCTATTGATAACTTGGTATTGCCATGGAATAGAAACTTGTGGTGATGTAAAATATTTAGCAAAATAATCACGTATTTCTATACCCGTGTGGTTACTTCTTAGACCTGTCGGTTGTAAACCTTGCATTGTACTGTCAAATAACATATCATCAAATTGGATTCCATCTTTATTTCTTACAAAATTGTGTAGAACGCAACATGCTTTAATTACTGATGACGTACGATCGGGTTGAAGAAGCTCTTGTTAAAATTCTCCACTTGTTCGATAGAATACCAAAATTGCATTCAATCATTCTTCGTGCTCGTGTTAGTCGATAATTATAAACACGTTGTTGCACAGTCAAGTTTCGATTCGGATATGGTCGTAAAACTTGTGCAGATAGGGCAAAGGCTTCATCACCAATTAATACAAATGGCATACGTTTCCCATTCGGATCATTCGGTAGTGTTTTTGGTTTTGGTAAATCGATTTGACCCGATTCTAATTGCCTGTCAAATGATGTATTTGTAAATACATTCGTGTCAGTGGAACCGCCGTATGCTTCTACTTCAATGCAAGTAAAACAATAGTTTGCATCACAAATTGCCATTAAAATAATACAAAAGTAATTTTTATAATTATAGTACAGTGCACCGCTTTCATGAGGCTTTGCTATTTCAATGTGTCCAGGCAAAGAGATACAAGCAAAGTGAAAACAATTAAGGTACAACTTTCGGCGTGAGTATTAAGCCCAAAAAGATGTTACATCAGGACAAGGTACAAAAAAGAGAAAAAAATACAGATATTACGACGAATTACTATTTCCAGTTCTACGCGTCAAAGATTCTTAAACTTCTGGACTATAGCACTCCAACAAATGTATCATAGCTAAATACTGAAAGCCCATCAACATCGAATATTATAAATTCACCCGCTGGGCCATCAACTGCCACTCGTAATGTTTCAGAGACCCCAAAGAAGAAAACGAAAACTACATCATCTTTTGAGGATGCAATTCTGATGCAAGACTGTCTGAAAAGGGTGAAGATAAAATATTATGTTTATCACTGGTTCAATCATCGGTATTCGATTCAATCGGTATTCGATTCATTAAGCTCTACAACGGTTCAAATTAATATAAGTTCATCGGAAGAATGTTAGTTGTCTCCAGATAATTGTTGAACTTAATTTGTTAAATTTAATAAGTTTTTAATAAATAAAAATTGATTTCTTATTTTGTTATTATTGTTCTACTTACCTCAGTGTAACAGCCAGTCGTTGTACAGGTGGTATCGCCGAACGCATGTTGGTATCTTGAAGTGTTATCCAAGGGCCCAGTATTTCCAACAATTCGTCAAATGTTCTTATAGACATTCGAAAATAATTAAAAAAAATACCGGGATATTGCCTCAAATCTTCGTACAGTGTCACAAATTGCCCTTTTTAGTACTTCTGTTCATTTAGAGGTTGGACCCAGAATGCCTTTTGTCTTCTAGCAAAACATATCGCTATTGCTAATAATTTAGCAGTAACCATTTCCACGTCTTGCTGAAGCGAGAGACGAGACGAGAGTGATTTAAAAGCGTTCATATGATTACATCAAGAACGATATAAAAACGCCAATGCAGAGTTTTAACGCAACGCTTATTTAACTCTCGTGCGAATTAGGCATTACATTGCGTACTCCCAACCCAACAACCGCCAAGCATCTATGCATGCCGCGTACGGCCTAGTATTTTGTAACATGTAAAATACTAGGTACGTAACCTAGTATTTTTACATACTCATAACTGGGTCATCTAGTACAAAAAAGCTAATATCGCACATCAGTACCTTAACGTATTATAATATTTTTGTGTTAAATAATAAATAAATAAACATAAAATATTAACCCAATGTAAAGTATGCCATGAAGAAGAATATGTAAAAAGTGTGATGCAGTATTCTTTCTCTTAAATCGGTCGCAACCAAAGCGTACCATTTTATTGGTTAATAACCTTTCATTATCAACAGCTTGTGAACTCAACAATATATAAACATGGGTTAAAGGTATATCGATCCAAATGTAAGCGAAAAAATAAATATAAAATATTAATTAGCTTATGCTAAGCAAGCAAATGTATACGAGGCTTAGACCCGTTATAAATATTCTGCCACATTTATTTCGGGTTACAAACACTCATTTGATAAAATTCGGGTATCTCGAAATTTGTGGAAATAATAAACTAATTATGTAAATACGTAACTAATTATGTATAATTGTATCTGTGTACATATTTTATATTGTACATATCTGAATTTATAGCCATAGTCGAGTCTTGTTTGTAAACGAGTTGATCTTGATTGTAAGCGAGGACACTATATAGCTTCGCACTTGTCGCCATGTTTATATTGCAGTTGATGTATCTCATAATTAGGTAAATAATATCCGAAATATGTGGAAAGAACCGTGGTGTGGATGAAATCAGTCTGTGTGGACACTAATTGTTAATGAAAATCGCTAATGAAGCAAGTGGAACAGAATGGCATATGCGAGTTAGTTGCCTTAACCCTATGTGGATAGGTATAAGGGCATGGAAGATATGGGGTTTGAAAGTAGTAAACCTTGCAAATGTGTGACTTTGTGGAATATTGTCGAATTCTCTCACATATTCATTGTACTCGGCTTTTTTCACTTCTGCAACCCACCCCTTCTCATTTCCTACACACACACGCACGCACGCATGCACGCAGGCGCGCGCGTGCGTGTGTGTGTATATATATATATATATATATATATATATATATATATATATATATACACACACACACACACACACACATATATATATATATATATATATATATATAACAGAGAATGCTGCCCCTCAGAGACGTCTGCCATGTTGATAACTCAATAAAACTATTGCTTGAACTTTATGGACTGCAGGCGTATCCAAGTTCGCCGATGACGTAACTTGCGTTCCACTACCGATATTCGATACACGATACAATACCATCACTGACAGTACATTCGATCTGGGATGCATCATCTGAAGCTAGCACATGCAATACATAGACAAATTTTTTTAAACAACAGTAGTTATGATTGTGCGACCATAGTTCCATTCCAGTTATAACTTTAATTTTAATAATCACAATCTTCGCAATTGCCAAAAAAATCATACCGAATAAGTATCGCACTATACAGGCACCACACCAAATTCTCAGTCACAACCGCACCAATGGCTCCATCAGTGCATCAACACTGATACCATCTTTGCGCACAACGCAAGGGATTTACGATCGTACCAACGATTACAGGTAATCATAGCCGTACCAACGGCTCCATCAGTGCACCGATACTGATACCATCCTTGCGCACCAACGTAAGGGATTTCTGATCGCACTAACGATCACACATTCACCAGGGCATTCACATGCATGACCCGTCAGTGCACCAACTCTGATGTCATCTCTACGTACCAACGTAGATGATTAACACTGTTATCATCTTTACGCACCAACGTAAAGAAGTGGCAAGGAAAAATACATTACTCAGATAATTTTCTTCATGCTCGTTTTCTGATTCAATTTCAAGACTACACTCTAGTGGAACTTGATGGTCAAGTGGATACTTGTAAGTACGCTTCGAATTCAATGACTTTAAAAAGTAACGATCATTATCCAATACTTCTATGACCTTAAATGCATCTTTGTATTTTGGTTCCAGTTTGGTCTGATTTCTCTTTTCATTTTTAATTAGCACTAAATCATCGACATTGAAATTGCAAACAGAAGCTTTCGTTTTGCATATCTGGACTTATCATATGTGACACTAAACTCTATATTTTGTTGTCCGCTTTCTTACCTTCTCAGTGCTTATGTCAACAAACATAAGCATCGTCAATCGTCATCAAATTTATAGGTCTTTAAACCTTACCGATCATTAACTACAATAGGCTGGCTTTAGTGGCGCTTCCTCGTGTGTCTGCTGGAAATGAAAAAAAAATTCCCGCAGTATCACATATTTTATAACTCGGTCATTCCTGACTCTATTACAAGCGAAACTGTAGAATAGGCTCAAAATAGGCAACTTACATACCGCTTTGATACAAACAAAATCAAACATTAAATCAGTTCAAATATACAAATCTGTGCCTTTATCACGCTGTAATTTCCACTATCATAAATCACCAGAGTTATCTTCATGATGTTAATGAAAAGACACTTACGAATGTTGAAATAAAGTTATGATCTATAATCAAATTAAAAACGTAATTCATTCAGTAGGTACTCAAGTTTCAGAGATATTATTTGAAAAAGACGAGAAATCTTTAAAGTGTTTAATAGTTTAAAAATTTTGACAGTGACATTCCTAATGATCCTATTATTAGGAATGTCACTGTCAAAAATTTTAAAATCAATAACAATATCACTGTTATTGGAACTAATTACATTGCAACATGAAACGTGGCTATTACTTCGGGATAAAATAATACGGTCCGGTGTTATATTTACATTGAGGCCTTGAGTTAAAATCTCGTATCCAGTCATGATGTTATTATTTAAACTAAGGTCGAGCACTACATAAAATAGGATCTCTAAACAATGTTCGTTTATATTAAACACCGAAAGGACTTGTAGAGTACTGTAAACACCGTGCTGACCAATTCCAGTCAATTGTTCAATGTTATGAAATCGTTTGTACAACTTTCTTGTACATTGAGTCCCGCTGCATTGAATCCTGTAGCCACCCCGCCAGGTCATCTGCTGGTGAAGTGACCCGTCACTCTGCAACGAAAACAAATGACACTTGAGTTGCTGGCGATGTGTTGATGCTTCTCTTGTGACGTTCTGTGTTTCGGATGAATCCATGAATGTAAATTCCAATGAAAATTCCACTACCTTGTGGCCTATTTTCCCACAGTGGAAGCATCCAAGCGGTTTCATAGAGGTTTTGTAACGCTTTGTATCGATGGTTTCGTTGCTGGGCTGTCCTGAATGCTTTCTCTTCCTGAAGAACAATGGGTTGAGCTCTCTTTGTAGTTCATCTTGTGTTATTACTTCCGCCGTGATTGCAGTACGTTGAAGTTCATTGTCAGACTGGATTCGCTATCTGTTATATATCGAGATTTTTCCACTTCATCATGATATATATACACTTCGTATGATATTTAAGGTAACCATTGCGATGCATTTCCTTTCAGTGCAGCACTTAACGCAATAATTAGTGCACCTCCATGGTCTTTCGGCGAGGCACAGGTCCACGGTGTTACACCAGGCTCGTGGATCGCCATCGGGTGCTTCAGAATTAAATTCCGGTAACGTTATGATGCTTGTGGCTCTCGGCGTTTTTATGGCTTCGACGAGACTTATCACGTGACAATTTTGAAGATCCAATACGTTGCGCCACATTGCTTCACCACAAAAGAAGTACGTTCTTTTGTTTTTGTTTCTTCTGATAACGGAGAATGCTGCTCATCTGAGACGTCTGCAATGTTGATAACTCAATAAAACTATTGTCTTGAAGTTTATGGATTATAATAATTTTAATTGTGGATACAATTAATATCAAATTGGTAATGAAACAGATGCGTCTGTGCGCGACCGTTATCGACAGAGGCTCTCGAACCAATGCATCATTGCTTTCTCGTTGTGATGCTCGTCGCCGCTGCAGCCGTATCCAAGCTTGCCCATGACGTAATTTGCGTTCCACTACCGATATCCGACATAATATATATATATATATATATATATATATATATATATATACATATATATATACATATATATATATATATATATACATATATATATACATATATATATATATATATATATATATATATATATATATATATATACATATATATATGTTGTTATTCTGTTGTCGTTATAAAATAAATTCTTTGAAATTTGTAATACAATTCATTGTAATTGGATTGTATGTTATATTTTTTAAAACGTTACTTTTCATATCCTTTTTATTTTAAATATTGTCATTGGAAATTAATAAGCTATAGAAATATGTTCATTTAGGTTAGATCTATTTGCTTATTTATTTCAATAACATTTTTTTGAAAGATACTCTTTGCATGGAAACGATTTTTTAAATACTTTACGATCGGAAATTATTTTAGTTAAATATATCATTTGTAATGCATTCCTTTTTATGTATTTGTCCATTTTGACTATATGTAAATTAGTAAACACAAAATATATGAAACAAGTTAAAATTAAGATCTAGATAACACCAAAAACAAAACCAAGTTTGCGAACTACAATCGGTCTGTTGTATGTCAAGTTTGCGAATTACAATCGGTCTGTTGTTGTCAGATGACGTCACATGCATGTAGCATGTGACGTTGACTTTTAACCAATAACAGGGTAACAGGGCGTTTGCAACGCTGATAGAATTTCAAAAAATATTGTGATTTCTTTACGTTTTTTTTTACAAAATATAAACTTATTTTTCGAATATGAAGAGATATACGCTTATTTACGTTATAATCTAATAGAATGACCACAAAGTACATTTCTGATGTTGTCAAATAACCTATTCAAATGGACGCTCTCTGTCATTTGTCGATGTTACCAACTGTTACCATTGCTCATTGTTAATTTTGTCAAAACGCGTTAGATTTTGTAATAATATTATCGTTTTTGTATTAAATTCGTGGTTATTACTAGGCATTACTATGCAGAAATTGGCCACGTCCTTTATTATTATTCATTAATTCGATCCACTAAGGGAAGGCTAAACACCAACCGTCGATGACAACCTGTATGAATGCGCGTTCGCTGAATCAGCGTCGTTAAAAATAAAAAGGCATGACGCACGCGGAGCGGACTTGTCGCTCGACGCGTCTGCCCCGCGTAACGGAAACTGCATTCCACCGACCGCTCGACCTGTGGCAGATGCACAGAATTCTGCCGCTTGTAGGATTGAGCCGTCATCCCTTCTCCGTGTATTTAATTGTGCCGCTAATGAATGAAATGTACTAAGCGCTGTCTGTATATAATTTATTGATCGTATAGTTCACAGGGCACTGAAATCATTACAATCCCTAAGATGCACTAATATTCGTTTGGGTGATCGGGATGGGTCAATACAATAATATGGTGATGCTGATGACGTTTCTTTTTATTTAGTTTATTATCCACCTCTATAAAAATAATTTCTACTAAAATTAAAAGTATTTCAAAACAAAATCGCCGAATTTCTAAATTTAGCGTAAGTATTTACGTTCATCTCTTTAGGCACCAGTTATATAATCAGCGTTACCACCTGCCAAGGACGTAAAATATTTTAATGGATATTGGATTCCTAAATAATTTCTAAACATGGACATGTAACAATATTATTTTAAGTGGTGACCTTTTACTGTTATATTGTTTATTGGTTAAATTGTTTTCCTAAAGTTGTATGTAGGTAGGGTTCAAAACTTTCTAATTTTTACGAGTATTATAACGACTCCAAAATGATTTAATAACTAATTTTTGGATAACGTCTATTAAACAAAAATAAATAATATCTCTGTTTAGTCTTTTTCCTATTAGGAGGGGGCATTGATTATAGTGCAATAACCAATGTTACTAGGAACAAGAATTAGTTGCAGTTAAAAAATAAATATTATAGATGTATATGTATATGTATATGTATATGTATATGTATATGTATATGTATATGTATATGTATATGTATATGTATATGTATATGTATATGTATATGTATATGTATATGTATATGTATATGTAAATGTAAATGTAAATGTAAATGTAAATGTAAATGTAAATGTAAATGTAAATGTATATGTATATGTATATGTATATGTATATGTATATGTATATGTATATGTATATGTATATGTATATGTATATGTATATGTATATGTATATGTATATGTATATGTATATGTATATGTATATGTATATGTATATGTATATGTATATGTATATGTATATGTATATGTATATGTATATGTATATGTATATATATATATATATATATATATATATATATATATATATATATATATTGTCTTTAATGTTTATATAAAATATTTACAGGTGGTTATTCTTTTTATCGGCGTGATATTACAGCTATTTTATCCATCCGCATGTAATTTACAATTAGTGCTTGTAATCCGGAGGATTTTGTTTTATCCTGGGATTTTGTGTAAATAGACAATAATTACTTTAAATATTAATTTAATAATATCAAACATAAATCGTCCTCTGTCTAAAATAAATCAAGCAAAAAGCAAACAAGGATTAATTTTGTCAACATGTTAAACTTATAGATACTAGAGAGAACGGAGAGATAGGTAGTTTCACGTTACAATAACGATAGTATTATTTAATAAAATTACGATACAAACGCTCTTCTTGGTCTGTTATTAATTTGGCAAAAACGAAACTAGGAGAAGCATTGTGTTTTTGTGGGTTACTCTTGCAATTATAAAGTTAGAATTCACAATTAAATGAAACTACGTCATGTAGTATTATTTCCACTTTATTTAAATTCTTTACCGCGACCTAGGTTTCGTTGTATTACAACATCTTCAGGTGGGCTATTTGCAAAGATACTACATCACGTAGTTTCATTTAGTTGTGAATAATGTATTCCTACAAAGTTAACGCCAAATATATTCAACAAAGTTAAGATTGTTATTGCAGAGTCTAGAAGAATAAGAGATCACTTTAAAATACTATTTATTAACTGAACAATCAGTTCTAAAACAAAGATGTCTAATTATCGCCAATCGTAAACAAGTAACAAATATTTTCCTTTGATTGCATTACTTTCGTATTGTCTTTATAACATTATACTTTTTTAATTATTTTCACCCTACAAGCTTCATTTTTTTAGCAGAATTTCTAGTTCTTGAAGTTAAAATAAAATTTTAGGTATTTTCTTCACCTGAGCCTCCAGAATTATCAACGTCATCATCTATATTATTATTTTTAGCATCCTCTAAAATAATTTTCATTTGGAAGCAAAAACAATCCCTTTATGTGTTATATCTCATCTCGTATTTTCTTGGGTTGTGAAGGCAGAAAATTAGAAAAAAACAATTTTCGTTCAAAAAATTAATTTTACGATCTTTAATTCTATCCCCTAGGGCGGTGGCTGGATGTTTAATGAGCGGAAATGTTATGAGATGTTTCGTGTTTCGATACGAGGATGCGTCGCTGGACGGTAGATGTGGTCGTTTTGCAAATCTGTTTGACATATCGTGTCGATCTCGCTTTGCGTTATGACAAACCCTCGTTACGATAAAATATGAAGTAGGCTAGTCTCCCAAAACGGTAGTATAATTGTTTTAAAGTAATAAATATTATAAAATGTTATGAAGAGTCCAGACATCTACGGGCTCAGATTGTTTAACATTGTAAACGGTGCTTAAAGAGTTAAAATTCAAGGATATTTTGAAACGTTCCCAATGAACTAAAAGAAGAAGTTTATTCAGTGTCGTGCAAGATTCAGTTATTACGTGATAAAAATTAACCGTTTTAGTTTATATAGTAGCACGTTTGGTTGTGTCATTAACGTCAATTTAATATTATTAGCTAATGAAATATAGTTTTAACATTTTAACCTCAGAATATGTTAATTTTAGTTATGAAGTATATGGCTAAATCAACACAATTTATTACATATACATACATATAGACAGACATTAGCCTAGGGTTACCATAGCCTACAAAACTATAAAGATAAATGAAATAGTTGTACGGGAAGTTTAAAAGTACCCAAGTGAAAAAAAAAACTACGTAATATCTCTGACATCAATTATTTTACACTGAATAAGTTGTTTTCTGAAATTTTCCATAATACTTTTAGTTTTCTCATTTTATTTTTAATGCGTCCAATTGATATAAAAATAGTGTTTATGTAGCCTTAGCTCCAACGTCTTTAAAAAAACATGTAACGCACATTCTGAAAGTTTTAAGAAACACTTTAAAGCAAATTATTTCAATAACTTTGTGAAAAGTGTTGAGTAATAATCTGTGTTCCCACTACTGAATAAACACATACTACGACATTTTAAACATAATTGAACATTGAATAACACGTACAGACAAATTAGACTTTTGAGCAAATTGTCATCCTCGGACATAACGCAGGAAGGCATTTTGATGGATAATTTTGTATGAATACAGATACACTACGAATTTCAGTTCGGATAGCTAAGTAAATTAAGTATAGGTTATTCTATTTTTTGAGGACACCTTTTGGATCACTAATGACGTATCTACATCATATAACATCATCGCTTTAGAGTTAATGAATTTTAGACTCAACTCGAGAACTAAAATATGACTGTGTTAACTTGACAATCGGGTAAGGTTTAAAATTGTGGCCCAGACTTGCGTCTACTATACGTCGACCATTTGTCCAAACGTACATTACAAATGCACATAAAGGAACAGTACGTTTGTAAGTTTTTTTTTCTAAGACTTCTCATTCAGTCGGCGGCATAGCGCAGGGACAATGAGGCCGGCCGGAGCGCACACAATACCCAGGTATAAAGCTATATTGCGGGGCCCGCTCTTACTGTAAAGGACTTGAAATTGTCGCTGTACATGTTTTTACTTGAATCAGAACCTTACAATTGTTTTTATTTCAAAATCTATATTCTGGATTAGTTACTATCTACATATGAAAGACGTGCAAATTACATCTTTATAGTGTTTGGTTCTTTACAATATTCGGGTTTTATTTTAGTGACGTAAATAATAGTTTACCGCTTATAACTTCATGAACTTAAACTAGGGTTGCCAGATGTCCGGGATTTCCGGAATTGTCCCGGAATTTGTGATATTGTCCCGTGTCCAGGAATGTAATAAATTTGTACCGGAAATTTAAAAAAATATGGTAATTCTTTAAAATTGTCTTTATTGGCATACCTATATATGCCATAGCTGTATTTCATTTTGCTAGATTGATCAATGGAAAGATCGGAATCGCATGATTACGGATGAAATCAAGGCATAACTTTAATTATTTTAATAATCAAATAAATTGCGAAGAGTTAGAATTCAATTTATTAAAATAAATAAATCAAAACATGAAGATAATAAACTAAATATTATTACCATTGTCAAACTACGAAAGTTAAGCTTCGAGTTGAAATTAGATAAGATTAATATTGCAAGACAAATTTCTTTTGCCAAATATTATTATTAGCTTTTAGTAATTTGAATAAATGTGATTAATATAACGATTGTTTTTATATTAAATTACTTATAATTCTTTAATACTTCAATAAATTTTTATTAAAACGTTCACTTTGTATTTTGGCAAAAGGAAACGACTTTTTTATTTATTTTTAATAATATGAATGTTATTTGGATTCAAAAAAACCTTTTGTTGGGTTAAACTAATTTTTTTTTCTTAAATCACTGGTATTTATACATATAGTAGTAGAAATGTCCCAGAAAAACCGATTGCATACATATGGCAATCCTGATTTAAAGATAAGTTTGGTATCGTTGAATCGCCAATAATTCATTAATCGATCGCCGAATAATTGTACATTCAAGGAGGATATTTAAATACAAAGTAGTTATAATCAAGTGGGATTGATTTAGGTAAAATGCCAAACTATCGCTTATCTATCGACTCATTTTTTTTTACGAACAAGCTAACTAATGAAGAGGATTCTTTTATATTTTTTCCAATTCGAAACGACAGGAAGCAAAGAGAAAACGTCATTATAAAGGATAATGTTAAGGATATGTAATGATAATAAATATACCGATCCCATATATGCCTGAGATAAGAATGTTCAACCAACGAACTTCATGGCTTATCACATCGGACATTACCTGTTATCCCATAGTAGATAAACATATCCAATCAATAATAAATTCTAGCAGGCGTAAAGGCGGTAACGAGGGTAGGCACAACGGTAATTACTTGAATCTGACGCTATCTAACGTAATTTTGTAACTTATCTTGCATTCTGTAATATGTGAACGCGGTAGCGATTCACGTAAATTTATTCATTTTATTCAACGGTAAATAGTCTCAATAATCCACATTAAATTATTTTGAAATACACAATGTAGGGTTGGGAAACGAACCTGTGGAAATATTGTATAAAATTTAAAATCAACTCTAGTATTTATTTCGTTTACACGGCGAACTCATTACTTACATCATTATCATTATCATCTCGAATGTCCTACTAACTGTACTGTACGTCGAGTACGTCATTATTTACTGCGTCTCCTCTATATGACGCATTAAATAACTAATTATGTGTTTAATTTTTTACCGGCGCGCATACCGTGGCTTCAACAATGCGAATACGATATTGAGTCCTTTACTTTATTTGGCATATAATTAAATACCAGAAAAATAGTCAAGTTCATTAATTTATGAAGTAGACATCGGAAACGATTAAATGACTCTTCCCGTGCTGCTAATTCAGCAAATACAAATTCTTTACAAGTGTAAAGAAATTAAAAAATTAAAACTTAGCTCGGCATATATGCCAACTTAATTTCAATAAATTACCATTCGAACTTTACAATAAACTATTGCTCTTTTGCACATGTTGCAAAAAATCGACTCTTTTGCACATTTTGCAAAAAGTTGACTCTTGCACATGTTGCAAAAAGTTGACTCTTTTGCACATGTTGCAAAAAACATTTCTGGTATGAACATAAGAGAAAAAGAAATGAAAACAAGGTCAATGAATCTGTAATATGTCAGCCGTGATCGGATAATACCACCTAATTGACATATTTTGGCTAATTGTTTTTTTCGCCCCAATTGGCATGCACTAAAATATTTCATATACCATTTTAAAAAGACTCCTTGCTTAATTAGAATTCATAGTTTATTTTGAAATATTATGGACTGAGCTCATTAAAAAATATACGTAGAAAATAAGGTTCTTTTCCTCGAAAAGCAACCAGTTATAGCTGAAAATTAATCTTGACGCCACTATATATTACCAGCCAATTACTATAGGAGGCGGGAAAATGGGCAAGGTTCAAACATGCAGGGAAATGTTTTCGAGTACTTTGTGTTTGGGTTCATTTACCTTTTCGTCTTGGGCAAAAAAGTCAAGAAATAACAAACACAATTCAACTATGTACAAGACCTAGAATATCTATTACCATTAGACTGTCAGGCTTGTTATAGGGTAAATGTGGGATAGTTGCCTAACCTTTTGAAATAAGCGTTTAAGATATAGAAGATGTGCATTTAATTATCTTTAATTTTTATGATGGATTGTTTACTTATTAATGAACAAAATAATGAGGATAATTTAATACTATGAAAATAATTTGTAGTAAATTTCAGATAAAATAAGCAAGCTCATGATTGAGGATAGTTGCCCACTGTGTGGGTTAGACGCAGACTCATCATTTCGACTTGTGGGATAGTTGCCCCAAGGAATTAATAAAAGAATATTTTGATTTTCTTGTGCATAACTTTTATTATAATACACACACAATTGTTTCATTGTGTGAAAAAGAACTTATGATTAATTGTTCTTTTTTTCTTGACGCAGTTTTAAACTCATACACTGATTACAATAATCGCTGTACATAGTGCAGGTTTCATGCAGCCAATTTCTACACATAACACATTGGATCCAGTCCACTTTTGATTTTGTCGTTTCAAAATCATCAAAACATTCCACACATTTATTTGTTGCATCCTCAGTAGAGTTTGACTCATTATTAACATTGTGAACAGAACTCTGAAATATATTTTGAGTATTCACACTTCTTTTCTGATTTCTTCGACTAAGTCTCAGTTTCTTAGCTTTTTGTTCTATTTTGTTTTCCTTAATAACACTGGTATTACTTTCTATGAGTGAATCATCAGAAGCACAAGTCTCCTCTGAAGATGCTCTTGGTCTTTTTTTAGTTATTTTTTGGGTTGTTTGCTACTTTTACATGGTATGTTAGGAGTAGATTTACCTTTACGCTCTTTAGCATCAATGTTCGCTTTGGAAATCAGTACTGCTGCAGATTGTTTTCTCCTCTTGTAAAAAGGTACCGGAATTTTTGGTACAGGAGAATATTCTTGCAAATATCTACTAGGCGTCTCCTTTTGTATTCCTGCACTAGAATGTTCAGAAAGTAAAGACAGGGAATTGGAAGGATTCTGTTCTTTTGTGTTAGAGTGATTAGAAATCTCGTAAATTGAATCTTGATTCGTTGAATAACTTCGAGTTTGAGCCAAATTTGGGGTAATGCTAACCCCATCGTCATCTGATATTGGCAACATCTGATTACTACATGACGGACCAGGTAATTGTTCACTTCGGGTTTCATCCAAAATTGGTGTAATGCCAATCCTATTGTCGTCATCTGAATTTGGCAACATCTGATTACTACATGACGGACCAGGTAATTGTTCACTTCGGGTTTCATCCAAAATTGGGGTAATGCCAATCGTATTGTCGTCATTTAAATTTGGCAACATCTGATCACTACATGACGGACCAGGTAGTTGTTCATCTGTCGAAATGTTTTCTTGTTCATTACGGTGTGGATTGCTTGAAGATAAATCGTATATTGCAAAAAAACTTTCGGGAATAATAGACGGATTATATGGGTAAATACCACAAGCTTTAAAACCCGAAATAGCATTGGAGGATGTAGCGGCTTTAATCCATGCGTTGCCAATTAGTCTGCCAGCTACTAATCGGTTGATTTTTTTCTTTGTTTGTAAGCATCCAGTTTCTAGTCTCAGTTACGTAAAAAGTTTTAAAGGGTTTGAAAAAGCTGCGGTCTAAATGTTGTAAAGCTTGTGTGCTATGGGTGGGTAAACAAAAAAGTATTATATCATTTTCTTCCGCAGTCTTTAACATTTCAATTGAATTAGTATGGGAAGAATGCCCATCTAAAATCAAAAGAACTTTACCTTTAGGCTTTCGAGGTACAAAATGATGCTTTAGCCACTTCAGGAATAACTCTGCATTAACGTAGGCTGATTTCTTGCTCATATATACATCAGAGCCAGGAGGAAGTCCATCGTGAAACTCAGGCTTTCTGTTTGCTCCCTTTATAATAACAACAGGAGGTATAAAATTCCCAGCGGCATTGCAACAAGCTATTATGGACATAGTCTCGCCTTTTTCCCCAGATGTTATTGAGTAAACAGATTTTGCACCTTTTGTAGCAATAACTTTTCCAGATTGATTATTTAACTGGACACCAGTTTCATCAATGTTAAATACATGGTCTGGCTTGTCACGTAAATGATAATTGATTAAAACCTGAAGCAAGAGTTCAAACATTTTCTTAACTTCGTCACGGTTAAGCCCCTGAGCTCGAGCAAGGGATAAACCTTCAGCTTGTCGAACACTAAGCTCTGAATTGCGTTCCAGAAAAGACTGTAGCCAATGAGGTCCAGCTTTGCGTGTTTCTTGGTCAAAGTTATGTTTAATGCTAAGCTTTTCCGCGAATTCGAACGCCAGTCTTCGTATCACATCTCGTGTTACAGGAAATACTGCTGCTTCTAATTTCTGAACGTGTGCAACAAGTCGTTTTTCATTGTCAAAGCTCAAAACCGGGTGTTTACCTGAAAATAAATTTAAGCAAGAATTAATGAACGTTTCATAATAAGAGAAGGTATTTCAATTATCAAAAACCGAAATACCTACATACCTAGTGTAAGTTTTTTTGTATCTTGCTTCGCAAATCGTCTCTTTAAAGTTCTACATGTAATGCCATGACGTCGAGATATTTCATTAAGAGAATATTTGTTTTCATTCATTTCTTCGAAGGCGCTTTTAAGAGCGTCTTCGGTCCATACAACTCGGAGCTGTACTCCTACTTTGCGTACATATTTACGTGGCATGTCTAGAAATCGAGAAAAGAATGGATTAAATTAATGATAAAATGTGGGATAGTTGCCTCAAAGGGCGTCTATACTCACAAAAAACTGGGCTTCTATCCTTATTGCATGGGATAGACGCCTATCAATTTAGCAAATAAAACATATAAAAAAATACTGAAATTACTTTTAAATATTTTTATTTGATGTATATACAGATTAAAAATATAAAAAATAAGCCCTTACCTTATAAGTTCAAAAGTTCTGGGCCCTTAAATAATTTACTAAACCGAAATTCAATAAGCCGTAAGCGCGTGACGTTTTTTGCTGCATAAAATACGATACGTTCGTTCCATCGAAGAGCACAACGTCGACTGGTGGAAGAATGGGGGGCCAGCTTACATTAAAACAAAACTTTGCGGGCGTACGTTGTGTACAGGTCGCTACACGTTTACTTCAGCATGTATCCCACTAGGGCATCTATCCCACATTTACCCTATTTCTATTCTCCGTAACTAATTGATACTCTTAAAGATTTAGTTATTTTTTAAGCTTTTATTGATACTTTAAAATATTGCCGGAAATTTTTTTTCCTTAGTAAAATTTAAGTCGATCTCTTAAAAAGTTGTATTTTAGGTTATTACCCAAACTTAAATAATTAAAAATGAGTATTATGGTTGTGATAACCTCGTTATTTATGAGAAATGACTGAATACTGAGGTCGAAAGACTACTTACTGGTCACTGTTTTGAAAACAATTCCTTTTTTTTTAAATAAACTGAAGTATTAGTTTATTTCACAAAATCCTAAACGAAATCCTTAATATTAGGAGAATTAATAGGTTCTAAATTTGCTTGCAAAGTTTTTTATCTTGTTCTGGCATTGAGCTTCTCACTGCCATGGAATTATCTTCAGCTACAGTAGTCTCACGTGGACGTGCGGAGCCTTTTTTTATTAGCAAAACTGATAGTATCAGTGAATTTTTCACATTGTAGTCCACAGAGTCGCGGCAATTTTCCGGTTGCTTCGCTTTAATTTGTGAAGACTGATGATCGTTTGGAACGTATTTCAAGAGATAACTCCTTAGTTTTTAGCATTTTGACCTCAAAAGGTCTGCGTCGAATGCTCGTTCAGTACTGAAAGCAAAGGGGTTACTTTCAAGTACCTCAACGACTTACGAAATGTGTTTCTTATTGATTATCGCTAATTACGGTCAGTTTTATTTGAAGTTTGGAAGGAAAAAGCAGTTTCAAAAAATTGACCTTAAATAGAAAAAAAATTTTAAAAAAAACTAAAGGAAAAAATGCCCTTGTGTTACACCAATATATTCTGCATTAAATAGGCCAACTTTTGTGAAATCGGGGCACTTAACTTTCAATCCATTTCTTTTCACCAGCGCTGATTAAAATCGGGCGAAAATTATCTGCCAAATGTAATTCTTGTAAAACTTTGTTTTTTGTGACTGCCCCGTGAGAGTTAACTAAGTGTCCGTGTTTTAGTCATTAAGGTTTGTCTCTTACTTACCCAAAAAACAGCTCCATCAGTTTACTTTTGATGACTATTTTTATTTTTAATACATTACCTTAGCATTTTAAGGAATCTTAATAAAGTTAAGATAACTTTATAACCTTGAGGGCTAGAAGTGTGACCCCATACACAAAATTGATCCATACAAGACCCACAATCTCAGTGTCGCTTTTGGGGCGCCACTTCTTAATCACCCTGCATTTACTTCAGCTATCCTTAATACACAATAAGTAATAAATAATTTTTAGTACTTGGTATTGTTAATTAGAATTCTATATAGAATAGGTATTATTAATAGAGCTCCTACTACACGTCGACATACTGTCGCACCGATCTCCGATAATGTAAACGCGGTCACTTTCTCGCCAAAATTCCAATGTAAATAATAAGTCTGGTTTGAATTGGTCGCTATGTGGTGCCAAATAAAGTGATTAATTCAAATACTTTTGAGCAGTAGTGTACATATATACATACATACGTAGTGTTAAAATTATTATTCTTTATGGCAATTCGGAGTGAATAGGACGAAGTTCCTCTGAAACAAATGCTTGTAAAAAGTAATGAGATAAAAACAGGCAAGGTCGACATATAAATGATATAATTGCGTTTAGGTTTATTGAATGTTATATCGTGGGTGAATGAGCTAGATGGCTAGATGATTACATGAAAACAGAATCAAATTTATTCATTTTATTGTCATTAGAAGCAGCGATCAATATTAAAATGTAATTTTTTTATGAATAAGTTAGGGTTACTGTAAAAAATGTCCACTTCGTGATATTTATTGGTATAAGTAAATTTTATATTTTTTGGTATTAACTATCTATGATTATGGATTTTACTTTATGTCTTCGACGTAGTTTCGTTTGTCAAGACTGACATTTAGTCTTTATATTTTATAATCTTTATATATTAACATATAGTCGTTTATCAAGACTAACATCCAGTACGTAAAATTTTTATAAATATAATTATATACAATTATATGTTATACTATACGGCCCCAAAAATACACCAGGTTTCTATAAATAACACTTTTGTAAATATTATTTTTTTAGAAATAATTAGAATTTAAAATCGTCATCTAATGGAGAACGGATGTGTCTCGTCTCAAAACGCTTTCTATTAAAAAAAATCATTTAAGCCATGCCAAAATAAATGTGAGATGACAAAAGGGGTGATAATTATAATTACTTTTCAATAATACCAATTTCAACAAAAAATTCATGTTATAAGTGTAATGTAAATTATATTGTTCAATATTGAAATTTTTAAAGGAAAAAATGTAATGATTTGGAAAAATGTGCCATACGTCTTAAAATGTCATGGACTAACCCATATAATGTATAAAAAATAACGAAAAGCAATCTTAGATATTCAACACAACAAGTATTAATTATTGGTTGACAACCGAAGTAAAATCGTATTATTTTACTTAGTTATTTAACAGTTCACAATGTCAAACGTGAAAAAGTGAACTCGTGACGCAGTGAAGAACGTATAACAAACTTTTATGACACAAAATGTATAAACTTTATTTCACAAATAACTTGTTACTTATGTAAAGTGTGCTAATATAATATATTTAGGTGTATGTTTTACAAAAATTATTATACGAGTAACTTACTAAAATATCTTCGTTACTTTAATGAAGACTCGCTCTTGCTCCTCCACCTCTTAGTGCGCACTCACTACTCGAACAACAAAATGTGATGACACAATAATGCACTAGTATTGCATCGACTTTTCTACTGTTGTTTTTAAATGTGGATGTTTTTTTAAAATAGAACAGCGTAACTGAAAACTCGTGATTGTAGTGTCACCGTAATCAGTCATCTGAACTACTCCTATAAAGTTCAGCAAGAACTGAACTTCTTTTGTCTTCTCACGGTTAACCCTTAACCACCTAGCGTCGGTCACAGTGACTCCAGACGATATATTTTTTCAAATATTTCCGTTATTACGCGGGCCACGCGCCTGTGACTCTATGTACTTTTTCCCCTCCCTCTCCAGTTTGCGCCCTGCGCTCGACCAAGCGACACGTGCGTGCAGTAAAAAAATACAGGTAAATATATTTCGCATGCGGTCATGGTGACCGACGTTAGGTTGTTACGTAACTTTTAGTGTTAACGTTTTTTTGTTGTTTTTTAGGTTTATCATGTCTGAACGTGATCGAAATATCAGTAGATGGTTAGAAGAGTGTGACTCAGATTCCGAGGATCAAAGGGACGTGCCGGAATTACCAAATGAAGACCACGTCATTGATGGTGAGTGTCAATCGGACTCTGAAATTGATGTTGACGAGTTAAATGATGATCTGCCAGTTGATGATGCATCTTCCGATGACGAAGTTCCATTGGCAAGATACCGGAAGTATTTCGGAAAAAATCGGTTCCTCCAGGAAAAAAACCTCCAGGATTGAAAAGGAATTTCAGAGATGTTTTGAACAGAAATACAACACCATCCGATTTATGGCACTTATTTTTTACTGCTGATATGTTAGAAGAAATCGTAAAGCAAACTAACGAAAAAATTAGAAAGATAAGACCTAACTATCAAAACCAGACATGTGTTCAAGGCTTGACATAATGGAGCTAAAGGCTTTTATCGGTATGTTGTACTATACCGCAATTTTCAAAGATAACCACACACATTACACATGTTGGTACAGGACAGATGGCACAGGAAGAGAGATTTATCGTTGTATAATGAGCAAGAACAGGTTCGAAACATTGCTGAATTGCCTTTGTTTTTATGTTGCGAGCACCAGAGATGAACGCCGTAGCACTGATAAAGCTGCACCTATATCTCAGCTGTTTGATAAGCTGATACAAAACTGCAAAGAAGTTTGTTCAATAGGCTTCAAGTTTGTTCAATAGGTTCAATTACGCTTGTATTGACGAGATGTTGGTGGCTTTCCGTGGGAAGTGCAGCTTCAAAAAGTACATGTCGAAAAAATCCAACAAATATGGGTTAAAAGTTATGTGCATGACTGACGCCAAAAACGGATACCTTGTGGATGGCTACCTATACTTGGGAAAAAACTCAGATGGCCAAGGCTTGCCCGTTGAATACCAAAGACTGAACAAACCCACGCAAGCAGTTTTGAGATTGGTTGCGTCGATTGAAGGAACTCACAGAAATGTTACGACTGATAACTGGTTTACTTCTGTGGAGCTAATGAACATCCTTAAGCAAAAACAGCTGACACTTGTGGATACCTTTAAAAAAAAATAAAAGGGAAGTACCTCCTCAATTTCTGCTGTCATCGGGACGTTGGCTTTTCAATTTTTGGATTCACGTCAGATGCAACATTGTTATCTTTTGTACCAAAGCAAAACAAATCCGTGCTTGTTCTCTCCAGCATGCATCACTCACCAACCATCGATCCACAAAAGTAAAAGCCAGAAATTATAACTTTTTATAAAAGCACCAAAGGTGGCGTCGATACATTAGATCAGAAATGTGCCATTTACTCAACTTCACGACGCCCACAGCACTGGCCAATGGTTGTCTTCTACAGAATGCTGGATGTATCTGCAGCAAATGCATACATCATCAGCAGCATGAACCAATCTCAGAGAAAAGTGCCCAGACTGAATTTCATGAAAAGACTGGCTGAAGATCTTATCAAACCCCATTTAAGACGTCGAGCGAACCAGTTTGGATTGCAAAGGGAACTTCAAAGCGCTATTCGCCGGGTTCTCAAAATAGAAGAAGAACCCAGAACATCTTCGGCAGACAGCTCTGACAAATTAGAAACTCTGACAACGTAAAACTTGCTCAACGTGTGACCCAAAAAGAAAGCGTAAAACATTTCATTTGTGTTTTCAGTGCAAACATCCAATTTGCGTTGAATGTTCTCAAAAAATATGTGTTGGCTGCCGCGAGAAATTGTGAATGTTAGGGGGCTGTAATTTTGTAATGATTGTGATTTAATTGTGCCAATGATAGTTTTATATAAGATGTTATATATTTAACTTACTAAAATAATTAAAAATAAGTAGTCTCATTGATTGTTATTGCTTAGATCTCACCTTAATTAGAATACCTATAATTTGTTAAAATATTTGTAAGTCAACTTTTATTAATAGTAATAAGAAGTAAGAAGTGTTAATTTGAAGAGTTTATTGAAACAATTTAAAATAAAAACAACTGAAGAAAATGATGTAGTTTACATTTTTGCCAATTTATGATTTTTTAACCTTCATAATAGTACTTATATGCAACCCGTCACCATGACCGACGTTAGGTAGATGTGTTACTGGAATACACGTTAGGTGGCTAAGGGTTAAGTTTCAAAGAGGAATTTGGTGTTTTTAGAATAATATTTTTGATGAGAATTCACTTCTTTTTATCAAGTTTTTTAAACTGTAATGACTGGCACAGATACAATAACGCTAACTTTTAACTAGATTTTAACTTTTTGGTTCTGGGAACATAACAGGGGCGCTGCGCAGTATTTGATCTTGCTCTAGAAATTTACTCACTATTCCTGCACGCAGAATATAAATAACATGCAATAAACATGACCTCTCATCCTTATGCCGCTAAGATAAAGTCGAGTCAAAGTCCAAAGTCTAAAATGCTGTCCATTTTATACTAAGTTACTTTTTTCTTTTTAGCCAAGCTTTATTAGCCAAATGTGTCAAAGGCCAAAGATAATAGATATACGCTTAAAATATAAAGTTTTTTTTTGGAGTCATTTTGTATGGAGTTTCTATGAACATTTTACAGACTCAACTACATGTCATAAGTTGGTCGATTATAATTACTCGTGAACCAGTACTTTTGTGAATACTTTCACATATTCAAAAATAACGGTTTAGCTGGTACGGATTGGAGACACATAACTCTAACATTATAGAGCTTAATATTTCATAAACGGATCCCTGTATCGAACATGTAAGTGTGGAACATATAAGGGTTATATCGAACATGAAGTAATTTTTTAAAAAATTGTATTAAAAACTATGTAAGCGTTATAATATGTATAACTATATCAAATTTCACTTTTATAGCACTAATAGTGTGCGAGTGACATACGAACGGACAGACGAACACGGCGAGACTATAAAAGTTCCTAATTTGTCTACGCAATACTAGAAATTAACCAGTTGCTTCTTTAAAGACAATCTCAATTAAAGTAAACTAGTTTTTTTAGGTATTTGAAACTAAATCATTATAGTATCATAAATTTTCCAATAGCTTGTAAAACAAAATCAATTTTCCAATTACTTGCAATATAAAACCTCATAAATAACAGGAAAACTGATGTATACGCAACAAATTTATTTGAAATATTGTAAATCGGCGCCGCGCCATCCATGTCACACCGAAGTACTAAGCGAATTTAGGATCTTAAATGGATGTAGTTTATTTATGTAATTAATATTTACAGCTGTTGTTAAAATACGTACGTATTATTGAATATATTTGGCGTTAATTTTGTAGAAATCCATTATTCACAATTAAATGAAACTACGTGATGTAGTATTATTTCTAATTTCTTTAAGTTTTTTACCACGACCTAGGTTTCGTTGTATTACAACATCTTCCGGTGGGCTATTAGCAAAGATATCTGTACTGTATAAAGTATCTTTGTATTTGTATTGATATTTTGTACTATATAAAGTATATTTGCTAATAGCTCACCTGAATATGTTGTAATACAACGAAACCTAGGTCGAGGTAAAGAACTTAAAGAAAGTAGAAATAATACTACATCAGGTAGTTTCATTTAATTGTGGACGTACGTAATAATTTAACAATAGATGTAAATAAATATATTCTGGCCGTAGAAACCTACTACACGTATGAAACTTTATAGGAGCGCTATAATATACATACATAACTTTATTTTCATTTCTAGCTACCAATTTTCAAATTTCAGACTTCATTGATATCCCAAACACTATATATGTATCAAATTTCAAAATTCTAGCCCTTCTGGAAACTTTTAGGTTTTGATAATTTGTTAGTTGAGCGAGCTACGAAATTGATGATTCTTATGTCAAATATTTTGGAAAGTATTAGAGACATAATCAAGTATTCGTCTCTCCATATGCTTAAAATCACCTCAATCTATTACTTTCATCATTTACTAGAGTTGACTTATGGGGTGTCAAAATAGCTGCGAGCGCTTTGGCGAGTAAAGGTGCAGTGGCCGGTAGCGTGGCTTGGAACTTCATGATCGTTAACCCAGATGCTCGTGTATCGTGTACCCACTTGCGCTCAGCTGTTCTCCCCCTTTCGGTCTCCGATAAAGCGGCAGTAAGCTCAGAAGACGTGTTTTTGTAATTTTGTAATAAATGCTTAACCAATAGACGATCACCTCGATCTGCTATTATTCTTTTTCTGTCGCTTTTTGATTTATATTGATGGACACCAGTCTATTAAAATTTTTTCTACGCACACTGCAAGACAATGCGAACACTTCAGGTTCTGTACTATTTGTGCCAGAAATTTATCCTTTTTAGACAACAAAATTATCTACAAGCGCTATTCTGTACTAAATTCGTGCTGTAGACATAACTGACACAGAAAATACTAGTCTTCAAAAATAAATCGTCAGAAGGGAACGCTGAAACGTCTATTGCTGTCGAGAACCATGGAAGTGCATTGATATTAAAAATAAAAAAGGAAAAAATATGGTTTACCTCATTAGTAAGCTTTACTGTTTCTGAGAATAGTCAGCTATATTTTCATTGTCGTGTAAATACAGAAAAGAAGAATTGGTAAACAATACGATGCATTCCAAGTGATATGGTTAAATAGGTGTGGTGCTGGTGGTTGTAGGGGGCGGGGTAGTGCTATATATATATATATATATATATATATATATATATATATATATATATATATATATACACATACATACATATAGATATATATACATATATATATATACATATATATATATATATATATATATATATATATATATATATATATATATACATATAGATATATATATAATACTATATCATAATAAACTATAGATAAGATATACCAAGACATCGTATGAAGAAATATAGGTTTTTATACGTTCTATAAAAAGTCAACATGGCATATAATTATCACCCGCAAGCAGATTATAATTAAAGCTTTTATTTTTTTTCAAAAAGTGAACTACATATTATCACATAAATTATAATGATAATCCGATAAGATATTAAATGGACATATTTATAAACAAATTATACAGTTGGCAAGTTTTAATTTCCGTTTGACAAGAACGGCCATAATCAACACAAAATTGAAATGACAATTGGTGACTGACTTTTCATCGTTTCCATGAATTGTAATAGCCAGTAAATACTTGAGAGTTACAGATCTGGTCTACGAATGGCAATTAAATTTTGTCTGTAATTCTATAACATTTTTGTTTTGGTATATCGAAGCGTCATTCGAACTGCAGTGAAGTGCATGGGTGCGAGCCTCATCCAGTTTTAAATAATATTTCAACACTTTGTTTTTAGAACAACGAATGTAGCACGCCTCACATTGTCTTTACTCTCCGATTGTACATGTAGTTTCCGAAACATTTGAAACTAATCCTCTGTCACGTCATGGCCGGGATCGCGACTCGTACGAAGATAAACAACACTCGTCGCTAGCGGCTCTAAACGGTTTGCCACTGTACAGGTGAAAGCGGCACTTTGTCGGCCCACAGATAAAATCTCGCATGCTATAAAACAAATAACATTATCTTTTGAACGACCTGCCTGCTTACGTACCAAGATAGATTTACTTCTCGCTCACAGCACACCCTGGTTAAAACGGATACAGAGGACTCCTTTCATTAAATTTGAGGACGTCCCATTGCAAGCTTAAATATATAAATATCCAGAGAAGATTTACTGGCCATCCACGTAGCACTCTGGTTACAAAGCGTTCCTTTCATAAAACTGAAGTGTTCTCCATTCCAACTCCGTACATCGTAAGATATAAAAGCCGTCCTTAACGAGCTTAAAATAATTTATTATACCTTACCTATAAACTTTTAATAAATTAGTGTTAACTTTGTTAAATTTCATTTTGATATTAAATTAATATATTTAAAAATTGTGTAAATTACGTAGTCTGATCCCACTTTGATCTAACTTACATATTACACATATTATTTTAATTAATTTATTTCATTAAATTTTTAACACACACACATATCATACCTTTTTTTTATTTATAAAATGGATAGTATTAATGTATATAATGCAGTCCTCAATATTGTGCCGAAATTCAATGGCGACCCGAAAAAGTCGTGCAGATATTTGAGAATGTTCGAAACTGTATTACTGGAATATTGTGACGATAAAAATCCTAACTCTCTTCATAATAAATATAAATGGAGCCGAAACGTGGGCTCATATTAAACAAATTGTCATTCAGAATTTCGTGGATCAAAGTGATGAAAACTCTTTGAATCGTGATTTAGTCAATTTAAAACAAAGTGATTCTGAAAATACCCAATCTTGTTATGAAAGATGCATACAATATCTTAACACAGTTATAATTTATAGACAATTACACGAAGTCGATAAAAATTTAATATAATGCAAACGTAGCTTTTTTACATCAACATTAAAAATATTTTTAGCGGGACTTTAAAAACTGTTTAGTTCAACCATTCGGGCAATGCGGCCTTTTGATATGCCCACTGCTTTGCAATATATAAAAGAAGAAGAAAATATCATCTATCTGAAAAATCGTAGTAATCCAATTCCGCAAACCAATACCTTTATCGATTTTAAGAAGTCTAATAACAATCTCTTCTTTATACAAGAATCCCATGAAGATAATTCATTTTAAATCCAACAATTTTATTAAACACGACAATACCAACATAACAGATAATTTCAAAACTTTCAACAACCTAATTTTATACAAAATTGATACATACGGATATTTAATATAAATAAAAATTTATTGACAAAAATCTTAACAAACCAAACGTTTCCACCAATCAGTGGCATTTCGTATGCCTCCGCAAAGACATTACAATCTGGAAATAACATACGACCATACCATTATTTCAAAATGTAGGACCGTCATCCTACTACGCGTCTAAAGAATTAAATACCAATAAAACACTAGACATGGACCCGAATTATTCAGATCACTCAAACGACACTTTTACGAACAAGATTTAAATGTACAATCCTCAGACGAAGTGATGTGATGAAAACCCGTCAATTATCGCGAACGCGAACGAAATTCCGCAATCGACTGACCGAGATAATCGAGAAGAAATAAGCAACGAAACTATTCATACAAGCGTAGAAAACCCAATGCTAGAAATACTTATTTCCGAAAATTCTTTAAATTTGTTTAATAACCAACTGCAGCTTCACCTTGTTTTTCATTCACCCAATAAGCCAAAAATAAAATACATATTTCCCAACAGAAAACGATCAATAGTTCAAATCATTCGATAACGTAAAAGATGACACTATTAAATTATTTAAAGAATACATAAAACCAAATATTCAACACGGCGTCTGGCTATCTGATGAAAAATATATTCCTGACATTTTAACCGCACTACAAAATAAATTTAAAAACTCATCATACAAGTTAACCCTCTGTAATCACAACTCGACGACGTAATCGACACTGAACCACGAGATGATATTTCAACCCTTACCGAGACCGCTCATTACGTGCTATCGATTTTATTTTTTAATACGCATTAATTTTAATAGACTTTTCCGACTTCATAAAAATAAATAGACTGTACGATTTAAAAAAGAGATGAACAAAATATTCCTCTCATTAACACGCATAAAAAATGCTATCTATCGCCCTCTCGCTTACACACGTTGCCTATCACAGCATCTTATCACTATACGATATTATTAACATAATATAGACACTCAAAATTTTACATTAAGTAAACAAACAAATTATTAGCGATCAAACACAAAATTATATATTAATCGAAACGGGATTATATTACGTAGCCGACACGATAATATTTATCTAGAATTCCCCGTACATACTTCTATTATCAGTCCTGCAATAACCAACCTATCGCAATTCCTCCAAAATCTTTCTTCGCTGTGAATGCAATATCGTATTAATATCTAAAAGATGGTGGGATTCCTGAATACTAATATTAAACTACTATACTCGTATCAAACCACCCAGAAGAGTCTCAGAAAAATATCCAAGTCGAAATGAAGAAATACACTTGCTAGGCTTTTCTGTTCAGCATAAATAAAAGGCCAGCATATGACGAGGGAGGTATTATGAACATATCAAATTACATTTTGAAGGACGAAAGCAGGTAGGCTTTCGTACCAAGAAAGATTTACTGCCCGCGCACCCACTCACCACATCCTGGTTAAAACGGATACAAAGAACTCATTTCATTAAATTCAAGAACGTCCCATTGCAAACTTAAATATTCAAATATGCAGAGAAGATTTACTGGCCTTCCACGTAGAACAAAGCGTTCCTTTCATAAAACTAAAGTGCATTCCAACTCCACACATCGTAAGATATAAAAGCCGTCCTTAACAAGCTTAGGTTTATTATTATACAAAACTTTGTTAAGTTAACACCTTTGTATTTAGCTTTTCAATAAATATATATATACATATAAAACATTTTTATTTTTTTTTAAACTTTTTTTTTTCGGTATTTTTGTATACTTCTCGCTTTATATTTGACTATTACAGTTATATCGTGACATAGTAAGATATCCGTCTTGAATCTCACAGCTCTTACGCGCAAGAAGCACCTCTTACGCATAAAGCAGCATGCGTGTAAGAGTTGTGGGATTTTTTTCGCATTGTAAGGCGCCTGCCAGGTTTTGTGCGAGAAATTTTTTTTTTCAGAATTTTGTATACCCGACGCTCCGACTTTGAGGATTATAGTTATATTACGACATAGTTAGGTATCTGTCTCAAAAATTACAAACACCTACTAGCTTCAGGCATGTAATAGTTGTGAGATTCTTTATTTATTTACATCGTAAGGCGTCTGCCAAGTTTTGTGCAAAAAAAAATGTTTTCAGTATTTGTATACCCGTCGCTCTGAATTTGATTATTACAGTTATATTACGACATAGTAGGGTATCTGCCGGAAAAATTACAAGCACCTAGCTTCACGCGTATAAGAGTTGCGAGATTTTTTATTCACATCGTAAAACGTCTACCAGATTTTGTACAAGAAAATTTTTTTTTTTCGTATTCGTATACCCGTCGCTCTGAATTTGACTATTACAGTTGTATTGTGACATAGTAAGGTTTCGGCCTGAATTACAAGCACCTCAACGTATGGAAGTAAACAAAACGAAGAAATAAAACAGAATGCCGAACAAATTCTGAAACTCAAATCTGAACTATATAAATATCGCAAGAGAAACTTAAAAACCATCTTATACGCAACTCAAAAATATCACAAATGGCTGACAGTCCAGCGACGTAAAGTGAAAAAATGGTGAGAAAAGCATTATTTGGGCATATCATTGAACAAATAACATTAATTGATAATTCAAGTTTGGACATACATAATAAAGATCTGTTTCCAGAAAAAGAAACGACCAGGTAGTAAAATTAAAATAAACGAAAATATCCAGTTGAGCAAAGGAGGACAAATTAAAAAAGCTGTGACCGAAAAGAAAATTAAAGAGAGATACGACAGGAAATCAGGTGATTGTCTGTATATAATTTGTGGAGCTGTACCTGAAGAAAATACAAACTTACGAGATTGGATCCAGTGTATGAAAGCACATAGACTGTATCAAAACCGATCCTAATTCGTTCACGTGTTCGGAATGTTTGCCGGTTAATGATTGTAAACAGTGAAAATAGGCTTAATACCTTTTGATTTTAGATTGATAATATTAGGTTTTTGTAATTTTTATAACTTTGTTGCCACATTTGAGTAGTTAATATTGTTACAAAAGTGTTCTGATTTGAACAAATATTTTTGATTTGAACTTTGTTGATCTCTTTTCCCAGATATTATTTTCTTCGCAACTACGATTATTGAATAAATTTTTTTATTGGTTTTAGTATCTCTGTGTGTCTTGTATGGAATATGGTAGAAAAGAGTAGTATCTTTGTCTGTCCTGTAATATGGTGAAATATGCGGTGGTATTATGGTAATCAATCATTAATAAATCGGTATATTTAGTTTGAATATGAAATCGTGCGCTAATTAAAATGTTTCTAGTTTTCAGCTTGTTCCAATTATTTTAATTTAGTGGCAGTGAATAAATCACAATAATTTTGGGCCCAAGAGGAATTTAATTTTAAAGTCTGTAAAAACATATACTGGTGCAAAAAATAAAGCTAAACGGTTCAGATTCGTTGTAAATATTATGTTTTGGAAAAAATACTGTGTAGAGCGGCAGAATTTAATTTGAATTATATGGTATAAAAGTGAGACAAATGAATGTAGTAAAAATCAGACGAAGCATAAAGACAAATTATTTCTGATAATAATAAGGCGGGGGGGGGTGTAATGGTGTAATGATTTGTTTTTTTTTGTGGCAGAGCATTGACAACTTTGTCGCGATTAGGTTTACGAGGGGCAAATATTAAAATAACGGTCCGAACGTGTAAAAATCTTGATTTTAAGAAGTCAGTATTAAAAAAAGCATCTCCCCATGTACGTAACTCTAAGGAGGAATAAAATATTTGCGGCCTAAATGTGAAAATATATGCAGTTTCTTGCAAAACTGTTTTTATTTTTCATCGTAGTCACCATCTAGCTCAATGCACTTCTTCCATTTTGTTTTCAAAACCATTATGTCACCTTTTTATTTACCGTAAATTTCTATATACTTAAATGTTTTTTAGATTGAGAAAGAGGTCGAAATATGGACGGTGTCAGATCAGGTAGTTGGGAGCCACAATTACAGAATTCAGTCATGGATTTAAAAGATAAGTGCACGCACCTTGTCCTGATGAAACAAAACTTTTTACCGTTCTTAACGATTTCTCGTCATGCAATCGACACAATAAAGAACAGTCTTAAAGGATTTTAATGGTACCTTCTGTAGGTAATCTAATCTATATTGATTTCCTTCGAGTTCTAGAAAACTGAGGCCAGTATCTTATTCCAGGAAATCACCTTGGTTTTTTTCGGGGCTGGTGATTCCAATGTTCTCCGTTCTTTTAATTGCTATTTTGACTCTAAAATATAGCCGTGAACCCGTGGTCTTTCGTCAATAACTTTAATCAGTTGCGCTAGTTCGTAAATATGTAGGTTTTCGTTCGACTGAATGGAGTCTCGGGCTCTAATTCGCAGGTGGCTTCGAAAATACTTGTTCATTGTAAATTAGACGATGCTCGGATGTCTCTAATTTCTAATCTGCGGTTTCCCATAATCGTATATTTTTCCAATGTTTTCTTCAGTGGTCGAAGTTACGGCTGTTCTGGCTACTCCATTTAAATTACTGTTCACTTTTTAGGTATAAAACTTGCTGGTTTGTGTCTTTAAAAAAAATTATAAATTTTGTTCCAAAGAATCCTGATTTCAACTTAATTCTTCTACTTAGTAATAATGCTATACTAATGCATACTCGACATTCTCTAGGTTTTCAATTTTAAGGTACAAATGTCAGTGAGACAAATATTGATGCCATTTTACTACACTTATACTAAGTCTGAGTGAGACGGATAGTTACGCCATTTTACCGAGTGTGAGTGAAACGGGTAGTGACACCTCTGTCACAAAGTGTGAGTAAGACGGATAGGGTCTTCATTTTGCCCAGTGTGAGTAAGACAAATAGCGGCGCCACCCTAGCCGGGTAGTGGCCCACGCGCGCTCGCTGCGGTATTGCAGTATGTTATGCTCCTCGTTTACAGTGCCTTTATTTGTGTTCCTCTCGTGCTTTAAATTTTGGCTAAAGTGTATTGGACTTGATTGCGTTGTGACTTGGAATTGTGGTGATATTCACACGTTGTATACAATCACGCTTTCAACAACTGACATGTAATTTCCGAAGAAAGCTAGGTTCGTTAAAAACGGCCAGATAACAATTCCAAGTCATAACAGGTTTATATATGGTATTTTGAAAGACAAAAATAATGTTAATATTTGCAAATTGTTTAAAAAAAAATTGTATGTACTCTTAAACGTTTAAATTTATATATGTACCTTTGTGTATAAGAAACCCTAGTACTTAATATATTTATTTTATTTGCTACAATGAAAGATTTCTATAGACTCATTGATCAACGTCCCGGTTGGCAAACTCGAGTAAACGCTTCGTCTTATTTAGACTATGTAAATGTGTGTAGTTCAGTGTACTATCTGTGCTATACATCTATACTGAAATCTTGTAGTGTATCTCTATTTGTACTTAACGTGTTGCATTTTATTGAGGCAAACTGGAAGGAAACGCGATAGCGTTTCTGATCACTTTCGCATGTACATAGAGGAACATGATTGCACTCGCCGCCATAAACGAGAGGTGCCGATGAGGTATGAAAATTGGTCCCGTGTAGATTATTTTGTTTTAATTATTTTACTTTACAATAAAACAAAATAATGTTTATTTTACAAAATAACACTCATTTTATTTATAACGGAGTTCATATACGGCCAATCTTATAGTATTGGGTACCAAGTCGTAATATTTTTGAATAATAATTCCAAATTTTTATTGTAGTTGATATTTTTTTGTTACTATTTAAAAATTGACTGCAAAATCGGACAATGTTATGCAATTTTAGGTGGTTTTGTAGTGACCGGTGGAGATGCACAATGCAGGTGATGAGCTATTAGGTACAGGTAGGATATTTATTTGCACAGGGGAGATATGTTTTGTTACGTTTAGCTTAAAATAAAACTACAATATACGAACATCAAGGAAATTACATTTTTATTGTCAATCCGAACTCCATTTTAACATTAATTAGCATAGGTTAAATGGTTATTTTAAATGAATATCTCGAAATTTAACGTTACAGTTGAAGAATATCCCAAAAATGGCACATTCACTTAACTTATAATCAACCAACTTGTATAGAGATTTAAAATAATTAACTTATAAGCCAAAGAACCTTCAAAACAATCATATTAGTATCAAAATACAATGCAGTAATCATTAACAGATTAATGCTGTTCGAATATATCAACTGGTGTTTTAAATGTATACAAAATGCGCAAGTCCCTTAATTTTATACTTGGCGTAGGAAGTATATTGATCTAATGTGATGAATGGAGACGTCAGCCTCGTTTAATTTTGTTATCTTATATGTGTTATCAGTAAGTTTAAAAAACGCCACCTTAATTTTTTGTGGTCTTGATTATGATAAAGTATAGGTTATGCTCAGCAAAACATTGTAATATTTGAACAAAGGAACAAAATTTGCCCTAAGTGCATTGCTAAGAAACGAAGTGAAGAAGCAAACGGTATGTGTTGCGCTGGAGGCAAAGTGAACAAAATTTACCCTAATATACAGGAATCACCACAACCAATGAAAGATATTTTGTCAGGCGTCATCCATTATCTGCGCATTTTTAATTAACATACGCAGGTATAATACACTATTTCAGATGACGTCATTCGGTGTTAAAGAAATTCGCGAAATAAACTTTATGCCTACATTTAAGGTAGAAGGGCAGGTGTACCATTTGCTTGGTAGTCTCCTCTCACCTTCAGGTCAAAGTACGCAGTTTCTACGAATTCTGATGCTGATCAATTATCGTTGTGATCTAATATTGCTCTCAACCTAAAATATATATTTAATCAATGAGTTGCAATCTGCATTGAATCGCCATAAAATATACGTTTGCAGTTTCAAATATAACTTAGAGCATAACCTTTCATTAGACGACTTAAAATTAATAATTCGCGCCTATTCCATTTCATAATATCAACATCAAGGCAGATACAATTCACCAACAGTAAACGAAGTTCCAGTCTTATTAGTCGACGAAGTCAAAGTACCTAGGGATATAATGAACCATTGTAAAAATGGGTAACTAAAAAGAGTATCTGAATTACATCATGCTTACGATCCTTTGCAATACCCTTTAATGTTTGTAAAAGGCGAAGATGGTTATTATTTGACAATCCCTCAACATAATTCTGCAAGAAATAAAACTATTTTATGTATGCGTATAGGGTGATGATCAGAGCTGACTGTTTGAATCCCTTATATTATTACAGATATTTGTTTAATCAATATTGTGTCGACATGATGGCGACACAATGACGGCGATATGTAAAAATCAACAACAACTGAGAGCTGACGACTATACATCTACGAGATGCTTAAATCAGTATGCTAATGCGAACCCTGCAAATATTGGACAACACGTCATCTTGCCTTCAACTTTCACGGGATCCTCGCATTATATGCACGAAAATATTCAGGACGCTATGACGTACGTCCGAAACTACGGGAGATCTGATTTATTTGTACATTTACTTGAAACCCGGAATGGCCAAATATTAAGGAAGTGCTAATACGTGGCCAGCGATCATTTGATCGTCATGACACAATTTCAAGGGTATTCCATTTAAAGACGAAGAAAATTATCAAGTTATTCACAAAAGATGAGATTTTCAGTAAAGTCAAATGCAATATGTTCAGTATTGAGTGGCAAAAACGCGAATTACCAAACTGTCATATATTGTTTTGGTTGGAAAGAAAAATACAATAAGATGAAATTGAGAGTGTAATAGTTTTTGAATTACCGGATAAAGGTGACTATCCAGTATTATTCGATATCATGACCAAAATATGGTGCACGGACTTTGCGGAGATAAAAATATAAAATCACGAGAAACGGTATTTGTTCAAAAAATAACCTCGGGTATTTCGTCAAGGACACGCAGACCGGAGAGGATGGGTATCCAGTATATCGTCGTCTTGACGCTGAAAATGGAGGTCGGAGTGCTACATTGAACATCAGAGGAAGAACTGTTACTATAGACAATAAGTGGATTGTTCCGTATTCCCAAATATTGTGTCGATCATTTAACGCCCACATAAACGTGGAATACTACAATATTCAGTTCAGGCGATCAAATTTATATGTAAATATTTTAATAAAAGATCGAAATAAACTTCGTTCAGTCTTGCTTGTAAAGTACGAAGGAAAACCAATTAGTTGCAATCATTTTTTCAACTAATTGTAAGTAATTGTGTAGAGAACTTAATCCAAGAACCATATGATTCGAATATAACGAATTGCAGTGTATCTCGATCGACACTGTTCTATTGGGTCATTGGATCTTTGGGTGGATCCGATGATTCTTTTTACTGACTTAGATTCAGTGAGTTATTTGACTTAGATGAGTCTTGTTGTTACATCTGACTTCAATTTAAAACTAGATGATGGATAATTAATTTTTGCAATGCCGTCTATTTATTGGCTGTCTGGTGTGACTTCTAGAAAATAAGATGCATTATCAATAAATAAACCACATTCCTTAATGTTGATATATAATTGTATTGCTAATTCTGCGAGTGCGGTATATTCATTGTTTAAGTACACAATACTGTGTTTTGGCGCGAAATGACGGTTCTGACGATGACGGAGCTCTTATATAGGTACACATCAATTTCCTGCCCGAAAATTGTATGCATTATGAATAATTGCTTATAAAGTTTAGCTGACATGCTAAGAAAAAGACGATGAAATACTAAGATAAAGACATGCTAAGAAAAAGACCATGAACCTCACAAAAATGGTTTTTCTTGCGAAGACGACACCTATAATATGTATTGTTCCCAATGTTTACCCCGATGTCCAAGAGGTCGGTATTCCAAGGACTATACTTTAGATCAGCTATACCCGCCGGGCTTTTATCATTGGCCCATCTGAAGTTGCAAATTTATTGTGAACTATTTTAAATTTCGCTCCCATCAGTGAACGAGTGATTTGGAACGGGAATGTGAGCCGACCGCTGACAGCGATTTTGGCGTTATTCGGAACGCAGCCTTTTATTAGTAATCTGTGGTTGAACGAGCGCGATAGCGCGCGGGGAATCCCCTCCCATGAACCTGTGGGTGTCGATTTGTTTGCCAGTCGTAACTTGTTTTAAAGCTAATTTTTCACCCAGTAATTGCAGTTAATTGTGTTCTTTAGTGTAAAATTATTGTTTTATTGTCAAAATAATGTCAGGAGTGTCTTCTAAATATAAAAGAAAAATATCTGGCGAAAATAGATTGTTTCAAGATGAGTGGGAAACGGATTATTTTATTGTGCCAAACAAAAACAATGCAGCTACTTGTTTGATAGGTCGTGAAAGTATTATATTGAAGAAATACAATATTTCGCGTCATTTTACCACAAAACATAAATCTTTCGACGAAACGTTTCCTCGTGGATCGTCCTTGAGAAATGAGAAATTAAGTTTTTTTAAGAGATCATTGCATCATTTAACAAAATCATTTAACAAAATGTTGTCAGTGGTATTATCACAAGACTCCGCGGTAACTAAGGCAACATACGAAATTTGTTACATTCTTAGTAAGTATAAGAAACCATTTACTGATGCAGAAATTGTTAAGGAATGCTTTGTTAGTGATGCCAATATACTTTTTGATAAATACAGTAATAAAAAGCAAATACTGTCTGATATAAAAAAACTACAACTCTCAGATTCAACATGTATGAGTCGTATTGAAGACATTTCTAAATTTATTCGCGATGATATATTAGATAACCTAAGAAATTGCAAGTTTTTTAGCTTGGCATTCGATTCCAGTACCGACATTTCAGCAACATCACAATGCGCGGTGTTTGTTAGATATTGTACAGAAAACAATGTAATACAGGATGTTTTTTTGCAATTACTACCAATGAAAGGTTAAACCCGAGGCTCAGACTACCTTGAGACTATTTGCAATTTTTTAGAGCAGAATGAAATTGATTTACGAAAAATTGTATGTCTGTGTACATATGTGTATGGTTGTCCTTCAATGACTGGACCAAAAATGGGATTTATTATGTTATTTAAACAAATATAATTTAACTAATTTAATTACATTTCATTGCATTATCGATCAAGAGAACTTAGCGGCGCGAATTGTAAATCCAGATATGGAAGCAGTAATGAAGACAGTTATCAATATTGTCAATTATATACGAGCAAGAGAATTGAACCACAGAAAATTTAAAAGCCTACTGGAAGAACTGGGAAATGAATATAAAGACATCCTTTTACATACCTCGGTGCGATGGCTTAGTAGAGGAAAAGTTTTGGAAAGGTTTTTTTTCTTTACGCCATGAAATAATTCTGTTTTAGAGTAATATAGTGTATTCTGAATTACAAAATAATGAATGGTGGTGTATTTTAGCCTTTTTAAGTGACATTACGGAAAAACTCAATAATCTCAATCGGAGTTTACAAGGTGAAAATAATATAGTCTCCAATATGGAAAATAAAGTGTTTGCATTTGAGGAAAAGCTTAAACATTTATCATAAAGAAATACAAAACCAAAACCTGCAAAATTTTCCAACAATGATAAAAACTTTGAAGGATGCAACCAACATTTCGGAAAAAAACTGCTCCATAATTTTAAATTATATAAATGCACTATTAAACGAATTTCAAAAAAGGTTTCAAGATCTAAGAAAAATAAAAAAACAGTTTGTTACTTATCGACTATCTCACAGTTGGCTTCAGTTTTAAATTGTAATTACTCAGAGTTGTTTGATGAATTCATCGATTTTAAAAACGACACCAATCTATAAATTCATTTTAAAGAAAAAAGGGTAAACAAAGAATATGTGGAATTTTGGAGTATTGTTTCCCAACAATATAAAGGCGTTCAAAGATGTGCCCAAACCCCACTAACATTCTTTGGGTCTACGTATGTGTGCGAATCTTCTTTTTCATGAAATACACAAAGAATGTTTACAGAAACAAACTTACAGATTCTCATCTAGATGATGTAATAAGGATAGCATGTAGCGACAAACCAGATATTGATAAAGTTTTGGAAAAGTGTTCACAATATCAAAAATCGCTTTAAAACATTATAAACATCTATGTTAAAACTTATTTTTTCAGTAATAACTTAAATACGCGGATTCTATTATAAATCACTATTTTTCTCAAATATGAAATAAGACACAAACTTAATTATTTTTACGTATCATCCCATTTAGATGTTTAATGTAATAAAGAAATAACTTTTAATTTTTTTCTTAGACAATTTGTTAGAATTTTTTTTTTTCAAATTACCCCTATGTTTCTAAGTTTGACCAGAATATTTCAATATTTGACCAGTTGATGTTCCAGTGGTTGACCATGTAAATAAAACTACATATTACTTAGAAAATTATGTTTATATTGCAGCAATATATGTATATAACATATTATTACATAGTAACATCAAAACAGTCTCATAAGTTTTTATTTTAAGCAAAAGTTTAGAGGTTTTCTATTAAAGCATGAACTTAGCTTTTAAGTCTTTGGATATTTAGGAACATTAAATAACATATATCTACCTATATTATTATAAAAAGTATATCATAAGATCAGAACAGTCTCATAAAAATCTTCATTTCAATTAAACTTAAAGTATATATTTTATGTATCTAATCAACTTAGTTTTATTAATTATCTTTGGAGGGTCTTAGGTAATCATACTTTTAAATGATCAATATAACTATTCAAGGTTTTGGCAAATATTTTGCCATTTTTTCAATTTTGTAAAATCCTCTTGCATTTACAACACAAGGAGGCTTTATGACCTCAATTATATCTTCGTTCTTGTACCATATGGCATCCGGTTTATCAGGCCATTTAAATGTGTTTGGCGTGGAAAGCACCATGACACTCACCTTTTTATAATCACTCTCGCTTAGTTTTATGACTCCAGGAAAATATTCTCCTTCATATTTTACGATTACATACTTTCCTACTTCGTACTTATCCTTCCGCTTCTTAGTAGATTTATTACTACGTTCAGCAACTTTAGAAAGTACTTCTTCATCTTCGGAGTCGCTAGAATAAATAACAGTTTTGCGTTTTTTGGCTAATTTTTGTTTAGGTTTTTGACTTTTTTTTATCTTCAGCTTTTGATTCTTTTCAGCCCGGGCTAACTTCTTTTCTTCCTTATCTTGCTTTTCTGTCTTTAGTTTCCTAGTATTTTATCCACTCTTGAGACGATATAGCATCAGGAAACTTTGTTTTGCTCTTTTTTTTGAAGCATTTCATTGGCGACTCAGTAGGCCACACAGTAGCAATTTTCACTGGAGCTGTCGGCTTGGTAGATGTTTTTTGTGGAGTTTTATTACCACTCGGAATGTTTATTTGAAGATCTGAAGCATTTTCTAAAGGTTGATTCCCTGAAACCTCATCTTCAGATTTACTTTGCTCGTCAAGAGGTTCAGCACCAACAGGGATATTTTCTAGATCATAATCAATGATTCCAGGCATTTCATCAGTTGACTCTGACTGTTGCTGTTCCAGAGAGTTTTTTGTAACTGGATCAATCAAACAAGGTTCGGAGTCGTGCTGATTATCATCAGGAATTAGGTTCTCAACTGACTTAAGGATTGGGTTAGAGATATTGTTTTGCCCTTCCATTTGACCGTTTTTTTCTTGATTTGTATTGGGACAGTCCATAGGCTTGACAAATGGACTTGGGTCAACATTTTCTAGATCATGCATTTCAAATTCTCCCCGTTCTGGCTCTTCAGATTCATGTTCGTTGAGAGCATTTGCCACAGAAGTAGAAGATTCAAACTCAATATCAGCTGGTCGTCCTGAAAGCACTTGATTTTTAAGTTTTCGCCACACGTAAAACAATTCTTTGGCAGATATATCTCCTTGTGCTCGAAACTCCTGTGACCTTCCTTTGCGCATTATCTGACTCCACATACAAAAGGTGCTCAGGACCCACTTCCACAGGCTTGTTAGGAGCTTCATGCCTGGTTTTGTAGTTAATGCATCGACTGTAGTCAATAGCGTTAGCGTCAAATGGGTATAGACCACATTTACGAAATCCATTGCTTATTGTTGAAGCTGTGGCTGATTCGAACGCTTCTTCCAGCAAAGGCGCAAACAAAGTTCGTGTTAATACTCTTATGCCTGTTTTGAGTTTGTATTGTTGGACTACAGATCTCCAATTGTTTTTTAAAGGTCTGAAAACGGAGACATCAGCTGGTTGTAAAATGTGTGTCGAGTTAGGGTACAATGCGTACAATATTATGCCGTTTTCCTTGCAAAGTTTTGAAACCTCAGCGCTGACGTGGGACCGGTGACCATCCACTAGCAACAAAACAGGGAACTTAGTCCCGTCTCTGTGCAAAGCAGGAAGCACTGTGTTAGCTACGTATCCATGAAACACTTGCAAGTCATCCATCCATTTTTTGATTTACCCACTGACCAGTCTTTGTTAATGTTTGCTGCTACATGCCGAGGTATTCTTTCATATGGGTAAACTATAGATGGTGGCAAGACTTTTCCTGAAGCTGCAAATGTCCCCAAAACTGTTATACTCTCTTTTGAGTTTTCTGATATACCATAAAGGTTTTTCATGCCTGTGGTCAACCATTGGTTACAAGAAAGTAAAGAAAAAAATAAATATACACAATCAAATTACTAATCAAACACAACTTATTTTCGTTAAACTTTTGAAAAAGTGTATATTTTCAATAATTTCATTTTGGTCAATTATTGAAAATATACACTATTTCGTATGTCAATAGTTGACCAGCACGAAATAGTAATTAAATTATGAAAAATTACATCACAAACACGATCTACACACATCTTTCTACATTTTAAACATAATTTTTGCTTATAGCACAAACATTGAACACAGATTTAAGTGAATTTAAAAAAAACATACCTGACACGAGCTCCTTACTGCAGACTGAAAAAAATGGCGACTGTTTGCGTATCTCTCACAAAACTCACAAAATGGAGGTTCGATGTAGTGACAGCTGTCCTTGAACGCGATTGGTCGTTCACTCAATAGTGCCAACATAATTGAGAATACCATAGGCAATGACCCGTCAATTAGAAAACTTAATATTGGCGCTTAAATTCAAAATTGGTCAATTACCCATGCATGGTCAATTATACCCACCGTCACCCTAGTTAACTTATAATTACGTTATAATTAAGACCTAATTTTTTTTTGCTTGTGGCCCTTAACACCATGACTAGAACGTGTTTGTGGCCCCTATAAAGGTTGAGTATGGCTGCTTTAGATAGTTAATACAATCGGTTAGTTGACTAAATTTGGGAAAATGGTTAATACTTTACCTTAATATCTATTTAACCCAAAAATAGGTATTTTTCCAAAAACCAAACAATTGCATTATGTATTATTCGTTTTAAAAAAACAATTTTAATTTACCTCGAAAACGCTCAAGACTGACATGGCGGATTGAATGATGTCATTCAAGACGCGTCTTGAATGACATCATGATATTCATGAACAAATCAAAACAATTGTGTCTGTATGACAGTGGCTTCTTTTGTTTAATTAAAAATGAATTCGTATTGTTATAAGTACTGTGTAATGCTCCAGTGTAAAAGAACAACTATTAAAACGATAAATAAATTATTTATATATATTCTAAACAATAAACAAATACGAAAAATGTGTAAAATGTTCATGGTTTGAGCAAATACAGTCATATAAACGAACAAATTAATATGACTCATACACAATCTATGTCTAAATCTAAAGTAATGCTGATGAATTTTGCAGTCACTATTATTACAAGTTTATGAATAAAATAATAATGAATGAGTTTATAAATATTTAATATAATAGATCAAATAGGATTAAATTCCAAAAAAATAGTATTGGCGTCATTTAAATTTAAGTTAATTAAGAGCTTAAGTTTAAAGTTTTCTTTCACCATTTGTACTATGTTTTCCGTTTGATATATTTATATTTACTTTGAACATGACCAAGTTTTATTTTAGAACTTTTCACAAATATTTCGTAATAAGAAACGCTCGTCAAGTTACGAAAAATCTCGTTCTGCGGTTTCTACGGTTTTTCGAGGGCGGCGAACGGCGATGAAAAGAAGAGATGTCACTTTTATACGTAGGTCTGAATAAACCAACTATGTATATCCACTTGTTAGTTAAGAAATTTATATTTATTTAGTGTTGCAGTTTTCATATTTATTTATTAACAGGTATGCTTTTTAATTTTTATTACAGTGACCTATTCTTCTGTCACTTTTGAATTTTTATAGAATTATATGAAACATATTTAATACGAAGCGTCTCTACATGGTGATCTATTTCAAATTTTCTAAAAGTTTGTTTCAGCTGGTCAGCATTCTATGCAACTGGCCAGCATTATTTGTTCAGAGTTTAAGCATTTATCGAATATATTTATCGGATATATTAGCAGTGTTAGTGACATACTCTTATATTTGTTTGTCTAGCGGGGAGTGCGTTATGCGGGTGCTGCGGCGAGCGGAGCGCCGCGGCGCTGGGCACGCTCGCGCGCGTTCAGCTGCAGGCGGCTGTTCGCGACGCCCTTAATAAGCTGGCAGACGTGCTGGGCGCGCGTGCCAAGCGTTTCGACGGTAAGTAATGTCTTTTATTGTATATATATTTGTAAATTTTTAGCAGTAAAACATAAAATTGTTCAAATATAATTTATATCGCTAATTTTCATTCATTTTTTATTTCTGATGACACATTGCTTCATCTGCCGCGTTTAATACAAGGCGATGGTTGAATAATGAAATAGGCGTATATATATATATATATATATATATACGTATATATATATATATATACATATATATACATATACATATATATATATATATATATATATATATATATATATATATATATATATATATATATATGTATATGTAATTATTCATTCGTTTATATTGGTTAAGTCATTATCGTAAATGCATAATAGTGTCAAACACTGGTGGTTTACGTACGTTTATCCTTGAGGATGTTATGTTTTTAATTTTCATAATTCATATAGAAAAGTTCACATATGTCATAATGAATTGCATTGATACATGTGCCCCCAATTACGGGCATAGTAAAATTAAAAAATGTAATTTTGTTTCAAGGTATAAGTACTTGTAAAATGAGGACAAAGAAGAAAATATTTTCTTTTAAATTTTCGAAATCTCTCCCCAAAAAATAGTGTAATTGAACTAAATTGTTTAATTTAATTGAAGGGTCCATATTAGGGTAAATTTACGTGTCAGCAAATAAGGGCAAATGTTCATTTATTTCGGATAGCTAAGCCGTGAAAACATAAACATTTCTTAAGTAAATCTAATTGAAACTCAACAATAAAAAAAATTTGTCATCGATCGTATTAAATAAAACCTACTTACTAAGTTAAATATATGAAAATCTCATATTATTTATTAATATGATTATAAAAACTTCAACAACATTCTGTTAACTAATCTCACAGATTTGTAATATTAAGAAGCAGATGATCCATAAATAATTGGACAATATCTAGCGAAAATCATAAAGACTGACAAATTTTTTCATTACTTGTAAAAGTTAGAGGGAGATCGCGTTTATTTCGTATGTTTTCTTAACTCGAAACTGTCACCACGCCCTAATTTGATATGTAACCGAGACACCATTTTGACAAGATGAATTGTCCACCTCGTAGAATTTTATGTGTAGTTTCTAAATTTACATAAATTAATTATATAAAAAGTATTCCAAAAAATAGATAAATGTCGTATTTATATGCGTGATAGCACTTCATACAGGAATTTGTCAGATATTACGTTTCGCGGGTACGTTACAATTTTGTAAGCATTTCAGGTTTGAAACATTAGGGAATTTTTAATATACACATCAGCCGCAAACACATTAGATTTACTTTTTTATCATAATGAAGTTATACATTTTTGTAAGTCGTTAACCTCTTTGTAGATACACAAGGGCGTGTAGTAAATTTTTAACGTAAATATAAAGTTATTAATTTTATACTTTTCTTGCCATTTGACAATATGTAAGAAACTTATTGATATTGATTATACCTTGTGAAATCATCTGAAAATATCGTATCTCACTACACCATGACGAATTATTTTAATAGGCTATTTGACTTGAATTTTTAAATTGTTTTATTTTGTATTATAAGCACACTACATTTATATTTCTAGGATATATGCCGTATTTTTTATATAAATCACTTTTAAAGTTTGAATTTTCGAACTGGCGCTAAAAACGCAATTTCTGTAATGGCGGCTAATGTGACGTCACAAACAATGTAAACAAACAGTACTGCCCGCTGAAGGGGATTATTATTTATGTTCATATTAAAATGGTGTATAAATAGTATGTTGTGACAAAATGTACAAATACGTCTATGAAAAGTGGACATAAAGTGTTCGTTTCAGTGCCAACAAATCTTAAAAGACGAAAAAAGTGGCTGCAATTAGCCCACAATTAAACAGCATTGTAGCTCACTCAAATGTTTTTATGTGTGAAGATCCTTTCGATATAAATAATATTTGTGTTTTAAACATTATTATCGATATCAATGTCAATAAACCAAAAGAATAAGAATATTAAATTTTGGTATGAATGCGTTTTAGTACCAATGATATTTTGACAATTGATAGTATTTATCTAAATTTAAATTTTTTATATGATATGAAAAAAATTACATTAAAAACGACATGTTTAAAAAATTCTGCAGCAGACGATTATTTATTATAAAAAAATCAATTTGAAAAATTTCATACTTGATGACTTTTGTTTGCGGGAGAATATGTTTTAACCTTTTTTCCAGTTAGTTCACTTTATTTTTTACCGCTAAGCATTTATTACACAATTAAAAGTATAATTTCTTACAAATTGTTAAGTATTTATAATATGAATGTAGTAAATTTAATTATCCAACTCGAATATTTACTTAATATGTCAATTTTAACAATAACATCTTGTTTATCCAACAACATTCTGGAAAAGTCTATTTGTCTATGATTTATGTTTGGAATAAAATTATAGTGCTGATATAGAAATTAGCATATGCATTGCAGGGGAATTAAATAACTTTTTTTATACATTAGTTATGACCGGAAGTTATTTTCATTAAATATGTCATTTGTAATGTATTTATTGTTATATAATGTAATAGGTAATGAATAACATATGCAATTAGTTCATATAATAAACCAATTATATTAAATGCAAAAGGTGATAGTTATAAATAAAAATAAAAAAAAAGAAAAAAGGACCAAAATTTAAAGATTTAAAAACTTATCTGCGACGTCATCTGATTTTTAACCAATAACAGGGCGTTTGCGATGCTGTTTAAATTTAAAAAAAAAATATTGTGATTTCTTTACGTTTTTTTAAATATAATATAAACTTATTTTTCTGAACGCTACGTTTATTTATACGTATGTGATATACTGAATGGAATACATACATATATATATATATATATATATATATATATATATATATATATATATATATATATATATATATATATATGTATGTATTCCATTCAGATATATATACATACATATATATGCATACGCATTTGCACACGCACGCGCGTGCACACACGCGGCCGCGGTCGCGCACTCACACACACACACACACACGCACGCACGCACGCACGCACGCACGCACGCACGCACGCGCGCTCACACACACACACTAAACTACGACAAGTCAAAATAAAGTCCACTTTCCCTCCCCTCGTCGCCGGCAACCAATTCCATAGATTCCTTACTACGATTATTTAAACTATTTATATTTATTAGCAACATAGAATAATGAATGTATTGGGAGTTATCTTGTTTTGTTTTAATAATCTAAGGTTACGAAAACTTTGAACTACGTTTAAATGAAATTGAAGTTTAGGTCAATATAAAAATATTTATACTGACATGGTGTCACCACTGCATTAAGACACGCCCCCTAAATATATTCAGGGGCGTCAAACATACATCAATTAATAACGATCCGCATCTTTAAATGATGCGGATTGTTATTAATTTATGTATGTTTGTGAAATTCAATATATAATTTCGATTAATTTTAATATTTTAAGTATTTTTGTGACTTTTCTATCAGACAAAGTAATATTGTATAGATAGGTAAGAAAACACTAAGTCAAGAAATACAAATTTATTAAAAACCATTTCAAGGAAAATTTTATAAAAAATTAGGAAGTTTTATATGTATAGTTGAGATAATTATAAAAACCAAACATATACATGTCACTCTGTCTTCATCTGTAATATTGTCACCTGTTAATAGATTATTATAAAATTGGTGGAAAAAGGCGGTATCAAATAATAATTGAAATGAAGTCTCTCTTTTTCACTTTCGATATAGGTAGCTGTGAATTACATCCGTGAGGTACAGAAAGAGTATAAAATTTTCCACGTGTCTAAATATGATTATATCAAAGTTATCGTCAGTTAGGTTTTTCTTACATTTGATTTTCCTTGACTCGTTAGCATCACTTCACAACATTACTTCACATATTGCAACTACTTCACATCATGCCACTTGAATACCAAACCATTATTTTTCTTCAAGACTAGTTGGTCATTGAAAACTTCGGAAAACTCATAAAAGTTCTCTTTCTTCATTTCATACACCTCAAATTTGTTCTTTTTCCCCGTGGATCTAACGAGTCATGGGATGGTATATTGGAATATCATTTTTTTTCTTTTGTTTTTCAATTAGGGCGTGGATTCACACTCCATATGTTTGTGCCCAGGAATTAAAAACTTTTGGTTTATAATCTGCACAGTGGTGGATTCCTCTATAAATTTGAAAAACATCGCTGACATATGAGAATTCTTGTTTTGACCACCGCAGGTATCGGAATAAAATGTTACAAATTTTACTGAAGAAGATAAATGATTTTTTAAAAAGTAATATAGACATGACTGCCTTCGTGCCACATATAGTGTTTGGATTTTCCTGAAGCACCGTCATAAATAGTAATATTGTACGTCCACATCTGCCTTTTATAAAGCACAAAAAACATTGCTGCAGGTAAACATTGCTGTAGGTCAAACGTATAACACGCCTTTTCTTCACATGTTTTGGTTTCTTCTTTGTCTATTTTTTTTCATATTATATGCCGTATCTGCACTGGATTGTTGCTCTTCCAGTTGAATTTTAAGCGCAGTTTTGTCAGAATCACTAACTGCTGTCTTTGTCTTTATTTTCATGTTCAATAAATCACATGTGTAACATGTATCCTATTGAGGTTTTTTTAAATAGAAAATATAAACTAGATTTCCTTTGCCTTGACAGTATAGGTCGTACATAATCCTAGGGTGGAGATGAGTTTGTAAATATTTCTTGTCGTTCGTACGTCGAGTGTAGTGGCTTTCGTACGATGGAAATGAAAGTATATGATTTTTGTCGCCTTCTATCTCTTCTGACGTCTTTGTATGTTGTGGTAAGTTGTGTCCTCTTGTAGGTAGTACAGTACGCATAAATCTTAGTTTCTGTCTAGAGTAGCACAAAACCATGCTCTACATATAGAAATTCAGCTACCAGTTATTTAAAAAAAATACTTATGTGTTACTTCACGTTTTTTCGGATGACCCAAATTTCTCGAACGAATAGTTTTTTTGGTGCACCATTTATGAGAGCTGCAATATAGGCAACTCTTTTATCGTAAGAGCCTAATCTCCATTATCCTTCAAAAAGTGAACTCCGAATTTCCGGACTCAATTTTTAAGGAACAGTTATTTCGGCATTCCTTCAACTCTAGCATTTTCCTAGCGGTTACTTTCTTGCCTTTCGCTGTTACAAATTCTTAACCGGTGTGAAGATATTCTTTTTTATTTTTTGAGCTTTCCTAGCAAATGGTTTCACAGTGCTTTCTGCATTGGAATGATTCGATGGAATTCCATCGGTATGAATATCAATGACTGAAGGTTGACCAATGGATACTGGCTATTTGACTTGATCTCTGGGTAAAGTCATCCAATTCCAAAAACGGCCTTTCTGATATGCTCGAAGTACAGTGGCTCACTTAGACGGATGAATAATCCGTTGGTCTTGATATTGGGCTTATTATATAAGATTATTTATTTTGCATTCTTCACTATCAGAATCCCCGTCTGGAACACAGGTTCTATCATTGTTACTAAAGTCGTCAAAAATGTCCATTATTTCTTGACCAATGGAGGATGCCGGTGAAGACTGCACTGAATCCCGATTCCTGATCTTGTGACGTATCAGGTAAATGCGTTAACTGACTCGTCTCTCTCAATACCATGTTTAACAACTCTTCTGCTTTCCATAACTGCACTTAGTTATTCACTTGCACACTGTTAACTGATAAGTGGCATTTGTTATTAAACGTGGTCTCATTATATAGGAATGTGTAATAATAATAATAATTGTTACGACGGCGCCATCTATAATAAACTGTGCGTACTTTTACGAACGTACCGGCAATCTGTCATTGCGTTTTGATATATACTCTGTGGCATAAAAATGTACATGTAATTAAAAATGTGAAATTCTAATACGAAATAAAACAATTAATATTATTATTCAAGTACGATATTTATTGGTGCATTCCTCATTAAATACATAACAAATCTGGCGACGAGGAAGAAAAATGTCGGAACAGCAATTGACGCAAGTTCTTGCGCAGATGTTGGAAACCATGCGTGGAATGCAAATACAACAAGCCAATCTCCAAATGGCTTTACAAAACCAAGGAAATCAAGTAAAATCTGTAAGCGGCATTCAATTACAACCGTATGATGAAATAAATGAATCGTTCTCGAGCTATTTACAAAGGTTGCAAAATTATGTAACCTTAAAAGGCGTGAATGAGACAAGAGTAAAGATCCAGATATTTTTAAACTGCATCGGACCTAAGTACTATCAGGTACTAAAGAACATTACAGCACCAAATACCCCCGAATCCAAATCTTTCGAAGAGCTAATTAAAATACTGGGAGACCACATTTCACCGGAGCCAGGGGAAGTGGCACAACAACATAAATTCTGTCTCAGGCAGCAGCATGAACACGAAAGTATTGCTAATTACATGGTTGGGTTGAAGGAAATAGGAGGAAAATGCAACTTTATATGTAACCACTGTAAACAAACAACATTCGATACTCACCTGAGAGTGCAATTTATACGAGGGCTGCGGAACACTGAAATCAAAGAACGATTACTACAAGAGCCACCTACTACAAAATTTGATGATATTGTGAAAATTGCTATGGCCATAGAAACATCAAAATGTGAAACAAAAGAAATGGGCCAAGAATTTACTACAAACGTAAATAAAATTTCAATAAATAAGAAGAATAAAGCTACATCAAGTTCATACACTACGAATAAAGGTGATAATACTACACAGACATACAATACTACACCCAGAAAAAACAATCCCTACCACTACGGCTATGAGACTGGTACATTATGCAAACTTTTTGGCGGGATTCAACTATGAAATTAAACTCAGAAAAACAACAGAACACGCAAATGCAGACTATTTATCAAGAAATAGTATCCCTACTCATGCAACTTTAGAGAAACTCACTGATGATGACGCATTCTACATAAATCAGATTACAGAGATGCCAGTGACACGGCAGGAAATAAAGAAAGCTACAGTGAAGGACCCAGAACTACAAAAATTGTATATTGATATTCAATCAGGCAAGGAAGATTTAAAAACAATACATGAGTATTCACTACAGGACGGATGCATTTTTTATGGCATTAGGATTGTCATACCAAAAACTCTCCAATCTAAAATATTGGAAGAGCTACATATGGCACACACAGGAATTGTGAAAATGAAAGCATTGGCAAGAAGTTATGTATGGTGGAAGAATATTGATACAGATATTGAGAATATGGTCAAACAATGTAAATCATGCTGTTTGATGCAGAAGAACCCTACTAAGGTACCTACTCATGCCTGGGAGTACCCAAAGGAACCATGGAGCCGTATACATATTGATTACGCTGGGCCTTTCATGAATCAATATTTCTTAATAGTTGTGGATGCATATACTAAGTGGTTAGAAGTAATACCTACTCCATCTATTACAGCTACAGCAACAATTAATATTTTAAAGAAGATATACTCAACATTTGGCTTACCGATAACTCAAGTCTCAGATAATGGCAGACAATTCAAATCAGAGGAAATGCAGATATTTTTAAAAGAAAATGGAATCCAAGCAAAATTCACTGCACCGTTTCATCCATCAACAAATGGCCAAGCAGAAAGATATGTACAGACACTCAAAAATAAATTAAAAGCAATGGCTAAGGAAGAAGGAACAATACAAGAAAAATTACAGAAATTTTTAACTATGTACAGGAAAACGCCAAACAATACCACAGGAATTAGTCCAGCTGAGATGATGTTTAAGAGAATATACAGGACACGGATTGATTTAGTTAAGAGAAAAACAGAGATTGGTGGAAATAACAGTAATGAGAACCAAATAGTAAACAAAGAATTCGAGAGAGGGGATAGAGTGCAGATAAGAATGTATGATGGTAACAAGTGGAACTTTGGGAGGATATTAAGAAGAACAGGGAAGTTACATTATGAAGTGGAAGCTAATGGAAGAAAGCATCACCGACATGTGGATCAAATAATTAGTACAGCAGGGTCGACAGCAGTTCAGGACATCACTAATGTCCTGATACCACAGGTGAAAGAGGCGAACTCCACAACTTGCCCTACTAAGACAGCAGAGGCACAGGTGACTGGCAATGACCAGGGAGCAGAAGAAAGGAAGGAGGTGATGCCTGTCCTAGAAACTATACCAGTCGTTGTTGATACCAGTCGAGCGGAAACCCAAGAACTACAACCGACAGAGCAACGATCACCACCACCATCGATACCGGCACAACCTGTGGTGCCCCGTAGAAGCACAAGGATTGGAAGACCACCAAATAGGTTGAACTTGTAATTTAATAACTCGGTAGAGAGTGTTACGACGGCGCCATCTATAATAAACTGTGCGTACTTTTACGAACGTACCGGCAATCTGTCATTGCGTTTTGATATATACTCTGTGGCATAAAAATGTACATGTAATTAAAAATGTGAAATTCTAATACGAAATAAAACAATTAATATTATTATTCAAGTACGATATTTATTGGTGCATTCCTCATTAAATACATAACAATAATTAAACAGGTTCAAAAGGAAATTGAACTTAGTAATGAACAATACTAATAACCCTATTATAGTATTATTCTACGAATTCGGGAATCGCACTAGATAAGAATCGGAATGTCTTTACACTACTTGTCGATCATAAATCTTCTTGTAATAATATATTTTAAAATTGAGGCGCTGACTTATGCCGTTTATACCAACTAAATCATCATTCATCATTCGAACGGTACAAAAGTCATAGGTCGACTTTGTACTTTTCTAGCGCCCCCCTATTCAATTATTTTCGAGTTGGTACCTTTTAACCACTACTCTAAAATTATTATGCAAGTGCATTGACTTATGTCTTTTGTACCAATCAGGAGAGAAAAAAATTACGGAGTGTTCTGTATATAATTGCAAAACAGCCATTTTGGGACTTGTGACCTTTGTACCGCCACAGAATTCTCATCAGATGTAAGAAATTCCGTAGAATTCTGTTGTTCCATCCCCAGTTCTATTGTTCCATAGAATTTTCATCAGATGTAAGAAATGTAAATGAAACAAATGATACATTATAATAATTGTATTACTTATATTGAAGCAAATGTTCTAACTGCCCACCACCGGCATTAATACATGATCGTGTATATCGTCGTAATCGGTCTGCATACTCCTTATTGAGGTATTTTCACACTGGATGGCCATAATGAACAGGGCAACCATTGTTTTGGTACTATATTAGATGAAACATGTTTAGTGGCATCATATATTAGATGAAACATGTTTAGTGGCAACATGTTTAGTGGCACATCTTTTGAAGAAAATCTCCGGCAATTCAAATGGTGCAATATCTTGACCGTTTAATATTCCAGTCCATCGGTTCACTTTAAATTGGTACTGTGATTTGTCTTTCCTTATGAATGCGTTTTATTACGGGTGCGGATTCTCGATACTCCAATAATGCAAATTGTGCAGATTTAAGTACCCGTCTCTTTTGCATGTTGTTTGATCGGTCCGTAAAATTCTGTTTAAGAATTGTAAATCGTCAATGTTTTTTTACAGCATTCTTCCGCAAACTTCGATCCGTTTGGGATAGTTATCGGGTTACAAACTCTATAAACGTTGTACGTGGTGCGGGTGAATTCTGTGTATACTACTTTTTGGCACTCCTGATGTACACTACTTTTGCACTCCCAATGTACACTACTTTTTCACTCCCAATGTACACTACTTTTGCACTCCCAATGTACACTACTTTTGCCCTCCCAATGTGCACTCCCGTGTTTTCGTCTATGGCACGTATTGAAGTCAGTTTCAATTTCTCGTAAATCTCATCGTAGTCTACTCTGGGTCTTCCTGCATTTTTCAGGCGACCAGGTAAACGAGTCTCCGATAATATTTGGTGGACATTCACGAACACTCGATGATCCGGATAACGTTCAGCTTTTGAATATCTCTCACGATATAATATCCTTGCAGTACTAACGTTACATCTGCATTTTCCGTAGATCACGTGCACATGCACTTGATAGCGTATTCTAATGCGATATACGGAGACGGCATAGTGGAAAAAAAACATCGACCAACTCTTATCACACAACAGAAAATCAATTTTTAGAAAAGTCAGGACAGCTCAGTTTCCAAATCACAGGACACGGATTGTCCAAAATATACAAATCAAAAGTCGTTAGTACGAGAGTAATGTGAATAATGATATGGCATGTGTATGGATGGCATGATGTCAATTCTACTACCTGTCATAAAAAAGAATAAAAAATAATAGAAAACGGCGTCACTATCTGTCCTACTCTTACTTTCCTATATCATCACTATCTGTTTCACTCTTACTCTCCTATATCATCACTATCAGTCTTACCTCCACCTTAAATTAAACGGCGTCACTGTCTCTCTTACTCTTACTCCTAAGCATTGATGTCTGTCTCAGACTACATGAATCTGAAAATTGAATATTGCTAATGAGTATTTAACGACATTTTCACTGAGTAAAGATATCAATTTGAAATTGGCTCACGTTTAGTGAAAATTCAATTTTTTTAAAGCAATTGTATCATTTTGAAATCTTAATTAATTGCAACTACCATTCGAAATCTTAAATAGTTAGAATAATTTGCCATGGCAGTGCTGGTAAAAAAATTTCTTCCAATAATTTCAAGAATAAATTGAAACAAAAATATTTTTTGTGTTTAAAATATAGCAAAACCGGTTTTATTTAAGATTTATTTTCAAGTATCACTGTTATGGCAGGCAACCGTTACAAAAATTAAAATAATAATGTTTGGAAATTGGTCACGATAGTACGTAAAAATGTTGTAGAGATTGTCGTTTTCAACATTTTTCAATAAAATGCTTATATCATAAAAACAAAATGGCTTCGATTTTTTTTTCTGGTTAGTCATAAACTGGTTTATACTCTGTACCCCGCTTGAGGTTGAAATTTGGGGACTCTTTATGTAAGGCATTTTCAACTACGACAGTCTACGAGAGAGAAAATACCCTATTTTTTACAAAGTGTGAAAACTTTCATATTAACATTTCATAATTTAGCTTAAAATCTGTATATTTTATATGAATACTTTCTTAAACTTACAATAAATGTTATCCAATTTATTAATTTAAACCTCTAACTCTGAAGAAAACATTAAAAAATATTTGTCATTTAATCGTTTACGACCAGGCTGTTCTAACTTTTTACCATAGTGAGGCACAATTATAATTTTTTACAAAATTTAAACTTTTGTTATTTTATAAACTAGATGATTTAGTGAAAAAAAATTGTGCGTGTCAGTTCCAACGCGCGATTGGAATGGATAAAATAGATAACACTGTATATAAATATGAATATCAATATCATTAAATGTAGATGGAAAATTCTTTAATAAAAATTCTGACAGTATAATTATTTTCAAGTAAAACACAAATGAACAAGATCAAATTTATACAACAAAATTAAAAACATTAAAAGATAATTTAATCTTGTGGGATAGAAGGCACCAAATATTCACACATAATGATCACATCTTGATATAAGCGAACGATAGTAAACTATTTGTATCACATTCCGTCATTGCGTTTACGCCATAAGAAAATTCCAAATAAATATATTAATGTCTCACTCTAAAGATGTTGCACGGAGAGGCCACCTAATGGTTACACTTTTTTCAACGCTTTGAACTTCGTACGCTCTGAACTTCTGATTTTACTCCTCATAAAACTTCATACCGGGCGCTATACATAAAAATCGATTCTTAAGGAGTAATTTCCGATATTTTTGCGGTCGATTACACGTTCTTATAATTGTTATTAATATAAATGTTGGTTAATAGGTAGAGCAAGAATTCGGATTCGTCTTGAAAATATAAGACGAAAATATTGATATTTTTTCTTATTTGGGCCGCTTTGGTCGCGGGAAACACAATTTACTTTTGAATTTTTTTTTTATATTCAACATGCTCTAATTATACTTAAATGCTTCACAAATTAACATAAATTATAATCGATTATAATTATTAAAAGAATAACTAGAAAATCTCAATAAGGACTCTAAATCGCCACTTCGGGGCGTCCGACCCCTTGACGCTTCGATATCCATTCACTGGGCGCCGCATTGACAAATTGTCTATAGAAACAGTAATTTGTCTGTTTCTGAAGAATTAATCACATAATGAAAGAAAGGTTACTCGAAATGATTCGCGTAGTATTGATGCACTACTTTCTGTTAAACTATTTTTTGGATGGGTTGCACTCGGGATTCCCTTCATTGAAGCGCCTTGTGATATACGAATTTTTTCGTTTTGTTGTCAGGTGCGAGAACGAACATAGCGCATAGTTTGCCGATATTTGAACATGCTACATACAATTGACCATGAAAGAAACATTCATTTTTTAGAGTCAGGACACGAACACTGCACGATTGGCCTAGTGATTTGTTACATAATGAAGCAATTATCGACGCGCGCACTATCACAAACGTCATAACCTCACAAAGTGAACATCTTCGAAGTCACAACCTTTCACAATATGCACTTCATCAAACGTAACTATTTGAAGTCACTTTTCGCTGATTAATTTCAGAAAAAATCGTTTAAAGATAATTAATTTAATCGAATGCAATAACGGTAGAAAACTGATTAAAAATTGTTGAAAAGTAATTATAATTTTTGTTCATGTCTGTCATTTATGACATATTTTTTCCTTTTTTTCTGTCATTTATCATATATTACGTTTTATACTCGATTAAACTAATTGTGATTTTCTTACTTTTCTAATGCGCAAAGAAACTTCTCGAAGCCGAGATGAAAAAAACAATATTGATCGAAATCCGTCAATCCGTTCTCGATATATTAATCAAAAAAGCCGTTTAATACAAAATGTATGGGAAAATTAATTTTCTTCCTAAATTTTTTTCGCAAATTTTTCCAATGTTTTAATTATTATTAATTAATTTATATATATATATATATATATATATATATATATATATATATATATATATATATATATATATATGTATATATATATATATATATATATATATAGATATTATAATATGTCTATATATTAATACTTGAAGAGAAACTTTGTACCCTTTTTTTAAGCATATTGCGCGTAGGATTTGGAGAGATTTGGCATAGTTAAAGTTTATATGGAAAAGAAGTGCAAAAAGCTAAAATTTGTAAATAATGTTCCTTTTTCAATACTCTGTGGAGTGTATGTATGTCAAGGCAAAAAAGGTTTATTTTATATTTTGTGTAGTACATATCTATGTTTTTTTTCTATTAGTGAAATACAGCTTGCTTGATATAAATCTGTTGCAAAAGAAAAAAAATCTGGCAGCTTGCTTAATATAAAAGTCTTGAAAAATTTTGAAGCAGCAACCTGAATTGACTTCAAAAAAATTATATGCAATGATTATGAAAGTATTCTCTTTGAAAAAAGAACCTCAATATCGTTCAAACTTAAAGGAAGTAAACAACTATGGTCGAATTTCGACAATTGGGCGATCACTAGTATGTGCTCGTATTATCGTCGGGCTCTTTTCTTGAATCTAAAGGACTTAGAAAATGTATTGTTTGTTGTGTTGCGCTTGGATTGCGGGTGCGTGTAATGGTTGAAAACAAAGATGACAAGTTTTTGAGTTGGATCATCTGTTTCAAGGGGTTATAAATGAAAAAAGAAGCAACGCGTGTGTTGTCACGGGCGGAACGGCAGTGGTGCGGAAATTAATATGTATATCACAATCTTTATTTTCTCTTTTAATCTACGAAGGACTGAGATTAATGGTTATCCAGGCATGAATATAAACGTAAAATTATTCAAACCTTCCGACAACTGCAAACTGCATGACTGCATGACGTCAAATATTAAATGATTCAGCATTTCTGTTCTTTGCGCTTTAGATTGTTATTACTAATTAAAAGTATATTTTTATTCACGGTAGAGTGAAGCGAAGGAGTGGTATGTGTGTTAAGGGGGTTTTCATAAACCACGTGGTCACAATTAGGATTTTTGTATTCAGATAGCTTGTAGCTTTAGCCACAAATACTCTATATCTCTCTAGGGCTGGGACAAGTTTTTCTTTTAAATTTTTGTATTTATTGTAAGAGTATTTTTTTTTTTAAATTATGCTATTGCACTGAGTCCTGTTTGGACTCACCGTTAAATTGATGTACCTGTATTTCACATTCGATCACAATCTATCTCAAAGTAGGAGTGTTCACTCAAGGTTCAAAAATCACTTCGAAGTTTCGTTGTTTCTAGTTATAAGCATTCTTGCACTGGGATTTGTTATGCCAAGATGCTCAAAATAGTTTTTTGTTCTCTTTTAGAAACAAAGAAAATTGTTTTTTCTTTAAACGGGTTTCGTCGATATTTGACGTGGCGGCTTCGATGTGGATTCTCTTTCTTGTTTAATAAGACCATACCATTTGTTAACTCTGGTTTTACCAGAATAATTGTCCACATAAACTACTTCCATCTAACTATGGTTTGACTTGTTTAGTAAGTTTTTTCCTTGTCCCTCAACGGCACGATATTCGATTTGCTTCCTCTTTGCATTGTTTTTTCGGGTTGTCTTGTTTACGTAATGATGCCGCACGGTTGATATTTGAGGCAATGTGTAGGTACTCTTAACGACTGCCTAATTAGCACTGTAACAGCTACGTGTGGTAGCAAGCGGGCAGAGCTATACTCCTCTCCTTTCTCCTCGTTCCACAGTATCACCTCTCGGAACATTTCGTGGAATGATTTTTGAACTTCCTAAATAATTATGAGTTATTTCATGGATTTCAAAATTAATATAGTATAAAGTTCAGAATCGTTATAACATTTTATTAGTTTCACATATTATAAGTGTAGTTATAAATAGTTTTAAAATGTCCAATAGTTTATCATTAATTATTATATCATTATATTTCACGTTCACCTGACATGATATCATATACGAATGTCTGGTATCTCTAGACTAATATCTCTATCTAAAGAGTACATTTTTAAAGCCTTCTTCACTCTGACGTATACCGTCATCGATTTGTTTATAACTACTAATGCAATGTGTGAATACATAATCGTAATAGATACAGCTTATAGCAACCTAATATTCCTTTCGTATTACTAGAAATTGTCTAATAATAACAGTTACATTATCAGTTAACTTAAAAATACTTTGTGCTCAAAAATCAACGTGAATGATATTTTCTGTGCATGCGATGGTGGTCAATGAACTCCACAAATAATAAAGAGTAAACTTGGAGAAAAGACGGCGGTCGTGTTTGCTCATGAGTATTATTCGTTTACAGGAAGCGTTTGAAATGTCAACAAACATGTCTGATCTGTTTAGATAAAGTTCTAAATGTATATCGGCAGGTATGGCCGTGTGTGTGCATCGCGGCGTGCCAGCCGCGGCCGGTTGAACTGTACTTACGTACGTAGTGACGTAAATAAAAGTGAATACTGGAAATAATAAAGAGTAGATTTTAAATATGATATTTCATATTAACAGATGTTCATAAACTACGGAAGTATTCTGATTTTGTATTAAACTACCGACTGTTAAAAAGTAAAATTCGTGATAACGATTCCCGAAAATTCAAACTATACCTATTTAATATTACTCATGTTATAAGTTATACAAATGTAAGCTTATATTTTTATAATTGATGATATAGTTATGATAATTTTAAATTTATGATAACAAACATTTGGAATATCTACCTATTCTCGAATGTCGTAGCAAAGGTGCATTTGTACCTTTTGATGATATAGTTATGATAATTTTAAATTTATAGGTTGATGATATTGTTATGATAATTTTAAATTTATTTTGATGATACAGTTATGATAATTTGATGATATAGTTATGATCATTTTAAATATAAAGGTGCACCTTTTGATGATATAGTTATGATAATTTTAATAATTGATTATTATTGAATAGTTATGATAATTTTAAATTTATGATAAACATTTGGAATATTTACCTATTCTCGAATGTCGTAGCAAAGGTACATACCTTTTAAGGACTGAAAATAATAGGAAAGAGTTTTAGTTAAGTGTTAGTTTAAACGATACAAGTAAATGTTTAGAACTGAAAACAATTTAAAATTATTGTATTCCTCTAATAATTACTTCTATTTTAGAGATGCTCACGGTAATATATTTCAGTTTCCAAAGCCATGCGAACATATTAAAATTTAAAACTTTATTTACATATTGCACGTCTCCACACGTTATAGATTTTATATTGTCTTTTTGTAGATTTTTTCAAAAAGCTCCTGACGCAGTCGAAGCTCGAATTCCACCAGATGTTTATGCGTACATACGGAATGATCTACGAGCGGCACTCCTACGTCTTCACCGACCTCTTTGCTGAACTGGAGCGTTACTATGCCCACGGCGACGTGGACCTCGTGCGTATCATGGACAACTTCTTCAATGTACTCTACCAAAAGATGTTCATTGTGCTCAATGCACAGTATCATTTTGATGCTAAGTGAGTGCTATTATTTATCTCTCGCTGCCTCGAGTGGTAGTGCTGGTAATTAGCGGCGATATTTTCTGTTTATCTTTTATTTAAATACAAAAATGATAAAAATATTGTAGCTCGTAATTTTAATCGCTTATTATTTTAAAACAATTTTTCTAGTGAATACTATCTTTGATTATATTAACTGATCTTGGATATTAAAGAATAAACTTATTGCGATGTGGATAAGATATTCAGGGGCCGAAACAGGTCAGTAAAATTAGTAAAACTCAGTATTTTTGAGAGAAGCCAGTAAAAGTCAGTATTTTTGAAAAAGGTCAGTATTTTTCTAAACCCAATCATTCTTTTCATATTTCTTTGCTATGTGCCAATATATTTTTGATTTTTCAGGTGCCCATTGATGATATCTGAGGGCTGCTTTCGATGCTCTACACGTTGATTATAGCAACATATATTGAAGCATTATGATTTCGAAAATAAATAGAATTACTATTTTTTCGAAATCAGTGTTTTGTTTTTACTGACAGTGTAATTGAATTTATGCATGCTCGTTACAGCTTTCTACAAACTACATCATGTGATTGGTTAATGTACAAATGTGTTGTTTAAATTTCACTAACATAGTTTAAGTATAGATGTTTATAGTACAATGTAATCATGGGTAAGTGTAAATTTAACGAAGAATGGCTAAGTAAACAAGATAAAAATGGGTATATTGTATTAAAATGGGGAACAAAAGTGGGAGATAGTGAAGAAGTTTTCTGTGGCTCGGGGCTTTGAAGCTATCGAACAGCATGCATCAACACAAAAACGTAAAGAATATTGTAAAGTTATCTACGTTTCAATTGCATATGACTAGTTTGCGCCCTAATGGAGTAAAATCCATCGAAGTACAAACAAATACCAGTTCACTTGACGATAGCCGAAGTTGTATACAATTATATAGTGTTAAAGATGTGACTACAAGAGCAGAATTCTTTGGACCGTGAAGATGGTTGCCTCTGATTTTCCAATAGAGCCCTCACGTGATTCTATAAAAGAACTTTTTTCTGCTATGTTTCTAAATTCACTACGATCAAATTTTTCTATGTCGACTACCAAAGCGAGGTATTTAATTTGCGACGCTTTAGCTCCATATTTTAGGCAAGAGATGATGAAATATTATAAAGACTTTGAAATTTATGAAGATTTTTTTTTTATAAAGATTTTTCTATATGCTTTGATGAAACCTACAATGCGGCGTCAAAGAAAGAGCTTCAGATAGCCATCAAATATTGGTCTCCAATTAAAGAAATGATAATAACGACACACTTAGATACTTTGTTCATCAGTAAACCTCTGTTGAGAATATTTTTCTAAGCTCAATGAAGCAATTCTGATTTCTGATGCTCGGTTGCGATGGACCAAATGTAAATAAAGCTGTTACAAGATCGATGAATGATTCTTTAATTCTGTTAGGCAGACCGAAATTCCATAATATAGGATCATGCAACATTCATACTGTACATAATGGTTTTCTCAAAGTATACAGTTAGGTGAAAGTGTGTCTGACTTCATATTTTAAATTCACACCTTTTTTGATGGCTGGCCTGCTCGTTGGGAAGAATATGAAAACCTTCAAAATAAGTTAAAACTGCCCAATCATCATTTTATAAAGCATGTTTCTTCCCGGTGGGTTAGGTTGGGGCTGCTGCTGAAAGAGTTCTAGAGTTCTCAAAATTTTAGAAACATCAATAACTTTATAAATTAAAAGCTTGTAAAAGCAGAAATAGTGTGTATAGTCTCCAGTGTCAAAATGTTTGTAGAGTTCACTGGATTATTTCAGTGTGAAGAGCCATTGGTGCATATGTTTCATGAGGAATTGAAGAAACTAGTGAAAACAATTTTGAATTGTTTTTGTGTAAAAAATGTGCCCACAACAATTAACGCTCTTAATGAAAAATGTTACGTAGCCCTTCAGAATATATATTCGATAATTGAAGATTCAATCAGAGAATTATTAGCGACCGCAGAAGAACGTGATTGATTAACAATAATAATCAATATTATGTTAATTTTAATGTATCTTTCATGTTTTTTTTTTCACCTTGTCATGGTTTGATTTTTTATGTAGGTATCTTACTGCTTACCACTCATTATAATTACACAAATGCCAATGACTAATAAAAAATAACAAAAATTCGTTTTTAACACAATAAAAAAGCGGTGTTTTGCTATGGGAATGGTGGAGGCCAATACCTAAAAATATGTTTTTATTTTGCACCTTTTCACCCATAAAAACTTTATTGAAATGGTCAGTATTTTTGAATTTTAGGTCAGTAAAGTTAGTATTTTTAAACAGTAAACCTTTTTCGGCTCCTGAATATTATTAATAAATCATTAATGATTGTATTAAATTGATTATAATGTTGTATATTGACTCAAGAAACTGTATCACTTTATTAAATTTTGTCAAAACTCATTAAATTTGTAATTGTAGATATCTGCAATGTGCAAGTGAACACATGCGCGACATTCAACCGTTTGATGATGTGCCGCACAAGCTGTCAGTGCAGTTGCGGCGAGCCTTTGTTGCTACCAGGACCTTCCAAAAGGCTTTACAGGCCGGCTCTGAGGTTACAAAAAGCATGAACGAGGTTTGTACTCTAAACTTACCATTGTTTAAGTTCGTAAGAGTTTTCAAGGAATAGGACTGTTTTTCTTTTAAGTCTACTCTTTTTTCTTTAAAGGCTGAACCTAATGTTCACTTAAAGTTTATATCTTCATGCATTGCAAAAATTTGTGTTTCTCTTTAAAACACGTTTCATTAACTGAAGGAGAAGGATTTCCTCTGACATATTTCATATATATATGGACTTTGATATATTATTTCATTAAAAAAAACTAATTCTTTATCACACCTATATATTGCTCTTAGTAGCTTTTAAATTTATTATGTTCGGGTATTTTTATCTCTTGACTTGTATTTTACTAATAGATAATACTGTAACCATTACCAGACATAAAAGGACAATCAAATCTTAATGTTTTAACCGTAATCCACAATTTCCAGGTCGGTTTCAGCCCTGAGTGCATCGATGCCTTGGTACGCATGCGCTGGTGCGGTACATGCTCAGGGTTAGGTGAGGAGCGAGCGTGTGTACGATATTGTCACAACACAATGCGAGGGTGTCTTCCATTGCATGCCGATATTGCACATGACTGGGATGCTTTTGTTGGTAGGAAACTGGATTATTTTTACATAAAATAAAATGTATGTAAAATGTGAATTCATATGGTAAACTGTGAATGATTATTGTAATTTTTATTAGATTCTTATTCTTACATCACTTCTAACAGTACAAATGAAAAATACTGTCAGTAGTTAATTTGGAAACATGAAAATAATACGCTAGTGTCATCAATTTTTACATGAAATATTATGAGATATACATATGGGCTTGTGTCTTTGTAAATGTATGTTGATTGCTTTATATTTTGGTCATTTTCATTCAATTAACTATAATAAAAATTTAAATTAAATTCTAAAATAGTAAAACCGAGAAGTATAGAGACATATTCACAAAACAATTGAGACATTTTGTATTTTTTAGGGTTCTATAGTCAAACTAGGAACTCTTATAATTTTGCCATGTCCATCTTTAAGTCACTGCTGTTTTACTCGTAGACTATTAGTACTATAAAGCTACAATTTGACCGGACACCTAAAAGTTATGAAACTTTTAAAAATTTAAAAAATTCTTTAAGGGTATCCCCATACATTTTTTCTCCATACCGCATTGTGTAGGGAATCATTAAATAGATCTTTCATTTATTTTTAAATATCTGAAAAGTATTCACTAGTGGTATACATAACAAAATTAAAAGGAAAATTATCACAGCTCTACTTGTTTATAAGTCACATCGACCAACTTATGACATCTACTTGGGTTTGTAAAACAAGTGACTTAAATAAATTGCAAAAATAAGTTTGTATTTAAAAATGTATATTTATCATGTCTGTGAAATATATACTAGGCAATATGTTTACATATTTACATAAAAATGAATATTTTTAAATAGCTTAACAGAACTACTGTGTATATAGTAGTTCTGTTAAGCTATATACAAATAATATTTAGCTTCAATGTTCATAGGTGCATATATGTGTATGTAACCCTCATAATATAAGTACTACTCGTAATTCTCAGGTTTTTAAATTCTGTGGAGCGAATGTTTGTAGGTAGTAAATATTGAATAATCTTGACATCCTATGGATTCTCTGGTATAATCTTTTAGAAGCAGTCACTGGCTTGCGGGGTTGATTAAAATTTGCTATCAAAACATGAGTGGCTTTATATCTCACTGACCATACACCGTATACCACTTTTTCTATCTTGATAGTATCACTAATTTACTTTTAATCTATACGTAAATGAATATATACATATTTATTATCAACCCACAATAAACAAATGAAACCATACATCCACCGACCACTAATAGAAACAGAAGCCACTTGCGTGTGGGTAAAAATTTCCATCAGTACAAAGTTTCGATTACGTCACCCGCGTCATTGAATCGCCTTTAGTCAATGGCTGGACCGAGAACATTGAGAGTTTAGTGACCATAAAGGGCTTCTTCTAAAATGCAGATTTATTAAAATTTTATTAGTTTTATTATAAATTGAATATTTGAATGGAAATATATGTATAGTATTAATAAAATGCTGCATTATTTTGTATTTTGTTATGAAAAAAGTATACATATATCCTTTTTACGGTTTCTTGCTTAGCCTACAAATACAATTATTGCAATCTGCTGCAGTAAAATTAACTGAATACAATTTTACAGAATTTTTTGATAGCAACATTTTTCAGGAATCTCATCACAATCCACCTTGTTTGTCAATTTAAATATTAGACTTGGTTTTTTAAGTTTTATAAAACTTGGTAGAGTAATAGGACTCTATTTTTTGTTATATTTTCAATAATTCCTACTTAGTAAGTCCATTACTTTTTTGTGTAATATCGCGCTAGCATGTAGTTATTGGTACCTTATATATTTGTTGGTTTGATTGATATTTTTCGCTATTGTTAAGACTTATTTTATGCACTTCAATGTTTGGCTTCTCAAAAAGTGTAATTTCATCTGCATCTGCCCGTCAGTCACCAGAACTGTGGTTCCTTCTAGAAGTTGAAACACAAGTTGTAGGACTAGAAGGGGATGATGAGTAATGTAATTCAGTTTCTTTGTAATTTCAATGGTTTAGAATCAATATTACATGACATATGTTCATTTCCAGAGATTTTTTTAACACTACTTTCAGCCTTTGTGTTAGAAGTTGGAATGTTGAAAAATAACTATATCTATCTGCTGTTGCTTAATTTTCTTTTGTTTCCCGGAGTTCCCGCTTAGTACACTCTTTATTTTCAGCATAGGACTTTGTGGGCTTCTTAATAACAATGTGATGTAAAGTCTTAATATTTCGATTACATGGTACTTTATCTTGTAAACAAATGTGAATGTCGTCAGGTTTTTGCACAGAAAATGCTATAATTTTTTTAAATTTCTTTTAAAAGTTTAACTTGTTAGGACTAGTAGATTTAACCTGTTTCTGTTTTTCGCTTATTCGGCGTTGCCCTTTTTATTTTCTCTATCATTTTTCGTTCTGTTACATCCATATGTGTAATGATTTCAGTTACGGGTGCTATTTTGCGTTGCATTATTTTTGTGACGATACGCTATTCCACTTTATTTAGCAGAAGTTTCTCAAAAGTGACCTTTGTATTAAGGTTGTCATCTTGATCACCTGTAGAATTCCATTGGTCGTTTCCATGTTCACAATCAAGATCACCATTTTTTCAAAATTTCTGTAGAGTCAAGGATATGTCTCATAATAAATTCAATGACCATTGAGAGTAAGCTTTCTGGGCTGTTTTTTAAGCTTCTTATGAACAGGAGCAATTAGTCGATCCACCATTTTTGGGGAAGTAGTATTCTTCTGATGGCTTCCCGTCTTGCACATTCTGTGTACTCTTCCATTGCCTTAGAATGTCAGAAGTGGTTCTTCTGAATTAATTTTCGATCGATTGGATGAATACTGGCTTTATGAAATCCATTATAAAGCTGGTATTATCTGCGTCCATACAGTACCAATGAGTCGAGAAAACTCACTTCTATTTAGAGGAACTCCAATATTCATTCAGTCTAATAGCAGATCCAGATTCTTACCGTACTCTTCTAAAGTGTACTTTTCTATGTCATGTTTCAAGGGCAATTTTTGGTAAGATTTAATTACTTTTGTTATATTTTTTAATAATATATTTATATAAAAAATCTGACTCTGAAAATCTCTATGGTTCATCTACGAAAAATCCATCATCCATTTCTTAATTTTTTTCTTCAGTATCTTCAAATTTGGGTGCAGAGTGCAGACAGAAGTTTTCTGGGTTTACATATTCACCGCAAGTTGTATATCAGAGGCATAACACAGTTGATGGTGGTTGTCTAAATTCTTACCTATTTTTACCATTACGCTGGCTCCATTTGCAGTGAAAGAAATTATGTCGTCGAGGTTGAGCTCAAATGAGTACACTAAAAGAAAATATTTAACTCGACTAAAAAGTTTTACTCAACCTGCTCTAATGGAGGTTGAATAAAAAATTTTCTTTTAATTTTTAAAACAGTACTCACAGACTTCTCTAAAGGAACTTACCCACACTGCATCTCAATTTACGGGGATTCCTAAGTTAAGTCGTTAGACAGTATTGAACTCTATTCTTTATTCAAAACGAGTAATTCTTGCTCAATATTTGTCATGTTATGTGTGAACTATCAGAGTATAAAGTAAATCACGGGGTATTACCGCAACGCAACTAGTGTAATGTTGTACAGACAGTGCTGCCCGCTATTTTCAAAGATATTACCGGACAATCTATGTTGCTATGTAATTTTATGTGTTTTTAGCATGTAATATAATGTGAATTGGTACTCGATTGGTGTGTTATTTTTACTGTTTAAGTTAGGATACATACTTCCATAATTATGGAATTTTACCTTTAAGTTACAGATTCATAAAAAGTTCAAAATCAGTCTGTAATTACGTAATTGTGAAATTATATGATTACAGAATGGGAGCCCCAGTTCTGATAAATATGTTATTGATATATACTTTTTCCATGTCATCTTTGTTCCTAATAGCTGTATGTAAAGATTTATTAACTTAATATTTCAGATGCAGTGGATAAGGTGTCCGATAGGCTATTGGGCCCGTTCAATATCGCGATGGTAGTTGAGCCCATCGATATTAAAATATCAGAAGCTATTATGATTTTTCAAGAGCACTCTCAGCAGATTTCTCAAAAGATATTCACAGGGTGCGGTAAACCAGTACTGGGTCAGGTACCCACTAGCTCAAGTAGTGGCACTTCTGGATACTTTGCTCCACCAAAACGTGAAAAACGATACGTGCCCAATGACGAATACATTTTTGATAATGGCCACAATTCAGATGATTTTGAATTTGAAGGTTCTTATAAGAGTATCGTTGATGAAAATCCATTTTTATTATCCAAGAGTTCAGAGGAGTATGATTTAGATGTAATTGATGATTTGAAGAAGCAGACAGAGCTTAGAACTAGGTTTTTGAAATACATGAGAGGCCAAATCAATTCAGTTGAGTTGTACGGGGAGGATGATAATACGCGGCAGAAACGTGAAGCAAATCCAGAACCGAAAGGGTCAAAAGAGATCGATTTTGAACCATATGACTTTGAGTCTAGTCAGCTTGGATCCAAGAGAAAAAATGTAAGAAAGCAAGGCGGCCAAAAGAAGACATTGGTGTCCCAAGGTACAAATAATCACATTCACCTAAATGGAATGTTGCGAAGGCAACATAATTTCTAGTTTTTAATGACAGTATTTTTCAGCTCAAATGTTATATTAAAAACCTCAGCAATAATATAGAGCATATAACAAACGTGTTCAGTACCTTTATCAAAATTTTCAAATTTATGTTGTTTAATGTTGTTGGAGTTGCAATGATATAAATATGAGATAAAAAATTAGTTTTAACAACTTTTTGCTAAAAGAGTGTTTTAGCAAAGAGTTGTTATGAGCCTGTAATAATCGTAGTTAGTATCTAAATATGTTTATTACATGCTCAATATTATTTTTTAATTTAATTCATTAAGTCGATTGAAAAATGTGCAACTTTTCTAAGTTATTTAATTTTATGAAATCTACATTTTATATTTATTAGTTTCATAATTTTTTTAAATGACATATAAAGGAGGTTAGTTTTATTTTTTACAATAGGTATTATCAACTGTTGCCTGGGTAAGGTTAAGGTAAAAAAAACCAATATTGCTGTTGGTATGAAATAATATTGTGTTTGTTTGTATGGAATATTAAAATTCTTCATAGGTGCAGGTAACACGGCTTCAGAGTCCATATTGGCAACTGGAGCGGGTGCGAGTGGCCCTTCGTTAGACAAGCTTGTGAAGGAGGCACGCACCCGGGTTCGTGCCGCTCGTCGTTACTGGCATCACTTGCCCTACCTGCTTTGTACAGATCTCACACCACCTATAGACACTGCACCTTGCTATAATGGCTCTCATATAGCTAAGTAAGTTACTTCTGTGTCATTGAATATACCGTTTCAATGCCTCTGATAATGTCAAGCATTATTACCAGAGGCATTGAAAGGTTATATTAGTAAATATTTCCATTGTTGGAACTTTAATAGGTTTAGTTAAAAACTTTTTATTTGATTGGTTTTTAGTTGCTTACATAAAACAAAATAAAACTCATTAAGTATTTTGAAACCACATTTCAAATTAAGATTGTAATCTTAATTCAGAAATGTGGTTAAAATGTTTAAAAAACACATGTTAAGTGAAGTCTTCCCAAAAGTAGTTTGTGTTATGATTCGCATCTGGATACTTTGACCATTTAATAAGTTGATAACGATATTATAAGCTTCTGCAGTTACTCGATGCAAATTCTATCGAAAATATCTGGTTGGCAATGAAGATTATATTTCTAAAAATTTATTTTCACTCTGAAATAGCTACATTTTATGTCCAGAATTCTTTTAGCATTTCAGATTGTAAATGTAGTGGAAAGTAAGATTACTTACGTATTTCTTAAACACTATACGATTGATTTTTAAATGTGAATTCACTTTTAGGTTCGTTAATCTTGCTGCTATAGAGCTGGTCCAGGGGCTATTAATTGGTTAAAAATAAATTTTGTATCCACTATTAGCTTATCGAATAAGTCATGGAAGTAAAAATCCACTTTAACCTTGAAAACTTTATTCTTCTTAAGGAAATCTCCTCACTAATATATATAGTAAGATGAGAAACTCATCACAATTAAAACTCTATTATTATTTTAAAAGGGTTACAATATCTACTAGTTTATTGGATATATTTCAGTTTAAGTAAATTTAGCTACTTTAGCATTGATATTGTTTTGTGTGTATTAATTTACTAAATAATGACAACAATTATGTAGGCTTTATAAATTATTGCACACTTTCACCGATGGAAAAGTCCATAATAAAAGCTAATTGCTGATATCACCTGAGGTCTAAACAGAAAGTTAATTAAAAGAAAAAGTATAAGGCTTTCAGAATTATTTTTCACGTAAGATAATTCTAGAGGTGTTGCTTGAAAATGTTGCTGGAAATAATTCCAACCCCATCGAAAATTCTAACGTTGTAATTGAAAAAAAATAGCATTATTAGAAGTTTACTGGAAAATTATAGTGCCAAATTTTAGAGACAAACAAACTACAAAGATGTACTAGGTAAAAAAATTATTTAATACTTGCCGATAGTTTAATAACTTGACTGCCGCCTGCCTGCCTGCCGTGAGTAAGGTCACTTGCCGGAGACCTCTTGCTTCAGAACATTTTAATTTCATAATCAACACTAACAAACACCAAAAGTCTTTTCGCACCAAAAAATTTTCAATCTCTTGCATGCAACGCTCTATTGTTGTAATACATTTTACAAAATAAATAATTATTACGCCGGAAATTAGCTGTAGTTTAAAAAATACATAAAATATGGTGACACAAGATGGGATTATAACAGAGTTGCAGTTTGTATCCATTTATATTTTAAAGATTAATCCCATGAGACCTTTTACTTTTAAATTTCACGTCATCATCTTCAAATGATTAAACTTTACACGCTGTGAAATGATTGTAAAATGGTAAAAGATTTGAGGTTTCGATAGCAAAACATTTCCTTTTGGATATAGCAATGTCATCCAATTTTTTCACCTTAGTACTTGTAATACATTTGTTTTTTTTCATCATAACATCATCACAGTTCTATGATGGTATGATGATGGAAAAAAAGTACCTCTTGTGGCTTTAATAGCCACAAGAGGTACTTTTTTCCATCCTACCTCTTGTGGCTATTACATTTTTCAATTAAAAAAAATTATTGCACTTCACCTTTTTTTTATTCACCTGTCGTCGCCGTGGTGTGTTGGGTTTATCACAAGGCATATGGCCTTTGACGGTGTGGCGCACTACGGGAACCCGGGTTATATTTCCGGCCGTTCATTGAACGAGGCTGGACTGGTGTTATGGTTGGCTGTAAAAGATTGCTCTCGTAGCAATAAGTCCGCCATATGTATCAATTAGATGCATTAAAGTAGATAGAAAGAAAGGAGTAAATTGTTTACATCAAACAATGGAAACTAAATTATTTTTGGATAGTCATTAACGCATTTACAAAGCATTTGTACAATTTTAAAATAATAAGAAACTGGAATTTCCAAAGATCTGCTTGAGCAGCTGTAATTTACAAATCTTTAAGCGTATGTAATTCCTTCTATTGCTTGTTTATTGGGTATGCTATGCACACAAGTTTATGAAATAAGCTACACATTATTTATCATCGTAAATTAAATCTAAAAAATGTTTTCAATGAAGATAAAAGCAATTATGTTCAATGAAAAACACAACCTGTTTTATCACCCTTTTTGTTCCATTTCCTCCTCTTCAAATAAGTTTTATGTCATATTAAATTAGTGTTGTAATGTAGCTAGATGATATATTCCATGAAATTTCTTTAACATTTATATTTGGTGACTTTAAACAGGATGCTAGAGGTCAGAAATCCATGAAGTAGGTACAGTAGATGGTTAAAATTTAATTAAATAATTTGTTATTCATTATAGGAATTTCATTTAGCACTTTTATTAGTGAATTAATTTGTCAAAAAGTTAATAATTGAGATGTTGATATTGTTTATACAGTTATGTACTGCCAGCGGCAGGTGATGGAATGGCAGCATTGGCCAGCAACCCTTCAGTGCGTGCCTCGCCACCTACACGCATCTCCGTTCTGGAGACTCAGCAGTCGACTTTGCGAGCTATCACCACCAAACTTAAAAATGCCTACAATGGACTTGAAGTTAACTGGGATGATTATGGTAAAATAAGCTGATGTATCATTTTTTGCAAGATAAAGTCAAAATATATATGATTGTGCCTCAGAATGTACAAAAGATGAAATGAGACCAGGAAATATGGACCAGGCGTCACAGAAATTGAATGAATGAAGAAGCTGTAAATTTTTAGAATGTAAAAAACTAAACAATTCAAAGGAAAGTGCAATTTACATTCAGAAAAGGGAAAAATAAAATACAATTTGTGATCATGATACAAAATAGGAAAAGCTATCTTCATAAATGCGTATCTATCATTTACGTATATATTATTCACTTTATGTGAATCTGTATGTATATTCTTTATAACCTCTTACAATTTTCAACTGATTTCCCTAAATTTTCCATACTTACTATCTATCCACTAGTAAGAAAACTTAGGGAGAGAAGACTAACCTTCTTTTAGAAAACTTACCTTTGTAAAAAGCGAGCAGCTAATATATTAAATTTCTGTTACATCAAGAATTGTTAATAAGAAATAAAAACCAAATGATAATTTTTTACAAATAATTACAAAACTTAGTAAGTTTAGCCATTGTGAAATTAAAAATAAAATTTAATTAACAGTGGCATTTATTATTCTGTATTTTTGTGCAAGTGAATTTGTTCTCTGCTTTTTCGAGTTTTGTATGGCTTTTTCGATAACCCGGTTAAGCCTGGAAGTTCATGGGTTAGTTTGTTACTGTATAGTGGATACAACAAGACACAATTTGAATTCTTTCATACTTTAATAGCTTAAAGAGTTAAATAGACATAGAATATACAAACTATTATAAAAGAGACATCACTTTTCATAAAAGATACAAGATTACTTATTGGTTTCGGGTATTTTTATTATTGTAACACCATGTGAACTCTGCCGATCTCCATTACGATATTAGAAAATATAAGCTCTCATTGCCCTAAGTATACCCTCTATATATTCTCATTGTACAAGCATATGTAAACCCTTTTATTGCTCGTTTATTTGGGTACTCCATGCACGTAAGCTTATCAAATAAGCTGTATACTATTTATGATCATAAATTAAATGCAAGAAATGTTTCCATTGAAGCTAAAAGCAATTGTGTCCAATGAAAAACATAACATGTTCTATCATCTTTTTTCATTTCCTCCTCTTCAAATAAAGGCATGACGGTCTCGCTTGCTATGTGTATTACTGAGGTCACAAAAGCCTTTAATGCTCTCAAATATTGTTTATACTTTAAAAAATGCATATGTAATTAAAGAACTGGAAGTAAAGCATATGAAAACTTTTTAAACATAACAAATTAAAAAGAGGTCTTCATGGTACTACAATATTTAAATAATATTATTTATTTTTCTATAAAAAAATTAATTTGATGATATTCGAATATTTCCAAGATAAGAATAAAATTGTAAAATCGTATTGTAAAATATATATTGTACAAAAATCATTTCAATTATGATATATTATATGAAAGTTAACTAAACAAATAAAAAGCTTTGTTCTGGCATGCATGGTTCCCAAAAGTTTGGGATTGCATAGGTAGTGAACATTTTTTTTGTGGCAAAAAATTAAATGAGCGAGTGAATCTTAATTACATTCCAGGAATATTTCCTTCAATCTATCATGTTAATGGATTTGCAATTTCAGTAAGAAATTAACATTTTATAATGTGAAAAAACAAGAAAGAGAATGCAGCTACTCTATGAACTCCAAATCACAATTATTTGAAAAAATAAATAATGTGAATGCAGTTTCAATTTTAGATTGACCGATCGAGGATGTCAAATTAATACGTTTCTCAAGTTTGAAAATAAAGAGACTACATTTACTTGCAATAGATATATTTATGTCATGCTGAAATTCAAAATGAAATAGTAAGAAGTACAAGAATTGTCGTAATTAACACTAACAAAGAAAATAAAGCATATGGTGTGGAACATAATAAATATGTAGACCGATCAAACACAGAAAAGTGCCAAGATTTTGCTGGAATTTCCTCGGTTCAAAATAATGAACAACTGATAGGTTTCCCTGGTGTGGCATTTACTGACTTGGAGTTTTGGTTGAAAAGAATATCATCAATTCACAAGTAGACAATTGCAAAAAGAGATAGGTTTTTAATTTGTTTAATGAAAAGTGTCTTGATATTTTCAGTGATAAGTACTTCGTTTGGTGTTCTTAGAACAAACATTTTGAAGATATTTTACCAGATAAAGCTATTGTAGAAGAAACAATGCCTGAGTGTTTTCAAACACAAGTAATAATTGATTGCACTGAATTCAGAATAGAGTTAGAATTCATGTTGAAAGAATACAAAGTTTAGATTTGACCAGATTCTAAATGAAATATCTCAAAATTTGTTTTAGTGTGTTGAAGGTATATCATAGTATGTTGCATTTTGGTAAATTCAGACTGATAAACAAAAGTAAACTTACATGATATATTATGAACTATTAAAATCATATTGAATATATTTGGCGTTAATTTTGTAGAAATTCATTATTCACAATTAAATGAAACTACGTGATGTAGTATTATTTCTACTGTCTTTAATTTCTTTACCACGACCTAGGTTTCGTTGTATTACAACATCTTCAGGTGGGCTATTAGCAAAGATATCTGTACTGTATAAAGTATCTTTGTATTTGTATTGATATTTTGTACTATATAAAGTATATTTGCTAATAGCTCACCTGAATATGTTGTAATACAATGAAACCTAGGTCGAGGTAAAGAACTTAAAGAAAGTAGAAATAATACTACATCACGTAGTTTCATTTAATTGTGTATTAAAATCATATTTGATTTTAAAGACGTGTTTACAATTTTGATGAAAAACCTTCATATTTGCCGATTTTATACTAAACTCTGGGAATATGTAGTGTAATGATTTTGATATGGAAAAGTAGATCAAACTTTTCATTGGTTTCATATATTTATTTCATGAAAATCTGCTTTTTGTAACTCGTTCCACGTCAATATCGGGGTAAGTTTAGGATTATAATGTTACTAAGGATAGGATTTCCCGAGTTATAAGTAGTGTTTGCAATATGAAAGAAGATTAAATAAACATACTTTTGCATTTATAACATAAGTTAGGATTAGAATATTAGTTGGAATGAGGTATAACTCTAAGGATTAAACTAAACATGTAGCGATTCAAAAAGTCGCGTCGCCCCATTGGTCTGTTGCGATGCGGCTTCCTTAGTCATTTTGTGTACTTTTTCAGTAACAAATAAGAATTTTGCCATAATAAAAAGTATTCTATGTCATTTCCTAGCCTTTAGAGTTGCGAACACTAGGCGACGCAGATGTTAAATTATAATTCTGTAATAGATGATACTAGGCTCACAGTACCCCCCCTATAACTATGTTTTTGCTGTTTTTAAATATGTAGGCATCTTGCAGTATTTAATTCCTATAAATATCCCAGAACAGTAACAAAACCCTGACCCCGACTTCCATTCCTAGGTCTGCTTGCTCGTCTGGTCGGTCTTGTAGATAGCGAACAGAGCGATCAAATCTCTGCCAGAAATAATGGCATATTGATTGTGTCCCATTAAAGAGAGTCTGAAACAAGGTGAACTAGATAAAACCCTCAAAGGTATAGGTAAGGTCAAAATGCCTTCCTACATTTTTGGATTTACGTATTTGTACATATGTGAAGGATCATTCAGCATAACAACAATCGGCAAAGTCGGTCGGATATTGTTGTGTAGCCCAGCTAGTCTGTAATACATTGTAAATTTATTACAGACTAGCTTATGAAAGATAGCATCATCACACGATTGAGAAAGTCAAACAAAACAGATAAAATATACTGGTGTTTACCTCACATGGCAGTATTTCTTGTAATTACAACACTGTATGATCCTGATATCTGTCAAAAAACATTTCTGTAAGCCTGTGTTTTCTGCGACGCAACATAGATTGGTAATACACTACACAACTATGATGTCCTTCCATATTAACAAAATCCCAAACGACACACAATCAGTCCATAAATATGTGTAAGTAGTCAATAAAAACGAAAGAAACATGGTGGATGCATATATTACAACAATATATGACGGAGGACTGCGAGGAATAGCTTATACATACGACACTTCCGAACATGTTTAATTTTTATTGTCATGAAAGTGATTTTTCGAATATTATATATTTTTTGTTATAATTTTTTCCAGATTTTGGGTAAAATAACTACATATAAGCTCAAGGGAAATAATATTCTTACATTTAAAACTATTTTGATTAAACTCTGCGACTGTGTCAGAAACACAATGAACTTTGAATTTAAAAACGTATAACTCAGTTAAATTTAAAACAATTTCAATAATTTTTTATCTACTGATTTCAGATTTTTAGGATTCTTATCAAGACTACATTAAAAAAATTGGAAACTTCTTAATTCGATTGCTAAAATAATTAGTTTGTAAAAAAATTACAGTCAAAAAGTTGCATTTATACGGAAAGAATGAATTAAATTGTCAAAAAGCATGTACAAAGTCTTAATAAGAGAACGATTGATTGACATTTATTTATTTTGAATAAGTGTCACTACGTGACGTGGTATTATTTCTACTTTCTTCAAGTTCTTACCATGATCTAGGTTTCGTTGTATTACAATATTTTCAGGTGGGCTATTAGCAAAGATTGCTAAGTCGAAACCTAGGTCGTGGTAAAGAACTTAAAGAAAGTAGAAATAATACTACATCACATAGTGTCATTTAATTGTGAATAATGAATTTCTACAAAATTAACTCCAAATATATGCAATATTTGAATAAGTGTATTTAAGTTCCATGTAGTTGCCCATTACAATATATACAAATAAAAAGATTCACTTAGTTTAAAAAGATTCACAAATTTTTTTCAATTATGATGTGTATATACATATATTGCAATTTATAAAAAACAATATTAAGTAAACACAAATGAAGGAAGAGAGATCTCATGACCAAATAGGCTACCATTTATTCAGAATATGTTAATACAAAATATTATTTTGTAAACGAGAAACATAATTTTTTTGAAATTGCCTTCTTTTTTCAAATTGTAAATAGGCACTAGAGAATATCATAGGTTCATTATTTAATGTTCATCACCTTGGTATGCCATGATGTCTCATTAAATATTGTTTGAAATCTAGATGACAACGTAAATTTGTTCTACGGGTCTGGTTCCGGGTCAGGAGACCATGGGGATGAGGAGACAGACGATGATGAAGATCATCACAGAATTCCACCTGCCAGTCCCGACCAGAAACCGACTGATGAGCTAGGTAAATATTTACTTGAAGTACTGGGGGCACAAAACCATTCTTCCTTTTTTGGCCTTAACACAATAAAGAGTCTTATTAATTTGTTATTATAATTAAAATTTATGGCATTTGTGCTCAACATATCTCAATTCACACACTTCTTTTACAAAATAATATACTAAATTCTTACTTGGTAGATATAATCTCATTTTAATTTTGGTTTAGCTGATGCAAATAAGTGTAAAATATAATAAACACAGCTCGTTGAAATAAGACTCTACATGTGGATATTTGTATTACCTATACAGATGATACTCTTCTTTTGTAAAGTAGGCAATAAAAGTTTAAGTCTGTGTGGTTTTACACTTATGTTTTTATCATTGTCTTTACTAAGCTTTTCTTTGATTTTGTTTCAAGACTTCTTTTTTATAATTTGCGTGTTAGATTGTGTAACATTTTCAGTAAGAGAAATCATCATATTTTTAAATTTTACTTCATCAATGTTCTGCACCCATTTTGAATACTATTGTTATTTGACATAGTTTTATAGCTTCTGACAAAATCTAGAATTTTTCTTAGAAAGTGAACAGATTTGGTTGCAAAATCTTATTTTGTTTATTGTATTTAAATATTTAATTGCCTTTGATTTCAGTTTTCTTATCATCATTATTGGTAATATACTTTGCAGATTTTAACACTTGAAGAATTATACGAGATGTTTGCATTATTACATTTTTTTAACATGTGCTTTAAAATTTACATAGTATTATCTGCCATCTATTTCCATTTTAGCTAATTTTACTGGCTTACAATTGTGGTTTATGGGGCTATATCTAAGCTCATATTGGGTAATTGTGTCAGACGTATATTTAGTTTTTTGCAGCACACAGTTAACATAGTTCAGTACATAGAATATTGCTGACTGAATCATCATCATCATCATCATCATATCATCATATATATTAATACGCTAAGGTTAAGATGTTACTCTCCCTTTTTAGAAAAAACCTCACAACTAATCCACATAAATTATATATCATTTTATAGATAATTGCTTGCTCTACCGGCATCCACAACTAAAAAATGCATTATTGCTATTGTTTTTGCAAATTAATTAATTATTAAAATTATATATACAAAACAGCAATGCTGCCATCTAACGGCTCAACGTCAATATGATTGACGGTCGGTAAAATTTTTGTTTAATTTCAAATCCACTCACGTATAAATAAAGTAGCGCTTTAGCTCAATGCTTTTGATACTTGCGCCTCTATATGTCAATTTTAGTAAAATATTTGTTTGATCTGTCATCTGAGCTTCATAATGGAATAAAAACGTAATAAGCAGTGTACAAAATTAGAAATGAATTGAATACCTGCAATCAATTTTGATTTATTAAATTGAGTTGAATAATTTATAATGCGAAGACTTCGCACGGGTCACGCTAGTTTAGTAATAATAATATATGTAGTAATGAAAAAATTTGAGGACTGGCCAAGATTTGAGATTGCACTTATTTGATAACTACAATATAAGATTAACTACACTAGAAAAATAATGTGACATTGAAATTATAAGTGCACTACCATATTACAGCTACTATTGTATAAGACATGAGATACCCAAGCTTTTCTACCCAACCGTAATAGGAAACGACATGAAAATATAAATGGATGAAATTGAGTTTAAGATTTCTTTTAAAAATTACATTTCCAGGAAGTGTAGAAAAGAAACATATCTTTTTTTATTTAGAGCAATATATTAATTGTAATAAAACCATTTTATATTCAATGTGTGTATATTTTGTTGGGAAAAATGTTATCATATTTTTAAAGTCTATTTTCATGATTAAAAAGTATTTTCATGTATAGATTGCAATAATTTTAACGGAAACGGAAGTCTGTACATATTTCTTTTGTGATGCTTGACTGAAATATTTTCATTTTATGACACTCCGAAGGTTGTCTGAGGTAAGATTCATCAATGGGCTGTAACTCTGTAAATTTTTGGAATTTTGGCTCAAAATTTTTTCTGACCTTTTTTTACAGTAAAACCTTTAAGAAAAAACAATTTAAATTTTTTGACTAAATAAGGTAGAAAGATACTTTAATTCATACACACACTTATTAATATAATGATAATAATATTTTAAATTTAATTAATTTGGAAATTGGGCACGATTTTTTTACTTTTGAGCAAAATCAGGCCGTATGTCCTTTAGATTCTCTGCTGTATCTACTGCCTTTTCGATTTATGACTTTGTCTTCTTCTATATACTATGTGTGCTCATAGGTATCTTATGCAGGCTCACTTGTATTTTATGACATGGTATTCTTTACATTGATATTTTTTTATAAACTTACTGCAAACAAATTCCTTTAAATTTATATGCAGGTTCAGGAGATGGCTCAGATTTTGTAATACATGGAGAGGACAAGGAGGTAGATGAGAGCGATGTGAGGCGTATCGTTCCCGGTGTGGAAAGTATAAATCCTAGTGCAGATGACAGGGAGCCAAACGAGATAGAAGATGAAGAAGAAGAAGCAGATCTGCCTCCGGGACGAGGCCATCAACCTCCTCCTGGTGTGGTTAAACCATCTGTGTCGGGAGCATCTACACGGCAGGAGATGTCGCTTCATCGGGCACTTTTCACCTATGTTTTTCCAATTGTTTGTGCTTGGTTTGGAGGCATTGTGAACGACCTCGTGTAGGGTGACCTTAGAACTAGTCATCCGACATTAGAACTAGAACATTTGTACAAAGTTTTCTCCATGAGTGAACTGAATGCATTAACAAAATTCACACTTAATCTATAATTAATTATGTAAAGTGACCTTAGTGTACTGTTAATCTCTGATAACTGCTCTTTTTGCAGTTTCCATTATGTTGTAATGATGATAAATGTGTAAATTCTAGTAAACTTTTTATAATATTTTCTTGACCTGCTGTTGCAGAGCCGTTGAGTATTATTTGGTGTAATATCAGCGACTGCGAGTGCACTTAGCAAGGGGGCCTCAAACGGGAATTATTTGATAGATTGTTCCTTACATTTCTCGAATAAACTGCAGTCTTGATAAATTTTGACAATTTCTGGAAATTTATATTCTGCCAGTTTTGAGTTTGAAAAGATAATTCCTCTGGCTTTGTGACACATAGAATGAGACTTGTATGTGATTATTGAGTTACATATTTATATGTAAAATACATTACGTATTTATACGTGAGTAGGTAGATGTGTTTGAAATTGAAAACTAATGCGATATTTAGTTTATGGTGATGAAGAAATATATATTTATAATTTAATAAATGGATAGAGTTAATTGTAAATATAACGAAGAGAGAATGTGGATAACAAGAGTGTTATACTGAAAACTTATTACAATAAGTATTATTCTATAGGTATTTTTAAGAATTTTAGGATTTCTTTCTAAATATATTTACCAGAAGTTTAAACATGAGTTTTTTACCTTGTAAAACATATATTACATAATTCTACAAAGAGGGAAAATTTCATCAGAGTTTATGAATAAATTGAAGACATTACATCTGTGTACAATTTATCAATTTGAATAATTTTCACCAGGTATATGCGTTAATGCTTTTTAATTTTAGGAAAACACTTTCCGTTATTATTTGTAAAGTAAATGATTTTTTGTACATCCTTAAAATAAGTAACATAACATATATTAATTTTATGTGTTTATTGTACAGTCATTTATGTAAGGTTATTTTTAAGAGACTGAATTTTATTTGACTTCATACAAGAGATATATAGTTCATTGTTTGTATAGCTAGCTATTATTGTAATGCAGTAATCTATAACCATATTATTTTAATGAAGTTAGTGTTTTGAACTTTTAATTTTTAAACATATTCATCATAAGTAATTAAGATTGTGTAAAAGTTGTTTTAAATAAAACTAAAACATGAGTTTCAATTTGCGATTTATAGTTTCTTGTACATTAATTTACAATATGAAAAAGAGCTTTTACTTTGCTTTATTTTAACAAGTTTGTACCCATTGTCGAATCAGTATATGAGTGGTTGTTCCTTTACACATCTGCGAATGTTGTACTGACACGTCTGTGTATTAAATTTTAATTTAGGTTTGAATAATTATAATTCTGACATGAATAATTCTAAGTACATATTCGATTTAATTAATTTTTTCATTAATACTGTACTTATTGAGAATTCGTACTACAAATTTACTTAATAGCATTCATTTAGACTACTTTTTCTTGAATAAGGGAGATAACAATAACAATGATATAGATCTTTCACCTCACAAATCCCCTGCCTCCCCCAGGTGTTTGTTTATAGTTGGAGTTTTGATGAGAACCTTCTATATTCAGTTAAAATCTGTGCTATTATTCACTCTAGACATTTAATAAAATGTTTTATTTTTTATAAAGCAATAAGCTTTACTGATAATTTCTCTGGCCTGGGGTGGAAAATTTATGGTATTGTCTGTTTATTTGTATGTGGCTTCATGTCAAGTTCTGTTGACGTGATGTAACACTTGTGTGCCAATACAGTACCTTATCATCTCATAAGGGTCTAACTATTGTTACAATTTTCATTATTTCTATAGATACAATTGCCTAATATTCATCCACTTGAAACATTTCAATTGGTTATACTTAAAAATTATTTGGTTTTAAGTTTTTTCATTTATTTTTGCATACCGATAGTACTTTATGTAAAAAACAAAATCAACTTACATTAGTGATAACTACATTTTTTACTACCGCTCATAGCGTGGGCGTGTGGAAGTGAGTTTAAACATCCATAATGTGGACAATATGGTGAAACTTTGGACTTTAATATTATTTACATTATTACCACACTATTGCTTGTGGTAATAATGTACTTTTGTGTTATTAGCAAAGGATGATATTACAACCAGACAAACATTATTTAACGTTTAAAAATAATAAGCAGCATTATGTTATTTATATTCTCGGAAAAATTATTAGTGACAGCAAATACAAACTTATGTTTTGAGCTGTCCTTTTAGACAGCTAATAACGATATGCATACGTGCATGTTAAAAAATAAACTAGTCTTAAATAAATCTTAAAATTAATTTGACTACATTGTGTATTTGCAGTTGTAAATACACAATAAAAGAATGACCAATGTATTATAGATTTAATTTTATAGAATGTTCATTAACATTTAGTTTCTTATTGCAATTAAGATTAATACATTTTTATGAGAAAATATTTTTAGCATAATTGTCTTCGGATATATTTAGTTACATCTAACGTAATTTCTCCTGAAAATAATTTTTTTAGTAGGTGAAGATATGTAAACTCTTTATGAAAAGTGATACGGTAAAGTGGAATTATATAATATAATTTTGAAAAAAAAATCAAACATAACACTTTGGAGTGAAAACAAAAAGGGAGTCTTCAAGCAGTCTGGTGCAAAAATATATAATACTAAAAGTAAAAATTATTTATTGCTATTATTAAGTTGGTGAAAATTTATATGCTAGGGATCTTCTATTTATAAGAATGTGATTAAGTGTGCAGTTGTGCTCTATGATAAAAGGACAAGAGAGACAGCAGTAATGTTGTGCGAAATTGATACGGCGAGTAGAAAATAATTATTTATTAAGCGAATGAAATAGTACTACTTGGCTAATGACTAGATATTATGAAGTACATCACAGATTGTACTACCATTATATCAACAAGTGTAATATAAACTTAATTATTCATTTAATGCCATATTTCAAATTGGGTATAAATTTAATAAATACACTGTTTTTTATAGGCAATATGTTGTGAACATTTTTTTAAGTTAACACAGTATTTTTATTAATAGATGATTATGTAGAATGTACATAAACTGACATTTGTCTCCACATTGAAATACCATTCGTTCCAACGTTTACTTCCCTGCCGACTGTTGCACTGATTATTTGCGCTTCAGTAGTTTTTCACTAAAATTTATTACATTGGTGTTGATGATTATTTTCTTGATAATGTGCCATCATTTATATATTAAATTGTTATAATAGCATTTATTGTACTTAGATAGGTGTACTTATGTGTGTATAGGTCAGATATATTTTCCATTTACAATAAAGGCTTGCTATGCATGTAATGTGTAGAATGCATAAGTGAGAAATTTGTTTAATAAGCATCGATCGTCATTTATATATATCTATATACGAATGACAGTCAATGCTTAAACAAATTTATATAGTTTGTGCGTTTTCAAATTCTTATTTAGCAGGGTAGTATTATTTTCAAAGTACACACTTTGTCTTTAAAATTAAGCAGTTTTTAGTACAAGTACATATAAGAGCTGGCCACCGATAGATGGGCCATTTGGGGCATGTCCGTTCAGCATAATACATTGATTAGTTTCTCATCGCTCCACTGCTTTCTCGTCATCTGATTGATTTGCGTGGTTTCTTGTCTGTACTTTTAATGTAAAATATGGAAAATTATATTTGTCAAATTGCTTTACTCTGATGGTAATTTCACTAGTTGACAAACTAGAATTGCAAGTATAGCTCTGGTTCTCTCGCACAAGAGCTTGAAAATATATGATTTGTGTTCTATACATTGATCGCACTGTGTGGCATGAAGTGATAGAATATTGTACGGTTTGGAAATCAATTCTGATGTGCCATTTGATTGAAATTGTGAGTGTTTGTTAATGGCAACTTTAAAATGTTTGAAAACCGATTGTTGCACTTCACCAAAGTTATAGGAGATTTTGTAATTGACGAACAAACTTTAGCTGCCGATAGCACCGTTTGGTACGTTGGACTGTTAGAGATTACCTTTACACTTACGAAAATTTATTTGTTCATTTCATTGTTCTTTAAAGAAAAATTAATTAGTGGGAATGTAGTACAAATTTTTCAGATTATAAAACTTCACCTAACTTCATTCACTAAGGATCTATTTTTAATTATTTTCCAATTAAATATTGAAATATAATGAGTATGAATGATGACAAGAATAGACAATTTTGAAAGTGAATATTGAATAAAATCCTACAAATACTGCATTTATCCATAAAAAGGGATATGAACTTTGTACTACAAGAAAAAACATTGAAAGAAATATGACAAGCTTTATCATATAAATATTGACATATTTATTCAATACAAAGTTGATATTCATCAAAGAAAGATTATACAATTTTTATTTAAAAATTTGGATGAAAAAGTAGTATGGCAGAGAATGCAAAGGCCAACAAAGATCTCGATGTGTAGTAAGACAATATGAGGAACGTAGTTAAAAATATTGAAAATACAGTGGTCGGGTGATATTTAACCATTATTACTTCAATTTTGCACTCACATCATCGACCTACAAACACCAAGTTATTCATCGTTACATTTTGTAAATTGTAAGTGTTTGACAAGTATGTATCTAGCTAAACATCAGTGGAACTTAAAAAGTACGTTTAGAGTAATAAGATTTAAAATATCCATAAACCTACAAAAACTTTAGGAGAAATTAATGCGAAAGATGAAGAAATGTGAAGAGTAAAAAAAAATGACTGAAGTATTAAAATACAAATAAGTAAGTACTTAAATAAAGTATTCTTGTGAATGTTGCTATTGAATTGTATTAAAAGGTTTTGTTGAGCGCGTGGAATAAATGCAAAATTTATAGAATGTTGTGGTATATATTCATATTTGACACAATGAATAGGATACGCAAACTTTGTATCTAGTACAGATAAACATTTGAAGAACTAGGATGTTGTTTTTAAAGCTGAACAATTTAATGTTATCTGAAATGTGGGAATTGAAAATTACAAAAAGGATATTAAAATGTTATAAGTGGTGAAACAGAATATTGAAAGATTAACAAAATGGAATAATATAATACACATATTTAAATAAAAAAAACTATAATAAATGTGGTTTTATCAGATTGGAAGTTCTGTAAAAAGTTATAAAAATAGGTTCTTCTGAATGTATTGTAAATAAAACAAAGGAAATAATACAAACATATATATTGGCCACATTGAAGTAATAAAAAGTGTATAGCATTCTAATGGCTGTCTGGATCCTGTTATGTTTCATTATTTTTATATACAATAAAAGGATCCAATTTTAAAATGTTTTGGAATAATGTATATGAAAATTAGTTCATTAACACATTGTACGAAAATAAAACAAATGTAAAGAATATTGATATTTGTTAGTAAAAAGGTACATGAATATATATTCACACATATATACATGTACATGTGTAAGTATTTATGTGTGTATGTATATACATATTACTTATAAGTATATACATATATAATTAAATGATTTTGTATTGTAAACCTGTCTAATAAAATATTAACAAATTTAAGGTGTACTTGTTTATTTAACCACTTAGTGTATCTACTAAATATTATATAATCATTGATAATTTTAGGGAGATTTTAGAGAGATAGTGCAGATAAAATTGGAAAAAATACATAACTCGAGTATTACCAAAGCTATAAGAGATGCAGAGACCAAAGTGAGAAACAGAAGTTAGAAATGTGCGTGCCATATGCTAACAAAGATTTTTTTATGTGAATATAACAAATTGTTTATTTTATAATTATAGTTAAGTGTACTAAAAAATTGGATAGATAATGGTAGTAATATTCCTTACGTCATCATCACATTGAACGTGGAGACTTTAGTCATTTTATCTAGTAAGTTTGCATTCTCCCTTGCAAAGAAAAAAAAGGAGTTATTGCAGGTAGCGGTCATAAATGCAATTTTCAACAAAGATTTTAATACAGAATATCACAAACTAATGACACAAAAAGAACAAAGAAAGCACACAACTAAAAGAGATAGTTATAATATGAAAGGTAAGTAATATAGTTATAGCTAGCAAACAATGCCATAAATACAAATGGCATACTGTAGTATGAAACAAGTTGTCGATTTATTATTGTTGAGTCTGTTTAGTGTTGCTGCATTTTTGTTAATTTTGTTCTGAATATATGGATACTATCAAACTGAAGCTGCATAAGTGTGCGTGTAATTCAAAAAAGTTTAAGAATCCAGTCTTCTTGCTACAACACCAATGTAGCAAGAAGACTGGATTTTAGCTGTTCAACTGTTTTTTAAGTTTATAAAGAATGTTTAGAGACTGGCTTCTATCAAAGAAGGGTTGGGCAAATATTGAGCCACTTCTGAGACAGGCGATCATTTCATCATGTTAACCTCCATGCATAACCATTGCTTTTTGGGTGTTTACCTGCAACTGTGCTTTCGCAAAGAATATGGGTTAGCTATCCATAATAATAGCACAGTTAGAAAAAAACTGAAGAGAAAAATTTGGACCATAGGGCCAAAGCTGACTGCTGCTCACCGACAAGCCAGCTACAGAAAATCTACAGGTTATCGCTGGTTTGCAAAAATAGAGACGGAACTAAAATTTTGTCAAATGAACTAAGTATGCCAATTGATCATAAATCTTTGATATTTTACCGTCAATAGATATGCAAACTCTGATTTGGCAATGATTCTTAGAAAGAGACAGAATCATTATTCATTTGAGACAAAACACTAGTGTAAATAACAAATACCGACCTATCTCAGTTGAGCCGATGACAATAGAGTGAATCCATGGTCGATTCTTGATTTTAAATACTCACATATTCAGAATTTGCTTGCTATAATTGTTGAAAAATTTTCAATAATAATATATTAGTGATAAGTCGTTGTTTTTGATCAAGGTAAGTGAGGTATCATTATGAGTTTACCTTACTTGAGTCTATATTCACGAAAAATAGTTTTTTTTTGTCGTAATTGTCGTTATTTTTGAAAAAAATGGGCATGTTTTTACTTCTTATTATGAAATGCGTCGGTGTTGTAGGGATTTTGGGATATTATATTGAGTTATTTTTTACATCATATTTATTGATAAATAATTCACAATTAAATGAAACTACGTGATGTAGAATTATTTCTACTTTTTTAAATTTCTTTACCACAACCTAGGTTTCGTTGTATTACAACATCTTCAGTTCTTTGCTAATATCCCACCTGAAGATGTTGTAATGCAACGAAACCTAAGTCGTGGTAATGAAATTAAAAAAAGTAGAAATAATGCTACATCACGTAGTTTCATTTAATTGTGAATAATGAATTTCTACAAAATTAACGCCAAATATATTCAATATGATAAATAATTATTTACATTAAATGATTTGTTTTAGATAATTAACTTTATTGGATCTATTCAAGATGGCAGAAAGAATTATATTATTAGAAAAGTTGAAAGAAGCGGCCAGAAAAAAAAAACAGAAAATGAAGATCAACATGATTCAATGAATTACGAAGGAGAAAGCCACTTCCCTACAATTATTATATGTTTGTAATTTGTCTCAATTTTATTTATTCTTTCAACCATTTAACTGTTAAAAATATTTTAGGTACCAATATACATAAAGCAGTTTGCCATTATATGCGAGAAATTGCGATGAAAATATCGTAAATAATATGAATTATAACAAGACAAGACGTAAGCAAAAGAAAATATTCCTGTAAACAAGACAAGACGTAAGCAAAAGAAAATATTCCTGTATTCAATCAGTTGAAAGATATTTTTCAATACTATTTTATTCAGAAGTATAATTCGACCTATTGCAAATAATTTACATTCACGCTAGTGGCTGATCGTAACCTCTTGGGTTCAATTCCCAGGAATTACAAAAATGTGAGTGTACCTATTACACAGTGGCTTGTTTCTTTGGGAGACAGCTGTGAAATGAATGCCAAAGCAATAACTCCTTCTTTTGGTATTTCTTCTGTAAATAAATATATGCTTATTGAATTTCAGGCCACGATTCAGAAGGAAATAAGTAGATTTGGCGACAAAGATCACCATCCACATCATCCTCGTCTTCTAGCTCATCTTCCTATACAAAATTCAAGCGACTCCAAAAATAGAGAAACAGAAAAGTATATTGGAGAACCCGTTAGCATGATAAGTTTAAGCATAGAAGATCTCCACGGCCATAGCCTCGAAAATAAAACCAAAGAAAATAAGGAAAGTATAGAGTCAGTAAATGATAATACGAAAAATAAGACTGAGGCAGGCAGGAATTTACAAATAGAAACTGAACCAAAAGCTATTGAATCGACCAATATGAATGCCGAAAGTGAAGAAGATAAGGAAAAGATTTTTCATTGGACGATAGTATCGCAAATCCTAATTATAACATTGAAAATAATGATTTATCATCAGATTTAGATGAAACAGTAGAAGGAACTGAAGAAGGAAATATTTGACTTGAATGAAACTAAAATATTACATAAAAGAGGAAGGCGCATCCAGAACTTTGGAAAATGAATGTAGCAAAACGTTTATGAAATGCAGAGAAAGAATATGTAGGCATCAATAATAAAGTTATAAGAAAAAGACAATTTGGACCACGATGTACAGAAAAGTGCAAATTAAAATGCAACACAAAGTTTGATGATGAGACTTAGTGTAATATTTTTTATGTATATTATAAATTACCTGATTTGCAAATTAAAAAAAGTTTTGTAGCATTCAATATGTCCTCTATTGTCCCTAAGTATCAATAGAAAAACATCGAAATAACAACGCAAATTTTTTACCATATTTGACAAAGATGGTAAAAAAAATCATATTTGTAATAATTTTATGATTGACCGGCTGTGATACCATGTTTTAGGGGAGATGTGTCAAATTTTTACTATGTTTCAAAGGTGGATACTTTAAACTTTATAATCTATGAGATGAATCATAAAAATGCGCTCTGCTACATATGGCGTGAAGGAGAAGCATACAGAGGAGCTATAAAAGGACCTGTGTTTTAGAATATTTAAAAAGTCTTGGCGGGATCTAACAACTGAAGCCAAACTAAACACCATTTTTTATTCTGATAACTGCTGCGGATAGCATTTCAGCATACATTAGTTTGAAGGATTCATGTTTATTTTGATTTCATTTATTTTGAAAAACAGTTTATAATACCTAAATATAAAGTTACTATTATACCCTTATTTTTATTTCTTGTAAGTACTGTGGACCGCAAATCATGTATGATAGTTACACTTCAAAGCTCTTATTATAATAGCATATACCAGTACAAAGTCCAAACTGTCCAGCTTGACGTGCTGTTGACTGTACAAAATTTTAAACACTGTTGTTTCTAATTCTTGTATTCAATAAGAGGCCTTAAAGTTTAATAGATGACATAAGTTGATTTTCATAATTTGCTATCTCGTAAATAAAGGCTGATGTCTGAAACCCCCTTTAAATAACTTTTTTTATTTAATTTCAATAAAAATCTGTAATATTTTAATATGTTTTGATACTGGGATACATTTTTTCTTTAAATAAATAACATTTCCGATAAAGTCAAATTCTCAATAACTCAATTACATTTTGCGATATGCACTAAAATATTTATTAAGAAATTTAAAAACAACATTCTGTAAAATCAATAATTTTTAGTTCCGTCTCTATCCTCACAAAGCAGTGATATATTCAAACAAAGTGTTCAAACCTTGAAGATATAGGGAGTGCTATACGTGAGGAGTGTAGAAGAATTCGACAAAAAGCAATGCAAGAATTAATCAAATGCAGGCTATAATAAGGATGAGGGGAGGAAAAACCCTACACCACCCAAAATGGCTCTATGCAAAACCAAAAAACTGATTTTTCTGGAATATTATGTGATGTATATATAAAAATATGTTTCTACTTACGTCACATTTCTGCAATAAGTACGAGGACTGTTTGTACTCAATGACAAACATGGTTTAAAAACAAGGTTAACAAACAAGTCCTTGCTGAGTAGACGGCAAAAACAGGTTCGACATTGTTTTGATTTTTAGTGCAGTATTTTTAAGTACTATTTTTTTGTTTTTTAAAATGTTAATTTATTTTTACTTTTTTAGTCTTATATTTTTTTTTGAAGGCTGATAAATTATTTTATATTTCATGATATAATATTGTTATTGGTTTTTGACATGTGTATAAAACTTTAAAAAATTTGGAAGTCTGTGAGTAATTTATTAAATTTAATTTTTAGAAGAAACATTTTTTTTGCAAGTAGCCTTTTTTGTTTTAAGACTAAAAAACATTTTTTTTCCATTTTTGAAGTTACTGTATTGTCATTGGTTCTTGATATGTCATACATAATTTTAAATAATTCAGATGTCTGGAATGGGGATGAAAATTTAATTGAAAAATTCTATTATTTTTAGATTTTCTTCTCTTTTAAGACTAAAAAAATATTTTTAATTTTATAAATTTATTGTATTGTCATCAAAACTACACACAACTGCCAAGTGTCATGACGATGCAACAATTAGAAGTGCATGAAATTTAATTTCGTAGATTTTGTTGCATACTTAGTTCCACGTTGATCTAAAAAAGCATGTTAAAAACAGAAATATTCACTCGTTTATTTTCGGCGCAAATTTAGAAGTGCAGATGATGACATCACAGAGAGAGAATATGTTAAACACTCTACTTCAGTTGTAACAGTTTATATGAAGAGAAAATAACAAATTTGTCAAAATATATATTTTAATCAGATTCTATTTCAGAGTTTGTATCAGAATATGATTCATCATCAGATCCAGAATCATCATCACTGCTGCCGAGCCACTCAGGTAAACCAACTTGTCTAATTATAGTTCTCCATCCATTGAGTTTGTGTAAATCTGGGAAGTAATTAAAATAAATTTCATTACTGAATCCAGAAATGTAAAAGTAATCATGTGGATATTTTTATTTAAAAGGGATGAGATCCTTAATACAAAAACTGTATAATTAGAAAAAATATATAAGGTGCAAAGTAAAGAAATAATAATCTTTTTTATTCTATTGTGCCTAAGGAAGGGTTAAGTTTTTTCGAACAATCAAAACCCTGACTGCGTAAAAAGTGAATTAAAAAATTATATTTATTACAAGTGTGCATTCAATGATCGAGTTAATCACGTTTCACATATTTAGAAAACCCTCGTTATTTCAGCTAGAAAAAACTGCAAGCAAATTTTTGAGAAATAACACAATTTTTATAGCACACAATAATTCCAAATCCCTGGAGAGATGATATCTGGTTTTATATCTATTAGAAAGCATTGTTAAAAGCGCGCTTATGAAGACAATAGATATGAGTTGATAAACTATTTTCATTTGATAACTAAAACTAATAAACAAAGACTTGAATAGAGATAGTACTGAAAGTTTTTGGAATATCAAAAATAGTCTCCGCTACACTTGTGGTGGATGCTGCAGAGATGTTGTAATGTGGAAGGATTCTATTGCAAGGGCATTGCTCCCAAATTTTTTTCAACAACGGGTACACCAGCCTCCAGTAATTTTTTGTATTTTTCAGAAATTGTCGTATAAAAACATGGGTCTGATGAACGAGGCGACCATCTTTTTTCCATTACTTCACTTTATCTTTATTTTTGTATGCACTGTGTAGATTGTCTCTTAGTTTCAGATTCATCATGGTTCCGAAGAATTTTTCTAAAATTTTCTGTATTTTCTGTACTTGACTCTTACCAATGTCAGTCTTTATCATGAGCCACACAGCATTGATGTTATCTTCAGTTGTGGCTGTTACGAGATGTCCCTTACACAGATCATCGCTGAGATTGGTACAACCATGCTTGAATCCGTTAAACCAGTTCTAAATAGCGGTGCTTCATTTTAAAATGTCAATTGGAGCCGATCATAACTTTGTTGTTGATCGAGACGACAACGAAAGTCATAAGAAATCATAGAATGAAATTGCTGTCAATTTGTTAAAAAAATGACAAATGCAAGTAAAGTATGTCAATGGATTACTAAAAGACCACTTGATTCTCGAAATTTGTATGTCCTTTTTTATTACCAGTTTTAAAAGTGCCCAGTTCTAAGAACATTCTGTATCTAAGCCTCATACATACTTGCAATAACGTCTGCATTGTAATTCGAACGAGTTGAAGATTTCAAGTTTTCACTAGACTGGAATTTAAGATGATTTTAAAATAACTGCAAGTAGGTATATAAAAAACCTTCATTAATAAACAAATAGAAATCGGTAAATAAGTAAAAAATATCTATTCCCTACTTAAGTATTTATAGTCAAATCACAATCATATATCCAGAAAACTATCCATAAATTCATATGCAAATCAAGTTGGTTTTTAACATTATCTAAACCAGCTTCAGGTTTTCTAGAGTTCTTTACTTTTGTAACTCCTATAAGCAGACATTATAGACGGGCACACAATGTTCGAATTTAATTTTATATACCATTAATTTTGTTTCTACATTTATCGAAAGAATGCTTCGAGGATTGAATATATTTGGCGTTAATTTTGTAGAAATTCATTATTCACAAATAAATTAAACTACGTGATTTTCTTTTAGTTCTTTACCACAACCTAGGTTTTGTTGTAATACAACATCTTCAAGTGGGCTATTAGCAAAGAATGTTATGTATTAGCAAAGAATTCTTTGCTAATATCCCACCAGAAGATGTAATACAACGAAACCTAGGTTGTGGTAAAGAACTTAAAGAAAGTAGAAATAATACATCACGTAGGTTCATTTAATTGTGAATGCTTTGAGCCTTAAATACATTTTGTTGTATTTGACAGTGCACCAAGAAACTATTTCTATTTCACAACTTTCACAATACAGCTTATGTTCCTTTATGTCCAAATAAAGGAACATAAGATGTATATATGTCCAAATAAATTCAACCTTATTTTTTAGTGGTAATATGAATATGCTCTTGTAAGTTATGTTTGAATATGTAAAAAGAAATAATAAATGAAAAAAGATAAATAATTTTTGTTTTTTTTTAAATTTTGTATCTTTATATTCGTGTGAGTTGACCATTTCATTACTCACTAGGCTTGTGTGCTTGCGACAGCGTCCTGTCCTTTGTCTTAGAAAGAAAGCTTAATTTCAGCACATCTACACATCTACGAATTCAAGAAAGAAAACCTAATTTCAGCATATATACATATACGGTGTCTGGGAGTGTCGGACAAAACTACTATGGATTTATTTATAGTTTTAAATTTTTAACATTTTGAACCTCACAGTGACTTTTGCTGCTTTGCAAATGGCACATTTTCTTATTTTCAAAAAAAAAATTGGCATGTTGGTCTTGAAATTGTCAACTGATTGGTCTTGAATTGATAACAATTTTCTTTAAAAGTTCGAAAGTAGATGCTAATCAGACCTACAATTTTGTGAAATATTTCAGATCCGTGGTTGAAAAATTAGAGGGGCGTGTCTACAATGTACATGATTTTGAAGTTTAATATTTCACAAATGAGGCTTAAAAATTTAAAGTCATAAATAAAATTTGAACATGATTTTAAAATACCTATCCAATTAATGGGGCAATTTTTGGCTCCCACTTTATATTCATGGGGAGGTACATAAAAAAAGTTTTTTATATTATTTGCTATATATTAATTGAGATCTTCATATGAAGCACGTGCTTACAAAATTTTAGTTACATAGGTCTAAAACTGTAGAAATTATATGGATGTGGCAAACAGGGACACACAAGATGAAACTATAAGAGTTCCATTTCATTGTGGCATCCTAAAAACCATAATCACTATGTTACATAATGGCTTAATATTATATAGGTAAATTCTCTTTTGTATATGTGTCAATGGTATTTACCTAATGCATACATGTCATTGAGTGTATATTGTTTCTCTCCTTTTTCATAAATTCCTCCATAAACATAGAGTACAGATTTCTGTATAGCCATCATAGCATTCATGCGACCACTAGGGAAATTGTCAGCTGTTCCTTCCTCTTTCTTTGTACAACAATGCTCATTTGACGTTTGTGATGACGGACCACCAAAAGTCACAGTAAATACTTCATCTGTTTTAACTGGAAAATTAAAAAAAATTATTTTCAAATGTCTCACTGTTTAGCTGTAGAATATTTTTAACAATAAGAATTTTTGCTAAACAATTTACCATATGTTATAAGGACTATTAAGCACTAATAATGAATTGTGTTAGTGCGTTCATTTCAGTTTGTATGAAGCCAACTATAACATATACATTTTATATAAATTATGGATAATGTGAAATTGAAGGAAACCAAATGTTGTGAACTACTGAAGATTTTTTGTATGTATAATAATGATACACTAAAAAGAGAATAATAGTAATTACCAGTCACTGATGCATTCTCTTTCATTTCAATATCTATTCCTTGTTTTTTTTGTGTATCATCTGTCACTCTTTGCCTTGGTTCGTTTATGATGACTTTATGCCATCGATTTGTTTCCAAATCTAAAGATTCCAGTCGGTTTAACATCTCGCTGTTTAAATCATCTTCTGTTTCGTTCACATCCTTCAATAGAAATTTATGAGTTTACTTTGAGAAAAGGGTCAAGGGTACTTCAAACATATGTAAATTATGATGACTACATTTGCCTGTTATAAAAAGGTAAATAAATTTTTGATATATGATTCATGTAGTATAAATTACACGTAGATTAGTTGGAGATAAACCCATAAAGTACAAACGGATTTTAAAATGAGTTATTTGCTTTATATATTTATATCCATAGATGAAGTAGTTCTTAATTGTAATTAGTGAGTGTTACTGCATCTGGCAAACATGAAAATAAATTTATCATATATCACATTATTATAGATTATTTATATTCCATATCAGATAATATTACATGTATAAGTGATCACGAAGATGTTTTTATATTCAAATGGGAAGGCAAATATTTTATAACTCCATAAATGATATTCTTTGCACTTCATATAAGTGGAGTCACTTAATTGAGAATGCTTAGTATTTTGATTAATTATATTCTTGACATTCTACAAACTGTGATTTTTATGTGATATTTGAAATCAATGTAACGCCGTAAAAAATTATAATTTGAGTATTTTATAAGAATGGACATAGGTATTTTTTTCTGAATATTGGTGATGGACAAAATAATATAAAGTACATGAAATTATTAAATTTTTTTCTGGGATAGCTATTATTTTTGAGAGCTTCACCTTCTAGTCAATGACAAAGGTTGCACATGTTTCTTGGGGAACAACACACTAAACATTAAATCTTTGTGTTTACGCGAACTGTACAGAGTACAGTTAGCATAAACCCAAAGTTAGCAAAGCTTATTTCTTTGGACACAACTGATTTCTTTAGTCTTCTTCCTAAAGAAGACTTCAATGCGTTAGTATCTGATAATTCTAATGACTTTGATGGAGTACTACTGTGTCCAAAAAGTAAGACCAGTTGTTATTTATTTAAAAAAATATTTATTAATTTTTCCAAATCTATTTCATTGCTTTCGGCCTCGATCGCCAAAGTAATCCCCTCTCGACACAATACACTTATGCCAACGTATTTTCCAGTCCTCGAAACAAGAATTAAAGTCGCCTTCCGGGATGGCTTTCACAAATTATTATCTCAAAACGATTTCCCTGCAGTGGTCTTTTGAGTTTCGGGAATAAGCCAGAATTCACAAGGTGCTAAATCAGGCGAATAAGGTGGTTGTGGAACGATATTGATTGAATTTTTGCCGAAAGTCACGAAGAACAGGTGCAGTGTGAGAAAATCTCAAATAATACTCTTTGTTGACGGTTTGGCCGGGTGGAAGGAATTCTGAATGGACAACATCATGATAATCAATGAAAACTGTCAACATGACCTTGATTTTCGATCGACTTTGGTGAGATCTTTTCGGTTTGGCTTCCCCTTTTGCACGATATTCACTGGATTGGTCGATGGTTTCTGGGTCGTAAGCATAGATCCAAGTCTCATCTCCAGTAATAATCTGTTTCATGACCGATTGATAGTCAGAAAGCATCTCTTCACAGATCTTAATGTGATGCTCTATTTTGAAGAAATTGAATGTTTTGGTACTAGTCGAGATTTTACACGTTTCACTTTAAACATTTCTTTCTGACAAAGCATGGTCCCCAAAGGCTTTCTGAAAAATCCTGAACGTTTCTACACCTGAAATTTAATTCCGCAAACAAAATTTAATGCAACTTCTTTGCTCAATGTAATTAGACATTGCAAAAATCGCCAAATATACTTTTAGCGTCGTACAAAACCAAGCGTAAAGCAAAAAGTAATGAATGTTTTGACATGAAATTTGTCACAGATGTCAGTCACAATGTTGCTAACTTAGAAATATTTATGACGTGCAGTTTACCCGCGTGATTTAAATTGAAAACTGGTCTGACTCTTTGGACACAGAAGTAGCTGTCACAAAAATATCTTCTATGATTGCTTTGGAACCTAAACTTAAGTTATTTTTTGCTAAAATTCACTGTTTTGTCCAATAGTTTTGGTCACAATTTTCTACTCAAACTCTAACACATACAATACTAATGAGAGATCAGTTAATTCAGATCCCTTTAGGGTTAAATTGAATGTGAATACAGCATTCTTAGTTAGGTGACTATCACTAATTGAGGAAAATAATAAGTATTTCAATATACAATTTATAAACTAACAATGGCACCACCAAACACATAAGCCTTTTTATTGGAAACGTTGACCGCAACAGCAAGACCACTTCTTGTACTGTTCAGGTTTCCTCCACCACCTCCTGATATTTCACTCCATTTCCAGTCACCTACGTTTGTTTGGTAGAGTTTATAGAGGTCTCTATACGTCATGCCTTTCTCCGATTTCCCTATTTTAACTCTGCAATATCCACCATAAACAAGAAGCTGCAAAGTACAACATAAATAGAAAAAGCCTTTTTATACAAATATTAAAGTTTAAAAATGTATTTTTTTTATGGACATCACACATTTTTAAATTTCTTCAAATGTCAATAGTGCTTTTCATTAAATCATTACTACTAAATTAAGCCATAACTAGGACTATTTAATTTTTTTATACCGCATCATTTCCGAGAGGCATTAGAATACAACCAGATCGTGGTGAAGGACCATGTCCAACTGGTTCAAGTTTTGTCCAATATCTGCTCTCCATACAGAATACATAGATATCATTATAATATCTGTAGTCTCTGCCATTGTCACTATATCCTCCAAATACATATAGCTTTTTCCCCAATACAATCATTCTGTGGCCGGATCTTGCACTTGGGCCATCGGGGCTTAGAATCTAAAAAGAAATACAGTAATTATTGTGATTTTCCATAGCATCATATTTATTGTCAGAGGGTCTTAAAAATTTTAGGCTGTTTTTAAATTTATTTCATTCATTTGTTACTAACAGATAAGACAAAATTTGTATTATATGAGAATTTATTGAATTACATACAATTCGTTTGACCTTTCTTTATCTCTCCGAAAGCCATTCTTAAAACTTTTGAGGTTTAATATTAACATATTGTGTATTTTTATATCAATTATTAAGTTAAATCTTTTAAGTGGAAATAATTTTTTAATAATAGGAATAAATAATTATCAGAAAAGGCAACAGTGTAAGATATCAAGTGATAATAATTTATTTCGGACGGTTAAAACACATGGGGTCTTGCATTATCATAAGTTCAAAAAGACAGTCTATAGACAGGGTTTCATCAGTCTAAACGTAATGTTTGCTGCAAGTACTGAAAAATTTTGACTGTGTATTAAGTTCCGTAAATGAAACGAAAAATATATATGTATACTGTACCCCTAAAACTTACAACGCATTGTATACAATTACCATTGTAAATTTTGTTACTTTTCCAAAGACATGATTTAAAAAAAAATAAGGAATGATGAAGAAAAATCTCCTTCAGCTATTGAACTGCCTTTACATCATGTATTTTCAGTAACAAAAAATCTAAAAAAAATTGGGTCTAGCTGTGTCATGGACACGGCCGTGTGTTGTACGTGAATACGTCTATGTAACGGGTTATATTTTTTAAATAAAATATTTTTATTTATGTATTTAGGATAAAAGCAAGGAAACAAAGAATTATTGTGTTACAATAGCGTATAGGCCGACATTATATATTTTTGATAATATTTTTTTATTCTAACACATTATTATATTCACTGTCACTACTTTAAACTAATGTTTTATATACAATCGATAGATTTTGACGACAGCTGACGATTCAAACTTAAACAACATCGTAGCTTTTCCGAATCAAAAGTTATACTAATTACATTAATGGCGACCTCCATCGCGTGCGATGTATCACTGTTCTCGCTTATCGTAATGAATTCTTTAATACTTTAGCCATCCAGTGGTATAATTTAATTTTTGATATAGAGGATAGATTCGAAACTGCAACGCCAAACTGTATCCCCTAATTTTGTTATCATTAGGTTTTTTGGATTGCCCCCGTATGGTAGCAAATTTAAAGACGTATACACGTCAAAACCATTTAGAATGGTGAAAACTAAACAGCACTAACTTTCCCATAACGGTGTCCAAAATAGAAATGTACTACCCAGTAAGTATATTCTAAAGCTATATATATATATATATATATATATATATATATATATATATATATATCGATCTATTTTGCTTGTAGATATGTGTTTTCCTAAGTTTTTTAAATACAATTATGATTAAGAAAATGTGAGGTTCACATTAAAAAATTGTTTTTCGTTATTACTATGCCATAGCAATCTTTTGAAGAAATAATAAGCCATTAATCTGTTTGACAACTAGTGTATGTTTTGACTTTGATATAAGAATGGAGAGCCATTTCATGGATGTCTCGCAATCACTGCTGGAGAATTGTTTTATAAGGGTAGGAACACTGTGTTTCCTCAATTTTGTATTGGAGGTTACTAATCCTTTAGGCTAATTCATTTTTGTGGATCCATAGTCTCCGTTGGTATTTCATGTTATACTGTGTAACCTCCTGCTTTACTGTTTTGATTCTCAGATCGTGGTATAGATGTATTTATTACTTATGAATTGAGGGATGTATATGATTTCTTTCTGTGTCTTGGTATGGAATCTTTCAATTATCTCGATATAGCTGTTGCTGGCTGTTCCCCATAATTGGATACCACTGATCCATGTTGGTTTCAAGATGGCTTTCTAAAGTGCCAGTTTACTGTTTATGGTCAATTGCGAATTCTGTCCTATTATCCAGTACATGTTATGTTGTTTTGTATCTAATGATTTTGGTATAGACCAGATGTGTTTCTGCCATGTTTTATATGTATCATTTATCTAACTAAATGCATGCCTAAATATTTTGTGTGCTCTTTCTGAGAGATCTCTTCACTATTTAATTTTACTTGTGGGTGGGTATTCTTCTAAGGATGAATGTTATGTATGTAGATTTGCTTGGATTTGCCATTATTGCCCATGTTTTTAACCAAGCAACTCTAGGCATTCTACCAAGCAATTCTAGGCATTCTACCAAGCGACTCTAGGCATTCTACCAAGCAACTCTAGACATTCTACCAAGCAACTCTAGGCACGTAAAATAAACAATGGCATTGTCTTGTCATTTAGCAGCCAGGAGCATAAATGACCACCAAACTCAGGGTCGAGGGTTTATCAATGTAATGATTTGGTAATTTAAAAAGATGCATGATTGAAAGCAATTCCTGTTGGAGTGGAAGGGATTTACTTCTGACCATGCCTATTATGAAATCATAGGGAAAAAATAAGGATAGTACCCATACATTTTATAATACAAAAACCTATTAAATATTTTCTTCAGCGTGAGGATATAAGTAGATTCAAATGGAGACCAGATGACTGCATTCGCTTCAAGGATATAATGGACTAAAGAGTTAAATAATGTGACGATAGAATTGGTATCTTTGAAATCGTACAAATTCCGTATGACAAATCTTAGTACCTTTTAGACTTTCTGACATGTTTCTACGATATGGCTGTGAAATATGAGACGGTTATCCACAATTACTCAGAGGTCCTACACAGTTGGATCCCTTTTGAGTGTAGCTCTGTCCAGCTCATAACTATCCCCAAGGAGGAAAGCAAACAGGAGTATGTCATCTTTCCCTTATATTAAAATGTAGCTTGTTGCTCAGATTTAATTTAAATATTGAGTCTATATCATGTTGGAATAGCTCACTGTTAGATTGGCTATTATTACCTAAGAAGAGTTTTCAATTATCAGCAAAAAGAAGACAATGTGCAGTTCTGACAGCTGAAAGCAAGCCGTTGATTATAATCAGAAACAGAAGTTAAATTACTACTTGGACTAACTCCAGATTGAGTAACGTATGGCCGAGATTCAAAATTTCCAGCAAGACGTTATTGTTTAAGAGCCCGAAAGTAGAAGTGAAAAATTTTACTAGAGCTGAAGACATTTCTGCCTCCAATAATTTCACTAGTAAAATATCATTGTCGACTCGGACAAATGTCTTTTTAAAATAGAAAAAAACTACATCTACTTGATGACCTCAATCCAATTCTCCAGTCACACATTTCATAAAATTAGTGAGATTAGTGATGGTGGAACGCTCTGGACGGAAGCTGTGCTGGCAATCCGTTAACTTGGATTGGATATGCATATAGATACGGCGACGCAAAACAGTTTCAAATAATGATACTGATGGTTCACATTGATCCACTTTTTATTAGGAACACAGTCGTCTTTTATTGGGGTGTATAACATATTTTATTGAGGTGTATAAAAAATTAAGAGCTTGGTTATGGTCGTTAGCTTTTTAAACATTGTCACACAATAAAGTATTAAATTTCAAATAGTATTGAAAAAAAAGTATTCAAAAAGGAATGAATGATTTAAAAAATCAGTAGTCGCTTGTTGCACTAGCAGTCTCTTCACGAGTTGACAGATTTATACCCACCTCAAGCGGAGGGCAGTATAGATCAATGGTATGGTCAACAATATCTTGAGATATTTCCCAGTTTATATAGTAACTACCCAGAGGTTGCCAATTTTTTTTTACCAGTCTTGCAATCAGCTGGATCATATGATCCATCATCTTGTTCATCATGTTAATCATGAATTGTTATGATTTAGCAAACATTTGCTGGAAACAATGTCTGTTATGTTTGTTGTGTCATTTTTCTTTCTATAGGAATTGAGTTTGTCCTTATCTTTGAATAGGTTTTACTTTGTGCTTTGTTTTGCGAAGATGAAGATTTTATTTTGATCTCGCTCTCTCTTACTTCTTTCTTTTTAAGATTTCTTTATTTTTGAGCCTTTTTTTTGAGTTTTAATTTTGTAAACTCAATTGTCTCTGAAACTAATGAAGCTAGGATGATGATTATAAAATATAACTGTAGATAATATAGAGAAGAATATTATGTATTTTTTCCTAATTGTACATACGTTGCAACGCTTTTTTGTGAAATAAAATATTATTTACTTATGATTTTTTTTAATTCCATTAAAGTGACCTTGGGAAAATTCTCAAATAACTTACCGAGCATATTAACTCATACAAGTTTCATCAAAATCGCACTGCTGTAAACTATTGACATAAAATTTTTTGTTGTCTTTATTTCTGGCTGTTTGTCATGTTATCAACTACTAATAAATAAAAAACATTTTAAAAAAATGTTTGTCATTTTTCCTTTATTTTAGTTCAGTATATCTTAATTTCAAATCAACCATCACTACTATCTAAATTAATTACAACACATTCATTGCCATATTTCAATATTTTGGATAATATCATTGACGGTTCAATTATGCAAGAAAGATATCTTGCCGACAATGCACGCAAAACGTAATTACAATTACGACATGTAGAATTTGACATAATTTGAACAAACAAAATAATAACTAGTATTTAATTTTGCACTTTAAAAATAACGTTAAATACTAATTTTAACTAGTCATTTGCTGGCACTGTAATTACTTAAAAAATAATAACACGTTTACTGTAGGTACTCTTTCACTCTGTGAATAATAAGAAATATGCGCAATCAATTTTATGATCAAGATACTTCTAAACTCACGAGTTTAAACTTGTTGAAAGCAACATTTAAAACAAGTGAGCACAAACATGCACAATGTAGTGTCTGTGAATAGGTGAATGGCTCGCATAGTGAAAGCACTCCCTGTCTCTCTCATGCGTGGACCCGCTTACGGCAGCTAGCAGGTAGCGGTGCCTCTATTTGTCTAGTTGCCGAATACGAAAATAAAATTAATGCACCACTCTACAGTCGGTGACATATTGCACATAATCAATATATACATGTGTAATGTGCGTTCTGCTAAAACTCAGAAACGAGTCCCGGTACGATTGTACATGAAGATTCCCGTTTTTACCTGAAGGGTATGATTTAAGGGCTGGAACTTTCGCCCTCTAGAAATTTCTAGAACGGTCCAGAACATTCGAGAGTATTTGAGAGCATTCCACAATATTCCGAAACATTCTGGGATTGGTTTCTTATCAGCGAAGTGCAGTGAGTGAATAAAAACAAACAGTGAAATGTGAATAATCTAAGTGATACAGTGACTGAATATAAATCAAAAATAAAGTGTGAAAGTGTTTAAAGTGTATATGTGTATTTCTTAATAAAAAGTTGATTTGATTTATATTTTATACAAGGAGAAGATTTTGCCAGTTCTGAAGCAAAACGGTGAAAATAAAAAGAACAGTGAAAAAACGAAACAGTGGAAGAGAGCGAAGCATGTTTATGTTTTCAACGAATGAGAATGGGCACTGTAAGACGCAGAGAAAACGAAGAACAACGAAATGAACGAATTGAAGAATCAAGAATTGCAACACAATCTTATAATAAACAACTAACACAAGCTAACACAAGCCAATCATGAAAATATCACCCTATGAAAAGCGCGGACGAGGACAAGTAGACAGTATAAGCTAACAAATAAAGCATTCCACTATGACTAGATGAAAGAATATAACAAACACAAACACGTCGTAATCGGAAAAATGGATAACATTTGCCAATTTTGCAACGCGAAAAAGTTCAGTAGAGAAACACCAGGAATCTGTTGCATGAATGGAAAATTCAATTACCACCACTGGAAGCACCTCCGCAGGAATTTCTACATTACATGACCGGATAAACTCCAGAATCAAAACACTTTCTTCAAAATATAAAAGCGTACAACGCCTGCTTGCAAATGACTTCTTTCAGTGTTACTTAGATAAACACTAACAAAGATGAAATCCATTATGTTTTTTCCATCCAAGGACAAATCAGTCACAAAATGGGATCATTACTACCACTACCCAATGAAGACTATAAATTTCTGCAAGTATATGTCATCGGAAATGAAGAAATAGAAATTGATCAACGATGGACAAACTTCAGTGGATTGATACGAGAAATAACCCAAGATGTACAGAGGATCTTACACAAATACGATCAACTCATTCACATATTCAAAACAGCACCAGACCGAATGATTTCTGATGACTATAAAGTTATAATTCTATCCAATAAGACACCACTTGGAGAACACAAATGTCGATTTATTGCACCTTAGATAGACGAAGTCACCATCGTAATTGTGGACAATGAAGACACAAGTCATGTCGTAACTGTACAACAAAGAAGGGAATGACTATAACACATTGCAGAGGCACACCATTCATATAATGCCCTCCAATATCCATTAATATTTTTGCACGGAGAGGATGGATATTATTTTAATGTGAAACAAATCCCACCTGAAACAGGCATAGAAACAAACAAAATAATCACTTCTAAGGAGTTCTATGCTTACCGCTTAATGATCAGAGACAATGAAACATACAATTACATTCTCAAAATTTACCGTTTATTCCAACAATTCCTGGTAGACATGTATGCAAAAATAGAAGCAGAACCGATGCTTAACATAAGACTGAATAAGAAGAAACTACGCACGGAAGAATACATCCACCTTCGAGATGCGATCATACATGACGAAAACATTGACGACACTGGAACAATGGTAATCTTACCTTCATCTTACATAGAAAGTCCAAGATACATGCACGAATACATTCAAGATCCCATGAACTACATAAGAAAATATGGACGACCTGACCTCTTATAATATTCACATCCAACTTATCGTAGCCAGAAATCAAAGCACAACTATGATACGGATAAGCCCCCATAGATCGACACAACATAGTAGCCCGAGTTTTCCGACGAAAACAAAGAAAATTTATTGAAGTCATCAGAAAATACAACATCTCTGGAATTGTTAGATGCTGGATGTACACAATCGAATGGCAAAAATGAGGACTGCCTCATTAAGTTAATTTTTTTCTCAAGTTTAATAAATATCGTTTCTAATTTTGCTCTTCGTTTTTACTTTTCATTTCCTTTTTAATTAAACAAATGCCGCTGTAATTGTCTGTTTTGTGAAATGTTACAATTTTTTATATCATATCATTGGAAATTTCATATTTTCTCTCTTTTCCTGTCATATTCAAGAAAGATTTCTGAAATTTCGATTTTATTTTAGGCGCCTAAATTTTTTAATTATCACAACAGGTTATATTTATCCAGGTTTATCACTGAGTGTATTAACAAAAATCTTGTGCCCTATTTGAGTTTTCAGTTTCTGTGAATTTTTCTTCAATTGCTTTTCATCATTTCCTCAAAGGATGATTATTTTGATCTCATTGGGATAGTTCTTGTGACCATTTCTTTTACTTCGGATCTTGGAATTTTACTGAATATTTTCTACCTTAATTTGGATACTTTTCCCAAATACACTTTTAGTTTTGATTGTAATTTGTTTAAAATATAATATTTCTGTTTAAGTATCTGTTTTCTTAGCAATCTGTTATCAATTTTTTTCTTTTAACAGACAGTCGACAATAAATTCCTCACAATGTAGGTGATTTTGCAGAGGATGCATTTACTGTTTCTTTATCAAAAGCTGGGGGTTTTATACATCTGTTGCTGTGTCTTTCCAGCAAGAATTTCTCTTTATTTCCAAGTCACAATTTTCTCTTGGTTCTTGTGGGGATAGATTCTTTATAGATTTAACTGTGCTTTTTATTCTTTTTAATATAATACTGCTTCTTTTCTTATTTAACTGAATTAATTTGTCCCTAAGATTTTTAGAAGTTTATATCTTTTTTCCTAAATTATCTTTTTCCTTTAAGACTTTTTTTGCAACTTTTATTTTTAGGACATATCTAATAAAGAAGAACAAAACAATATAATTGTCAGTAAACAATTACATATTACTATAAATGTTTATGACCTAAGTAATTTTAAGCTTCGTATAATCTTCCTGCCATAGTGTCAATTTTGTGTCATTTACACACATTAGTGACACCATGATAATGAGGATACTGACATAAAACTGCATTTTAAATTAAATTAATATAATAAAAAAGGTAAAAAGTAATGAGTGTACTTTAATGTAATTTAATATTTCAATACAATAGATATTTAATAAGTAATATAGCTTTAAACTTTTAAGTTCTAACAAGTGTGATCACGCTCTTCTATGAGTATGTGAAAAATACTAGAAGAGAGATAAAAAAGAAACAGATGTACAAACAAAAATTGTACAAAGGGTTTTTATGTTTAGGTATTTCTATTACTCAACCAGCCCAGAAGTATTTATTTCAAAACAGACAGACAAAATAATTTTGTTTATTTGTATAGATGTATAAATAAGAGGAAGGAGTAAATTGAACAATTTGGGAGAATTTGAAATATTGCACACAAAACAGTGTACGACACAATGGTGGACATCATGTAAAGAGCCATTTAGCCACGCAACCAAGTGGCAGCCTCTTGAGCGGTAGTTGGCTGTGCGTCTTAGTGAGTCAGAAGTCTTATTGAAAATAGTGTAATTTAATAGATGTTTCATGTGCAATAGGGTGCTGCAGTATGCATGTGTTTGCCACCTATACTTGTACTTGTTAGTGTAAAGAGCCATTTAGCCACGCAACCAAGTGGCAGCCTCTCGAGTGGCAGTTGGCTATGCATCTTAGTGAGTCAGAAGTCTTATTGAAAATAGTGTAATTTAATAGATGTTTCATGTGCAATAGGTTGCTGCAGTATCCATGTGTTTGCCACCTATACTTGTTCTTGTTAGTGTAAAAAGCCATTTAGCCACGCAACCAAGTGGCAGCCTCTCGAGTGGCAGTTGGCTATGCATCTTAGTGAGTCAGAAGTCTTATTGAAAATAGTGTAATTTAATAGATGTTTCATGTGCAATAGGTTGCTGCAGTATCCATGTGTTTGCCACCTATACTTGTTCTTGTTAGTGTAAAAAGCCATTTAGCCACGCAACCAAGTGGCAGCCTCTCGAGTGGCAGTTGGCTATGCGTCTTAGTGAGTCAGAAGTCTTATTGAAAATAGTGTAATTTAATAGATGTTTCATGTGCAATAGGGTGCTGCAGTATGCATGTGTTTGCCACCTATACTTGTTCTTGTTAGTGTAAAAAGCCATTTAGCCACGCAACCAAGTGGCAGCCTCTCGAGCGGCAGTTAGCTATGTGTCTTAGTGAGTCAGAAGTCTTATTGAAAATGGTGTAATTAATAGATGTTTCATGTGCAATAGGGTGCTGCAGTATGCATGTGTTTACCACCTATACTTGTACTTGTTAGGGTGTTGTACTAAATTATAAACAAATAAAACATACCTTTTCCCATTTTCTTTCAGATAATGAATAACACCATAGATCTTTAAAGTGATGAAATTGTGTTTCAGTTTTGCTTGTGAACTCTCCACCAAATATCCAGAGTTCTCCTCTAAAAAATGTTTTCAAAATCAGTTTCAGAAAGAGTACATTTTTTATAGGTAATAATTTAATGTGGTTAAACAATGACATTATTTTATGATCATCGTAGTTTTGTTGTATAAGCGCTTGGATTCTGGCTCAACTAAATTGTTCAGAACCTATTTAATAGATACATAGTTTTGGAAGTATTTTTCTTGCGTGCAAGTAGATAATTTCAAGTTGGTTAATGACAGGATTTCTGATGCAGGACAGGAATTTAAAGGCCCTTAGAACATAAAAAAGTGTTTGCGCATTTAAGTAAATTACAAAAGTACATACACTGCCGGTCAAAATTTTGAGACCACTTGTAAAATACTTACATTGTTTCTAAATACATTAAAATTGAAATAAAAATCTACATATCTGTGCATTCTATTATTAACAAAGTCCAAGCTGTGTTTCTTTGGTATATTTCTAGAGTAAAGGTGCAATAAACGAGTTTTGTTTCAAAACATCGAAGACTCCGAGCGACAGTCAGGTGGGTAGCCTTTGTAATATTTTATGACCTTCTTATTACTAATTATTTTGCACAAACCAAAATATAGGATTGTTTCAGCTTCTTAAAACATATTTTTCCTTTGGATTACTTGTGTTTTTATGAAGTTACTCATAAACAGTTCTTGTGGTTCCTGCAGTCAAGACGTCTTCAAAATGGGAAAAGTACGCGAAAGTAGTTCTGAAATGCGAACTGCTATTGTTGTTTTATATAACGAAGGCAAATTCGAGCTTGCGATTGCCGCACAACTTAAAATATCAAAGATTTGTTTTCATTGCACAATTATTTGACATAGGGAAACTAGCAGTGATCAAGATCTTCCACGTTCAGGACGACTGAGAGTGACCACTTCTAATGAGGATAATTTCATTGTCATTATCTGCAAGTGAAATAGACGACTAACAGAGCCAGAAATTCACGCCGAACTTAACAAATTTCAATCGGAACCTGTATCAATGACTAAGGTAAAAAGACGATTGCGCGATGCTAATTGTTTGGTCATGTTGCTCTCTGAAAATCTCTGTTAAGGCCACAAAATAAAAAAAGACAGATGCAGTGGGCTCTTGCCCATCGAGATTGGGCAAAAGACGATTTTAAAAAAGTCCTTTGAACCGTCGAATCGAAGTTTGAAATATTTGGTTCAAAAAGGCGATTTTATGTTCGACGCAGTGCCGGAGAAAACATGATGCCAAATTGTGTAGTGCCATCTGTTCTGTTATGGTCTGTTATTGTCTGGGGTTGTTTTTTGTACCATGGGATGGGCAATTTGGTCAGGTAATTCTATAGCAAAACGCTGCACCTTCTGAGATAAGATTAATTGGAAAGAGGTTTGTTTTCCAACATAACAATGACTCAAAACATAGTTCTAAATTATGCAGAGATTATTTAGAATGAAAAGAGATGGAAGGGGTGTTAGAAAACATGGTATTGCCACCTCTGAGTCCTGACCACATCCCAATCGAACCTTTGTGGGAAGTGCTTGATAAAAATGTTCGAGATTAATGTGTCTCTTCACAAGAAAACATGTCGAAGGTTCTACACGAAAGCTGGAACAATATTTCTCAAGAAATTGATTGTATACTCGTGAAAAATATAATTAAATGCAAGGGAGGATTTTTTGATGAAAAGGCTGTTTAGATTATTATAGCCATTTTTTACACTAGTAATTGATTCTTTATGAATGTTTTTAAGTATTTCATTTGTCAATAAATAATAAATCAGATAATTAAACCTCTTTCTTCACACACTCTCATTTGTTTCAATTTTATCTAATTTTTCACCTTTACTAGGGGTTTACTTAGGAGTTTCAAACTTTTGGCCGGCAACGTATGTCATTGTTTACTGAGTTTAACCAGGGCTTGTAGATCTGCAAAACATGCACTGAACTAAACTTACTTATTAGCTGCTGTTACTGCCGCTTGGTGAGCACTCCTAGGAGGAGGTGCTGCAGGAGCTTTGACTGATCGCCATTCGTTCTGTGATATATTATATATTAATAATTCATTGTATGTGAATGTCTGCAAAGAACAAAACAATTACATATTAATTTATATTTACTGTCAGGGTTCTGTACCTGAAAAGGAAAAAACGGAACCTTATAAAATCACTCAAATGTCTGTCTGACTGTCACAGCTGTTTTTCTCAGAAATAGTTTCACATATTGGCACAGTATTTTATGCATATTAACCCACATATATTTTAATATTTAACGCCCAAAAAATAAATATAGAAATTTTTGAGGGAGTAAATAAAATATTTGAAATTTGTCTCTATTTTATATATAGAGTGGTTTATCATTTGAAAGAGCAAGTAATAACAATTGCAAAACTATATTTTAAGAATTTTATGCAAGTTAGTTCTAGTACTATTATTGAACATTTTTTCAAAAAATATGTTCCCACCCTTTTATTTCCGAAACCGTTAAAGTAAAAAATTATGAAAAACTATAACGATGATACTAATTTTTGTAGGTTTTGAGATATTTACCATTACAATATCAAAATATAGATTATAAAAAATGCAAAAAAGTTAAACTAATCTTTCCAATATTTACCAAAATATGAAAAATAATATTTTTTATAGAAATAATGTATTTTTATGAATTACTTTGCAAATTAAATCTATACATATAATAAAATTGTAACAAAATTAATTCTGTACATGGAAAATATTTTAAAAAGATTGACTGATTTATCGTAAAGAATGATACAGAAGTCAGAAAACTTCTTTTTAGAATTTTTGTCTGTCTGCATGTTAATTTGTTCATCAGTCATGCAAAATCTACTGGATGGATTTTGTTGAAATTTGGAATGATAATAGTTTATAACCAAAAGCTACATATGAGAGAAAAAAAATCTAATAACCTTATTCCGAATTTAACACGAACAAAGTCGTAGATATATAAGACACAGCTAATATAAAATAAATCTGTCATCTACATTAACTCACGTCACAGTTATTCAAATACACTGTTTGTACACATAATAAATTTCAAAAAATAACAGTTTTTCAGGTCAAATAAATTTCATACTTATTTGAAAGTTAACAATTGCTTTACAATCGGCACACGAGGGTCTTAACTCTGGATATCAGAATTTCAGCAATGTTCGATTACTATTAATGAATAATTGAAATTCATAATTTCCAAGGTCATTGTGAACCAACTTTAATTACGCCGGATTGATATAATACTCTTAATTATTTATACATGTCGAAGAGAGAAAATCATTACATATGTTCAAGTGCATACAAAAAATACAAGGTGATTTTTAAAAAATATCTTTTTCATAAAATAACTGAAAGTGAAATCTACTGAGACAAATAATTAGTTGCACTGTATATTTGGTTACTATTCAGGTGATTTTTACTATTCGGCCGAATACTGAATATTTGGTCAGTATTCATCAGGATACCGAATACCTGTCATTTACCTGGAAAATAAGATTGTTAAATAAAACATAACTAATTGATAATATAGCCAAAATAATTATTGTTGGAGTTGGTGACCTTCCATCGAGCGCATTCCCAGGCGGTGGATAGCGGAATGCCTCCCAGATATGGGCAGTACTAGGTAAATCAAATACCTAGTGCGAACCAAAACAGTAGGTATGGACATCCCTTTAGTTTTTTATACAGTCTACTGGGAAAAACCCTTCAGAAAATTAAAAAGCTGTAGCCAGCAATAATCTATGAATGTCGGAATTGAACACAGAGCTACCCAAGAAGTGGGTGCAGCAAGCCAGCGGAGAAACCCGGCATCAGGGGGGGGGGCATATTTTTATTGGATGACGTAAATAAGAAGAATCAAAATGCAAACCCTCATAAAACCTTGTACTGACAAATTTTTAGCAAGGAGATGTTCTTCAACAGAACAAGATCAACGTTCTACGTAGTTTACCAGTTGACACCGACAAAATACTAGATATTAGTGAAGACTAGTGTGTAAACCATCAAAATCAGGATCAGCCCTAATTTGAAGTCAAAAGTAGGAAAAGAACCAGAAATAGCCTGTTATCCCTAGAAAAAAAACAAGTTAAACTAGCTTGCTGCACCCACCCCACACCAAATTGTTTTACAGACCTTGATAATGATACAGTTAAAACCGAAATACAAATACTAAAACTCAATAAACCACCACCAATATTTGAAGATAAAATTAGCAATATTCGGCCACTAAATAAAGTTAGAAGAAACTATACCAATAGAATTTTAAATTAAGATCCTTCAATACAGGCAGAAAATGCAGAATCATATACAGTTGTATACAAGGAATTGATGAAAACAAACACTAAATTTTTCACCTATCAACTCAAAAAAGAACAGAACTTCAGTTGTCCTCAAAAATATCCATCCTTTTACTTACGCGGAAGCAAAAAGTCAGCTCCTAGTAATCACCATCATGGTGGCAGAAATATCTAGAATATTAAACACACTTACAAAACAGTCACTTAACATGTTCTACATTGATCTAAAACCACAGTCTAATAATAAGGATATCTATAATGTAAAAAGTATATTTAATTGCAAAATTGCCTTTGAGGCGCTTAGGCCCAAACGAGAAATCCCATGATGTTCGGTCAACAATATGGATACACGAAAAAATTTTGTCATTTACAGTCAAAGTGCATGAAATGTGTGGCGGCCATCACTCCTAATATGCCTTAGAAAAGAGTGCTTAAATAAAGTTAAATGCATTCTTTAGCATTTCTCTGATGGTAAGCATCCAGCAAACTACAAAGGCTGTATCATGTTCAAGGAGTTACAAAAGATCCACTACTCACCTCCTAGGCATAGAAAATCCTGGAAACCAACTCCACAAGTAATCATGCCACACTCAAACGAAAATAACCCGTCAGACTTATGTTGAGGTATTACAGGAAAATCTATCACCAAAACACTCTAATACCACCGAAAATAAACAAAATACTGAAGATGTTCTACTAACATTACATGAAACAGTGCAAGCCTTTATGAATCAAATGCTAGTCCTAATAAAGTTACTAACCGAACTCATGTCCAAGATGACCTCACACTCAAACCACTAAACATTTGTGTATGGAATGCTAATGGTCTCTCAAACCACTCTGAGGAGTTAAAATTATTTCTGAAAACAGAAAAATTGATATTATGCTGATTTCGGAAACTTACTTCACCGGTAGGACCCACTTTAAAATAGCCTATTACTCACTATAACAGATGGAAAAGCCCATGGTCAGCAATTCTCCAGTCAAGACTAACATCAAACATTATCAATCGACCTCCTTCTTCCAAGAATACATTTAAGCAACTAACATTGTTGTATCGGACCGGACCAGTGAATTAACCATCTCAGTATTTTCCTGCCCACCAAGGCATAATATCAAATAGGCAAATTTTGAAGAATACTTCAAATGGCTAGGTAATAGATTTATAGCTGGCAGCGACTATAATGCCAACCACACGTTCTGAGCGTCAAGACTCATACTACCATGTGGGCGTGAACTCTTGAAATGCATCCAAGACGTATGGGTATATTCGCAATAAAGCAGCCTACATACATGCCCACAGACCAAAATAAAACACTAGACCTCATAGATTTCTGCATAATCAAAGGAATTTCTGATAAATATATCTTTTGCAGCAGTTGTCACTGCTGACCCATTATTGTGGAACTGTCTACTACCCTTATACAAAAAGAACCTAAGTGCGTCTTGTTTAACTGCAGGACTGACTGGACTCTACATCGGCACCTGATTGATACGGCACTTGCAGATCAAGTGAGACTCAAATCGTAACACTACATTACAGTTGCTGTTGAACACTTCACCAAAGCCGTACAATATATTGCTTGGGTCTCTACACCACTGAAAACAAATACTGCCAATATTCAACATGTAGCCAAACATCTATTAGACCTAGTATCTGAAAAAGAAAGTTCCAGATGTGGTGGCAGGCAACGAGATGTCCACAATTGAAAAAAACAACTAAATCACACTATTAGAAAGCTCAAAAATGCATTCGAATGAGATTGTGACAACAACTTTCAGTCGTACTTGAGCGGTCTCTATGCTTACGTTTCTTTTAACTACTCACTATGGAAGGCTACAATAAAGCTAAAATGGTCTATAACTGCCTTACCATCTCTACATATACCTGATAGGAAATGAAAATAAAGACACTGAAAAGCACTAACCTTTTCTACACACTAGTAAGTATTCAAGCCTCATTCAAACTAATGCCCACTTGAGCACGAAAAAGAAATCTGGGACTTCTTGGCAGAAGAAATCTGTACTGCTGAAGTGGAAAGAAACATGCTCAAATTCGCGAAGAATGAGGTAGTAGGTGCAATTAAAAAATCCATCATAAAAAACCTCCCGGCTACAACACAAGCTGCCTCCGGGCCGAACTGCCACCCTCCAAAACAAAATTACTCACATCCATTTATAATGCCATGCTTAAACTTAAATTATTTCCAGCTCATTGGAAGGTAGCAAAGATAATAATGATCCAAAACCTGACAAACAACCAGAAGACCGTAAATCATCTATTATCAGCCTATTACCTATAACCTCTAAAGTGAACGAGGCATTGCTATTGACTGGCATAACGCCAGTGATAAGAGGTAAACACTTTATGTGGCCGCATCACCAGTTTGGAAACATGCCACTGTACTCACATGTGATGAGGTGATTCGCGACTCGCATCATAATGCGATGCGGTTGATCAACCCCTATGCACATTACACGAAAGAGACATAGGGCTAAGAATGAGCAAAGAGGTTCGAGCATTTAGAATTTGAAACGTATGGGATGTTCATGTATGAGAGTCCATTTTTATTTTCACACATTTCATTACTAGTATGATGCATGTATGGCGCCAAACTGTTATTTTTCTAATGCATTGTGATATTGTTCATTAAAAAAATATTATAATTTTAAATGTGACTGAAAGTTTAGAATAATGTATTTTTTATTATTCTTTTTTAATGATGACGTTTATATATGCAATTTATAATTTAATTTGCTATTATAAATGGGGGTTTTTTAAAAAGATTGATTTAAATAATATATAAAATGTTATTAATTTTAGAATGAAGCGCAGTGAGAAAATGAGATGAAGAAAATCCAGTGGTCTATAATTATCTTCCGTTAAAATCCAACAAAAATCCTCTTGTCATACCTGAGGTATCAAGTGTCTGAATCCATAAAAGTGAATAATTTAGAGCCAGAGCTGGTTAATCAAGTCCATAACTCAGCTATAGAGAACAGAGATTTGATAAACGAAGAAAACAATTTCCTATCCTTATTGATTTTATTGCTTTCTAAGAACTGGTATACAGCACAATAATGGACCGTTATATTGAATTGTTATAAATAGTTACCAATTAAAACTGAATTACACAAATTAAACTCAAAAAAAGATTGCAAAATCGAACAAATCACATGCGCATGCAGCAAGCGGCAACTTAGGAACGCATACTCTTGGTCGTACTCACTAAACACAATAAGCTTGATACTGCAATTACTGATGGGATTAAAAAACATATCGATTCTAAACCTAAAATTGAAAGTCATTATTGTCGAGCTAATACGAGCCGCGAATACATTGTTGAACAATTACATGGGGACTATGTTACAAAATGTCAGTCGGAAAATGCTAGTTATGCTAGTTATCAAATATAACAGAATTTATTTAACAAAGAATACAATTTTTTTTTTGGACTTCGAAAAAGGACCGATATGAGTATTGCGAAACTTATAACAATGCAGAAGATAAAGATCAGTTAAGAACCAAATATGACTTTCATCTCGAAAAAATGATTTAGTAAGAAAAGAAAAAGAGCTGGATAAAGACAATGCAAATGAAAAATGTATAACTGCTGTCTATGATGTGCAAGCCGTAATGCCGTTGCCCAAAAGGTGATGTTTCCAATTTTGATTATATATCAAAACTTAATGTTCTGAACTTTACTTGTTACCAACTTGGATCCAAAGACACAAACTGCTACATCTGGCATGAAGGGGAAGGTTTAAGAGGAGTCAATGAAAATGGATTGTGCGTTTTAAATTATTTAAGAAGTTTACAAGCAAAAATTAAAGAAGATTTTGAAGTAATATTTTACAGCGACAACTGCCGTAGCCAGCAGAAAGAAATATATGATTGCGATATATATCTATGCTGTAACAAATTTAGAAAATTTAAAGTCTCCCGCAAATTTCTTATAAAGGGTCACTCACAAAATGAGGGAGACTCAGTCCATTCCCCTATTGAGCGTGATATTACAAAATACCTGAAATCTGCACCTATTTATATGCCGGCTCGGTAAGAATAATAATGGCCAAAAAAAGGAAATTCATAGAAGAGTTCATGAACGGCACCATAAGAGCTTTTTTGACATTAAAAAAATCGCAGATGACGTTGGAGGAAATTACACAATGAATGAAGATAAAGAAAAGGTTAAGATGGGAGATATCAAAGTTATTCAGATACTAATATAATTAAACAAAGTTTGAGGAATTTGGTTTAATTATATTAGTTTAGTTATGTTCATATGTTACGAATAGACAACTGTACATAGGTATTGAAAATAAGAATTTAAGTAGATGTTTTATAAACAAATTTAAATAATGGGGCCTAAGTATGAAAGAACATCAATTTATTACATCAGATTTTTTAATTCTTACTAGGTATATATTACGACTGTATTATCATTTGCACTAAAATTACTCAATAAGATGCCTCCAATCGTGTATCTAATATTCAGCTCAAAATAATACATTTCATTCACGATCTTGAATAATGTCTAAGAAATAGTAATAGGTTTTTGATATGGAGTAACATTTCGTACATATTGATATGTATCATGCAACATTATGAGTAATCTTACAGATCAATATTACTTTTTCAGAAGTGATGTTGTATTACCTTTTGACGTATTGTTTTGTGCATGTCTATTATACGCCATGTTTTCATGCAATATAGATAGTTACAGTGGCTATGTGTATGTGCTTCGATTTTATTGTGGAATACTTGATAGTTATGATAGAGACCAAATTGTTTAAATCTATATTCAAAGTAGACAACATGGGGTACTATTCTACCTAATATCAAAATGAGATTGTTACACATATTATTGAAATGAAAGCATAAGTCTTTCCTTAAGTTGTTTTAGCACTATCTCGCTATTTACTTTGGCCAACATGATTCAGCTTCTATGAAAAGGACTTGATTTATCTAATCTCTAATGTGGTATATAGAAAAACATGATGAGATTTTTATTGTCTTTAAAATGTAATTTCCTGCTTTGAAGTAAATCCGTACTCACTTTCAGCACATTGAACATTGTATTTTTATATAAAGGAATTTAACAAACTCAAATGAATCGCACGTTGTTAGACCAAATAAGAAACCTCATTCTATAAAATTATTTCTATAAAATCTCAAACTTTTAGTTGTTATCATCAGCTCCATTTATTAGCAGACTTAGGTCTTCAACCTGAATCTGCTAATCTATTAAGATTTTATTTGGAGTAAGCAGGTAGAGGATGAGAAGTGTTTATAAATTGAGGGAGGGATTGTGTCACAACAAATAAGAAGCTTTAAAAAAGATATAGTTAAACGCATTACTACATTGAAAAACCTGTAAAATAGATTCATTATGTGAGAATAAATGTTGGAAAAAATGATGGTAATGAAAAAGATATGAGAAATGCATAATATATATTCCATGTAAGGAAAATTATGTTATTTAAATACTACTCACATTTAAGATATAATGTATTTTCCATTATCTTTGGCCATAGGGTTAAAGAATTTTTTAGTTGTATGCGACATACCTATCTATAAGAATAAAATACAGTATATGTTAAGGTGTAGCCTTGATTCAGAACTTGCTTAAATTGTATATTGTCTTCCAAAATTATAATTTAAAACAGCAAATTTTGCAATTTGGCGTATCATTTTACAATTTGTTGTTGCAGCTTAACTTTTTAGCACAATAATAAGATTTAGTTACTTTCTGTAACTAAATTTTATTATTGTGCTAAAATATTAAGCTCCTATTTGAAGGCATGTTTAGAAATATATTTTTCAATGTTTCTTTTTTGGTTTTGTACAATAATATGATACTGATCAATGAAAGATGTTCCTTTTATTTAGTTATTTTTTTGTTTTTAAAATGTTACTGTCAATCTAGAAAAAAAACCATAGATAGTTGAAGGACTTACTGCTTTGAGAATAATCTAGTAGAACCTCAACAATATTAACCAACATGTATTAAATGTTAGTATCGCAGACAGGGACAAATTAGTTCCCACTTATAACTAGGAAAGAATACTGTAATCAATAAGCAGATGTATTTTATGAATAAAAAAATAAAATAATGCATAAGAAATTGGAAAAGGATTATGACGGAAACCAAGGTTATAAAATAATGTAACTTCAGATGGCTTTTGAACGAAACGTGAGGTGGGACCATGAAATATAAATGTTTTCTGCTATATGAGAAGCAACAAATAGTCGAAAGGCAGTTAATTGTCATTGCTCCTTATAGTTTCTATGATTATTTTATTGCAAGAATGTCAATGGCAAGAATGTCAAATGGAATCTCAATAACTCTCTATATTAAAGAATCTGGAGATTATTACTGCGTTTAGAATATAATTCAAGGCCATATGTGATTATCTGTATATATCATACAATATATATATACAGATGTCCGGTAATGAATGCATAGCTTATAGTAGAACTAATGACAATTCTAGGAAAAATATAAAAAAAATTATCCCAAGTAATACCTAAGGTATGATTTAAAAAAAAAAGTGGTCAAATTTTTTACTTAGTTTTAGATTCATGTACACCCGACTACAAATGAAAGAATTTTATAGGTTTTTTGTTGATCTAATATTTTAGGGTAACTCTTTCAATAGATAGACTGTCAATAGTAAGACTAAATTTAGTATTTTACAGAAAAAACAATATTGACTAAATTGTTAGGTGTAAAATTTAACTGAAATATTTCTTTTGTCAAAGTTTATGTATCTCTCGTATAAAAAACAGTATGAAAATATGAGTGACCAATTATTTAAAAAAATGTATGTTTAAAATTGTTTCCGATAAGGTATAATTCAAATATATATATCTAAAGTAAATAGTCGGTTATTACTATAAATGTGCTAAAGGAGATAATTTGACTAAAAACTAAATGTGTAATATTTGAACATTCCTTTACATTAAATTTTGCGTAGCCATTTGGGTTCAATAAAAAATAATGGATAACCTTATAGTAGAACTAATGACCATTCCAGGAAAAATACAAAAAACAATTTAGCCCTAGTAATACCCAAGACATGATTTAAAAAAAAAAGGCCAAATTTTTTACTTAGTTTTAGATTCATGAACAACGCGACTACAAACGTAAAAATTTTATAGGCTTTTTTTGTTGTTATAATATTTTATGTTAATCCTTTCAATAGATAGACTATTAATAACATGACTAACTTTAATAATTTACAGAAAAAATAATATAGAATAAATTGTTTGATGTAAAATTTGACTAAAATATTTTTTTTTGTCAAAGTTACCAAAGTGGCCAATTATTAAAAAAAATATGTTTAAAGTTTTCAATAAGCTATAATTTATATAAGTAGAAACATGTAATGTAAAAAAATGTTCAAATGTAAAAACTATATGTGCAATATATATAGTTTTTAACCAAATTGTTTCCTTTTGAATAGTAATAATTGACTATGTACATTAGATACATACATGTATTATACCTTATTGGAAACTACTTTACACATATATTTTTTTTAATAATTAGTCACTCATGTCTTCATACTTTTTTTATGCCAGAGATACTTAAACTTTGACAAAAAGATATAATGATAAAATATAAGATGATAAAATATTTATCAACTTTTACACCAAACAAATTATTCAATATTGTTTTTTCTGTAAAGTACTAACGTTAGTCTTACTATTTACAGTCTATTGAAAGGGTTACCCTAAAATATTAGACCAACAAAAAAATCTATAAAAATCTTTCATTTGTAGTTGCGTTGTACATGAATGTAAAAAATTTAGTAAAAAAAAACTAAGTAAAAAATTTGACAGTTTTTGAAAAAAAATCATATCTTGGGTTTTACTTGGGATACATTTTTTAAAATTGTTGCTAGAATAGCTATTAGTTTTACTATAAGCTATTTCTAGGTTATCCATTCATTACCGGACACCTGTATATAGAAGATATATATATAGAGATGTATATTTTAAATATGTATTATTTTGATAGTTTTCAAGGGTATATTTTTCCGCGAGTATTAATACTAATACTGTGTGTGTAGCAAAGATTTTGATTTTTATAATGTGTGGTGCAGGAATGGTAGGATTTCTTAAAAACTTCAAATTGTGAAGGCTATTATCTTGGGTACTGTTGGATTTTTTTACATCTAGCGTAAAAATTTGATGAGAGGAATCAATCCCGTGGAAATATGTCTTAAGGAAAAATACACTTGTATAAGTTTTCTGATTAATTCATTAATGTAGAAACAAAATTACTCAAACCCGAAACATAAATTGTGGGTAGTAATTTTTTTGTGACAAAGTCCAAAAGGGGTTGTTTAAATTTTGTATGGTAAATAAATACTTTATACACCGGTTGAAATGAAACTTGTAACGTGAATACACGTTTTACGAAATTCATCCCTTAAGAGGGGGTGAAACGGGGTGTTAAATTTCGTATTGTTTATGTTCATGAAAAAATGGCATGCACGGTTTGTCAACATTCGGTTGGGGTAGATCAAGAGTTAAATAAACGACCACCTGTAAGTGTAATTAGTATAGCATAATTTCCCTCTAAAACATTTGTTGAAATTTTATACATAAACAGTGTAACAATGGTGCTTAGTACAGTCATATTGATTATAATCAATATGACATGTATAAATTAGTAAGCAACATCACTGATAATTATCGGTGATGTCGCTTGTCAATTTATACAAGTCATGGCCAGAGATGGAGGCAAAACTATAGTAGATCATACTGTGGATCATTGGAAAGAGTATGCTATTTTAAGTTATGGTAGTGATAGAATAATTATACCAGCTCTGCTTATTATTTCGTTGATATGTCACAAATATTTGTGGCTTTGTTAGGGCCTATCTTAAGTTAGGGCCTATCTTAAGTAGTGATAATGATTTAACGTATAAGGAATTTAAAGAAGGAAATCCCATGAATTGATTGCATTTTATTTCTCTGCACAATCTTTTTAATGGTCATTTAAATATTTACTTGCCTTATGAAGTTGCTTTAAGCCCACTTCACACTTCTCAGTTTGAAAGTATCTCTAGGTCTACCAACTGCCAAGCACATGCCTTATTTCTCAGCCTGAAAGTACCTCTAGCTCTGGGAAAACTACCGAAAGGAAATGGTCTAATGTGATATGCATAATAAAACAGTTTTTAATTACGAAGTTTTATTACGAGAAGATAATGCATGCATTGCAATAAGACAAAAATTATGGTAGTGGACCATGACACTAGCAACAACTCGCTAGAAGTGAACTATGAAGTAGTACAATCCTTAATTTTTATTCAAAACTAAATGAAACTACGTGATGTAGCATTATATCTACTTCATTTAAATTATTAACCATGATCTAGGTTTTGTTGTATGACAACATCTTCAGGAGGGCAATTGTTTTCTCTTCAAATTGTAAAATTTTATTGTAAAATGTAATTTTCTGTCCAAAGAAAACTGATAAGGAGTTTGAGAGTTTTAAATAATGTTATTATCGACAGTCTTGTAAGGTTATTCCATTTTAACACATAGCAACTTTTCCACTTTGATATATAAATGCCGCTTATCACAAATAGAAGCACCAAAAAGTTGTGTAATAAACTAGTTATTTAATTCTATATGTATTTGTAACTAAGAAATAAGTATTGTCAAAAAAATAATCTAAGTTACCATGCCCACCAGTGGTATCAGTTACTTTAAATAAAAGAAAAAAAATTTAACACACATCAAAAAATAGCATAACTTATCCCACATATATATAGACGAAACTTCTTGGAAGAATTTAATAACACAAAAAGTTTAAAAGAAAATAGTCTAGAGAAACAATCAAGGATGTCTACAAAAACAAACCCCATAAATATAGTGTTATTAATGAGTACAAGGACTCTTATAATATGGATTATTGTTTATTTCAACAAATAATCACTATAATTTTCGTATCTACTGTAATTATTTTTAAAATTTGTTCAATAACTGTTATTTCTACCTTATTTGATTATTAGTTCAATTACAATTTTTGGAACACATACAGTTTAGTACCAATGAAAACCGTATTGTTTTTGGTTATGAAAGAAAATACATTAAAAATGACATATTATAAAAATAATTTAAACTCATGATTATTCTATTATAAAAATAAATTTGAGAAATATTTTTCATATAAATTCCATTTTTGTACTGACTTAATACACAAATTTAGATAAAAAGAACTGAAAAATCCAAAAAATTGAAATTAAGAAAAAGGATTATGTTAAGAGATGTTATAAATTTGATTCAACCATTTCTTCATAGTAAGAATACTTTACAAGCCTATATTTTTATTAAAATAATTGCGAGTAGAAATTGTTTGCTATTAAATATTTTGTTTTTTACTTGCATCAAGATGTACTTCTAACTCGCAACACAATGCGTTTTCGTCGAAAGTTATTGAACGCCCTGAGCGAAGTTTATCTTCACAACTTGTTTCATTTTTTAAACAATTAAACCAATAGCTCACAGTCGATTAGGTAGGACTCCCTTCTCCAAATGCAGCGTTAATTTTATCAACTGTCTTTCTCGCACTGGTCTCTAGTCTAAACTCGTAGATGATAATCAATCGCAACTGATGTTGGTCCATTTTGATTTTAAAAGGAATGCTGCGACGTGTGCACACCTTTTTATACCCACCGACTAAAGGCATCTACAATATTCTACAAAATTATAGACTATGAAACTATAGATAGTCTTTTGATGTGGTAAAATATAATGTAAACCTAAGTGCCCAAGTATGTATGCACAAAACAAATAGTTCAAGAAATTCATTTGTAAAAATTGCATTAAATTTTTGCAAAAATTGTAACAATTCTTGAATCAAGATGTAGTTACTAAAAAAAATTAGAACTTCACCTTTTGACCATCATGGTATTCACCGCCAAATAAAATCAATTCAGAAGTGTTTGTTGGATGAGCTGTCAATGTTGCAAAAGCGCGTGGTTCCGGTGTTTTGTTTACTAAAATGTTTTCAACAACCCTCTGTTTCTTCAATTCTTCTTCCTCTAGTTTGGCTACAATTTTATCTATGTCTTCCTGGAATATGAAATATTACTTTACGGTATGGACTTTCAAACACTTCTTGATATTCAAAACAATTTAAATATTATAACCTCTCCCAAGCTGGCTAATTCTTTTTTTAGTTTCATGGTTATCTTTTTTTCAGTTTTAGCTACAGTTTTTACTGCACCGCTAACTTTATTCTTATTTTTCTTCTTACCCATTTTTTAAAAAAAATGTCTAATAAAACTTGTTACCAATTGTTAAGTGAATTATTGTAATATATATATTATTTACGATAATGTACTAATTCATTGACATCTGTCAAGTTTGAAGTATACGATCCAGAATCTATGTATGTATACGATCTCTAGAAAACTAACTGTCTATGCTAACTCACAGAATAGATACGGTATGCTAACTATTGATTATCTTTTCTTCATTATATGGCGTTCTTCCTCATCATAGAGAACTTTTGCCCGTGTCAAGTGTGGAAGCCATGGCTACGCAACACCGATTAAATCATATTTCTAATATCTATCATTGTTGCTTGTTAACAAAAGAATAAACTATACATGAAAATAAAATTACATTAGAAGTGGACTACAATTAAATAAAATGGAAAAAAGAAATTAAAATATACAGAGGTGTACAAAACAAGCATACACAAACATAAAAATAAAAATAAACACAAATATGAATTTGAAAGATTCTATATTTTGATGTAATTTTTTCTTATGTACTGAATGATTAACTCGGGAATAGGTTTGCTGGCAACAAATAAAAGTGATCTTATGTTAATAGGCACTTTAATTTTATAATTTCTGTTCTGTTCACAGTGGCAAACCGAGTTTTTGCTTCGACTATTTCGTTACCTACTATGCCACAGTGACTAGGGATACATACAAAATCTCGATCGATCGATCTCGATCTCTCCAAATCGAGCATAAATTGCTTGATCTGGAATTTTGATACATGGGGTTGGAGAGGGATTTGTATCTTGGGAAGAAACAATAAGAAGAGGTCGGGTTTTAACACGCCAAAAAGAAACTTGAGAGGAGGGTGAGTGTCGATCAACTAGGTGTTATCGTCGGATGTTTAAAAGATGATCAACACATTGTACTTATAGGGCATTTATGGTACTGGATTTCATTGCACTCGCTATGATCCTCAGTGCTTGAGACTGAATTTAGTGGCATTTGTTTTGGAAATGGGATCAAGGAAAAATGAACCATAGTCTACATGACTACGAATCAAAGCTTTATATATATTAACTTTAATGTGGTAGGATGTGAACTCCACCATACTCCAAAAACTGCGTAGAAAATATTCGTATTAGCCTAGCATCGGGAAATGACATGTTCATTGTGAATGTATCATGATAAATTTGAGCCATGAACATACTTAAAAATTTGATTTTGGAAAGAGTAGGAATTGAGGAAGACTTATAAGAAATATATAAAGGTGGACTAATTCTCCTTCTAGAGAAGGCACAGCGCTTTTCGACAGAGATAAATCCATACCGAGAGAGTTAACTCATTTGTTTAGGTTAACAAGGTCAGAGGTTAAATCATTTTTGGCAAACGTTATAAACTTATCAGTAGAATACAAAAGCATATAATCAGCGTATTGTAAAACACGACAGAGTTGATTTACCGATGAGTGGAGCATATAGGAGTATATTTTGAAAAGTAAGGGACTTAAAAACAGAGTTTTGGGGAAGACCCCTCCATATACTTCTTGTTAAGAGAAGGGATCGGGGGTTTTAAGAGTGACAGATCTCTATAAAAGAAAATTGAGGAGGAAATTTATAATCTTGACCTTGAGATTATGAGATTATGAAGAACTTTTTTGAGGATTGGAAGATTTAGGTTATAGTAGGCAAAAGAAAGATCTAAAAAAGCAGCAACGACGAACTTTTGTCGGGAGAAGGCAAGTCTGATGTCAGTGGTCAGAACGCTGAGGTTGTCCATTGTACTTTTAGCTCTTCTTAACACAAATCGGTTATTTGGAAAATTGGAATGGTATTATGTAAACCATTCCAATTGATTGTTAATTAGGTGTTCCGTAATCTTCGCTAAAACAGGAGAAGGAGCTATGGGTCTATGGGATGAACCTACATTGTGATCTTTATGAGGGTTGAGAATTATTATTTAAGTTTTCCATGACTTTGGAATATAGCCTGATTTGAACATAGAGTTGATGCAGGATAGAAGATACCAACCGGCAGATGATAAAGTGTTTTTACACCATTGGATATGACATTTCGTCAATACCAGGGGAAGAGTACTTAAGATGATGCAAGGTGAAATCCATTTCATTAATGGATTAATCTTCTTCTATGAAATGATGCTTGGGTGTTTCGAAAAAAGAGAGTTTGTTTCCGATATGTTAGATTTATATATCGCTTCAATCTCTTTGCGGGCTTAAACCGCAGCAGAGCAGCCTCCATTCCACCAGGGACGATACGATCTGTAGCGATGGTTAAATCTCTTAAATGGAACAACGTTTCGAACGGACAGGTCTATAGCTCTTATAAATTGTTTATAGCAACAGTCAATGCTATCCAAGTTCACTGGAGGGAGGGAATTCCACCCAATTTGCCAAACTTATGTTGTATTTTTGAATTTTTTAATATTTAAATATAAAGGAGGAAAAGTAATCAGAATGAGGAAACGGTCACTCCCAAAAGACTCAGATAAAATATTCCAGAAAGCTAAGTATCCCAAGGATGAGGAGCCAAGGGAAATATCTACTGAGATCGGGATCTGAAACGGGTCAGGAATTCGTGTTGGAGAATTATTATTCATTAAACATAGGCCAAAGTCGTCCTGGAGTTCCACCTAGAAGACCTCTAGGAGGTTGCTTCGGGTGGAACCCCAAGATGGGTGATGAACATTAAAATCTCCCAGAATAATATGCGAGACCGGAATTGAAGATAAGATATCCCGTAGTTCTAAGGGTACTGGACATATTGGAAGGGGGACATATGTAGAGAGGATGATGATATATTTGACTCTCGCAGCAACAAGTTGACTTGATAACACCGGGAGCGAAGAGAAATCTGCAATAGGGGAAGCGATTTGTCAAGTAATAAGGAAGATCAGCTCTTTTCATCCGCTTTATCACCTCGTGGACAGGCATGGCCTCGGATTATAATAGAGAACCCTGGCCTCAACCAAGTCTTCGAGATGACAGTCACGGATGGAGAATACTTCACAAGGGGGTGGCGAAGATCTGTTTTGTTGGAAATAACACTGCGACTATTCCATTGCAAGATCGTCGCCACTATTGGCGGAACCATTATAAATAAAGGGTTGAACGGGGTTAGAATAGACGAGGCAACGTTGGACGGTATTTGATTGGGGAAACGCAGAATTTTGATGAAAGTGGTCAATCGAAGTTGAATAATACTCGTAGTAGAATGAGTATTAACTGAAGGTTGTTGATTAAGGACGCAGCCATTTTCAGGATGAGGAATTAGAGAGTCTGCCTAGGCTTGTACAACCGAGCATTCATAGCTCTGATTGGGACTTCTCAAAGAGTGGGGTCAAGGTTTCAGAGTAACAATTTTTTTGTGAGAAGAGTTGGTAGGACCAGACGAGAGAACAAATTTTAAGAAAAGTTGGAGTAAGAAGAATTTGGGGGCCAACCATTTTGGATGCTTCCGCTATCTTATGCGGTGTCTTTCAGATTTGGTCTTTTTTGTCTTTCAAATTCCGAACAAAATCTATCATGATTTCCACTGCAAAAACATATTTTGCTTTTTCAATAGAAAGAGAGTATTTTCTTCTGACGTGACCTCTGCTACATTAAAAACAACGATCGGAAGATTGGCATTTTTCAGCCACTTGTCCAAACCTACAATGTGTGAAGCGAAGAATATATTATAAATATGTGTTGGGGATGGACTTGGTCATCAAAGGTAATGATCATCGTCTTCGATGGAAAATATTTGGGTTGTCCATCGATCAATTTCTTGAAGCTTAACTGCAATCTTCTAAAAGTTTTGTAAGACCTTCTCGTCGTGCCAATCAATTGGAACATCGCGGACAATGCCTTTACGATTGACGTTAAAGGAGGGGATGAACAATTTATTCCGTCCCGTAAAAGCAGAGTGGTTTACGAAACAGTTGGCGGCGTCTACATATCAAAACACCACGGAGATCTTGTTTTTGCCAATTTGTATAACGGATTATGCCATAGACATGGTAATTTTTTAAGACGAAACGAAATTTAATTGCATGAAGTGAGAATTCGGAATTGGGCTGGGGTTCTTTTCGTTGAACGTGGACAATAAGTGGTCCAATATCGCCAGAGACATATAAGTGACTTTCAAAAGAATACGGAGGGTATAAGGGCGGGGGAGTTCGACGGGGTTCTACGTTGGCGTGGAAAAAAATGGGGGTTCACAAGTTGTTGGTGGGGGCACACAAAAATTTATCTGGTTTTTATAGTAAAGAACAAAAATGTTGGCTTGGTTTTACCTATAAATGTAGGCAGATAATATTTTAAGACTGTTATTTTTAAAAACTTGCATATTCGATATTTAGTACAACGCGTGTCGAGACTTGCAAAGCAAGCAACGCTTGTTCAGACGTGAAAAGGGACGAAATACGACTTATGCTGTGCTTGCAATTTTCCATGAACTTGTTTGATTCTTCATCAATATAAATAAGAATGCCAAGGACAAACGTTACTCATTTGTTTTAGGAATTTTGAGGAGAAAATTTGAGTGAATCAATGTCAGTGTTTGCCAGTGCCAGAAAAAGTAAGTACCTGCCTATTTGTTATACATACTTTTATTTTATATTGTAATAATATTATGTTTGTATGTAGTAGGTACATAATAAAAATTTAACACTGAATAGGGTCATTATTCGGTACTTCCTTAAAAGAACAGAAACCTGAGTAAGATTGAACTTTTTATTATAAAATAATTTATTTACCCAACTATGGTCATTCACTAAAGGATAGATTTATGATTGACCTGAATGTTTGTACATATTTCAGTGCCCTCAATTGAAATTATGTGAAGTGATTATTTGAAATTAGGTTTTCTTCCAAAAAAGGCAGAAAAACGATTGCTCTATGCCTTTTATGCAACAAAGTTTTGAGCAATGACTCTATGAAACCATCGAAGCTCGAAGATCATGTAAGAAGTTGTCATTCTGATAAAATTGATTGAAAAAGATTTAAAATATTTTCAACCATTAAAAGAAAAATATGAAAAGAGACCCACCGTGCACAGTATGTTCGCTTCAACGCTTCAAATCAACTGTACACCATCGGAGTACATTTAATTTTATCCGATAATGAAGAGGTTTTAAAAAATGTTCTGCACAAACCTCCATTTGACGCACTCAAAAGAATTCCTTTGAGTAACAACACTGTACAAAGACGCAATGATGAAATGAGCTCTGATATTGAAAGCTTCTTGTGTAATTACCTGCAAACAACTCTTTTTAAATTCAATTGAACAAGTCAACTTTACCTGATAATGAAGTATTATTTTTGGCATATGTTCGATTTGTTATGGACGAAGAAATCCACGAAGAGCTGCTATTCGCGAAAACTTTAGAGATGGACACTAAGGGCGAATTGATATTTAAGGAAAAATCGATTTTATTTACAAACATTATTTCGATGGCGACAGATGAGCTCCTGCCATGTTCAGGCGACATCCTGTGTTTATAAGCCATCTTAAAAGAATTATACCAGGAGTAACTGCAATTTACTGTGTGATCCATCGACAGCATCTGGTAGCGAAACATTCGAGTGATAGATTGCACCAATCGCTTCAATTTGTGATTAAAGCAGTTAAGAAAATAAGAAGCAATGCGTTGAATACCCGTTTATTTGCACAATTATGCAACGAAAATGATGAAGACTTCTAACGATTGCTCTTAGATACTAAAGTACGCTTATTGTCGAAAGATGCATGTTTAACAAGATTTTAGTCACTTTTTAAATCAGTTTTAGAGTTTCTGGAGAGTAAAGATCCAAATTTAAAAGAAAACCTGGCCAAATTGAAAGCAGATATAGCTTATTTGACAGATTTGTCCAAAAAATTAAAGACATTAACTTTCAGCTACAAGGGTACCGCCTAAATTTAATAAAAACAAAGCGTGTAATTTCGGCTTTTCTTGGAAAATTAAAATGTATGAAACAAAATATTAGTCAGCGCGAATTCTCCCAGTTTCCAAACTTGTCACAGGTATTCGGCCTGTGACAAGTCTTGATGACGATATGCAGACATACGTTCAACATTTAAATGCCCTACGTGATGACTTCAAAAACAGATTTGAAGATATTTTGTCGATAGAAATACCACTATAGATCATAAATCAATTTGCTGAAACGGAAGTGGTGAATGTCGTATTACAAGAGGAGCTACTCGAGCTTAGCATCAGGGAGGAGCTGAAGCTTAAATTTCAAATTATAAAAGGCTTTTAAATATTTTGGCTGCAGGCAGAAATACTCGAAAAATATCCTGGGCTGTGGGAAATTGCGAGAAAACTTTTGATAGCGTTTTCCTCGTGATACCTTGTCGAAAAAGTTATAGTGTCGTTACAAATCTATTAACAAAAAAGGAGCGGATTGAACATCAAAGAACGGGGAGATTTGCGGTTATTCCTTACAAAACTGAAGCCAAATATTGATAATTTGCTATCAACCCTTAAGTATATCCTTCCCATTTAAATTATGACTATTTTTTTTTGTCGATTTGCATTGTTGAAGTTGCGTTACGTTAATTATACTGTATATTTTAATAAATATAACACAAGAAAATATACTATTTTTCTTTTTATTTTTACCACTCCGAATTTAGGGTTGAACGTAGTCGCGATGCAAATTTTCATCGTTAGATCTAATCTTCACATTTTTTGACGAGTTTTAGGAATATGGTAGAAATGTCCATCGATGGGTCCATCGAAACCAGTAAAATTTTGAAAGTGGTCTACGAGAAAAAAGTTTGGGAACCTCTGGCTTACACCATCTTTTCTCAACCTGGGGTCGCTTTAATTATTAAATGGGGTCGCAATCTGTCCAAAAAATAAGACCTGCATATAAAACATTCGTTTATTAAAATTGTTATCAATGAAGCTTTACAAAATTAAATATTGCCAGGTAATAACAATATAAAAAAATTAACTTAAGAATTAAGCCTTAATTTCTTTAAAATGGTTAACATTAAATTAATTGAAATATTTTCATTTTGTAGTATAGTAAACAGGCCGCAAAGCCTTTTTACTTAACTTTTTGGTTTTTTTCTTGGCTCGCGACATATAAAATCGTTAAGAAATAATGACTTCCACTGTTCAAAGTTTTGTCAGATGAATCGTTAAATTTGTAACTAGAACTTCGTTTTGTCCAAATACATTCAGCTGTTATTCTTCCGCTAATTATAGAACATTAATTGCGTTTATTTTCAATTAAATTAATTATTTGAAAAAAATATTACGTCGTTGTAGTTAGTGAGGTAGAAATAGAACATTAGAATATAATACTAAATACATACTTAAGAGAAAAAAAAATATCATCATCATCATCAGTAGCTCGACAGCCCTCAGTGGACCCTGGCCTTCTCAAGCAGACTGTTCCAGGCACTCCTTTTGGGCGCCACGGTTTTCCTGTTTGTTATGTTGAGAGCATCAAAGACACTTTGTAGGTAGTCCGCCCGTCTTAATTTGGGTCTTCCTCTTCATCTTAAGCCAGTTGGTTTGGCCAGAAAAATCGTTTTGTCGTTCTATCTCCCTTCATTCTAATCACATGGCCGGCCCACTTCATAAGTTAATTTTTTATAAATTTTATTATATCTGGTTCTTTAAATAAGCGATAAGTTTCGCATTAGTTCTCCTACTCCAAAACCCATTGTCAAATAACCCATCAAAGATGGATCTTAGGATTTTTCATTTGAAAATTACAAGGATTTCTTCATCAGTTTGGGACAATGTTCACGTTTCAGATACTAGTAAGTACTGGTCTGATTAAGCTTTTATATAATAGTAGTTTAGTGTCTCTTTTGATATTATTGGATTTCAGAAATGTTCTTAGTCCACGAAAGCATCCGTTCTCTGCAGTTGTGTGTCTTCTTAGTTCTGGAACTAAATCGTTGCCAGTGATAATTTCAGATCCAAGGTAGATGAAGGAATTCATCCTTTCAAATTTGTAATAACCGATTTTAAAATGCGTGGAGGATTTAGAGTTGGTCACAAATTACATATATTTGGTTTTAGTCTGGTTTATTAGAGGTATATTTTTTTGGCCTCTCTTTCTAGTGCCAGAAATTCGTGTTTGAGGTCTTTTTGAAAAAAAATTGCTGACCCGCCCCGACTTCGTTCGTTCGTTCGCGTGAACTAAAGATTATACCCAAATAACATATCCATTATTTTTGTAAACAATAGTAACCGCCACACCTACTTAGTCCGCGTAGTCAAGGTTTGCTTCCCTTGGGAACACTTTTTTGGGAAAAACGTATCCTATGTGTTAGTGCAGGGTGTATACATTGCATATAAATCTCTTCAGTAGTTTTTGCGTGAAATAGTAACAAATATCCATACATCCAAACATCCATTCTCACAAGCTTTTGCATTTATTATATTTTTAGGACTAATTCTTATATAGTGAATAAATACAGCCTGTACAATAAATAAAAGTGAGACAAACCAATTAAGTTGTTCTCAAGTTTACAACACCTTGATAATATTTTACACTAAACGTTATGTACCTCTAGTCTGATTTTCATAGGGTTTACTATATTTACATAAACAAATTCGAACTAACGGTTTTGCCGTTACGGATCCTCCAAACGGATCTAACCTCTTCATGGCTTTTATCCATTTCTTTTACAGTTGGACATCCATTGAAAGAAAATCCATTTCTTTCACAGTTGTAATAAATTGGAATTAAAAAAAAACAACTTTTCCCGTGCGTTGTTAAATATTTTTTTACATTTTGGCACATCACAGGATTTTCTAGTATTTCGATTGAACATTTCTAACAATATTTGCATATTCTTCTAGAGAACCGTACGGGAGTGAGCGTTGTACCATAACGACACACTCAGCGATCGCCAACCGAGGGAATCTAGCTTCACATACCTATTTTTAAAATTCCACATTTGGAAACTAATTAGCGCATTGAAATAATGTTTCCACTCGAATTCTTTATTTTCAATAGAGAATACGGAGAGAGATTGTTAGCTAAGTGAATTGGGTCAACGACAATGTTCATATGTAACTATAAGGAAATGGTGAATATTGATCAAAAATAAAGATATTAAAGCACTATATTTTTTTACTATCTATCAATTAGTCAGACAATAATTTACACCTTCAGTATTTATAAATGTAATTTAATTTTTATAAGAATTTAATGATTGTTTGCATGTTTTGCGTAATCTGTTGTATACTTTACTTCTTTTAGGTACTTCACACAGCTGATAAAGTGATTCTCCCCTTCACCACAGGTCGGCATGAGTTCGAAGCGGTCGTGATCAACGACTTTTTGACCACCATCACAATGGACACGGATGCCACAGATCATATGCTAAAGTCGCCTAATGTAACGATGTAGTAAGGGTTAGAGGTGGGCGTTTACGCTAATAATTATAAACGTTAACACCTGTTAACGTTAATGACAATTAACTGTTGATCAAAATTGTTGATATTAACCATTAATGTCTTTAGGCGCGTACCATATTTAATATAAACTCTATGCCGAAAATAACTGTTTTGTTTACAAATTTCTAATTGTTTATAAATTTCTAAGTGTTAGGGACTCGGGTGTCCGTCAAATGTTTATTTTAACACAATAAATTAAACCTGATAATTACATGAAGCTCATTCAATACTTAAATAATAAATATAGAAAATATGCTATGCGGATTGTTCCTGAACTCTTTTGATTCATTTTAAAATTTTCTCGTAATATTAAATCATAAACATCAAATTGAAATCTTTTAAGCAAAATTAGTTTAGAGCTTCACCTGATTGTAACATAAGAATAATTAGTAAATTGATTACCGTGAAAGCTAATGTAGTATATCCATCATTTCTTCAACAAATTTCGTCATCTGACATAAAATTATTCCAAGTATCACTTTGTTTACATCTTTCTGATATTTTGAATAAATTTACAAAGTTTCTTGACCCAGGCACACACAAATAAAAAAATATACAGCAAATTAATGTTGATTATTAACACTAAAAGTTAGTGTTTCTCTAACTCTTTAAATATTCAACAATTTATTTTATTTGTACAACTCAAAAGCGTCGAAATGCTAAAGAGGCGAAACAAAATGCCACTGATCATTTCATATCTAAATTTTCATGGTTTTCAATAATTAGTTTCTGTGATTGTTTTGTGATGTAATATTATTATATGTGGTAACAAATATAAATATTTGATCATCATTTTCACAATACGAAAACATGTTTGAGTTGTAAAAAATGGAAAAAAAATATTTTCTCGTATATACGAAGAAAGTTCCGTTGCCAGCATATTTTCTAACTTTAAAAATGGCATAATTTGATAAAATGACATATATTTTGAAGAACAATTCTTGTTAAAATAATGAGTGAACAACATTTCTTGAATAAATTTTCATTAGCTAAAATTTGATGTATAACATACTATGTTTTGTTTGTAATTCGCATTCACAAAATTTTTAAAAATGGAACGCCAAGAATTATTTTATCAATCCATATAATAATTGTGTCTTTACAACTAACTCGGAAATGACAAACCAATTGATATGCGCTATCTATTGTAATTAAACAAACGTAGTTCGTCGGTCACATGGCCGACTGTATGGGACCGTAGATGTAATGTCGTGGCATTATTTTATTTTATTATTTTTTAACTAAATTAAAACAAAAATGATTTTCAATTTATACCCATGTATATTGATGACAATGCTTAAATAGCTTGGAATTTATATAAAGTACACATCTACGGCATATTTTCGATAATTATTGACCATGTTCTCGTATTTTACATTATTTGAGTTTAAAATATTTATTTATTACTTTAGTGCAAAATTGGTAATGCGCAAGCTATATAAAAAGATACCAACTCATTCAGGATCACATTTAAATTCTATCTGATCACAAAAGGAAACGCGAATTTTCGACAATTCTGTCACAATACAATTCAAAGGATATACTGAATATTATTAAATCGTCTTTAATTACGAGTGCGTTATGCTTCCCTGCTTTATTTACCTTTACAAACAAATCCCCTTCTAATTCCTCTTGCTGCTTTAAAAATGAATCAAACATTTGACACAATCAATTTAAATTGGTTTTGGAGAGCGACAAGACAATATCGAGTTACTCCTTCACAAGAGACAATATGAACACTATTTTTAAAATAAATTCTTTTGCAAAAAAACGGGTACTTATAGGAATAAACCATATCAGAGTTATTTTATTATTATTTGATGCATTTTGTATGGCGATATGATGAGAATATTGTTATTTATTATTGAGATATTGTTTTTACCTACTTCAGTCATTAAAAATGCGAATAAATAAAAAAAAACGATGTAAAGTCCACAGACGAGCCTTTTCATACTGGTACATTAAAAATGGCTAAAGTTTATTTTTGAATATTTTTTATTAATTTAACATAAACTTTGAAAATTTAGTAACGAGTATGGGCTGCTCTAGCTAAAATCATTGCGCTTAATCTGCTAGGTATGCTTTCGACGATGTTTTTATAATTTCCTGAGGAATACGTTCCCATTCAGCGACGATCACATTTTTAAGGGCCTGAATGTTTTCTGGAGCTGGTTTTACGGCTTTAGCGCGTCGTTTGAGATTATCCCATATGTGTTCTATTGGATTGAGGTCGGGACTTCTAGCTAGCCAGTCTAACTGACGAATTCATGCCTCCTGTATATACGCATCAACGTCTCTAGAGTGGTGGGCGCGGGCGTTGTCTTCAATAAAAATGGACTCGCCTCCAACTGCTGTTAATGCGGGTTAAGCATGAGGAATAAGAACCTCTGTTATGTACCTTTGGGCATTAAGTGTGCCATTTTCAATAAAAGCTAACTCGGTACGGTCATCTGAGTTAATACCAGCCCAAAACATTACGGAACCTCCACGGTACGGGGTGATTTCCTCAATGCACACTTCTGCGAAGCGTTCTCCAGGTCTTTGTTAGACTCGCCGACGTCGATCCTCACCACTAATCGATATACGAGCTTCATCGGAGAAGAAAACACTATTCCAGTCTTGTTGAGTCCATGACGAAAATTTTGAGCGAATCTCAATCTGGCAATTCGATGCTCACGGAGCAATGTAGGGCCCCGAGCTGGGCGATAGCTACGTATATTGACGGCCTGAAGTCTCCTTATATATTATGATAGGCTTACTCGTGTACCTCTGACGTCCTCGAGGTTCTGTTTGAGATCCACGTACGTAACTTGACGATTTCGTAGCGCTTGACTGACTATGAAGTGGTCGTTCCATGGCTCAGTGCACCGTTTTCTGTCAGAACTGGGCCTTCTACTGACGGAGCCCGTTTCTTGGTATCGTTGCCAGGTCCTTTGGACAGTGGAACGGCTCACATTATATTGCTGAGACACATAACATTGACTACAGCCTTCGTCAAGTAGCGCAATAATTTTATTAGCTCTTATCGTTTTTTCAACCATACTGAGAACAGCAAACAGAAGTGAACTAATGCCGCAAACAGCAGAAATTTAATTAAAATTTATTCGTTAAAATAAAAAACGTAACAAATGAAAAATAATTTAATAAGAGGTTGGTTTCATTTACCGCCAAAAAATACGTTTTTGTCAGTGAAAGAGAATTTTCATTCAAAAAGAATAAATTTCAAATTTAGAACGTTCGTTTTGATGTGCCAGAATACACTATACCTGCCAGTAACAATTACAATTAATACAACCTCTTAATAAATAATATTTTGTTAATAATATGGCAAAATCAAAACCGCCCGTTTTTTATGCAAAACAGTATATTTTCCATGTACAGAATTCACTCTGTTACAATATTATTACATGTATAGATAAATATTATTTGGATGGTTAACTATTTAAAATATTTATCGACTCTGTTTTCTAATGAAAAACAGTACGAACATAGCAATATAAACTTGATCCTGACTTGCCACAAGTTTGATATATCAAAAGAAAAGATTTGTGTCAAGTTTGCCATGGCAAGTTTACACACTTGTAGCAAGTTTAACATCATCTGGGTGCTTCGCTCTACTTGCAATAGATGGCGACTATAGCGAGCATGAGGTTTTATCAATATTGTCACAAACTTCAACATTCATATCTGAAGCAATAATCTAGAATCAAAGAAAATGAAATGTTTGCCTCAAGTTTACATGCTATCTGGGTGGTTTAAAAAATTAGTTATATATATATATATATATATATATATACATATAAATATACATATACATATACATATACATATGCATATGCATATGCATAAACATATACATATACATATACATATACATATACATATACATATACATATACATATACATATACATATACATATACATATACATATACATATACATATACATATACATATACATATACATGTACATGTACATGTACATGTACATGTACATATACATATACATATACATATACATATACATATACATATACATATACATATACATATACATATACATATACATATACATATACATATACATATACATATACATATACATATACATATACATATACATATACATATACATATACATATACATATACATATACATATACATATACATATACATATACATATACATATACATATACATATACATATACATATACATATACATATACATATACATATACATATACATATACATATACATATACATATACATATACATATACATATACATATACATATACATATACATATACATATACATATACATATACATATACATATACATATACATATACATATACATATACATATACATATACATATACATATACATATACATATACATATACATATACATATACATATACATATACATATACATATACATATACATATACATATACATATACATATACATATACATATACATATACATATACATATACATATACATATACATATACATATACATATAGATAAACATATACATATATATATATATATATATATATATATATATATATATACATATATATACACACACATACGCACAGTAGCATGTTTAAACCGACAAATACTGTTCTCTTTTCTTTTGTCTCCGAAATCCTTTTTGCACTACTTATTCTTAACGAACTGGAAAATGATTTTAATAATTTACAGCATAGTAGATATCTCTCTCAATAATTAGAAACACAACGTGTGTGTAAGCACGTGTGTCTTTCATGTATAGGCTTTGTCAAAATGTATATGCGTTGGCTATATTTAATCACTAAATGACTCAAACCTATGAACATTTTATACTTACATTTCCAGTTTTAAGTTTATCGGTTTAACACTTTTTGAGTTGTTGAAGTGACAGGCAGATAGACAAATACCAATTTATTTTATTTCTAATGATTCCTGTTTCCTGTCTTGGCACCGTATTCAAAAAATCAAAGCAAATAAAAATGAATATTTAATGAAAATAATGTATGAAAACACGTCCTTACAAAGTCACAACGTTGGAATTCATATAGTTACTGAAAATACACTACTATCTTTTCAATAAATAACAAAAAATATATATGAGAAACAATTATTAACCGAAGGTAACATACATCAACCTTTTTTAAAATTTTCGAACTGTAATTTAAACATATTTTTACTACACAACCCGGCATTTTTTAACAGTTTCCGGGATAAACATACGAGAATCGATATGTCAACTGAAACGAAACGCTGCTAATTTCGCCATTTAGCACGGTTTCTAGTGGGACATTTTTTATTGCTATAGGCCTGTTCTTAGGAAGTACGAGATATAAGTCTATGCTTAACAAAGGAATGTGTGAGAAGAGTGGGTGACAAGGATAGATGTTGTAGCATCTCTAGTCGTCGTATTCGCCGATCCTTTTGACATTATTAGAATCAGGGGGTGGTCAAGCAGGTCCTCAATTTGGTGACAGAATCTCTTAAGGAAATTGGTGGCAAATTTTAAATGTGTACAGTGACCTCTAGCGACAGCTATGTGTCACCATGCAAGAAACGCTACAAACACTCTAGAAAACACAGACAGAAACCACTCAACTTTAGTGTATTATCTATGCACTCAACACAGTCTGTTTGAAACGACGGACAGTACTGTACTGCGCAAACACATATTACACATATTTAATATTATAAGTTTTGTATATTAATTAAGTAAAAAGGGTGTTGTAGCTATTGTTTTGTTATATGTTCGGATCTTTGTTATTTTGTTTTATTATATATTAAGATCTTCGATTTATTTTGTAATGGCGTGTATTGTCGGGTGAAATTCTAAATAGGACAAAGGACAAATTTGTCATTTTTTCCCTGCCTCGTAACGAAAGCCGGTAAGTGTTATCCATTATTGCTTATTATATAACATTTCAAAAATTAATATAAATTTTATACACTAATGGCGCAAAGCAATTGGTGACTTGCGACGTTAAAGCTGTTTATTGTTAAAATTTAATTCGAAGAGTTGCAAAGTTCTGGTTAAAACGAATTTTTACTGTTTTGTTTAAAAGAAAACTTGCATTAAAAGATGTTTTATTTAGTTATAGGCGCCGATTACGACATAATTAAAAAAAATGGATTGTTAAAATATTTCCACACAAATTACAGTTTCGTGACGAAGTTTTTTCTTGTCAGAAAACTCCGTGAAATTCACTTCAGACATTGTTGGGTGTATTCGCTGGTAGTAAATTGGTTTTCCAAATTGATTTTTTTATTAAATAATGTTGTGAGCGTCATTTATATTTAATCAAACTTTGTTTGTTGTAAGTTCTCTTCCAATTGAAAGAAAGAAAAAGGCGGATTCATTGAAATTATTATACCTAACTTAATGTTTTGTTTTTTTGCAGGGCAAAAGTTTAGCTGAAAAATTGTGTGACAGGGATAATTGGATAGTTAATTGGAATGACCTCCTCAGTCGTAAACATAGAATCTGCGGGAGACACTTTATTAATGCTACACCGAGGCAGTATTTAGCGGCTTCTGTAGGAGAATGTCTAAGGTTATTTATGTGATAATACCATAGTATCTATATGCACTAATTTTTTGCTTGCATAACTGAATATGTCATATAAACATCAATTACAAATGTATAATTTTGAAATAACACATGTCATGAATACGACTTTTATTATAATTAAAGGAAGATATACATCATTGTAATCATGTCTGCTTTGTATATGTTTTCAGATGTTGATGAGTTGCCCACTTTCATTTATGCAATTACCACCTAGTTGTTTCCAGAGTGCTACCTGATGCTATGACGCCTGATGCTATTTACAATTGTATTTAAATTTTCTTAAAATATATTAATAATGATATTTAAAATATATTCAATTGTATGGTAATGTTATTTTCATATTTGTCTTTTGTGAAATATTTTTATAATTTTAATAAATTTATGAATTAAAATTACTTTCTTTGATAACGCCATCTTTGAGCAACAGAGAGTAAGAGATTACGCCATCTATGGGGGTTAATAATAAATACACAAATCTTTGGTCAGGAAGGGTGAGGCGAGGGGAAAGGGGAGTTATTTTGACAGCGTTTCGCCATGTATGAAAAAGTGCGACTCTTTTTTTTATATAGGTTAGTGTGGATCGTGTCCGTTCTGTACGGTATCTATTCTGTGGTTGGCAGGCGGTGCTCGCTTGAAGTGTGCATTTGAACAATACCGTGACACGATATTTGAAAGTACATGGCATATCTAGTAGAGCGCGGGCCGGCGCTCGCTTTACAACATCTTTGCGTATTCGTTACTTTAATACAAGTATTCGCACCGCGGCATAGGTTACACGACGTAGTCATTCCATGTCGCGTATTTGTTGTAGGGAATAAATATGCACAGTAGTATTACCGATATCGACATAAAACAATTAATTTTGCTATTCAAAATTTTTATTTTACAACTTTCTTTTACAACGTTGTTATACTTACAAGTTGAAAAAAGAATATTTCAATGTTTAAATCTCTTTAGAATACAATATTAAATAATTAACTTAATTTAAATTAAATTTAATATAATTGATATATAACTTTTTAAAAGTGAAAAAATGATAAATAATTAATAATACTAGATTTAATTTGAATGAAACCATTTCTTTATAATTTTTAAAAAAATATATTTTTATATAATTTTTAATAAAATTTCTAATTACTTAAATTTATGAAATTATTTAAATTATTAATTTATATATGACATAATAATTTTAAAAATTAAATTTTTTCTTGAAAAACTGCAGATGTTTAAAAATGATTAAAATGTAATTTATAATTAATGATTTTGAAAAATTGTCCTACATTAACTATATTAATCAACTCTTTATTTATTTTTGAAATTATTTATTTTTCTTAATTTATCAATGAAACTCGGATACACAAAGAAAAAAATAATTTAAATAACTCTTTAAATTATTTCAAATTTCTTATACAATACTAAATACTCACTTTCATCAAATTATATCGTTTTTTAAGTTATATAATAAGCTATAGACAAATGTTTGTTAGTATTTATTGACGGATCATTATTTTCTTATGTTTTTGTGACTAAATCATATTTTTATAATATCGTGTAAATATTGACAATATATTTGTAATTAGTTCTACATACAATATTATCACATTTATTGCAAAATTTTGAATAATTAACATTGTATGAATTTCTTGCCGAAATGGGTAAATATAATGCAGGAACTTCTGAGCTAAATAGATGTCGTCTGTTTTTCAATTATTCCAAGAAATCCTTGTAAAGTGCCTTGAATATATAACACTATGTTTTGCAGGAAAGAACTCTTCTCTGCCATTACCATTTATGCAAATTTGTGTCTTTCCAATATCATCTGAAAATTTAAGAAAATATTATTCTTTTCAATTGATTACATTGTCTTTGATTGAAAGTAATGATTAAGAATGCAACTTCCCACTAAGGCCATCTAGTTGCGAGTCAGATACTGACTATGATGATGGCCTTACGCAGGACACTAACGGGGGCGAGATGGAAGCCTTGTCCGTAGAGTCACGGGTAAGGGAGGGAGTCGCGTTTGGGCTGCTAGAAGATGACGAGGAGGCGGCTAACGGCTAACGGCTAACGGCTTTCCGTTAACGTTAGTTAACGGGGAGCCCTTTGCATGTTTCCATCAGTTTTTCGGTGAGAACATCGTTAACCTTATAGTAACCGAAACAAATCGCTACCCACAATTAGCTAAGCTTGCAAACGCAGCTAAGCTAAATTCACGTATTCATCGATGGGATGACACAACCCTCAATGAAATGTACGTCTTTCTCGCCTTATGTATAGGACAAGCTACACATAATCGCTTTGAATCAGACTATTAGCCGGAGACTGGATTTATGATACTCCAAATCTTAAACGAATAATGAAGCACAATCGCTTTAGGTTATTGAAGAGTTGCTTGAACTTTGTAGACAATTCAACCGAACGATCGCCCACTTGAGGCGCGTTTTATTTAAAATGTACCTGCTTATTAGGCCCTTAAAAGCAAAATTTGGAAGTGCCTATAATCTCGGACAGAAATTAGCCATAGACGAGTCATTGTTTTTATGGAAAGGTAATCTGCAGTTTAAATAATGTATAAAGCATAAGGCAGCTAAGTAAGGCATTAAAATCTATGAGATATGCGACACCGGATATCTCATGAATTTTATATTATACACCGGTAAAGATACACATATTCCTCTACCAACGAATTTCACCCCAAACCTCAATACCAAAACATTGGTTTTGGTCATCACTTTGCTTGGGTAATACCTGGGACGAGGCCATGTTTTTTTCAAGGATAACTTCTTCAATAGTTCAGCTCTAGCTCGCTGGCAAAAAGAAAGGAATATTGATCTGGTTGGTACATTTAGCACTAGTCGCAAAGATGTCCCAGATGGTATTAAGGAGTCTATGCCGCTTCGAGATAAGGGTAAGTTAGTGGTGCGGCATAGTGGGAACGTGATGGTATGTGCATGGCGGGATAAACGTAAAGTTGCCGCCATATCGACATACCATACACTGAGATGTTCGCCATTCATGGATCTACAAACCGGACATTCTTTTACATTATAATAAATGAATGCACAAAATAGATCGAAAGTATTCTGTAATGGCAAATTTTCCTCTGGAGAGAAAAAGGTCACTTAAATTATCTTTCTTTAGGCGACTTTTAAACCTGGCAATAGAAAAGCCTCCAGAAGGTTAGTTGGAGAGAAGATGTTTCCTAATCAGGAAACATTCCGAAAAGAATTTTTTTTTACGAATGGTTGGCACTGCCAATCGCAATACAGCTTCTGCTGTGCATCCTCTGTCTACTTCAGTTAACCATTACCCCGACACAATTACCGTTATATCTATAAGGGTACGTTGGGGTGGCGTGCAGTCTCATGAGACTATACAGGGAAGATGTGTATCTTGCAAGGCAAAAACCATGTTTTGTTGTAATTTGTGTAACGTAGCATTGTGCGTCGACCCATGTTTTAGAAACTTTCACGAAGGGGGACATTCGTGAATAGCGATCAGCTTTATTAAGTTTCTTTGCATGGGTGTGGAATTGAAGAGTAAAGTTGATGTTGCGTTTAGGTTCATCTTATTAGGGTGCACACTGAACAGGTAGATGAGTTCGCTATATATGTTTTAATAATTTGAAGTATACAATTCCAGTGATAAATAATGCGAGACCCGTTTTTAGGGACTATTGCGGTAACATTTGACGAAATAGAAAATGTAAGCTAATACTAATAATATAACAGGTAGATCAGTTCACTTTTAAATATTAAAACGCATTTTGGTTCAGGTTCTATCTATAAATTCCATCGCCGTTTATATTCCCAGGTCAGGCTTTTCTTTCAATGTAAATAAGTGCCGAAGGCGACGCTAGTCCGCCTCTGGTCCCCAGTATCCACCCACTTGTTTCTCAATTTATGGATAGAACCAGGTTAGTATGTAAGCGCGTGAATGTGTTTTATTTATTTCACATGTAAGGCGACGCAAAATATGCCACTTTTATGGAATTATATTGTTTGTGTTTATTAATTATTTTTTCATTTTTAGTCATCAATTTTAGTTTTATAGTAATTTTTTCAATTCAAATGTAATACCTCAGCCTTGTCTAGTATCTATATAATACTGTTTGTATAATACTATTTGTAAGCTCATAATCATGGCTGGGCTAAAACTTAAGATTTGAAACATCAAATATGCTTGGTACTAATGTTGTATATTATTTAAATATGTGGGTATGTGTGTGCGTATTCCTGAAACAGCCAGCCAATGTATTCATTCCAACAAATGTATTCATTTATCTATTTTAATTACTTATCTTTTATTTTTGATTATTTTATTATAAACTAGCTTGTTTTTTCTTATTTCTTTCCTTTCTGTTACAATTTCATTATATTTAAAAATTATATTAGAATACATTTCCTACTTACTATACAAATTGATATTATAATAATTTTATTAGAAAAAATCGTCACAAAACTGTTAAGAAAAACATTGAAATGTGAAATATACATAAATAAACAAATACACATAAAAAATGTCTACTAAAGCGACATTCTGAACTAAGTTTACGCCAATATGAAGTAAGTTTATTATATTATATACATGAGTCATTAACAATAAGTCTCTCTACAATAAACATTACAAACTATATTATAAAATAAATCAATAAGGATGCCAAGATGTTTAGTCTGAGTCAATATTTATTGAAGTATTGAATAACCGAGATAACAAGACATGTTCCTTCATATTTATTTCATAAACACCATTTTAAATTTTGGTGCGCACTATGGCCGTACAAGCGAACTGGCCGTTAGGAGTATCAGCGTAAGTTTTAATTTTGACCGGACCAGCTATTAGGACTATTAGGGTAAGTTATAATTTTGGCCGGGACCGCCCGGTAGGACTATCAGCGTAAGTTAAAATTTGGCTGCAGTGGGGAATATACTTCGACATTACTTATTATAAATAAAACAGATTCCAAAATTTATTACCAACCACATTGTAACTCTAATCTATTGAACGAACACGTGTGTGTATGTGGGCCTGGCCCGATCACGTGGCCGATCGATAATGTAAACAAAGTGAATTGTTTACATAAACAAACTGTTTTGATTATTTATTGCAAAACTATCAAAATGTTTGTACGTAACATTTGTTGTTTGTATCGTATATATCTATAAATAATAATTGTTATATTTGTTGAATATTTATGAATAAACATGTTTTGAAATTGATTTGAATTTTATTGCTCGTTTTTTGTTATTGCCATTATTTCTTCTACAAATAAAGCTTTTTTTTAGGGGAAAAAACAAAATTTGGTAACTAATAAAATATTCCTGTAAGTAGATAAAAAATAAACCTTCGCATAAATTTACTTCAGAAAAAAAAAATTTCTTTCTACATGACACGCATAAAACTGCGCCATGAAAGAGCACATTTTATAATTATTTTTAGAATACTTACACTTATCGGAATATTTTTTTTATTCTTTATATGTGTGTCGAGAGTTTGATGTAAAAAATTCGAGTCATAAATAATATTAGACCCGTTTTTAGGGACTACTACGGTAACATTTGACGAAATGAAAAATTTCCATGCCTTTTCTTGAATAATTTATCATTTTATTTTTACAAAAAATACATAATTTTAAAAATTTGTAAAATTTTAAACCAAATTCAATAATGTACGTTATAAAAGAAAAACGTAATTAGTTTCTCTGTAGCGATTTTTTTTCTCCTGTCGGAAAATGCATATCAACTCGACACGTCTCTTATTTTTCACAATGTTCATGATTTGTTTTCGACTATTTGTATGTAATTTGGATTGATAAAACTTTGACATTTCTTTTGAAAATTCATTTGAGTATGTTTTGCAAAAAGACCTAGTCTTTTCTCTGCAATAGTTCACGATATATTGGCAAATAATTAAAAATCGAGCGAAAAATTTGTCTTTTTAGAGTTTGATATCTTTTTTTTTATATCTTAGTACATATTTACAATGAAACAAAATTATTTTATCATTAAGGAAATTTCATAATCTTTTCAAAAATATATGGTTGTGAGTAAGTTTCATTGAAATAATTTCCACAATTAATTGATAATTAAATTTTCGGGGTTGTTGCGAATGTCACCTGTGACAGATAATCCGTGAAAAAGCGCTGTTTAGCGCCCGGGCACTCCTTGAGTTAATCATCATTACGCAATAACCGTCGACGAAAGACTGGCCGTTAGTTTGGTAGTGCATAAATCGCCGATAAGATATATTCAATTGACGTCGACGAGTGTCAACAATTACCAGTTAGCACCAGGGTGGATTTATTTCTTAAAGATATTTCGATTGGAATGCAAAAGCCCTATCTCTTTCGCTCAAATAATATATATCTATTTATTTAACATCGTTTATAGCAACACACAAAATATTTTTTACGAAACATAGAGCAGCGAATACTCCCATATAATCAAAGATAAAGATACTCTATTATACGATTGTCATAGAAACTGTCAAACGAAGTGGAAAGGTTTTTCGCAGCCCGATTATTTCGTTATTGTTTTCGTGATATTTTGTCTATTTTGTTGCAATAAGCTATTTATTATTTGTGTTATTTATATTTCAAATTTATTTTCCTTTAATTTCTGACCGTAGCTATATTCAGTCAATTGTTATAATCAGTCTTCTTTTCGATAAGTTTATTTTTTTGTATTAATCATTTTTGTGAAATTGAATCTGCTTCGGCTTCGTGAAACTGGATTTAGTTATTCCCACTAAACCATCAGACCCTTCTAAATCGCCTCTTTCTAATAATTAATTTGCTTGTCCTACTTCCTCAGCTAGCATTGTTACCGTTATGGACTTTAAACAGGAATTAAAACGAAAACCAAAAATTGTAAAAGAACATACTGTACAAAAAATATATCTAAAATATTCCTTTATTGTATTCTTCTGACTCTTCTTACACCGAAACAGAGGATACAACCCCTCACAAGACCCCTCGCACTACTCTTTCACAAGTAAATTTTAAATTACTTCCATCACACCTCATCTCCTTCCCCCCGCCGTCCGAGTTCTTTTGAAGGTCGTTTATGTCTCTAGCGACGTTGGACTGTTTATTTTCCACGTTAAAAGAAAAGAACCCGAGCCCAATTCCGGATTCCCATTTCATGCTATTCAATTTGGTTCCGCTTTAAAAAATTCTCATATCGATGGCGTAATTCGAGATGGAGTGAAACAAATTGGCAAAAACAGGATTTCGGTGGAATTTTCATCTGCAGACGCCGCCAACCGCTTCATAAATCACTATGCTTTCATGGGATAGAATAAATTGTTCATCCCCTCCTTTAACGTCAGTCGCATGGGCATTGTTCGCAATGTTCAGTCGATTGGTCTGATGAGGAGGTTTTACAAAACATAGAAGTCCCAGAAGGGTGCAGTAAGGTTATTAAAGTCCACCGCTTAAACTTAAAAAAAATAATCGATGGCCAACTCAAATATTTTCCATCTGCGAAGATGGTCATTACCTTTGATGGCCAAGTCCGTTCCCAACGCATATATATGGCTTATGCATCAGTTCCAGTTTCAAAATATGAATTTTCTACAATACAGTACTTCAAATGTTGTAAGTTTGAACATGTTGATGAAAAATGCAGATCTTCCGAGCTTTGTTTTTAGAAGCGACCACTTCCCCACACTGATTTCTTTCCCTTGCTTAAATTTAAATACTGAGAAAATTCCCCTTCTTCAAAATATAACCTATATAGAACAGATTGGGTGGAATTCCGTACTTTCCTCAATGTTGAAGTGGCTTCCTTCCCTCCAGTGGACCTAGATAGCATTGACTCTTGCTATGACCAATTTGTAAGGGTTATAAAAGCAAAGCGGCTGAAGCGATATATAAATCAAATATGTCGGAAGCAAACTTCCTCTTGTTTCGAAAGATCCAAGACAGACTAAACGAATTCTCCTTAAAAAAAGAGTGGGAATGCATTGAAGTCTGCCCTTGTTAACCTAAACAAATGGGTTTACTCTCATGGTATGGATTTATCCCCTACCAAAAGCGCTGTGGTGGTCTTTTCGAAAGGAGAATTACTCCACCTTTATCTATCCTCGATTCCTATTCTTTCCAACACCAAATTCTTACGTATGTTGTTAGACTCACGATGCCAGGCTGATGTGAATATTTTCCGCGCACTTTCTGGAGTGGGGTAGTGCCCACATCCTACCACATTATAGTTAATATATAACGCTCTAGTCTGAAGTCATCTAGACTATGGTTTATTTCTCCTTGATCCCATCTCCAAATCCAATGCCACTAAATTGACCCGCATTCAATCTCAAGCACTGAGGATCGTAGAGGATGCAATGAATAAGTAGAATGTGTTGATCCTCCTTTAATTCTCCGGCGATAATACCTAGTTGATCGTTATCTATTGAAGGCAGCTAGGTTTTCTACTCACCCCATTTTTTAAAAACTCACCCTCCTCTCTAGGCTTATTGAGCTTGCTCCTTTTTGGCGTTCTAAAACACGACCTCTTCTTATCGTTAGCTTCCAAAGATTCAAATTCTTCTCTAACCCCATTTATCAAAATTCTCTCTTCCTCTACATAGTTATCCATTTGACTCGGTATTTCACAGGTTAAATATAAATTTGTGTTTTGGAGTTCATAAGGAGTCCAAATGATAATTCGCTGTTCAATTCTATCTTGAATTCATTTTGGATGGACTGGACGTGAATATACATACAGATGGATCAAAAACCCTGAGAAATGGCTATGTCGGAGCATCATTTTACTCTCCAACCACCGCTCATTCAGCATACTTCCACCTTCCTAAGGGATATTTGGTATTCTCCGGGGAATGCCGTACAATTGTGGAAGCGTTGAATTATGCTCTACTCAAAAATATTCGCAGGCTGCTTATCTTCTCTGACTCCTTAAGTTGTTTATAGTCCCTTCTCACTAATAAGTTTCTTTGAACTGTGGATTACTGATTCTCCAGATAAAGCAACTTACGCTTGATTTGGAGAGATCGGGATTTGATGTCGTTTTTGGATGGATTCCTAGTCACTGTAGTATAGTCGGTAATGAAATAGTCGCCGCAAAAGCTCGGTGTACCGCCGTGAACGGGGATCAATGTTTCATTATTCATTTCATTGAAGATCTCGTTCCCATGAGGCGTTTCTGGATGACATCTTACTGGCGGAGGGCCTACGAAAGATCATTCCAGATTACGGGTGCGGGATATTTCCAGGTCCAATCTTTTATACCCACAAAGCAGTGGCGTAGCGTGAGTGTCGGCTGCCCGGGGCGGAAGACAATTTTGCCGCCCTCTTATTTAGGTATTTTAATTTAATGTATACTATACATTACATACATTAATTATAGATAACTTTTCGGCGAGAACAGTCATCATTATTTTGCATTATACAGGTTAGATTTTAAATAAAAAAGTTTATCTAAGTTTTATAATCACGTTTATTAATACAAAAAATCTTTTACTTTAACCACTTAGATACATTGATATAACTTAGGTTCCTATCACTTAAGATTAGGTACACCTTGACGATCGACAAGATTAAATAAAATCAATTTTTAATTAGAACTAGAACGATACCATAATGTTATATTTTTATTTTTATTGAAAAGTAATATGAGTATTTGTTAGAATTAAAAACAAAACTTCCGTCTTCAATTAAAAATTTATACGTCTACTTTTTTTAAGAGCAAAGTCTTTTATTGCACCGTCAATGTCTATCGCATCACACACCTCTTGCCCAATAGACAAAATAGCCAAATTAGTTAGTCTTAGAGTACTCATTGTCGATCTTAAATAATTTTTAATCAATTTCAATTTTGAAAAACTTCTCTCACAGCTGGCATTGCTTATGGCAACTGTGAAAAATATTCGGAACATTATTAAAATATTGGGCAGAGTATCTTCCAGCTTGGATTTAACAATAAATTTAAATAATTCAAGTGGGTCTGCATTAATCAATTTATTTTCGTTGCCTGTAGCAGCAACGAAAGTCCGCAGTCGAAGACTTTCCAGCTTGAAATCCTGCTCGTCAATTTCGTCAGATGCGTAGTCTAGATTACATTCAGTGTTGTCTGGATCTAATAATTTAGCCGGCGTTAGATAAGCAAACTTATCCGTTAAATTCTGTAGCTGTTGAAAACGCTCACGAATTTTTATAATAACTCTATCTAACGAAGAAAACAGCTTTCATCTCAACTCATTTTCACAAGACAAGTTAGCATCTCTAGTTCCGTCATCAAAAATATGCTTTCTTGTTATGCGCCTGCCGCCTCCGATGTTTTATGGAAATTCCAAGTTCTTCACACATATTTTTTGCATAACCTACAGCGCCATTTGCCCATTCCTCTCTTTTCTCTGTCAATATCATCTGCAAAGCATTTACTTTCTGAGCGCACAATCGTATGTCAAGTCTTTATGAGAAAGATCTGGAGTGCTGTCGAATATAATTGAATAATACTTAGCCTTTTTTATTTGTCCGATGATATGTTGGCGAACATTATTTTCCAAAATGGCAATAAATTCGTTTTGTATTTGTGGTGACATATAAGTGATTGAAATTTTGCCACACATTTTAGACCTTACAAGATGTTCACGAAGTACAGGATTGTATTTTGCAATTAAATTAACCAATTCTAAAAAGTTTTGCTCTATTTGTATATGTCCACGTAAAGCCAAATTTTGTTTGGCAAGGAATCTTATAATATCAAAGATTCTGATAAGAATTTCCTGCCATTTCTTTATTTCTTTTGCCACTATGTCTTGCTCTTTTTTGTCAATAGTCTGTCCTTTTTGAAGTCTGCTCTCCAACTCCTTCCATTTGCAATAATTTTGGATGTGTAGTGCACTTGATTCTTGACTTGAAACCTTAGGATTTAATTTCCACCAAGTATTAAATCCATCAGATGAGCAAAATTTAGATCCATTCGGTGTATTTACGTTATCAAATAAACGACAACAAAAGCAAAACAATGATGCTTTAGATGGAGAATAAGCCATCCAAGTACGTAAAACTTTTTCGCCGTTAGTTAATGTACGGTAAAACCATTCCTTAGTAAGCCGTCTTGTCTCTCCTTTTGATTTTAAAGGGCACGAATCTGAGCGTGTTACAGTTGACATTTCAGCGAAATTAGTATCAATATGCTGAATAATTTCCTGTCCTTGCTGAATGAGATGCAATCGAATATTGTCGTCTATGTGTCCAGGCCATTTTCCAATATCGTCGAAATTTTGGTATTGAATAGCAGACAATGCTGATGTTGTATCAATCTCTGTTTCGGAACTATGCATATCCATGTCTGGACATACAGATTAAATTGGAACAGTGTCAAGTTCTTGTATTTTTTCAGCTTGTTCTGGGTTTGAAGGCCCAGTTGTCTGTGATGAATTTAAACCTAACGAGGAATCTGACGTCTCAGGAACAACACTTTTCACATATTTAAGTAAAGCTCCTTCATTTGCTCTAATATTTTCCAACTTAGCTCTTTTCTTATTACGGTAAGATGGTCCACTTTCTTTTACTCTTTTCATTTTTGATATGTGAAAACGACGAAAACGATGAAAATGTGAAAACGATCCATCAATAAAACTTTTTTTGAATTGTCAAACTTTGTCAAAGCATGTAATTCCCCGTACATTAAAGGGGCTTCCCCGTGTGTGTGTAATAAACTATACGTGTAATAAACTATATTGAACTTAATATATATGTAATAGAAGTCATTCTCGCTGTTTGTTAGTCGTAAACGGGGAATTCCCACAAGTCAGTATAGACGTTGTTGCCAGTCGCTACAAAATATCATTCAAAGAAAAAGAATTCCCCAAATTCGTCACAAAATAAGTAATGAAAAATTCCGTGCTCCTTTCAATCGGTACGAATTTGTAGTTGCGATAAAAATATAAAATGATTCAAATATTTACAAAATATTTTTATTATTTATTGTTAAATTTTGCCGCCCCCTAAAAAGTGCCGCCCGGGGCAGACTGCCCCTGCCGCCCCCATTACGCTACGCCACTGCCACAAAGCCTTGGTTCTCAAAATTCATTTTTTCTCGAAAGGAATCTCCTGTGGTATCTCGCATGCGTTTGGGTCATCGTTCTATTCCTACCCATTTGGCTAGACTGCGCATTGGAGAATCTCCAATTTGCGACTGTGGGCTTGGAGAAGGAGATCTAAATAATTTCGTTTTTGCATGTCGATTGAACATATAAATTTTGCTGTATTTATTTACAAATTATTAAGATACAAATTTCAATTAACTATTTATACAAGATCACTTTTATTTATCTCCAACAAACCCATTCATAAGAATAAGCAAGAACGAAAGAAATAACGACAACAAAATACATAATCTTTCATATTTATATTCTTGTTTATTTTTGTTTTTATGCTTGTTTGTACATTTTTATGTGCTTATTTTGTACTTACTCCCCGTATATTGTAATCTCATTTTTTTTTAATTTTCTTTAATTGTAGCCACCTTCTTATTTAGTTTTTATTTTATTGTAGAGTTCAATTTTTTTGTTAACAAGCAACAACGACGGCTATCAGTAATCTGATTTAATCCGTGTTGCATAGCCTTTTTTCCACATTTAACATTGGCAAAGGTTCTCTGTGGAGAGAACGAACACCGTATAATCAAAGATAAAGACTCTATGTTTTAACTTTGCTCTCTGGTCTAAGTCAAGAAATGTAAAACTGCTTTGAAAGTATTAGTTTGATTTGGTATAAGTTCAGTTTAGAAAAAATGCGAAATTCCCTTTTTTTGTTTTATATGAAAGAATATAGATATTAAGGAGTTATTAAATAAACTTAGAGTTCGGAATTCAATATTTAAAAGAAAAAAAATTATTTGCTAAATGCTTTTCCTTTAAAGCAACAGCTGTTAATTTGCTGTCAAACATAAATTTTTTAACCTCTTTCTACGCGATCCTTTTTGCTTTTGTGGGGTTGTTTTTTATATATTTTAAGTTTGTTTTTTGTCATATAAATTGTGTGTATTTGCAAATTCAGTGTTTAGTATTAATAAAAATGGCAATTAAGTCGAAAAAACTTATTAACTTTCTTGAAAAAGCCTGCTTTGTATGGTAACGTTTTAAAATCACTTTTTTTAAATTAGTAAATACTTAATTTTTTACCTATATTCTTTCCTTTAAAACAAGAAAAATCGGAAATTCACATTTTCACTAAACCGAATTTTGTTCCTTTGGTTTTCGACAAACCTGTGATTTTGTCTTAAAATTAAAGAAAAATTTCGATTTATATTTACTAACCAATATAATTAAAGTGCATAGAATATTTAAATATATTTTTTTAGCCTACATTCATAACCTTTTTTATTAATATCTATGGAAATTAGAAAATAAGTAATTAGTTTTAAACTCCTTGGAAATGGCAACCAATTCGGTAAGAGTTTTTGGTAACTTAATTTATGGGCAATATTAATTATAAATAAAATTCAAATGACAATTTTTATTCAAGGGAACTACAAGTCAATCTGTGACGCCCTCTAATGCTTCAGTTCAGGAATTCAAAATAAGAGTACCGAAGAATGTAAAGAAAAAGCATCACGTTATGAGATTTAATGCAACACTAAATGTTGATTTTGCAAAATGGAGCCAAGTCAAGATGGAAAGAGAAAATAATATGAAAGAGTTTAAAGGCCTAGAGGAAGATCAACCTAAGTAAGAAGTGTAAAAGCGAATATATCTTAGCGAGATTGTTATATATTTATTATTTTGTAAATTATTGTGATGAGGTATCTACACACATTTTTTTCTATCTCATTGAGATGATACTTTATTGGACTGTTTAAAAGTTCACTATTAAAAAGATCCAGGAACTTAAAACTCATACTTCATTAACATTACTTGTTCTATTATCATAATTAAATAAAAAATTAGAGTTTCATACAATATGTTGGCTTTACTTATGCATATTTATACCAGATTTGGTGCCGGCTCTGAATATGGACGTGATGCACGCGAAGAGGCAAGGAGGAAGAAATTTGGAATTGTCGCTCGAAAGTACAAACCTGAAGACCAACCTTGGATCCTTAAAGTTGGAGGCAAGACCGGAAAGAAGTGAGTCCAGATTTAGTTATTTTGGAATGTCTTTATTGCATGTTCAAGGTTGTTACTGATTGGCTTGAGTACTTTATAAACAAATTATATTTTCACAAGAGTATCTTAATGTTTCTTGTTCGGTAACATACAATTTTTTTTATGTAGTTTTTGGTTTCAAGTCGTTAAAACATCTCCAATGTTACAATAACAATAATTATTAGTTATTGTAATAATTATTGTTATTGCCCAGTGTGGGCAGACAAAAATGTTTTACAAGATCAATTTACAAATGCAAATAGAGCAAGAGCTGACCGTGAAAATACGAGCCTTTAACAGGATAAATTTTGATAAAATGTTAATACAAAAAAGGGACATAAAAAATAATTTTGTATGTGGGCAGAAGTTGGTAAATAATTTTTTCTACCCCCCCCCCCTACTCCTAGTTAATTTTTGTATAGATTTTAGCCAATAAAGTAATGAATTAAAATGATTTAAGTATTTATAAAGTTATATTAAAAACATTTTTGTGCCGCATTAAATCATGTCATAATATTCAGACATAAAATGTTTTTATTTTTTTTGGACCATTATTATACCCATCGAATAACAGCTTCAAATTATCACCAAATTAAAGTTTAGACTCTTTTTTGATAATATATGCATTTTTTCCACATCTAAGTGCCTGGTCCAAAATTCTATATTTTGAAAATAACAAGGTATTTGTTATAGAACGAAAGTTGCATCCCTAACTCAAAAGGTTGCAAGTAAGTCATAAATTTATTAGTTATCGAGAAACTCAATGTGAACCTTTAACGATAGAAATTACTTGCAATAAGAGTTGCAGAGGCTAGATTCAACTTGCTGTTTCTGAGTTTTCCCTGTGTGCACCACCACCCCTTTTCTTGGTTACTGGAGCAAACACTTAATACAGCTAATTGTATAACAGATGTAAGCCATTTCACCAATTCCATCTCCGCAAAGCAATGGTGAGTGATGAGTTATAGCATATGAACGAAAATTATATTCCCAGTTTAACAAGACTTGGAAATAACCGAACCAAATATTGTTCAAGAATTACACCCACATAGAATAGATAAAGATTAAAAATACTTAGGAAATGTAGTTGATATTTGTGACGTTCCACGGATAAAGGTACCTTATGGCGGTTTTTAGTTTCGGAGATATTAAATGTTTTGTAAAAGTGGGTAAAAAAGACGATTTTTTTTTATCGCTATTTCGAAAACTATAAGATGCAACATTTGTTTACCTATTTTTATTTCTATTATACGTGAATTAAAGGTTTTAATATGGTTCTAAAGTTTAGTGCCTTACGGCGGTGCAATAAGAAATGTTAGAAAACATTATAAATGGTATTACTTGAATTCATGCTGTGACTCACTCAGCTGTTGTCATTTGTACTGCCTTACCGCACTTATCGTCTGAGTTTGCCGCCGCGCACCTGTTCTACTCGCATTAACACTTCAAGCATCTTTCTCTTTCTATCTTGCTTGCCGCTCTGTGAGTCGGCCGGTCAGCACAGCACTGTTTTTTGCTCATTCGTTCGTCCGGTGGTTAGAAGATTCTCAGATTTTGAAGTGTTTTAATTATAATTTACAACACATTTATAATTTAAGTGAAGATTTGTCACGTGATTAATGATGGAGGGAGATGAAAATGATAATCCTAATAAAAAGCGTATGTATGCCTACTATTTAAACGTCTTTTAAATATCAAATGTTTAGCCTTTTTATTTATTTAGTTACTGTACATAATAATATAACTTGTTATTGTTAGATAGTTCAGGTATTTGCACAAAGTGGTATTTAAATGCAATCATGAATAATTATGTAGATGTTATTCTATTCGTATTAGGGTTGACCCCTGTGTAGGTAAGGTTAGGTACTCTGTTTTTATTTAGGTAATGTTTTTTTTTGCAGAACGTTATGTACCCGAAATGGAGACAAGACTTTTCATGGATAATGAACTTTTGTCATCTGAGTCATAGCCCGTTTTGAGTAAGTAGAAATTAAGATTTTGACTTTGTATCTCTCAAGTTTCTCAACTTCTCAAGTCTGTGGTTTATTATTAAAGCATTGCAACCTTATTGAGTTTGGGTTTGTAAGACTCGTCTTGAAAAGTAGTTTATTTTTTTAGTAAAAATACAAATTTTTACAAAAACTTATATTGTATTATAGGTATGCGACAAAACGTTGATGATGGTGAAACACAAAAAGATCTGTCCTAAGTAAACACATATACCTTTTTTCAATGATGACGATACACAATGTGAAACACAAAAATATCAAGATGCAGTGGACGCCGCAGCCGATAAAGGACGAGCAATACCACAAAGGCGCTAATTACTTTGGATTAATGGTAGCAGTTGAATTAAGCAAGCTGGCAAAAACACAGCAATTTTCGTGTAACGGACGATTACAGAAAGAAATATATTTGAGGACGATTTTTTTGAAGAAAACAACGTGGATGTTAGAATAAATGAAGACATTTTTTTTGAGATGGGTTGTGGTTGCGATCGACAATGTGTAAGACTATTTCCTCATGACAAAATACTTGCATTTCGACTGGATTCCCAAAGCTTAATTGGTGACTGTGGATCAACATGTAAATCGTTAAAATATTTTGTTAATGGGGGCCTTAAACTGCTTAGTGAATACAACCCCTGACACCTTGAAGAAAAGTCACAAATCAACGATATGAGAGAGAGCTAATTTTGATTATAAATTCTGCGGGGTTTCGGTATGTAGATCTTTTTTCTTTTTGCTAAGGGAGTAGGCATGAGGAAATTTTTGAAAACACTTTGGACAATATTATAAAGAAAGGAATTGAAATCACTGCCCACAAATCAAGCAAAACGAATACCAAGACACTAACTCTAGAACAGCAGGTGCACGCCGTTACTTTCATAAAAAACTCGTTGCAAAACTCTCTTGTGTTGCCAGGTCGAATGCCTCATTATTGTAAAGACTACTCCAACATGATATCTGAAATAACTCCGACTGTTGTCCTCGTGTCACTTGTGAATATGACGGTTTCATGCATTATTCGTTTGATTTTGGCCAGTAAGTGCATTTGCCACACGATGCAAAACAAGTTGGTCCATTACATTTTTCGACAGGTTATAAGATTGGTCTGTTTGGGATTGCTGTTGAAACAGTGCAAAAAAAAATTCTTTGTGTAGCACCTGAGTCATGTGCGACAGGTAAAGGAGCGAATGTTGTTATTTATTTTCTACACTATTTTTTGAGAACTTCGTTGTAGGAGAGACTGAAGTAATTTGTCACGCTGACAATTACGCAGAGCAAAATAAAAACAATTACCTTATATAATACGCATTACGGTGGGTAATGACAGAGAGACCAAAAAGCTTTCAGTTATCGTTTCTACCTATGGGACACATTCAATTCACTCCTGACCAGTGTTTCGGTTGTTCAAGAAGAAATCCCGAAAAGCACAAGTCAGTATGGTGAAAGATGTTTGTGAAGCAGCTGTAACAGCATGCCGCAAAACAAATTCAATAATTTCAGTTATGGTCGAGAACTAGTCTGGTGATACCATAAATGTAAAAACCTACGACTGGGTAAATTTGTTTAAAGCCAAGAAACTGTTTTCTGTATCACAGTTACTCTCGTAAAGTAATTTTTTCAATTAGTCAAGTTTTATGCAAAAAATGTCTGCCGCTGGTGAAATTTGTGCCCGGCAAGTTGTCTTTAAAGACACATTTGGAAATGACGAAATGCTTGAAGTTATCCAACCACAAGGCCTTTTACAGGACATAGTTTGGGCTAAACCACATGTGACAGTATCTCAAGATAAAGATCTTTTGGAAAGTCTTCCCAAAGTGCTTCCTACCCAGCGTCAGCCCAGTTCCTGTGGTCTTAAGTCTTGCCGATCATAAAACGTAAAAAGCCTACATGCGCATATTGTGGTGAGGTGGGTCACAGAAACCAAGTTCGCGATGGTGTCTATTTTTGTAAAAAAAGGCATTTAGAGCAAGCAAATCAGTAAACTCTTGTAATTCAGCCATTTCTGTACGTAAAATATAATTTTAGTTTTAAAGAAGATTAGGTGAAAGAACTGATTATATTTGTATCAATTTTGTATTAAATTAAGAGACAAAATGAATGAAAAGGTTTTCGAGAATGTACATCATAATGATTTATTAATTGTACTAAAGTATTGTTTGTTAATTTCCATAAGGCACCTTTTCATAAATATATGGAACAAAGTCTGTTATTGTGATGTTACTTTAAGTGACTTAAAAAGGTAAGAATAGTCTCTAATTGCGTTGTTGATAATTTTATTTCGTGTTAGTGAAAGAGTTTTATTGAAATATAATATCAGACATGTTTTGAGATTTTGGATGAAAATATTAAAAGTGTTTTGTACCTCTAATTCTTATTTTTCTTCTTCTTTATTTTCTTAAGGAATTGTTTTCTAATAGATCAATTTAAAAATCATTACTTGTTGCAAAAAAAAATAGCGAAAAATTAAACAAATTATTATTTTTTTTGTATTGGCCAATAGGCTTATTAACTGGTACATATAAAGGTTTGTCTTCTAATATAGAACTTATTACAGATAGAAGCCCACTTTTTGTAGCCCATTATGTAACTTACAGCGGCTAAACTTAAATTGTCTTTTTCGAAATTGCTCAGTTTGCAATAACATCTTTTAAAATTAATAACTACGCAATTTGGATCAGGTCTGATCTCATAGAATTGATTTTTTTTATACCAATAGCTTAACATTTGTAGATTATTAGAATATACATAACTCCATACCAACCACACGTGGTATGGAGTATGTAACCCTGTGTAGTGTAGTATATAACACTACATGTGGAATGTCATATTTTAAGGAGGTATTTACAAAATTCATTCCACTCAAGAATGGATGTTTACTAGTCATAAAATCACTAATACACTTTAGCGACGCCGTTTGTGGTGTGCAACAAATTTATAGCCTGTTCACGTTACCTTGATCGCTTACATTATATTGAAAATATTTGGCGTTAATTTTGTAGAAATTCATTATTCACAATAAAATGAAACTATGCGATGTAGTATTAAAGAAAGTAGAAATAATACTACATCACGTAGTTCCATTTAATTGTGTTTACATTATAATTAAAATGAAAATGTGTGTTTTATTTTAATTTGATAACAAGTTTTATTTCTTTCTTATTACTAAAATGACATTGATACAACAATAACAAATATTAATGTTATTCCAATATTAATTTGGATTTCATCCATTGACTAGGCAAGCTACCTAAAATGGCTATATATAATGATTTTATATTTCATCGATACGCTTTATCACCATAAAAAACAAAAGAATATCACCGGGGAAATATTTTAGACTTATTTAAATCTTTCATATCATGAGCTCTAAGGAAACCAAAAAAGATTGAAACCTGCCCTTTCATGATCAAATGATAAGGCAAATTAAAATCCAAAAGGTCATTATATGAATGCATGAACAAAATCATGAGATTATTTCTTATTCAATTAAGCCTTTTAACGTATAGTAAACTACACTGACTTTAGGAAGCCTACAATCCAGATAGCAATCTTAGTACATCCGTCGTGCCAAAGCTCCATTACCGTCAGCACTATCATATATGAAGGTAATGTTGATATGTTCTTCATTGGAAAAAGAAGCCACTTGCAATGAAATAGTTTAAAGTGCAAGGGTAGTAACTTGACACAGTTAATTAATTGTAAACTCAATGTCACAAAAGACGTCTAGTCCCACGGACAGTTGTTATTTGACTAAAGGATCTGCCGCTCCGACATGTTCGGCCGGAGTGGTGGCTTTTGTTTGGCGCATGGTGGCCACTGTTTGGCCTTTTGTTTGCAGACCCTAATTCTAAGAATTGTCAAAATAACAGTGTAATACTTTAAAAAAAATGGCAATAACCATGCATGTTTTTAAAATTTAAAACACTTCAATTGGCTAACTACTACAGAAGTTAGAAGAAGGGCCCATGCCTATATTAGAAATCACGGTTCTCATTTTGAACACGAAAAAAATTATTTCAGCAAAAATGTTGTTTTATTTGTTTATTTCAGTAAAAATGTTGTTTCATTTGTTTCCCTCAATTCGGTTTCTACACCCTATTTAAAGAATTGATGAGATACCCAACCTGTTGTATGTTCGAAAGTACCAACCTTATAAAGCTTAAATTTGAAGTTTGAAGACAATGTGTTGTTTAGTAATCTTTTGATAGCCATTAATATTGAACGCTTTCAGTGAATTTGTAAATATGGAAAAATTTGGTCATTGTTATGTCATACAATACTTTCGTTTGAAATCTGTTACTCCAAGCGGAACTAGATTTTACTCTCGGGGAGTCTGTTCCCTCGTTTTCAACAATAAATTATTGGGTGGCAGAGTTTAAACGAGGTTGTACGAGCTATCAAGACGAACATCACAATGGCCAACTAAATGAGCTATAGAATTGGTGAAGAAAATCCACAAATGGTATTGAATGACCATTGAGTTAAAGTGAAATTGCTTGACTAGAAGACACAATGAAATAAGAACAGCATCGTGAGGATGTTTCAATAGAGTGTTTGGCTACGTTTCATAGCAACAAAGCCAAATTTTTATGTCGATTTATAACCATGGATGAAAAATGTGTCGACCATTTTATATATGACATGAAAGGACGATTGAAACAATGGACTGAAAGGAGAGATCGGCCCCGTGGATAACGAAGACAGTTCCATCAAAACTGACAAGGTTTTTTGGGATGTGCGTGGGATAATTTTTAATGATTATCAATAAAAACAATTATCAAGGATTATAATTCGTCCTTATTGTAGGGTTGAGTGATAATATCAAGAAAACATGTCTGCATTTTGGAAAAAAGTGTTATTTCAACAAAACAATGCACAAATTCATGCATCCGTTATTGTGGTGTTCAAAATCAATAAGTTAAAGTTCGAATTGCTTCCTCACCCACCCTGTTCACCAGATTTAGACCCGTCGGACTTGACCTCTATTTTCTCTTAGCAGATATGGAAAACTGGCTCCATAGTAAAAAATTTGCCAACAATGAAGAGGTTGGAATCTGCGGTGCATGACTATTTTCAAGAGCTCCAAGTTTCCCTATAAACAGCGTGTTGAAGCTATTGAACATCACTGGGAAGTGTGTCGAGTTAAAAGGAGATTATATTGAGTAATAAATATAGGATTATTCTAATTTTTAGTGCTTTCTTTATCAGGTCGGGTATTTATGGGACTACTCTCGCATCTGCGTAGTTGGTTTCTTAAAAGAAGGAGCAATAATAAAGAATGTTTTTAAAATGATTTGAAGAACTAAGGCTATTTTATTTATAGTCCGGTCAATTTAGACATAAAAATAGTGATCAAATAACAAAAATTCCCATAAAGCTAAATTTTTGTAGAGACCTTGGGTTGACCATTACAAATAAAGTGTCAAAAGTCCCCATCGATCCCATGTGTGCTAAAAAAGTTATTCGGGGTCAAAGGTCAAAATTTTAAGTTTTTGGATTTTTCTCGGAAACGGTAAATTTTATCGAAAAGGTACCTCAGACCAAAATTGTAGAGCTCAAAATTTTCTATAAAAATAGTTCTTATGATTTTTTCTCTTAGACCAACCATTTTCCAGATATTGCACTTGTAAGAATCACGTTCTACATAATCTGCACCCATATGCCACGTATATACATATTCAGGTACTTAAACAAACAAAAATGCCTACTTGTGTCTCTTTCATGTATACATTATACTATTCTAAGGAAATATACTCTCAAAAGACAGCCAGTCTTCCAGAATCCCCTCTACTCGCATGGTCTTGAATAACATCTGCCTATTCTATTGTCCGTATGGCGTCGTTCACGTACCTGCTTCTTTTAGTGTTAGACGTTCAGTTCGAGTGAATAAACGTGTCTATTTCAAGCGCTTACTGTTGTTTGTGTTAATCAATATTAAAAAAATGTCACAATTTTGTTTTATTTGTAATGAACTTTTGACTGAAGGTGAAACTGTTGTGGTTAGTTGTGGACTGCAAACTTTAATCTATGCAAGTGTCGCGAGAAATGATGATTTTGCTGATTATTTACGAAGCCAGAAGTCCGTTGTAATTCACGTGGATTGCCGTAAATCATATACCCGGAAAAGTTCTATCTCTGCAGCAAAAAGATAACGTGAAGATCAACAGGCCAGTACTTCAAAAGTAAGTCCACCTCGTACTAGAGCGCAATTAAGTGAATCTGAATCCACCTTTTGTTTTAAAAAACATTGCTTATTTTGTGGCGAAGAAGCGGATGAAGAGGCTGAGAAGAAGAAAGCGCTGAATTATAGCCGAAAAATTCATAAAGTTTCTACACTTACATTCAAAGAATCCCTTTTAAAAGTAGCTAAAGATCGTTCTGATGATCTATCAAAAACTGTCCTTGCACGTATTAATTTTGAGTATGATTTAGTCGCTGCTGATACTAAATACCATGGCAGTTGTTATACATCGTTCCTGAAACCTAATACTGGCAGTAAAACTGGTCGTCCTCAAAGTTAGGATATAAACTCTGCAATGGAGGACATTTTCAATTTCATTGAAAGTAGCGATGACTGCCAGTTTACATTGGATGAATTAAAGAATGTTTGCCAAAATGTAGATTTAGAAAACAGAATTATAAAAATACGATTGAAGTTAAAGTATGGTAGTAGAATTATTATTACAGAGAAGCCAGGAAAATTAACATTTATTTGTTTTGTTGACAATTACCAAGACATTACACAATTTTTAAACATTCAGCAAGAGGAAGAAGAAGAAGAAGAAATCGAAGAAAACATGGTTGTTGAAGTTAACTATGAAGAGTATGAATCAGATTAAAGTATCAAAAAAAAATTAAAATGATATTATATACTTATTGTATTGCACTATATATACTGTATTGTATTGAATATATACTTCATAAGTGTTAAATCTTATATTGCTCTTTTTTTTTACCTCATATTAATATTCCTTCTATTATTATTAACAATAACGTCATAAAGATTCGTGAAATAGACCTACCGGGGAAACTACGTTAAAAAATAAGCACCGAGTACACTACCTCATAGGCGGTGTGGCACATGGGTGCAGATTATGTAGAGTGTGAATCCTACAAGCGCAATATCTGGAAAATGGTAAGTCTGAGAGAAAAAATTATAAGAACAATTTTTATAGAAAATTTTGAGCTCTACAACTTTGGTCTGAGGTACTTTTTCGATAAAATTTACCGTTTTCAAGAAAAATCCAAAAAACCTAAAATTTTGACCTTTGACCCCGAATAACTTTTTTAGCACACATGGGATCGATGGGGACTTTTGACACTTCATTTATAATGGTCAACCCAAGGTCTCTACAAAAATTTAGCTTTATGGGAATTTTCGCTATTTCAATTGTCTAAATTGACCGGACTATTATTTTTTTAAATGCCACAATCGAAACAGTTTTCTTCAATTTTACAAATTTTTGTAAACTTCCAAAATCTAGTATTTTTTTGCTTGAAATCTATTTTATTAAATTGGTTATACATTGCACGAATAAAAAAAAAATGAAAGTATTGACATACCATTTTGTACTGGGACACTATTAGCCATTAACTGTAAAATTTTGGATTTTTGAAAAGAAAATTTTATTCTATTTTATTCAGACTTCGGCTAACACATTTATGGCTCAAAGTTTTTAAAATGGTTTTTCAGAAACCGAGATAAAAAGAGTGCTTAACAACCGTTCACGAGCGCTGCTTCTCAGCGCAGAATGACTAATGTCGCTGCACCGTGGCTTAAGAAATGTATGGGAAATTAAACTAAATTTTTTTGAATAAATATTTTTCTTTTCCCCTTTTACTTTTTTGTCAATCAAAATAGTTTTATGGTGAAATTAAAGAAGAGGTAATGAGGACTGCCACTTTCTTTTCACATTTCAAATAATTATTCAGAATGAAATTTCTAATCCTCTAAACCTCTTTTGGAATTTTGGCGAGGAATGAGTAGCAAAAAGTTATTTTTCATTAAATAAATGTATAAAACCAATAAAAAGTAATCTACTTGTAATATAGATGAATGTCTATTTTTTCATATTAAAATCATTATATTAAATATTCCTAGACTTTATAATAAACATCGCAAAAATAGATATTTTTCTTCAAAAATGTAAATACACGCTTAAATAAACATATCTGTGCATTTATCAGCGATTGGGCTGCTTCTGAGGAAACTGCTTGTTTTTTTGTTAGTTGTGTTTAAATATGGCAAAAGAAAAGAAAAAGATTTTATAACAGCTTGTAATAATAATCCCTATGAATCACAAGCAATTATAAAGAAGGATGTCTTTAAGAATTTTAGGTCGGAATGTTTGAAAAAAATTAGAAAAACACTTTGATGGTACAAATCAAATGGTGCATGATATTTTTCATCGATTGCTAGTAATTGTCTTAGAAAAAAATATTGATATGGCACAGAATTTATCATATCCATTATCACTATCGACATCTGCTTTGTGCAAATGTAGTGGCGAAATACTTAAAATAGAAAAATCAGCACTTACAAAAATAGTTTTAGCAAGTGTTCTTCTAACAAGCAGTTAAGCACCAACTCGAATAGACGTGATATAACCGATGGATTTGATTTTTTATGCCATTTTGGTCCATCGGTTCCACAGATGTTTGATAAAATTGGAGAATTTATATTGACTAAAGTTTGCTATCCACATCATCCGCAATCCGCATCCACATTGCATCTGAAATTCAAATAAATTTTTATCAATATTTCATCCCCTCAATCAAGACCTCGGGAAGACACAATTGTCATGAAATGAATGTTCCTTACATGGTACATGGACCAAAACAAAAAAACCCCAATAATTTTATTGAGACTTAAGAAAATGTTAACTTCAAAGAATCATTCATTTGTTTTTTATGAGAATCTTTATGTAATATAATGGTACTTCACTAGTTTTGCGTGATAAAATAGTTTATTTTACAAATAGAGGTCAATATTATTTAAGTCTAACATTGGATAATATCCTTTGAAAACAGTAAATAAATTGGAAATAGCAGACTTAAGAATAAAGTGTGTGATATTGACATCTAGTTTTTATAGTCAAGGAAAAATAAAGTTATTTAAAGAATAAAAAATAGATCAAATGCAAGCTATAGTTGCACAATTAGTGTTCCGTGCCATCAGCCCCCATTTAAATATTAAGAGCAATGCATACCGACTATGTGCTTAAAAGATGTCCATCTACTACACTACTCCAACTGCAATCGCGTCAATGCAGTATTACATTGCATATGTGCAGCAGACCTGAGTGGGGAGCGTGTCACTAAGCCAAGTTAAATATTTTCAAAAACGTTTAAGGACGGAAGTTGTTCTCAATATTGTGAGAAATATTTTTTGTCGGATCACTTCACATGAAAATCAATGCTTCAACAAAGTGACAAAAAAATAAAAAATTAAATTGTCTAACAATTAATTTTGGTTTAATCTATACCCAATTTTCAATATTCTTGATTTCTTAAGAATTTTTCTGACTGATCCTTTTGGTGTAGGCATTTTTCCCCGAAAAATATTTCAATAAATTCATAAAAAAATATATCATGTATTATTGTTTAATAATATATATGATGTATTTTTCACACATGTTTCAATATGTTTTCATTTCACACTAATTCACGTCTATAATTAGGCAACCATTCTTTTATCTATGTTAAATTTAAAAATTTTATGTCAAATTGTTTCCAAAAAAAAGATTCTTTTAGTGTTTTATTTTAGCAATTTTGCGACAAAAAGTGAAAAAATCTTCAAATTTAATAAGTAACTGCTTGTTTAAACCAACTTGAAAAAAATGCAAACGCTACAAGAATTTATGTGTAAAATTTACGACATGAATTGCAAGAGTGTAAAGGATGCTAGTTTATTTATCAATTTTTCAAAATTAATTTCCATTAAAATCAGTAACAAAATTTTTGAAAATCTAAAGTAATTTAAGGACATGCTTTGCCTCAACTTTAATTGCTCCATGTTGAAGGTCAGTGAAACAAACGATATTACGTACAATTTATGTGACGGCAATGTTTAGGGCATTTTCATGGTAGAGGTAGACAAAGAAACGGACGTTGATGATGTTAATTATGATAATGATTTGTAAAATTAAAAATAAAGAGCAATTTTAAGAACACATTATCATATTTTATATCCAGTTAGTTATAAATGTGGGAAAGGGTAATTCAGTTTTACAATTGTGAAGTTTTGTTAGTATTATTTTGGTTTATATTTTGTATTAAATATTTATTAAATCATGAAGATTTAATTCCAAATATACCCAAACGTAACGTGATATTAGAAATTGCACATTATTTTCAAGAATATAAGTTTTAAACCCGTACTTCTAACATACTTAGACGTGGCACAAATACATATATCATTTGAAAAAAGTATACATTTTTCTTTGATGATAATCTGAAGCTGTTATTCGATGGGTAGAATAATGGTCCGAAAAAAATTAAAAACCTATTGCGCCTGGATGTTGCGACATGATTTAATGCTGCACAAAAATGTTTTTTAATATAATTTTATAAACACTAACTTGCGATAATAATTTGTCACTTCATTGGTTAATTTTTTATGAAAAAAATTAACTAGGAATGAGCATAGAAAAAGTTATTTAAGAACTTCCACTCAGGCACAGAATTATTTTTGCATTGTTGTTTTGTGTATTTAACATTTTATCCTGTTATCTGATAAGCTCATATTTTTACGGTCAGCTTTTGGACTAAAAGGCAGTATAGCCTGGTGTCTAGGCATATGACAAACAATCACATGGTCTTTTTCAGTCTCCTATTGTAGACTTTCTCTTATTGTAAATTTTTTTTGAAATGAAAACAATATTCAGTCTTTATTCATAAAATCGCCATCTGAAGCAGTTAAACGAAAATGAGTATATGTGGATCATTTTCCTTTTTTGCTTATAGTTTAAGTAAAAATGAACATATGATATTTTGATAACAAATGTCCCCGGATATCACAAAATTATTCAAATTTTTAAATATATAGTGAGCATTGCACTTTTCCTTATTTTGCGTTTTTATTTTATAAATTTTGAGCAAATTGGTCATAAATTGCCAACTCTCAATTTGGATCAAAGGGAAGAAGTATCTTTTACAAATTTAATTCAGTCATAAATGTCTTTGGAAAGTAATTGAAGTATTATTATTTTTCTTGAGAATTCATTATAAAGTTTTGCCAACATTGACCAATAATTATTGGAAGAAGTTTAAAATTTTTCTTGGATTTTTTTTAAAGTTACTTCATTTTCTCAAATTTTATTTTTATGTTATGAAGTTGATTTGTTATATAAATATTTGTGTTTTGGTAAAAAGATATCCCCATAATACAGTATGCAGTATTAAAGCTAAGAATATTGTTGTTTTTAAAGAATTTAAATTTTTTTATACTATAAGAATAGATTTTTGCAATGTTTTTATAAATATGCAGTATTGGCTAGTAAAATATAATATTTTTATATTGTTTGAATGTCAAGTTACGAGGCATAAAGTGCTTTTATTTCTAAAGTTTCTTTAACAGCTAATTTTTTTTCTGATTCTGTTTCCCTGACCTTGCCTTTCTTCTACTCTTCTGTGTGATCCTTAAATTCACTAGGTACTTTTTGCTCACTGCAGTGTAAAATTTACGTGAGTCTTTACAGGCAATGCCTACCAAAAATTAATAAATTTAATATAAAATGTTGAATTAAAATATATTAATTGCTGTAATTTTATTTTACTTATGGATATAAAGCGAGATTATAGTCACTTTTATATTTAAATTGGTGAATTGCTTTCAATTTGTCAATTTTTGCATAGCTATACGTATCATCTGCGTTGCTAATGCAGATTTCTGATTGATTGAATTAAAAAAATGGGTCTGTTAATGTACCAAAGTAAATGTCGGACATTATGATCGGCATGCAAAGATTTCAAAAATTTATTTATCAGAATTACCTTAACCGATATTAAATAATACTCAAAGATGCTTACTGATAGATAAAATTTTGTCTTAGGTGGCTGCTTCAACTTAGTTACTGAATCTTATGTAAAATACTCTCTAAAGTATTTTCAATAATATATTTCCATTAAAACTAATATTATTAAAAACTTTTACAAACCTCGTTATATAGAGGTGCGTGCTATGTTGATATCACTGTAGATTGTTCCAAAACGTGTAACGATGATGGCACGTGCCAAATGTAGGTTATCCTCATTTGTAATGAATGATTTATAACAATTATACAATTATAAAAATTACATAGTACAAGTCACTCGAAATGTTAATATCATGAAGTAATAAAATATTTAAAGTTCAATCGACAAGTTACTGTAACAACATAGCTCGGCATAGTAGAATAGGATATACTTGGGCATTTAGTAGAATTTGTTTGGTTTGTTAAGTGGAACATGTACCATTACTTTTAAAAATTAAATTAATAGCGCATTCAGTTTTTCGTTTGCTAACATAATCTTATTTAGCGTTATGTTCACTGCTCTGTTATGTTCCCGTAAATAATAGTATAATTATATATAGCTTGTCTTTTAATATATAATATGCATTATCTATGTGCAAAATTTTATTGAAATCTGTTGGTTAGGCTTCACAGAAAGATGAGCATTCTAATAAGCAGACAATGTTCCACATTTATTTTATTAGTAATGATAATTATAAATAACCTACCTTTTCATATTGGTATATATATATATATATATATATATATATATATATATATATACATATATATATATATATATATATATATATATATATATATATATATATACATATATATATATATATATATATATATATATATATATATATATATATTTAATCTATATTCAAAATTTCTTTGAAACCTGTTGGGCTATTTAAACCTGAAAGTAAAACGAGCAAATAAACTGATGTTATTTTATTCTTATTATATAAGTAGGGATAATTTAGATAAAGCACTTAACTTGACAAAAGAGTTTCATTTTCGGCAAGGTGTTTGAACGATTATAAAATATTGTGTTTAATTATAATACTAATAGTAATATGTTTTGTTAAAGTATGTCTTTTGCTTCAGTATGCCTCTTGGCAAAGGCCTCTATCTGTTTCCATTGAGTTCTATTGCGGGCCACTCTCCTCCAGTTAGGTTCTGCTGTGAGTTTTAACTCGTCTTCCCATCTCCTGTGTTCTTTACGCTTGCTGTTTCCAATCATTTACTATTTTACACCATTTCCCCTGGCATGTTCTCATAATGTTATTAGGTTTGAAAAAAATTCGATTGGACAATAAATTAAAAGAATTTATTGACGATTTTGGTATGACTATTTAATGCCAGCAAGGTATTTCTAAAAAATATACACAAGATAGCAAGTTCCTTTATTGGAAAACTAGATTTTCTAAAGATGTCTTTCACACATAAATATTATGAGGTCAGTTGCATTATAGACTGTCTAGAGATAGAAATGCAAAAGCCAGTAAATGCTTTTGCAAAAATGTCAATAAAAAAACTGACAGTTTTGTCAGAAAAATCAGTTCAAAAAATCAGGTACTTAAATGTGTTGGCTTTTTTATAACAGTCTTAAGTACCTGATTTTTTGCACTTCATATGGATTGGTAAATTATATTTCACCTAGCTTTGGTACAAGAGTAACTGATAGAGGTATGTGTGTAATGCCTGGTAGAGGCTTTAGAAATGTGCAAAAGTATTAAGAAAAGTCAGTTCTTCAATTAGTACGACCCACATTTGTTGAAGCAGGAGCCAAAGTGACTAAAAAAGAAGCAAAGGAAACTAAAAAATAGTTTACGAATTCATGTAGAGAGGGTTATAAGATGTGAATTTTCTATGTTAAAACCATATGCTTGTTAATATGAATTTTGTAGAAATGCTAACTGACATTATAATCATTGTATGTGGTTTATTTAATTCATAAGCTCCCTTATTAAATAAAATTTCAAAATAATATCATGTTTGGTTTATTAACATATTTATAAATTTATAACATTCAATAGATATAATGTTTGGACTTTATTACTATCTATCTACAGTTTCTGACAATTTTTCCATAAATAGGATTCGGTTATACAAACCTCGAAATCAATTATGGTTCTGTTTTTGGACAGGTTTTACCTACAATTTGCATTCTAAATTTATAATCTCGTTATTCAAGGTTTACACAGAAAACACTTTCATTGATATTAATAAATAAATAGCCTGAGTTATACAATATCATTAGCAGCAGTATACTGAGTCTCGTAGCAATTCCAAGAAGAGTAATGCACACTTTTACCCCCACATATTTAACAATTTTTTTGTTAAAACATTTCACGGAGTTCATTCTAATTTAAAGAATCTGAAAATTGAGCTAAGTTAAAGGACATACTCTTTATTTTTTGAAACACTTTTGAAACAGAGAGCTCCGTCACAACATTTTTTTGTCAGGCTTTCTCTTTTCACCACTATAAAAATAAGGTGCAGTCTTTGTGATTACTAAATATGCAACGTTTTTAATCTTTGTTTTCAAGGCCCTATTCCACTGTAAATATATTTCTCTTAGAAACTTGCATGACTGTATTGGCATTTTAGTATCAGTACAAATTGCTAAAAATTATTTGTAATAATGTCACAAAACGTGATTTTTGTAATAGCATTTGGCCACAGTTAGATTTCTGTATTAATGTTTATGTCTGTTATCCTGCTGTAAGGTCAATTTTGCAACGACAAAGAATTATGGAACCATTAGAATACTACAGTTGATTCCATTCCAGATAACTTGTTTATTACCCTGTAATACAACACTTCCTTATAATAATAGCGGTGGCACCAAAAAAGACAAAATGCTATAATTATTCTCTTATTGGTATCATGCTTTGCTTTTGCAGATATACTGTGCTCTGCTATCAGCCATCAAGTGAAAACCTTGTTATGGACATAATGTCTTGAAAGAAGGAATGTCTAAGCAAGTTAAAAATGGTTTTTAATTGTGCAACTTAAAGAAATAATTCCTAAAATAGTTTGTTTATGCATGCTCTATTGGTTGACGAACGGGATGTTTCTATAGTGAGCTCCTTAATAAACAGACAACACTCAAAATAATAGTCGAATGTATGTATTTAGAAATAATGTTTCTTTAGTTCAGTTTGCTTTTCTCCTTCAAAAGAAACATGCATAAAATTGCAATGGAATGGAGAGCTGATTGAAAATATTTGTTGAAATAAAAAATAATATCAGTTATTCTTTTGCCTTTTAGCACAAAATCTTCTTCACTATTTTCCTGAAACAAAAGAAATATAATTAAAAATTAAATAACTGAGAAAATGCTAAATAAAGCTGAGAATCAATGAAAAAAATACAGTATGTATACTGGTAATAAATACATTGGCAGTTTATTCTCTATTCTTTCTTGATAAGACCTTTAGAATTTCATTGAAATATGAAAGTTTTTTAAATTTTTTGTTTATTTCATATTTTGAGCTGTTAAAAAAGTTTCAATACAGTTATTTTGTTTTAAGTTCTTGATCCTTATGTTTATAATCTTAATATTTTTTATGGCATTTCTTTACTTTAAATATGGATGGATTTTATGGGATAACATTTTTTTAATTCACCTGTTACTCTACTAATATGCACATGTGAGTTACACAAAAAGATTTTCTTCCAATCAAATATGTATAGGAGAAAATTTTTGGACACTGTAAGAAACCATCATGTATTAAATAAATTTTAATTATTATACAATAAATATCATTTGTATATTTCCATTTTAAACTAGATAACTTATCATCGTCTGCAGTTTAAGTAAGATTTACCGTACATGATTTTAAAAAGTGCATCAAAAGACTAGCAAACTGTATATTAATAGAACATATAATTAATAATAAGTTGTTAAACAGTAATTTTTTTAACAATTGCCAAGAAACAACGGAATGAAAGTGGCATGAAAATGGTCTTTGCCAGGATTACAACTAAAAAATATTGAAAAAACCAAACATATATTTAAGAAACAAAAGTTTCAAATATTCCACCACTGGCCTATATCAATAAGACAAAATGGGAACTGCTTGTCGTTTAAAAAGAATTGAATTGTTTTTCTTTTCACTTTATATAAATAGGTTCAAAGGAATACGAGAAGGTGGAGTGTCTGAGAACGCTGCTTACTATGTATTCACTCATGCAGCCGATGGAGCTATTGAAGCATATCCTCTTCAAGAATGGTTTGTATTTATTAAAAGCATTAAGCCGTAGTGTTATTTATTAGCCTTCTCTATAGGTGTTCCAAATAGTGTTTCTGTAAAGAAATGTAAATTTTTTTCATTAGACTACAATTTTTATAGTGTTTTTTTTAGAAACGATTGAGAATTTTCATATAGCTCTTAATATTTTCCATTCAGTACGATACACAGAATCACCTATCACTTGTGTAAATAATGGTAATACCATTTTCTTTGGTATCCTTGTATAGTTATTTATTAACCGAGTAACTTTTTCGTGTTTCCATTTTCTTTTGCAATTAAGATATAATTAATAACAATATTAAATATTATTTCACAAACTGTATATTATGGTTTTTGTTCAAACATTGTGTCAATATCGTCTGAGTCTGTAATGGGTAGATGGCCACAACATTCTTTATCTCCGAGATTAAAATAATTGGTAATATACTTCCTAAACTAACTGAAAATATTCCGAACACTTCTAGCACTGACAACAATGGAAGATCACATATTATACACAATGTAACATTTTATATTTCCTATAAATTAATTGAATAATAAATACATTTAATGGTAGGGAAGTTTTATAACAAAATTTTTCTTTCAACGAAACATACTTTATTGAAGATAGACTACTGAATCCGGTGAAATAAGTGTTTTAGTGCATACCCGAAAGAAACTCATGGGACTACATAATACTAATTATTAAGGACACCAGTTCATTTTCTCTTTAAACTTAAAAAATTAGCGTTTTTCTTTATGTTAAAGACTGAACCTGGCTCAATTTATTTCCGCACACATGAAACAGCTTGCACGTACTCATGCACAAAAGTGGGATTAATCAAATTGCAACATATCAAGATTTAATATTAGTAGTTTATGGTTTTTGAATACGTAGCTTTTAGAAATTCTCAAAATTTCATACCTTTGGTTAATGTTTCGGGTTAGGTATGAATTTAGTTAATTTTAAGTTAATGTTTTGGATAATGTTTTTTATTCTTTTCATTTGTATAATATTCTAAAAGGGTTGTTTTATCTTGCATGTATAAAAATTGTTGCTTTTAATTTGGACCATACATTGCTTTTCATCTCTGATCTTGACTTTGGTAGTGTTAAAAAAATGTACTAAACCATGTGGGCTATTTATTTTAAAAATGTTTACTTTGGTCTAACACTATGATCTATTTTTGGTATAGCAATAAAAGTATAGGTTGGTATTATACTATCAATATTTGTTGCGATCCACTCTGTATAATGATAAATATTGACGGTATTGATGCAACATTGATGGAAAATCAAATTTTTTTAAATCCATGTCAATAGTGGGCTTGTCATCAATATTGTCAAAGTAATGCATTTCAATATTGTCAGTACCCATTTTGACAGTAGCGATGGAAGACGATCTTTTGTCACCGAATTGTCTGAGAGATAACGCAGTCGATATACCTAACATGAATGCAAGCGGAAACTTAGTGTCGAAAAATTTTTTGGAATTATGTGAAACTTGTTCAGAACTAAGGAATCTGAAAGCCTTTAATTACTGTGAAAAATATAAAAGAAATGAATATTTAGATAAGTTATTACAAGTATATAATAAACTAAAAGCTGATGCAAAGAGAGAAGACATCAGAAAAAAGATTCCAACAGTCTTTGTAGCAATTATAGGTAGATAGCTATTGAATATATTTGGCGTTAATTTTGTAGAAATTCATTATTCACAATTAAATGAAACTACGTGATGTAGTATTATTTCTACTATCTTTAATTTCTTTACCACGACCTAGGTTTCGTTGTATTACAACATCTTCAGGTGGGATATTAGCAAAGATCTTTATATATTAGCAAAGATCATATATTGGGATATTAGCAAAGATCTTATCTTTGCTAATATCCCACCTGAAGATGTTGTAATACAACGAAACCTAGGTCGTGGTAAAGAAATTAAAGATAGTAGAAATAATACTACATCACGTAGTTTCATTTAATTGTGGGTAGATAGCTAATTGTTTTTTTTTAAAAGTTGAGCATTCGCTCGGGTTGGTGACGTTTGTTTGGGTTGGTGACTTTCACTCGGATCGGCGACCTTTGCTTGGGTCGGTGACGCTCAGTCGGGTAAACTCGGCTTTCTTAGGGAGCGCGTTCAGAGTAGATACCAAGTGAGTTCTTAACATTCTTTAAATTATTGCCTGTACCACTGTAAAGTACATTAGTAAGAGAGACATAATAGGCAATATACAAGTCTTTCTTTGGCTACCCAGCAATATTTTAGCTATTCGCACTGCACAGTATACTCTTAATGTTAGTCAGGTAATGAATCAGTCCAAGACGGGTGATATGGTTTGTTTTCATAATTCCACTTAAAAGAAATTTAGATTTTGAAGTGAGTATTTTTGACAGCAAAAATACTGTAGAGCTGGAAGTGGTCTTTGTTAAAGACAAAGAGTGAAATTTCTTCTTGACTAGTGTAGAACGTATTATTTTCATGTCTAGGAAACAGCTGTATTGAACTTCAATTTGGTGATTATCAAATCAGCTATTAACACTGTGTATGTATAACTAGTACAAAGTGACCGGTGGTTGTTGCCTTTTGATTGGCAGTACTGCTGTGTTATCAGGGATCACCATACCTAGGTGTTACATATGCACTTCTAGTGGGAACTTCTAGTGGGTTTGCAGTAGTAAAATTAGTTTCCAAATACTTTTTTTCAAATGCTATATATTTACAAACAGCGGACTTTCCGCTGTGGATCATCCGCTCTGTGAATAGAGGATCTATTCACATAGCGGACTATTCACATAGAAATTGAAACTTACTCTGAGAGCAACATATTAGAAATTTAGATAACCATAAATAATCATAGTTGTTTCAATTGTTAAATAGTATATAGAATTTTTTAGAATATTGATTGTACTCTATGGTATTTGTCTATAATCCAGCCACCACTCAGATCCTGCTCAGCTCACCGCTCATATCCGCAGAGACCGCTCAGAATTAGCTCATTGATACTAATTTTTGCAACAATAGACCTAGTAAATCAGTAATAGGTAAATAATATTATCTATTTCTACAATTGTAGTTAGCCTACTTAAATGTAAAACATAATGTTAATGCAACCATCAAACAGTTTTTACATTTTTATTAACGTTTATTTCAAATTGATTTTTTAAACAATTCCATCAGGCAAATTTTGTGTCCATTGAAATTACTGTACCTTTGTATCTTTTTTAACTAATAAAATCTTTGTGCTGGTAGATATTTATTGTCGTTAAGTGTCTATTAATGTTTTACTAGGTATATTGCATTAAAAAATATATTATTATTTAATTAAGTCACTGTAATTAAAATAATATTCATTATTTGTAAAATCTTGTATTGAATAGGGGAAAAATACAGATGTAAGAGAGAAATGCTATTGGAAAGTTGGTTTCAGGTATAACTTTCAGCCCATCCAAAGATACAAATCACTGTCGGCAGAAGAAGCTGAACAAGAATTTGGAAGGTTAGTTTAATCGAAATTATAATTTGTTCCAATTCTATTTTGTTTTTATGTTGATCAGTGTTTTAATCCATACATTCAAAACTATAGTGACTGGCTATCAGAAAAGTTAAATTAAGTTATAACAAAGAGGTTAGACTTTTTGGAGTCAAAGAAGGGTGCTAGTTGGTGAGTTGTCCATATAAGTTAATGTCCATGTATTTAAAGTTCAACAAAATAGAATAAAAACACAAATCTAATTTGTAAAACCAAAGAATATATTTTACTGAAAGATGGCTCTAAAGATTTTTGCAGGATTTCACTAAAATAACAAGATTCACTCAAATATATCATTGTAAATTTTATAAACATTTTTTTTGCTCTAAAGAAATAATGCTTCCGTTTATATACATTCAAACAATATCAATGAATAACTGTATTTCTTAACTTGTAGGTGCATATTTCGTGGGTTGTCACCATTACTAAATAGCGAATACATACACAACCATTTGTTAAATATGTATTAATCAATCTTTTTGATTTTAAAGGATTGTAATTTGCATTTCTTGCGTTCTAACATCCTGCAGATACATTGAAAAGGTACTTATTTGTCTTAAACTTTTTCAGACGTAATAAAGTTATGAACTTCTTCTCACTCATGTTGAGGAAGAGACTGAGAGGAGATGAGATTGATGGAGAGGCTGATGATCCTGAAGACAAGAAAGTTAAAGGGCCTAAAGCCAAGGAGCTTAAAATATCTGATATGGATGAATGGATGGATTCTAGTGAAGACTCATCTAGTTCTGAAGTGGAAAAAGAGAAAGATGCAGATAGTGATTCTAATACAAAAAAGAAAAGCAAAAAAGGTGGGCTAAATTTAGTTTATAGAAAAAATTACTTATTTAAAAACCCTCAATTTAAATCCATTGTTAATACAGTAACTTATATTGTTACATGTGAAATTATAAGGACTGCATAGTAACTTTAAAAATCACTTTTCCAAAAAAAATATCATTAAAGTTTTTGTAATGCTCAATAATAATTCATTAATTGTAATGAAATGAAAACAGTCATATTTAGTAGTTGAGAAAAATGTCTTCTGTTAATCAATGCTACGAACCTGGGTAAAACCCGTTGCACATAAGGGGCTTTGTACTATTCAACGATGCCACATTTATATCTTAAAAGAGCAAAGACTCATTTTGTAGTAATAGTTCGCTGATCTTTTCCAATTTTTCCTTAATAGCTTTAGTTCATTCATTTTTCTTTTACAATTTATTGCTTTTTTATGTGTCTCTGGTATCAATTATTTTAAGGTGTCTATTTTCTACTTCTTCTGTATCTTGTTAATTCATTCAAAGGCCTTTCTCACACTCATAATTTAACATACTGTCACTGGCCTCTATTAAAACAATATCATTTTTGTATCAAAGTTTCGTCATTATTGAAATCATCACTGTAGAACTGTAATATTATTAACCTTACTTGACATTTCTTTACAAATTAAATTGATTTGTACAAAAAACTTTTTTATAAAAAAAAAAAGATTTGAATCGATAAATGTCAATGTAGGTACACTGCACAATTCACAGCTTCAGCCCAAAGGTTTATTGGTATTTCCTTTGAATATAATATTGACTTAGAAATGTCTACGATTCTACACATTCTTTTCTCTGCTTGTCCATTGTATTCAGGTGTATATGGAATAGTGCACTCGTGGGTAACTCCTTCCTGGCCAAAAATCTTTAAATATTCTGTTTACGTGTTCAGCATATTTACCTGTATGCAATATTCTACCATTACCCGTAAACTTATTCATTATGATGGCATTATATAGCTAGAGTATTCAAATCAGTTTTATCCTTAATAAAATATACACGTTGAAGCCTGGTGTGAGACTCACAGCTGACTAGGCCAACATCAGTTCCCCAGACATTCACAGATCACTCGGATTTAATTGATCCTGCATAGATTTCTTGTACGGCAGTCACGTTTGTTTGCAATATGCAAATGCTTCACACATAAGATGGTAATTACTGTTTCACTATCTTTAATCTTTCACCTACAACTTTATTACAACATGACTTAACCATCCACACCAAGCCTTTTAATCAAATGGTATTAAATTAGATGTTTCATTCAACACTTGCTTTATGTCAAGTTCATAAAAATAATCAATTTTTAATTTATCACACATACTAGTCTATTGTTCATGTAAATTTGAACTTTAGTACCAACTTTGACTATTTTAAATCCTTTACTATATCTGCTGAAAATACCCATCGCTATACCTTCCGGAAATAAGATTTTTCTCAATTTTGTCACATGAAGTATATCTTCCAGCACGCTCTTGTCCCACTGTCTCTTAATATACCTTAGTTGGAATAGTTCCTTTGCCCTTCCAGTTGCTATTATTATATTTATTGCCCAAAACAAAATTATTCCCACTAAACTCTTTGAGTTTTTTAAAACATTCATGCCTAAATGTCATCCTGAGCAGATGAACCATAGTTTAACATCCAACAATCTTTTGAGTTGCATGGCACACAACCCTCTCTGGTTGTGCGCCGTGCAACTGAAAAGATTGAGAAGTGGCCATGCTTCTTACCATGGGCATAGCCAGGTTTTAGTACCGGGGGAGGGGGGGGGTCCAAAAAAATAAAATGACAAAAAGAGTGCATGAAATGCCATTATTATTCATTTAAGAAAAGGAAAATGTTTTACGAAGAGAATGCGACATGTGCCATCCCACCCGCATACCTGCCAATATCTGCCTCGAAGTTTCGATCCAATTTATTATTATAAAATTAATCATTTGTTTTTCTTTTTAAATATATCCACTACTTCGTCTGCATTCATTTCAGTCCCATATTGAATATTCATAAGAGCCAAACCGTTTAGTCTGTTTTCACTCATTGTGTTGCGCAAGTAGTTTTTCAATCGCCTTAGGTTTGAGAAAGACCTTTCTGGGGGTAGCAGTGGAAACAAATGTGGTAGCCAAAATTTGTAGCAATGTGTAGACATTTGGATACAGTTTTTGATCGCACTTATCTAGGCATTCCAAAGCAGATTTTGGAGTAATGTACAAGATGAGTAATAGATGTGGAGGTGCTTGTCATTACTGCTTTCTCCACTTCAAGTTCTGCTTTAATCACAGATGTGTTTTTTTGTTGTAAAGCATTAATAAGCAATCCACGTGGCTGAATGGTGTGATGAGGTCAGTGTTAATTGCTTGCAATTTTTTTTGATAGCAACGATATATATCTCATGACTTTGAAGAATCACTAAGCATATCACGAAATTTGAAGATCGAAGTGTATGAAGCAATTGAACTGCTTTTTGCGCTGTTTTTTATTATGGTTATATTGAAGTTCTTCGAGAGCCGTCACAATCGCTGAATAAACTTCCTTGAATCTCATTATGGCTTTATGCTTGTGGACCCACCGTGTTTCGCACATTGCAAGCAGGCTTTTTTCAAAACGGCAGTGCACTGAACGGAATGTCTAAAGTAGGAACCAATCGATTACATGATCCCAATGCAATTTCGAAAATCTGCTCGTGAACATGAGTCAGCAATAGCAAGGTTGAGTGACTGTGCACTACAGTGTACATAAAGAGCAAGTGGACATACTTCACGAACATATGCCTGGGCACCATGCAAATACCCACTTATAGCTGTAGCTCCGTCGTAACTTTGACCAACCAGATGAGAACGGTCAAATCCATGCTTTTTCAGAGCTGTGATAATGAGATTGTCAAGGCCGGATCCTGTGACGTCAATAATTTACGATGTTTAAAAGCTTTTAAATCAACATATCTCAAGCATAGCGAGACTTGCTCCACTTGTATGATATCAGTCGTTACGTCAGCCAGAATAGCAAATAATTTGGATTTCTTTACTTCTTCGATTATCTTATGTTGAATTATTGCAACACAAATTTCTATTATTTCATTTTGGATCTGAAGGCTTATGTATAGGGTATTTTTTTGTGAACTGGTCAAATGCTCAGAAAGATATTTATCTCCAGTTTCCTCAGACTCAGCCCCGTACCGTACCGCAACAGTGCCCGAAAGTTGCCTTCATTGTGTAGCGGTTGCTCAGGCTCTGATGCTATGTGGATCCGTCCCGAATCAATTTTACCTCTTAAGTGGATGCCTAATCTGCTGCAAATATTTATTCCTTTTATGATAGATAGTAGTTTCTTTCGGTTTTCCCGTTGCTCTCTCTTTTTCTTAGAAGACAACTGTTCAGTGACTGAAAAAACCTACCAAGACATTATTTTAAGGAAGTTATCTGCCAGTTCAGAATTTTGGTTGTGATATCCTGATTTTGCATGAGTTTCAAAGATTTCTAGAGCATTTTTCCACTTACAGAAAGGCTCGATTACAAGCTGGCTGACCCGCCTTTACCTTCATCAAGCGAACGTAGCATGACATCACAAATTCTGCAGTATGCTCCACTTTTATATTCAGAATATGACAACCAGGCAAATCTCTCCATCCATTTCAGTTGAAATCGCAAATTTCGTTTAGTGGAGATGGGAAACTTATAATCTTTGGATGGGGTCCAAGGCTTTTTTAAAATTTGGACTTTCAAATATTCATCCACAATTATGTCTTGATTGGAGTAAAAACCAACGTCCAATTTAGCTACTGGATGACAAGATGACGTAACAGGCAAGGTAGGTTCCAGACTAAGTGTGGGCTCAGTGGTCGTAGGCACGGAATAGGGCGTCGGTGTCACCGACTTGATTTTGACGTTCGATACTATAACTGAGCTTGAAGGCTCGCCTTCTTTGCCGGCATTCAAGCTAGTTATAGGTTCGGTAGCCAAATACGCTTCTTTACTGGAAACCTCTTGACTACTCCACTTTTTTCAATAGTCCATACCCTTCAGCCGTTCTTTTTTTTCTCTCTATTGCATCCTAGAAAAACATATTGTAAATATTGTGGTTCATCATAATCATAACATCCACTGTTAAACACGGCCTCCCCTATAGACTTTACGTCATGTTGAGGGGGAATTGCCTTACTCACAACGCTTGGCAGGCTGGTTAGTGAGTGATATTACGTTACAATAAAATTACTAAAATAATATTTTTATTATTAAGAGTAATCAAGTATTTCTATCTAAGTAAGGTATATCGGTTTATTTTTAAATTTTCAAACCCATTTTTTTATTCCCATTTTCAAAAAAATAACAAATTTTCTTAATTATTTGACCTCCTGTACACTTTTTTCATCAAGATCTATTATTAATCCAAATTTCAAGTCTGGAGAAGCTTGGTTATGACAGACAGATACCGATGCGAGACCATGAGAGTTCACGACACCCTAAAACTTCCTATCTGTTGTTTTAAATTTAACCGTCAATTTTGAAATCCTCTCACTGTGCATATAAAATTGAATAAAATATTATTACTGTTTACTTACTCTTGAGTTAATAAAGCAGGTAAGTTACTTGAAGTGAAATCACAACACAATTATCACACAAATGACAAAATAATTTCGTTCCCTGAGTCTGTATGGCTATCTGTACTCATTTGGAAATCGGTGGCGACTGGCGAGAGTGGGCGACAGCGAACCGACTGAGCGTGCGCTGCGGGGGCTGCTACAGGGCATGGCACGAAAACATACGAAAGTTTCCGAACGCATGTATGCGGTGTTGTCAACATCGGATAATCGGGGGCGGGCGACAGTGCACTCCTAAATTTAAAATATTGTAACGTAACCATTAATGCTGCTCGCCGCTCCTCATTCAAAAATTTTATAATGTAATATCTTGAACTACTCATACCTATCTCTGACGGAGTAACTCAAATAGACATTTAATTGTAGTTTGAAATAGTTTAGGAACAATATTTTTTTGAACTTTTCTAGGGAGGTGGGTTGAACCCCTAAAACGCACCCCTCGTTACGCCCCTGTTTGTTATATTTGTAACATTTAAAGCAATAGTGAATTTTGTTATGCTGTTTATCGTCATTATAATGTTGCCTGGTCCTTCCTTTCTCATGAACTCTCTTTTTGGAAATTACTTCCACTCTTTTGCTTGTCAACATAAGGGGGTTTCGTTCACTTTACCACATTCTTAATTTACTTCTTCATCCAATAATCGTGCAGCTAAGTTTATTATTCTTTGTTGTTATTGAATTCAAAGATAGTCCAAGGTAGAAAAGAAAGATATGTAACGCATGGATATATATGAACTTAGAAGACAAAGTGTCTTGTAGTTTTGTAATGATAGCAGTCTTAATAATAGTTTCGCCATTCTTTTGCAAATGTTTTGGCAAGCTCTCTACTGATGTGTTGAGCTGTAGAGTCTGTAGGTGCCATCTTGTATTGATAAAATCTTTCATGAATTACAAATTTAATTAGTTCTGTGTTATTTCCTTCCCATTCTCATAATTTTTACAGTGTCGCTGTTCAAATTCCATTGACAAAATGATAATGACCATGGCCATGTCACCGTTTTTGAGCTATTGACTTGTGTTTGTTTCTAATTTTGGTAGGGTAATATTAATACTCATACTTGTGTCATCTATTTTAGGTTAAGGCATCCAACGAATCTTTACACTTGCGAAATACTTCTTATTTACTGTTTTCTAATCGTAATTTTATTAACACAGTTTTTTCCTGCTTCTATAACCTATTAAAATACTGCTATCTAGACGTGATTGATAATTAAAATTAGGACAAATTTCAATTTGTATTTATTACAATTTGCATAGCAATGAAGCAGAGAGCAAACAATAGAGCCATCTGGTGGTCGCTTGCAAACCAAATTTATTTGGTAGGAAACAAAATTTTATCATCGACAGTACTTAACGATTGTTAAAATAATGTTGTTGCTAACAAATTATTTAATTCTCACATACAAATATAGTTATTATATAGATAGGTGAAAATTTTTATAACAAATCTAATTATATTTGAATGACATTTAAAATAATAGAGTTTGTTGATTAGGAACATGTTAACATCTACATTATCTGAACAAGTTAATTTAACTGTAGTGTAGAAATCATCAAAACTTAATTTTTGGATTGCGAAAGAAAAGAAAACCCCACCTGAACTTACAAGTTGCTGCAAAGTATCGGACATGTGCAAGAACAAAAGTACATTAGTTTATAGTATAATATAAACAATAATAAATGAGAAAATACAGAATAAATCATATTAAACATTAAACTAAATATGAGTAAAGCGGTCAACGGACCAGAGGTGCGTAGCCTCTTTTAATACTTCACTGATCAACGTAAATACGTAAAATACAGAGGAGCACTGCAGGATGTTTGTGCATCTCCTCTGAGCAGATGAAATAAACTATGTCATCTCACGTACTAGACAAGAGAAGGAAGTGTTACAAATACCTAGGATTCAGATCAACATAAATACATAATAATTAAAAAAAATGCATGATTATTGCATTAATTTAAAAAATGCAAGCTGTTGAAAGGAGTACATCGAACCATGTTCATTATGAAATTTAAAGAAAACAAATGAGGATAGTAATACAATATATTTTTTTGTATAAAAAATTCTATTAAACTTTTTTAATAATAACCTAACATGAATATATAAATTATTTAATGTATTTGTTTGAAGGATACTATGGAAAAGAGAGTTGCCATAAATACATTTATTACCATGGAAATTGTGGGATTTCACTTGATAAATCCTAGCACCTGTTTGATTTTTGACAGGTTTCAATGATATGATTGTATAGGCAGGTTTCAATGATATGATTGTTAGGTGGTCATACTCAGATCTCGTATAGATGATACCCTTTCTAGTGCTGTTCCATGTAACTCATCGTTCTATTTAACTCACTGGCAATACTTCATCATTGGGCATTTGCTCTCATTAAACTGTAGCGTATTCTTCAGACTCGAATGAGGATGGACCCTTTCTATTGCGAATTCTGCTTGTATTTAACAAATTTACTATTCTCTTGTTTTGTTTCTGTAACGTATATATTATAACACAGATAATGAAATATAGTAATATACATCACTATTTGTATTGTACAATGTTTTATAGTATTTATTAACTTAAATATACAATACATCAGACTGTATTATATTTACGAACCTTGTAAAATTAGTAAGTTCAATTTTTAGTACCCGAGTTAATTATTATTGCATTATTATATTTATAAAGTGTTTCGCTTAACCATTACCATTTTATTTATTCTTAAATTGAAGTATAATTATTATTTTTGTGTTATTTCTTGTCCCATTTTATAAAGCGGAAGCTGCGAAGAAAAAGAAGAAAAAGCGTGATGTGGATGATGAAGCATTTGAGGAGAGTGATGATGGCGATGAAGAGGGCCGTGAAAGGGACTATATATCTGACTCTTCAGAGAGGTATCATTGTTTTAGCTATTTTTTTAAAAGTATGTTGTTTAAAGTTTTCCATTCACGAACAAGATACAAGTACGGAATAGAAGCCTACAAATTGTTTGACGTAACTATTCCTAAAATTACTTGCTCATTGATTGAAAATTCTTTTAAAAATGTTATTATATAACAAGATTTTAGGTATTGTTAACTCTAAAATATCTTAATAATAATAACTCTAAATAAAAGCAGATGAAGTAAACCGTATAACTGACATCTTACGTAACAGTATCAAGTGTTACTAAACCTAAGGTTGAGGGATTATCAACATAAATGTTTACAAATTTAAAAATATCCCTCGTTATTGCATTAATTTAAAAAGTGCAAGTTTTTGAATTTGGAATTACGTCCATTGTAAAATCTGAAGGAAAGAAATGAGGATAGTAATACCATATATTTTTTATATGACTAATTCTATGAAACATTTTTAATATTATTTTATATATTATAATATTGAAAGTACTTCATGTATTTGTTTAAAAGAAACTATGGAGTAGAAAGTTGAATAAAGTCACAATACTCTCATTGCCATGGAAATCGTGGTATGTTTTTTGACAAATCCTAGCACCCTGTTGGTCTTCTGACAGGTCTCCATGATGTGATTGTAAAATTTTAGGTGATGAGAATCGTAGTTTACTTCATTGACTTACACTTTATTTTAACTTGATTTGTACGGAGGTTTCAGTCTAGCATATGTATTACATTTTATCTACGATTATACAATATATATATATATATATATATATATATGTATATGTATATGTATATGTATATGTATATGTATATGTATATGTATATGTATATGTATATGTATATATATATATATATATATATATATATATATATATATATATTATATGATTGAGCTGAAATTCTGTATGTATGTGCAGATCTGATGACATTATAATTTAATGTATTAAGGAATTGATCTGGCGATGGAATCGGAATATGGCCACAAGATCTCCGTTAGAGCGAATGTAGTCCCACAAATTGTGACTTATAGACTCTTGATAGGTGAAAGATGCTTTTGAGGGTCTGATGATGAAGCCGGAAGGTTCTCTACTCTAGCAAATGTAGACTACTTAGCTGGACTTGTTAGATTTATTAATGGTCATATCAGTCTGATGAAGAAGCTGGAAGGTAAGTTACACTGGCAAATATAGAATTACTGAGTTTGGGTCAGTTAGATTAGTCTCTATGAGTATCAACATCTGATGACAGAGTTAGTAGGTGGTCACAATGTTCCTAGCTGATCATTATATGAAGCTATAGCAATTCACGAACCTATACCAGACACGGTGGTTGCTGCACATTTTACTAGCTCTACATATGCTGTAATTGCTTTTTCTTTTTAGTTCATTATAATTAAATTGTATTAAACATTTTTTTACAGTAATTTTATACTTTCTAGTAGTCCAGGCAACTGGTAATATTCATAATAGCTCAAAACTTGTTTTGAATTATCGCATATGGGGTATCAATACATTTACAGAAAAGGGTGGGAGGAAGTATATCTTACTAAATTTGCCATTATAGACTTGCCTGGACGCTAATTAGGCAATTTATGCAGAAGACGCTAAGTGAAATTCGGTACAGCTGCACCGTCGAAATTCAATCTGCAACCATAAATTTTCAAAAAGGTTATGAAACTTCCAAAATATTGAAATAATTTTTTATTTAGAAGTATATATTTTTTATTTAGAGATATAAAAAAAATTTTGAAAAGACAAATTTTTCACCAGGTTTTCAATTATTCGATAATATTTTGTGAACTATGGCAGATAAAAAATGAATTTTTTACATTTAAAATATTCCTAAATAAATTTCCAAACGACGTTATATAAATTATACGAATCTAAATTACCTACAATTACTAGAAAAAAATTCATAAACATTGTGAAAAAAATGCCGTGTGTCAACTTGCTATATCGTTGGCCATGTATGGTAAAAAAAGTGTTAGAGTAATTAAGTTTAATTTTACAACTTTGTTGAATTTGGTATAAAATTCTAAAAAGGTAGTGCAATTTTCATCAAAATAAAATGATAAATTATTCAATAAAAAGCATGGAATTTTTTTATTTCACCTACATTCATTCAATTCACCTACATTGTTCTCATCAACATAATATTGTTTTTACTATATTATGTTCATTTGATATTCTAAAAATTATTATGAAATGTGGTCTGTCCATAGTTTTTTCTGTAGGATATTCACATAAAATCATATTCCTTTTATCTATTTACGAGGTTATTTTATTACTTAACAAAGAATGATGCGAAATTTTGGTCCTCCAGTAGCTATGAGTGATACTTCGTTGAATAGCTCTTTTTGAGCTGAATACGAATTTCTATGGCGCCTAGTTCCAAACCTGAGTCTGTTCAGAATTATACTGTACTATACTTGTCAGTTTTAGTTATAGGGTAATGACCTGTTTTTTTATATTTCATAATTCACTGCACTTCTTTGTGCATCAATAGGAGTCAGTTGACATGACACCTTACCTACCAACAAGTTATGAATTCAACCCTTCCTCCGTTCCTCCTCGTCCTCCTCCGTTCCTCCTACGCCTCGTCTCTCATTACTTTTCTGCAACTATTTTTCGACCTGCCAGCCTTTGAACTCCAATAACAGCTTTCTCTTTAATCGCATCTTTCTCTTGGACTTTTGTACCTGTTTTTAAAGTTGACTTCGGCTCGAACTGTGGTATACTGAAATGCTTATTGATTGGACTATTTCTTACTATGGAAGTTTCCCGTAACTGCATTGTTTGTCGTAGTGAGTTCTACTGTGGAAAATATCAACAACATTTTTTGAGTGATTATCTTCCAAGGATACAACCAGAGTTCGTAACATATATTAAAAAAAATACAATGTCAGAGGTAAGCATAAGCTTCATTCCTACAATACGCATGCACTTTATCAACAGATCATAGCCACTGACATTCTCGCCGTTCAACGAGGGGACAATTGGGTGCGCTTGGAGAGGTTGGCAGTGTAGTGGACGCGGCACACATCAGCACCACCACTACTTTAAATCTTCCTTATAAAACATGACTTAAAACTGAAAATCTCAAGGATTCACGAGATAGCAGAAACTTGAAAGTATTTTTGAGGCTAATTGAAATAAGTTTATGTTACTAGCCTTATATCTGAAATGGCAATGGTCACGGAGTATCACAATAAGTACAAGAAACACATACTTTTTTATTAAATCATTCTAATAGAATTATAAAATACTTTTTAAGTGTCTTACTAGATACAATCTTTTGAGTTATTGCAATTTTCAGTCTAAAGTCATAGATATTTCATAATTTATTAGAGGTAGTGACACTAGTGTATGTACACCTATTGTCACGTTAATGTAAATGTAAACTATATCAATTTATTTTTAAAAAATTTACACAATGAAAATCGTTTATGACAATGCCATTAAGAATGACGTGACGTATTGATAAACAATTATATTATAACAATGACCAAAATCATAAGTTCCAGCTAAATGCTAGTGGTTATTTCACTATTGCTTTCAACGGCATACCATATAAAGTGACCATATTATCCTTATACCTGTTTTCGAAAGATTAATTCCATTAAAACGACAAAACACCTTTTGAAATTTGAAAAGTAATTGGTACTAGATAAAAGATATGTACCAATATCCATATTTGGCACTGTACAACGGTCAATGGTAATAAAAGCAAGCAAAAGAGTGTTAAGTTTAGGGTCTATTGTAATTCTAAGAAACAAAGCACACATGCTGCAAAGTCAATGGCCGGCTTTTTCAGTTGGTTGCTCATCTGTATATTTGTATATTAATAAATATCAGTGGTTGTTACAACCTTTTACAACCAAACATAAGTAGTCCCTTCAAGTCGTAATATCATATATTCATAAATCTGTTCACATGTCATATTTTTTATGTTGTTGTCATAGAAATTGGCTTGGGCCTTGAAAGATGTAAACCCCCTTATACCCTGTAGTCATAAATTCCTATTTATTAGATATCTTTACTAAGTAATTATTTTTGTGCAAGAGTGCCAGGAAAATCTAGACAAGAATGACTGGGCTGAACTACCTCAATTCTGCAATGTCACTCATGTCTTTATTCCAGCGCAGTTCAGGGACATTAATGACATGATGAGGAAAGCTGTACAATGCGGTTCTAGGCTAGATTTTAACACCAGATGTGCTTTGACTGATGAAGTGAATGACCCTTGCGATCAGTTCGATTCCATGATGAAGCAAACTCCCTTATTAAACCAGAGATGTAAAGAAAGACCTAAAACTGATTTAACTATTTTCTTTGATTAATATGACTTTGTTTAATATGACAAGGCAAAACCTGGAGCGATTGATGATTATAGCGCTTGAATGCCTTAACAATGACTATGTAGAACTCGACCATGTAAGCAGAAATAATATTCTAGATTGAAACTTAACTTTATCACGAGCTATATATGGAGACGATGATAATTTAAAAGTAATTGTAATATATGATGGGACTTGTGTCTATATACATAAAAGTGCTAACTTCGTATTTCAGCATCAGTCATATAGCTTAAATAAATTTCAAAACCTTCGAAAGCTTTTCCTGATGGTCGCCACAGATGGCTATATTATTGATGTAAAGGGACTATACGCCGCTATGAAGACAGATGCAAACATAATGAGTGATAATATGAATAATGGTGAAAATCCAATTCAATTGTTATTAGCTTGGCCGAAATCGAAGTTTGTGATTACAAATACCACGTCCCATCCTCAAAGGATAGACAAGAAACCCAACTGAGAACTGATCAGGCCAACGAATCTAGACTGGTCACTATGTACCGCTGGATGGTGGGAATGGTTAACGGCAGATTCGAACATGATTTTAAACTATTACACCCAAAATATTTCAATAGAGAGTTGCCACATCTGTTTTACGACATTAGAATCACTGCTGCTGTCCTAAACCACTTCCATACACCCATCAAAGATAGTTAATAAACTAAAGTAGATGATAGATATACCTAATATCTTATACAATTATGTGGAAAGAAAACATTTAAATTATAGAGAGCTAATTATGTGAGATTGGAAGCAACCTACTTGGATTTCCCGAGTTTTAGTGAAGAAGAAGTTATTGTATTAACTTTGGGAACATACCAAATGAAACTGGCGAATTCCTACTGTGGCGAACACGTACAGACTATATACAATACCGGACTATGGCATTAACGAAGATGCTTGGCTCTTACGTGGTCGCATCCAATCACCACACATAAGAGCTAGAAAGTACTATTGTTACTTATTATTTAATAATGACAACAGTAATATTATTCAACACTATTTTTCCTGCCTAACTGGATGATGTACTACCTAGGGCAGCCGGGCATGAGGGATTTACAGCACCTGCATTATTCCTTAGCGACATTATGACAGACGATGAATGAAAAATGATTTATTTTAATTAATATATGACAACCTGAAAAAATTAACATAACATATGATATGAAAATCTATACTCTAGGTTACTTCTTAGGCAAGTACTCCGATTGGACTAGGAATCAAGTAACACCTCCGTAATTCTTGTTTTACATAATAATGCCTTACTAATGATATATCATTTGTTCCTATTGGAGCGGGTACCAGAGTCCATAGAATTTTTGGCATCACCTTTATTTTTTTTCCTTAAAGAAAAACTCTATTTGTGGATGTAATAATGGTGGTAATAAAAAATGAGCAGTGAAACAATTATTTTGCACTGCAAATGCTACAATTATAATTGCTTTTCTTGGTGTACTAATGTGTGTGAATTCAATGTATATAAATCAAGTGAATTGTTGGATATTTCATAAAACATATGAAAGAAGATAATCATGTTTATTTAATAAATACAGATTATTCTCATACATACCTAATACAAAATTAATATTGCAAAAATATAGCTACTATACTGACAGCTTACAGAAACAAACATACAGTTTAGAAATGGTCGACAAGTGATTTCAGTAGTATAATTTTATGATTTAGCCTTCTCAAGGACATATTATGTTATATTATAATTCTTTTGTTTTGTCATTCGAGATGTCGGTGAGTACGAGCGTCAGTTTTAGGTCCGATATTGGGCCCTCGGAATTAATAACCATTTTATTCCTCCAATCATTTGTTCATGAGTTATGTTGCGAAAACAATTTTTGCAAACTTTTAATGCGCAGTAATTTCAATAATACTGATTGTATGAAAAAATCTTAAATAAGAGTTGTAATGAATTTAATTCTTTATAAGAAGGCTGTTATGTTTTTTAATGTAAACTTCTTCGTTTATGATATATAACACAATTTACATTTTCCAAAATGGCAGATTTACCAAGTCCCCTTGCTTCCTACCATTTTTTCAAAACGGTGTTTTGATACCTCTAAATAATAATCCAAAAAAAGTGTGCACTATTTACATGTTTCCGTTACATACTTGATGCCTGGAGTAAGATGGCTTCCAAAAATTTAATCTATTTTTTTCTGTGTAACATTCTAGCCGCCCTCGTATTCTCGCCGAACATAACAAACAGTTTTTAAATATTTGAATATTTCAACGACATCTATTTTCACTTTATTTGAATATTCATTATAATTAAATATAAAGTTTTCTGAATGTATTCTGTGCCACTTTTCATATTTAACGGTTCCTTTCTTCTACTCATTCCTTAATTTCATAGATATGAAATATAAAATCTCCTTCATTTCAAATATTTGGTAATCAACATTTCTTACCAGTAAAGTAGAACTTTACTGCTAAACTAATAATAGAAGCAATATGAGGAAATATGTCAAATTTACAATTGTCGAGCCCTATTGTCGGAAATTGATCTCTGCTTTTTTAAGAGTTAAGCACTGTCTTCTCTTCTTTGGCTTTCAAATTTGTGTTAATTTTAGAAAATATATAGGAAAATTGCTATAAAATCAAAATAAACATGACGAAATCTTTCAAATCCCGATGCATACATAAATACAGATGCATACATAAATACCCTCTAAGATAATTGATGTACTATAAAGTTATGCGGTAAGTTCTTTTCTCAGATGACGAATCTGACATACCTCCTGCACGCTGCTTGCCCTCGGTGCATATTTGAAAGACTTATATCATTGTCAATTTTAGTCCTATTGTTATAAAAAATGTAAGAAAATTTTCTTACAAAAATTTTTCTTAGATTTTTTCTTGAATAAAAAGGAAAAATAAAAAATATCACTTTTCCAACTAGTCTTAAGATAGTTGAAAATAAAATTTCGTTATTATGTTATTCAATTGGATAATCTTTGTATCATCAATCAAAACATTATCATAGACTAGTTTTTGAGGGACTTCATATTTTATATTTCCAGATTTTTGTTTATGTGTCATTACTGATACATTTGGTGATGTAGTGTTAAAATTGTGTTTGAATACTAAGTAAATTACAATTATACATATATTCTTCTCAAGTACAGTATTAAAAATTGTTAATTGTTTTGTTATTATATTATCAATATATTTGGATAAACATGATAATCGTGTTTTTCATACTTATTATAGCATAACATTAAGATATTTAACGATTTTGTTGATAAATGTTACATAAAATTTTAATAAAGGTTGTTGTTTAATTTCAGTGAGTCGGATCACGAGGCTAAGGTTAACAAAGAATTGAAGGGTGTGGCTGAAGAAGATGCACTGAGGTAAGTTAAAATTAAGTACGAGGCTTAAAGTTTTGAAATTTTTATAAGTAAAAAATTTTATATATTTCTGATTCTCACAGTTTTGCAACTTTACATTTATTTAAGCAAAGTGACAATTAAGTAAAACCTTGTGGTTATTTATTTCCAATCATATTTTCTTGTGATGCTAAATGCTATGATTATACATTTTTTATAGAAAGTTACTTACTTCTGACGAAGATTCAGAGGAAGAAAAATCAGATAAAGTTGAATCAGAGCCTGAAGACGCAGAAAAAGATAAAGAGGCAGAAGAGCGATCAAAGAAATTGAAAAAGAAAAAGAAGGAAGATGGTAAAAAAGGTAATTAAAACATGTATAATACTTCTTTTTGCTACCTCGTATTTAGCCTGAAAACATGGATCTTTTGACAATCTGGTACATTTGCTTTTTCATTCCAATAAATTTTTTTGGAATTCCTACATTTAAATGCATATTCAAAAGTATACTGCCCCTTAATTTGATTGTATCGTAACATCGTCTGAATATGTTGATTTTCAGAGTGACTTCCACACTTTTAATACATACTAAATATCTAAAGTAATTGAGTCTCTGATACACGTGTAATGAATAATCAAAAGCTTATTTCAGACTCTAGTGGTCTGGAACTCTATTAGATTAGTTCTTATTGCTTTGTGCGGAATGCGTGACAAATGTCACTGTGTAAGTAACCATGCCATAACAAGGTAAAAAAATAAATAAATAAAAAGAAAATAATCAGTTTCACAAACTGATTATTTTCATTTTATGTATTTATTTCAAACATTCAAATACACTTAAACTATACGTATAATTAAACGTATAATATTTATATATGTGTGTTTCTACAATACAGCCACCAAACTAGACATTGGGCATGTTCTTGGGTGTGCTGTATTGATATCCATGTGTGTTTTTATTGGCCAACAAATTAAATTAAATGATTTTATGTGTTTTTTATTTATTTTTTGGAAATAGAAAAATAAAAGAAAATAAGATTAAAAACAAATTATACCAATACAATAAATATATTTGTAAACAAATGCATACATATACATATCCATACAAGTACTTGTATATATACAGAATGATCTATGTTTTTATTCCTTTCTTACATTTCAAATTAAACATGAAACTATCTAATTATTAAACATGAACTATCAAGCAACTCCATAATCGCATTCCTAAAGTGGTTAAGTCGGTGTGTAAAAAAAAAGACTGCAGGATGTTGTTGCGCGCTTGAGACAGATAATATAACCTATGATGTCATCCTCTCATATAACAGTTGCGAACGTAAAGTGTTACTAAAGCTAAAACCGATTGTTTATCAATATGTTCAATTATTAAAAAAAAGTATCCATACTCATTATAAAATCAAAAGGAAACAAATGAGGATAGTACTTGTACATATTTTCCTATAAAAAATTTATTAAATCAATTTAATATTTTTTCCAACATGAGTATATAATTTATGTGGAGAACAGACGACTGCATTGGTTTCAAGGATACTATGGAGTTGAACAAAGTCACAATACACCCACTCTCATGGAAGTTGCAAGATAAATCCTAGCACCCTTTAGGCTTTCTGACAGGTAACAATGGTATTGTTGTGAAAAGTTAGAGGGCTTTAAAATCACATTGAGATTCCTCACGAAAGATGCTCCTTTAAGGGCCGTTCCATTTAAGTCATAATTTTGCATCAAAGGTACAGATATACTCCATTCAGCTTGAAAAGAGAATGTTTATAAAGAATCAGATTTGACAGTTCAGATATTGTAAACATTTTTCTTACATTCACGTTAGTAATTTAATGGGGATTTATTTAATATTTGTGATTAAAAAATATATTTTTTTATTAGTATATATACGTTGTATACATATTATGTTAGCATATTTACGTTGTATACATACGTAACTTACATAGGTTATATTTTATATTTAAGAGAAATTCAGATAAGTAAGATGAAGTGTTCCGAACAATTTATAAGTATTATTGTTACATAAAACAATATATAATAAAATAATATCAAAAATTTCAATATAAATAGTACAGAAAATGATTGCAAAGTATTTATTTTTGAGTAATCATTAAAATATTTTTTTTAAAAACGAATTAATGTATAAAAATAAATGAATTACAATAATATTTCACAGAAAAAATACACTGCCTATATATACAATTACATCACAATGAATCTAGGCTTCACACCGATATCCAATGATGTTGGAATGCTAATGCCGGCGAGGCCGGCCTTTTGCCGATATTGAGAAATAGTATTACAAAACATATCATATCTATTACAGAACATATTCGCAGAATGTATTCATCATAAATCTATCTATTACATCGTATATCAACATTAACACTGTTTGTTCAGTCATGCCTCAGGGCTTATTAAATAACATTGCTCCAAATAGAAATCTTTTGACATCGTTTAATTTAAAAGTAGTGTTTTCTTTCGCGACATATCATTACTTTTGTACTCGGATCATTTTGATTTTACAGTGATATGAATTCTCGAACAGCTGTATAGGTACTGTTCTTAGAACAACATTCGCCATTTTAATTACACTCATACTTAAAAATATTACACATTTAGCACAACGAACTTAACATTATAAAACGCACAATAATATAATAAACTTAATATAATACAAAATAATTTTTTGATATGCCTAAAATTTAGAGAGCAATATTGGAAAATGACAAGTCAGTGCACCTCACAGTTTTTATTCGCCATTATGTTGACAAGTGTGGCAAGTAAACGTTGTATATACATGGTACACATTAATTGCCATATGTGGGCAATAAAAATATAATTGATCTCCTGACACTATATGCATTTGGACAAGAAGTGTGTCCCTTATGACCATATAAATAATGAATGTTGTCAATACTAGCTGTGTGTTCGGATTGATTCAGATTTGTTCGTCCTACGTACATTTATATATGGCCAATTTAATACAATTGTTAGATTTCGTGTTTGTGCAACGGGCGGACAAATAGATAATCATACGACCCGCATTGGTTGTCCTCAAAACAAAAACTAATAAGTGAGTTTTACCAAACGTACATATCTTAATTGAGTATAAAAGTTTATTGCCCCACTAAATTCATAAGCAGAAATTAGCATTTTTATCTGATAAACTGATTATTTTACGAAAGTCAGACGAAAGTAAGGTTTTAAAATAATATTATTAACTAAGTCTCAAGGTGTATTGACCATAAAAATGGGCATTACATTTCTTCTCTTTCTAATAACTACTCAAATGCTTTTCAGATTATTGAAGTCAAATAGGTATGTCAATATAGGTATGTCAACAAAAAATCAATATAGGTATGTCAACTTGAACTAAAAATATTTAATCATTTGTCGAAGATTTTGAGATGAGGTAAATAAACATTACATATTACTTTTTAAAGCACTTGTACGAAATTACCAACGTAGATATATGTTTTTTTTAGAGTAATATTTCAATTATTATATTATTTTCTCCTTAGTATGCCACTCATAATTCATTTTCTTTTTTGTAAGATTTTTAAAATCACTGCGAATGCACTATAATATATATAAATACAATCAAGGCTGCGTTTCCGGGTATTAACACAAGGTAATTCAATATGATATGGCCTGTTTGATGGAACAACCAACCAAAAATTTTACTGTCTTTGCTCTAGATGTCGTGAGCTAAGATTGGTATAAGATATATTGGATATCTTTTCATTGAAAAAAAATTTAAAAGTAAGTATTTTTAAACTTCAAACATTCAATTTACCTCTTATTTCACCCCAATCTATTTGTCTGTTGATAATCTATTGCCCTAATGCTAAGTGAATTGATATTATAGTTGATCGCTTCAAAATATTGCATATATTTTAAAAATGTAAATTGGTTTTAAAAATTTGTCGTTAATTTTGTAGAAATTCATTATTCACAATTAAAAGAAACTGCGTGATGTAGTATTATTACTACTTTCTTTAAGTTCAATATTAATTAAGTAATTGTTAAGGTTATTAATTATGTGGTTACATGTGATTGTGATTAGTACAGGTCATGATAATTTGTTTTGAGTGTATTAAGAGTTAGCAAATTATTGTCAAGCCACGTTTTGACTTTACTCTTGTATCCACCTTTGTCAAAAGTCTATCGTAGGTATTATCGTGGAGTAAGACAATCATGTCATCTGGAATCCTACTATCCTATGTTCAATGTCAAGTTTGATTATGTCGTTAGAAGAAATTAGGAAGAGGACGTTGATAGAGTTAGTCACAGAGTGTTCCTTTGTGGTATACCGTTACGGTCTCTCTGTCACTAAGGATGTTAAATGTTTAATGTGAAGTTTGAGTATGTCTGTATAGTTGAAATCAAGAAAAGTATCATTGGCAGAGTTGGATACAGGGTACTCATCTGTGGTATACCGTGACGGTCTCTGTGTCACTAAGGATGTTACTAATATTTAATGTCTGAATTAAAAAATAGTTTTAATGCCGCTCACAAACAAGTTGGATATTTGGATAGCAATATTATAGTTTCTTGGGATACTGAATAAAGGGTTTGGAGAGAACGAGGAATACCCCAGCCCATCTATTATTCCTGTCTACATTCTGTGCTATAATTTAGTTACAATTAGCACCACATTAGTCACATCCTCTTCTAATCCTATGTTAGTTTCCTGAATATTTCTGATTATCCTTGAAATACTTCATAAGTTACCAATTTTTCGAAGAATTCACTTAGTATATTTAATAATGAGATTGTTGCGTAACTGTTAATGTTAGTATGGTCTGTGTCTTTAAAAATAGGCATGATACGTGGCCACCTTAAGAGGCCGTTATACTCAAATTAAACATTTCCGAGTTGAAATTTTACGTACTAAATATCAATTTTTTTTCTTGAAAAGAGATAACATCAATAGTGGACTATATCATTATTGCGCGCATGCAAATTCCGCTTTGTGCAAAATCAAAAGTTTTCAGGAGAAGCAAAAAACGTTTTTTTTTAAACATGTAGTAAAATGAAAAAAAACTAGGTATACAGAAAATTTGAAACGGTGTCTTATAACGTACATTTAAAAACATATTTTATTTACTTTTTACTATGATACTCTCTGCTCTAGAATTTTGTTTACACAATTACATGCACATTGCTGATTATTTTTGCACGGTTATGTGAGTTTTTGTCACATACCGGTATTATTCTTCTTTCGAATATTTATTTGTTTTGGCCTAATACACACTTATAGTATATAATAGACACTTTGTAAATTCATAGTGAAAATTGATATTCCTTGGGCGTTTTCTGCAACAAATGTACTTGATTAGCTTGCTCGCCTAAATTTCCTTTTTTGAAAAACACAAATGTCGCATTGGTTTTTCCATGGTTTAAATATTGAAATTTTCTTGCTCTCAAAATGATTTTAATCGACTTTGATTTGTACCAAGAAAGATATTCATTGTACATTTGTGTTTTTTAATGCAATGCATTACCAATGTATTTTCTTGAGCAAGATGAGTGGCAATAATGGCCGGGTACTTAACCTGATCTAACCTCTGTGTAACGGAAACTGATATTAATTCTTTAAAATTTGGCTGCGTTGTTGGTGTGCTAATGGCAGGTACAGATTCTGGTGACTCATCTGGAGTTCATGCTTTGCCTTGGTCCAATCAGCAAAGGTATTTTTTTTAATATCAAAAAAGTTAAAAACGTCCTGCAAACCCTTACTTTGATTCCGTTTTGTCTGAGCAGCAGACAATTCCTACAGTTTTTTTGTTGATGTGACATTTTCATTGCGTTTTTTTTAGAATACTTATAACTGCAACTGAATCTAAAATGTAGGTTTTTTTGGCTTCCTACAATGTCAGGGACCAAAAATAATCAAAAACTTCTTTTTGGTTTTGCTCTTTTACAGAACTGCAAAGAAATATCCTTTCATAAACGGCTATAGAATCATGAATACAAAGAACAGCTTTGAGCTGTCTTTCTGATTTATGTTATCTCTCCATCTTAACAAGACAAGTTATAGTTTTGGCCACATAGGCGTAGAAGTTCATTATATTTTCTCTTATTCTTAATAGATAACATTTTATTACTCTGAATAGCATTAGTATCTTCTACATTTTCCAAGTCTTCTTCAAACAATCCTGTCTCAAGATTCAGCAATAAAGTACTATTGGAGGTGTTAGGGATCTGTACTTGTGTCGCATTTAGGCAGTCAATTTGGGTACTATTGGTCAAATTCATAATTAACTCCCTAACTCCTTCTAATTCAGTTTACATTCAGTTATATGCTTCTTCTTGGTATCTTAAAACAGTGTCTACCGTACTGATGGTAGTTTTTATTAGTTACACAATTCTCAGATTTTGCAAACATTTTGCAAAAAGTGGGCCTTTTTAGGCGATTAGGGACCTTATTCTGAAAAATATTCGATATGTGAAAATTATTTCGTTACCATTTTCTTAGAAATTTTTATATATATGTTTTTAATAATAATATCAATCAGTGCCTTTTTTATTATAAATATGATTGTAGTAAATAAAAAATATGACTCAAATATGTAAACAAATAATTTACTAAATATACACGTACCTCTCCTTGGATAGCTTTTGAAATTTTTTACACAGTGATAATTTTATTTGAAAAATCATTTTCGAAACATACTTACATAAACGTTGTACAATGCACATTCAGCAATTGCGGAAATATCGTCCCACACACCTCTTTGAAATAGACTATACTCTAACTATCTAAGATGTCGTCTTCACTCTTTTCATCTGTTGCATTTTCTGCCTTCCTTAAAAAGTCTGTAATTTGGTTTATTTGTTCCTGGTATAGAGGTAGGCAGTTTTGTAGTTCACTTTTGAGTTAACAGCTTCTATCGTCTAAATTCTAGATCTTGAAAGCATTAAATAGTCATTATATGTTTTAACTGATGATATCAAAAACTTTATTTGTTACTGTGCTTAATTTAAAATGACTTCCAAGCTTTTGTTACATCAGTCGATCTCTATTCAATTATGTCTAAACACCTGCAATGATCGTCTGATGTAGTACGCTTAAGCATAGTCCAATGGTTGAGGAAAACAATTAATATTTCGTAGAAATACTACTTGGAACTTAGGGTGACTCAAACCTTGTGGGTGACCTGGAGCGTTATGTAATAGTAAAAACACCTTTGTAATAGTACAAACATACCAAAAAACCACCAAGCCAAATTCTTTTTTAAATAATTTTCAATCTCTATCACAAAGTATTTTCTAAATAGATCGTCAGTTAACAAACTCTTCATCAACCTGTAAAGTGTATCTTAATTTAAGGCTTAAATATATCTTATATTTAATCTCTTATATTTAATCTATTTATAATTTATCTAATCACAGTTGTATTACATATAAACACAATGTCCGGGAAGAAAGAAGTCATTCCTTGACCTAAAGATTGTTGTTAAAATAAAATTTAAAAGGTAACTTTTATCAGAAAATTTAAAATAGTATTCTTAAATATTTATCAACTTTTTTTGTATACATGATACTTAAGCACATTGTTCAGCGCTATTCGGGGGAATAATCCGTGAACAGCTGTAAAGGCATCGCCACTGTGGGTAAACACTGCACTTCGGGCAAGTATTGGATGTGTTAAAAAGAGTTATGTGTAATATTATTGTTGCATTCAATTAGAAAAGGACGTGTTTTATATTTTATTTGAATGACAATTTATTCCTTTATAGCCAACGAATAGCATCTTTCTTTGTCTGACATCTATTCCCAGACACCGTGTATATATCACGTATTTATGAATATGTAATACATATTATATTTATGAATATTTAATAACTATGTTATTCATGGGAAATTCGCAATCTCTATGCTCTCTCAATCTGTAGTCAGAATGCGCAAACTGAACGCTACCAATCCATGCAATTATGAAAAAAACTTGTGTTGTGTATTTGATGGGATCAACTTGGTGTCATCTATTATGAGTTGCTCAAACTGAAGGAAACCATTACTGGGGCTGTCTACCAAACATAATTAATGAGGTCGAGTCGACTTTTCAAGGAAAACAACGTCCACTTCTACTCCAGATAACAAAGTTATTCTCTTGCATAATGCTCGTCCACATGATACGGCGCCGGTCAAAACCATGTTTAGAAACACTCAATTGTGAAGTTTTACCCCACCCGCCGTATTCACGAGACATTGCTCCTTCTGATGTCCACTTATTTTGTTCGTTAGTGCATGACCTGTCTGAGCAACTCTTCGCATCATATGGAAGATACCAAAAATTGGGTCAATTCGTGGATAGCCTTAAAAGATGAAGCATTCTTCCAACTAGGTATCCGTTGTATACATTGCCAGAAATATGGGAAAAAGTAGTGGCAAGCAATGAATAAAACGTTAGGTTCCTTTCTTACACAATAAATGCTTAATTTTTCATTAAAAACGGTGGAAATTTATTTGTACTTCTAATAAATAAATATACGATGCATTATTACCAGTATATGACTCCAAGTGCTCAAAAAGTGGTTGGGAATTGGATTTTAAGATTGCGCTTCATTAGCGCCAGCCCCAGCGCCAATATGTCTGATATCGTAATTAAACACCAATGGTATAAAATTCCGTTTTCAATAAAGCCAATAATTATCATGATATTTATCTGTTTTTTTTTTCATTTCAAAGTTGTATACCTCTTAAGAACAACACCCATTATTATTGTTTCTTGTTTGCATTTTTTAATTAGTTAGTTATTGTAAATGGTATTTTCGTCATGATGGGAAGGTTTGTTGCTTCATAAGTGTCATTCAAATGAGATTTTTCTATTTACGTTTTATTGAAAGAATAATATAATGAGAATGATAGGCTGAAGTCAATTCTGAACTATTCTCTAATAAATGTATTGCACATCATTTTCATATGCGATAAGTGATTGCTCTAAGCTGGCAGTTGTATTTTGAATGAAATCTTGTGTTAATCTTGGTGATTATTCTCTTTTTGTAAACGAAACAATATTCATAAATAACAATGTGATTAATAAAAATATTCCACTCGTGATGATTTTAACAGAAAAAATTGATTTGGAAAGTGTTTTTCCTATGCAGAAAAGGCTGTCAAACATAAAATTTACAACCTTTCTGTGAAAATGATTGCAATCATTTTCACTCATTTAAATTTTTAAATATATTTTTTTTATGCAAATTCATACTAGTATTTGTTTATTTAGTGTCTAGTGTCACTAAGAATAAATTCTAGTCTAGTGTCACTAAGTTATTCCTAGAGTCAAATTAAAAGGCATTTCAAAAATTTTAATAAGCAGTTTATTTCAAAAAAAGGTGGTTTGTATGAGAAATATTTTTTGAAATCGACTTCTTTGTTTTTCTTTATGTTGTTGATGACAGATACCTGTAAACATTTTTTCCCTATTAGAAAAGTGTTACAGATGTAGACATAAAACTTACACAAAAGCTTTAAGTAAACTGGAGAATTAATTGCAAAATAAAACTGTCAACAGTGGTCTTCATGTGCGGCATATTCATACATATTTGTCAAACAGAGTATATAATATATTTTTTACTTTCAATGTGGACATTCGTTATTCTCTAGTCTATATTAAAATATGCTATAATATTATTGTAGATTCGAGCAGTGATTTCAGTTCAGATTCTGACTCTGAGTCTGAAACGGCTAAAAAGAAAAAGAAGTTACCGAAGGAGGGCGGAACACGAGCAGTGACACGTGAAGAGGGCAGTGTAAGTGCAGGCAGCTCCCGTTCGGCTACGCCAACACCTGCTGTGCCCGGTTCTCTTCCTCCGTCTGCTAAACGTGCGAAAATAGAAACGGTTAAGTAAGGCCACTTTAATTTATTAGTATTTAATTTTTTTTCAAACATTTAATTTTAGCAGAACTAAATATTAATATTTCTTAATATTTGTATAAAATTACGCATTTCTTGCAAAGGGGAACAAGCATAGAACCTATGACTAATAAAGTAGAAAAGCATATTTAAAGAGCAACAGTAAAGTTTTCATTAAAAAAATGTTGATTTTCATCTCAAAGTTTTAGCTTGTCATTTCTTCAGTGTTAGGGGTTACTCTACATTTATGTTTGTGTGAGTGTATACAATGGTTGTCTAAGAAAAAATGTTATGAAAATGGATCAGTTTTATTAAAACTTATTCCACAAACTTACCAAGAGTTAATGTCGATGCGGTAAGGAATGTTTTTATGAAAAGTGTGTAAGTTTTGAGTATAGAAATAGGAGAAACAACCCCGAATGACGTATAAATTATTATAAGAAAACGTAAATTGTAAAATATCATAAAATAAATTCTTGGAACAAGTACACTTCAGTCAACTGAGATTTTACTATTCTTGTTTTATTTCAAATAAAACATACACTAAACCATATTTTGGTCAATTATAATTGCTGCTGCAAAAAGTTGATTTTCGAATTTAATTATGAACCCTTCGTATCAACAAATTATGAACTTTTCGTAATGACATTTGGTGGAATTACATTTTAAGTTTGAGAGCTCCATTTGTTTAACACATCTACAAGTAGTAAAATAGATTTTGAAATTGAATTTTTTTATAAAATAAAATTGCTAGTGGCATTTGTAGTTATCAAAAACGAAAGCCTTTTTTAACTGAAAAAAGGAAAAGGTAAAATTCATTTTTGTTGCTCTGCACTTACGTAATTGTTTATTAAATTGTGCCAAAGTGATTTTCATAACATTGAATGCTTGTTTTGAGAAATAATTATTACAGGAATTTTATTGCAAGTTTGAAGCACTTTTATTACATTTTGTATTAGCAGGTATAGTGTAAAATACTTGACATCTTGTAATATGGATTCACTCGTATGCATAAAACAAGAATTATACCGTTCATGTTTTAATATTTCATGGACATGTTCTTCAAAGACGGAGTGTCTTTTTGTCCACTTTCAGTGTGAAAAAATATATTTGATTTTAGCAACATTTAAAACATGACACGACAAGCGTTATTGTCTTAAATGTCAATGACAAACATCTGTCAGTTATGATTATTATTGATTGTTTAACCTTGGTTAAACAAAAGTATTGATAATTAATTCAAAACTTTATTCATAGTAATAACTATTGAATATTTTTATTAAAACCATCCTATATCATTGATGTATTTGGTTTTTTTTCTTGCGATGGTAATGGTTGGGATTCGTAGTAACGGCAAATGTGGTGGATCCAGTAAAGTAGTTTGCTTAATCAATTCTTTTCATGAAATATAGATGCCATTGAGTCAGTTAAAACTTGAATTAGTCTGGTTATTTTTGCATTTTGATCTTCTGTTGATAATTTAACTGATTGTTTAATTGATCACTTTGACTATTAACATACTTTTGGCAGAGGTACGTCCTTTTCTGCTGATATTTCCTCTGTTATAGGATTAAGTATCAAAAATGTTGTCATCGCTTTTTCTTATGTAGCGCATTCTGCGTGTCAATAATTTCAATCAGGGTTATCTATAGCAAAAAGATCTATTATGGCAGGTTTAATTTTAAGAATACAAAACAGCATTTCTTAAGTCAAATTCAAATATGTCATAAAGTCCCATTTTAGTTCTAATATTATTTTTATTTTTTATATCATAATTGAATTGTAATAAGGCCCCCAGAAATAAGTTTAAAGTGTGCACAAAGCAAGATAAACGTCTCCACTTATTTACCAGATCCAACAATATTAGGTTTATTATTTGTTACCACATATGTTACTTTGTGATCCAGACTCCAAACTTCTTTCTTTCTTTAACAAATGTGCTGAATTTCTTATGTAGAATATGTCCTAAAAGGCAAGATTGTAATAAACAGTTTTCTGCTATCTCTTGTATAAAAGATGCTGTAATACCCAAATGGCTGGTTCCACTTCTCGTAGAATAAAATGAGTATCGGTAGAAACTGCATCACAATTAGGTATCTGTCCTTGTCGAAAGGTTGTACAACCTTTAAAACCCGTTTCAATTTCTAAGATGCTGAATATTTTCTTTTTGTCAGCTTATATTTAGAAATTATGGTTGAGGAGAGAAAAAAATTCTCAATTACTCTGTTCCTCAGGTAAATAATGATAATGTTTATTTTCACCAAGTGTTATTCCCAATTTTTGTTTCTAATCTTTTCTTATATTTTCCTATTTGAATATTTTTTCTAGTATTATTTCCATGAAATGCTACTCTAGAACCTATACTTAAGAATTTAGAAGTATTTTACTGTAATCAAGTTAATAACACATTATTATCAAAAAAATAAAAATAAAACATTATTAATAAAATTAATTATTAGTTAATAAAACATTATTAACAGGTATATTTATCAACTTTTATCAGTATGTTTTACTATAAGTTTATTCATAACCCTTTTTATAACTTTGTAATGTCTGTCTGTGACAGCCTCATATTTTCTACAGTTTTAGATCTATATTCATGAAACTTTGCGAGTAGATTCTTCAGATAAGAATCTCAATTGATATGTAGCAAGATGGGGAGCTTCTTGTACATTCCATAGAGTGGAATGTCATTTTACACATCTTAAAATGTTAATAATATTCCATTTACCCCTCTTCCTTTTTAAACCCCATTTGTTAAATATTCTATGTCAACATGGTGTGCATTATATGCCCCACCTTTCTTATTTTTAAGGTATTAGAATTTGTTTTAGAATCTAAATGAAAATTAGTTTGTTACAATTATTTTAATTTCTGTATTAAATTCTATTCTATAAAATAATGGTGTTGAACAATCCTCTTTGAAATAATTTGGGAAATATCATGCTTGAATCCTTTTATTACTTCAAGTTTAAACCCATATCTAATAAAATTCTATTGTTTTATCAGTGAGAGTGGCATAACAGAGGAAGCTGTGAGGAGATACTTGATGAGAAAACCTATGACGACCACAGAACTACTCACCAAATTCAAATCTAAGAAATCAGGTGTAAGCAGTGATCGCCTTGTGGAGACAATGACACAAATACTCAAGAGGATCAATCCTGTCAAGCAAATGATTAAGGGCAAAATGTACTTAAGTATTAAGGCATAATGGTGATTAGTTAACGTAGGCCAACTTTAAAGTTTTAAGTAACTTTTGGGATTAAATAATATTTGGAATAAATTAATGCGTTTGTTTTTGCATGGTTTATGCAATAATTATATTTATGTAAAAGTTGATATTTATAAAGATTTGTAATATTGAAAAAAAATTCTATTTCCTTCTTATCCTTGCTAAGGACAATTTTGTTTACGGTATACGTGGTAATATGTGAAAATATAATTCTATTACTTTTGCAAATAAAATATTCATTATAAAATGATTGGAGTTAGTATTCTAAATTGGGTTCAATTTTTTGCCAAATACTTGATCTTGGCAGCAGTTTTGTTAGCACAATGCTTTAAGATCAGAATATTACATTACGTATGCCAGAGTAGTCTAGGGTAGTAGGTGTCTAACCTACTATTTGTAATAACAATTATAATTGCCAATGCTGCAAAATATCTGCTGTTCTCCATTTATTTAAAGTTGTTTCTGGCGATAACTAATAGTATAATGTATGTGAGCAATTCAAATTCTTGTTTTACTGCTATTGCTAGTGAACTGCTTCCTTGAGAGATCTTTGTGATTTTACCACCACATATAATATTTATCACATTGAAAGAGATTTTCCATTTGTTGCCCATGCTTTTATACAAAGGTCACTACTAAGAAATTCAATTAATTTTACCAAACATTTTTTCAATTCATTCGCATGATTAAGTACGTGGTGTGTTGCATTGATCGCAGTTTTAAGGCTATTGACAGAATGGCAAAACGGCTGCTCATTGAGTGGGGACTGAGTTGGTGAATATAATCACATAGCTAAATGCCACAGAACAGAGACGCGTAGCAGCTCCACTGGTGTGAAAGTTATACACTGTGATAGTAAACCCAGTGTGACAAATATGGGCATTACTTCTAATGATATGCACATTAGGTGAGAGCAGTGGACTAAGGAAGGGTGTCGATGAGTTAATTATATATCCACTAATATTTTGTCTGCCTCTACTTAATTTTAATTAATATTGCCCAAATGATTTCTTTTAAAAAAATGTAGTAAACAAATTTGTAATCCACCTAGCAATGAAAACATTTTATTTTAAAACTAAGGTTCTAGCATTACCATGAATTTAATATGAATATGTAAATTGTATAAAATATTTTCCTTGGGGGCTGGCAAAGACACTAGTCTGTCTGTGTATATAGACCAAATGTATACCATGTGAAAGATCTCTGTTTAAGCTTTCATTTATACAATGGGGCCTAGCTCTTGAGATTCTAGAAAAGAGGTGTACCAGCATTCTTAAACAATCTAAAAATTCATTTACTTTTTATTGGATAGGTATTTATGAACTAAGAAATAGTGATAGAGACTTCTATTTATTGCATATAATTATGGTTTCTAATGAATGTTTGTTAGTTAAATAAATCATACTAGCTTGACCCGTGCGAAGTCTTCGCATTATTTATTCCATTATGAAGCTCAGATGACAGATCAAACAAATATTTTACTAAAATTTACATATAGAGGCGCAAGTATCAAACGCATTGAGCTAAAGCGCCACTTTATTTATACATGAGTGGATTTGAAATTAAACAAAAATTTTACCGACCGTCAATCATATTGACGTTGAGCCGTTAGATGGCAGCATTGCTGTTTTGTGTATATAATTTTAATAATTAATTAATTTGCAAAAACAATAGCAATAATAAATTTTTTAGTTGTGGATGCCGGTAGAGCAAGCAATTATCTATAAAATGATATATAATTTATGTGGATTAGTTGTGAGGTTTTTTCTAAAAAGGGAGAGTAACATCTTAACCTTAGCGTATTAATATATATGATGATGATGATGATACGAGTACCTAGGATACCTACCTAATTTACTTACTTTCATATATCTAATTGATAAATTTGGTGGACTTATTGCTACGAGAGCAATCTCTTACAGCCAACCATAGCACCAGTCCAGCCCCATTCGACGAATGGCCGGGAACCGAACCTGGGTTCCCGCGGTGTGCCGCATCATCAAAGGCCGGATGCCTTGTGATCAACCCAACACACACCCGGCGACAATATTGAAAAGAAAAGCTTATTTTGAAACTCGGCATAAAAGTAGAAAGCGTGTTAATTGTCAAAATAGAGATGAGCTTGGTAGTCATATTAGATTATGTCGTACCTATGTAAAATAATGTGTGAAGGTGAACATTTAGTTTTTAAGTTAATCTAAACAGTTGTTTATACATACATAATGTGTGAAGGTGAACATAAGTTAATATAAACAGTAATTTATAAAAATAATCTGTAAATAATATAATCTTTTAAATATACCCGTGAGAGAGTAGCGACAAGACTAGTAACATTAATGGGGCTGTAAACATATTAAAGTGCAGGTGACTCCAGTAATACCTCTGACTACCTTGGGTTTATTGGTTATATGGTCGTGACAATATATGCAAATCTACCTACAATTATAAAAAATTTGGTTCTATAGAAGTTTTGTTTACAATTATTTTTTTTTGTTAATTTATAAGTACTTACAGATAACATAGTGCAATTGACAATACTTTATACCCCTAACGATATTCTTTTGTTCTGGTAATGCTATTCTTTTCTGTTGTTCAAAAGATTATTTTTTCATTTTGACTAATTGCTTTTAATATAGTGATTGATTTCATTCTGATACTAGCACTCATCAATGATAATATATTCGAAATATGGTTCAGTATGGTAATGGTTTGTGTCGACAATAATAAAACAAATTGACCCACACATATCTCAAAGCTAACAACCAAAAATATATATTTTAGTTTTAGTGTACGGAAATTAAGTATCCGAGAAATGTTCACACTAGTTAGTAATACAATAGTCATAAGGGCCTCAAAATATTTTGATGTAAAACATCTAATGGTTCATTTAGATGGGAGTTAAAACGTTCTGATGGCAGGTCGCGAAGTGCCGTTTGGCCACTTTCGTGTCTTAACAGCTCTTTCTGACTTAATTTGACCAGCTTCGTGTTTTGTCAGCTCTTTACGAATTTATTCAGCCCAGCTTCGAGGCTTTTAGGAAAACTGCATCAATTGTACACACACATTTTATGCCTGTGAATGTTGTGGTAGGCAATATATTGTATCTAGGGTGAAATGAATGTTTGTAAATAGTTTAGTAAAGATATTATGTATCCAAAAATGCTTATAAGTATCTAAACATGTACGGAACTCTCATAGTGTGAGTTCTACTCATGCTTGATAGGTTTTTTAATGTATGTGAACAATAAAATGAATGCATTCTACATCATTACTATTAAATGTAAAGATGAAAATATATCACTTCTCCGGGACTTAAGAAACATGTGATTATAATCATGAAAAATGAAGCTTGTGTAAAGATGTTTCAAGCGGTATAAGTTTGCCTTGTATATATTGGCAGGCCAATTTGACCATGATTCTCTGCGATCCACATCAGGCGCCACTATACCACTGAACATGCCTTACCTTGTGTAGTGGTTTTTAAAGAAAGTCCGTGACAATTTATTTGAATTTTTTTATTATCAATCTTGTAGTAACAGTTAATTTATAGTTTAAATATAATTTCACGTATCAACCGAAGGAGCAAATGATAACAATACTAAGGAGGTAATGAATAGGAATAATAATGAAGTGATGAGATTTTTGGTTTTTATATTCAAGTACTTGGCTCAATCTTCACTTGTTACCATACTATTGCCCTCAAAATTTTACATACGTTTTGTATATTAAGTATCCCATATTGGGTTCATTATAATAAATAGCACACTTTTTGATAATACAATTAAAAATAATATATTCGATTAAATTAGCATGAATTCTTAAATATCAGTTACAAGAAAAATGTTCTTCTAATAAAGTTATATTAAATGTAATATATTAAAAAAGTGGCTCCAAGTGGATGTCATACACTAGGTAATAACATTTTTGGCACTTGTTTTTTGAACAATTTAAAACACTTATTAAGTAAGACTATATTGGTAAGTAGGTAAATAATCTTTATAATTAGTACTTAATTAAGTGTACTGTGTTAAAATGAAGTCTTTATATACTGACATAAAAGAACAATGTTTCAACTGATAGCGTGTATTAACCGTTGCAATAGTGAAATTGTGTCTAGCAATTGGTGTATAAATTTTTGTAAGGATATAGTTTTTAGTTATTGATCACAACTTTAATGAGTAGTAATTGTTAATTTTTTCAAACATTTTGTCACACTCATTTTTTATTAAATTTGTTTGTCTAAAAAACATGAATAGGACGGCATAATTTTATCTATGAAAGCGCATTATTTTGCCATGATAAAGTATTAAAATTGTTATGTATAAACTTTTTTATATTTACAGAGCCTCTTCAGTGACACAATTCTTATTTCTTTTATGAAACGCTCCTGCTGATCTCTCGTCTGTTTGTCAAGGGTTTGCTCAGGTCAATATTGATAATAACTTATTAATCTGTCAATTTTTTGTTTGGCCACCAATATCGACCGAATTGTTCAGATAGTCTTTTGAAAAAAGTTCTTAAAATTGCACTGAATTTATTTACTATGTCAGCCAGATACATTCAATATATAATCTATTAGTCCATTAACATGATCAGTTTGAGACCTTGTATTCTATATATCAAAAAACTTCTTTTTAATAATGTCACCACAATTTCTGGAAAAAAATACAGAATCAATTGAATGTCTGAAGATAACACTACTATGTGGAATGTACAAGTATTAAAGTGTGGGAAATAAATAAAACTTTTCCCATCTTGCAGTATACTTAAGGCTTGGAGATTCTATGAATAATTACTGATATTATTCAGTAAGTATATTATATAGTTAGTATGTTGCAGTTAAAAAAAAATTACACAAAAAGAGTCAACAATCACCTAGAAGGACAGAAACATAGAAAAAAAAAATAGATGCCAGCAAAAATATTAACACAATCTTTATTTAAATCCCCAAACCGCATTTTTATTTTTTAAAATGTGATTTTTAATATTTTTAAGTATTCTCCATTCCATACAACCCTAGGAGTCGAGAACTAGGCACATTTTTTAAATGGTATTTCCAGCTGGCCTAACCCACTCTAACTATATCGTCAGGCTCGGATTCAATTTTAGCATTTTACACGTATATCTATAAATTCAATAATTTTCGCTTTTTCAGTCAAAATTAATGAAAAATTGGCCACATCGGACAAATGTTTATGCACTTGAAGTAATTTGGGTTATTTTTTTTAATATGAATAAAATCTTGTAAAATGTCTTCTTAAATTTTCAATTAATTTTTGGCTTTCCTGTTAATTTTTCTGGAAAGACCTTCATAATACTGCATAAAATTTTTATTTATCAACTCAGTAGTTTTTTAGATAACTATTGGATTGGTCATAAATTTTTAATTATATTTGCACTATGTACGAAAACTTTTTGTACGCTTTAGGGCATATAACACTCATACAAATTTATTCAAAATTGTTTAGTATTTTCAGCAGATTCTTTCAATTTTTGAGTGCGTGTTTGTTGTCTTCAACAAAATGCTTCAGGAATAGGTAATGGAAAACTTCTTAATCAAATTTTGTTCGACACCAGTAATATAAGCTGTTGTTTTGACATCCGTGACAAATCCCCTAGCCATTTCGATCATTCATTATAATTTGACTGTTTTTATGAAATCAACTAATAATTTTATTTTCTAGATTACCAAAAGCTTCCTGAATGGATTTCTTTCTTTTCTACATTATAGCTTCGTCCTTTGTTGTTTTCAAAGTCACCGCCATATTTTTTTTATAGATATCTCGTACCAGTATGGTAATGACTTATTCCATAAGATTGAAGATGTTTTCTCATTAAGCAATAATAAATGAGAAATTTTAATTTCTCCAAGTTCAGTCTTTATCAATTTTGGATTGCAGATTCAATTGAATTCTCTTTTCTGCCATTATAATAATGATCGGCACAAATATGTAGAATTTGGGGAATCGTTTTCCCAAAAACAATCTTTTCATAATTGATTAAGAGGACCCCTCCTCTTATGTTATATTTTTGCATACTTTTTAAAAATATTTTTAAATATACCATGTAAAATAATGAAAAGAAATAACATACCCTTACAAACTACGAGTATATAGAGCAGTAATGTTCGACACAAAAGTGACCCCGCTAAAGTTATGCCGCCTTGCAAAATTATGCCGCGCTTCAATTAGTCTGTTGCTAGACGCCTGACGCCAAACAACGCAGTATAGATTTTATTTTCTAAATCGACGAACACGTTAAAATACCTTTCTGTATTATAAAAAATTGTTCAAGTGCATCCCATAAACATAATAGGTCAAATGGGATTACATTTCACAGTTTAAGTTTAAATCAATTTGAAATTAATGATAAACGGACATCGCACGCCGTAACTAAATATAAAGGTAAAGCACATACTGAACCACATATGCTTTAAAGAATTATTACTAACTTTTTGTGTAGTTTATAAATTGTTTTGTGTATGTATTTGTTTTATGTATAAAATGTTATTTTTTTAATAATTATTTGCAGAATTCCTCAAAATCACAAAACAAATATTAAATGAATAAATTTAATTTCACCCAATACAAATAATAATTGGCGGCCTTCAAAATTTTCCGTTTTATGTTCTTCTCATTTTAAAGAAGACGATTTTTACATAAGATCAAAATGATATCGCAAAATTAACAAGACAGCAGTCCCATCCTTATTCACCGTGAGTAATATTTGCTTAAACTGTGACTCCCGTTGTACTTTTTTAATATCTGAAGATCAAAGTAATTGTCTAACCAGTTACTTTGATCTTCAGACATTAAAAAAGTATGAACTGTTTTCAGGACATACCACTTCAGGACTCACCACTGCTTACTAATTTAACTAGATATGGGACTCCACAAACCATTTCAGTATACACAACCGCCACTCATTTAGCCACACTGTTAATAGATCAACCACCCCAATTACCAACGTGCTGTCATCAAATTTAGAATCTGCATTATATACACCTAGGAAAGAAATGTTAAAAAAAAAGTTAAAAAGGACAACACAAATAAGCGCAAACAGGTTAGCAAAATTAAACAAAATGCGAAAGGTCAATAAAATATTATGAAAAAATATATATCTCTAAAAGAATTAACTAAAACTTTAAAAAGAAATAGATTTATAAATAGTGATATTTGCCCAGCTCTAAACAAAAATGTTGTTGCTATTGAAATGATAAATATAATGTGTTTAAATAAAAAGATAAATCGAACCTCTGTTAAATTTTCACCGGCTTTAAGGAAATTTGCACTGTCATTAAATTACTATCCCCCACAGGCTATAATCACGCAAGGTCAGTTTTTGATAAATGTTTACCCCATCCATCCACTTTAACTAACCAAAGTATTGAAGCTAATCCGGAATTTACTAGTGAAGCATTCTCTGCTCTTCAAAAAAAATGTCAAAACAGTAAATTAAAATTTTTTTGCTCCCTTCTTGTAGAGGTCTAAGACACTAAAAATTATTTAACGGTAAAATTTTTGAAGGCTTGGTGACTTATGGTGAAGCTACCAACGAGATAGCTAAACAGGCGTTTGTTTTAATGTTAGTGCCTATTAAATTGTCATTGGGATATTTTTTGATAAACGGTTTATCAGGTGAGAGAAAAGCTAATTTAATTAAAATATGTTTAGAAAAATTTATTGAAGTTGGCACGGAAGTCGTATCCCTAACGTTTGACGGATGTAGTTCTAATTTAGCAGCGACGAAAGAATTAGGTTGCAAGTTGTAAAACACAAACAATCTGAAAACTTCTTTTAAACACCCTTCAAACTGTAAAAATTTCGTGATTGGTTGGATTTGGGAAGTGGGAAGTGTCATTTGGTTAAACGTATTAAAAACACCTTTGAATCTAAAAAAATATAATTGACGGTGATGGTAATTCAACACAATGGCGGTTTCTTCGAGAATTACATAATTTGCAAGAATGTTTGGGATTACATTTCTCTAACAAACTAACTAAACATCATCTAGGATTCCGAAACCAAATAATGAAAGTTAAGTTAGACACTCAATTGTTAAGTATTAGCGTAGCAAAAGCTATAGAATTATGCGAAAACGATTTAAAATTATGTAAATTCCATGGATCTTCAGCCACGGCCACATTTATAAAAAAGGTTGATTAAGGATTAAATAAAAATTGTGTGTAAGTAAAAATCAGTAAAAATTTAATTATATCAAAAGAATTTCAGTACGTGCTTACCTTTACGTATACGCTTCGCACTGTAATTTCACATCTATGAATGCTGAAATAAAAGTCAAATTGGCATGGCGTGCTTCGCAGATTTGTCTAATATACATATGGATATGAATGTGGCAGTATATGTAATGGCGTGGGGGTAACGAAATACGTATGTATTGCGGCCAGAGCAAGATGGCACCTTTAGTGTAACAATTTCAGATAGGTGGCGCTGTATACATGGGTATGCTATTCGACTTGATAAATTCATACACATTACGTCTCTATACATTTCTTTACTCGTAGCTTACAAATGACATAAAATTAAACAAAAAAAGATTCTTTAATTCTTTTATAACTAAGTATTTAAAAATTGAGTAGTGAAAACTATGTAAGTTGATAACATGTAATATTATGTTAAATTTTAAGTCTACAGCAATATCTAGCAACAATGCGATATTGTTGCTTTGGAAATCGGCTTTGACAGACGAACTGATAGATAGAGACGTGAATGATCTTATAAACGTTCCTTTTTTAAGTTTGAGGTACGGAGCCTCCCTTCCTATATACCCCACTGGGTTCACTGAAGTATTTGTAGTGCTTGATTGCGATTTGTTTTTATTAAATATAATTTGGATAAATCCCATGAATATGGGAATGTTTTGTTCATTTCCCAAAATGTGAGAACTTTACCTTCTATAATAACGAACAGCATCGTGCACAACATTTTTCCACAGTGTTACAATCGTAAATAATGGCGGTTTAAACATTCACACGAACGGATTTGATTCGAAACAGACTATGTTCGATGTGAAGATCATAAAAAAATATAGTCTTCCAACGATTCTCCCTACGACCGGATACGGTTCGACAGAAGACCAAAGTCGTGATTCGCCCATACCAAATCTGATCGCCTGTTAACGCTTTAAAACGTTAACGACAACTGACTTACGACGTGAATTAGTGATGACAGAACTGTAACGTAAGAGGTATGAATAACATAATATCGATTGGAAGGAATATATTATGTTATTGCGATTTACAGATACTATGTTATTAAATAACGATGCGCTTGTATGTTTAATGTACAATGACTGTCACTCGCTGAGTAAAGAGAGAGCGAGACAGCACGTTTCTTTTCATATTGCCATTCGTTTCATATTTACTTAACATCGCCGAATGACACCGAACTTTATTGAAATATTAATTTCAATAAAGTTCGTTATAAGTACGTTAACATTAATACCTGTTATTTGATTTATACCTATCACAGATTAAAATGAAAGCATTATGTTATTGAGAACATTACGCTTGGTAAGATGTTAAAATATTATATTGCTTTATTGTTAAGCAGCGGCCGTCATTCGTCTGAATAAAGAAAGCTGGAAATCCTTTTCTTCATGCGATTCATTGTTTTATGTATTATCTGTTTTATGCTATGTTCTTTTGTTTCGTATCGACTGAACATTACCAATCGACATGGAATTTTTACCGAATTATTATTAACAATTAATTACTACAAATTTAAAATTCATACCTGTTATTTGCATTTTGTCTATGTTATATTCGTTCAGTCTTCTTCTGATGATCGCTAACATAACTCTTGTTCAAATTATCAAACTAGGAAAATACTATGTGGTTCGAAAGGTAATTTTTCACTGTGTTGGCCATTGTCTGGTTTTCTTTTAATATAGATTAATAAAATGTAGATTAAAATCCGTTCACAAAAATTACCTACATGCTATCGAAATCCGCATTAAAATTAAAATAGCGGTTCTCGAGCTACAAACAGATAGATATGTATTAATATAGTATTAGTATGTATTTAATATAGATAGCGATTGTAGTACGCATGTACAATTCATATTTTGTAAACACATACAGAAAGAAAACTAATTTTAGGGGATATATCGCTTAAGAACGTATTGAACAAAAGTTATTCACAATAATGTCCAATAGCATGTTATTTTGTAACGGGTATAATATTATGTTATTAATGTTATTCATTATAACAGGTATGGAGAAAAAACAGTTATTTCCATCTCTAATGCGAATGCTAGCTGCGCACTGGCTGTAGGTCCACAGATAAGGCAGAGACTCCGTATGCCTTTTGATAGGAGATTTTCTATTGTCTAATTTTGTCCTTTTCCTGCGCGCGGATTATTATTTTGGCAAGTATTTAATGAACCTGTTTACAATAGTCATTTTGCTTAAAGTTAAGTTTTACGAAAATGAATTTTTTCAAGCCGACATGTTTAAATTTTAAACTTTGTGTTAAAAATATTTACTTTGTTCTATTTTTTTATTTTTAAATAAAAAGTTCGATGCGTTTTATATGTGCCAGTAGCCATCGTCTACTTGTATTAACTAAAACGATCTATTAAGATAATATCTAAATATTTTGATGTGCAATCTTATTGATGATGATGAAAATTCAGTGTAATATGGCCAATCATATTTCTCTGAATTTTCATACAAGGATTTCATCAAATGACCTAATAATCGTTATATGGTGGGATTGACGTCCACGTAAACTCACCTTAGTTAATTCGAAGATAAAGGTTTGTTTTATTACTTGTTCTAGTATTCTGTGTTGGTATACAGCCGCTAGTTTGAATAGGTAGAAAAGGTCAGTGTGACCACATGGCGAATATATCGGACACTTGTTCACTTTGGCGGTCTAAGGCCTCAACTTTAAAGTGCTCTCGTCAAATTCGTTGACGTTCAGCATCGAACATCCGAGTCTTTTTAATTCTTTCCATCTCTCAATTTTTCTGTCTCCCTACATTTTCTCAATATTTATAACGTATATTCTGAGGATTTCCTAATTTTTGCAAAATTTTCACTGTTTTAAGGACACGATTAACACTTATATACATATATGTGATGTTCCACGGGTAAAGGTACCATGTGATCGGTATGGAGCTATATATATATCCTAATAATCTACAAATTTAAAAAATACTATTGATATAAAAAAAGCCAATTTCCTAAGTTGTATAGTTAAGGAGATATTAATTTTTGAAGATGTTGTTGCAAACTGGGCAATTTCGAGAAACAGACAATTTAAGTTTAGCCACTTTAAAAACTATGTGATTTTATCTTTTCTTTATGTTTAGAAACACTCAATTGTGAAGTTTTACCCCACCCGCCGTATTCACGAGACATTGCTCCTTCTGATGTCCACTTATTTTGTTCGTTAGTGCATGACCTGTCTGAGCAACTCTTCGCATCATATGGAAGATACCAAAAATTGGGTCAATTCGTGGATAGCCTTAAAAGATGAAGCATTCTTCCAACTAGGTATCCGTTGTATACATTGCCAGAAATATGGGAAAAAGTAGTGGCAAGCAATGAATAAAACGTTAGGTTCCTTTCTTACACAATAAATGCTTAATTTTTCATTAAAAACGGTGGAAATTTATTTGTACTTCTAATAAATAAATATACGATGCATTATTACCAGTATATGACTCCAAGTGCTCAAAAAGTGGTTGGGAATTGGATTTTAAGATTGCGCTTCATTAGCGCCAGCCCCAGCGCCAATATGTCTGATATCGTAATTAAACACTAATGGTATAAAATTCCGTTTTCAATAAAGCCAATAATTATCATGATATTTATCTGTTTTTTTTTTCATTTCAAAGTTGTATACCTCTTAAGAACAACACCCATTATTATTGTTTCTTGTTTGCATTTTTTAATTAGTTAGTTATTGTAAATGGTATTTTCGTCATGATGGGAAGGTTTGTTGCTTCATAAGTGTCATTCAAATGAGATTTTTCTATTTACGTTTTATTGAAAGAATAATATAATGAGAATGATAGGCTGAAGTCAATTCTGAACTATTCTCTAATAAATGTATTGCACATCATTTTCATATGCGATAAGTGATTGCTCTAAGCTGGCAGTTGTATTTTGAATGAAATCTTGTGTTAATCTTGGTGATTATTCTCTTTTTGTAAACGAAACAATATTCATAAATAACAATGTGATTAATAAAAATATTCCACTCGTGATGATTTTAACAGAAAAAATTGATTTGGAAAGTGTTTTTCCTATGCAGAAAAGGCTGTCAAACATAAAATTTACAACCTTTCTGTGAAAATGATTGCAATCATTTTCACTCATTTAAATTTTTAAATATATTTTTTTTATGCAAATTCATACTAGTATTTGTTTATTTAGTGTCTAGTGTCACTAAGAATAAATTCTAGTCTAGTGTCACTAAGTTATTCCTAGAGTCAAATTAAAAGGCATTTCAAAAATTTTAATAAGCAGTTTATTTCAAAAAAAGGTGGTTTGTATGAGAAATATTTTTTGAAATCGACTTCTTTGTTTTTCTTTATGTTGTTGATGACAGATACCTGTAAACATTTTTTCCCTATTAGAAAAGTGTTACAGATGTAGACATAAAACTTACACAAAAGCTTTAAGTAAACTGGAGAATTAATTGCAAAATAAAACTGTCAACAGTGGTCTTCATGTGCGGCATATTCATACATATTTGTCAAACAGAGTATATAATATATTTTTTACTTTCAATGTGGACATTCGTTATTCTCTAGTCTATATTAAAATATGCTATAATATTATTGTAGATTCGAGCAGTGATTTCAGTTCAGATTCTGACTCTGAGTCTGAAACGGCTAAAAAGAAAAAGAAGTTACCGAAGGAGGGCGGAACACGAGCAGTGACACGTGAAGAGGGCAGTGTAAGTGCAGGCAGCTCCCGTTCGGCTACGCCAACACCTGCTGTGCCCGGTTCTCTTCCTCCGTCTGCTAAACGTGCGAAAATAGAAACGGTTAAGTAAGGCCACTTTAATTTATTAGTATTTAATTTTTTTTCAAACATTTAATTTTAGCAGAACTAAATATTAATATTTCTTAATATTTGTATAAAATTACGCATTTCTTGCAAAGGGGAACAAGCATAGAACCTATGACTAATAAAGTAGAAAAGCATATATAAAGAGCAACAGTAAAGTTTTCATTAAAAAAATGTTGATTTTCATCTCAAAGTTTTAGCTTGTCATTTCTTCAGTGTTAGGGGTTACTCTACATTTATGTTTGTGTGAGTGTATACAATGGTTGTCTAAGAAAAAATGTTATGAAAATGGATCAGTTTTATTAAAACTTATTCCACAAACTTACCAAGAGTTAATGTCGATGCGGTAAGGAATGTTTTTATGAAAAGTGTGTAAGTTTTGAGTATAGAAATAGGAGAAACAACCCCGAATGACGTATAAATTATTATAAGAAAACGTAAATTGTAAAATATCATAAAATAAATTCTTGGAACAAGTACACTTCAGTCAACTGAGATTTTACTATTCTTGTTTTATTTCAAATAAAACATACACTAAACCATATTTTGGTCAATTATAATTGCTGCTGCAAAAAGTTGATTTTCGAATTTAATTATGAACCCTTCGTATCAACAAATTATGAACTTTTCGTAATGACATTTGGTGGAATTACATTTTAAGTTTGAGAGCTCCATTTGTTTAACACATCTACAAGTAGTAAAATAGATTTTGAAATTGAATTTTTTTATAAAATAAAATTGCTAGTGGCATTTGTAGTTATCAAAAACGAAAGCCTTTTTTAACTGAAAAAAGGAAAAGGTAAAATTCATTTTTGTTGCTCTGCACTTACGTAATTGTTTATTAAATTGTGCCAAAGTGATTTTCATAACATTGAATGCTTGTTTTGAGAAATAATTATTACAGGAATTTTATTGCAAGTTTGAAGCACTTTTATTACATTTTGTATTAGCAGGTATAGTGTAAAATACTTGACATCTTGTAATATGGATTCACTCGTATGCATAAAACAAGAATTATACCGTTCATGTTTTAATATTTCATGGACATGTTCTTCAAAGACGGAGTGTCTTTTTGTCCACTTTCAGTGTGAAAAAATATATTTGATTTTAGCAACATTTAAAACATGACACGACAAGCGTTATTGTCTTAAATGTCAATGACAAACATCTGTCAGTTATGATTATTATTGATTGTTTAACCTTGGTTAAACAAAAGTATTGATAATTAATTCAAAACTTTATTCATAGTAATAACTATTGAATATTTTTATTAAAACCATCCTATATCATTGATGTATTTGGTTTTTTTTCTTGCGATGGTAATGGTTGGGATTCGTAGTAACGGCAAATGTGGTGGATCCAGTAAAGTAGTTTGCTTAATCAATTCTTTTCATGAAATATAGATGCCATTGAGTTAGTTAAAACTTGAATTAGTCTGGTTATTTTTGCATTTTGATCTTCTGTTGATAATTTAACTGATTGTTTAATTGATCACTTTGACTATTAACATACTTTTGGCAGAGGTACGTCCTTTTCTGCTGATATTTCCTCTGTTATAGGATTAAGTATCAAAAATGTTGTCATCGCTTTTTCTTATGTAGCGCATTCTGCGTGTCAATAATTTCAATCAGGGTTATCTATAGCAAAAAGATCTATTATGGCAGGTTTAATTTTAAGAATACAAAACAGCATTTCTTAAGTCAAATTCAAATATGTCATAAAGTCCCATTTTAGTTCTAATATTATTTTTATTTTTTATATCATAATTGAATTGTAATAAGGCCCCCAGAAATAAGTTTAAAGTGTGCACAAAGCAAGATAAACGTCTCCACTTATTTACCAGATCCAACAATATTAGGTTTATTATTTGTTACCACATATGTTACTTTGTGATCCAGACTCCAAACTTCTTTCTTTCTTTAACAAATGTGCTGAATTTCTTATGTAGAATATGTCCTAAAAGGCAAGATTGTAATAAACAGTTTTCTGCTATCTCTTGTATAAAAGATGCTGTAATACCCAAATGGCTGGTTCCACTTCTCGTAGAATAAAATGAGTATCGGTAGAAACTGCATCACAATTAGGTATCTGTCCTTGTCGAAAGGTTGTACAACCTTTAAAACCCGTTTCAATTTCTAAGATGCTGAATATTTTCTTTTTGTCAGCTTATATTTAGAAATTATGGTTGAGGAGAGAAAAAAATTCTCAATTACTCTGTTCCTCAGGTAAATAATGATAATGTTTATTTTCACCAAGTGTTATTCCCAATTTTTGTTTCTAATCTTTTCTTATATTTTCCTATTTGAATATTTTTTCTAGTATTATTTCCATGAAATGCTACTCTAGAACCTATACTTAAGAATTTAGAAGTATTTTACTGTAATCAAGTTAATAACACATTATTATCAAAAAAATAAAAATAAAACATTATTAATAAAATTAATTATTAGTTAATAAAACATTATTAACAGGTATATTTATCAACTTTTATCAGTATGTTTTACTATAAGTTTATTCATAACCCTTTTTATAACTTTGTAATGTCTGTCTGTGACAGCCTCATATTTTCTACAGTTTTAGATCTATATTCATGAAACTTTGCGAGTAGATTCTTCAGATAAGAATCTCAATTGATATGTAGCAAGATGGGGAGCTTCTTGTACATTCCATAGAGTGGAATGTCATTTTACACATCTTAAAATGTTAATAATATTCCATTTACCCCTCTTCCTTTTTAAACCCCATTTGTTAAATATTCTATGTCAACATGGTGTGCATTATATGCCCCACCTTTCTTATTTTTAAGGTATTAGAATTTGTTTTAGAATCTAAATGAAAATTAGTTTGTTACAATTATTTTAATTTCTGTATTAAATTCTATTCTACAAAATAATGGTGTTGAACAATCCTCTTTGAAATAATTTGGGAAATATCATGCTTGAATCCTTTTATTACTTCAAGTTTAAAGCCATATCTAATAAAATTCTATTGTTTTATCAGTGAGAGTGGCATAACAGAGGAAGCTGTGAGGAGATACTTGATGAGAAAACCTATGACGACCACAGAACTACTCACCAAATTCAAATCTAAGAAATCAGGTGTAAGCAGTGATCGCCTTGTGGAGACAATGACACAAATACTCAAGAGGATCAATCCTGTCAAGCAAATGATTAAGGGCAAAATGTACTTAAGTATTAAGGCATAATGGTGATTAGTTAACGTAGGCCAACTTTAAAGTTTTAAGTAACTTTTGGGATTAAATAATATTTGGAATAAATTAATGCGTTTGTTTTTGCATGGTTTATGCAATAATTATATTTATGTAAAAGTTGATATTTATAAAGATTTGTAATATTGAAAAAAAATTCTATTTCCTTCTTATCCTTGCTAAGGACAATTTTGTTTACGGTATACGTGGTAATATGTGAAAATATAATTCTATTACTTTTGCAAATAAAATATTCATTATAAAATGATTGGAGTTAGTATTCTAAATTGGGTTCAATTTTTTGCCAAATACTTGATCTTGGCAGCAGTTTTGTTAGCACAATGCTTTAAGATCAGAATATTACATTACGTATGCCAGAGTAGTCTAGGGTAGTAGGTGTCTAACCTACTATTTGTAATAACAATTATAATTGCCAATGCTGCAAAATATCTGCTGTTCTCCATTTATTTAAAGTTGTTTCTGGCGATAACTAATAGTATAATGTATGTGAGCAATTCAAATTCTTGTTTTACTGCTATTGCTAGTGAACTGCTTCCTTGAGAGATCTTTGTGATTTTACCACCACATATAATATTTATCACATTGAAAGAGATTTTCCATTTGTTGCCCATGCTTTTATACAAAGGTCACTACTAAGAAATTCAATTAATTTTACCAAACATTTTTTCAATTCATTCGCATGATTAAGTACGTGGTGTGTTGCATTGATCGCAGTTTTAAGGCTATTGACAGAATGGCAAAACGGCTGCTCATTGAGTGGGGACTGAGTTGGTGAATATAATCACATAGCTAAATGCCACAGAACAGAGACGCGTAGCAGCTCCACTGGTGTGAAAGTTATACACTGTGATAGTAAACCCAGTGTGACAAATATGGGCATTACTTCTAATGATATGCACATTAGGTGAGAGCAGTGGACTAAGGAAGGGTGTCGATGAGTTAATTATATATCCACTAATATTTTGTCTGCCTCTACTTAATTTTAATTAATATTGCCCAAATGATTTCTTTTAAAAAAATGTAGTAAACAAATTTGTAATCCACCTAGCAATGAAAACATTTTATTTTAAAACTAAGGTTCTAGCATTACCATGAATTTAATATGAATATGTAAATTGTATAAAATATTTTCCTTGGGGGCTGGCAAAGACACTAGTCTGTCTGTGTATATAGACCAAATGTATACCATGTGAAAGATCTCTGTTTAAGCTTTCATTTATACAATGGGGCCTAGCTCTTGAGATTCTAGAAAAGAGGTGTACCAGCATTCTTAAACAATCTAAAAATTCATTTACTTTTTATTGGATAGGTATTTATGAACTAAGAAATAGTGATAGAGACTTCTATTTATTGCATATAATTATGGTTTCTAATGAATGTTTGTTAGTTAAATAAATCATACTAGCTTGACCCGTGCGAAGTCTTCGCATTATTTATTCCATTATGAAGCTCAGATGACAGATCAAACAAATATTTTACTAAAATTTACATATAGAGGCGCAAGTATCAAACGCATTGAGCTAAAGCGCCACTTTATTTATACATGAGTGGATTTGAAATTAAACAAAAATTTTACCGACCGTCAATCATATTGACGTTGAGCCGTTAGATGGCAGCATTGCTGTTTTGTGTATATAATTTTAATAATTAATTAATTTGCAAAAACAATAGCAATAATAAATTTTTTAGTTGTGGATGCCGGTAGAGCAAGCAATTATCTATAAAATGATATATAATTTATGTGGATTAGTTGTGAGGTTTTTTCTAAAAAGGGAGAGTAACATCTTAACCTTAGCGTATTAATATATATGATGATGATGATGATACGAGTACCTAGGATACCTACCTAATTTACTTACTTTCATATATCTAATTGATAAATTTGGTGGACTTATTGCTACGAGAGCAATCTCTTACAGCCAACCATAGCACCAGTCCAGCCCCATTCGACGAATGGCCGGGAACCGAACCTGGGTTCCCGCGGTGTGCCGCATCATCAAAGGCCGGATGCCTTGTGATCAACCCAACACACACCCGGCGACAATATTGAAAAGAAAAGCTTATTTTGAAACTCGGCATAAAAGTAGAAAGCGTGTTAATTGTCAAAATAGAGATGAGCTTGGTAGTCATATTAGATTATGTCGTACCTATGTAAAATAATGTGTGAAGGTGAACATTTAGTTTTTAAGTTAATCTAAACAGTTGTTTATACATACATAATGTGTGAAGGTGAACATAAGTTAATATAAACAGTAATTTATAAAAATAATCTGTAAATAATATAATCTTTTAAATATACCCGTGAGAGAGTAGCGACAAGACTAGTAACATTAATGGGGCTGTAAACATATTAAAGTGCAGGTGACTCCAGTAATACCTCTGACTACCTTGGGTTTATTGGTTATATGGTCGTGACAATATATGCAAATCTACCTACAATTATAAAAAATTTGGTTCTATAGAAGTTTTGTTTACAATTATTTTTTTTTGTTAATTTATAAGTACTTACAGATAACATAGTGCAATTGACAATACTTTATACCCCTAACGATATTCTTTTGTTCTGGTAATGCTATTCTTTTCTGTTGTTCAAAAGATTATTTTTTCATTTTGACTAATTGCTTTTAATATAGTGATTGATTTCATTCTGATACTAGCACTCATCAATGATAATATATTCGAAATATGGTTCAGTATGGTAATGGTTTGTGTCGACAATAATAAAACAAATTGACCCACACATATCTCAAAGCTAACAACCAAAAATATATATTTTAGTTTTAGTGTACGGAAATTAAGTATCCGAGAAATGTTCACACTAGTTAGTAATACAATAGTCATAAGGGCCTCAAAATATTTTGATGTAAAACATCTAATGGTTCATTTAGATGGGAGTTAAAACGTTCTGATGGCAGGTCGCGAAGTGCCGTTTGGCCACTTTCGTGTCTTAACAGCTCTTTCTGACTTAATTTGACCAGCTTCGTGTTTTGTCAGCTCTTTACGAATTTATTCAGCCCAGCTTCGAGGCTTTTAGGAAAACTGCATCAATTGTACACACACATTTTATGCCTGTGAATGTTGTGGTAGGCAATATATTGTATCTAGGGTGAAATGAATGTTTGTAAATAGTTTAGTAAAGATATTATGTATCCAAAAATGCTTATAAGTATCTAAACATGTACGGAACTCTCATAGTGTGAGTTCTACTCATGCTTGATAGGTTTTTTAATGTATGTGAACAATAAAATGAATGCATTCTACATCATTACTATTAAATGTAAAGATGAAAATATATCACTTCTCCGGGACTTAAGAAACATGTGATTATAATCATGAAAAATGAAGCTTGTGTAAAGATGTTTCAAGCGGTATAAGTTTGCCTTGTATATATTGGCAGGCCAATTTGACCATGATTCTCTGCGATCCACATCAGGCGCCACTATACCACTGAACATGCCTTACCTTGTGTAGTGGTTTTTAAAGAAAGTCCGTGACAATTTATTTGAATTTTTTTATTATCAATCTTGTAGTAACAGTTAATTTATAGTTTAAATATAATTTCACGTATCAACCGAAGGAGCAAATGATAACAATACTAAGGAGGTAATGAATAGGAATAAGAATGAAGTGATGAGATTTTTGGTTTTTATATTCAAGTACTTGGCTCAATCTTCACTTGTTACCATACTATTGCCCTCAAAATTTTACATACGTTTTGTATATTAAGTATCCCATATTGGGTTCATTATAATAAATAGCACACTTTTTGATAATACAATTAAAAATAATATATTCGATTAAATTAGCATGAATTCTTAAATATCAGTTACAAGAAAAATGTTCTTCTAATAAAGTTATATTAAATGTAATATATTAAAAAAGTGGCTCCAAGTGGATGTCATACACTAGGTAATAACATTTTTGGCACTTGTTTTTTGAACAATTTAAAACACTTATTAAGTAAGACTATATTGGTAAGTAGGTAAATAACCTTTATAATTAGTACTTAATTAAGTGTACTGTGTTAAAATGAAGTCTTTATATACTGACATAAAAGAACAATGTTTCAACTGATAGCGTGTATTAACCGTTGCAATAGTGAAATTGTGTCTAGCAATTGGTGTATAAATTTTTGTAAGGATATAGTTTTTAGTTATTGATCACAACTTTAATGAGTAGTAATTGTTAATTTTTTCAAACATTTTGTCACACTCATTTTTTATTAAATTTGTTTGTCTAAAAAACATGAATAGGACGGCATAATTTTATCTATGAAAGCGCATTATTTTGCCATGATAAAGTATTAAAATTGTTATGTATAAACTTTTTTATATTTACAGAGCCTCTTCAGTGACACAATTCTTATTTCTTTTATGAAACGCTCCTGCTGATCTCTCGTCTGTTTGTCAAGGGTTTGCTCAGGTCAATATTGATAATAACTTATTAATCTGTCAATTTTTTGTTTGGCCACCAATATCGACCGAATTGTTCAGATAGTCTTTTGAAAAAAGTTCTTAAAATTGCACTGAATTTATTTACTATGTCAGCCAGATACATTCAATATATAATCTATTAGTCCATTAACATGATCAGTTTGAGACCTTGTATTCTATATATCAAAAAACTTCTTTTTAATAATGTCACCACAATTTCTGGAAAAAAATACAGAATCAATTGAATGTCTGAAGATAACACTACTATGTGGAATGTACAAGTATTAAAGTGTGGGAAATAAATAAAACTTTTCCCATCTTGCAGTATACTTAAGGCTTGGAGATTCTATGAATAATTACTGATATTATTCAGTAAGTATATTATATAGTTAGTATGTTGCAGTTAAAAAAAAATTACACAAAAAGAGTCAACAATCACCTAGAAGGACAGAAACATAGAAAAAAAAAATAGATGCCAGCAAAAATATTAACACAATCTTTATTTAAATCCCCAAACCGCATTTTTATTTTTTAAAATGTGATTTTTAATATTTTTAAGTATTCTCCATTCCATACAACCCTAGGAGTCGAGAACTAGGCACATTTTTTAAATGGTATTTCCAGCTGGCCTAACCCACTCTAACTATATCGTCAGGCTCGGATTCAATTTTAGCATTTTACACGTATATCTATAAATTCAATAATTTTCGCTTTTTCAGTCAAAATTAATGAAAAATTGGCCACATCGGACAAATGTTTATGCACTTGAAGTAATTTGGGTTATTTTTTTTAATATGAATAAAATCTTGTAAAATGTCTTCTTAAATTTTCAATTAATTTTTGGCTTTCCTGTTAATTTTTCTGGAAAGACCTTCATAATACTGCATAAAATTTTTATTTATCAACTCAGTAGTTTTTTAGATAACTATTGGATTGGTCATAAATTTTTAATTATATTTGCACTATGTACGAAAACTTTTTGTACGCTTTAGGGCATATAACACTCATACAAATTTATTCAAAATTGTTTAGTATTTTCAGCAGATTCTTTCAATTTTTGAGTGCGTGTTTGTTGTCTTCAACAAAATGCTTCAGGAATAGGTAATGGAAAACTTCTTAATCAAATTTTGTTCGACACCAGTAATATAAGCTGTTGTTTTGACATCCGTGACAAATCCCCTAGCCATTTCGATCATTCATTATAATTTGACTGTTTTTATGAAATCAACTAATAATTTTATTTTCTAGATTACCAAAAGCTTCCTGAATGGATTTCTTTCTTTTCTACATTATAGCTTCGTCCTTTGTTGTTTTCAAAGTCACCGCCATATTTTTTTTATAGATATCTCGTACCAGTATGGTAATGACTTATTCCATAAGATTGAAGATGTTTTCTCATTAAGCAATAATAAATGAGAAATTTTAATTTCTCCAAGTTCAGTCTTTATCAATTTTGGATTGCAGATTCAATTGAATTCTCTTTTCTGCCATTATAATAATGATCGGCACAAATATGTAGAATTTGGGGAATCGTTTTCCCAAAAACAATCTTTTCATAATTGATTAAGAGGACCCCTCCTCTTATGTTATATTTTTGCATACTTTTTAAAAATATTTTTAAATATACCATGTAAAATAATGAAAAGAAATAACATACCCTTACAAACTACGAGTATATAGAGCAGTAATGTTCGACACAAAAGTGACCCCGCTAAAGTTATGCCGCCTTGCAAAATTATGCCGCGCTTCAATTAGTCTGTTGCTAGACGCCTGACGCCAAACAACGCAGTATAGATTTTATTTTCTAAATCGACGAACACGTTAAAATACCTTTCTGTATTATAAAAAATTGTTCAAGTGCATCCCATAAACATAATAGGTCAAATGGGATTACATTTCACAGTTTAAGTTTAAATCAATTTGAAATTAATGATAAACGGACATCGCACGCCGTAACTAAATATAAAGGTAAAGCACATACTGAACCACATATGCTTTAAAGAATTATTACTAACTTTTTGTGTAGTTTATAAATTGTTTTGTGTATGTATTTGTTTTATGTATAAAATGTTATTTTTTTAATAATTATTTGCAGAATTCCTCAAAATCACAAAACAAATATTAAATGAATAAATTTAATTTCACCCAATACAAATAATAATTGGCGGCCTTCAAAATTTTCCGTTTTATGTTCTTCTCATTTTAAAGAAGACGATTTTTACATAAGATCAAAATGATATCGCAAAATTAACAAGACAGCAGTCCCATCCTTATTCACCGTGAGTAATATTTGCTTAAACTGTGACTCCCGTTGTACTTTTTTAATATCTGAAGATCAAAGTAATTGTCTAACCAGTTACTTTGATCTTCAGACATTAAAAAAGTATGAACTGTTTTCAGGACATACCACTTCAGGACTCACCACTGCTTACTAATTTAACTAGATATGGGACTCCACAAACCATTTCAGTATACACAACCGCCACTCATTTAGCCACACTGTTAATAGATCAACCACCCCAATTACCAACGTGCTGTCATCAAATTTAGAATCTGCATTATATACACCTAGGAAAGAAATGTTAAAAAAAAAGTTAAAAAGGACAACACAAATAAGCGCAAACAGGTTAGCAAAATTAAACAAAATGCGAAAGGTCAATAAAATATTATGAAAAAATATATATCTCTAAAAGAATTAACTAAAACTTTAAAAAGAAATAGATTTATAAATAGTGATATTTGCCCAGCTCTAAACAAAAATGTTGTTGCTATTGAAATGATAAATATAATGTGTTTAAATAAAAAGATAAATCGAACCTCTGTTAAATTTTCACCGGCTTTAAGGAAATTTGCACTGTCATTAAATTACTATCCCCCACAGGCTATAATCACGCAAGGTCAGTTTTTGATAAATGTTTACCCCATCCATCCACTTTAACTAACCAAAGTATTGAAGCTAATCCGGAATTTACTAGTGAAGCATTCTCTGCTCTTCAAAAAAAATGTCAAAACAGTAAATTAAAATTTTTTTGCTCCCTTCTTGTAGAGGTCTAAGACACTAAAAATTATTTAACGGTAAAATTTTTGAAGGCTTGGTGACTTATGGTGAAGCTACCAACGAGATAGCTAAACAGGCGTTTGTTTTAATGTTAGTGCCTATTAAATTGTCATTGGGATATTTTTTGATAAACGGTTTATCAGGTGAGAGAAAAGCTAATTTAATTAAAATATGTTTAGAAAAATTTATTGAAGTTGGCACGGAAGTCGTATCCCTAACGTTTGACGGATGTAGTTCTAATTTAGCAGCGACGAAAGAATTAGGTTGCAAGTTGTAAAACACAAACAATCTGAAAACTTCTTTTAAACACCCTTCAAACTGTAAAAATTTCGTGATTGGTTGGATTTGGGAAGTGGGAAGTGTCATTTGGTTAAACGTATTAAAAACACCTTTGAATCTAAAAAAATATAATTGACGGTGATGGTAATTCAACACAATGGCGGTTTCTTCGAGAATTACATAATTTGCAAGAATGTTTGGGATTACATTTCTCTAACAAACTAACTAAACATCATCTAGGATTCCGAAACCAAATAATGAAAGTTAAGTTAGACACTCAATTGTTAAGTATTAGCGTAGCAAAAGCTATAGAATTATGCGAAAACGATTTAAAATTATGTAAATTCCATGGATCTTCAGCCACGGCCACATTTATAAAAAAGGTTGATTAAGGATTAAATAAAAATTGTGTGTAAGTAAAAATCAGTAAAAATTTAATTATATCAAAAGAATTTCAGTACGTGCTTACCTTTACGTATACGCTTCGCACTGTAATTTCACATCTATGAATGCTGAAATAAAAGTCAAATTGGCATGGCGTGCTTCGCAGATTTGTCTAATATACATATGGATATGAATGTGGCAGTATATGTAATGGCGTGGGGGTAACGAAATACGTATGTATTGCGGCCAGAGCAAGATGGCACCTTTAGTGTAACAATTTCAGATAGGTGGCGCTGTATACATGGGTATGCTATTCGACTTGATAAATTCATACACATTACGTCTCTATACATTTCTTTACTCGTAGCTTACAAATGACATAAAATTAAACAAAAAAAGATTCTTTAATTCTTTTATAACTAAGTATTTAAAAATTGAGTAGTGAAAACTATGTAAGTTGATAACATGTAATATTATGTTAAATTTTAAGTCTACAGCAATATCTAGCAACAATGCGATATTGTTGCTTTGGAAATCGGCTTTGACAGACGAACTGATAGATAGAGACGTGAATGATCTTATAAACGTTCCTTTTTTAAGTTTGAGGTACGGAGCCTCCCTTCCTATATACCCCACTGGGTTCACTGAAGTATTTGTAGTGCTTGATTGCGATTTGTTTTTATTAAATATAATTTGGATAAATCCCATGAATATGGGAATGTTTTGTTCATTTCCCAAAATGTGAGAACTTTACCTTCTATAATAACGAACAGCATCGTGCACAACCTTTTTCCACAGTGTTACAATCGTAAATAATGGCGGTTTAAACATTCACACGAACGGATTTGATTCGAAACAGACTATGTTCGATGTGAAGATCATAAAAAAATATAGTCTTCCAACGATTCTCCCTACGACCGGATACGGTTCGACAGAAGACCAAAGTCGTGATTCGCCCATACCAAATCTGATCGCCTGTTAACGCTTTAAAACGTTAACGACAACTGACTTACGACGTGAATTAGTGATGACAGAACTGTAACGTAAGAGGTATGAATAACATAATATCGATTGGAAGGAATATATTATGTTATTGCGATTTACAGATACTATGTTATTAAATAACGATGCGCTTGTATGTTTAATGTACAATGACTGTCACTCGCTGAGTAAAGAGAGAGCGAGACAGCACGTTTCTTTTCATATTGCCATTCGTTTCATATTTACTTAACATCGCCGAATGACACCGAACTTTATTGAAATATTAATTTCAATAAAGTTCGTTATAAGTACGTTAACATTAATACCTGTTATTTGATTTATACCTATCACAGATTAAAATGAAAGCATTATGTTATTGAGAACATTACGCTTGGTAAGATGTTAAAATATTATATTGCTTTATTGTTAAGCAGCGGCCGTCATTCGTCTGAATAAAGAAAGCTGGAAATCCTTTTCTTCATGCGATTCATTGTTTTATGTATTATCTGTTTTATGCTATGTTCTTTTGTTTCGTATCGACTGAACATTACCAATCGACATGGAATTTTTACCGAATTATTATTAACAATTAATTACTACAAATTTAAAATTCATACCTGTTATTTGCATTTTGTCTATGTTATATTCGTTCAGTCTTCTTCTGATGATCGCTAACATAACTCTTGTTCAAATTATCAAACTAGGAAAATACTATGTGGTTCGAAAGGTAATTTTTCACTGTGTTGGCCATTGTCTGGTTTTCTTTTAATATAGATTAATAAAATGTAGATTAAAATCCGTTCACAAAAATTACCTACATGCTATCGAAATCCGCATTAAAATTAAAATAGCGGTTCTCGAGCTACAAACAGATAGATATGTATTAATATAGTATTAGTATGTATTTAATATAGATAGCGATTGTAGTACGCATGTACAATTCATATTTTGTAAACACATACAGAAAGAAAACTAATTTTAGGGGATATATCGCTTAAGAACGTATTGAACAAAAGTTATTCACAATAATGTCCAATAGCATGTTATTTTGTAACGGGTATAATATTATGTTATTAATGTTATTCATTATAACAGGTATGGAGAAAAAACAGTTATTTCCATCTCTAATGCGAATGCTAGCTGCGCACTGGCTGTAGGTCCACAGATAAGGCAGAGACTCCGTATGCCTTTTGATAGGAGATTTTCTATTGTCTAATTTTGTCCTTTTCCTGCGCGCGGATTATTATTTTGGCAAGTATTTAATGAACCTGTTTACAATAGTCATTTTGCTTAAAGTTAAGTTTTACGAAAATGAATTTTTTCAAGCCGACATGTTTAAATTTTAAACTTTGTGTTAAAAATATTTACTTTGTTCTATTTTTTTATTTTTAAATAAAAAGTTCGATGCGTTTTATATGTGCCAGTAGCCATCGTCTACTTGTATTAACTAAAACGATCTATTAAGATAATATCTAAATATTTTGATGTGCAATCTTATTGATGATGATGAAAATTCAGTGTAATATGGCCAATCATATTTCTCTGAATTTTCATACAAGGATTTCATCAAATGACCTAATAATCGTTATATGGTGGGATTGACGTCCACGTAAACTCACCTTAGTTAATTCGAAGATAAAGGTTTGTTTTATTACTTGTTCTAGTATTCTGTGTTGGTATACAGCCGCTAGTTTGAATAGGTAGAAAAGGTCAGTGTGACCACATGGCGAATATATCGGACACTTGTTCACTTTGGCGGTCTAAGGCCTCAACTTTAAAGTGCTCTCGTCAAATTCGTTGACGTTCAGCATCGAACATCCGAGTCTTTTTAATTCTTTCCATCTCTCAATTTTTCTGTCTCCCTACATTTTCTCAATATTTATAACGTATATTCTGAGGATTTCCTAATTTTTGCAAAATTTTCACTGTTTTAAGGACACGATTAACACTTATATACATATATGTGATGTTCCACGGGTAAAGGTACCATGTGATCGGTATGGAGCTATATATATATCCTAATAATCTACAAATTTAAAAAATACTATTGATATAAAAAAAGCCAATTTCCTAAGTTGTATAGTTAAGGAGATATTAATTTTTGAAGATGTTGTTGCAAACTGGGCAATTTCGAGAAACAGACAATTTAAGTTTAGCCACTTTAAAAACTATGTTGCTGTTGTAAGCTACATAGTGGGCTGCGAAAAACGATTGGTTGGCTTCCATCTGTCAAAAAATATTGAAATAAGTTCTATATTACAAGTCAAAACCTTTATATGGACCAACGATAAGCCTATATATATAATAAGCCTACTGGCCAATTAAAACAAATAATTAAAATAATAAAATTTTAAAAAATAAATAAACATTTTCGCTATTTTTTTTTGCAATAAGATTTTTAAATTGATTTATTAGAAAACAATTCCTTCAGAAGACAAAGAAGAAGAAAAATTAGAATTAGAGGTACAAAACACTTAACATTTTCATCCAAAATCTCAAAACATGTCAGTTTTTGGTTTTAATGTAACAAATAATATTTTTTTTCACTAACACGAAATAAAATTATCAACATTACCCTTTTTAAGTCACTTAAAGTAACATCACAATAACAGACTTTGTTCCATATATTTATGAAAAGGTGCCTTATGGAAATTAACAAACAATACTTTAGTACAATTATTAAATCATTATGATGTACATTCTCGAAAACCTTTTCATTCATTTTGCTTCTTAATTTAATACAAAATCGTTACAAATATAAGGACCCTTTCCTTATGGTTGAGTTACATGATTTTACTGATTTGCCTGCTTTGAACGCCTTTTTTTTATATAAATAGACACCGTCGCGAACTTGGTTTCTGTGACTCACCTCACTACTATATGCGCATGTAGATTTTTTATGTTTTATGATCGGCAAAGACTTAAGACTACTGGAACTGGGCTGACACTGGGTAGGCAGCACTTCGGGAAGACTTTCCAAAGGATCTTTATCTTGGGATACTGTCAGATGTGGTTTAGGGCAAAGTACGTCTTGTGATTCAGATGGTACAAATTGTCTAATTTTTTCAAAAAAATATTTTTGCCTGTCCTGGGAAAGGCCTTGTGGTTGGATAACTTCAAGCATTTCGTCATTGCCAAATGTATGTTTGAAGACAACTCGCCGCGAACAAATTTCACCAGCGGCAGACATTTTTTGTATAAAACTTGACTAATTGAAAAAGTTACTGTACGAGAGTAACTGTTGTACAGAAAACGGTTTCTTGGCTTTAAACAAATTTACCCAGTCGTAGGTTTTTATATTTATGGTATCACCAGACTAGTTCTCGACCATAACTGAAATTATTGAATTTGTTTTGCGGCATGCTGTTACAGCTGCTTCACAAACATCTTTCACCATACTGACTTGTGCTTTTCGGGATTTCTTCTTGAACAACTCAAACACTGGTCAGGAATGAATTTGATGTGTCCCATAGGTAGAAACGATAACTGAAAGCTTTTTGGTCTCTATGTCATTACCCACCGTAATGCGTATTATATAAGGTAATTGTTTTTATTTTGCTCTGCGTAATTGTCAGCGTGACAAATTACTTCAGTCTCTCCTACAACGAAGTTCTCAAAAAATAATGTAGAAAATAAATAACAACGTTCGCTCCTTTACCTGTCGCACATGACTCAGGTGCTACACAAAGAATATTTTTTTGCACTGTTTCAACAGCAATCCCAAACAGACCAATCTTATAACCTGTCGAAAAATGTAATGGACCAACTTGTTTTGCATCATGTGGCAAATGCACTTACTGGCCAAAATCAAACGAATAATGCATGAAACCGTCATATTCACAAGTGACACGAGGACAACAGTCGGAGTTATTTCAGATATCATGTTGGAGTAGTCTTTACAATAATGAGGCATTCGACCTGGCAACACAATAGAGCTTTGCAACGAGTTTTTTATGAAAGTAACGGCGTGCACCTGCTGTTCTAGAGTTAGTGTCTTGGTATTCGTTTTGCTTGATTTGTGGGCAGTGATTTCAATTCCGTTCTTTATAATATTCTCCAAAGTGTTTTCAAAAATTTCCTCATGCCTACTCCCTTAGCAAAAAGAAAAAAGATCTACATACCGAGACTCCGCGGAATTTATAATCAACATTAGCTCTCTATTATCGTTGATTTGTGACTTTTGTTCAAGGTCTTAGGAGTTGTATTAACCAAGCAGTTTAAGGCCCTCATTAAGAAAATATTTTGATGATTTACATGTTGATCACAGTAACCAATTAAACTTTGGTAATCCAGTTTACATATAAGTATTTCGTCACGAGGAAACAGTCTTCCACATTGTGGATCACAACTACAACCTGTCTCAAAAAAAAATGTCTTCATTTATTCTAATATCCCATTGTTTTCACCAAAAAAATCGTTCTCGAATATGTTTGTTTCTGTAATCGTCTATTGCAAATTGTTTTCTCAAGTTTAGATCAGATGAATCAGCATCATTTTTCATTTTAATTGCATTCCTGGAGAAACAAATCATATTCAACTGCATAATCGTATTTTGTAAGATGGAATCCTGAAAGAAGTTATTTCTGTAAATAATGTATGATATTATATTTTTTAGGGCATTTAATATCTCTTGCATACACGAAAATTGCTGTATTTTTGTCACATTGTGTATCGTCATCATTGAAAAAGTATTATGGATTTACTGGGGACAGATCTTTTTGTGTTTTACCATCATCGAAGTTTTGTCGCGTACCTATAATAGTTTTTGTGAAAATTAGTATTTTTGATGCAATTGCACTTTTTATAAACTACTTGTCGAGACGATTCTAACGAGCCCGAACTCAATGAGGTTGCGATGCTTTAGTACCAAATTACGGACTTGGGAAGTTGAGAAACTTGAGAGATACAAAGTCAAATCTTAATTTCTACTTACTCAAAACGAGCTGTGACTCAGACGACAAAAGTTCATTAGCCATGAAAAAGTCTTGTGTCTCCGTTTTGGGTACATAACGTTCTGGAAAAAAAAACATTAATATGGCGGTACCTAAATAAAAACACAGTACCTAACCTTATCTACACAGGGGTCAACCCTTGTACGAATAGAACAACGTCTACATAATTATTCATTATTGCATTTAAATACCACTTTGTGCAAATACCTGAACTATCTAACAATAACAAGTTATATTATTATGTACAGTAACTAAATAAATAAAAAGGCCAAACATTTGATATTTAAAAGGCGTTTAAGTAGTAGGCATACTTACGCTTTTTATTAGGATTATCATTTTCATCTCCCTCCATCATTAATCACGTGACAAATCTTCACTTAAATTATAAATGTGTTGTAAATTATAATTAAAACACTTCAAAATCCGAGACTCTTCTAAGCACCGGACGAACGAATGGGCAAACAAACAGTGCTGTGCCAGCCGGCCGACTCCAGAGCGGCAAGAAAGAGAACGATGCGTAAAATGTTGATGCGAGTAGAACAGGTGCGCGGCGACAAACTCAGACGATAAGTGCGGTAAGGCGGTACAAATGACAACAGCTGAGTGAGTCACAGCATGAATTCAAGTAATACCTATTTTCTAACATTTCATATTGCACCGCCGTAAGGCACCTTTTCTACTAAACTTTAGAATCATATTAAAACCTTTAATTCACGTATAATAGAAATAAAAATAGGTAAACAAATGTTACATCTTATAGTTTTCGAAATAGCGATAAAAAAATCTTTTTACCCACTTTTACAACACATTTAATATTTCTGCAACTAAAGACCGCCATAAGGTACCTTTATCCGTGGAACGTCACATATAAGTATTAACTATTGATTATTTTTGTTTATATTTCTGGTAAATTGCAAAAAGACTAAACTACTCTATTCTGTGGACAAAACGACACCTTAAACGTCTCATTTACTTTTTCTAGCTCAAAGATCGTACTCTCATCATTCACAAAATTTTGCAGTATGGTTACCTCAGCTGTTGATGGCATTGACGGCATTTATCATTTATAGGTTGCGACACGAATTAAGCGTGGATTCCGGTTTCTTAACGTCTTATGTTCAAATGTAGCGAAAAAATATGGGCGTGTGTTGACATAAGTAATTAATGTAATGTCGCTTTTGTTACGTATTTCATTCTAATTCATATCTAGAAGTGTATACTTTGTTATTTGATTGAAAAAAAAACAAGAAATATTTTACAATATAAATTATCATAATCGTTAGTCGTGTTGTCTATGACTGCCCTAATTCACACATGTATCGCTCTCCAATCTCAATAATGCGCGAGTGAGAATTCAACTACCCACCTTGAAATCCAGATTTGACTACCAGCAATTACTTGCTTTTTAATAGTTTGAAAAAGAATACGTAGCCGAAGATTTGAGGACGAAAATCATTTGAAGACAGTCGTAAAAGTACATTTTGAGGGCAACGATACGAACTATTTCTTCAGTGTTCTTGTATCTACAAGTTTTTTACAAAAGGTGTGAAAAATGTATTGAACTTGTAGATTATATCGGAAAATAAATTTTTTTGAGACTATTTTCTTGACTTTTAGTACCTTAGGTTCAGAAATTTTCAACCGCTCTTATAATTTGCTTTAAATTCCTTGGTAAAGTCATTCACTTGCCTTTCTGTATTTTGTTTCGATGTGAATTTTCCTACATGTAAAGAATGAAACTAGTAAACAGAAAGATTGGGCAGTTTAGTGTCTTAAAATGATAAGCAATTTTCTCCATTAAATAATTATTAAAATATATATATATATATATAATCAGGCAAAGCCTCAATATTTGTTTGTTCATCTTATTTATTTTCGCCAGAAAAACCAAACAACAATTACCTATAATAATAACAAGACCTTAATTTATTGATAGTTTTCGATAAATTTTTAACACTCCATTTTCATTATATTCCACTATGTTTGAACTTGCTTTTCCTTACATTTAAACTATTTAATTTGAAAATAAATTAAAAATACGAAAAATAAATTCCAGCTGAACGGACAACCGTTCAGAATTTATTTTTCATATTTTTTTTTTAATATTTCAAATAATTTACCTGGAATAAGCGACTATCCACGTGTTTTGTTTTTATTTTGGTGGATGGCCGTAAACACAGACTGTACGAGACCAGAAAGCAAAACGTTATACCACCAACAAGAACCGAAAAAAAAACTGTGAGTACAAACTGTATGAAGCAAACGGATCTGAAATCCAAACCTATGGCATAAAAATACTAACGTTGGACCTTGGACTCCGTCGCTCATTTTAAATGGTTGCAATTTGTTAGGGCATTTTGTTAGGGAAAAAGTGTCAAAGGACATACTAGGCGAAGACTTCCTCATTAAACTTGAATATTAATCCACAACAAGAAAATAATCGACAGAGTAACAAACCTTTCGATTACAGGGAAAGTATTAACTATTCAAGAAAGTCTCACGTTACGCTTAATGTGCAATTGGCGATAAAGTCAAGTTTTCAGATATATTAAAGCAATACCCCAACATAACAAAACCAAACGTCCTTAACCACCACTTAAAACATGGCGTTGAGCACCACATCACCACGAAAAGACGGCCAGTTTATTCACGTGTCAGACAACTGGATCCAAAAAAACTCACTTTGATCAGCTTCCAAATCCTAGCGGGCAAGTCCTTTACACCTGGTAACAATGATAGATGGAACAATGAGAGCCTGTGGAGATTATCGTCGATTCAATGAGCAAACAATTCTAGATAGATACCCCATCCCACGTATTGAAGATTTACATCATATCCTGGGAGGTAAAACAATATTCTCCAAGTTCGACTTGTTCAAAACCTATTACCAAATCCCTATAACTGAGCAAGATAAGCCCAAAACAGCAATGATTATATGAATTTAACATCATGAGTTTGGGTTAAGGAATACCCCAACTATATTCAAAAGATTCGTGCGTGAAGTTTTTAAAGGCTTAGACTTTGTTTTCTTCTATATAGATGACGTGCTTATTGCCTCATCAGGAGAAGAAGTGCACAAAACACATCTCAAATTAGTTTTTGAAAGGCTGAACCAGTACGTACTGTGCATCAACGTCGCCAAATTAGGTGTACAGAACATTTTTGGTGTACAGAACATTTTGGTGTGCAGAACATTGAATTTCTTGGACATCACAAATCACTCCTGCTGGTTCAAGTCCTCTTCCAGAGAAAGTTCAACCAATATTAGATTACAAACTGCCCGAAACAATACAAGATTTGCTCCCTTTCCTTGGAATGGTCAACGTCTACCGCCGTTACTTAAAGGACACAACCCAAATTCAAGCTCCTGTCCAAGAACTCCTGAAAGGGGCAAGGAAGAAAGATAAGAGAAAAATCCCATGAACAGATTAAGCCAAGGACCAATTTGAAAAGTGTAAAGCGGATCTTGTCAATGCTGCGCTTCTCAATTTATTTAAACCCAAACTCCCATTAGCCTTGGCCCAGATGCATCATATTGGACAGTTGGGTTAGTACTACAACAGTATGAAGAAGGAACATGGCGACCAATTGCATTTATGTCGGAGAAATTAATTGAAGCACAGAAACCGTACATCATATATGACAGAGAACTGTTAAGTATTTACCTTTTAGTGAAGCATTTCAAATATCTGCTAGAAAGTAATGAGTTCATTATATTCACAGACCATAAACCAATTACATTAGCTTTTTTACAAAAGTACGAAAAAGCTTCACCACGACAGCGACGATAATTGCGATATATATACCAGTTTTCAACCAATATCCGACACATAGCTGGCAAAAAGCAATCAGCGATTTTTAATTACGATGCCATTGCAGACGAACAAGCTGAGGATAAAGAATTACAAAACTTGATGAATAACCCATCTTTAGAATTCAAAGCTTCTACATTACCGTCTGGGAAGACTTTTTGATGTGATACATCACAAAAGGAAATTAGACCTTATATACCCTGTTTCAGTAAAAAAATTTTTGAGCACATACATGGTTTTTCCCAATAAAACAGATGACAGAAAAATTAATTTGGCAAGATATAAAAAAGCAAGTGAAAAAATGGGCAAGGACATGTGCTAACTGCCAAACCTGCAAAGTTTCAGGACACACCAAATCCAAACTTGCAAAGTTCCCAGTTTCTGAAGAAAGGTGAATGACGATCCATGTTGACCTAATAGGACCCTTACCATTTTCCGAAAGAATTACTTATTCCTTGACATGCAATACCACTGTCGGAGGAGGCATTACCACGCGGATATCACAGCTGAAAATGTGGCCAGATTATTTTACGAACACTGGATAACTAGATTTGGTGCCCTTACTACAATTGTAAATAACATAGGAAGACAATTCGAATCTCATTTGTTCAAGAGCCTTGCTGCAATTTGTGGTGATAAAATGTTGCACACAACTCCCTACCATCATCAATGCAATGGGAAGGTGGAATTTTGTAGTCGAACGATTAAAAGTGCAATCAAAGCCCATGGAAACATCAAATGGATAGTGATGCTTCCAATAAGGTTACTTGGATTAAGAGCAGCCCTTAGGCCTGACACTAATCATTCCATAGCATAAATGGTGTGTGGTACACACAAACGACTACCTGGAGGGTTTTTCTACTCATCGATGTCGAAGGTAGATCCAGAGACCTTTGTTACTACTTTACAGGACATTATGAGTGAACTGAAGCTAATAAAGGCATCAACAAAGTCTAACCACAAGTTTTTGTACATAAAGACCTAAACGCATGTTCACATGTGTTTGTGAGAATTGATCGTAGAAAAAAGCATTGGAACCACTATATGCAGAACCCTTCGCGGCATAAAACAGAAACCATAAATATTATTGTGCGAGCATCAAAGGACAAGAACTTTATTCAACTCGGAAGTAGATTCGTCATCACTTGAACTGAGAACGTCGATTAATAAATTGTTTATGGTAGATACTCTCAACCGTTGAGTCTCTTCTACACTGCTGGTAGATGTAAATGGCTTAGCCTGATCCATGTCGTCGTCTAATCTTAATTTCTCATTTACAGGTGGGGACTCTTTGTTTTCCTTTGATTGCTGACTATCGCAAGTGAGGACAAAATGTCATTTTAAACGTTATCTTTTAAGATTTAATTAAATAATTTTAGTTTGAACCTTGGGTCAACATTTACTTTGACGCAAGTGCAAATATACTATTTCTCAAATACCTTCTTGAAAAGTGGATTATTTCTTCTTATTTCTCCTTTTTGTAACAAATATTGCAACACATTAGTTAGTGGAACGACAGAAGCAATAATTGTTTGTGAATTACTCATTGTTTTATTTATTTTCTCAAATAGTTTTAGTATCTACACATCGTTCCATGTCTAGTCTCATGTCTATCTCAGTGCGTCTTTGATTGGTAAAAGGCGTTCCATCATACTCTATCTAAAAATTGTAGTTCAATTGAAAATTAATTTTACAAACTTAAAAGGAAAACAACTGCTTTTAATAATTGTTAATTTCTATAGCCCGTCATTTTATTTACTTTTGATGCCAATCGGCGTTGAGTATTTAACTAATAGCTAAGTAAAAAAAAATAAATAGGAAAACTATATCATTAAACAAACCTTGTCGAACAATTTGGCACCACAGAAAGACGAGACCGATTTAAAAGCTCTACTTATATTTTCATAAATTCATCTTGTGCGATCATAGAATATTTAAAGAGTTCTGTGACGTGGTGGCATTTTGCGGTTAGCTGGGTTATATATTCCCGTGATTAGGCTTGTAGGAAAAATATAGATGTATCGATATTTTTTATTCTATATATCGGTATTATTTTACGATATTTCGATATATCGATATAAAATATCAAGTATCGGAAACGTATCAGATCGATATTTTTTCCTATGGCGACACTAAACTTTGTTGTCCGAAGCCGTAAATCTAATCGCGCAAAAATATAAGTTCTTGTCATTTATACTATTTCATCGAGAAGGTATAAAATATAGCAAGTGCAAGGAATAATTTGGATTAATTTTGCGAGGAACGATATAAGATCATCTATTTGATATTCACATCTATGTGCTTTCAACAGAACGTCATATTTGTGACTCGACGACAAAGAATCTAGTAGACCGACAGAAATAATATAACCTGCGGAAGTAATATAATCTGCTAGTGTAAGACCTATAATCTCATGTCGTAATCCCTTCTCCGGTTGCTCCGAACGTGCATCTTGCGAAGGTGTCAAAATTGAAAACAAAAGCGTGCAATAAAGGCAAATTGCAGAGCCGCGTAAAGCAGTTGTCGTTCGAGTTTACGATTGCGAGTTGACGGCGCAGTTTATGCCTATGAGTACATTTAAAGACAATGGATAAGGCAAACGGCAGACACATAGTGAGATAAGATGTATGATTAAATATTCTACCATTTTTAAAGAGTTTTGTGTACCAATTTCGTACAAAAGAACATGACTACATATATATATATACACACGTACTGATATGGCTTTACATGCCCCTAAGCAAACCGCTAAAACATCGAATATTTGTTGCAATTGGACTACTTTGGCAACTGGCATGTCACAAGGCGGTATGCTTCCTCTCTCATTTTTTCAACTTTTGTTGACATTATAGTCAAAAATCTCCATAGAATTTATTACTTATATGCAGATGACTTGCAAATTAAAATACATACTGGTTAGACTAATTGGTCAATGAGCTCCAAAGACTAAAATGATAAGGTTATTTGTAATCGGTGGCAGAAAGTTTATATCTGAAATCAATACAAATGATTTACACATTATTTAAAAATTCGCATTTTCATTAAAAATTATTATATACATTTTTTAATATTGTAAATGGCTTGCTTTTATTGATCGACCAAAATTTTAATTGGCAGCTACAGGTAAACAATGTTATTCGTCAGTTCTACGGCGGAATGTACTCTTTAAAATGTCTTCAACGGTTCATTTCCTTTGAAACTAAAATCCACTTATGTTTTTATTACCTTAACTTGAACGTGGAGATTTGTGCTATTCAAATGTAATACGACCAATTACTCAACAAATTAGAAAGACTTCAAAACATGTGTGTCATTTATATGTTTAGCTTCAAGAAATAGGTTCACACTTTTTAGTTTAGATCATGCTCAAATAAGTGGTGGTTCGTGATCGGTACAGTCTGCATATTCTTTCATTTGTTGGTAATATTTTAAATAACTTACACAGAATTCACCTCGGCGTTAGGTTCACGGACTTTTCATCCCGTAACTTCGGGCTACGTTCTGGAAACGTACGCAGGTCTCTAATTACTAAACATTGTTTATCTTTTTATGAACATTTCTTCATTGTTTATACTGCTAAATTAGAGACGACCTTTCAAATCGTATCCATATACAATTCGAAAGGTCGTTGGAAAATATTACGCCACCTCTGCCATTTTCCCTCGGTTCACACACTGTATTTCTTTGTGCCATTTGCTTTTTGCTATCGATATGTAAAATTTAAAGTTTTTCTTTACTAATCATGATTTTTTCAATTTTATTTAAATACATTTTATATCAAAATTGTAACAATACAACATTTTGTAACCTTGGAGCTAATTTATAGCATCTCTAACTTGTGGTCAATTGGAATAGATTGTAAATGCATGTGTGTGTACATAAATAAAATGTGAATTTGATCGTTTGATATTAAATAAAAACCCAGCCAGTATTAGTTGTCAAAATTAATTTGAAATAGTGAAACATATGGATATACCAAAAACACAAAAATAAATAGCGTTTTAATATAAAGAAAACGTGAACACTATTTGCAATGTTTATATTATATGACAACGGCGCGCGGTTGTTGTGTTTGTCGGCACTGGTAATAAAACAGCGCGGCGTATTTGACATTAAATACATCGCGTTTGACATTAAAAACCACTTAAAAACTATTCCTGTAACTAAACTACTTAATTTTGTTAAATTGTGTCAAGCGGAAGTACAAAGGTAAGAGATGTGTGTGTGTGCGTGTGAGCGTGCGTGCGTGCGTGCGTGCTTGCGTGCGAGCGTGCGTGTGTGCCTGTGTGTATGTGTGCGTGTGCATGTGTATATTTACATTATAAAAAAATAGAGTTATTTGTCAATATATTCATTAATTAAATTACATAAACGATTTTATTAACATCTGAGGAATGTTTGTAGTATATATTAAATATTATTATTTTGTAAATCTCTGGTTTCAAATTTGTTCTTTGCCTTTTGGAATATTTTCCTCTTTTTTGTTTGAAAGTGTACTATAGCGAGGTTTAGATTCACTTATTTGTCATAGACTTCAGGTTTCAGTTGTTGAACTTCACTGATGTGGTATGGTTGATATCCCTCTCCTCGAAGTATGCAAAGTATCACAAATTTTGGGACTCAAGTTCCGCGTTCTACTATTCTGAGAATCGAAGATGGGTCTTAACATGAAATCTTAAGATCGTACGGTAGTCAGGGAACAGGTCAGGTTGAGGTTCATCTCTGCGTTTTACATATTCCCTGTACAATTTTATGGTTTCTTTTTTTTGGGCGTTTCTTTAAGCTTTTGATCATAATTGTGATACATTTCTTATTTATTTATTTAGCTGATTTAATGTACCTAATTGTTACATATGGCGGACTTATTGCTCCGAGAGCAACCTCTTACAGCCAACCGTAACACCAGTCCAGTCCCGTACGAACGGTTGGAAATCGAATCCGGGCTCCTGCGGTGTGCCGCATTGTCAGAGACTGTATGTCTTATGATCAATCCAACTCACCTCGGCGATGACTTTGCTTCGTAGTCACTTGGCAAAAAAGGTCTGATAACTCACTTACTCCGGCAAAAACATAATGTCTTTCTGTTCCAAGTGACAATATCAAAACGTGAAGCAGTAATATAGTCCGTGCAATGCAATGCAATTTATGCAATAATACCAATTCAGACCGTTATACTCTTCAACGTTCGAGCAAAAAGTAAAAAATTGTTTAAATAATAAAAAACGAGTGTGTAATATATGTGTAGCAAGCACAAAAATAGGAAGACGACTCGTTAAATAATTCTTTGGGCGGCAGAAATAGTAATACAACAAAAAATATTTGTGATTATATCATTTTATAGCATTTGACGATGGCTGCAGTTACAATTAAATCATTTTATTTTTCAATTTGTACTTATTAAATTTGTCAACCAACAAACAATGTCAAAAATTTTGACATTGTATGTTGGTTCTCGACAAATTTAATAAGTTACAAATTGAAAAATAAATGATTTAATTGTAACTGCAGGCCATACGTCAAGAATTTAGCTCAAAATCTGGTGTTTCGAATATATCGTTTTTAGTTTTTTTTTGACGCCATACTTAGATCTAAGTAAGCAATGTTTTAATCCCAATTTCCCCAGGAGCACAGTTTGGAGAATTTTATTTTTTTTAAGTTAAACATACTCAGGATTAAAATACATATCTTGACTTTCCATCTCTGCAATGGATATATTATAACTCCACTAAAACAAACTTAAAAAACTAACAAATTTTATATCACGAACGGAAATGCTGAGAATTAAACAGTAAGAAGAAATGAACGAACGAACGGATTAAGTGACGACTGAGTTCCTGTTATCTTTGCAGCGAGGTGAGTGGCGGGGGCTTTCTCGGGGAGGCGACTTTTTCTGATGTATAGCTTATTTAGGTATTAGAAAGAGGCGACTGGAGTGGAGACTTTTAGTCAGTTTTTTTATCAGAAACACTTTTCCGTGTGATGCGTAATTAACAGACAAATATGTAGCACATTTACCTACATATATAGAAATCGTGTATGTATTTTGAAACCTTCCACCCGGACATACATTGCGAAAATTGGCGTGGCCAGAGGTGAACTGTGGAATGATCGGAAGGGATAAGTGTGTAAGTAACTAATCTGAAAGCAGGCAGATGCACGAGAGAGACATAAGCTAAGCTAGTTAAATATAACCGAACATAATCCAATCCAGCTCAACATAACCGCACTCACTCCCCAACCCAACATAATCAAACGTACCAAAACCTAAACCTCGCTCGACTCAAAATATCATCACCAAACCTAAACCGACATAACCCAACTCAACATAATCTAACCGAACCCAACTTAACTCGACATGACCCAACTCAAACCGTCATAATCAAACATGATCCAACCCATCCCAACGCGATCCAATATATCACAACATGACCTAAAATAACCCACGCCGTCCGGACATAAGCCGATATAATTCAACTTAATATCACCTAAAATAATCCAACCCCACATAACATGACATGACATTACCCAAACCAACTCAGCATAATCCACCTACCACCACCTACATAATCCAATCCAACATAACCCAATTATCCCAACAATATAAACCAACCTAAGTCAACATAGCCCAACCCAACCTAATGAAATCTAACCCAACCTAAGAAAACCAAAAATAACCTAATATAATCCAACATAACCGGCATAACTCAACTTACCACAACATAACTCAACTTAACACAACCCAACCCGATATAATCCAGTCCAACACAACATGACCAAATCCAATAAAACAGAACTCAATACGAACCAAAGCAACCCAACATAACCCAACCCAATCTAAAATAATCCAACATTAAAAACATAATTCAATCCGGTTTGGGCGGGATTTTTTTGGTTTGAACATAACCTGAATAATCTAATCTGTCCTAGCATAACCTAAACCAACATATCCCAACCCAACTCAAACCAACTAAACCAACCCAAAATAAGGCAAGCCAACATATATAATTCAATAAAATCTAACTCAACCTAAAATAGCCTAACATAACCCGACCTAAGCCAACATTCTAAGAATAAAACTGTAAAAGATATTGTGTTTTAAATGATTGTCCGTTTATCTGTGAGTTTCTTTATTTTTTTGCATATCACGTTAGAACATCTGAAACGATTTCAATGAAATTCTTATTGGTGGATTGTGTTGAATGTGGGTAACCTATAGACTATGTTTTATCGCAATTAACTAACCAAAAAAAGATATTGCTATTTTACGTCTGAACACAAAGTGTACTTCCTTAAAGAAAATTTACTTTTATAGTTAACCTGATAGATAGCGTTACATGTATTAATCTTGCAGTTAACTTAATAATATTTTCGGTATAAATGCACTTTACAACCAGGAACATTTCGATATTTTTTTTGATATCACATCAAAGTATACACATTAAAAACTACATACCTGGAAAGAAATTCTGCAGCTGATGCTTATTTATTATCAAAAAACAATTTGAAAAATGTTGTACCTGACGATTTAGTTTGCGATGGAACAGATTTTAACCATTTTTTCCAGTTATTTCACTTATTCTATTATCATTAACCCCTTATTACACAATTCAAAGGATAATTTGTTATGAATTATTAAGTATTTATGACAACAATTAATTATCAAAATTGAATTTGATTTTTTTCCTGTCAATTTGACAACTACATTTTGCTTAAATGGTGCCAACATACAAGAAACAATAAAGTGTATTTGTATTATGGTATATATCTTTTTTAGATATTTTATGGCATTCATTTTACTTTGTAGTTGCCTAAATTTTGAATATATTTTAAAATCACATACTATTTTTTTCATTTTTGTCATTTTATTATTAATTTTATTACTAATAAAAAGTTTAATGTTGACAATATTTATTGTTGATTATTTAAATTAAATTTGCTTATTCTTTTGAAATATTTATAACAAATATTTTTTTTGGGAATATACATTTTTTATGGAAGTTTTTAGCAATGTTTTAATACATCAGCCACGGCTGGTAATTATTTTAGTTACGGTTGGGTTGGGTTAGGTTAGTTTGGCTTAGGTTGAGTTGGGTCGGGTCGGGTTGAGTTGGGTCGGGTCGGGTCGGGTCGGGTCGGGTCGGGTCGGGTCGGGTCGGGTCGGGTCGGGTCGGGTCGGGTCGGGTCGGGTCGGGTCGGGTCGGGTCGGGTCGGGTCGGGTCGGGTCGGGTCGGGTCGGGTCGGGTCGGGTCGGGTCGGGTCGGTTCGGGTCGGGTCGGGTCGGGTCGGGTCGGGTCGGGTCGGGTTAGGTTAGCTTAGGTTAGCTTAGGTTAAGTTAGGTTAGGTTAGGTTAGGTTAGCTTAGGTTAGGTTAGGTTAGGTTAGGTTAGGTTAGGTTAGGTTAGGTTAGGTTAGGTTAGGTTAGGTTAGGTTAGGTTGGGTTGGGTTGGGTTGGGTTGGGTTGGGTTGGGTTGGGTTGGGTTGGGTTGGGTTGGGTTGGGTTGGGTTGGGTTGGGTTGGGTTGGGTTGGGTTGGGTTGGGTTGGGTTGGGTTGGGTTGGGTTGGGTTGGGTTGGGTTGGGTTGGGTTGGGTTGGGTTGGGTTGGGTTGGGTTAGGTTAGGTTAGGTTAGGTTAGGTTAGGTTAGGTTAGGTTAGGTTAGGTTAGGTTTGGTTAGGTTAGGTTAGGTTAGGTTAGGTTAGGTTAGGTTAGGTTAGGTTAGGTTAGCTTAGGTTAGGTTAGGTTAGGTTAGGTTAGGTTAGGTTAGGTTAGGTTAGGTTAGGTTAGGGTAGGGTAGGGTAGGTTAGGTTAGTTTAGGTTAGGTTAGGTTAGGTTTGGTTAGGTTAGGTTAGGTTAGGTTAGGTTAGGTTAGGTTAGGTTAGGTTAGGTTAGGTTAGGTTAGGTTAGGTTAGGTTAGGTTAGGTTAGGTTAGGTTAGGTTAGGTTAGGTTAGGTTAGGTTAGGTTAGGTTAGGTTAGGTTAGGTTAGGTTAGGTTAGGTTAGGTTAGGTTAGGTTAGGTTAGGTTAGGTTAGGTTAGGTTAGGTTAGGTTAGGTTAGGTTAGGTTAGGTTAGGTTAGGTTAGGTTAGGTTAGGTTAGGTTAGGTTAGGTTAGGTTAGGTTAGGTTAGGTTAGGTTAGGTTAGGTTAGGTTAGGTTAGGTTAGGTTAGGTTAGGTTAGGTTAGGTTAGGTTAGGTTAGGTTAGGTTAGGTTAGGTTAGGTTAGGTTAGGTTAGGTTAGGTTAGGTTAGGTTAGGTTAGGTTAGGTTAGGTTATTTTAGGTTAGGTTAGGTTAGGTTAGGTTAGGTTAGGTTAGGGTAGGTTAGGTTAGGTTAGGTTAGGCTAGGTTAGGTTAGGTTAGGTTAGGTTAGGTTAACTTAGGTTAGGTTAGGCTAGGTTAGGTTAGGTTAGGTTAGGTTAGGTTAGGTTAGGTTAGGTTAGATTAGGTTAGGTTAGGTTAGCTTAGGTTAGGTTAGGTTAGGTTAGGTTAGGTTAGGTTAGGTTAGGTTAGGTTAGGTTAGGTTAGGTTAGGTTAGGTTAGGTTAGGTTAGGTTAGGTTAGGTTAGGTTAGGTTAGGTTAGGTTAGGTTAGGTTAGGTTAGGTTAGGTTAGGTTAGGTTAGGTTAGGTTAGGTTAGGTTAGGTTAGGTTAGGTTAGGTTAGGTTAGGTTAGGTTAGGTTAGGTTAGGTTAGGTTAGGTTAGGTTAGGTTAGGTTAGGTTTGGTTAGGTTAGGTTAGGTTAAATTAGGTTAAGTTAGGTTAGCTTAGGTTAGGTTAGGTTAGGTTAGGTTAGGGTAGGGTAGGGTAGGTTAGGTTAGTTTAGGTTAGGTTAGGTTAGGTTTGGTTAGGTTAGCTTAGGTTAGCTTAGGTTAGCTTAGGTTAGGTTAGGTTAGCTTAGGTCAGGTTAGGTTAGCTTAGGTTAGCTTAGGTTAGCTTAGGTCAGGTTAGGTTAGCTTAGGTTAGGTTAGGTCAGGTTAGGTCAGGTTAGGTTAGCTTAGGTTAGGTTAGGTTAGCTTAGGTTAGGTTAGGTTAGGTTAGGTTAGGATAGGTTAGGTTAGCTTAGGTTAGCTTAGGTTAGGTTAGGTTAGGTTAGCTTAGGTTAGCTTAGGTTAGGTTAGGTTAGGTTAGGTTAGGTTAGCTTAGGTTAGGTTAGGTTAGGTTAGCTTTGGTTAGGTTAGGTTGGGTTGGGTTAGGTTAGGTTAGGTTATGTTAGGTTAGGTTAGGTTAGGTTAGGTCAGGTTAGGTTAGCTTAGGTTAGGTTTGGTTAGGTTACGTTAGGTTCGGTTAGGTTAGGTTAGGTTAGGTTAGATTAGGTTAAGTTAGGTTAGGTTATGTTAGGTTAGGTTAGGTTAGGTTAGGTTAGGTTAGGTTAGGTTAGGTTAGGTTAGGTTAGGTTAGGTTAGGTCGGGTTAGATTGCGTTAGGTTGGATTAGGTTAGGTTAGGTTGGGTTAGATTTAGGTTAGGTTAAGTTAGGTTATATTGGGTTAGGTTAAGTTGGGTTAGGTTAGGTTAAGTTAGGTTATGGCATATATTTTTTGGATATTTTATGGCATTCATTTCATTTTGTAGTTGTCTAAATTTTAAATATATTTTAAATTCGCTTATTATTTTTTTACATTTCTAAAAAATTTTAATATTGACAATATTTATTACAATTAACATAAATATGACAATATTTGTTGTTGATTATTTAAATTAATCCCAGCCAGGCTAGGATTTTGCTTACACTTTCGAAATACATGTAACAAATTTTTTTTTAGGAAATATATATTTTTTATGGAAGTTATTCTTTAAACAATTTTTTTAATACATTAGCCACGGCCAGAAATTATTTTAGTTACATACATCATTTGTATTTTTATACGTAATATATTATAAGTTTATATCTTGAAAATTAATCACCATAATTCAATCCATAAATTACAGTAACATAATATTATAACAGTCATAAATTAAAAAAAGAACCATACATTAAAGATTTACAGATAGTAAAACCTATTAAGTTGGTATAATTGATAATTTTGTTTAATGCTGTTAAAAATTACATTGTTTTAACGTAAATTTAAAAGTTTATTTTTAGTGATTTAATTTCATTAATTTCTAATTCATTTGTGTGTGTCAAATGTGCAATATCTAACGATAAATTCATTGTGAATATAGTTGGAAATAACGATGTAAAGTACAAATTTCGACATATTTCTGGTGAGTATTTTTTTTTTGAAAATGGTTTTTTTATAATAAATAATCATCAGCTGCATAATTTCTTTCTAGGTATGTTAGGTAGTTTTTAATGTGTATGTTCCAAAAAAATGTCGAATGGTTCCTGGTTGTAAAGTGCATATGTTCCATAATTTAATAGATCCATATGCGAAAGAAGCCGCGGACACAAATAGTGTTTTAATAAAATAGTGAAAGTTCGATAAAAAAAATAGAGTAGTGAAAGTTCTAAATAGGTTGCGGTACACTTAGATATTGATGGTGGCAAGTTTTCAAGCAAATTACATCACAGAAAACGGATTTCGATATCAAGTAAGAATTCTTCTTGCATATGAACCCGTCTGAATCACGACGTGAAAATAATATAAATATTAAATGTCATGCGACGAGAGAGTTAAAGGTGTACTACAGAATGGCGGGACAATTTCTTCCCGGTCGTTTCAGACCGAGGAAAAATGAAATGATCTTAAAGGAAAACTCCATTCCGAACGTCCTGTTGAATTAGACGCATAACGATTACGATGATTCATGAAATCGTAGATCATTGAAAAGATTGTCTTTGGCGAGAGCAATGAAATTTAACTTAGATCGACAAATATCGATATTTTGATGGCTGTGCCACTTATCGAGCGAAGCTTTCAAGTAATAAATAATGTTTACTATATATTGGAGGTGGATGTTACCCCTTTGTTGAAGATGTACCACTGAGTTATGTTATTATTCTGATTGAAAGCAGCATTTCGTTGCCGCTTTTATAGTTGCTGTTCTTATGACTCCCAGTAATATTTAAAGATTTTGATATTAATCTAGTTATTGTCGTTTAAATAATTTATAATAGGTTAAATTAATTACGCTAATTTTATGAAAATATAAATACTAATACTTCTTTAATTTCTTATTGAAAATTAAAATGGCTGTATAAATACAAAATCATTAAGAAAAATATAGAATTTAATATTTAATTAAGAAAGATGGGTAACGCGACGATTTGGTTGGGTAACGCGACGCGCAATAGGATCGGCTCTAGGTTTTAACCATTATTTTAGTCCGGTTAAAATTACTCTGAATTCCATGTTTTTTGTTCAAGATTATTATGATGTAGGTTCATGATTTTTTTGTGAAATAAGAGACCGAATAAGTACACTTCTAATTATATTAGTTTAATACGATTTGTAAAGACCAGACGCCAACTGATCGACCCATTGCTAAATCATAATTTCCATATTCCTGACTTCTTCCTTCGTAAGTGTTACATACATTTAACAATTTTATATGGAAACCAAAAATTGGGAGTTTTACAGAAATTTAACTTGTACAATTTGTTTAAATCATTAAAAAAAAATTATTTCACAATACCATCTGATATAATCCATGGATAATCTGTGAACCCTGGGTTTTTTCTTCGTTCACCTGCTCGTCATAACTAAATGTCTCCTTTTGGATGGCCAGATCACATGTACTAATATTATAATTATAATCATATCTAAATTCCAAAGGTATTTTATGTCTCTTAATCCCATTTATATCTAAATTTATTTATCAAATGTTATATTTTAAATTTCCTTTAACATTCAAGTCACTGGATTTTTCTTAAACATACGTAATAATCGGTTTGTAATAGAGAAAAATGATTTTTTCATTTCTATACGAAAATTTATTTTCTCTATGGACTTTTCGTACTTGAAAAATTTAGTAATGTTAGTTTATAATTTATTTTTGTGTAATAGAAACAATTATTCTTAAATTCTTTCATCTTAATAACTGAGTAAATAAATACAATTTTATACGAGTATTTCTGTGAAGAAGAAATGCGGTACAAGAAACTTAATTTTTAAAAAAATACTTTTTCATTGTTTATTGAATTTTATATTTGATCATTTCAATGTGTATGGTATAAGCTTATGATAATAGTAGTCAGCGCACTTAAAAAGAAATCTATTAACTACCACAACGAAGAATGGTATTCCGTGAGGAGTGAAAATAGATTTAAAGGTAATAATGATATTTGATATGTCCTATTATTTTTCAACAAAATAATTTATATAAACATTAAATATTAATTTGCAAGAACAAAACAAATTAGATTAGTAAAGTAAATTATATCAGTGGCAACTTGTTGCCTTGGAAATTCGGCGGTCTCATAGTTTTGTGACGGTTTCTCGATTATATGCTCTGTATATGTGATAATATATTATAATGTGACGGTTTCTCGATTATGTGCTCTGTATATGTGATAATATATTATAATGTGACGGTTTCTCGATTATATGCTCTGTATATGTGATAATATATTATAATATTGTTTACATTTCTCAAGAAATTGAATTGGAAATAAGCGAAATCTCATCAAAAACAAAAAAATGGCTAAGTTTCATTTTAAAAAGTTAGCTGCAAAATCTCATTACAGAGATAAAAGTAGTCCAGTTCTTGTGGATCTTTGCTAGAGATGTGTAGATGATTGAGTTAGAGGTTAGCGTCTAGATTTATTGAATATTATATATACCGCAAAATTGAATTTCTTAGTGAAAAATTCATATTATCAGCTATATAATAATAAAATATGAAACAGTGTATAAAATCACTAGAATTTTCTCTTTGCATAACTCTGGTTTTTAAAGCGATAAAATTGAAAATTATCCGCCGCGGCCAAGTACAATGTGGTATAGATATAGTATTCAATAAAGCTAGACGTAAAGATCATCCTCATTACAGAGATAAAAGTAGTCCAGTTCTTGTGGATCTTTGCTAGAGATGTGTAGATGATTGAGTTAGAGGTTAGCGTCTAGATTTATTGAATATTATATATACCGCAAAATTGAATTTCTTAGTGAAAAATTCATATTATCAGCTATATAATAATAAAATATGAAACAGTGTATAAAATCACTAGAATTTTCTCTTTGCATAACTCTGGTTTTTAAAGCGATAAAATTGAAAATTATCCGCCGCGGCCAAGTACAATGTGGTATAGATATAGTATTCAATAAAGCTAGACGTAAAGATCATCCTCATTCACCTTGAAATCCCTATAAAAGCTCCACAAGAACTTGACAGCTTATTTCTTACTACTTTTGAAAACTTTCAGATATCCTATAATGTGCCAGTATTATAAAATAACCGCTAAGCGACAATATAAAGATAGCTATGTCGATAATGCCTTAAATCTCAGTGATCTACACATTAATCGAGTCGAAACTACACTAACAGACAATAATCAACCTGTAGTAAAATTTCTCAAAAAATGTTACTATGAGTTTGATAAGACTCCCATCCATCCAAATAACTCTCTCAAAAACGTTTACTGACAAACAAGATGAACCAGCTCCACATTCAAAGTAATGTGAAATTGAAAATCAAGAATCTAAAGAAAATAAATATAAATTGATTTATAAATAAAAAAAGTAAATTAAATTTGTTTTACAAATTAATTTAATTGGTTTACCTAAAGATGTGCGTGGGTAATTTTACACAAGAAATTGTTTTGGCTTCTTTGGATTACATTGCAATTTGATTCGTGAGCACAGTCCCAGAACTTAATCCAAATTTATTTGACCATAGACTGTATAAATAGATAAAAAGTCGTTTACAGTATAGGTTAAGCTGGGGATCGGCTCATTTGTCGTCATTTTCGCCTAATTTACACAGTTTTTATTTTGACGTAGTGCTTTCAATTAAGCCTCTTGTCTAGATGTGGTCCAAGCTATTTCATTGAGTCTGCTTGCTTGATTTGATTCCGTTGAGATACGTGTATAGATTGCTGTTTGTTCGCCCTAATCAAAGATTATAAAGGTCTAGACGTTGCCATGTCTCTACATATTAGGAAATAACGATAGCAAGCGAGAGGTGGGACGCGGGCAGATGTCTTCCGAAAATTGCCGACGTGTGAACTTAGAATGATTATTGATACAGATTGCGAACCTCATATTACAAATTACAATTGTTATTAATTTTTATTTGTTTATAAAAGATTACAATGTCTGTTTTAAAAATGATTCTTTACTTTCATTTATTTTGTTTTTAATAAAGAGACACCTAAGGGGTACAATCAATGGGCGTTCAAAAAGTGAATCTATACGTAACGTAACGTAACGTAAAATAAAAATAAAAATAAAAATAAAAATAAAAATAAAAATAAAAATAAAAATAAAAATAAAAATAAAAATAAAAATAAAAATAAAAATAAAAATAAAAATAAAAATAAAAATAAAAATAAAAATAAAAATAAAAATAAAAATAAAAATAAAAATAAAAATAAAAATAAAAATAAAAATAAAAATAAAAATAAAAATAAAAATAAAAATAAAAATAAAAATAAAAATAAAAATAAAAATAAAAATAAAAATAAAAATAAAAATAAAAATAAAAATAAAAATAAAAATAAAAATAAAAATAAAAATAAAAATAAAAATAAAAATAAAAATAAAAATAAAAATAAAAATAAAAATAAAAATAAAAATAAAAATAAAAATAAAAATAAAAATAAAAATAAAAATAAAAATAAAAATAAAAATAAAAATAAAAATAAAAATAAAAATAAAACCACCAAAGTTAATTTATTGTAAAGTCGTTTCGTTTCTTTTAACATTTAACATTATTTTAATTAAATAACTTATTATAGTTTTATGTATTTTTCTATAACATCTATTTTTATAAATATTTTTCTTATATATTAGCTTGCAAGGAGAGCGATGCACGGATACTATATGGATGTTGTTCCAACATTGTGAATTTGCATTCAAAAAACATTTTAACATTTTTCACCAGGAGTTCATAACCAGTGGGGAGCAACTCTTTAGATCATAAGGGGACCCAATATGTTGTGACATTCTAAAGAAATTTAATTTTTATTTGTTTATAAAAGATTACAATGTCTGTTTTAAAAATGATTCTTTACTTTCATTTATTTTGTTTTTAATAAAGAGACACCTAAGGGGTACAATCAATGGGCGTTCAAAAAGTGAATCTATACGTAACGTAACGTAACGTAAAATAAAAATAAAAATAAAAATAAAAATAAAAATAAAAATAAAAATAAAAATAAAAATAAAAATAAAAATAAAAATAAAAATAAAAATAAAAATAAAAATAAAAATAAAAATAAAAATAAAAATAAAAATAAAAATAAAAATAAAAATAAAAATAAAAATAAAAATAAAAATAAAAATAAAAATAAAAATAAAAATAAAAATAAAAATAAAAATAAAAATAAAAATAAAAATAAAAATAAAAATAAAAATAAAAATAAAAATAAAAATAAAAATAAAAATAAAAATAAAAATAAAAATAAAAATAAAAATAAAAATAAAAATAAAAATAAAAATAAAAATAAAAATAAAAATAAAAATAAAAATAAAAATAAAAATAAAAATAAAAATAAAAATAAAAATAAAAATAAAAATAAAAATAAAAATAAAAATAAAAATAAAAATAAAAATAAAAATAAAAATAAAAATAAAAATAAAAATAAAAATAAAAATAAAAATAAAAATAAAAATAAAAATAAAAATAAAAATAAAAATAAAAATAAAAATAAAAATAAAAATAAAAATAAAAATAAAAATAAAAATAAAAATAAAAATAAAAATAAAAATAAAAATAAAAATAAAAATAAAAATAAAAATAAAAATAAAAATAAAAATAAAAATAAAAATAAAACCACCAAAGTTAATTTATTGTAAAGTCGTTTCGTTTCTTTTAACATTTAACATTATTTTAATTAAATAACTTATTATAGTTTTATGTATTTTTCTATAACATCTATTTTTATAAATATTTTTCTTATATATTAGCTTGCAAGGAGAGCGATGCACGGATACTATATGGATGTTGTTCCAACATTGTGAACTTAAAGATGAGAAGTAATTTGCATTCAAAAAACATTTTAACATTTTTCACCAGGAGTTCATAACCAGTGGGGAGCAACTCTTTAGATCATAAGGGGACCCAATATGTTGTGACATTCTAAAGAAAAATCCATTTGAAGTCTTAAATCCCCTCTTTAATTCATTCGGACATTGTTCAAGTTTTGACAAGTCTCAACTTGCAGCCCCCCACCCGCGCTTCCTGCTTCGTCCACCGTGCCCGCACGCGTCTCTAGCTATCATATCAGTAGGACAACGACAGGAACAGAAACGATCACACGCGCACGTACTATACGACTATTCGTTCGTTTTACAAATTCAAGAATATTCCATCATGAAAGATGACTTCCATATTGGCATTGGAGGAGTTTTGGATCAAACGTTTCTTGTACCGTTTTCCTCGATTTATTCATGCGAGTTTTTCAGCATTGGTTCAAATCGAAACTAAGCTGAGATCGTTTTGCTGTTGATGGTGACTTGACGATCATTAATACAATTTTATAATTTAATTATTTTTTAGGAATGAACGTCAAAGTGTTAATTTATTTAATTATGCTACAAGCATAGAGTAATAAATGTCATGAAAGTTATGTGTTTTTTATTGTAGCAATGAAAAAAAAGGGGCATGAATATATTTTTTTAAATCCGGGGAGGCTCAATGCAGAAAAGGTTGGGATCTCTGCTTAACACTTTCTAATAACAGGTGCAAAAATGACCTCACCTTGGTCTTTACTTATAATAAATTGGTTGTGTGACAACTTTTCATAGCAAACAGAGGAGTAAAATAGATTTCACATTGTAATTTACTTATCAAATATCTGATTCATCTATCATGATCTCAGTTATAACCGGATACATATCCGGCTATACACGATATTATTTGCCGGAAGGATTCGATAAGTTGAAAGTGAAAAATTATGTAAATTGTCAAATGGCTGCTTTGATCCTTTTTCAATGGACCGGTGTATTTCACTTGTTAAATTTATATGTTCTACCAGAGAGGAATGAGAAAGTACATCAATGTGTTCTAATGGAAGGTATTTTTCGGAAAAGAGACGGTAAAATGCGTATGCAATAGTATTTTTTTGTAAATTGTCTTAAATATAATGCTACCTTATTTTGCCAAGAAACATTTCTAAATGAATCTAACTAATATTACAATAGGGTGAAATTTAAAAAAAACTTGTTATTTTTTATTAAATTAGTATTAACAATATGAGACTGGTACAAATACATAAACTCAAAAAAATTATTTTTTTTACTTATACTTGTTAACATTTCTATATTATCTTTGAAGCATAATGTTTGCAGATATTTAAAAGCTGAATTTAAGAACATGACAAACTGTATTTTATTAATATATTATAGTGGTTCTTTGCAATCTATTTGAGAAAAAATGTTTAGAGTTATGTATATCAAATAAACCGTTTAAAAGTTTTCTAATACAACAGTAAAATCACTCATTTTCAAAAACTTCATAAAACTTGGTGACACTAGGCACACTATTACAAAGTGTATGGGTTGCCAACTTAAATTTCATTGTATATGAACGAAAATTAACATATTTCGAAGTTAACTTATTGGCAAAATAAAATAACCCATTCTCTTGAGATTTATCTAAATTTATAAGGTAAGACCAACTAATAATCCTGTCCCTGTTATCAATAAATATTCTTTTGGACTCTAAAGTATTGCAGACTAATTTTATCATACGACAAAAGTCCAAGAAAACAGTAATTTCAGTTTTTGTTACCGGTAAGTAAAAGTTGTCTTAAGGTTTTTTATATCCAAGTTATACCCAAGATGCTTAATTCTTGAAATATTTGGTAGACATCCATTGAATGTTACGGAACCAACATGAATTCCGGAATCATGAATTTTACTTAAAAACTTATTTATGAAATTTGTTTTTTGTTGTCCCGTGAACCAAAAAATAGGCCAATAGTATTTTCTAACTATCATTAATTAGACCACCATGAACACTAAATCTTCGTTAGCAACTTCTACCTCATCACTAGCTAAACAAGAAAATCAACCTGTTGTCTAGTATTGTATTCGATAACTGACTGTACTACCATTTCATATAAAACATTTTTGCAAAAACAAGGTTTTTTATTGCCTTCAATTTTTATTTTGAGCACTATGAAAGCATTCCCAGTAAAACCTGGTTTTACTGCGGATACATTCCCCAGTAAAACCTGGTTTTATTGGGGAATGTATCCCGACCGATACTACTTATTGTTCTTGTATATGGCAAATGTGAATTAAAATATTCTCTTCCGTAATCGTATGCTTGAATAAAAATTGAGCGTCAATGCAATTACGATGAATATATTTTTCCGTTTTTCTTTTAGAGTGTTAATGTTTCTTAATGCAAGTTCTTTTGCAGAAGCGCCAAGTGACTCCAAAACGTTCTTCATTTCATCGGACATGCAATGCTCTGCTTTTATTTCCTGTAGTAACTCTGACATTGGTCTAATTATTTTTTTAAACGTGTTAGTGATTGATATAACAGTTTTACCTTTCTATGACCTTCAACAAGTTATTTTAATCGGAGCAGTTAATCTTTTAGTTGCATTTTTCTGGTAGTATCCTTTAGGTCGAAGGTCTTGCATCGGGTAGTGCCTAAAAATAAAAATATAATTTCTTATTTAAATATTATCTCCAGTTCACCATTATCTCTGCATACCGAAATAAATCGCGATATTAAACTATTGTGAACGGGGACTACTTACCACCTCGAGCAGTTGTGAAGGTAAAACAGCTCTTGGAATCGAAATGAAACGAACAAATTCGTGTTCGGTTTCCAATAATTTCGATTTGATAATTTCAGCCAAGCTTCTCTACAACATCCTTCGAAAACATGAACGTCATTCAAAATGAATTAAAGCCATTCATTTCCAATAGGTTTCACTTCTAAAACGTAATTGTGTTAAAACATAAAAAATATTAAATTATAATTTTTTCCAATAAGAAAGAAAAATTCTCCACCTTATGGACACTATTTACATTCATTATGCGGTCTTCCGTATGCCGAGCGCCTGAAAACTATTTGACAGTTCGAAGTACTAAAATGTTTAGTAATATTATTGAATATGCATTACTTGTAAAATCATTTTTCTTTTTAGACAAGAAAGGAAATATGTTCTGTAGTGTTCCTGACACTGCAGTACATATTTCCTTTCTCGAGTGTCTTTGATTATCGTTATTACTTGGTAAACTTATTCGATAATGAAATAGTTATTGATGTGAATACGTCTTTAAATTTGCTACCATACGGGGGCAACCCAAAAAACCTAATGATAACAAAATCGGGGGATAGAGTTTGGCGTTGCAGTTTCGAATCTATCCTCTATAACAAAAAATTAAAAAATTAAATTATACCACTGGATAGCTAAAGGATCAAAGAATTAGCGAGAATAGTGACGCATCACGCGCGGTGGAGGGGAAAGCGCCGCCATTTTGAGGTTATTTTGCTGCGCATCGAGATTTGCAATTAGTATACATTTTAATTCGGAAAAGCTACGATGTTTGTTTAAGTTTTAGTCGTCAGCTGTCGTCAAAATCTATCGATTGTATATAAAACATTAGTTTAAAGTAGTGACAGTGAATATAATAAGATGTTAGAATAAAAAAATGTTATAAAAATATATAATGTCGGCCTTTACGCGTCGAAAAGCCAAAACCAAATACAGAGAGATCGTATACAGCTGAAAAGAGCTTCTCGAGAATAATCGAATGGTAATAATAAAACATCATATGACCCTGTCAAGCAGTGCCGGGAACGTAAAAGAATGAATGCGGCTGAGCGGATCAACGTTATATAGACGTATTCACGTACAACACACGGCCGTGTCCATGACACAGCCACACCCCATTCTATATGTTGAATTGAATTGTCTCGAGATGGGGTTATTATTTTTAAATTCAAAATAGTAATCGGGACACTGATTTGTCATTTAAGTAGTGTCAGCAACAGTTTCTAAAATAATGTGAGGATTGATAGTTATAGCAATATTGGTTTTAACAATTGTATTTATAATAATATTCAACAAGTATTAGGTGTTATTTATGTATCACAGTTAAACTGAGGACAATTGAAATCTTTATGTGAAGTGCGCAAATAATAATGTTTTCCCAAATTTCTCACTAATTTTCAATAAATAACAATATTAATAAATAGTATATTTAGTTGTATTTATATAATAACAATATTTTTTTACATTGATTACGTTTTTTATTTCTGAATGATATTCTAAATATACAGGCGTTACTTTACCTTTTGGGTTTTAAAATGCCACATATAAATGTACATTTCGGAGATTGGTGAATATACTTTTATGTGGTGTTTCAAATTGTCAACATTATGATTATCATTTCATCTAACTTCACAAATTAATAATTTCTCTAATATTTTCTGTCATATTTCCGGGTGAATTATACCGCATAAATGTTTCTGCTTTGCCATGAGCTTAATCCGAGCAAAAATTCCTAAATCGGAAATATCAACCATATATCGATAATTCATAAACGTCAACATGTAACTTTAATCCCAAAATTCATGAACGTATTCAGATTCAACAAAAACTCGCACAGCTATTTTAATATATTTAAATTATTACGATTATTAGACTTAACTAAGACTTAAGACTTGTTTACGACGATCAATACCCAGATGCCAAATATCTAAATTGTCTTTCATCAGTGGATTGATTTATTGGAGTATGATGCTTCCAAATTTTAAATTCTCACTTTAAATAAAACTTTACATACGAACTTATGGGAACAAAATGAAAACGTCATGAACTTTATGTATATGTACGAGTGAAGTGATACTTCTCCCAATTTCTATAAAACTAAACGAATGTGATTTTCATATGAAAGAAAATTCTAGGATTCTAAAGAATCTATTTATTACTTGTGCAAAAGGCTATACATATAACAAAGCGCACAATGTTTCATTCAGTAATGGTTACTATTTTGGCGAAACAGTTACCATTACTGAATAAAATAGCTTATCGATATATATATATATATATATATATATATATATATATGTATATATATATATGTATATATATATATATATATATGTATATATATATATATATATATATATATATATATATATATATATATACAGGCGTTCTGAGAAAATACAAATGAAATACCAATATTCAATCTTACATATCCCCTAAAATTCCAAGTTATGGTTAATTATATGTGTGTGTAAATTTTTACAAATTATTTAAGTAAAATTGATTGAAATTTCAAAAGATTCAAATTTCGGATTCATTTTTACCAAAATGATACAAACTATTTAACTGCTTATTTCATTTACTAATAACAATCAACATTTATAATATTAAAAGTTTTTTTTCATGCTCCCAACAAAATACCTAAAATATTAAGAAAAACCAATATAGTTCAACTGCTAACAGTTCAACAATACCTGTATTCAGTAACTCACTAACACAATACAATTTACATCTATGTAAATATTTTTAGCCATAAGCTGTTCATCCTCTACTCCATTTACGAATTACTTTCTGATATTATTGTGATCCGAAGGACGTAACTGAATATTACAACCTCATGTAACATCACTGTCGACAGGTAAAATATAAAATTGATTACCTAGTTTGATTTAAAAATTATTTTTATTACTTCTCCAAGAAAAGTACTATATCTTATATGGAAACGAATATATAATGAACCGAAAGTAGAATACGTGACGAAAGCACCTTCTTTTTGATGATAATGATGCCATGTCAACCATTATTTCGTGGATTTAAAACTGCCACTTATTGTTATCATTCTAATTAAATATAATGTAATTTTTAGGGAGAAGGGGAGAAAATCTAATACTATACCTAATACCATGAAACAAGCAATTTCACGTTCCTATGGGAAACTCGAAATACATTGAGCAACGCTCGGTCACCCGGTACTATCATTATATATGTCCATTTTCACCTAGGTGATAATCCCTGTGGCGGCACTTACGCTAAAGCTTTTATATAATTCAATATTTTGTTTCGGTTTATATTACAAAAATGAGCTGTAATTAAATTATTTCCTTTTTTAAATTTTCATTGCCTATACATTATATATGTGTCATAAATCTTGATCTGTTTACGTTCATGCTTTTATATAATTTTTCCACACGTAGTCAGTTTGAAAAAAGCGTATACGGTAAATAGTTTCCTTTAGAAACCGTCAGAAAGTATACTTTAAAATGATTAATTAGCGGAACACTTTCCCAATATGTTTTGTATCGAAAGCCTCAGCTGATTTTCAATCTTAGTCACAAAATACCGTATTTCATCGTGATTGCTGTTTATTCGTCATGTTAAGCTTAGCTGCTGTGAAGAGTTTTGAAGTTATGCAAAGGGGCATTTCTTCAACAGTGGTTTAATGAATCCTATCAAATAGCAAAGCGGCTTTACTACGAATTATTTGTATACTACGAATTTATTGTTACCAAGTTCAACGTTGTGATGAATATAATATTCAATGGATCTAGAAGCAAACTCTAACTCACTTATCTACGCTTCTCTAGCGAAGCGCAGCAAGAACTTGGCTGGTTTTATTTCGCTGCTTTGCCAGGGCTCACTTTTTAAAAAAGAACCTGGCACTCAATTTAGGGTTTAGTGAGATTTTACTTCCTGTTGGTTAGTTTTTTTATATCTGATAAGTGACACAGATTCATTAATGGTACTTCAATACCTGTAGTATAAAAAATGAACCAGTTGCTTTCTTAAAGCTAAGTTCCTTCTAATAAAACCAAAATAGTGTTTTAAGTATTTTAAACCACAGAACATAAAACAAATAGAAGTGGCATGTTAACCAAACTGTGTGAAAACACATGTCGCCAGTTCCAAATATTTGAATTTTAAACGAGCCAATTACAACACGACGCACTCCCCCACCCGTGTATATAAACAATATATTAAATTCGTTCTCGTTTTAGCACGCTTTATCTCATATTTTTATTCTGCTCCCGACAAAAATTCTAAAATGTTAGTGTTGTCCACACATTTAACGACCGCTCACCACGATATCGACATAAAGCAACAGTATAAATTAGCCGCTATATTTAAATATTTTTTTAAGAAAACTTAAATTTTACGAAATTGTGATGTTTAGGTATGTCCTAAAATATTTATTAAATTATTATCTATATGCGATGCACCCAACTGACTAATGGAAATGTGATAATTAGCTAATAAGATTTCGTAAATTTTAGAGCATTACAATTAAAACTTTCGCTATGTATTTAACAATATGTTGGCGCTTTTTTTTAATTTTGGACTCATCTACACTTCTATAATGTACAAACGACCCCATATTGGGTTTTATTAATGGAAATTAAACGATAAAACGCACGATAGTTTTAGTAAACAATGAAATCATTCAGTTTAATAAAATGATAAGGATGATCTAAAGAGACATGGCTCATAATCTAAATTGTGAATATAGTAGCAAAAATCAAAATAAATGACATAACACTTTACTAACATAATTTATCATAACTGCCAAATATCTAAATTAGAAAAAAGTACTATGATAATTTCAATATCTATAATCTAAGAAACAAATTTATTACTATAACTTACATTTATATGACTGTAAATGATCCGTTTCGAACAGGATTAAGAAAGTAATTTTGTATAAATCTCCTTTTTTAAAGATACCTGGACATATTTACATATAATTATTTTTAGATCTTTCCCTAAATTATGCTTAATAACAAATATAAAATTTTACATACTTGGTAAACATTGCGTCCATAATAGACATACATGTTTGTAACATGGTTTACATACATGTTTGTAACAATGTTTGTAACATTAATTTATTATTTTTCAATAAACGACTTCTTTGTATATTCAAAAGTTTTCTATTTTATTTAGTTTTAAGTACCTAATGGATTGAATTTATTTAAACAGAATATAATAACTATACAAAGGAAACAAAAAAAAATTTTTAACGATTCGGTGTTGGGTAAATAATGCAAAAACTTATAATTTGTCAGTATAATATAAAACAGAAGTGACTGGTACTCGGAACTGTACCAGTTTCGGGTACCAGTTCTCTTTTATATTATACTGACAAAATATAAGAACACATACACGCACGTACGCGCACGCGCGCTCGCGCGCACTCTTATATGAGTTAGAAGTTTTTTATATGTTGAATTGAATTGTCTCCAGTTGGGGTTACTATTTGAGCCACCATGTGAACGTATGTTACAAAATAATAATTAGAGGTGATTTTGACTGCATTTGTAAAATGGCAAATACATAAGTAACTTACTTGCAATAAATTGTGAATAAAAATGTTTCAGTACATGAACACAACCTCTAAAACCTAAAAAAAACATTTTTCTAGGACTTTCAATTACAGTTTTCCGTCATCATGCTTCAATGAGTTTAAATATCCAGTACTTTCTTCCAAGAAAGGCAGTATGATATTGTAATATCCGTTACATAGCGGTTTCTTACAACCAAATCTACACATACTTTTTGAATTAAATATGTCAAAAAGATTATTGATTATACGCAAACAATTTGCAGTGGGTTGACTTCCTTAGAATTGAAAGAAAATTTAATTCATTTTCCCAAAATAATAGTGCGTCAGCTACACCATTGCTGAATAATTAACCAACCAGCTCAACTTTCATTTTTTTATTTTGAAAGTTAATGTGTATTCAACGAAGTTTATTGGCTAAGTGAAAGTTTTTTGTTTCTTGAATACTATTAAATTTCTCTAAATATTTCCAGCTAACTTGATTTCCATAATTATTTACAAATTTTTGACACACATGAAATGCATTTCTTATAAGTTTCAGCATATGTGTAGGATCCAATATTGCTGCGACGGGATCTTTAGTGACGGGAAGGGAAAACATAATCATTTTATTTTTCTGTAGATATTCTAAGTTCAATTTTTCTTTTGAATCGCCTATTTTGTGCGTGAAGTTTTTTTATTTGAAGCCTCTGTCTTTTAATTATTCTCTCCTTATGATTTATCACCGCATGTAATTTTTGCTTACGTGGTGATAACGAATCTTGGACGATTTTTAGTATCATGATTCTCCGAGGTGATAAGTGGCGTAAAATCACCTCCAGCTGAAAATTAAAAAAAATGTTTATTGCATATACCTATTATTATTGATATTTTATGCAAGTGATTTGGAAAATACATACTTAAAAAGAAAACAGTGATTGTACTAATGCAAAGCGAAAACTTTGATACTACGTCTTTTAATAGTTGGCAAAGAGTGTAACACCTCACATAAATACTCACCTAATTGTCGAAATTTTTGTGAGGGATAAATAGTTTTTACAAAAATTCCTAAAAATATCCTCAAACAAAATGTGTTTCATTTCATAAATATGCTCACTCCTTTTTGGCTTAACATCCACTTTCCGAACTCACTCAATTTAATATATACCAAATATTTATTTTTGGTATTGCTAAGAAACCGCAGAAGTAGTTTCTATATCGTGAGATATAGAAACTACTTCTGCGGTTTCTTTTTTTAATTATTTCATTATCTTTAAAATGTTCCGAACAAATTGTGCTTCACTTTGCATTTTTGCCACCTTTAGCTTCAACGCATTTTTCTTTAACATCACTTTTTTTGGAAATCTAAAAAGAAATATTTTATGAAATAAAAATGTAAATATTCTTTAATTTAAATAAACAAAATTAAATTATTAGTAATATAAGGTAAGAAAAGTGACTAGGTCTCGTCAAAAGAATTTATAGCACAGCGCATAAATTTCGAATTGGTAAAAATTTCTTACATTTTAACATTACATAGTGATAATCTCTAATAAATATACAAAATTTTCACTTGGAGATACACTAATCTAGTGGCAAAAATATCGATAGTCGCATCTCAGATGTCGTACTGCAGCCCTACAACGAATCGTCGTTGAACATCGGCTGCATAAAATGTCAGGTTAATTTTCGCACATCGAAATAAATTTGAAAAATCGTCATATCTGTGGTAAAAATAAGTCCTCCTTTAGTAAGGTTTTGTGTACGGATTTCATTTTTACACGATACAATTGCACAGTAAGGCATATTTTTATTTCTTTGCGCAGAAATAACGGACCACTTTTTGACGTCTCGGCAACCAACAAACTAATGTAGGGCAAGATGCACTTACTTCGAAATGAGCGAAGAGCTGCTCACGTGTGGCGCGCTCGTCACGCCCACATGCCACTTCTATTTACTCTCTGTTCTGTGTTTTAAACGAAACCATGTAATACCATCAATTTCTCAATTACAGGAAAAATGAATCTCTTTTTGAAAATCGAAGCTTTAATTTTTAAAATCCAATCATAAAATGTTCTAAGTACTAATGAAATCGTCTATATTGCATATAAAAAGTGATTAGCACCATCCATATAGAATAGAAGTGGTAAACGAATCTGAGTAAAAGATCTAGTTTATTTATTTTACAACATTTTCTGAAACCATACTGTTGATACGATACATGTATAACTGTTAATATATATACATGTATATAAGTTCTGTTGATACGATACATGTATAACTGTTAATATAATACACGTATATAAGTTCGCCAATTACATTCAAGCTTTAAAACAATACGTCCAATTTGGAAACTTCAAATCACGGCCTTATTTTATTCAATATGGAGTTAGCCTAGTTAGTCATTTTGATTCTCTTTTGTTTCTGATTATGATTGATGGTTTGCTCTCAGTAGTCAGCTCGTTATCTTATGCTCGTTATCTTATATTTGTCGATAATTTCAAACTATTCTCGGATAGATGTTTCAAAGTAATATAGACTCAGCACTTCAATGGAGTTTGAGAAATAAGCTACAGTTACGTGTATCCTTGATACACGTAACGTAGGTTATTCGGCGCGCGCGTGACACGCGACACGAGCGTAATCGGGTGTAATTTCCTTAATAATTTTTTTTAATTATTAAATAAGTATGCTCCTGAGTGCTAAATGAAAGGATGTAGTCAGAGTTTATTTCATATGCCTTCAGCGCGCATGCATATCCATGCATTGCTCACTAACATTAACACCTTATATTGATCAACGTGTTATTGTGAGAGACGCCCAATCTTCATATTTTGTTCTGTCGTATTGACCGCTTTAGGAACGCGATTATGGAGTTACTTTGTAGTTCATGATTGATAATTTGTAATATTGAATGATTTTTTCCCTTTTATTTATTATTGTTTATTTTATTATATGTACTGTAAATCTATTATAAATTTGGTGCTGGTACTTGTTTAACGCTTAGGAACAAACTGTAGGTTGGACTTGGGTAATTTTGATAAATAAATAAATGGACATAGAGCTGTAAAAACTCACTACGCATACATGAAACCTATATACGCTAAGATAAAGTTAGATACGCTAAACTTAGATACGCTAAGATAAAGTTTATCTTTGTTTACAGCTAACAATTTCCTTATTTATGGGTTTTTACTTCATTCTATCCTTAACACTGAATAAATATAACATTTTAAGGCTCTAGCAAAACCTAGGGTTTTGCTGATTTATCAGTCAGTAAGTGAGTGAGTTACAAGATTGAAGATATTTGGTGATAAATACTTGGGAAAATATTACAGATACAAACTTAAGAGGTATAATAGGTTTTAATCAAGTAGTTATATTGATTATAATGCTTTACTTCAGACGTCTAGAATCGCTCGAAATGACTTACGAGGGTTTTTTACCTTGAAGCATTTCAGGTAGAGTTCAGTATACAGTAGTGCAGTTCCGAACTTGATGGATGCACTATTTTCGTAGACTAGATATTGTTATTCCGTAAAATTGTAATGTCAACATGACAACCTTTATATGTTGCCCTTTGTATAAATAATCCTAATTTATTTCTTCTCTTGGGTAAGTTAGACATGTTTTTTTTTTGAAAGTCCTTACTTGGAAGTCAAAACTTAACTTAGTCAATTTACTTATATTCTTCTTGTTTTTTTTTGTTATTCTGAAACTTCTGTCCTCGTTTTCGTCATATTTAAAATTGAATTTCTAACCTCTGTCCTCATTTACATATTGTTAAATCATTTCAAAAGTCTAATAGAACTATTATAAATAGATAAATATCAAAATATGTTATTTTTAATATTATATGCAAACTTAGTAGTTAACGTATGTCATTTGGATAACTGCTAATATTGTGTCTATATTCTGTGTATCTGCTTAGTTCCGTCGACCACCTTCTGACTTCTTTATTGTATAATGGACATTACAGACCATACGTAGAAAGTGCTGATTGAGTCGAATGAAATACACCGAAATTAAAGGGGGTCTACTATTTCCTGTTAGGGAATTATGTCATTCTGGGAGGGGCCATCAGGATATCTTGATGTTTTCCCCTTATATAATATCCCACGTTTATTTTCGTGACAGGAATTATAAAGAAAATAAATTTAAAGAAAATAAATTTTCCGAGATGAAACGTATCTTAAATTTTATTGAAGTTTCCAACCTACAAATGTGCCGAGTTTCATAGAATTCAATTTCGCGCCGTTTTTCGGGTAAAATGTAAAAAAAGGTGAAATACACGAGTTTTAAGTAATAACTTGAAACAATATTTCAATAGACCAATTCATTTTGATGTTTATAAAATTAAATTATCCAAAGAAATGTGCATTTTTGAAAAAAAACTTCAACCCACTTACATAAAATATATTGAAAGTTATTAGTTAAAGCATGCGAGTTCTTTTTCATACATTTTTATATCCGTAGAATAAAGCCAACTGGGCTATTATGAAAAATGTTAATTCAAAAACTATATTTAAAATCTAATAATGAAAATCAGAAATCTTAACCAACCGAGGAATATTTAAACTTTCTTCTCAAACATTCGATTGCGATTGACAAGTAGGAAACATACCTATCGTGTAACATGTTATGTAAGTTTGTCATATTAAATGATTAAAAAAATGCGAAGTGACTAACTTTTTTCAAGGAAGATTTGTTATTTATAATGCTATTGAAGACCTTTTATAATCCCTCGAATCGAAATGAATATTATCGAAAAAATAATTTAATAAAACAAGTTCGCGTTTCTGGTGTTTTAAATCGTATATTACTCAAGATTGATTGGAATCTACAGTTTCTTCGTTGGCTCGTGATAAAATATGGATTCATGTTCTGAATTCAATAAAATTCGATCGTTATAATCTAATAAAAATAACAGACGATACATAAAAATTAACCCGTACTTATCACCCGTTCGTTAATATTATAACCATTTGACATTTAAAGTGAATTTGATTTTCAATAACTGCACTTTTTTTTAAATAAGTGTCATCAGAATTATTAAATATAAATGGATTATTCATCTGTTAACCAGACAGGTTATGACCAGTATTTTAAATGCGCTAAGGTAAGGGAATATTAAGCTATTAAACAATATTAAAAAATATATCCGCTTTTAATTTGGAAGCCTTTTGGGGACATTTCATTCTGGGAACATGAACACATCATTGGAAGCAAAATGTAAATATTAATGTTTTGTTGATGGATTATAATGTATATTTTCGGTAATAATTACAGGATGTACAATGGAGCATTTCAGACGATATGAAGATTAAGGGCTGTATTCCACATTTAAATAAAAATTATCTGTTATAATCCAAATACAAATGGTTTCCAAGTTAAAATTACATAAGACGTAATTTTTTTTGTAACTATTTTATATTCAAATATTAAAAGTTACTAATTGCTTAATAAATCCATTCCAGATTGCACAGAAAGGCAACTAAGTTATTTAGGCCGGGTAGGCGAACTGACCTCTAGCAGCAAGTTCCGTAACGCGCTTTCGGGGGGGAAATAATTGAAAAGCCGCGTCGTGTCAGTCTGCCGCAGGAAATCGCGGGAACGACACAGGTCGTGCAGTGCGCTTTGCGAACCCCGCCCGCAGTTATCGCTCGAGGCAGTGGAACTTGCCTTAAGCGATTCCCATAAGTTAGTTTTAAAATAAACACGCGTATTTACGTCACTATAGTAATTTGTTTCAATTTGGTTTCGACTCATGAAAGTATTTTTCATATCTATTGGGACTATTTATCTATAGCAAAATTCAAAAATTGTTTATTAAAATAGAAGAATATTACTGGACGGAGAATATCGATTTAGTGAAATTTAAAGTAAACAATGTAAAGATGTGAACACTTCTTTTTACACATACACATACGAAATTCGTGAAAAAGTGTAACGAAACGAATTTAATTAGTGTAAGTTTATTCAATATTATTCCAATATTAATTATTTTTTAAATTCTAATATTAATATTAATATTAATTCCTAATATTAATTTTACCTTCTGCCCGCGACTTCGTTCACGCGGGCTACAATAATGTAGCCTAAATGTTAATAAGTGCTATAATTTATATTTGTCCCTAGCTTTTCGATAATCTGTTCGCATTGAGTAGTAACATCGTGATTGAATTATAAAAGGGAGACAATTTTATATCTCATTTAACTAGAAAGGCTCAGGTGTAAGGATTCGGGTTATGCCATTTAATACACGCTAAAAACAAACCTTACATACATTTTCTTCCAGACATTACAATGTGGTCACGTAGAAACTTGACGGACATTATAAAAGGTCCCCAGGAACTTCTGCAGATTTCAGGATAAAAAGGAGTCTGTATGTTCAGGCTATAATCTATTCTTATATCATTTTCATGCAGCTCTGTTTAAAAATTATAAAGTTATATAGAGTAACAAACATCCATCCGTTCACACATACAATTTTTGAATTTATAATATTAGCTTTTAAAGTGTTTTGCACACATACAGAAGCAACGCACAATCACACGTACTCTTTACGTACAGGTCGCAGTAGACATACTATACGTGTATATTATCAACGTACGATGCAAGCGTGTTGCATTTTAACTTGAAACGGTCAGATAGATTTTAACAAACGATGTATTGACGTCTCATTCACGCAGCATTAAATACTCTGTTTTGAATGTTAATTTTGGAATGTTTCTTTTACATTCATTTAATAAAGGAAATCTCTTCGGATGACTTCGTAATTACCAAAGTATGTTGGCAGTAACCGTCCTCTTTTTTTTCTTTAAATATAAAGATATATATATATATATATATAGAAAAAAAGCGTTTTTAATAAAAACAATTTAAATTTTTGTTTTTTTTGGGTTTGTTTTTTTTAAATTAATTTTTTAAAATAAAACTATCGAGAGCCGAAGCTATTTTATAGAATATAAAGTTTTTAACCTATATTATTTTATTTAATAGCCGATAAACAATAAAAAATATTTTAAAAAGAGTGATTGATATAAAGAATGACAACAGAAGCCAAACAACCTGGTTGTAGATTTTTGTTTGTTAATTCTCTGTTTTTCTTTAGGTTAATTCGTTCGCCAATCACGTGAATTAGACGGATTTTGACAAAATTTGGCATGGTAATAGTTCCTATCCAATATCAAAATATCAGAGAAAAAAATCAATAATTTTTATCATTCTTAATTTTAAGTGAGTTAATCCGTGGGGCTAGTTTGAAAATAAAATCGTGACTTTGTGCACGTAAATTGATTTTAATAAATTAATGTAGATATTGCTCGCGACGGCGCTAAAATTTCAAACAAATACGACGAGTCATGATCTTTACCGCGGTCCTTAAAACCGAGGTTTTCCACCCGCGGTTCGCGCCGATGCAATAGGGGACTTCGCCTATGAGCCCAAACGGCAGCGATTTTATTCGGTAGTAGTTTAATAGAGAATGTACGTGTGGATCAGATTGGTAATGATTTCAAAACCAGGTGCAGTTTACCTAAAATATCTCTTTTGATTGATGTAGTGAATCAAGGGGCGAGATGTAACTTGAAATCAACCGGATAGAAGTTCATGCATTCAAAATATATCGCATTCAATATTTTCTAAAATAATACCGGCGTAAAAACAAGTTGTACTGAAAGCATTGTCGCCATACATACGAGTATAGATACATATTTTTCAATCATATTGGAATTTATATCAATAGAATTGTTTCCTTTTTGTCCGTTTCGCATTATCTTATTTCGGAATAAATTTGAATGTGCAAGTATATTCGCGAAAAATCCGTTATATATATATATATATATATATATATATATATATACATACATACATATATATATATATATATATATATACAATACACGTGCATACATACATATATACACACAAACAAACGGGTGCTGGCATATGTGTGTGTGTGTATGTGCGTTACAAAAGCTACGGCTAAAGTTGGTATCGTAATATATAAATATCGTATACGTAAGACCAGCCGCGCGCCCATCAATTCTAATAAACGCAAAATTGGACATGTACCACTACTTGCATATGTAAAAGGGCGCACTCTCAATTGTCCAAAAAAAATTAATTTTAGTTTTCCAATCTGCTTTATTTTCTCGTTTTATCGTATTGCATCCGTTGCCATATATCTCCTTTAAATTTCCTGCAAATTTAAAGCTAAAACATTTAGTTAACCAATGATAATTTCAGACGTTTCTTTCCATGTGTATCTGATATAAGTTTAAACATTTTTAAACTTGAAATTCGTTGTTTTATTGAATTTTTTGACCGTTTATTGCATCACTTAAAATTGAAAATTCCTTAAAGCAATTCATGGTCCACAGATGAAACTTTGAGTATTAATTAACAAAAGTATAACAAATTCTGAGATTTTTTAAAAATTATAAAAAAATTGTTTTTTTTAATTAAATTATAAATTAATTAAAAAAAACGTGATAAGCACGAGAGGAACTCGTACTACCAGAGTTCTGTATACATTTAGGTATTTATAAACATTTAATGGTATGTAGTATTCCTATTAACCTATTTAAAAACTTTAATTCTTTGGAACGAAAATATATTGCCTACTATATCTTTCACAGGCTCATATTAAAAGAAACATGTTTTTATATCATATAACTACAAATGAACGATTTCATTAGAAATTTTATTAGAGAATTAAGTATTTTTTCCTTTAGTTGTGTTGTGAGACCTTGGATCTTGTGAAATTTCATGATTCTAGGTTAACAGGAAGTACCCAATAAGTACCCTTTATTTGCAAATATCAAAATATGCGGCAAAAATGGCCGTATTTCTAGGGTTCTTGATTGCGTAAACTTAGAAGTTTTTTTTTACAGCTGTAAGGGAACGTAGACCTAAGTATTTAATATTCAACTTGATACCTTCACGCGATCCTGAGAAAAAGGGTCTTGAGAGTCCGACGGACGATCCGACAACGAAGGTATCCTATAAGGTATCCTTTTTCTGAAATCTTGCTCATTTTTTGTTATAAAAAAGCCCACGTAATGAGGTTTAAAATGACATATTAATTATGCCAGATTTGATAAAAAAAAAAAATATATATATTTAATATATATATATATATATATATATATATATATATATATATATATATATATATATATATAGGGGATTAGAAAAAGTAAGAGAGAGTAAGGAAAAGGTATGAAGTGGGTGTGAGAGAGTGAGATGACGTCATAGGGAGAGGGGAAGGTAAAGTGAGTGGGGAAAGAGGATATGAGAGACCTCTCACCCGCTCTCTCCCGTAGTGGAGAGCGAGAGCGGCGAAAAATAGTTAATTTCCCAGCTTATACGCTCAGTCACTCACTGCCAGATCATAAATATCTATAGGCCACATACTGAAAATTTAGCAACTTTAAATTTGGTGCGTAGTGTTATGATACTGATAGAGTCGAAAATCTGACCAAACACAAAGATAAAGGTTATATCAGTTTACCTGTAAAGTTTCATAAGTACTAGTAGATAGGTTTTTATGGCTAAGTACATCTATTGTAACAACGGCTTTTACAAAATATTGAAAAAGTAAACCATATTTTTCCATATCGACGATTGTACAGTCGCTTTATATTTCTAAATTTAATAAAATCGCTGTGGTTTTATTTTATGTTACTGCGTATGTACTGACGTGTCTTTATTTACACCAATATTCTTTTTATTTATGACATTTTATAATTATGTAAACTATTTGATTTTTATAACCGACACTTTCGTTTTGAAAACAGATTTAATTTTCGGGGCGCATGCGTTTTTCGAAGAATAACGTTAGTGGGCATTATGATTTTATAAGTTAAGTAATACGATGTTTTGCGCTGGTGCTCGGTGGGTCAAAATTTCGCTCAGAAAGATCACATTAGATAGTAAATTTAACGCTGATCAACACGTTATGTATAATTTTAGTTAAAAATATGTCTCTCGCACAAAAAAAATATTACAGGGAATAATATGTGACAGAAAACCAATTTTATCAATTTTTCTCGATATTTTAACAAATTATATCTTTCAATCCTTATGCAGTGCTAAGAACCCAATGTACTTTACATGATAACATGAAAAATATTTGAGTGTACCCGTTTTCACGACTGCAAAGACTGAGTGAAATTTTAAAATTTTGTAGAATTTAATTCCTTTCAGCTTTTTTTAATAGGATACTATAGTATCAAAGATACACAAAACCACATAGCTTTGAATTGTAATAGTTTGAAATTAATTTTCCTTTTACGTGTCCAAGTGCCACTGCTGTGTGAGGGATACCGGATGTTTTCTAAAAATCGCATTTATTTTAATGGAAATCGATAGAGCTAATTAGCCTAATGAAAAGTTCTTCAGCAACTCTTTCTGGCAAAAGTAACTAAGCGAGAAAAAGTGGAATGATTTCTTTGCAATTTTGAGGGGCACATGAGGATTTGCCTTCCATAAAACTTAAAAAGTGTCGTTAAAAATAATACTTTGTTAAAATACAATACAATAAATAGTCTGAGATTAAAAAATAAACCATAAGCCAAAGGAAAAATTAAAATCTAGATAAAACTTTAACATTATTGTATCTATGCCACTTTGCACATCTTAAAGAAACTCTACAAAAAGAAGTGACTTAATCTTTTATTGTGTGGTAAATCCTAAAGCGCGGAACACTTTACAATCTTTAAAATAATAAGAATAATTCTGTCGCTTCTTTACCTGAACACATACAAGAAGCAAAATGCCTCAAACGTCAAATATTTTCGATTAAATATGTAAAAAATAGATGAACAAAATCTCCATTAAAAATTAGTCAGATATTTACGCTATGTTGAAAAATACTGCGTCAACGAATGATTGGTATGTTACTTATAGTTTTATTTTAATATAAGTTTGAAATTCCGATATTATGAAACTATTAATTTAGTACAACTATAAAATACATCCAGATTTACATGAATTATTTTTGTGAAAGCTTAATAGCGTATATGGTTTCTTTCTTATAAAATTTCAAGGAAATCTTGGTCTCAATGTCGGGGACCATGATTGGCGAAAATATATTAAAGCCATCCCGAATTCAAGATTTCCCAAATTTTCGCGACATCAAAAAAATATCAAAATATACATTTTTTTATTTCATTAACCATAATTTCAAGGTACAAGGTGATGAAGTGTGAACATTTTTTTAATAATCTTAAAAATTGACCGAGTTATAAAAGTTTAAATGTAACCTTTAGAGAAGGACGGCAATACTGTGTTGTTAGGTCATTTTTAATATTGCACATTATATTCTACGAGAGGAAAAGAAACAAGGATATACACAACTCTATCCGTATCTTCAAATTTAGAAGCCTACAACTAGCTTATTTTTCGATCAATTTTTTAATTTTTTTAAGACTGGTTTTTAATTAACTGGTTTTTATTTCACAAAATTCTACGAAAAATATCAAAATTTAGAATGTGTCAACTACCGCAAGTAAAGTATTTAGTGTCAAAATAAAAAAAAATTATGGAAGAAAACAGTAATAAACCGGTACAACATATATTCACACTAAATAGCCTGTCATTTTCTAAAAGAAGTCATATTGTGAAATTTATGACAATTGGATTAGTAGATAATTAAATGGATATTATTTATTATTAGAGTGTTGTAACTTAGTAGAGAATATCACTTTAATGAGGACCATTTTTCAGTAGATCCTTTGTTTTAAGCAATAGAGATAATGTTGTCAACAGGTCGGCAATGTCACCGATTATATTACTAACCGTGACAAAATTGCACCATTAAGTAATAAAACTGTTTTGACTACGTTTTACAATTTTTTTTAGAACACAAAAAACATGCCACTTTTGGAAGTTAGTCTAAACATGAAGTAATGTCTGAATTAGAACAGAATATCATAACTTTTTTCTAAATGAATCATTAGAAATGTTCGGCCTTTTTTTTCAATATGTTCAGGCTTTTTTAAATTTATTTTAGATTTACCTATACGTATAACCTTGAAATTTCCGCTACAAAATTCACTTTGTTTTTTCAAGGTTATTCAATATTTCAGTGAACGTAAGCGAAACAATTTTGTTCCCTATTAAAGTAATTTTAATATACGAATTATTTCAAGAATTTTTTAAATACATACCTGAACATGATTGTTGACAACGATCTCGGAGTGCTGCTTTTTGAAAATATTTTTATCTATGTTTGAATTTCACGATGTGATGGAGTATACTCTTTTAATAATGGAATTTAATTTAAGCTTCGTTCAACAGCAGGGTATAGCCGTTAAGTTTTGTTAAGGTTTATCAATTGCTATTCTATTTCAGCAGCTTTGCAAAAGTTTCCAACTATGCATGAATTGTGTGGGAAGAGAAATAATTATAAAGAATCAGACTCAAGGCTAAGGGTCTGGCTGCAAAAATGATGAAAAAATACATAACTTATTTTTTATTTTTGACATATCTACCTGTTTAAATTTTGGAAATAAGAAATAGGCCGTAAAATTAACAAATTGGCAATCATTAAATTAGTTATTGGTTATGCCAGGCTTGGCATACAAGGCATACATTTGGACACTTAAAAATCTAGATACAGCATAGTCGGAATTCAAATTTTAAACTCCAGAATAAATAGTCAACAAACTTAAGTAAAATTTAATTTCAACAACAAGTGATCAATGTTACTGTGACATAAACTATCTAGGTATTTAGAAATGGATATCGTATCTAAACTTAAAATGATGTATATCTGTTTCATCAAGAACAATTTTGAATAAACCGTCATAACCATTAGATGAGTTAGTGCTACTTACCATAGTAACAGTTAGTAATATTCACTCGTCTGATGATAATGGTAATGTGGTGATGCCGGTGATGAGTAGGAAGTATGGCACAAAAATAAATCTTCCTCGCCCTAAGAGACATTAATTTATTGGTATGACGGAGCACAATCTAGATCAAATTATTTGTTACATTGACTCCAGTCAACAATTCTTCTCGTAACAAGATTCAAACAAGTGTCACATTGTATCATGATTACAATTATTTTTAGCTGTTTTAGCCATTAGAAATTTAAACACTTTTTTATTTATAACAGTCACAGTATTCTTTTTTCACGATTCCATTTCTCATTGTTTGATACCTTTTTGGAGATTTTCTTTTTTATTTTTTACTGTTTTCTTTTGCAGTCATTTATTCTTACTTTTTTAAGTTTTTGCCATTAACAAATTAAACAGAAATTAGATTTCACAGAAAAACGTGCTGAGGCTCAGGCTGGCGTCATCTTTTTTTTAGATACTGTGATAGAGGTTCAGTGATATTATAATTATTTTACTGCTGGAAAGCAAGGGCCTTGATGGGCAAGAAATATTATTTTAATGTAAGTTAGCCTTTAATTTTTTTGGTCAGTCTTTCTAGTATTTTTTTCATTTGAAACTGTAATATCGCCTAAACCACGCTCAGTCTATCGGTTACTTTATCGAAGTGGGTCATTTTCTGTTCTAAAGGCATAACTTTTTCTTGTTCTTTTTCATTTTCTGGAATACTGCTATCAATGTAATTTCGTTTCATTCAGGATATCCGATTTCCAGTGCACTCGTCACGTTTCGAGTGTTGTCCCGCTGGTTTAATCTCTTTTTGTTCCCAATCATTGACTTTTATAGTTGGAGAATAACTTTATTCTCTTTATATATTTTTTTCTATTATAAATAACAAATCACTGATATGCTCATCAGGTATAAAACTCAGTTATTAAGATTAATTTTGATATAAATGTTTTCAACCAGGAACTTTTTGACAATTTTTTAACAAGATATGAATTTTTAATACCACTAAAAAGACAAACAATTCTGCAGCTAACGATTGTTTATTAAAAAAAATCAATTTGAAAAATTTTGCACCTGATCATTATATTTGCGATGGAATAGATTTTAACCTTTTTTTCCAGTTATTTCACTTATTCTTTTATCACTAACCACTTATTACACAATTAAAAGTAATTAAGTAATAATGTTTATAAATTATTAAGCATTTATAATAATAATACAATTAAAATAAATTAAATGTATAATAAATTCAATTATCAAAATTGAATAATTTTTTAACCTATCAATTTAAATAATTGCATTTTGCTAATATGGTACCAACATGCAGGAAACAATAAAGCCTATTTATAAATATTATAGCATATATATATTTTTTGTATATTTTATGGCATTCATTAATTCATAATTTAAATATGGCACACATTAATTTTGTAGTTTCCTAATTTTTAAATAAGTATGTTTTAAATTCACATACTATTTTTTAATTTTTATCATTTTATTATTAATTTAATAAAATACAAACAATTTAATATTGATAATGTTTATTGTCGATTACTTATATGTAGCCCAGCCCAGCGACGGGCTCGGTTGGGCTGAGCTGGGCTGGGCTGAGCTGGGCTTTGCTGGGCTGGGCTGGGTTGGGCTTTTGCTTATTCTTTCGAAATATTTATAACAAATATTTTTTTTGGAATAATATATTTTTATGGAAGTTTTTTAAAACATTACTTACGGTCGGAAATGATTTTACTTACATATATCATTTGTATTCTTTCTTTTATGCACAGTATAGTATAAATTTATATCTTAAAAATTAATTAACATAATTATGATTTTACAGTAATGGCAAATCCCAAAGTTGATAGTTATAAGTTAAAAAAAAGAATTATTGATAGTTTTGCTATTTGACGTTTAAGAATGATAGAAATTTTAACATAATTCAAATGTTTATTCTAAAGTAGTTAATTTTGTTAATTTTTTTTCTTTGCGTGTATGAAGTGTGTAATATATAACGATAATTTCATTGTAAATATGGTGAGAAATAAGCGTGTAATATACATTTCTACATATTTATTTATTGATTCTTTTTATATTAAATAATCATCAGCTGTAGTTTTTTAATGTAATATCTCGTTTTTAATGTATATTCTTTCATATGACATCAAAAAAACTGTCGAAATGTTCTTGGTACTAAACCGCAATTTGTTTCAAATTTTTGCCTGAATTTGCAAATTGCTTTGAAATGTTCACCAGATTTTTCTGAAATAAATATCATTGCTATTTGACCATTGCTATTTTCTATTTTTACAAGAAATTCGAGTTATTTCTGTGGTTTAAATTGATTGAAAATATTTTATTCAAACAAAATTAACATTGCATAGCATATAAGTACATGATAGTCCACATCTATAACTCTACAAGACGACACCTAGTGTCAAAATTAGCAAGTAACTTATATTTTTTTTATTTAGCTTAGGCACAGGCGGCAAACATGCAAACAGAATGTATAAATATAAAATTTAATCTAATACCCTCACAACATTTTATAAAACCAAAAAAATAATTTTGAGTTTGCCTGCTTCAAATAACAAAAAAATTACCTAAAATACATCTCTTATGTGTTCAAATTCAAGAATAGGTACAACCTTATTTAAAAGATCAGCCTATTGTCCTTTTCTCTAATAAAATTGAATTTAACATCAATGTGCCTTATTTTCTCGCGGTAAGCTAATCCATAGTTATTTTATGTATTGATAATCATTATGTATTGATATCCATATTTACAATGAATTTATCCAGCCATAAATTCAGCCTCAGTTGTTGATAAGGCAATACAAGATTGGTTTCGACCACCATTCAATATAAAAATATAACCAGTGGTTGGTTTTCTTGTATCCAATTCCCAAGTAAAATTTAACTCTGAATATCTAATAAAATTTTCCTGATTTTGATATTTTATGCATAAATCTTTAGTTTTAATAAGATAACGAATTATTATTTTAAGCCGAATAACATGATATGGACTTGGCTTATTAACATATCTACTTAACAGATTGACACAGTATAAAATATTTGGCGTATTTGCTGAGATAAATACAATAATGACCCTATGGTTTCCCTGTAAGGAAAATTAATCTGCTCATTATTAACATTCTTAGTTATTTGAACATTTACATTAACAGGTGCATTATGGGGTTGTGCTGTATTCATATTATATTTACTTATTATATGTTTAATATATTGTTCTTGACTGATACACACATAACTATTGGTTTTTAAAATTTCTAACCCAAAAAAGCAATTTAAATTCAATTCTTTTGTATTAAATCCTTGCTTCAAGTAACTTGTAATTTGATTTAATATTATATTTGAGTGTGACAAAAGCAAAGTATCGCTATCATATAAAGTTAATAAATATTTAATGCCATGAAATTACCTATGAACACACAATTGTCTGCTTGTGACTAAAAAAAACCAAACTTCAATAAAAAAATAGTAAATTTCTTATTCCAACCATAAGATGCTTATTTCAAGCCGTATAATGATTTGTTTACTTGAGATATCTTATTTGCATATGTTTTCACTCCATTTCTAATATCCATAAAATATTCTGTTCTAATTTTCCATACAAGAAGGCTGTTTTTACAACTAACGGTCTTATATTACAGTTATATTCAGCGGGGGTAGATAACAGTATCCTTATTGACTTATACTTTGTGGTAGGTGAAAATATTTCATTATAATTTATTCCTTCAATTTGTGTGAACTTACGGGCTATACTCGACTTTGTAGTCGAGTTTTATACTTGTCTCCTTTACTATCTTGGTTTCTTTTATTGTTAAAAACCCATGGTGATATTCTCTGGTTTTTCTTATCAACAATACTCCAGGTGTTGTTATTACGATGAGTTTCCAGTTTTTTTCATTTATAGCCTCCGACCATAACTTACATCCCTCACTGTTGATTGCTTCGTTATAAGTCACAGGAACATTTAACTCCATTAAATTTATTTCAATAAATTGGTTTCTTCGTGGTCGTAAAGTAGTATTTGAACTATCTGTAAGATAATTTCTAAAAAAGATTTATAGGTCTCATCATTTTCATCAATGGTAGTGTGTGTGCTGTCATCGCTTTCGTAGTCTTGATTACTTGTATTCTTCGCAGTGTTACCTGTCTCCTCTTCAGCTTCTTGATATTTTTCATCATCATCGCCATGGATGAAAATTTGAGCTTAATTTCTTCTTAATTTAGGACTTTTCTGTGTATTGATAATAAAATTTCTTGATACTGTTACTATGTTCGTGTGCGGATCATACATTTTTTAGCTAGTATTATCATAGCCAACTAACATCATCTCACGACTTTTACGATCAAACTTCTTTCTCAGCTGATCTGGCACATGGTCATATCCTTCGTACCCGAACACTTTGACATGATCTAAACTAGGTTTCACACCGCTCCACATTCCATAGGTGAAATATTTGGTGTCTGGTTAGAAGATGTCCGTTTAATAAATAAACAGCACAATTACATGCTTCCGCCTCATAGACTGAGTGAACACTTTCCATTATTGTCCTCATTTCTCTTTCAGCCCGGCTATTTTGTTCGGGCGTGTAAGGGATGGTAAGTTCACGAGAAATACCCTCACTATCTACATTTTCTTTGAAGTTTTTCCTCGCATATTCTCCCCTGTTATAAGTATGTAATATACGTACACCACGTGAAAAATAATTTTTAATCTTTACATTATATTTCTTAAAACAGTCCAACACATCACACTTGTTTTTTTATAAAGTACACATATCTGAAACTTGTAGCAGTGTCTTTAAACAAAATAAAGTATTTCATAGCTTGTACAGATGGCGTATTGAATGGGCCACAAACATCACTGCAAATAACATCACCTGGTTGCAGTGGTTGCTGTTTGATTTCTGGAATTGTTAACGAGCATGCTTGCCACAAGCACAGTCCTCACACACAAACTTGTCATAGTTCGATAAGTTGACACCAGTAATCACATTGTTTTTGAACATTTTCTGTATTTCTTTGATATTCAAGAGTTCCAAATGATCATGCCGTGTTTTAAGGTTCAATTTTGTTCAACTGCATTACAGACAAGATTTTGAATTGTTTTTACTTTTATATTGTGTAAATTGTTGCTTTGTAAAGATAGGCACATCACAATATTGTCATAATTAAAGCATTAGTTAGTTTTTTTTTTATAATACTACAGCCTTGTTTTGTTACTACTCCTGATAATAAATTTCTTCTTAATTTAAGTACATAAGAACATTTTCAGTATTTTTATCTGCCACTGTCCATTGGCACACTTGTTTATCAAAACATTCCCTTGGATAAGTCACTTCAGTGGAGATCCTGTATACTCGTACAATTCTGCAACGTTTTCGCGTTTATAAGGTATTTAAGCTTAGGCACCACTGTCTAATATCCATCTACTACTTTCATCATCTTCTTTTCAATCACTGTTCGCTACACTGAAGGTTAACTTATTTTTCTCTCCTCGGTTTTATTTTTATTTAGCAGCACGACAATATTTTGCGCGTGAACGCGTTTCCCACATTTGTAACATGCAAAACGATGTAGTTCTTTCTTTGACTTCTTGCTTATTTCCATAGATAGGAGAGTTTTCTTCTTTTTATTTTGTTTTGCCACTAACAAGGATGTTTCATTCTTTTCTTTTACACTTAAGCTGGCCTCCTCATTCAATAAGCGAGTTGTGAAGTTGATTATGGTTGGTTTATTTGGATCAAGTGACATCCAAACAGAAGAAGAGATCCGTACTTGGGAGGCCGTGTGGTCAATATCTTAATTGATTGTTTAGCCAAACTTTCAACTTTAGCTATATGCTGAGCAATGCTATCTGCAGGTGACATTTTATATTGATAAAAAACATTCATGTGACATCATTTCCGATTTTTGTTCATAGACGAACTCAAGTTTCGTCATCACCTTAAGCGCTGATTCGTAACTCTGAATGAGTGCTACTTGTTTTAGATCCATAACTGATGTTATTATATTGCCATTCTATAACCTTTATTCCATCGAGTGGCATATTTTTCAGGTTTTGACACGTTGATACCTAATTAATAATCTACACGTTGTCAAAATTTCAATACTACTTTACTGTTTTTACAACTTTATGTTTATCATTCACGCGGATCTGGGACCTTAACCAATTAGAATTATAATAATAAACAAGATTACTGTAGTTTAAATCGATTGGAAATATTTGATTCAAACCAAACTAATATTGCACAGTATCTAACTACACGAGATGACAGTTCGCATCTATAACGTAACGAGACGACACCTAGTGTCAAAATTAGTAAGTAATGTATATTTTTTTATTCAGTTTAGGTACAAGCAAACATGCAAATAGCCAAGTATAAATATACAATTTAATCCAATACAAGAGACGTCATTCATCAAAATCATTGATCAAGGTACATAAAAATTAAAGAAAAAAATCTTATTTTTAATTTCTGATAATGGAATATTTAAAGATATTAAATTTACTTACTATTTAAGTGAGAAATTAAACGTTAAATATAATTTTTGGAAATAATTATTTTAAATGAAATACAGATGAATGTTGATATTTGATTATTACTTTAGTCAAATAGTGCACTGTGAAACATCCATTCAGCCACTTTCATACCATTTGATTTCAATTTATTACCTGTAGAGTTAAATTTACCGGTCAGCTACAGTTAAACGAGCTCATCATTTGTGTCTTCAGTTTATTTTCATCAGGTTTTTATGTCCGTTGCAGACTATTTGGATTGTACATACTTGATATTTATGTTTGAGTCTCGAGAGATGTGTTATAACAACGTACCGTTTGGCAATCAGATGGTATTGCTTATTTTTCTTTTAAAGGATTTATCGTAAAATAGGTTATAACTAGAAAAAATAATTGCAATTACAGTTATGATATGAAAATATAATTTAATTTATAGTCCGTTCATAACACGTCTCTATTTGCATGAGAGAAGTATATTCATAATTTGTAAAAAATCTTACATAATTAGTTTGTATCACTAGATTGAAGAGGACGTAAACGATTTTCCAACAACCTACTATAATAAATGACTTAGTACCTAGTCGATCCAATAGGGAGCTATAAAAATGAGCAGAGTAGAGAATGTTTGTGCTAATCATAAACACACTGGATACGAAGCCATTACTCGCCACACTGCTATAAATAAATAGTTGCGGGCAAACTATGGTGGCCGAGTGACTATGTATACATTGCATAAATTTAAAGAAGCTATCTACCTTTATTTAAAATTAAGTATGGGATGAGGAAATTTGCCTGGCTTCAGTGTGGACATTACTTGGCGTTGCCACATGAAAATTATATAACAGAATATGTATTTTTTTAAGAAAATGGACAATAAAAATAAGGAAAAATGAATAGCTCCAAATAAACAAGTAACAGACCGATTTATAAACGAGATCGGTAAAATTGGTGGAGAATTTTACTTCTGTGACACTTAAAACTTTGCAAGCCGATTGTATTTATATAATTGTATTTATATAACTCAGTATATTTAACTAAAAATAAAATTAATACATACACAATATAACAAGAGCCTGTGTAACAGATTCATTTACGAGTAATTTGAGCAGCAGCAGACAGTAGCCTGTTGCCTTGGCAATTCGACCACCAAATATAAATCGGAGTTGATTTCTGCATATGATGAATAATTATTCGTTTCTTTTTTACTAAAGTGAATAATCATTTTACCTTTATTCATTGTTTTTGCTTAATACAAATATAGTATATGAAATAGATTACAAAACCATAATTTTTCACACCTGGCCGTCTGAAAGTACACTTCAAAACATTTTATATTCACGACAACGTCTCTTTTGCTTCATGCTACACATTTCTGCTAAATGTTAGATATGCCATTAATAATAATACTCGGCTCATTAAAAATTTCTTGCATAATTGTTTTTCATATAATTTACTGAAACGTGTCGGTTGTTAACTGATTTATTACGTAGTATAAAACTATGCGAGGTACAAAACTATGCGTGGTACATAAATGAACTCTTTATTTATACGAAAATGTCACAGAAGCTTAATGGGCTCTAATCATAACGCTAACTGACTTGCTCACAACTGGTCGACAGTGACCCTCAAATGTAAGGAAAGCCCTAAAACGTTGACTATTGCCCACTGAATCGGAAATGGTATATTACTACTTCATCTGGTATTATTAAGAGCAGTAAATGTTAAAAGGGTAGCCTATAAAACACCTACCGCACTGATAACCATATAACACCAGCGTGCCAGTAAAATTTATTGTATATGTAGCTTTTACATCATAATTGTTGTCCCAAGTTTCTTTAGAGATCTATTCAATAGGATTCTATAAACGTATGACAAAACTGAAACCCATTTTGTCTTATCCGCTTGTTCGTCTGTCCGTTAGTGTGTTACAATATCATAGCCATCAGGATTTAAAAACGGTTGTGATGTAATTTAGAGAAAGATGCAATTGAATTACATCAATACATAGAAATAATGAAAAAAACATCTTTTCATTTTTTGAAGTTTCTTTTCATATATAGACTTTGAGAATTCAACTTCTTCTGTTAGGGATTCTATTAAGTGTTCATTGATAATTTATATTTCGTGAAATATGAGTCTTCAAACCGTTTTACAATATTATTACAGTCAACTAATATTGATAAATTAACGAAATATAAGAAACCGATTATTTTTTCTGCCTGTGACAGGTATATTAACAAATATTTAAATGGTGTAAAATAATATTAATATTTGTAACAGTTTAACAGAAATATGTATCTTTAAATGTGTATATGACTTGACTGAATAGATGATTGCGTATACGCACTCAATCGTGTGCCGAAAAGTCGTAATGCGAGTTCTACTCGTAAGAGTCGTTTTATAAATATATGCTTTACCCATGGTCTTTACTTCATGATCAGTTTATTTATAGACAATAATTTTATATAATACGTATTACAATATAAGCAGGTAAGGGATAATCACTAACAAATACTTATAAGAAGTCAGATTCAGATTCGCGCATAAGTCATATATCACTTAGTTAACTCAGAGGCCATATTTTAATGAAGCTGTAGTAATAATTCTGACATAATTGTTGTGATACAAATAGTGTACACGTTAATTTGTTTACATGAACCAAAACGAATGGTGTGCGTTATGGGTTACGGAAACTCGCTTAGTGCGGGCGGTCTCCATAAATCTGTCTGTAATATTATAGGGAAGATGTTTTTTTTTCAACTAGGCGTTCTTTATTATTTTAAAGCGAGTCTTACTTTAATTTATGCACTTGTTAGAAGCTAAGAATAACTTAATAAATAAAGAATATAGTTTGATTGAACATCTACATGACGTTTTATCTTTATGTTCGCAATAAAGTTCACGGCACGCATTTGAATGGTTTATCATACGTCATAACCATAATGATCGAAAAACCGTTTGTTAATATCAGCTTATAGATGTGCACATCACAAAGAAAAAATTAAATAAACGAAATATTCTTAAATTACGGACACTTAAATGTTTCAGTTAATTATCGAGGGGTATGTCAATAAAGTATACAAAATTATATTTAAAAGTTAAGGTATACAAACATATAAATGACGGTATAAAATTATTACACGATATTTTATTTAAATGTTCTTAAAAGTAAATATAAAACAAGTTGCAGTTACATACCGTATTCTTAGTAAATTTGGATGAAACCTTTAATATAATTTTATGTTTCGTTTTAGTAGTGATACCTTTAATATCACAATAGTTTAATTATATCCTGAAATGAGTTACATTTTACCAATAATGCCTTTATGGTGACAACCATAGAGGCATTATTGGTAACGTATATTTACATATGTGAAATGTCCTTTTATAAACATGTAGATAATTCGGAAGTTTATTATACTTAAATGAGAACGGCAAAAGTGGAATAACGTTACAGAGACGAAACATATTTTTTTAAAAACGCTGATATTTTTTAGAATATAAAAAAACTAAACAATTCCACAACTGATAATCAGGGAAGAGTAAAAAATAGAATACAATTTGTAATCATAATTACAAACAAAGGAAAGCTATCTTCATAAATACGCACATATTATATTCTTAAAATATCAAGAATTGCTAAACCGAAATAAAAACAATAAAAAAATCTAATAAAACACATAACTTTTTAGAAACGATGGCAAAAAGTAAATAATGCTGTTTGTTTTATTTAATGTGTAGCCACTGCCTAAATGAATTAAATATATACTGTTAACAGACATTGACAATGGTTCTGGATTCCACGTTCGAATTCAAAGAAAAACTTTCTTGCTCTGGATATTAAATGTTAAATAATGAAATAATATAGATAATTTCAGATAATGTACTAAAATTGGATCTGATTTATGTTGTCATAACAAGACGACATGATGGAATTGTCGGTCAAGGAATAAAACCGAAAAAGGAGTTAAATTGTCGATCTGTCAAATAAAGTTTGTTGGCGTTTTGACGATGTGCTCGAATTGTCGGTCAAGAAATAAAATCAAAGAAGAAGTGAATTGTCGATCTGTCAAAGGAAGTTTGTTGGCGTTTTGACGATGTGCTCAAATTGTCGGTCAAGAAATAAAACCAAAGAATGAGTGAAATTGTCGATCTGTCAAAGGAAGTTTGTTGGCGTTTTGACGATGTGCTCGAATTGTCGGTCAAGAAATAAAACCAAATAAAGAGTGAAATTGTCGATCTGTCAAAGGGAGTATGTTGGCGTTTTAGTTACTGACGATTTTATTATATTTACTGAATATTATGTTCATTTCATTGCTTTAAATATTTATATAGTTTTATTGTACTTTTTGTATAAATTGAGCAAATTCGATCTTCTCTTCTGGTAAGTTTTTCTTTTATATTATATTTGAGTCGAACCGTTGGTCGTGTATTCTCTGGATCAAATGAAACCCCCGCCCCTGTCTTGTCATAACGATCCTTTTATTGAACTACCATCCCCGGCTAGTTTCGTTACTATCATGGATTACGAAACGTGGATCGTGGATCTTGCAAATAAAAAAAAATTAGTAAAATTTATCAAAATATAACTCCGATTCTTCTTGCACAGAACGTGAGAATTCTGTACTCAGGAACACCCTACGCTCTGGAATTTTCCCCAATTCCACCAAAAGAAATTCTTCCCCTCCACATCCTCTGCCTTCCCCATGTTCATCCATCTCCCCTAATCATATTAAAGGCTGCTCGTCTATTGCTAGCGACGTTGGACCTTTCATTGTTCACGTCCAAAAGAAAGAATCTCAACCGAATTCCGGTTTCCCGCTTCATGCGATTAAATTCGGCTCTGCTCTAAAACAATTTCACATTGATGTTATAACTCGGGGTGGGGTAAAACAATTTGGACGAAACAATATTTCGGTAGAGTTCTCTTCTGCAGATTCTGTGAAACGATTTGTAAATCACTCTGCATTTACATCACAATATAAACTATTTATCCCATCATTTGAAGTTTCTCGAATGGACATTGTTCGTAATGATCCAATCGACTGGTCGGATGAAGAGGTTTTACTTTAAATTGAAGTCCCAAAAGGGTTGTGGTAAAGTCAAAAAAGTTCGCCGCCTTAATTTAAAAAAAATTGTGGCCGTCCACAATACCTCCCTTCAGAGACGATGGGCATACTCATCGCTACTCGTATCCACATACGAATATCCTACGATTCAGTGCTTTAAATGCTGTAGGTTTAGCCATGACGCCAAGAAATGCCGTTTTTCCGATGTTGTAGATGCCATCTCGGAAAGAACAGCCCTCTGACTGTTGACAAAGCGAAATGCATCTCTTGCAGCGGAAACCATGATGTTACGGACAGAAATTGTCCTGAATTTCAAAGATAAAAGAAAATCAAATTTGAAATTTCAGAAAAGATATTTTTATGCCAAAGCTGCTGAAAAGAAGATCGTATGCCTCAGTTACTGCTAATTCTTCAGCTCATCTTGCTGAACCATCCTTTTCGTTGACTCCTTCTTGTCCAACTAATTCATCTTACAAAAAAATTTTACCCTCTAAACCTCGTTCTTGTCTTACGCCACCTCTCTTCCATGGCTATGATCGTACAGCCCTAGAACAGGTTTGGTCAGAATTTAGAATTCCACAACCAGCAAATGGCCGTCGGCTTAATCCTCAATCGCCAGTTAATAATCTTTCTAATTAATTCTAACGTCTTTCAAGCAAATACAGTCCAACGTTGCCTCTTCATTGCAACGTTGGACTGTATTTGGTTGAAAGATGTTAGAATTAATTAGAAAACTGTATTTGGATTTTAGAAAACTGTATTACTGTATTTGGTTGAAAGATGTTAGAATTATCTTCTACATTTAATAAATTTCAATGGCTCCGCCAACGGTGGCGAAAGTTTTCAGTGGAATAGCCGTAGCGCTATTTCTACTAAGTCAGATCTTCGCCACTTTCTTGTCAGATACTCTTCATCCGTTGCTGCAACCTTGGAAATATTGCTGAAACCTGGATACCACTTTAGAATCCGGGGCTATGCCCGCCTAAGTAACGACAGGGCGGATGGTCGGGGTGGGTCCGCCATACTGCTTGATAAGTCACTTCCTTTCTCCCATGTGCACCTTGACTCTCGCGGTTCTCAATTGTCACGAGTATCAAAGATATCACCATCATCTCTTTATACATTCCCCATCCTTTCCGTCCCATTGTTTTTGAGTTACGGGACATTTTATCCTCCATACTTGGTCCACGGAGACTTCAATGCTCACCACCCGTCATGGGGCTCCAGTCCCTTAGGAGACGCCTTAGTGGAGCTTCAAGACGACTTAAACCTATGCTTACTTAATGATCCACTACAAGATTTCCGGCCCCATTTCAATATCCTAGCAAAGTTGATATTTCCTTCTGTTCCGTATCTCTTGCATCACTTGTCACTTGGAACTTTCTACCCGAATCTTTTGGAAGCGACCACTATTCTATAATCATCTCTTTCCCCCGTTTAAATTTATATCTATCAAAAAGCCTACCTTAGGTCGAAAATAAATTTCCTCCTAACAGTGGATCTGAATACGATTGAATCTTGTTACGATATCTTCGTTAAATATATTGATCTGGCTCCTAGAAACTCCATCGCATTGAAGAATATTTCTCAACGCTATAGGCGCTCTCCTCCTTGGTACGGTGAAGAATGCTCAGCAACTATTAAAACTCGTAAAGAGGCTGAAAAGAATTACAAATCTAATATGTCCGTTGATAATTTTCTTTTGTTCTGTAAGATCCAAGCCCAAACAAAACGCATCCTTCTTAAAAAAAGGGAGGGTTGGAAGAAATTCTGTCTCTCCCTCTCTCCTTCCATTCCTCCTTCTGTCGTTTGAACAAATATCAAATGCTTTCGATCTGTTTTTCAGCCTGATTCTCCCAATACAATTTACGGGAATTGGGTGCATCAATTTTTAAATAAACTGGCCCCCACCTTCCGTTCCTAACCTGGATGATCACCCTATTACGTATAATCCTGCAAATTCCGTTCACTGATTAGAAAGAAATTTTTCCATTAATGAACTGGAATCATCTTTACATCACTATGCAAGACCGCAAGCTCCTAGCACTGATGATATGTCATACTCAATGATGAAAAATTACCCACCTTTTTTTCACCAATACCTTCATTCTCTTAATAACAACATGTTTAATTCAGGATATATCCCGATAAGACTTGGAAATCACAAATTATTATCCCCATTCTTAAACCTCATAAAGATCCCAATGTAGGATCATCTTACAGACCCATAGCTCTATCCTTAGTTTTAGCTAAAGTCATGGAAATTTGATTAAGAATCGATTAAATGATTTACTGAATACCATTCCATTATTCCACTCATCAATTTGGATTCAGAATAGCTAAAAGCATGATGGGTAACCTCAGCATCCTGACCATATACGGTTCTCCTTCTCCCGACAAGAATTTCTCGTAGATGTTTTTCTTGACCTTTCTGCAGCTTAGGATAATGTAACTCTCCCTTTTCTCAAACAAATATTGCAAGAACTTAGTTTTCAAAAAAAAAAATCTAATTTCCTTCTCAACCTCCTTTTAGACAGATCAATCATCCTTCGAGGTCCTGGGATCCCACCCGTAACAAGATCGATCTGCGCGGCCTTCCCCATGGCTCAGTCCTAAGTCCTATTCTTTTCAACATACATTCACAAAAAATAATTCTTCTGTTAATTCATTTTGTCATATGCTGCAGTATGCTGATGATTTGCTTTTATATACCTCTCATAAGTCAATTGCTGTTGTTCGTTGACTTGAGCCAATGGGTAAACTCTCATGGTATGGATCTTTCTCGATCCAAGTGTTGTGTAATATAAAAAATAATGCCTCCTGTTGTCCTCTCCTTGAACTTTTCAAACATCCCTGTCCTCTCCAGTACTAAATTTCTTGGTATATTCCTGGATTCGAAATTATCCTGGGACACTTACATTGAGCAGGTAATTACCAAATGCCAGGCTAACATGAATATTCTTCGTGTTGTTTCTGGAGTATGTTGGGGCTCTCACCCTACCACTCTAAAACTTATGTACAATTCTTTCATTCGCAGTCATCTGTATTATTGCTCATTCCTCCTTGATCCTATTTCCAAATCTAAAGCCATCAAATTGACTTGTGCTCAGTCTCAAGCACTAAGAATCGTGGAGGATGCGATGAAATCAAGGCCCATTAGTGTCCTATAAGTAGAATGTATTGATCCTCCTCCATCTCTCCGTCGTCAATACCTTGCTGATCGATTTCTCTTGAAAGTAGCTGGGTTCTCTTCCCATCCCATATTCCCAAAACTAACCCTTCTTTTCAGATTTGTTAATAATGATAATTTTTGGCATTCTAAGCCTTATTCTCTCTTTACGGTCCGCTTCCAAAAAATCAAATCCCTCTCAAACACAATTTATCAAAATTCTTTTCTCTCCCTCTATAGTTTTCCGTTGACTCAATAATTCACAAGCCAAATATAAATTTGTGTTTCGGAGTTGGTAAGAAGTCCAGTAATGCCAATTTGCTGTTTAATTCCATCCTAAATAATTTATGGGTGGATTGGACACGAATATACACAGACGCATCAAACCCCGTAAAAGACGGCATGTGATATGTTCGGCTTAAAAATGTTCGCAAACTTCTTATCTTCTCCGACTCCTTAAGTTCTTTAGTGCCCCTTCTCACCAATTCTTTTTCAGTAAATTGTAGCTTCCTAACTCTCCTCATCAAGCATCTTACGCTTGATTTGAAGAGATCAGGACCGGATGTCGTTCTTGCATGGATTCTTAGTCACTGTGTCGGTAATGAAATTGTTGACGCAAAAGCCCGATTCACAGCCACGAACGGGGATCCATGTGTCAGTCTTAATTTCATTTAGGATCTCCTTCTCGTAGCTCATTCCTGGATAGTCTCTGATTGGCAAAGAACATGGGAAAGATCGTCCCAGATCACGGGTGCGGGATGCTTCCAAATCTAATCTTCTATTCCTTCAAAACCGTGGTTTTTAAAAATTTACTTTTTCTCGAAAGGAAATCTCAGTGGTATCTCGTATGCGTTTGGGTCACTGTACGTGTCACGTGGTCACGGCTAGGCTGCGTGTCAGAGAGTCTCCAGCCTGTGATTGTGGGTTTGGTGAGGGCGATCTAAATCATCTTATTTTTGCATGCCCATTAAATAATACATTTTCTTTATTAATTTATACGCGTGACCCGTGCGAAGTCTTCGCATTATTTATTCCATTATGAAGCTCAGATGACAGATCAAACAAATATTTTACTAAAATTGACATATAGAGCGTATTAATATATATGATGATGATGATGATTAAATCAAAAAATTCAATTTCCTATTTATATTAGATCCCTTCTATTCGTTTCCAACAATACCATTCTTGACTCAATCATTAAATACATAAGAAAGACCGACAACAAAATCTAGGACCTTTTATATTCATATATATTTTTATATCTGTTTTATGCTTGTATGTATATATGTATAAACTTATTATTTGTCCATGTATTGTTGTCACCTTTGTATTATTTTATTTATTATGTAATTTTTTTTGTTTATATTTTCCCTTCATTTATTGGGGCATAGTAAACTTCTATTTGATTTTTGTTTTGCTCTTTAGTTTATTTTTCTTAACAAGCAATAATGATAAATATTCGGAGTGTAATCTAGTCAGTGTTGCCTAACCAACAAATCTAAACTTGACACTGGCAAAAGTTCTTTTTGGAGAAAATAATCGCCACAGAATAAAAGAAAGAAAAATGACAATGGTTCTACCCAGGGGGGTGGACAAACGGGTCTCGAAATGATGACAGAATCTAGACAGGGAATTGGCGGTAATTTAACCATTATACAGCGACCTCTAGTAGCTACGTGTCATGATAATAGTGTAGACGCAAGTCGCAACCTACAAACTAAAGGTATTGTGGAGAGAATATATTATTATAATTTAAATATTTTCACATATTTCATATTTTATATGATGTGTGTTACTAACGTTATTATAGCCATTGTAACGTTATATATTTGTTTTATTAAGTGTTTATAAATCTTTGTTATGTTATTAATTGGTGATCAAAACCAAAATGGCGTGTACTTTTCGTGGATGTAATTTCATTAAAAGAAAACTCCTGAATAGTCGTTTTTATTGTTGCCTCGAACGGAAAGTTGGTAAGTTTTATCCATTATTGCTTATTACATAATATTTCAAGGCCACATCTCAAATATGTTTTGTAAATTTTATAATTTAACGTTGCAAAACATAATAGACGTTTAATTGCGACTTGAGAAAAATTCTTGCGTGCTAGAAAATAATTCTAACACGTATTAGTTCTCTTGTAATATTTTGAAGAACGGATTGTATTTTCAAATAATACGATTATAAAAATAACATTCTATGTATTAATAAATTTACAATAATCTTCAAAGATTGGTTGGTTAGTTGACAAGACGTTGATTATTGATTTCAGCGAGATAATGTTCAATTGCATATATATCGCAGAGAAGTTTATTTAAATTTGATTACTAAGATTGTATCAAAATAAAGATTGATTGGTCCCTAAGAAATTAAAATAAATTTTTAAGGAAAGTAATTCGGTGGCAAACAAGATAAAAAATTGCAATATTTGTTTTTCATTTCAGCCCTTTTTAAAAATACTTTTTTTAGATCTTAATGTGTGTTGTTTGAAATGCAATTTTTAATTTTCCAGATTCTTCAAAGCAGAGTTTGAATTAGAACTAAAAATTAGAGCTGAAGAGCCACATTAAATTAGCTCACAGTCATAAGGATGAAAGAGAGCTCTCATGTATAGGTACTTTAAAATTTGTAATAAAACTATTAGTGTTACAATATATATATATATATATATATATATATATATATATATATATATATATATATACATATATATATATAAAAATAGTAATTTTTTTCGACGACCCTATCGAGCTTGTGAGCATAATTGATTAAATATGGCACATCTATGGATGGAGGATACAACGAGACACAATAGGCACTTTATTTTCCATAGGAACCACATTTACAAACTGTTGTGATGAATAACCTAACATGCATAAAAAAATACAAGATTTCTCTTTTGTCTGATTGACGATTTTAATAAAACTTATAAAGAGCCTATTTTTTAATTTTCTCTATATAACTGGGTCATTTTTATTCTTCTAACAATTGGATCCAAAACTAGATGGACTTTTGCCTGTATCCTTTTTGTTCTCAACACTAATGATTATAAATTCGTATTCGACGTTGGTTATAAAAATAATTTTACTAAGCATATACGCTTACGGTGTTGGTTATAACGACAATTTAACTAAGCGTATACGCTTAGTGAAATTATCGTTTACAGCGGTCGCGATTCCGGTTCCGTATGAGAGCGGCACTAATATCTCATATACGAAATGCGGGCGCCTCCCCTTTGTTTATCCTTCGTTGTCTTGAAAGAAAGTTTGATAGTAGATAGCAGTAGACGGCAGCGGCCCTAATAAAAAGGAGGTATCTGACCGTAATTTAAGATGAGGTGGTTGGCGTCTGCTCCAGCTTTGATTTGTGATGGAGATGAAACGTGGACAAAAGTCATATCACTTAAATGCTATTTATTTACGAGTATGTATTTTCCTATCTATTACTGGCCGAGACAAAATTGATTTATACAAATTAGCAAAGATCAATATGAAACAAGTTTTTTATGACAATTTTGTATTGGTTTTTACATTTAGTTTATGGAGAATATCGCGTTGTAAGGTTGCATTTTTAATTTTTCATCGTTTTATTGCGATGTTTTGTAATCAACAGAATTAAATTCAAACTAATATTACAAATGCTAAAATTGCATGAATGGAGGTATATTTATTAATTTAAAACTTCAGAATTTTTGAACAGATTTATATTAAATTTACAACTGAAGTAGTTCCAGAGAGATCGCATCCACCTTTAACGAATATTTCGTTAGGTTTCTGTAATGAAAAATTCACATGGTATTTGTATGTAATGAAACCCTGTAAGTTCTATTTTAGCACATAATGTCGTGTTTCCAGAGTTCGCAAATTTGAGTTTGGTTCCCGCGGCATAGCATGCAAATTTATCTCTCTTTTGTACCTCGATAGCCCTTTTAATACTAGACGTGAATGGTTATGAAAAAAAAATGGAATAGATGTAGATTATATTTTTTATTTATTTTATTTATCTACTTTAATGTATAAAATTGATACATACGGCCGACTTATCGCTACGAGAGCAATCTCTTACAGCCAACCATTACACCTGTCCAGCCCCGTTCAACGAATGGCCGAGAATCGAACCCGGGCCCCCACGGTGCACCGCATCGTCAACCCGACACACCACGGCGACGACATAGACAATTATAGCCTGTATTGTCACTTAGTTTACGTTACTGTAGCCCACGAGAACGATATCACAGGCAGATTTTTAGCGTTTAGACATTTATTAAATCGGCTGTCGGTCGGCTGGTTATACCTTTTGGAATTATTTGCCACATATTTTGATGATGTTTCTCATGTAAACGATTGGAAAGATTGTACACAAAAGTATTACAAATATTAATAATTTATTTTGTTGTATTTTGAAAAATGTTATTGTACGCAAAATGTTCCTCCGTATACTTGTATCCTTCATGTTAGATATAACAATTATATTTAAGTTGAAGGATATCTACCACCGCAGTGCCTCATCGATATCGATACTATTTGTCTAAAGATGACCTTTTTTAGCACTATGTGTCTTAATTTTTAATTCGACATATTTATTATTTTGTTAATGTAATATATCTAACTACAATGTAACTAACTAAGAAATTCAAAATAATCGTGACTCGAGAATTATTGAAATTAAATTACTAAGAATGGAAACATAAAATATCCTAAAAATAATGTGTAAAATTGTAATAATTAGAATTCAAGACTATCAAAATACGATTATTATGCGTATATATGCATAACTTAATTAACCTTTGACGTGATGCATTAATTAGGCTCAGAGGCAGCGATGATTTTTTGTTTTCGTTCTAGGACGGTGTCGTGAGTGCTGGCGTGTTTTAATAAATAAGATGTGTTGCCACAAAACTTCATAGTTTTAAAATATTGTTTGGACATTGCCGTGGTGCGATTTAATTTTGCATAGTATGTCCATATTTTGGCCGCGCCATGATAACGTGAAACAAATATTTCAAGTAGGATGCACTACGTAAACGGTGAAAACCATAAAAAACAATATGGCAGACTAACGAACAAAAAAAAAAGTATCGCAAGAATAATTCGATATTAAAAGTTCTCTGTGTCGAATTAAAAGTATCGAATACTTTCTTATATCGAATCATTCCTATCTAAGACGCCAAGTAGTTGCGGTCTATCTCAATTTAAAAAAAGCGTCTTATTTTATAACGATGTTCTAATAAAATTACTGGAAACAGGATTCACGTTCAATTTAAAAGCAGTTTGCCAACACGGTTGTTTTAGATCAAACTATTATATTACTAACGTGATTCAAGTTACTAATTTAGATCCATTGAAAAATTTAACTTAAAGGTCCTTAAAAATTAAAATTGCTTGCTTTTTGCTCCCAATTGAAATTGTGTCGTTGCTATTTTGAGACGCTTCAGAGCGATGATCATTCAGTTTTACAATGGCATCTACGTAATAAAGTTTATTTTAATATAGGGAAGTGCGCAGTGATAACTTCTTCTTGGGTCCGCGATTGAATTACATATGTGTGTGAATTAGCGAGTTCTTTTCTAACGTATGTTTCCAATGTTGGTGTAGTTTGGACTACTCTCAGTTTATAATCTTGCAAGAAAACATTTAGGATACTCGGATTTACCATGTGGAATTCTCAGGTTTTCCACAACACCAACTGCATAGAGGCTTTTATGATATTCTCGTTTGTAACAAATTAAAAATGAATTCAGTTATTTGGTCTCTGTATAAGAGAAGTTACATCCTTCTACTGTAGAAAATATAGAAAAGCTTTATTCGGTTTCATTATTTTAAAAGGTATGGCGACTATCTGCACACGTATCCTTCGCTTTTCTTTATAGAGAGAGAGACAGTTGCAGCTGGTCTTTCATTTATTAAAAATGGTAACAAGATGTATTAACAGGTAACAGCAGTGTTATTATTAGTATTGTTTTTTGTACTGGATTATTATGCCGAATATTATTATGATGAATACTAACGGTAATACGGGTACTACCTCATCTCGACTTGTTCTCCTGTTTGATTTGCGACTTTAGAGTCAAACCGTTAAACAATTTAGATAGAACACAGCTGATTATTTTTACATTATCCATTGCTTTTCGTAATTGCCTGATAAGTTTTTTTTGTTTTGAAAAATTTGTTGAACGCGTTGGATGTTGACTAAGACTTTTTCTGAGTAAATAAATAAAGAGCTAATAATGAAATCCTCTCCTTTCTTTCAAAATGCTCAACTGTATGAGCTAATAGTAGATGTTTCAATGAACATTTGAATTGACATTTATATTATCTATTATTGGGTAATAAATATTCTAGCGTATTATATTACATTTGTGGACGTCTTATTTTTGAGGTTATTAATGGTTAGTAAAGATTTAATAATAGGTAAATCTTTTACGTTTCCGCGAACTCTGCAATAACTGCCCATATTTGAAAATGTTTTTTTCCTGCTAAGCATTATGCTTGTTATGAGGTTACTATCTAGACCAACATTCTGTCTGGATCTGGCAAAATTTCTTTGCCTATTTACTATTACTAGAACAGAGTGAAATAACTGTAAAGAGACGATAAACTTTCGATTAGTAATAATCGTTAATAATTCAAGTGCTTCTGCTGAATGCTTCTTTAGGCCTTCAGTGATCTCACTTTCCATAGCCAATATAATCGTTTCATAATTTCTTGTCAGTTAGCGAATTTCTTGTCAGTTCGAAGTTATAGCGAACTAAATTTTGTGGAAAATCTGACGGCCTCTAAAAAATTCATGTTATTTTTACGCATGAGAAAATTTTACTAAAATGGTGAATATACTTCTACTAAATAATATTTTACTAAAATGGTCGATATACTTTTATATTAATTTTCTCTTTGTTTCGCTGGCTTTTCGCTGGCTTTTAAAGCTCTAAAATCTGAAAACTATCCTTCGCATCCAAGTTGAATGTGATGATAACTATAATATTCAATAAATCTAGACGCAAAGTTTTAATTCTGGATGGGCGGAGGGGGAGAGGTGGGGGAAAGGGGAAGTATGTTCGTGAGTGTGGGGAGGGCGCGGGAGGGTGAGGGAGGGAGCTAGAGAGAGGGAGGTAGAGAGATTAGGGAACGAGGGAAAGTGGGAGAGAGTGAGGGAGGGATAGGGAGGGAATTCATCTGTTATTATATTATCAAAAAGTGTATTCAGAACAATAACGTGTTTCATTTTTATTATAGCAGTACGCATCGAAATAATTCAGATTAATGCACATTTGACATGTAATTAGTAAAGAATTGATATCGTACTTTTTGTACTTAGTTTCAAAAATCCTACGTACTATGTACTATTCTTATATGGATGTACTATTTCATATATGACAATTTACATAATACCGTAACTAATTTACACGTAAAATAAAGGTACATTTTAAAATATCATGATTTATCGAGTTTTTCTTTAAACATATGTATTTGACGTTCACGTTAGTGTTAAAAATTTAAAATTGCTCTTGGGTTAAATGTATTCAACATTTAGCATGGCCATGTCGCTACACTCCATGGTGATATAATTAAAATGAAAAACAATTTTAAAACTTATATAATGCAAAATCGCAGGTAACGTTACTTAAGTAAAAAAGTGAATTAAAAGCTACATTGAGATAAAATAAAATGGCCCATTAAGCAATTGAAAAAAAAAATGTTTTATGAAGAAACAAAGTAAAATATGCGGCAAAACAATTACAATGGCAACAAAATTGAAACGAATCATTAGAAATAACAATATTGTGTCCATAACGGGCCCGTCCGTATAAAGCACGCTTATTAATAATAAATGAATCGAAAGAAAATAAAAACGTTTGTTGTATTGAAATGCGGTCAATAAGAGTCATAATCGCTTTTTTTTGAGTTCATTATTTTATTTTCGCGGCCGAATGTTCTATAAGAGTTTGACTTCAATATGGCACAACATCGATAATTAATTAAAATATCGTTCAACCAAACAGAAGTTTTGTAAGCTAATTGCCGTGATGATTTAAGTAATTTCAGTATAAACTTGTGATTGACTACTTACTGTGTCGTCTGTAAACGTTAAGCCAGTCATCCGATTAGAAGAATTCGTTTTGTTACTACCGCTACTAAAATCCCACGTACTTATTATTAAATCGTCAATCAACTTTATTAGTCTGTATTTTTTAAATATTTTTATTATTATATTCATATATTTTTGTATTAAAATCTTTTATATTTTAAAATTTCTTGCAATATTCATTTTAGTCCTCAGCTTCAACTTGGTAAAAGTCAATAATTTACTTGCATTAAATTATTCAACGTTATATTTAACAGAAACGCTATACTCTCGTATAATTCCTTAAACTTCAATCCACCTTAGTACGATTGAGTTGAATTCCAACATTTTCAGTGATAAATGAAAAGGAGGACAATATGCTCATTCTCCCGCAATATTCTGCCAATTTTAAATACATTTTATTTGGGTGCCATTTTTAAGATTAGCTCAATAATTTCAGGTAATTTCACACCGTAACGTCATGTTTTATGTAACTAAGCTATGTATATCTCGTTTCAAGCTAAATATAGTGGACGGCCTATTTAACTAGGTATACACAATGATAATCTCCACATGGCGTTACGACTGTAGTAAATTGGAATTTTTGGGTTTAGTGCATACTATTTATTATATTAAGCATTTTAACGCATTTGCGCTTAATAATATTCCCATAATTATTTCGCTTTATCAATGTTCGGGAAAAACCAAATTGTCGACCTATCTAATTTTCATATCAAAAATAATTCTGCTTTCTAGCAGAAAGTGTCTCATATTTTGTTTAAGTAATTCAGCTGTCAATAAACAGTTCTGTCCATACTCCATACGTATTTTACTCTTCTCATATTTTAGCCACGTACATATCACGTAGCTATCTTATATAGCAAGCATTTTATCTTATTTCAAGTGAAAAATTCTAGGCAAGTTGAAAAATGTATTTGTCAACTTGAAATCCTTCACGCAACTATAAATAGTTTATTACAATGCACTAAAAATCGTTATAAATGGAGTTTATTCGCTGGAACTTGTTTTCTCGTGCTCCGTAAATGTCCTGGTTTCAAATTTCATGTTTGATGTAGCATGAAGTACGTATGAAATATTCGATGTAAAATAGGCGCCAGATATATGATTAAATATATATGCAAACCTTAAAATATTTATAAATATACTATGTGCGCAAATACGAAGCAAATCTATTTGCCAGATTTGCTTAGTAAACGTTGACACAATTATCTCAAAGATGGCTGATAGAGTAAAGGACGATTTTGTAGATACAGTATCTCTGCTGTATTTGAGTGCGTTTAATTAATTATTTCATGTGATGTGTATAATATATCTTAACAAATCGAAGTAAGATGGTCTACAGATTAAACATTGTTTTTTATTTGTCACATTTTACTAATAATTATTTTAGGGCTTCTGTGATTAAAATTCTAAGAGATGTCTATTTTAGGGCTTCCGTGATTAAAATGCAAAAAAAGGAATGAAGCTTGGAGGGATGTATTATTTTAATAGTTTTTGCAAAATGTCACGTGCATTTTTAAAGATTGTTGCAAAACATCCTTCTTTACTTACAAAGAAAGAAAGGAATTGGAGGAATGCTATCCTATCGAAAATTTGATTAGCAATGACTTTAATATTTTGGCAACAGGATTGGCCTGCAATATTTATTTAAAATCGGTCATAAACTAATTTATACTATCTAAATGAAGTTTACAAACGTATGACTTAGTGACAAATAATTTTTATGAATGTTTTATTTCATTGACTTATCAATTTTTATACAATATAATTAAAAGGCATTATCATTATTAATGACTGAAGCAGATAAAAAGAAAGTTAATTATTCGTTGTGCGAGCATCAATGATTATTGGTTTCGATATCCGAATAGCAGATAAATGTCAGATTGTTTTATTTAATTGACTTATCAATTTTTGTACAATATAATTAAAATGCATTATTATTATTATTAACGGTTGAACCAAATTAAAACAAAATTAGTATTTCGTTGTGCGAGCATCAATGATTATTGATATTGGCAATATGGTGTATAAACTTGTTTGTGTGTATTTTTGCTTTTGAGTGATACAATAGTTTCTCAATACAATAGTTCAGCTATCGATATTCCGGAATGAGTAGTTAAGGAAGGTAGCTGACTATAAAAATTTATTTCTATACTGCGTTGGAGCATTATGTGCCAAGCATTTGTATTTGAATTACCTTCACTTAATAAGTCTGAATTCTTTGGCTACTAACTAAAATTTAGCGTCGTCCTTTTGGTTTTACTATGCCGACAATCTTTTCACCTTCATCGATTTTGGCGGCTAAAGTAGAAGAAATGACGGCAGCGTAATTAAAAAAATATTGTACTATGATACAAAATGAACGAAAAATATTGTAAATCTACCGCATTCCCGTCTGTTCCCAGGCAGAAAGGAGCCATGGGGTTTTGTGTTTGACAAAGATTTTGGCTCAAGTAATAGAATTATGAAGTAGACATGGGTAGGTGATGCATGTAATATTACAAAGGTAATATCACTCGGAGAGGTGATACAATATTATAAATATTACGCAAGAGTTCCAACCATTACCGCATCACCTATCACTTCGATTTGGCAAAGTTTGGTCAGTGCCGTTTTTCTTTGTATATATTAAATGTGGTGAGGTGCGCAACTCACAACCTAATGCGATGCGATCGAATTAACCGGCCGTGCGCATTACGCTAGAGAGACAAAAGACCAAGAATGAGCGAGGAGGTTCGGGCATTTAGAATTTTAAATGTATAGGGTGACGAATACGGTTCATTTTTCTTTTTACACATCTCATTGGTATGGTGCATGTATGGTGCCGAACTATTGCCAGATAAGGTCAAGTAAACAAAGTAATTAGAAATATGTTTATTGTAATCACACTTCAAAACATCGTATCTGGAGTGTTTGAGTAAATTTTTATGTGTTAACTTTGTTTAATTATATTCGTTTTGTTATGTTCATATATTACGAATGGGCAACTAAATAGATAATAAATTTCTACAATTTACAAAGAAAAATACGGTTTTGGGAATTGTTTTAAAAACAAATTTAAATTGTAGAAATTTGAATTATCCCATCTATAATGGAACCTGAAGTATGAAGGAACATCAACTTATTACGTCAGATTTTTTTTATTCCCACTAGGTATACATTATGACAGTATTATAATTTGCACTTAAATTACACAATAAGATGCCTTCAATCGTGTATCTAATATTCCGCTCAACCGCTCACCGCAAAAGATTCACGATCTTGAATAATGTCTAAGAAACAGTAATAGGTGTTGATATGGAATAATATTTCGTACATATTGACATTTATCACGCAACATTACGAGTAATGATGAGCGATGTTGCAAGACCTTTTGACGTATTGTTTTGCGCATGTCTATTATGAAGCCATAGCAAACAAAGCACGAGAAGAATTTTTAATTAACAATTAGGCAAGAGTCAAAGTTAAAAAATTTTCGTGATTTTTTATGTGGCTTTTTTAAAAAATCTATGCTTCTTCAGCCTAATGAAGCGACTATTTTTATTATGGAATGTATATACCTGCATGTTTTTGTTTTTAAGAAAAACCAGGACTTCACAGTAATCCACAAGCCGAATCACTCGATTGAATACTAAATATTTTTTTTATCTTCTGGTTATATTTTGTTTGTTTCGATTCCTGGAAGATCAGCTGTATACTAATATTCTGTATAGAAATGTTAGCGATTTCACGTAGTAGGTTATGTATTTAATTGTACTGTAAGTAAAGTACTTTTATTAAAATAAATTATTTGTGTATTAAGTTAATTGTTGGTTTACGCACTTCAGCACTTAATTTGGAACATTGAGTTTTTTTAAACATTTTCTATACTGGGATTACAAATATTTGTTTTAATTCATCTGTTGTATAGGTGTAGAGAAATTATTTTTTATTCTGACCAATGCGTCATTTACATATATTTTATTTTAATGGTACCTACTTTTAGGGTTCCGAATAAGGCCTTCCGAATAAAATGGCCACCCTTGAAGGAGCTCGAAAAATTTTATGTTAGTCCAATTCATTTTGAATATTCACAACCATTCCATTCAGAAGTGTACGCGTGACTAAACTTGCTGCTGTGAAACAGGCAGAGTAAACATTTGAACTTTGTTCGCTTTGATGTGCGTTTAAAAACTGTCATATGACGGCAACGTTGAAATTTATGTTCAAACTTTACAAACAAGTTTAAACATCCGTAGATTACTTTGCGACTTTATAGATATTAGCGTATTTGAAAAGCGGTGGAGCGCTGACATTATAAGGAGCACGTGCCATAGAACAATTAATGGCTTATTTGCATATCGATATTTGTTCTCTTCTTTTTTGCAAATCATCGTCACATGCATAATGGAGTATTTCATTATATTTTTTATTTCAAATTTTACAATTCCAGGCAGTGGAGTGAAACATTTTTTGGAAGATCTTAAAAATTGGCCGAACCGTTAACCTATAACCGTTTAAAAGTAAAGTTTTGATAAAGATGACAATACTTAATGCTCTTCTTTTCTCTTCCTTACTATAGCGTTAACAAATATTGTAATCACTCTTAATTAAAAATGAGGAAATAAGTATTTTCCCATTTATTTTAGCATTTCAAATTAAAGTTTAGAAACAATCCACTAAAATTGCTCCATTTTCACGATTTTGACCAGAAATGGGTTGCAAAAAGTCGATCTTCACTGAAAAAATATAGAAAACCACTAAAATATAGAGACCGAATTGCGAATTAAGGTCTGATCTATTTTTCTTATTTGATCTATTTTTAAACTTGGCAAAAGTAAAGTTATTCCGTCTAAAATTAAAATACGCCTTTAAGGAATTAATATGTTCAATACCAGGGTTATGTATATATAAGAAAGCGCGCGCGCGCGCGCGTAAACACACACACACACACACACACACGCACACGCACAGGGCCACGCACACGCACACGCGCACACACAAGCGCACGCGCACGCACACACACACACATATATAAATATATATATATATGTACCTATGATATATATATATATATATATATATATATATATACATAAATATATATATATATATATATATATATATATATATATATATATATATATATATATATATATGTCCCTATGATATCACCTGCTTTGAAAAGGATGCTGCTGAAAATAATGCTTCCACTGCCTTTCTGTGCATTAAATAATATATGTGAATGAAAAGTCTAGATAATTAATTGCATTTTATTAAAATTTTTCGACTTTTACACTAATATCAATATAATGTCAATAGGTAGTTAATAAATATGAAGTACACTTTATATTATAATGTTTAAGACCATATACATTTCATTATCGTAAGTAGATCTCTTTCAGCCCTGCCATTATGTCGTCAGGTATAGGAGGCTGTGTACTCATGACTTATCCTTCTAAATAACTTTCTAAAATATTCTTAAACTCATGATTCCCGAAATTACCGTTATACGTGTATCATTTTGAAATATTCTATTTTGAAGTGTTCTCCATAGTATGTATTTCATGAAATATACAAGGTCTTTACTTTTGTGCTTCAGGAAGTAAAAGTAGCGACGGCCTGGTGTAATATTCTTGAATAATGTAAAATATCACATATCTAATTCTGAAGGTCTCTTAAAGTTCCTCGTACAACATTATATATCATAATGTTCGGGTTGAGATGGGCCAATATTTGACTTCGCGAACGGCAATCTGTTTGCTATAGAGTGATGCTTCACAAACAAAATTATCATTCGAAATCGCATCATTTTTGCTCACACTTCACAATTCTTTAACATTTAAGTATTCCATCACGCCACAATTTTGCATCTAATTACACTATAATGTAATTTCCTCACACGATTTTTTCCAGTTAAAAAGATTGTTTCTTTTGATTTAGTGCATATGATTAATAAATCGTCTTTAATGTTTGCTTTCCTCCGGAAAATAATTTCCTACGTTATTATGGCGTATAAAGTACGTCATTTAAAAATCCCATTGTTCTTCCACAAATTTATTAATTAGTTTTGAGTAGAGTCGACAACATTTAATATTCTAATTGTTTCCCAGCTTTATCATCCCGTTGTTGTTGTACCCGTGAAACTCGTGGAGTACATAGCAAAACTTAAACCCATATGTCGTATGCGCCGAAACCCAAACAACTTCTCTACTCAAAGACCGTGAACTCTATGTAGCCTTAAACGCTAATATATTGCGCTGTTGCCTTATCTTGCAAAGTGAACCTTAAACGCTAATATATTGCGCAGTTGTAGCGATGACAGAATTATAACGTAACAGGTATGGATAACATAATATCGATTGGAAAGAATATATTATGTTATAGCGATTTACAGATACTATGTTATTAAAGAACGTTCCGCTCGGCTAACATGTTAAAATATTATGTTACAGCGGTATTGTCAAGCAGCTCCCGTACAATGGCTGTCACTCGCTGAGTAAAAAGAGAGCGAGACGGCACGTTTTCGCATTGCCCTTCGTTTCATATTTACCGAATATAACCGAATGCCACCAAACTTTACCGAAAGACTAATACTCTGTTATTAAAACGTATTCATACCTGTTACGTGATTCTTACCTATTACCGGCTAACATGTTAAAATATTATGTTACGGTGGTATTGTCAAGCAGCTCCCGTACAATGGCTGTCATTCGCTGAGTAAAGAGAGAGCGAGAAAGTACGTTTTCGCATTGCCCTTCGTTTCATATTTACCGAATATAACCGAATGACACTGAACTTTATCGAAAGATTAATAATCTGTTATTAGAACGTATTCATACCTGTTACGTGATTCATACCTATTACCGGCTAACATGTTAAAATATTATGTTACGGTGGTATTGTCAAGTATAATGGCTGTCCTCGCTGAGTAAAGAGAGAGCGAGACGGCATGTTTTCGCATTTCCCTTCGTTTCATATTTACCGAATATAACCGAATGCCACCGAACTTTACCGAAAGATTAATAATCTGTTATTAAAACGTATTCATACCTGTTAGGTGATTCTTACCTATTACCGGCTAACATGTTAAAATATTATGTTACGGTGGTATTGTCAAGCAGCTCCCGAACAATGGCTGTCACTTGCTGAGTAAAGAGAGAGCGAGACAGCACGTTTTCGCATTGCCCTTCATTTAATATTTACCGAACATAACCGAATGACATCGAACTTTACCGAAAGATTAATAATCTGTTATTAGAACGTATTTATACCTGTTACATGATTCATACCTATTACCGATTGGAATGAACGCATTTTATTATTAAGAACATTACGCTTGGTTAATATGTTAAATATGTTAAAATATTATATTGCTTTATTGTTAGACAGCGGCCATCACTCGTCGTCTGAATAAAAAGAGCAAGAAATAGCGTGTTCCTTTTCTTATTGCAATTCATTGTTTTATATATTATTTGTGTTATGCTTTATTCTTTTGTTTCGTATTGACGGAACATTACCGAATGACATGGAATGTTTACCGAATTACAATAAACAATTAATTACTACAAAGTTCAAATCTATACTTGTTATTTGAATTTTGTTTATGTTATATTCATTCAGTCTTCACTGTTATTGTTTCATTTTGTTTAAATTATCGAACTAGGAAAATACTATGTGGTTCGAAATGTAATTTTTCAGCGTATTGGCCATTGCCTGGTTTTCTTTTAACATAATTTAATCAAATGTAGATTGAAACCGTTCACAAAAAATACCTATATTCTATCAAAAACCAAATTAAAATTGAACTAGCGTTTCTCCAGCAGTATTTAATATAGATAGCGATTATAGTACGCATGTACTATACATATTTTATATACACACGCAGAAGGAACATTAATTTCATGGAACATATCGTTTAAGAACGTATTGAAAAATGTTATTCTCAATAATGTCCAATAACATTTTATTTTTGAACGGGTATGATACTATGTTATTTAATAATGATGTTATTCATTATAATAGGTATGGGGAAATAACAGTTATTTCTATCTCTACGTAGTTGCTTTTCCTTGAAAAGTGAACTTTAAACGTTAATATATTGCGCTGTTGCCTTTCCTTGAAAAGTGAACCTTAAACGCTAATATATTGCGCAGTTGCCTTTCCTTGCAAAGTGAACCTTAAACGGTAATATATTGCGCAGTTGCCTTTCCTTGCAAAGTGAACCTCAAAAGCTAATATATTGCGCAGTTGCCTTTCCTTGCAAAGTGAACCTTAAACGTTAATATATTGCGCTGTTGCCTTTCCTTGCAAAGTGAACCTTAAACGCTAATATATTGCGCAGTTGCCTTCCTTTGCAAAGTGAACCTTAAACGCTAATATATTGCGCTGTTGCCTTTCCTTGCAAAGTGAACCTTAAACGCTAATATATTGCGCAGTTGCCTTTCCTTGCAAAGTGAACCTTAAACGTTAATATATTGCGCTGTTGCCTTTCCTTGTAAGGAAACCTTAAACGCTAATATATTGCGCGGTTGCCTTTCCCTGCAAAATGAACCTTAAACGCTAATATATTGCGCAGTTGCCTTTCCTTGCAAAGTGAACCTTAAACGTTAATATATTGCGCTGTTGCCTTTCCTTGCAAAGTGAACCTTAAACGCTAATATATTGCGCAGTTGCCTTCCTTTGCAAAATGAACCTTAGACGCTAATATATTGCGCTGTTGCCTTTCCTTGCAAAGTGAACCTTAAACGTTAATATATTGCGCTGTTGCCTTTCCTTGCAGGGAAACCTTAAACGCTAATATATTGCGCAGTTGCCTTTTCTTGCAAAGTGAACCTTAAACGTTAATATATTGCGCTGTTGCCTTTCCTTGCAAGGAAACCTTAAACGCTAATATATTGCGCGATTGCCTTTCCTTGCAAAGTGACCGCTTCTGTTACTATTTTACTTTTGCTCAAGTTGTGCAGTGGAATCTGCAAATCTCGTGATGTTTGGGCTCGTGACTATTATGTGCTTTTGAAAACTATAAAATTTAATGTCTAATAATTTTTATAAACATTTGAATTGTAATATTATTTCTAACAAGAAACTAAAATTACTGTTTAATGACAAAAACATTGCATATTTTTGTAATTAACATTTTAATACTGAACTAGAAACTAGAAACTAGAACTAGAAATAAAAGAGCCCATAAGGAATGAATATAAATACAATCAGTTATTGAGATTATATTAGATTATAACATATAGTATATTATTATAATCTCAATAACTGATATAGATTATAATTATATTAGCCATACTGAGATTATAATAACCGTTACCGCAAAAGTAATAATGAAAGCTTTTAGCTGTTAGGAGTGATAACATAAAGTTGATTATTCCCAACAAAGTATCGCCCTGCTTAATTCTAATAATTGTTATCACATATTGAATATATTTCCCTTTAATTTGTTGAAATTCATTATTCACAATTAAATGAAACATGTGATGTAGTATTATTTCTATTTAATATCTAGCGCTACTTCTTTAGTATAGGACCATTTTATAATATCACCTTTATATAATAAATTATATTTATTTAAATTATGTCTAAGAGATTTTAGTAAATTGAGCGAATAATAAAGAAGAAAATCTTAACATTATTATATATTTAACTGAACGATTGATATTTTTGCCAATCCTTGATTTTTTGGCCTCTGATCACAAATTTTTGTACTTTTAATCTTGCATCTAAAATTTTATTAATACTTTCTATAACGATCTTAAACATATCTAAATTATTATTTGCCCCAGCCGTTAACTGATACTAATTTCACCAAATAGCAAACTGACCAAAACTCATTATCATTTGATTTATTCTAAAATTGTTTGATTAACGTATGTATAAATCGTTTATTGGATTAAGTCATGATTACTATAAATTCGTTTATTCTTATTTTACTGAAGAATTATAACCTCAACGAAATAAACATCTAACTGCTAGTAATTGTAAAGTGGTAACCAAATTTCTACACCTTTTGGGGATTTTAATACAAATCCATGCACCACTGCGGGTTTTTTTTTAAATAATTTTTTAATTGATGATCAAATCGAGTGTAAGTCTTTTGGCAAAATAAGTCTAAACATTTGTTTTACTTTAGAATTTTTTATACTTTTCGAATTACCGTACTGTATAAGGCTTCGCAATCTTCTGAATGTACCTCGGCAATTCAATAATCTTGTTCAGTGCATGTATCATCTTAACAAGCTTGGAACTCCTCAGGGTTTTGGTTGACTCTTTTCGAAACACTAACTCTGGTAGAAGCTGCTTCCGGAAATATGCCCTCCTATAACCATAAATAATTCATAAATACTTGTAATATTTTAATATAAACCGGTAAGTGATGATTATATTTGAAATGCAATAAAAATTAATCTTCACATTATCTGTCAACTTCGGAAATTAGACGACTAACATCAGATACACATAATTTACCTCATGCTAGTCGTATTAGTTGTCATTAAAATAGACAATGATAATGTACATTATTTATAATTAGTGAAGTGGGTTAGTCTTATATTATCGTTAGTTTATAATTATCAAAACAAATTAAATAAAGTGAAGATATTTATTTATAAACCTGGTATTAATTATGCAATCAAATTGCAATCAGTGCATCACTAGTTTATGCATATTTATATATACTTCATTTAAAGGTTTTGTCTGGTCTAGTAAAATTAGCAGAGTTTAAGTTCAAATCTCATCTAGATTATGAATAATTTTAATGATTGTATTAGAATAATATAAATTACCTTATATATATATATATATATATATATATATATATATATATATATATATATATATATATATATATGTAGTCTTTATAGCATATATTTGTTCCAACTTGTCTGGTTACAATCCTGTCGTGTACCATCTTAGGTTAATGCTGGCAAATTTTGACTGGGGCATTCACTAGAAACAATTTCCAATTTAGTTTTAAAATGTTTAATTATAAAATGCTTCTCGCAAACTCTGTAATTGTGCTGTTTGTATTCGATTGCTCTACAAAAAATACAAAAATTGCGTTATAACTTGTAATTAAAGGTTTAAATGTCCGCGTTAATGGAATTTAAAATACATTGTGATATTATTTGGTAATAGGAAGTAATACTACAAACAATACTTACCGAATTCGACATTTTGGAAATCTGAAAAATGTGAGTCCCTTCGTATTTTTTCAGAGTGAAGTGACAGCACACCATGTTGAACAGAGTAACATCATACAAAACAATCAAAATATAACTTATTGGCATCTAAATTAATATAGAAATACTTACAAAATAGCAGTATTAAAAATATAAGTTCTCCGTAGAAAATATATAAGAGAGGCCACACAAGAATTTTCAATATTATACTTTTTCTGCAGGAAGTAATATCATGCGTATGTACACTGGACAGCGAGAAAAAGTATGACGACCGGCCGAAAACTCGCCAAGTTAAATGCGTTTAAACGCGCTCTGCTGAGGAATCCGACATTAAGTAATACGAGTATGTGAGTCGCTTGTCATGAGCGATTTGTTTCGTAGGGTTGAAGTGCATACCTTAACACACGAACGCGCCCGAGCGCCCGAATGCTATACGCACCAGGGGCGTGCGTCTACGAGAATATTATATAAATCGGTTTTTGCATTTTTTAAATTTAAGAAGGAACTTAATGATTCTAAATATTTTCTACAAATACCTTTTTTATTTTTCGAACTGGTAATCATTTTATTTTCTAACATGTTTATATCTGTTTGAAAAGTTTGTTTCATGCTGAATACATGCCGTAAAATTACCGCGTAATAATAAAAACACAAATAGCCAGACTCCCAACTGACTTGTAATGTTTTAAATCATTTATTTTTTTAGTATTTTTGATATAAAATCTTCAACCCACATTCAAGAATTAAAACAAAATTGTAATTCTTGGATGTTTTAAGATAAGCATAGAAATCTTAATATCCACATAAATTATTTTATTATCGTTTATCACTTTCAATACTTTTTTCGTATATATTTTGATTCTATTCTTATTATTTCTACTTTTATTATAAATGTGGTCCATTATCTCTCCCTAAAAAAATTTAGAACAGGTTGGTCCAAAGATTATTTGAGTTAGAGAAAATCGTAACAAGTCATTTAAAAACAATTAGTTCTGCGTAAATCAATAGTTTAGAAGTTATGATTTACTTTGGACTTTTGTGAAAAATGTTTACTTTGATCGAAAGTTATTTCACTAAATTACATGAATTTAAAAAAAACTGAGACATAAAATTACGTTTTATGTGTTTATTCTTAGCTTTTGTTATTGTTTGAAGCTTTGTGTTGATTTTTTGTGTTGTCAAAAAAAATACATTTAAAAAAAATCCTGTCGCAAAATCTGTACCACTAGAGATTTGCGTATGATATTAAAAATTATATGGTAATTATTCTAGACAGGAAATCGTAGTGATGTCACTATTGCAACATTTTCAGAAATTAACATCACGACTTAGCGCACAACAAAATAAAATTTGAAATTTCTGCAATAATGGTAATTTTAGTAAACTACGTTTCTTTTGCAAAATCATAATTTAACTCATATTTAATCCACATTTAAATTTTTAACTATAAAAGTAATCAAAATTGTGCATATGTAGATGTAAATATTGAGGGTTGACAATAAAATCAGACAGCAAAAAGTTATTTAAATTTTTACTAAGAAGTTAATCGAAATTCTTCAACGATAACGTTCAAATGGCCGCGGACCGGCAACTAGTCAAACGGGTTCTAAACAATAACAATAGGGTGTGTCGCTCTCTTTTTGATACGTGCACAATATAAAAGCGCTCAGTCTAGCAGAATCATTTTGCCTGAACACATTTTGTGCATGTTAAGGTTAATAAACATTGATTTGCGAATAATTTAGCTAAACTGAGTTGAATTAATATTTACTTAAAAGAAAAACGCTTAGTTTTGCTAAAATTGCGATTATGGCAGAAATTTCACATTTCGTACTGATTTACTGCAAGTTATTTCAATTTATGAAGATGTTGCCATTGTTACATCACTACGATTATTTGCCTAGTCAGTAGATGATAAGAATTAATACATCGAAACACGAAAACCCCTTATTGTATACTTACTACATGAATACTCTACTTCCTTATCAAATTTTATGTGATTTACTTGAACAGTTTTCAAATAAAATTGATTTATGTGACTAGAGTAAATATTTTTTAAAAAAACTACAAAAAAAATCATGCTTCTAAATTATTAGTTTTCGTGGAACTAATATATTTTTTTAAATGACTTGTCACGAAATTGTATACGTAAAAATATTTTTGGACCACCATGAATATAAAACTTTAGATTTTGTCCATCGTAAAATAAACGATTTATGTCCATAATTTTTCCAGCATCTTAATCGTTGAAGACGAGATTATGTCGCTCCAAAAATGCTTTCCTATTTTCTTCAGTTTTGCATCGCTTGTATAACATGATATATTTTGTTATCTAACATACTTTTAGTTTATGGAGAATTGGTATCTGTTTACTTTCTCGGTGAAAAATTGAAATCGCTGGATCTACGAACATAGCTCTACTTTCCAATAAATGCATTTTGTTACTCTTTTGTTCATTATATTTAAGGTTGATCATAATTTTGAGCGCACTTTCTACCTTCGGCCCTTTAGTTGTTCTATGACTTGTCTGCTAATAAAGGTTGAGATAATTTTCTAATTTTATTTTTTTTAAAGGGATAAACTTGGTAACAAATTGAATAAAACATTTTCAGGTTGAAATAAGAGGGTCGCGGTATTAATAAATTTTCTTCCTTTTGTTCCACTCGGTTGAAAGAACTTATTGTACTTATATATCAACGTGGCAGCTTATTACCTTCAATATCCAATTATTGTGAAAGATCACTTGAAAGATGACTTTTTCCCCTATTAAATTACTACCGTTTTTATTACTTTAACATTAAATTAATATACGACAAAGTATTTAAGATCGCATTCGTTTGAACAAAAATATAATTGGCTATGTGAAGCAACATCATGAGTACCTATAAATTATGGCTAAATGTGTATATGTGGTAAAATTACGAATTACCTGACTTCATAAATTTTTTAAAATCTTCGGTACATTGATTATATTCCACGACTTCATAACCTAACAGTAGCATATTAATCTTTCCCTGTTTGGATACTTCGTGACATATCGAGTTGGCTATGATCCCTGTCTTCTCCAATTCGATTTAACTTTGTAAAAATTTTGTTGATATTTTTGTGTCTTATTCTTCAGAAAAAAGACAAAAAAGCCTTCAAGAAATACGTTTGCTAAGTTATTTTTAAAAGTTCTGAAGGGCATTGGGTGTAATTATTTTCTTAAATCAAAAATTGTTTTGTCCTGGCCGGTTCACTAACAAAATTTGAATACGTTGGATTTGTCGAATACATTGAAACAATTGGTACAACATTCAAAGGAAAATGTTATTGTGGAAAGTATTTTCGATAATTCATGTTTTACTTCCAGTTGTGGATAAGTGAACAACAATATATTTCTTTATACACGGCCGTGGTGTAAGTTTTGTAAAATATATTGCGTTGGTAAGTTTATTTTGTTGCTGTTGAGTTATCCATCGTATAAAAAGTTGTTATTAATTAGTTTCAAAATAATGTGTTATTTTCTGTAAAATTTTGCATAGTTTCGATACTTGAAAATTAGTGTTGGTTGGGTTAATGGTGTGGTGTGTTGGGTTAATAAAAGGTTTATTATCTTTGGCGGCGCGGCACATTAGGGGGTTCTGAATTCGATTTCCGGCCGCACGAGTCGAACGGGGTTAAATGATGCTTTGTAATCACGTAGCTAAAATGCCACAAATGAAGCACAAGCCGGCTTGCCCCAGGGTGGCATTTGTGGGCATTACCCACAACACTCATCACCATACAACACTCGTCAATCACTCATAAACTATAACACTCATCAAATTACAACTTAAATACTTTTCGCAGTAAAATAATCTTTTAATTATTATACCAATTCTTTCAACGTATTTGACAATTGAAGGTTCAACAAATTTAGATTTGATAAGCGAACCGGTCAGGAAAACGCAAATTTTGCATTTTGTAAAAATAATCGGAGATAACTGATAATCGGAGGACGAGATGTCTGGAGATTATGGTAAGTACCGCTTGTAATAAGGTACTTTGGTCAGTCGTTGGTATGAAGTAAACTCAGTAGCTTCATGTACACGTCAGTCCTCTTCTAAAGTTGAAGGGGTGATAGCTCATATGGTAGCCAAACAGAGTAATTTGACTTCTTCAAAGCATTCAATTATTTGTTACTGATACTGAAATTGAAATTTTCTGTTACTGAAATAAGAGCATAAGAGTAGCTCTGTTAGATCATGATTAAGATTGTGCTATATAGCAATAGCGCAATCTTATGATGGAAATTTAATTCAATAAGATTCTTTAAATTTAATACACCTGTTTAATTGAATGTAATTAATCATTCTGGATGACTAAAATTTTCTTCCTCGAATCTTTGTGAACAACAAATACAAAAACGAAAGTCTACCTTTGTCAAACACTCCTATTACCAATAATTGATTACGGAGATGTGTGCTATCCTGATCTTAATGAAAAATATTTGTACAAGTTGGAACGTCTCCAAAATGTATGCATCCGGTATACCTTCGGCCTCGGAAAATATTATCATATTTCTGAATACACGTCACTTTTCAAATGGCTGAAGATCCGTGATTGACCACAACTTCACATACTTACAGTTCTTTTTAATATATTAAAAAATCCTCAGAGCCAAATTAGAGATTTGTCTGGCAAATTTAGAGATTTGTCTGTTCACAGCCTTGCGCTACAATCTGAAAGTTCACTCATCCTACTTATTCTTAAACATACCTCTACCTCTTACGAAAAATCCTTCACTGTCCAAGGAGCAAAAATTTGGAATTACCTGGATCCTGACACCAGGAAAATCATGTCCCTAAATATTTTCAAAGATCGAGTGAAAAAGTTCTGCCTATCCCTTGTCATTCCCTGTCTTTCCCATCCCAAATCATGTCAATAGTTTGTATTAATTATACTTTTGTATTTTTTAATTTTTTTGTCTAATGTACAGTATATAATTTTCGTAGTAAAACCTCTTACAGTCTACCAATTAAATTTCGATACCAATTGTTAGGGTTGACTGGAAAATGTTGCTCATGTAGCAATAAGTCCGCCATATATACTATGCATAAAAGCTGATAAATAAATAAATAAATAACAATTAGCTCTACCGTTAGAGGGTGCATCTTCACTCATGCTTATGCACGTATTTGTTGCTTTTCTAGCATTTCGCCTTAAATGGCATTAATGAAGCAAGATCACTACAAGTTCTCTTAGCAAAATTATATATTTGTTTATCCTTTGCTTCTCGAAACTTAGTTGCTAACTGAATAGAATCTTCATATACTCTATCAGAGGGTACGAAATTAAACTCTGTATTAATAACTTCAAACTGAAATAATAACTGCATCGAATCTCATAAGGTTGGGAGGCCATTTTGGAATAATTCGCTTTGTTGCCGTTTGTGCGTAGCGTACTTCATTTGCTTCGATCCTTGACATACATAATAAATGTCTGTTATTATTAATAGGTATCTGGTAAATATTTTCTAACTAATTTTTAAACTTTAGCTTAATAAATACATAAGATGAAGGTATTGTTTAAAAACAATCTCATAATATTTAATTTAAACCTCATTTGATTCTTAATAATATTTATAAGTTAGTAAAGTAAGTTCATACATCATACATTCACTACATCTAATAAAAGATCTAGATAAAAGATCATAAAAGATCTAGATAATCTTTTTGGAATGTTATAGAATCTTCTCGAAAATCATTGGTATGGTATACAAATGGTAGGGTATTCGATCTTCTTTTCAGTTAGTTATGGATATTCTATGAAAACCACTTATCGGTTCTTCAATTCTATTTAAGTTGAAAAACTCTTCTAACGCCATGGTTTTTCAACCCACTATGTCTGACTCCACGTTACCGCTATCCAAACGAAATATGCCCACTTATAGGAATTGGAAGAGATATAATCTCGCGATGTACATGCATTTTACGATAACTTGTCTGCCCTATTGAAAGGCGAAGAGAACATTAATCTTATAGGATCATTCTATTGCCTATCCAATAACTAATACAGTTTTACTAACAATCGAGAACTACAAAACGTTAGACTCGAGGCAATGAATTGCCTCATTTGATTCTTAATAATATTTATAAGTTACCAAAGTAAGTTCGAAGCTCGTATCGAAGTTTATATTATTTTATAATTCACTGTTGAATAAATGTATTGAAAATTATTTTCTGTTTCAAATTCTATTTCAATTGCTTACTGTGTTATAATTACCGATGATTCGTAGATCTATACACTATGAAATTGATCCCAATAGTCGATTAGACTATTAGATAAATAATAAATGTTTTTTTGTGGAGGGAAATCCGTAAGAGTTTAAAATTTGTTTGAACTGATTAAATGTTGGTAAGAAAAATAAATGATATGATTATTTATTTTTCTACGAAATTATTTGTCGTGCAGACCTGGTAAAAAATACTTGATACTTGTAATCAACGAAACTTAGTTTCTCTTTATTTTATAATTTATTGTTGTATTTTCTACTAAGTTGAAGGAAGATTGACGGTTATGTTTTATTGTTACTTGTTACTGCTACGATCTTAGTACGATGTTAGTTACAATAACAGGTTAATTATTCTTACAAAATCTTAATTAAAATTAAAAGTAATCAAGATTTTGAAAAAAAAATATACTACTATCTTTGTATGAAAGTTTCATAGTAATTAATTAGTTTATTGTGATTTTTATTCAGTTTTATTGAACACCTTGTAAGTAAATTTTGAACAATAAGTAATATTTTAAACAAATTCTTAATAATGAATCGCTAGCTAACTTGCAATCACATTTGACGATATCTCGAAGCGGAGTAGTCAGATAAATTAACGGTAGATTTGGATTGATTGTAGTTCAATTACTTTGTATTATATAGACAAGTATGTAACCAGAGTTCTCAAAGTGTTTCTTAAAAGTTGTCTATCACAACTTTACACAGCTGTAATTAGTTTGAATTACAACTCATACGACCCAAAATATTTGTTCTTTAGTATTATTAATTTTTCTTTAGTATTCCAATGCGATGTATATAAGTTTCCTTTCCCAATCAATTCTATAACAATGAATTTGATCTTTCTTTTATTTTTTAAACCAGCATGCCAATTGTCTGTGTTTAACAATGGTCAGTTGTAAATTATGGCATACGTTATGTAATATTTTCTGAAACATGTTTACTGGCATTGATTTTTAATTTGAATCCAGGATAAGTGCACATTTTAAGATTTCAATACCACAATCTGGTCTCTTCTATTCTCAGTACTGACAAAATATTATTCCCGTAGGAAATGGAATGAGTACGTAGTGGTTTTGAGAGTTAGTGTTTAAAGTATTGATTGTATGTAATTTGTAATATCTGTGTGAATTGTCAACATTATAAAAACGCAACATACGTAGCAAAATTTTGAATATGTTACAACTCTTCGCGCATTCTTAACATATTCTTGACCAAATATTAAATCTGCGGGCCAGTAACGAATTAAAGATGGAAACTTTGTTATTCTCATTCATAGAATGACACTGAAGAACTTTTTCTTATTTCAGAGATGCGATCAGTAGAGGTTTTTTGATATTGTTTTAGGATATATTATCCGGTATTACTAATAAATATAAATTTTCTAAATTTACGTTATTTGTACAATATCTTAAACGGAATTGTTTCTATCGAGGAATTGAATGAAGAGAATAGTGTAAAGTTGATTAACAGTTGTGAGAAAACATACGTGTGCAGGACAATAAACCGCGATGGACGGTCGGACGTGTTTATCTCATTCAGTATTGTTGCTCCGGCTGATCGTGTCCTTTTTAACATCTTGATATAATTAAATTATCGTCGTCAGGTTCTACTGCGTCTTCCTAATTAACAATGCTTTCTTCGAATTACATCGTCAGCTATTTTATTGTATGTAAATAACTCAATATACAATCGTAATCAGAAAATAAAGATAAAAGTTGACGACAACAAGATTTACGATCTTCACGTCATTACGCGATCTGAGTACTGAAAAGCTTGGATATTCCTATTTGTCAAATCACAATAGCACTGTGGAGGGGGGAGGGCAGGCGTTGCTGACATTACGTCCGGCTAATTGAGCCGCGCGACGCGTGTAGTGAAACAGAAACATTTCCTTTAAGTCCTGCGATTAATTTCATGCGATGTCCGGATGTTACGAAATATGTACAGTTCTTGCATGTACGGACGTGTGTAGGTACGTATAAAGTAAATTACTATGGTATGGCTTTTTGTCCTTTTAATAAATAAATTTGTTACAGTTAACGGGTTAAATATGTGAACCGGAATGATAAATGTGGCGTGTGTAATACAAAACTAGCATTAATATCAATATTATGAAATAATTTTATTCGTTTCTAAAACTGCATAAAACTTTTGGAAATGAGATAAATATTAAATTAAAATAGGTAATGAAATTAAATTATGAAAGAAGTATGTAAAACGTTGACTATAGTAGTCACAGATTAAAACGAATGAAGAGTTAAAGTAAAAAGAGCTATTTGCACTAAAATTTATAGAACGAAGTTCGATGCGAAGAGAATTCTAAATAGCAGACGAGCTTTGAAATTCTTACATGGCATTGATATCGGGATGCAAAATTTGTTAAAAAGTCCTCTGCTTAATAAGTACATAGTTCACTATTCTCCTACTAAAGGCTGGTCTTGCCTTGGCCGACTTAGTTATTTATGATCCCGATGCACGTAGCGAGATAAACGTTGCGGAAGCTGCCTTAGATGGAGAGAGCATGGTGTAATTAATATGGAGTAGGTTAGAACACTATTGTGTCAATGTGCTTGTTTATGGGCAATTACTTATATAGCTCACTTGCCGTGACGTTAAGTGTTTATTTGGAAGCGTACATTGTCAAACGCTCTGTTGAAATACGTGAAAAAAACTTTAAGTTTAATTTTTATTTCTCGTCCAGAATTCCCTCTCCAGTCAAGCCGAATAATTAGTTTAAGGTTATGTATGAATACACTCAGGACTCAGTCGGGGATTTATACTTTTGTAAAATATTTTTTGGAAACACGTTTCTAAATTATTTTTCATATAATTTGAAGCCAGACAACTCTTGACTAATAACCAAAAATGTGCCAAAAACATTCCTTCTCCGTAACTTTTACTAATAGAAGATTTTGACCGTATTGCAGGAAAAGTAAACCTAAGAAAAAAAAAAGAATAATGTTAATTTGTTTTCTTTCTGATTCTTTAATTTCTAAGCCATAAAAATGAACGTAATTTTAATGTTGCAATTCTTAATGATCAAAGTGCGGAATCATCAAAGCGCGAGATCTTCTCGTACTTGGCTGGTTTGACTTCAATAAGAATTGGCCGCACATTTTGTCTACATTGAGCTATTGCCGCTTCGGTTATTCCACATCAAACCGACAAAATGTTTCAAACTGATTTTCTCATATTGTAAAATTTGGTATAATAAATAACCTCATAGATATAAAGAAAACTCTTAAGTAAGACTTAAGAATTTTCTCTTTATATGATAATTGCTTTGACTTGAAGTTTCCAGGATTTGCCCAAAATATGTGTCAATGGTACCTATATTCAAAACAGCTTTTAATTAAGCTAGAAAACTGTGTGAGGTCTCATTTTAAATCTCTTTTTATGGGTTTTCATATTATGGGTTCTTTTATGTGTTTCTAAACTATAAAAATCTCTTTTTATGGGTTTTTATATATCAAAATTTACGACAAAAAAGTTTTTTTAAATAAAATTTAATATTGCCCAAAAAACCAAGTTTTTAAAATTTTGAAAAACATCTTATCTTGTTACAGATTTAATATTCTTGGGATGATTTTCTGTTGTGTATATTCGTAATTAAGTTTTGAACTTTGAAATATTTCGTTTGATATATAGCAAAATTTACAACAAAATTTTTTTTTTTAAATTTAGTTTCAAATTGCCCAAAAAGGAAAGTTTCTATAATTTTGAAAAAAAAAATATTATCTTGTTACAGATTTAACACTATTTGGATGATTTTCTGTGGTGTATATTTGTAGTTAAGTTTTGGGCCTTGGGAATTTTAGAATATCTTTTATCACAGTCTCAATGCCTTTTATTACATTTGTGATTAGTTTTTCTAAGTAGATTACAACGATGTACTATCAGGTGCTTATCATTATTACTCAAGAACGAAGGTCTATTAACGTGTCACGGTTCTCCCGTACCGTTTGTGCGTCGACTTTTCGAAAATCATTGGTCATAGCGCGTTTGTGCGCCTACTTTTCGAAAATCATTGGTCATAGCACGTTTGTGCGCCTACTTTTCGAAAATCATTGGTCATAGCGCGTTTGTGCGCCTACTTTTCGAAAATCATTGGTCATAGCGCGTTTGTGCCCCGACTTTTCGAAAATCATTGGTCATAGCGCGTTTGTGCGCCGACTTTTCGGAAATCATTGGTCATAGCGCGTTTGTATGCCTGCTTTTCGAAAATAATTGGTCATAGCTCGTTTGTGTGCCGACTTTTAGAAATTCATTGGTCATAGCGCGTTTGTGCGCCGACTTTTCGGAAATCATTGGTCATTGTGCGTTGCGGCAGGTAATTTATAGGAATATGCACTATGTCTATAACTCTAGAAAGTCTGCTAATTTAAGTATTGTTTTATAGATTTGAGGAAAAATGCGAAGTATTAAATTTACGCAACCTCAAAGTGAAAAATCAAACAGTTGTCTTTCTCTAATTTCGCTCATTTCATTATGACTATTTAAGAGCTATTTTTGGCCAAGTATAAAAATGATTCTTTAAAAATTGGGATCTCAGTTATCAGCGGATACTTTGTCCATACACAAATACACACATATATTGTTAAATGTATGTAGCAAACCAACGTCTATGGATTCCGGAGTACAAAATAAGAAGATCTTAGTCAATCAATTTTTTTTCTCATATATCGTCCTGTTCTCGAGAACACTGTTTCAATGTTAACTCGAAGGTTGAGTTTCCTTACCTAGGCTCGTACAACGAATTCCACGCGACTCCGTCAAAGCGATACACGACGTGACCAGATTAAACTTTTATTCGGCTTTGAGTATTAAACGCATTGAAGTATTATTCTGCAGAAAGAAGATCGATTATACACGACGTGACTAGGTGAAACTCTTATTCGGCTTTAGGTATTAAACGCATTGGAGTATTATTCTGTAGAAAGAAGATCGATTATACGATATCTTATTTATAATAATAAAAAGTGTAAATATATGATAATAAAATAATAAAATACGTTGAAAATTTTTATTGTATTAGAGCGCTTGTTCTATTCACAGTTCTGTTCATCGATAATGTACGGTATTACTTTATCTTTAATCCCGACACGCAATTGGTAGTTTTTTCTCTCTATATATCTGTCCAATGACGTAATTTTATACCAAATGTCAAGTTTCTAAGATAACTGGAAATGGTCAAGGTATTTAATTATTGAGTCAGTGTTCAAGCAGCAAGTTAGTAGCAAGCTTCAGATGATACAAGATCAATGTCTCAAGATATAGGTAATAGCGGAGACCTTAATAGACTAATACAATTAAAAGACAATAAATATACTCAAAAAGTTATAATTAGGGCTCAATAAGGACAATGGTATACAATTTCTTGCGATTATGGTTTTATAAAACATAACGCGTTTTAATACGCAGGTAGGATTACTATTCATTAGGATTTCACCCGATATGTCAGGTCTTTTATAATTATATCACGCTTAGGACGGGATTTATTTGATGTTGGTTTTTTTAAATATGAGAATTTAATTTTTGAAAAAAACCTTAAACCTTAATTTACACTCGCATTTTTATGATATCAGCGTTTGATATCTATGCGTAAATTACACGGTGGACAGTCGTGGCGGAGCAGAGGAGCCCCCGCTTCATTACACCGCACCGCACATATTTGACGTGAAAGGTGATCGAAGTCATTTTTCTATTTATAACAAATATGGGATTTGTTATAAAATACCAACTTTATTAGTAAGATACTAAAAAGTAGCAATTTCTAGGGACGAAGAAATACAACGATTAATACGACCGAATCCTGACTGATGGCAACAGGCGCCAAAATTACTCGCGGTTGAATCGAACTGACGCGTGAAATCGTAGGTATGAGGCTGATGAAATTATCTATTTACCAACACCTTTATAAAGACAGTATTGGATTTTTACAATGTGCGATATCAGTATATTTTCGTACTAGGTAGTTCTGTTACAAGTACCTACGTAAAAATAATAGTAAGTATGTTATAAAATATTAAGCTGTCCGCGATATGCATACTTGCTTGTCTGGTATTCTGTTGCGAGTAAAGAACGTAAAGACTCGTCATAAAGTATTAAATATTTTTTTGTTTGATACGTACTAGGATTTCTCATATTTTGACATAATTTTTTGATTTTTCACTTACTTGATCAAAACTAAAGAAAAAGTCTAAATATAAAATAAAATCTAATGATTATTATTTTATTGTTATAAAACTGTTTGGTTTTGCCCTTTAAAAATTAATGAAGATGCGCGCCCTAAATATCGATACGTTTAGACGGACTATGTAGCAACCACAAAGTACGTGTATATGAAATTCTAGCTTGTTCAAGAGTGTGGCGTGTTACGAATATGAGCCTATTACGTGGAACATTTTTTGTTTCATTCTTTCCTAAGAAGTGATTTATATGATGAACGGGATAGCCTGCGTTCGTAATCACTTTGTTTTTTTGCTCTTATAGTAATAGAGTCATTACATACAGAAACAAAAATCTGTCTATTTTGTAAGCGGTGTCTGTCGAAAGTCATACGCTAGTACGTACGTTTTACATAAATTCATCGTACTCGTATAGATTACAGTAAATAAGCCAACTCGAGTTTTTGCTATGCATTTTTTCCTCTAATTCGTGATCTGTTTTAATGGAAAAAGTATCATCAAAGAATAAAGAAAATGGCAGTAACACAATTTTCTAACAAAGAAATTAGGAAAATATACACCCATTGCAAAATTTACTTCCAGAAGTGGACCAATTCTCACAAATAACGCAAAGTATGTTTTTGAATGAAATTTCCGCAATATACGAGCGATTTTAATGAAATCTCTGGTAGCTTTGGCGATTTAAGAAGACATAATGTTATTATTAATGATCCCGCACTTTTCTACCAATGTTATGATCTTAAAGATTATGTGATTCAGCAAGACTTATTATGAAAAACTCTTGATTACAGCGTGTTTATTTAAAATAATTTATGATATTACAAAAGCCGTTGTCAATATGTGGGTATTTTTTCGCTTAATGCAGCAGTAGAAAAAAATATAATCCTATAAATTTGCAGCAGACGAAGAAGTGTAATAAATTTAACATAGAACCCATGGAATGTTGACCATAAAAAGTTATTGAAAGTTGTGAACAATTTTAGAATTATATTTTAAGGAAACCAGACTTGTTGAAATAAATTTCAACATTAGATTAATATTAAAAATTATATCAACATACCAATCAAATTACTTTTTTAGTACAGAACTTTGTCATGTGTCTAAATTGAAAAGATAATTGGAAATTTATTCTGATATATGATATCCACAGAGCACTCACTTACTGTTAAATAATTGAGCCGTGAAACAAATTCTCTGATTCTTTGATATTTAATATATCAGAATTGATATAAAAATACACACATATATATATATATATATATATATATATATACATATATATATATATATATATATATATATATATATATATATATATATATATATATATATATATTAACTTTCTAGCGGTGCAAATAGTTTTTGTGGAAATGCTGTTAACTGAAATTGGGCAAGTTATTTTTATAATGAAATACTGACGTGATCTGATAGCTATCAATAAATAGGCACATATGTAACGTCGTCTTGCTTTTGCGCATGTGTGTATTTTGGTTTACTCGGGACAAAAAATGACAGCACTACTATTTCAACTTAATCGATCAGTTGTGGCAATTAGCCGCTGTCTGAATCAAACACAACATGTGTTGAAGGCTATATCATATCAAAATAGCACCTGTCCGTTTAATGTGCGGTAGTTGTTGCAGGTTCTATTGTATGATATAACTGAAAATTAGTCCCAGTTATTAATTACAAAATTGACAATTTGTTTACGCACGTCCTTTCCCATTTCTTATTTGTCCAATATCATAAAAGAAAAGTTTCGAATTGGGCAAGATCCATCCGCAGTGAAAAGTCATTTATCAAATCATTTATCAAGGCAAGAAAATATTAATTTAAACAAAATCCATACATAAATCCAAATCCAAATCAAAAAGTTCAATATTGTAAGTCAAATCAAAATAAAGGAGAAGTGAAATCATTATAAACAAAAACATTTCGAAATATAAACTGTAGTATTGTAAGACAAATCAAAGTAAATTCACATCAAAATCGATCCAAAATACAATAAAAATTTTAGTAAGTCTGGGGAAAATTACACGATAGATGATACTTCAACATAATACATATGAACAGGTGTTTGCTTTAGTATTTCCTAAGCTTATATATATATGTATATATATATATATATATATATATATATATATATATATATATATATATATATTTGGCATACGCTTTCAGACCGCGGCAAACCGATCATTTTTTTAAGTTTTAAGATAAAGTTTGGCGCAGTCTGAAAGCGTATGCCAAATTTCAAAGCTTAATATGGTTAACGATATGAAAAAACTATTAAATACTTTTTTGTAGAATGCCAATTTTTTTATAATCACCTTCATAAACCCATTATCGCACAACGTACGATATGTTGTTATAGTAATTTACAAGTGTGATAAAGTTTACGGAAATTAGTTGTCTCAATTTATTTCGCAAAGTAGTGACCAAACGTTAAAGCGAGGACAGCACATCTTCTATAAAATAACTTTTAAAACCCGACTTCAAAAAAGGTTGGTACTAAAAAGTAAAAAATAATTAACTCAAAATAGGTACCTACTTCTTTGCAATAAGTAAGTTATATATTTTTGAAGTTGGTGCCAGAACTGTCGACCAACTTAAACAAATTTTTAATTTTACTTTATAATGTAAATTTAAAACTTTAACTTCTAATGTACTTACGATACTAAGAATAGATTCATAAAGGAGAATATAAAGGAGAATATAAATAGATTCATAAGATAATAGATTCATAAAGGGCGTATTTATAATATAAAAATTTACATTTGTTTAAGCAATGGACAGTTTACGAGAAAAAGCGCGTTAACAACTGTTTGCAAAATATCTCATTGAGTATTGAAATATGGTACTTGAAAATAAGGAATTTTTCCTTTGTTGGGTATTCAATTATCTACAATTTTTATTTAAATGTTTTCTTTATATTGTCAATAATTAATTAGGTACAATGTTACAAAAATAGTTTTTTTAAATACGTAATTAGATTTCCCAAAATATCTGATTAACTATTCAATTTTATAGTACAATTAATTTTTACAATTGTTAACATTTGTGCACAAATTTTTAGCATTATTTGTGATAATAATGATTTTTATCAAAAGTTAGATAATTTGGGATTACATAATTGAAGACAGATTAGACAAAAAAAGTTAGACAATTTGAAATTTATTACAATAATAAAAAGGTTACACTTTATTCAAATATTTAAAGGCCATGAAAATAATTTTTTTTGTCTCAGTAACTATTCAATGTCGTTGAAAATACAATATTAACGAAGAATGGTTTCCCTCATTTAATTTTTTGTGAAAATTATTTTTTGGGCTAAATAAGGATATTTGCAAAATGATGAGCAAAAAATGACAGACCGAAGACTTAGAAATTTTGTAACAAAACGCAAGGTGTTTACGTGGTAACGGAGTTGTCGTCCGTTTAAAACTGGACATAAACTGATGCAATAAGTTAAACGTTATTAAAATGTTATTTTGTAATAATTCCATGGCTTTTTCGATTTTATAATTTGGTTTGCGATTTTATAATTTGGTTATAAGTCGTTCATATAATATAACTGTGTAAATTAATAAATGCGTTTTCGTCGCTGTAAATAATTTTTCTTTTCTTATTCAAATGGCCGACGCTCTAAATTTAATGGTTGATTTTTATTTATAATACGATAAGTTATATTCTTATAAAATTATAAATATCTAGCTGTATGTTTGTAAGATTTTCCAGGTTTTATATATAAAATGGTGCGGAGTTAATTAATGTGTAATATTTTTCGTCGTCATTTAAATAATGATCCTTTTTCTACAAAAAAATTAATCATTATGTTCATATAAGAATTCGCCAGTTGCAGTTTCGAAGTTTCCTTTGGACCGTGGTAATATCGTCAATAAATAAATAAACTATCTGCTTAGAAATCTGGTCTCCTATTCTCATTAAAGATAAAAGGACTTTAGGGTTTTACATTCGTCCTTTAAACTGAAATTTATTGCATATTATTTTATAAAAACGTACTTTTTATTTTACAAACGCTGTAAAGTGCGTTAAAATACTTTATAATATTCAATAATATATTTCGTTTTCAACCGTTGTCAAAGTGAAACAGAAACACGTCAATAACGAATGAGCTGAGATTTCGGAACGTTACCTAATTAGGCCCACGGAATGAACAGATTAGAAGAGTAAAGCTAGATTATGTGAATAATATTCTCTTTTTATTGATATATTAGTTGAGGTACCAGGGTTCGCTCAGGGGGTTGATATGAGATTGTGTGGTAGTTGGAATAAAAGGATAAACTTTAAAATATGAGGTAAAAATGTATTGAAAACATATTCTATCTATTGAAAATACTTGTTTATAAAGAACATTTTTCATTTTGTTATATAAGTTATATTTGGTATATAGGTACAATTTTTCAAATCTCCTACTCGAGAGCAAGCTACGTATAGTTGACAGTGAGAAAAGCGGAATTCTTTGAAGTTGATGTCGCAATGTTTTAAAGTTTGTCCTTGCGCTTTGTTAATTGTAAAATTCTAGGCTAATTTTACTAGAAATTGCAGTCTTTTAAATTGGAATGGCAGTCCAGTAGAGATCATTGGTATTCAGGGAATAAATACTGGGGGTCCTTTATCATTTCCAGTCATAAGTTCTTCGATGCTGTTATTCGGTAGCTGTTTGACGATTATCCTTGTTCCATCATATAGTTGTGGCGAGTTGCGATTTCTGAGTAGTATGATAAGAGATCCAATTATCAGTCGAATGTAGTGTAATGGCATTCCTGGTACTCGCAAAGAATTTAAAAATTCTGAAGGTAAGTTGACACTTTAGGGCTACCACACCATATAACTCCCTTGATCGTACCGGGACTCGTTTCTGAGTTTTAGCGGTACGCATATTGTACACTTACTCTTATATATTGATTAGTTTAGAATAAGTCACATAATTATTTTGTACATTTTTTTGTCCAAAATATACATATGTTGCAGTAAATGAGGACTGATAGTACACTCACTGAAAATATGTGCTTTTGTGTGGTTCTTGATGTGCATTTTGAAGGCGGACTCAAGTTTTGAGAGGGCCGCCCATTCCAGTCTTATGTGACTGCGTACTGCAACATATGTTAGAACATTTAGCTTTTATAATTGTTAAGTGAATTTTTTATACACGTAACCGTAATGGTTTTTGTCAAAAGTCGAATACATAATTTGAGATATATTCAGTTAAAAAGTCATTAAAATATATTTTTGCCGTATCTCAATAATTATTCAATATGGTCAAAAAAGTAATGAATAAAAAAAGGATAATTATTTTTTGTCTATTTTTATATTCGTAAATACAATGAGGAACAAACTAAATATGTTAGATTTATGAGATTTTTTTAACAAAACCTATGGCGCTTTTGCACGTTAACGGAATTGTCAACAATTTAATATTGGTTATAAATTGATAAAATAATATAAAATATTATTAATATTTATTTTCTAATAATTTCATGGCTTTTGAGATTTAATAACCAAATGTAAATCGTTCGTATATTTCAACAGTATAAATTAATAATTGCGTTTTCGTAGCTGTTAATAACTTTCTAACGCTGTTAATAAATTTAATGATTGATTTTGATTTATCATACAATAAGTGATATACTCGTACCTGTAAGAAATAAACATAAACAGTTGTCCGCGATCCCTGCCCGAAAAAAAAACTTGAGTTGTGCTCCACCTGGAGGTTGAATATACAAATATCTCTAGCTGTATGTTCGTAAGATTTGCCAGGTTGTATATTATATATAATGGGGCGGACTAATTACCTTGATACATTTCGTCATCATTTAGATAATTATAATTTTATGTAATAACATTAATCCATAAAATATACATCGCACGGCTGCCGTATAGTCAGTAAATAATAAATTACTTCGTTAGAAATTTGATCTCCTAGTCGCAGCGCCATTAAATATAAAAGGTAGTCAGCGTTGCCATCAGTATTATAAAATAAAATTTATTGTATATTATTTTAGACAAACGTACATTATATTTTAATGATGAGCTGGGATTTTGGAATGTTACCTAATTAGGCACAAGTAATGAACATATCGTAGGAATGAAGCTAGATTATGTGAAAAGTATGCTCTTTTTATTAAAATATGAGTTTAGATTAAGTAACGTAATTATTTTTCATACGTTTTAAAATTTCATTTGTACTTCTTTTCTTTAAAGAAGCAACTTAAATCTTTTACTTACTTTATCACACTTTCTGATACCAATTATAAAGGAGAGATGTTTGTTTCCAATTTTTTTTTATTTCTAGGGCCAGATAAGACGGGCCATTGTATCTCAACATGGTTTACGCTCACTTTGTGTAATTCAATTATGACTGTTAAAGCCAAGGATACAAAATTTAAAAATGTTTTATATTTACTGAGTCACGGTACCGACTTAAAAAAAATAAATATATATTATACACATTTATGGAAGAACTAACACAGTTATAAGATAATCAGGATATTAAAAGAACAGTGTTCTTTTAGTTTTTGAAATTACTTGACTGACTTGGTATAATTATGAAATTAATTTTATAGTCTCCTTAAAACAGTCTAAAAAAACATGTTCGTTTTAAAATTGCTACTTGATATTTAAAAATCGTAACATAAAATTTGACCATATTAAAAAAGATTAAGAGAAAGACACTGGAAGCAGCAGCGTGGGTTGTGGGCAGGACAGAGGTGACAAGAATCACTGAGAGTTAACAAGCTGCTACAATAGTAAAAATAAAATTAATAAAACTTACATTCATATTGGTGAGTGCAACACCAGAACTCTGGCAGCGGACGAAAGAAGGAAGAATTGCGTCACGAGTTCGACAACATTTACTGGGACATTTTAAGTCTGTTAAAGGTAAGGAAACCTGACCAGAAAAGCACAAGACTCAAGTCTGGGCATATCTTATATCATAAATGACGCGATGATCCCAAAAGAGAGTATGGCGTTAATTGTTGATTCATAAACGATAAGAAAACCAAATTGCGAGTCTTGGAAACATTTTAGATATCGTACTGGATATCCAAGAAAATAACTATAAAAGTTATCCAAGTGTACCTTTCAATAAGCACCTCATCAGGATAAGCCGTGGAAGAGATGTATGAGAATATTACTAAGGCTCGAAAACTTGTACAACCACCTTTTTCGATTGTTTCGATTTGGAGATCTTAATGAGAAAATAGATGAAGGAAGAATAATCGGAGACCTCTATTGGGGAATTTGGCTATGGAGAAGACTAGTAGAGGAAATATGCATGAAAACTTTTTGTGGGGAGTTAATTTTTCGATAAGAAACCTTCGCAAGGGTATCGACTTTGTAACTATAGAAATATAGGAAGTGATGCAACAGTGCTAAATAACTTTTACAGTATCAGCGATCACAGATCCGCGCCAAAATATGTATAAACTCTTACATAGCTGAAATTTGGGTAACAACAAAAGCCGTCCTGCCAAAACTTATTGTTGCTTAAAGGGCGATAAAAAGGAAGTTGGTTTAGTTATATATATATATATATATATATATATATATATATATATATATATATACATGTATATATATATATATATATATATATATCTATATATATGTTATACCTTATGAAGATATGTGGATTCTTAACTGTCAGGAACATGACTGTTAAACCGTCTCACGGAGGAATAAATCTGTAACTTGGCATCTAAAAACTCACTGAGATATTTTTTAGTTAACCCCTTTACTTTATTTCACCAATAAAGGCATTAGTACACTGCCACAATTACTAGGCCAATCTTGATGAATCAACTTCCAAATTGAAGTAAAATATTTATTGTTTCCTATATATATTAACAACTTTAGTGGAGTTTGAAATACTTTTACAAAACGTTTTTTATATTATTTTTAGAATTTTACGGACCTTCTGTAAGAAATTTCCTCCTTAAGTTATCTTCTTTTATACAATTATCTTTTTAAAATTGTCGTACGTACATTTTGGCTTTGAATCATACAAAATAAATGAGTATAATAAACAAAGTGAAAGCTCTCTGAACCTGATATCCGTGATTGCTTCATTAAGGAATGACGTCATATGATGATAATCATACCAGGGCTTCTCGTACTGAGTATGTATCGCTACCGGTCCATAATACTCAAAGTGTACCAAAATAATATATTATAGTTATAGTATATTGCAAGTTACTACAACGCATGATATCAATGGCGTTCTCGAATGAAATGTTATGAGTAGATGAAATCTCAACGTAGCAATTGTTCAGTGGTGTGCCGCACCCTAGCGCTCTTATAGATTACAAAAAAATATATCATTAGCGGGAAGTCGCCGACGTCGATTCATTTCGTGCCAATTTTCTTGTTGGCAAGCATAGCGAAAAAATAATTCCGAAAAACTGGATTCGTAATACTTAATGCCTACGATTTCGAATGTGTCTCTTTAATTTCTTTATTGATTGCACTTTTTGCTTGTCCCTAGTATGCTGTAATTAAGAAATCAGCTTAAACAATGTGATATTCGACTTTATGAAACAATTTCTGACAAATTTTAAAATATTACTGGGTTTAAACTTAACGTTTGGACAAGGCGTGCTCTATTGAATTGTGATGTCATTTTAGTAACATTCAATATATTCTACTAGAGTTAGTGAGACATCGACAAATCCTTATCATCTTATTTCGGAGCTCCCGTTTATTTTGAATAAACTTTTAAATTGATTTATAATCAGGTTTTTAATTAACCAATATTTTCATGATATTTTATGAAAAATAGCCAATTTGTTTAATAAAGGTTTTACAAAAATGAATTTGTCAATGAGCTAATTGAAGGCTAAGTGAGATAAAATACAATATGAAGATAGAACGAGTTCAAAAAATTTCTTTTCAATATTTGTACGTGATATGATGTGGTATATTTTATATTTTCCATTTTATATTTTCCTGGGTATGTTCGGTTTTTACCATTTGCAGTCCTGGGGTGTCATTTAATTTTTAAAAATATTTTTCGATTCTTATAGAACAAGATTTTGGGAAGACTCTCGTTCTTAATATCTAATAACTACCTACGGTCGGACTATAAGTGGTCGGAGGAATTATTTACTTTTGTACAGATATTTATCTCTTAAATTATTTAATCGATTTTATTAAATAAATTTCACGCAAGCTTTATCTCACAGAATTTACAAATTGTATTTTGCATTGTACTAACTTTTTATTGGAGCTCCATTCGCATGTAGCTTGTGATTTCCCAACTTATACGATTGACGACTGCATAGCCCAGGAAATGAAGACAATAACTTCGAAAATATTCCTAATAAAAGAAGCTGGATTTTTGTAGGCTTTTATGTTAGTATCTTGAAGGTACCCCGAAAAGTACCCTTGATCTGACTCTTAGTTTTCAATTTTCAGGGGGTGAAAGAGGGTCAATTACGTTTTTTGCGATTATTTCGAAAAATATAAAATTTTCAAGGAATAGAATTATACACAAAAAAGTTTTTTGGAGTTTTTTCATAGAATTAATCATTTTTGAGTATATGACACGGTAAAAATGCAATATTTGCATTTTTTTAAAAGTATGTAATCTTTTTCACACCACTACTGGGGTGGAGCTTTGCGCGCGTTTGTTTTGATGTTCTCCAGGAAATTAAAACATAGACTTCGATTTCGATTTTTTTAATGAATCTCTTTATTTCTTATCCAGGAAATGTTGATATTAAACAAATTATGTTGTGATGCACTGAACGTGGGTGGTAGATTTGTCAATTTGACTGGCTTAGCCTAGTCCGGGTTAAACTTGAACTAAACAGTGGTCTACAATACACTTCATTATCTCGTCTAGATTTAAAAGTAGCAATGGTATAATCCTGCGACTGTAGCTTCGATGGTACTTTGGTTGTTAATTAATCGATGGTTTATTAATCAATAATCTGTTATGATAGTTTATATCTGTGCTTATATACTCGTTCCTTGTTTGCAAGGCAAACGTAGATGGTCGAATACTTCATGTGTTTTATCGAGTTAATTAAACCGAATAATATTAATATAGATATGAAAGTAAAAACCCCGTTGTTTGAGTAAACTACCGCAGTGAGTATTAATTAAACCGTTCAAATTCAGTTTCAACGAACCGCATTGTCCAGATAAGCTGTTGACGCCGTGCTGTCGATAGGAATTAGTTTGGTTGGTTGCAGTTTAAACATTTTACGTAATAAATGTACCTTTTCTGCTATTTGCTTAGTTGAATTCGTCTACGTAATTTTTTGTTGAAAATAAGCTAAATGAGTAGATGAATAACAGCTGAATGAGGTATCGCGTATTTTTAAAATAGTACCTAAGCATAGGGTTAAACATTAGTTGACTTTTACCTTTCAAATAATAAAAAAATCGTAAATAATATATAAGGCTAAAAAGTTATAAAATAAAGTGTAAAGAAATACTTTACTCCAAAAATTAAATATAAGAAATACCTAAATGTTTTACAGTAATTGTGAAAATATCTCTTTTATTTCGGATATGAGATTGGATCGATTCAAAAGTACAAACTAAAATAAAGATTGTTCACGTAATAAATAAAAAGGGAAATTAGAACAAAACCTTACTGCATAAAGAGCCGATGGAAAAGTTGGAAAGAAGCCAATCTCTTTTTATTAAAATGTTGCATGTTATAATGAACCTAATTCGTGTAAGTGGGATATGCGCAGTAATATAATGGCAGTAGTGTACAATTATATTAATTATAAGTGGTGTAATTAGTAAACTACGATAGATTCAGTTATCTCAAATCGCAGCGAATTAGCCATAAAATTGTGTCGGCTATCTATACTTATACTAATCTACAGTCAACCAGGAGAACAAAAAAATTAGATGTAGTTTCATTATTACATTGATCAGAATTTATTAAAGATGGACTAGGAAAGAAGTTTCGTTTTATTATCATGTCGTGATTAACCATTAAATGCATATCGCGTTGTCACTAATTACTGGGTTACGACTACGTTAAAGAAAAGTCCATACGAGTTGGTCCGAACACAGAAAGTTTACATCGCACAAGGTAAATTTATGTGGTAATATTCAAACGTTTGTCCTTCTATTATTTTAGTAACACATGTATGTTTATGTAAAACATACTTTGATTTCCAATGTATTTTGGTAGCATTTGGAGCTGGAAGCAATTTAGCAAATGAGAACAAAATAAAAATGCCTTAGAATTCTTTTGACTATGACATTGTACTTATAAAATATTCGTACGAATATGCTTGTATAAATATAATACTATTTCATTTGATTTTCTGTTATTGTATATTCATGCAAAATTGAAGTAACGAAAAACCTAATTATATTTCATTTACGTGTACATAAATTGACATTTACTTTGATATTTGTGTAGTACATAACAATCATTCTAAAACTGTACACGCTATACCAACAAATATTAAAAAATATATTTTTATTGAAAATAAAGCATTCTTAGTGGATTATAAAATTGTGCTTACATGTATGATGGTAGCAAAATGTAAAATAGATTTTATGGAATATATTGCTTTCACTAAATAATCAGATCCATCGCACCAGAACTCCAAATTAATCATAATACAATAAATTTTCCTTTATTTCAATATTTTTATACCTAATGTAAATGACTATCTGTTATCAATATATTTGTCAGATCACTCCTACATTGGTTCGTAATCTTTTGAAGGCCCATTTAATTTAAAATTTTTGCACACGTCACGAATAAATATTGAATGAATAATCGTACTATATGAATAATAGTACTATACTCACACCGCCAAAAAACCATTTACCGATTTATAATAAACTCTGAAATACTTATGGAAAAAATCAACAGAATTTTATCAGAAATTTATTTATTAATACGTGGAAATTGTTTTTTTTAATTATAAAATGTATTCTTAAAGAGATTATAAATTCTTGGACGACTGGAAATGGGAATCATAGCTTAAAGGTTACACGCAAGTATTTTTCCAGGTACTTAACATTTTAGTTATTAGTACTTTTCGTTCAACGTTACAAGATTACGTAAAAATACCTAGACTAGCTTTGTTTTTATATATGGTCCGGTCAATAACCTATCGAATATTTTAACTCAGAAAAAGGGTTGTTCAAAATTAGATTTGAAAGTGACCCAGATTTAAAACTCGACGTTGTAAGATTTGCGAATATAAAATTCGGTGTTGCCTTACTGATGTAGTTTTGTTTCTAAATGAATGCAAAACTGAAACTCTTTTTTCATGTATTATATATGAAAAAAAAAATTTAGTTGTTTTTCTAAATTTACCTTTTTGTGAAGTACGATTTCTTAACTAGCTTTTTCGCATTTAAGCATCAACTAGATGTTTTGAACTTGATGTGTAGTTAACTTTTAATTTGATGGAAAATGGATGTTAAGTTTTAATTCAATTTCACTTTTAAGGCAATTTTTTACTAATTATCAATAGAGTGTAAGTACATTTTACGTTCCGAACATTTTTTTTCGTTTACCCTTTGGGTGAACAAATAATGCTAAGTTATAAAGATTATTTACTTGGAAGAATCAATGAAGTTGTTTTAAGATAGCTACTAATACCATTATAGATATACGTAAAAATATGTCGAAATACACATTTTGAATTTAGATTCAGTTTCAAAAAGTTCTTACCCAAAAACATAATTGCAACGTAATTATATGTATTTAGTTTATATAAGTTGGAGTTTGGAAGAACAGACATCCATTATACTAGAGTTAGTGAGACATCGACAAATCCTTATCATCTTATTTCGGAGCTCCCGTTTATTTTGAATAAACTTTTAAATTGATTTATAATCAGGTTTTTAATTAACCAATATTTTCATGATATTTTATAAAAATAGCCAATTTGTTTAATAAAGGTTTTACAAAAATGAATTTGTCAATGAGCTAATTGAAGGCTAAGTGAGATAAAATACAATATGAAGATAGAACGAGTTCAAAAATTTTCTTTTCAATATTTGTACGTGATATGATGTGGTATATTTTATATTTTCCATTTTATATTTTCCTGGGTATGTTCGGTTTTTACCATTTACAGTCCTGGGGAGTCATTTTATTTTTAAAAATATTTTTCGATTCATATAGAAAAAGATTTTGGGAAGACTCTCGTTCTTAATATTTAATAACTACCTACGGTCGGACTATAAGTGGTCGGAGGAATTATTTACTTTTGTACAGATATTTATCTCTTAAATTATTTAATCGATTTTATTAAATAAATTTCACGCAAGCTTTATCTCACAGAATTTATAAATTGTATTTTGCATTGTACTAACTTTTTATTGGAGCTCCATTCGCATGGAGCTTGTGATTTCCCAACTTATACGATTGACGACTGCATAGGCCAGGAAATGAAGACAATGACTTCGAAAATATTCCTAATAAAAGAAGCTGGATTTTTGTAGGCTTTTATGTTAGTATCTTGAAGGTACCCCGAAAAGTACCCTTGATCTGACTCTTAGTTTTCAATTTTCAGGGGGTGAAAGAGGGTCAATTGCGTTTTTTGTGATTATTTCGAAAAATATAAATTTTTCGAGGAATATAGTTGAAAAAAATTATAGCTTGTAAAATTATACACAAAAAAGTTTTTTCATAAAATTAATCATTTTTGAGTATATGACACGGTAAAAATGCAATATTTGCATTTTTTTAAAAGTATGTAATCTTTTTCACATCGCTACTGGGGTGGAGCTCTGCGCGCGTTTGTTTTGATGTTCTCCAGGAAATTAAAACATAGACTTCGATTTCGATTTTTTTAATGAATCTCTTTATTTCTTATCCAGGAAATATTGATATTAAACAAATTATGTTGTGATGCACTGAACGTGGGTGGTAGATTTGTCAATTTGACTGGCTTAGCCTAGTCCGGGTTAAACTTGAACTAAACAGTGGTCTTCAATACACTTCATTATCTCGTCTAGATTTAAAAGTAGCAATGGTATAATCCTGCGACTGTAGCTACGATGGTATTCATAAAAATCACGAATAATAATACACTAATGTGTGCCACTTCTATTCAAACGTAACTCAGTCTGTATCTTTAAAAAAATGAATTCTAAGATAAAAGTATGAGGACCTTTTTTATATATAATTTTATAAGCTACGATTTTGCTTAGGCCTATTTTCTCAAAAAAATGGATATTTTTCGAGATAATCGCAAAAAACTGTAATTTATCCCCTTTCACCTCCTAAAAATTGAAAACCCATGAATCAAATCAAGGGTACTTTTCAGGATGTGTTTAGAACATTCAAATAAAGGTCTCTACACAAATCCAGCTTGCTTGGAAATTTTTTCGAAGCTCGGGCCTTTTTTGACTTTATTTTCTGGGTTCAGTATGACAAAATGATTTCTCCTGTAAATATAATCACTGAATATTTAATCATTGCAAAGCTACACGTAATATTATAAATTTAATTATTGAAACCAATGCTTGTCCTAATACTTTCATCCATAGTTGTGCATATATTACGTGTTGCATTGATCGTTTTTTGCCTTAAAAGGAAGTCACTAAGCAAAGAATAATTTCTCTTTGTGAAATTATCATATTTAGTTTATTTTTAATTTACTAGCTAACAGGAGGTCAAATGCTGTGCTCTTTACATATTCGACTAGAGATAGAAAAAAGAAATGGCGGTTTTATTAATCAATAATCTATTATGATAGTTTATATCTGTGCTTATATACTCGGTCCTTGTTTGCAAGGCAAACGTAGATGGTCGAATACTTCATGTGTTTTATCGAGTTAATTAAACCGAATAATATTAATATAGATATGAAAGTAAAAACCCCGATGTTTGAGTAAACTACCGCAGTGAGTATTAATTAAACCGTTCAAATTCAGTTTCAACGAACCGCATTGTCCAGATAAGCTGTTGACGCCGTGCTGTCGATAGGAATTAGTTTGGTTGGTTGTAGTTGAAACATTTTACGTAATAAATGTACTTTTTCTGCTATTTGCTTAGTTGAATTCGTCTACGTAATTTTTTGTTGAAAATAAGCTAAACGAGTAGATGAATAACAGCTGAATGAGGTATCGCGTATTTTTAAAATAGTACGTATGCATAGGGTTAAACATTGGTTGCCTTTTACTTTTCAAATAATAAAAAAATCGTAAATAATATATAAGGCTAAAAAGTTATAAAATAAAGTGTAAAGAAATACTTTACTCCAAAAATTAAATATAAGAAATACTTAAATGTTTTACAGTAATTGTGAAAATATCTCTTTTATTTCGGATATGAGATTGGATCGATTCAAAAGTACAAACTCAAATAAAGATTGTTCACGTAATAAATAAAAAGATAAATGAGAACAAAACCTTACTGCATAAAGAGCCGATGGAAAAGTTGGAAAGAAGCCAATCTCTTTTTATTAAAATGTTGCATGTTATAATGAACGTAATTCGTGTAACTGAGATATGCGCAGTAATATAATGGCAGTAGTGTACAATTATATTAATTATAAGTGGTGTAATTAGTAAACTACGATAGATTCAGTTATCTCAAATCGCAGCGAATTAGCCATAAAATTGTGTCGGCTATCTATACTTGTACTAATCTACAGTGATTACACGTAGTCGGAGGCCATCAGATCTTTTCTTGTCAACCAGATCCATCGCACCAGAACTCCAAATTAATCATAATACTTTGAAATTTATTTCAATATTTTTATACCTAATGTAAATGACTATCTGTTATCAATATATTTGTCAGATCACTCCTACATTGGTTCGTAATAATTTAAAGGCCAATTTAATTTAATATTTTTGCACACTTCACCAATAAATATTGTATGAATAATAGTACTATATGATCATTTTAGGCTCACACCGCCAAAAAACCATTTACCGATTTATAATAAACTCTCTATACTGAAATATTTATGGAAAAAATCAACAGAATTTTATCAGAAATTTATTTATTAATACGTGGAAATTGTTTTTTTTAATTATAAAATGTATTCTTAAAGAGCAAATCAAATTTAGCTTTAAATAACCGTTTAGTTTCAGACATTATCACATGAATCCGGAAGAAATTTGGTACTCGATAGTTTCCCACAAACGCTTTAGAGTTGTTTCAAAACGCTTTGAATCTATGTTATTTCTGTTGTGCTAGAAAGTGTTTGTAGTAATTGTTGTTTATATTAATTTCTGAAAGCACTATATATCATATTTTTTTAAAAGTATGTCAATGAATGGGGACCACAAAACCGTAAAAAGAATCTGTGGCTATAAAGTTGATATATTTGGACGACTCGTAATGTCAGCCAGCAATACCAATACGGAATACTTATGCAACTCGAGATCTTTAAGTAGATCTTTAGGTATTAGTGTTTATTTTGATTCCACAATTTTTCTAGAAGGCAAACAAATGTTTCATTGAAAATTTGAAATATATCAAAATGTTGAAAGGCTATGGAGGATTGTAATTCAGTACGTAATGATCAAAAATGGAAGGTTGGTGAGCTATTAGCGAGATAAATAATTTTCATCTTGGAAAATCACCGTTATTGAAATAAGTGATGTTTGTTCTCAAACCGATATAAGACTAAATATGTTTAAATTATTTAATATGGATATTCGCGTCTAAACATATCCATTCGGGCGTTTTTTAATATGGATATGTTTGCTGTTTCTATTTTTAACGAAATATTTGAAAATATTTAATCTGTTCTATCCATTACAAACATCAAAGCTATTAAAGTTTTTGTTCAGTGGTACGCATTTCTGACGCCTTAAGAGGACGATACTGTGTAAACTGAAGAACGTCATGGCTTTTTAAAAAAAAGTGGGCGTTTTATGTGGTCCTGGAATAATTTGAGTTAATACTATTTTAATTGTAAAAAATTTATTCAAATGTTTTACATAATTTCATATCAAAACTATTTTTTCAAAGTGTCATACGTACCAAATGAATCAAATTAGGTATCTTTTTGAATTTAATTATAGAAATTAGAATATCTTGTTAATTCTATTTCTTAAAAATATTAAAAAAAACATACAATGCCACTTACTTCTTGAATGAAAAATCGGCTCCAGAATGACTATCAAGTTCTGTGGTTATTGGGAATACAAAGTAATTTTAATATTACATCTTGATATTGCTTTATATCATTGTAATTTATAAATTCTTGGACGACTGGAAATGGGAATCATAGCTTAAAGGTTACACGCAAGTATTTTTCCAGGTACTTAACATTTTAATTATTAGTACTTTTCGTTCAACGTTACAAGATTACGTAAAAATACCTAGACTAGCTTTTTTTTTTATATATGGTCCGGTCAATAACCTATCGAATATTTTAACTCAGAAAAAGGGTTGTTCAAAATTAGATTTGAAAGTGACCCATATTTAAATCTCGACGTTGTAAGAATTGCGAATATAAAATTCAGTGTTGCCTTCCTGATGTAGTTTTGTTTCTAAATGAATGCAAAACTGAAACTCTTTTTTCATGTATTATATATGAAAAAAAAAATTTAGTTGTTTTTCTAAATTTACCTTTTTGTGAAGTACGATTTCTTAACTAGCTTTTTCGCATTTAAGCATCAACTAGATGTTTTGAACTTGATGTGTAGTTAACTTTTAATTTGATGGAAAATGGATGTTAAGTTTTAATTCAATTTCACTTTTAAGGCAATTTTTTACTAATTATCAATAGAGTGTAAGTACATTTTACGTTCCGAACATTTTTTTTCGTTTACCCTTTGGGTGAACAAATAATGCTAAGTTATAAAGATTATTTACTTGGAAGAATCAATGAAGTTGTTTTAAGATAGCTACTAATACCATTATAGATATACGTAAAAATATGTCGAAATACACATTTTGAATTTAAATTCAGTTTCAAAAAGTTCTTACCCAAAAACATAATTGCAACGTAATTATATGTATTTAGTTTATATAAGTTGGAGTTTGGAAGAACAGACATCCATTATATTTCATAAATTTTTTCTCTATTTTTACAGATATAATATCAACATGATGCCTGTATATGTCGCAAGAAATTAAGCAATGATGTCAACTGCGACATAATAATCACATATCCAATGTTCAATTCGACCATAAACCAAACTCTGTATTCACTTTACCCCCTACCCTTCATTTCCTCACTCAACTGTATTTTCTTCCAAGGGCGTCAAGAAAAATGTCACGATAATGACTTAATGGGCTTTCAATGTCAACGTAATGAAAATTTCATTTCAAATGCTGTGGGAGTTACACAAATCGCCGTTGAAAATTTCGACGAGAACCTTTACACTTGCAGCTTGGATGTTGATAATCAGAACGATACCGTCTACATGTGCGAACAATGCTCAGCTGATTTTACTGGCGACTGTGCCTGGTACGACTTTGTTTTATCTATTTCGAATCTGGTCTTCGAGACGGCTGTTAAGAATATGTGGTTCAGCTTACCGAAAACTTATATGAAGGATTTGTGTATAACAGAACTTAAAACGACCGACTTGGGTATAATGAAGTGTTCACCAACGAGCTTAAATGTGTTAAATAAGTCGAGGATATACTTCACTGATTTTTTAGACATTGCTTATGTAAATAACGAGAGTATAGGTTTGAGTTTCAACCAAATTGGCCGTAATCTAAAAACTTACGACGTGTTGGAGTGCACATGGCATGATGAATTCAATGTGAGTGTTAAATCGTTCTTGACTAGTAATGTTTATGATTGGAGTTTTCTGTTCGTGTTGATATTTATTGTGGCTGGTGGGCTGGGCAACGTCCTAGTTTGTCTGGCGGTCTGTCTCGATAGGCGATTACAGAATGTGACAAATTACTTTTTGTTCTCGCTCGCCGTTGCAGATCTACTGGTCAGTCTCTTTGTGATGCCGTTGGGCGCAATCCCTGGATTTTTAGGTAAGATATACATATATATTTTTAATTAAAATTCAGTTTACGTCTTTATTTTTCCAAAACAATATTTTTATTTTATGTTATGCCGTCACATACTGTCAAAAGACTATTCCAGTTCTATTTTATTGATATGGAAAGTGCAAGTTAAAATTGATCAATTAGTGTTGCATATAATTGTTTGGACACTTAGACAGCGAAGCATATGTAATTAAGTCCATACTCCTTGCAATATAAATAATGCAATCAAAATATTTTTTTGTACAATGGTTCCTGATTAAAAGCCTGTGAATGAACAATGGTTCCCGATTAAAAGACAGACAAATGGGTATCGAGATGATTCCGTAAGTGTTCTATTTTTTAAATTCTGGTTCAGAGGGTTGAAAATGACGGGAACAAGAAATAATTATGATATATTCATATTAAATAAACTTTCGTGTTCGATAAACTTAAGTGTCGTGGGCACCATGCGAAGCATCGTGCGTCTCTGACTGGATCCATAAAAGAATGCACGGAAATTTATGATCACTATGATTGACGAAAAAAGTTAATAACAACAAACTAAAACACATGACGTGTTTCAGTTTGTTGTTGTTAACTTTTTCGCGATACCAATTTAACTTGAAGAGTACTTATATATAAAGGATTTAGTCCATAGTATGTACTATTTATAAAAAATATATAATCTTATCTTAATTTACGAAAATTCATATAATTAACTAAAGATTGTCACTAATATAATAATTAAATTTTTATTTGGATATTTTTGGAATCTATTCTGCAAAAAAATGGTATTAATATTGCAAGTTGATTTTTGAATATTTGAACTTAAAAGTTTTATTAAAGAGTTTATTTTTGTAGAAAGTATGATAACAAAAATTGCCAAATAACCAAACCCAGGACAGATGTGTACATTTTGCAAATATCCATTAAAATGAAAATATTAACAGTTTTTTTGAAGTAGAATTTACAATTTGTTTTCTCTGTAATAGTTTCACTATTAATATTTACTTTTCAGCTCTTATTTTTTTATTATTAAATAACTATTGTAGTGAATATACAAAAAAAACAAGATAGTCAGTTTAACATTAAACAATTTGAGGAAGGCTTTTTAGTTATTATAGATAACCCATTAATTCGGTTTCGGAAGTGCAATTGATAATATAATAAAAGGGCTAATATTAAAAGTGGCACAGCATGTTGACAACAAACCGATATATTTTAAAATAATTACTGATGGTCGCGTACGAATAAATTAGGGCTCAAAATTTATGGATAAAAATAAAATGAAAATTGTTCCCCTTTGACTCGTGTAATTGTTGTCTTATTTTCAACGATTATGAGTAGAGAAAATGAATAATGATGTATGACCAATTGAATTTAATACGTGTTACAACAACTAAGTTGCCTTAAGATCGTAAACGTCCGTGCAGTCATCAATTACTAATCCGATTATAATAATCAATAAAACCACGTTTTGAGTCCAAATTGTATTAAAAATTAGTATTATGTAGTTAAAAATACAGTAATCTGTTCAAGGCTTTCCCAAAAAATAGTCAAATTAAAATTATTTAGAAACAATTGCCCTAAGAATTTTCTAAAAGCTCGATATCAAAATGACCCATTTTCAATATTTTTGTATATTAAACGCCAAAATTAACATTTAAATTTGTTTTGATTGGGAATAAAGTGGTTCCATATTTTTTTATATTACGTATTAAATAATGTGTTATGCCCACGTATAACTTTTTTGTCGAGTGCTTAAACTAATTTCGGGCCGAAGATGAGCTTTTTACATATGTTATGTATCTTGTGTGTTATAAATAACAATTAATTTTTTCAATACATTATTTGCGTGGATGACACGTCATGTTTGAAATTTTGCTTGACGTTGTATATTTAATTTATATGTTAACGTCAATTAAGAGAGCGAAATTTATGTAAAGGTTTTGTTCTCTGCGTTCGATGTATAATTTAACTTCGTTTTCCTTCGATTTGAACGAATAATGAAAAATTGCTTTTCTGCATGCTTACGGGGCATTCTTACAAATAAATATTCGATTAGAGCACAAATTCTTTCGAACCATTAAAGCTGGGTTTTCTTGAGAGATTCACGATATTTTATGTGTTTGAAAGCTATACTAAGAAATTGTAATTATATTTATAAATAGTTTACAATGTACCCCAAAAATGAACTCGTGTAGAGAGAATATATATATATATATATATATATATATATATATATATATATATATATATATATATATATATATATATATATGCACATGTACATGGATACGTTTATTATGTACATATAAAAAAACTAAATGCTTTACATTATTCAATATTTCCTTTTTTTTCTCGCGTTTTGCATACAACATGCAAAGCAAGAGACATAATGACATTATTTCCCTTGTATATTAATATATTTTCATTACGGTAATGATACACCTAAAATACCCTTCATTTACATTAAGCTTATTTCCGTGGCAGTCACCAGGGAAATGGGCAGGAAAGTGAGCATCGCGAGTAAACACGTCACTCGCGCTAACACTGTTCCCGCCTTTGCCACTGTGTGACGCTTCCTTCGTGGGAGGCTTTTTGTGCGATGTCAAAGAACCGTCACACGGTGAAAATCCATTTACATTGTCTTAGGAATTTTAGATTTTGAGGGTAATTTTTTTGTTGGATACAGCTTTTGTTTATCATTACTATGCTCAAAATATGTTACTGTGAGTTAAATGTGAGTTAATTTAGTGTGGAAACGAATGGCTTATAATTTTTTTACGAAAAATGTGTATGGAGTTGGTACGAAAAATCTGTTTATCTTTGGAACCGTAAGGAAAACCATCATATGTTTACGGAAGGTCATAGTACTAATTATTCGTGATTTATTGACATACTCCGCATAGCGGTCACGACTGCAGATTTTTTTTAAACTTTTATTTTTTAAATTTCTTAAGAGGAGCTGCCTCTTAATGCTAAAGATAACACATACAAATGTTCAACATCTCGTTTACTTAAATATTTATTTGATTTATTTTCTAAATATATAAATCAAAACAAAATAGCGACTTAATTTTTTTATTGATGATTAAAATTAAACAAAACTTACAAAAATATTGTTTTAAATGAAACGTCAATAATGTTTCAAAAATATTTACATAATTCTTTAAATAATATTTTAATAAAATATAATATTTTAGAAACAAAGAAAGAATTTATTAACTGACAAATACTATGACGTATATAAATAAACAAAAATACTATAAAAATACACTTTAAATGCTTAATAAGTATAATAATAAATTAAAAACACACCAATTAATATTCGACATCGCTCATATTGAATTCGAAGTCAGGATCCAGATTCGATACATCCATAAAGTCGAACTGAGTTTCTGAAAACTTAATTAAATCCGGTTTCGGTTAAGAAGTCGAGCCTTTTCTTAGTATCTAACTTAGGTCTTTATGCAGTGATTAAAGGATCAGAGAAAAGAACAAGCATATTGAGGATATAATCCATCGAAGCTAGTCTGCTCTTTTGCCAATTAGAACGATATTATTATTAGTGATTATACAGTGGCAGATTTCAATGTTTGAAAAATTGTAAAAAAAAACTACACCTCTAATACAAAGTAGGTTTATTTTAACTTTATAACAACAAATGCGGATTTAATTTTTTAAAAACCACGTTTTCCAAATGGCGGCCATGTTTTCAAAAACGCGTTTGCAGAGCGACTGGGGTATCCTACTGACTTCGGCTCGAATATTTTCTTTAAGTTGTTTCACAGTGCTCGGATTTGTTTTGTAAACAACGGATTTTAAGTATCCCCATAAGAAAAAGCCACATGGGCTTAAATCGGGTGACCTAGGTGGCCACGGTACGGTACCGTTTCGGTTTTTTTTTCTTTTCTGGAAATAACTGCCACACTGCATTCATGGACACATTAGCAGTGTGAGCTGTGGCCCCGTCCTGCTGGAACCATGTGTTTTGGTTAAAGGATGGACTATTCTGTAGTTCTACTCTGAAAAAGTCATTTAACATCTGGGCATATCTCTCCGAATTCACAGTTACAGTTTGGCCAAGTTGATTTTCAAAGAAATAAGGCCATGTGATTGCAGATGCTGACATGACACACCAGACTGTTACTTTAGGCTTATGTAAAGGCTCTTGATGCATTTGTCTTGGGTTGCGGACATCCCAGTAACGAAAGTTCTGCTTATTCACATATCCTCCAATACGAAAGTGAGCTTCGTCACTAAAGAATATGTTGCCCATCCGGGTAGCAGTACGAAATCTCAACAACATCACCTCCGCGTAAGTTTTTCTTAATTCAAAGTCAAGATCGTGTAAATCTTGAGAAATTTGAATTTTATATGGATGAGCTTTTTTCGCATTATTACCTGTAAAGTTGATTTCGGAATTCCCAATGTCGATGAACGCGTACGCAGTGATAAACGGGGATTTTCCGGGGGGAAACCATAACACGCTCGACATTTTCATCCGTGGCTACCAATGGTGTAGGTCCTGGTCTGGGCCTATTTAATGTTGATCCTGTAGCTCTGAACCTTGCTACCCATGACTGAATGAGGTTGATCGATGGTCCATCACGTAATCGACGAATACTGTAACGATTATTAAATCGACGGCGTGCTACAGACAGCGAAAATCCACTCGAAATGTACGCCTTGACGGCAAAAGCGCGGTGCTCTCCACTCCACTGTTCCATGGCTACTAAAACATCCGCATCGCTTGCGCTTCTAACGACGTATCCCGCGCCCCTCTTATGTGTTGCGTTCAGAAACTATGTTTGTTCAAACTTTGAAATCTGCCACTGGACACCCTGTATCTGCTCCATGTACCAGCAACTTATGGGTGGTAGACGACATGTGGTACCAGTCGTATAACTCCACGTACTTGTCTATTGTTTTGTGGGCATAAACTTAAAATTTGATAACATCACTTTGCTGATGACCAACCAGATGTTATTACTTGCAGAATCACGGAAAACCTTGGTACAAGCTCATGATCCAACCCAGTGTTAGCTGCAGTTTTATCCGGAAACTCAAAAAACGTTCTTGTTGTACTCCTGTCATTTGAAGTTTCTGAGTCTTGTTTTACGATGTCAAACGACAAGATGCTTCGTTTTGGCTTGGAGCTTGGTTTTGGATTCGTCCATAAAGTTTCTTCTGCTTACTTCTGAGGTTAGCGTTACAGTTTGCCTTGTTGCATTTTATAATAAGACTGGTATAGTACTTTTCTGAATGTCTGTCTCTCGCAATGTGATATATTGCTACTTACTTCGTTTTAATGAAAGGAGTAACCATAGCGTTTTTTGGTGTAATTATAACAGTTTGACCTGGTGTCTTAAGCACGACATTAATTTTCGCAAGTGCTTGTGGATTCTTCAGCATATATTCGATGACGCATGCGATATTATCACGGCCATCTTCTCTTAAAAGTAATAATGCAGCTGAATAGGACTATTCATTTGGATCTTCGCATTTATATCGTCTGACTTTCTCCTTTTCTGTTTGCCTCTCAAATATTCGAGTGACTTTCGAGATCTTTTTTGTATTTATTCCAATGGAAGATGTTGTTGAAAGTCGAATTTACTCTCAGTCCCTCATCACTTAGTTCTTGGGTGACAAAATTGGCTTGCACGCAACTTGGTCAATTAACATTTGCTTGAAGACAATTCTCTTTATTTTTCTAAATGTATCAATGTTCCGATGGAGTTTCTGTTACCTCTGTGCAGCACCTCGTCTGAATCTCCGACAAATTTCGTTGAGAGTTACACGGTCTTCATCAGAAACGCGATCGTTGGGCGAACTACCACTGCCCTGAAAAATACTTCGTGATTAAATGAAGTACTTTCGCTTCTTAGAAAATGAACAAGTTTAAGTTACTAGCTAAACTTTTCATTGTAATATTATATGGTCATATAGTAAAGAAATAATGTAAGCAGTTTAAAGGTGTTGAATAAACTAAACTGTAAAATAGACTGCGTGAAAAGGGAACTGAAAAGTTGATTTTCAAGCCTAATTGATTATATTTATTACAACTCTGCATGAAATGACAAACTAATCAGCACAATTATGTAGGTACACATGATTAAATTGGAGAAATAGCGTTTTTGTACATTGAAGTTAATTACAAAAAAATTATTTAGAATGCAATAAAAATAGAACACGATAAAAGTAACAGGACATATAAATATATTTTTTGGATTTTTTTATTTATCAATTTGTCTATTTGTTTGAACACGCATTACGTAAAAACTATTGACCCAATTAAGATTGAGTTTTTGAAAAACAGGAGTAGTTAACTCTCTGAAGTAATATTGATTTTTATTTTACCGGAGTCGGTTTAGTTAATCAGAAGATATGGCAATTTAATATTCTCAACAATGCATTTCTATAACATTGGTACAACACAACAGAGTAGAGTCTAACTACTCGATGCGCAGTAATGTATATCAATAGCACACCCAACCCAACCCAAAGTAAACCCTATCCAACGCAAACCTAACCCAGCCAAACCTAATCCAACACTAAACAAACCAAAATAAAACCAACCTGATCCAACTCAACCTAAATCAAACTCAACCAAACCCCTAACTCAAGGAAATTCAATATAGCTCAATCCAGCACGACCTACAGCAAACCCAACCAAATCCAAGTATGGCCAATTCAATCAAACCCAGCTGAACTCACTTCAATTCAACCCAGCTCAAAGCAAATATCCAACACTACCAAACCAACCAAATCCAATCAAACTCGATCAAACCTAACCTGATACAAAGATAACGGCCCAAAGGTCCAACCCAATATAATCCAAAAACAAACCCAACCCAACCATACCCAACCCAACCAAATATAATCTAATCCAATCAACTTAGGCGAAGAAAAACAAATCCAACCCAAACAAATGTCAATCAAACCTAACATAATCAAAACCAAACTCTGCCCAACCAAAGCCAACCTACCCTAATCTAATCCAACCCAACCCAATACAACCGAAAGCAAACACAACTCAACCAAATCACAGGAAACCCAATTCAAAGCAAACCTAACATAACCTAATCCAAACTCAGTCGAACCAAACCCAACCAACCCATCCCACCCAAAGCAAATTCAACCCAACATAACCTAATCCAATTCAAACCAAAACAAAACCAAAAAAGTGCCATCCAACCAAACTCAATGTTAATTAAAAAGAAACCCTACCCTTCCTAATACCAGTCAAAGCAAAACTAACCAAATCCATCCCAAAAAAAACCCCCCTCAATCCAACCAAGACCATTCAAACCTAACTCAAAGCAAACATAAATCATTTCAATCCAAGAAAAGCAAATAAACCCAAATCCAACAAAATGACTGTTAGCGAGTGTCATATTAATTTTTGTAATGTCATATAGCCTAAGATTTACGGGACATGTATATAATTAAGGAATTTTGTACAGTTCCAAGGAAATGTGCAAAATTTCAGGAATGAAATCGCGAGCACAGTTCAAATTTAAATATAAGTTCAAGTTCAAATTTATATATATATATATATATATATATATATATATATATATATATATATATATATATATATATATACATATCTGTTGTTCTATTTCTTTGAATATACATCATTGCATGTATACAACAACAAAGAAATGTCTAGCTTTTCAACGCGTAGTAATTATACAATAGTGTATTTATGTATATCAATAGATGGCGTTACGTGCAATTTAAATTGCAAAATGCAACTTCTTATCCGGACTGTATTGGGAAAATAGGCATGAACAGAGGTAAAGTGTGGAATGGGGCGGGAGGGGTAAGTGTTTAATTAAACAATCTAAATGTAAATATATAAAGGCAGACGTCGGTGTAGGTTCTCTCACGCAGATACAATTTTCCGATAATGAATATATTCGACATAAGCTTATTTTTTTCCTCAATTTTTTAAATTAAATTTGTTATTAATATTTTAATTGAATTGCTAAGGTAGGTTGATATTAGGTTGTATAAATTTTGCTTTTACGTACTTTATTGTCTAACGTAAACTAGAACTGTAGAAATGGCCGTCTATATATTAAACACACTTAAGAAAAAATAATTTCCAGAACATGATAATGGTGGCATAAAAATATTGTTTTGGAATTTTTACCAGTCTTGCCATTCCGGACAAGAAAACAAATATATGTATTTATTATTTATTTATTTATTTATTATTAACTTCTATGTATAGTACATATGGCGGACTTTTTGCTACATGAGCAATCTCTTCCAGTCAACCATAAATGTATTTAGGTTTTCATGTCCGGAAAGACAAGAGACATTTATATGGTACATCGTTATAGTACTTAGAACTGTAAGAAATTCAGGAATTGATAATATACATTCACTTTAATGTTATTCGAAGCTATGAGGAGCTATGGGGAGATAAGACATGTACAAAGCTCTTTCTTTATTTTTTACTCATTATAAAATGTTTAAAATGTGTTCCATTTTTTTACAATTTTATTACTATTATTTTATACTTTTACAATAAATCGAAAAACATGGTTTGATTAATACCTTGTATTTTTTCAGGTTGTTCTCGGTGGTACAGATTTTTTTCTATTGGTTTTCGTTTCTTTTCGTAGCAAAATAACAAAGATCCTTATTTAAATGCGGACAAGAGTTGATGAAAACAAATTTAAACAAAGTTTGATCCACTTTGCAATTTGACAATTTTGCCGATAATAAAATATTTTTGTTGGTATTTAATTTAACGTGAACACTAAAAACATGTTCATGTACGTTCCGCACGTGAATGAGTTGTAGTTATTTTGTATGTTATTGTATTGTAAACTATGGTAATCTGATTTATAATACTAACATAATTTATAATATGTTTTACGATTTATATGATCAACAGGAAAATCACACCATACAAACAAAAGTAAAATAAAAAAAATTCAGACAAACAAATTTTGGATACGATTTTATTAGTTTTACTCTCAAAATACCTCCAGGAAATTTGGATTGACCAATAAAATCTTTATTGAAAGAAGTATTATTATTCACGTACGGTCATAACATACGTTTGAGTTTACTTCATCACCGAAGAAACCGTTTCTACCCGAAAAAATATGTCAAAAAAGAATCATTTCGGGCGGAAGAAAATTTAGACAGATTGGAATAATACAGGTTTAAGGGTATTTATAAGTTTAAGGGTATATTAGACAGATTGGAATAATTTAGGTTTAAGGGTTTATAGGTCGGAACTCTCGATATGAATTCAAAGGATATGCATCATTTTGTGGCTACATATTCGCGGTTGTGATGGGTCTCGCATCGTGCGTAGTGATGATTCGTCGTCCACTGCGATAAACTGAAGAAAAAAGTGGCTAAATTGTCCAGGAACGCAGCAAAGGATGCCGAGTTTAGATTGTGTACTCGTTAAAGATCATCCAATGGTGGGGCTATTAAAGTCTTGATTGTAGTCTATATAATTTGCGGTGTTGATAAAATTATGTTGCGAATAATTATCTTATATGGATTTTGTTAATAACGCGTCATGTACGTACATGTATAAAAAATACAAACGGTTATGAAAGATAAAACATTGATGAGTAAAACAGAAAAAATAACTAGCAATTGAACTAATTAATGATGGTCTGTGAATTACCAAACAATTTCATAATCGCGTTTCTAAAACGGTTAATGAATTTGGCAAAATGTTAAAACTGGACACGCTTCAAACACCATATAAGGGTTGCAGAAAATAGAATTAATACAGTTAGTATATATTCTCTAGGTAGAATAAAAATTCCAAATTCTTGTGTAATGTTTATATTTTTTTATGCTAATGCTAATGAGTATACAATTCTAAAGACACGAATTCAGCTCATACATGATTAATTTATTTTAATGTTCAAACAACGCTGATGTCAGTCTTAAAGGCTTGAAATTCTACACCGAGTCTGGATTGTGCTAAAACTATAGTTCTGGGAGACGCAAATTTAAAATTTTCTTTTTCAACAATGAATATAATAAATATCCAACACTGAATATTGAATATATTTGGCGTTAATTTTGTAGAAATTCATTATTCACAATTAAATGAGACTACGTGATGTACTATTATTTGTACTTTCTTTAAGTTCTTTACCACGACCTGGGTTTCGTTGTATTACATCTTCAGGTGGGCTATTAGCAAAGATATTTGGAAATATCCAACATATAGTTTTAACTATTAGATAATAATAAATAGTCATTTAATCACCAATTATATACAGTCAATTATTTTTTATCAACAATTAACAAATACCGATATTAATATATTTTTCATCACATGTGCCTAATTTTTGGCAGTTATTTAGGTAATACTTTTCTGACAGTATTACAGTACTGTATTTCATTAAAATTAAAAAAAAAGAAGTAAATATGCTGTAATTTCTTAAACATTCGTGGTAATTGACTGGAGGAGTATGGGGTATCATTTTATGTTGCCGTTTTCAGAGTTTGAGAGGCAACAATGCTTTGAAATTTTCAAAAAATCCTGATTTTTGTTTGTTTATTTGATATTAATTCTTTCAAGTACAAGGCATATTGGTTAAATTGAGAAATTCAAAGTATTAATGATACTGACACTTATTATAAAGACGACAGTTTAAAAGTGTACTTCAAACGGTTGAGAATGATTGCAGTCGCAAATTAGAAATTAACTTTTTGTAAATAGGGTAAATTATTTTTATTGATTCCTAGAGATAATAGGCATTTTTTAACTGTTAACGTTTCAATGAATCGAGCATGTCACCAATATATTTATTTTGAAAATATGAAGAGAGCATAAAACTGGAAACATTTTGTGTATTATTTGGTATAATAAATAATTTTTTGTTTTAATCGCCTTTTTATGATTAAAGAAGGCGTATGTGCACTAAAAATAAAAGTTCTACCTGTCGAACACAAGTAGAATCCGCATTATGAGGGTTTTGAATACATTAGGCATATACAAACATTTACGTTGTGTTTCTATGAAACTACTTACAAACATTAATTTTTCACAACGTAAATCTGTCGCAACCTATTACGTACTATATATTTCACAGACGAAAATCACGGTGTATATTTAAAAAAGTACGAGATCCAGGATAATCGTTACAGTTTTCGTGCAATCTTCCAGTCAGGTTTTAACCAACCCTGTTTATTTTATGATCAACCCTGTATATTTTTGGCCGAGTAGTTTCAGAAATAAGGGGGCGGTATGTTACATGTTTGCCTATTTTTTAAAATATATTTTAAATACACAATTTAAAATTGTGAAAAAAATATCTTTGTATTCCTTACAACAAGCTTTTTCAAATTATTTTTGACATGATATTTAAAATGAGTAAAAAAAATTAAGACCTTAATTGTGCTACTTTATTGTCATACAAATATTTAAAAAAGTTGGTGTCGTAAAATATATAATAGAAAAATATAAATGTATTGCCTTCTATATCTTTGTAGGAATCGAAATTTTGGGCATATTAAACAATTTATCACATCTAGAATCAATGCTATAGTTTTACTATAATTTTTATGTGGGTTTCGAATACAGGGGTGATGGGGGATGGGAATAGGGGGAGTGAGGGAGGAGGGGTACACATTTTTTTTTGTATATTTTTCAGTATATCTCTAGAGATGTAATTCCTATAATTATAAAAAATCTTGAAAGCTACTTTTGAGATCCTTAACCTCTTTTAAACGACACCCCGCTCCTATACATGAAATTAAAAAAAAAATGATTCAAGTACTTAATTTGCTCTCCTTAAAATATCCAAATGCATACTTTTGTGTTGTAACTATTGCGATATGTGCGGGTTAGTATATTTTTTTACAATGCCAAATGTTAAGTTTTACTTCAAGCGGTTTCTGAGAAAAACGGTTGTAACGGACATACGAACAGACGCGTGAGTGATATTATGAGGGTTCCGTTTTTTATTTTAATGTATGGAATCAATGGTCGCAAAACTAACACCTTACATGCTCATCGAACAAGTTCATCAAAATAATAAGTAAAATGGGCGTATTATAATACAGATAGCGCGGACGTGCGCCATTCACGATGTTGGAGATTAACTATGCTTTAACAGAATGTTGTTTAAGTGAATTCATACAAAACAGAAATGAAAGTAGTACTTCAATTATGTGGACTATAGCTTAAATTAAGATCTTTTCAGAAATTAAATTCAAAGAATTTTTTACTTTTGGTAAAAAAAATCTTTTATGGATTTCTAAATATATCTTTATAACTTATACATACAAAATCTATCAATAACATCAGGACACGGACCATGGGACGGAGAAAGTTGCATATTTGTTATTTCTTATAAGTGACGTAGAATCCTTTAACTTAGACGCTATAAGCTTTCCTTGTGAGTTCTTATGTCTTCATGAAAACCCCTTCATGGACGCGTTGATTGTATTTCTTAGGCATTGTTTAAAGAACGACAACCTTCTAATTATGTGAGTATTAATGTGACCTCGCGATGTAACTGAATACAAGCACACGGACGAAGCATAACATTCCGCACCAGTTCTTCGCGAACTGGTCCACTCGCTCTCAGATTTCAACTTCACCTTGTCGTCGTGGCGAACTACTCAGAGTTGTTAGAAATACTCGTCAAATCATTTTAAGTTTGTAACTGGGATAGATTCCATTATATCGGGTGACACTTAGTGTTGAATGTCAAACATAATAAAAGTAAAAAGGGAAGATTTTAAAGGTTTTACTTATTTAAAACATTTTATAGGTAGTCTGATGTAAAATACCTTTAGGCTAGATGATAACAATCTAGTAGTTTTTATAAGTGAGCAGAGAATGTTGAGGTTCTTGAATAGAAAATATCATACCATGCAATAATTCAAAGTTTTGGTTTTACTGGTTTTTAATGACATTCGAGATCTGAATATTCGAAACGCCTCCTCGACGCGATTATTTAAAATTTCACTCTCTGAGTACACAAGCTTTTAATTTGTTGTCTGTGTAACAAGTTTTTAATTTGTTTTCACAATATATTTTCCAATCTATTACTTATAATCTATCAACGGGAATAATCCTTGAAATTTTATCATTGAAGAATAACAATATCGCGGAATGTGCATTTTTTCTGGGTTATGGCCCTCCCTCCAAAAAAATTGTTCCTATTAAAAAACTTTCCACATTTAATTTCCATAATTAGACTGTAATTCCCTGCAACAAACTACAATCCCACAATTACAGACAATTTACTTTCTACATCAAACGGTATCTGAAAAAATAACAGCCATACACAGACGGACAGACAGATACTGAAATGATTACATGAGGGTTTCGTTTTTACCATTTTAGTACGGGACACTAAACAAATAAATTTAAAATTAGTTTTACCGTACAGGGGACACGGTAAACCTCCATTCTGAAGAGATCCTTTTATGTAAATTTCTTTTTTCATATTTTTGTGCTTGGGGATATATTTGTGGTTTTATGTTTGTGAGCATAATTACACCGCTATCAGTGAGAGTTTATCCGGATAAAGTATAATTCGTTGGCTACGTTTCCTTTCATCGAAGAATTCAACGATAAATTGATAAATATAAGAACATTAAAAGATAGTAAATCGCCAAATGTGCCTCAGAAAACGCAAGCCTGCACTGGGTTTGCGTGGTATATCCTGAAATTGTTAAAACGAGTTAACTGAAATAATTTAATTCAAATTTCTAATTTTCAGATCCCTTTTGTATTTGACATATTAGTAGAGTCACACATTATCATAGCTTGTGATTGTACAACTTTCAGTTGTATAATCATAAGTTTTCTGATTGCGTGCACTGTCGCACAATAAAACAATAATTAATTATGCTTCGCGCGCATGAAAATTGGGCAAATTATTATTCAGTAGAAAATTAATATCGTGCGCATACAATCTATTTTCGTAGTTGCAGTAAAAGAAAAAAAGAATACTGTGAAGGAAAATGTCAGTTTCATCTGTTAGCACGTACACGCGTGATAAAGAAACAATTTTATAAAATATATGAAACCAATATAACGAAATACTGAAACGAATATACGAAGGCAATATGACAATACATGAAGACAATCTAAAGGTACAATTTTATAAAATATATTATTTTCACCGAAAAGAGTTATATTCAAATAATGTATAACAGAATTCGCAATCCACCAACGGCAACGACTAATTAGATAGCGCATATGAAATACGTTCGAACGTGTAGGCGTTACACTAGTTGTATATAGATACAGCTAAAACCCGACTGATAATTGAATCAACTGGCGTACAAATGAGTTTTTTTGGTGTCACTTCGATCAACATTAACAGAGATGAAATGGATTATGTTTTTTCCATCCAAGGACAAATCTATCACAAAATCGGATCATTACTACTACCACTAACCAACAAAGACTATAAATTTCTGCAAGTATATTTCGTCGGAAATGAAGAAATAGAAATTGATCAATAATGCACAAATATCAGTGGATTGAGACGAGAAATAATCCAAGATGTATAGATTATCTTATACAAATACAATAAACTTATTCATATATTCAAAACAGCACTAGACCGAATGTTAATAGTTATAATTAGAGCCGACAAGAAACCACTAGAGAACACGAACCTCGATTTAATGCCCCTTAGATAGATTAAGTCGTCATCGTAATTGTGGTCAATGAAAACACAAGCCGTGACATAATTGTAAAACGAAGAAGAGAAGGACTACAATGCATTGCTGAGACACACCGTTCATGTGATGCCCTCCAATATACATTAATATTTCTGCATGGAGAGGACGGATATCATTTTAATGTGAAACAAATTCAAGCTGAAGCAGGCACAGAAACAAATAAAAAAACCACTTCCAAGGATTTCTACGCTTACCGCATACAATCACATTCTCAAAACTCGCCGTTTATTCTATCAATTCTTAGTAGATATGTATGCAAAAGTAGAAGCGGAACGGATGTCTTACATAAGACTGAATCAGAAGAAACTACGCAGGGAAAAATACATCCACCTTCGCGACGCGATCATAAATGACAAAAACATCGACGTTAGAATAATGGTAATCTTACCCTCATCTTACACAGGAAGTCCAAGACACATACTCGAATACACTCAATATGCCATGACCTACGTAAGAAAATATAGACATTTCATTTTCATTTCATTCATATACAACTCATCGTGATCATCGTGCCAGAAATCAAAGAACAACTATGATACGGATAAGCCCCCACGGATCGACACGACTTAATAGCCTGAGTTTTCAAGTATAGAGAGGAAAATATGATTCACGGATCATGCGGGCAATTAAACACGAACCAACTTTGCAACATATAGCAGTTACATTTGGAGAATGGACAGGGAGTTTACTTCACAAAAGACACTGCCAGAAAAATTGGAAGCGAACCACCTAAGAACACAACATTAACAGCCTTTTTCCAACTGTGTCAAACGAATCTATTCGCGAAAACATTACTATATGCGTCCCCACCTATTATATGTAGAACACAACAAGCAAAATCTTTCAATGACGAAAACAAGGAATTCCAATAAAAGGTCAGCTAGGAATCATGAAACGCGCTAGGCTGAGTATATACCGTATATCTGAATAACATCTAATGTTTCTGTCTCCGGATGTCGCTACACGAAATACGGGGATCAACAAGTTTCACAGATCTCAAAACTGTTGATGGTTACCTATGGCAGACGTACAGAGAAGCATGAAAACGCTTAAGACTACTGGATATATAAACGACATACGATAATAAACGACAACCGCTGGGAATTAATATTACAAGTAGCCTCATTCACAGTCTCAACTGAACAAAGTGAAGACTTATTCGCCATAATACTAACAACATGTAACCCATCGAATCCAAAAGAGCTATGGGACTCCTTCAAAGAGAGTATGAGTGATGACATACTGTAACAAATCCGATAAGCTCATCCAGAATTGGCCATTGAATTATTTATTGAAACGACGACATTTTCAATGCAACACTTATTCACCTAGAAGATAAATGTTTAACAATAAAAAGCCAGACCTTAGTATAACTTGAAATACCAGCACCAGGACAAAATGCTTTCAGGGTGCTGAACTTCAAAATTACGAAGGAAAAAAGCTACAACATCAAAGAACTACTTCAATTCATTGCTCACAAGAAACCACTCCTAAGTGACAATAAAAACAAATTTACAACGTTATCATGGACCGGATCGATAACGACATTGGCGGAATTATTTACTTGGATGCACCAGCCGGCACCGGGAAAACGTTTCTAATACATAAATTTCTGGCAGAAATACGTGCTAAACAACACATCGCACTTGCACTGGCATCATCCGGTATTGCCGCCACACTTATGGAAGGACGAACTGCCCATTCCGCCCTACAACTACCGTTGAATATAGCCGAATAACAATTCCTAGTATCTGAAATCTCAAGAGCATTTGGATGGGGTGAACTTCCAAAACAAGCTAAAATTATCTTCTGGTAGAAATGCACAATGGCGTATAAAAAATCGCTCGAAGCCATGGCCTGAACATTACAAGACTTGCGAGGAAACTCTGAAGTGATGGAAGGAGCTATACACATAACTCGTTCTCTCAGGAGATTTTCAAGAAACACTTCCAGTTATCCCCAAGTCAACACCGGCAAACGAAACCAATGCAAGCTCAAAAAATCACATCTCTGGCCACACATGCAAGTACTGCAACTAACAAAACATGAGAGTTGAACTATTGAAAGAGAGAACAATAACACATTTTGCTTAAAAATTTACAAATAGATGAAGGTACATATTCTACTGACTAGATAACTGGCCTCATTGAACTCAACAGTAATTTTATGCAACATAGCCACTAATGAGAACGAACTGATCGACCAAATTTATACAAACATTGTTCACGACCACACTAATCCAGAGTGGTATTTCAGAGGGCAATTTTGGCAGCTAAAGATAATATTGCCGACGATATCAACTTTAACGTTCAAAAGAAAATTCCCGGCGAAGAGAGAATATATAAATCGATCGACACGATCAATTGGCTACATAATTTTTAAAATCTTTGCAAGTATCAGGAATGCCATTACACTGCTTCCGACTGAAAATTGGATGTGCGATTATACTACTCAGAAATCTCAACTCACCAAAACTATGAAATTGAACAAGGATGATCGTCAAACAGCTATCGTATAACATCATCGAAGAGGAACTTATAACTGGAAAGGATAAAGGACACAGTATGTATCCCCAGAATATCATTGGTCTCTACAGAACTTCCATTCCAATTTAAAAGACTGCAATTTCCAATCAAATTACCCTGTAGTTTTACAATGAACAAAGCGCAAGGACAAACTTAAAATATTGCGGCATCAACCTCAACGAATCCTGCTTTCCTCACGGTCAACTATACGTAGCTTGCTCTCGAGTAGGAAATTGGAAAAAAATATACCTATATACCCCGGATGACAAAACGAAAAATATTGTTTATAAACAAATATTGTAAGTAGTTAGAATATGTTTGCAATAAAAATTGTTTACCTTTCATATTTTAAAATTTATCCTTTTATTCCGAATCTCATAACAACTCCTTGCGGAAGCCGGGTATCCCAGCTAGTAATTATATATATTGAAGTAATTATATGAAATATTCTACACTGATAAATGTTATTGACTAAACAAACAAATTCTTTTGTTTTCTGTAACTTACAACATTGTTGTGGCTTAGTAGTTATTACATTTTTGATTCATAATTCTTGTAAAATTAGTAGTTTATTAGACCCTAACCCTCTTGTTAATAAACATAGATTGACGAAGTTATAACTTGGTTTTAGGTTTACGATGAGGAATAGATACTTTTGTTATTAAACATGGAATTAGAATATTTTAGCTTAAACCTTGTCTTTAGAAGGTATCGTTGACAAAACCATCGTGCTCCATAGTTTAACTTGTGATTCTAACCTCGAACTTGTTTGAAGTTTGACATTTCACATTTGTTGCATACACCGATCGTCGTTTTTGTTATTTTTTTAATTTGTTTAAATTTTATAAAAGTATGGATTCGGATAATGATACCGATTTTTCTGAAGATATGGAAGTGGAAGAGCTGGAAAGAGTGGTTCGTATGAGAATTAAATAGTTGTTGTGAATTAAATAATTAATGTAAAGTTGCTTCTGTTATGTATTTCATTCTAATTCATATCTAGAAGTATATAGTTTGCCATTTGATTAAAAAATTATGATCATTTTACAATATAAATTATCATGATTGTTAGTCGTATTCTAATATCACGTTTCATCTTCAGATTTAAAATGACTGCCCTGATTTACACACCATGAGTCAGTCTACAGTCTCTATAACTTTCAAGACAAAAACTACCCACCTTGCAGTCCAGATTTGACTAGCAGAGATTACTTCCTTTTTAGTAGTTTCAAAAAGAATTTACTTAATCGAAAATTTGAGGACAAAGATCAGTTGAAAGCAGTCGTAGAAGAACATTTTAAGGACAACGATACGGACTATTTCTTCAGTGAGATACAAGCCCTTTTTAAAACGTGTGGAAAATTTATTGAATTTGTAGGAGATTATATTGGAAAATACATTTTTTTGAAAGAATTTTCTCAACTGTTAGTACCTTGGGTTCAGAAATTTTTAACCGCCCCTTATAGTTTGCTTTAAACCATGATATTCTTTGGTAAAACTAAATCATTCACTTGCCTTTCTGTATTTTGTTTCTACGTGGATTTCATCACATTTGCCATTAAATTCTTTAATATAAAATAGAAATTTCATAGTTATTGAAGTTCAGAAAAAGCCTCGATATTTGTTTGTTCGTTTTATTTATTTTCTGCAGAAAAATCAACAACAAGTACTTACAATAATAACGAGACTTTAATTTACTGATAGGTGAGAAATAAATATAATGCTGGCTTCCAATTTTTATGGTTAAACAAAACCTACTAACATTAGTTAATACATTTCCATTAGAATCGAACTAATTTCATGTAGATAAATGAAAAATTATAGAAAATAAATTTCAGCTGAACGATAAATACTAGCGTCCGATATCGTTGTCGAGTGTAGGAAAATAAGTTAACAAAAGGAACCGTGTAATGATATAGCTTAAAAATGAAACTATATTATTTTTATTAATAATGGACTTATGCCCAGATTTAGCTAGCCTTAGTTTAAGGTATTTTTATTATATATATAGGCTATTGGTTTATGGACTTTGTCCTTGGCTATAAAATTGTAATTTTCGTTTGAGCTATATGTCTCCATCCTCAGCTAAACTGCTCTATATGAATATCTAAAAAGTATTCACGATAGACTAGTTGACCAAACTTTAGAAATTATTTAATATTTTACATTATAATTTTTGAAAAATATTTTACCCAAAAAATTATGTTTTTTGTATATGTATAGATAATAAGTGTGGCAAATAATTATATGATACTAGTCATACGCTCGTGTTATTTAAAATTGTTACTGCGTATACCTACATTAATTAATTATACCAATAAATTATATATGGTCTATTCAACACAAATATAATGATTACAAATGATAACTTATTTAAAATAATATAATAAAATACAATTACATTAACAATATCTGAATGAGGTAGTAACAATACGCCTCTCAATTTTCATAGTCACATTTTTTATCTGCATGGATTTGTTCATTTCTTAAAACTAAATAGTCAATGCATATTATACAAGTATTGTTACTTTAAATATGATCTGGTACAATGGCCATAATGGCATATAAGTTAACACAGATATATCATTTTGAATATTTAACATATCTTTTTCCGATATAGAAATATTAAAACTATTGCATTAGTGACGATAATTCGTATTTATTCGTAACAATTATGGTTCTCTAACGTTTTGCGACTAACATTAAATTTACCAAAAGTATCAGATGTGAGTGTTAATGGTAATAACGATTGAATACTAAGTTTTGACTATATCTCAAATACCTGCTTTAGTGAAACTAAACACTATGATCCAGCCATAGTCCTATATTTACCAAAACGATCTTCTAAGCCATCAATCTGAATTCTTCGGGGTAACACAAATTTAAAATTTAATTAATTGCAACAATAATTTTTTTTTGTCGAAGTAACTTTTTTTCAATCCAAGTTACTATTTGGTGTCGTCTATTCTCCTTTTGATGTTTCGTATTTCGGTGATTTTGAAGGTATAGTTGATCACTACCTACCTTTATACCCCCATTCATTGATTTTGGGTGATTTTAATACCTGCCTATATAAGCATAACACTAGAAGCGGAAAGCTTTGTGACATTGTCAAGGCTGGTAACCTCACCATTCTCCCATCGTTTGCTACATTTCATGCCGATAATTGTCACTCCCTTCTCGATCTCATCCTAGTAACCTGCCCTAAAAATGTATCCTTCTACGGTCAACTTCCAGCACCCGGTCTATCCCATCATGATCTCCTCCATATTTCCTATAAATTAAGTAGCCTTAAAGCCTCTCCAAAGAGCATATTCCTCCGTGACTTTAGTCGTATTGACCTACCATCTTTTCTTGAGGACGCCAGATCCATTAACTGGGATACAATTGCGATGAATCACTCTGTTGATGAAAAACTCACTGTTTTCAATAGTTGTATCACTAAACTGCTCGATAAACATGCTCCCCTAAAACTCGTCAAAATTAAGCGGAGGGCTGCACCTTGGCTAAACGATTCTATTAGAAAAATGATGGCCAAACGTGATCACGTTAAAACTAAGTATAAGACTGATCCCAGCCCAAATCACTGGGAGAATTTTAGAGTGCTTAGAAATAAATGTCCTCAAATGTGGCGAAATGCCAAAAAACACTATATTTCTGCATCAATACGTGATTGTACTCCTAATAATATTTGGAAGTTTTTAGGTACTCTAGGCATTGGAAAATCTTCTACCACTTCGGAGAGCTGGCGATTGGATATCGACCGGTTAAATTCACATTTTTCTACGCCACCCACGGTACTTAAACTAGCTGTTAAGTCTGCAACTATGAACGGTATCTCGTCTTCATCCGTTTCTAATGAATATCAATTTACACTAAGGGATACCTGTGAGTCCGAAGTTAAAGCTAATCTTCTTGCGATAAAATCGAAATCCATGGGATTTGATGGCTTAAATATTAGTGCTCTTAAATCAATAATAGATATCGTAGCTCCGGTCATCGCTGATATACCTCTTCGAAACCTCTTCCGGTCATTGCTATAATACCTCTTTCAAAACTGCTGTTTTCCCTTTGGAATGGAAAAAATCCTATATTGTGCCCGTACCTAAAATTTTATTACCTACCCAACCCAAGGATTTTCGGCCCATATCTATCCTACCGTTTCTATCTAAAGTCTTTGAACGTATTGTTCATGGTTAACTTGTCACTTTCTTCAATGTCCATAAGTCTCTAAATCCACCATCTGGCTTTAAAGCTGGCCACAGTACCTCAACTGCCCTTGTCAAGGTTACTGATGATATACGCTTGGCTATGGATAATACACAAATCACTGTCCTCGTGCTTCTTGATTTCAGCAGTGCGTTCAACTCTGTTGACTTCGATATACTTCTTGCCCGCTTGAAATATCTTAATATATCCCAACATTAACTTGAGTGGTTTAGTTCATATCTTCATGGAAGCAGGCAATTTGTTCAGTTGTCAGATACGTATTCTGAGTGGACTGATCTTACAGCTGGTGTACCTCAAGGTGGAGTTCTATCTCCTCTCCTCTCCTCTTCTCAGTGTTTATTGATGATGTTATTAAAAACATTTCTAGCAATTATCATCTCTATGCTGATGACCTACAAATCTATGCGCACTCTAACCTCCATTCCTTATCAAAAACCATCGACATCCTTAATTGAGATCTCGCTTCAGTCGGTCAGTGGGCTCATGAAATTGGTCTTTTGGTTAACCCAAGTAAGTCACAAGCTATCGTCATCGGTAGTCAAAGACTGACTTCTAAAGTAAACCTACTTAGTTTACCGAAATTAGTGCTAAATAGTACAATAATACCGTACACGTCAACTGTTAAAAACCTGGGCCTACTGATCGATCAAAATCTTAATTGGCGGCCTCAAGTAAATGATGTTAGTCGTCGTGTTTTCAACAGGATACACTCTTAGGAATGTCTTCAAAATTTTCTACCGACTAAAACGAAAATCTACCTTTGTCAAACACTTTTATTACCATTAATCGATTATGGAGACGTGTGCTATCCTGATCTTAATGAAGAATATTTGTGCAAGTTGGAACGTCTTCAAAATTTATGCATTCGGTATATCTTCGGCCTCAGAAAATATGACCACATTTCTGAATACAAGTTACTTCTCAAATGGCTGAAGATCCGTGATCGACGCCAACTTCACATACTTACACTTCTTTTTAACATATCTAAAAATCCTCATAGCCCAAATTATCTTAGTGGCAAATTTAAAGATTTGTCTACTCACGGCCTTGGGCTGCGATCTGAAAGTTCACACACCCTACTTATTCCTAAACATACCTCTACCACTTACGAAAAATCCTTCACTGTCCAAGCAGGAAAAATTTGGAATCACCTGGATCCTGGCATCAGGAAAATCACGTCTATAAATATTTTCAAAGATCGAGTGAAGAAGTCCTACATCTCCTGAAACCTTTTCCTTTATGTCCTCGCCCTTTCCTGTCTTTCCCATCCCAAATAATGTAAATATTTTGTTTTCTTTTTTAATTTACTTTTGTATTTTTTTTGTCTAATGTGCCATGAAGAATTTTCATTGTAAAATTTCTTACAGTCTACCAACTAAATTTCAATACAAATTGTTGTGGTTGATTGGAAGAGATTGCTCATGTAGCAATAAGTCCGCCATATGTACTGTACATAAAAGTTAATAAATAAATAAGTAAATAATTAGTTTATTGCAGAGGAGCATACATAGAGTGACTAAATACTAAATGTATTTGTTCCGTTAATTAATTATCACTATTTTTAAAATGTTTCCAATATCTAACCACGCTGAATATTGCGAGGATTCATTAATTGCTTCAAGTGGCTTCATTAAACGATTCAATAGTCTCTTATCCTTAAACAATGTATTTACATTAACAATATTCCACCATTTTAAGATAATATTGACAAATTTTGCAGTAGTTTCATAATTTTATAATTTTTGTTGTCTACCAATAACTAATAAGCCATTGTGAACATGCTCATTAAATACATTTAATATTAATTTTACATTCTGATGCTCGAAGTTACTAGGATTCAAAGACTTGAGATTTAAAGTGTGAGCATACTTAACTAAACTGCAATTTTCTAAGTTATCTAAAGATTTGATGTTAGCAAACGAGGCAATGTTATTACATGTATCAAGTAATTGGTCAAAATTTGGATAAATAAATGTTTGATTCTTTTAGTTAATCCAGTTATTGCGTATGCATTTTAAATATGTACAGTATCAAAAACAAGAAATAATGGTTTACTTTTATCAGCAGGATGTTCATATACTATATAAAATTTAGTTGGCGAATTAAAATGACATAGTTTTTATACTAAAATAATTATCGTCACTAACTACACATAGAATATTAAAACATATAGCATATAAGCCTGTTATGACATCATTTATATATTGGTATAAATCTGCACGATTAATATTATTTACAGGTAAAATATAGACAACTTCTATAAATGAGCTCAATAGACTTTGTATCGTAAAAACGTGCGCTGTAGCTGCAGCCTGTTGGTGAGTATAAGACATGCCTGCAATATTACTTGCTTTATTATCAAAGTATGGCCTTAGATAAATTTCATCAATCATTAAAGTAACAATCATTAAGTAATGTGATCTGATTTCATCAATTATTAAGTAATATGATCAGATTGGTTTAAAAGGCTGAACTTTTGCTTAACATTTTCATCTTTTGGATCGCAGTTATATTTCGAACAAATGTTTTGAAGAGTTTTAGGATATGCAAGAAAGTTGGACCACGTAAGTAACGATAAGCATGAGATGGAATATACTATAATATACTGAAATAAATTAAAAAGTTCGTAGATTATCTAAGTCTTACTACACATAAAAATCCATTTTTTATATTTGACGTCATCTTCTAAATTTAAAGTGCCACACTTTAGCATATCAACAATATTAAAACAAGTGTCATCAAAAGATTGTTTGCTGGTATTTTGATTTTTAAAATTATCCGATACTGCGAAAATGTCTTTAATATTACAAATCTTTTTTGGAAAATTTTCACTGCAAATTTTTTTTAGTTTTGAAGCAATTATAATTCTAAATTATTATCAAATGTTAGGAAACTGATATTTCAGGGGCTTTCGACAAATAAATTATAACAAATATTACTACATCAACTTTATTTACAACAGTCCAATGCTTACTCACTCTGTAGTTAGATAGGCATGCTAGAAATTAACTAAAACAATTAAACATATCTTTTTTTCCATATTCGTTTTGTGACTGAATACTTTCACTAAGAACTAATTCTAATGTTTTATTTTCAATACGCAAACTTTTCTCTTCCACACTTTCTCTTGAATATCCCGGTGCATTTAAATAACTAGGACAGTTTGGAAACACTGAAGGCCCAGCACTGTCAAACAAACGAAAAAAGTAAAGACACAACATCTTCTTCCCATTTCTGCGATACAGCGATGTCCTTTTCTGCTGTCTTCTTGTTTAAATACTCACTTTGGAAAATTTGCTAGGCTGGAAATATTATCGGTGAATAGCGTGAGTTCATTTCTTCTTCAATTCTCATTTTTTTGGGAATGAGGTAACTGTGTGTGTACCGTGACCGACGTAATTTGTTTTGCAATTCGGTGACCTTTTTAGAGTGTTGTGATCGCCCAGTGGAAGGTACTCTTAGTCAATTACATCCATTCGCTAGCAATTGCCGCCGTCTGTTTAATTTTATATCTCAGTCAAACTCAAGGTGTAATGCATCATTCAAAATTAGATAAATAAATGAAAATGAATTTAATTTTTAATTCTTTTTCTCCGATTATCTGCAAAGTTTATAAGCGCAAATATATATTTTTATCTTATCAACTGACGATTTTGCGAAAATTCAACGAAAGTACCATGTTGAAATAGCATTATTAACTAAGTCTCAAGGTGTATTGACCATAAAATAGATGTTGCCTATTCGGCACTTAATGTAGTTAATATAAGACATGTCTGCTTTCATCTAGTTTCACACATATAACATTTTTGAAATTTTACGAAACGAAACACGTCAGGTACTCGCGGATATTTGCGAAATCACAGCGGATATTTGCGGTAGTCAGTTTTTTTTATTATTTAAAGAGCCCTCCCTCTAGAAGGAATAACAGCATTCCATCAAATCATTACTGTTAAAAGGATCAAGTTCGTCTTTAAAAAGTTAGGACGGAAAAACAGCGAAATAAAAGTAGTCATGATATCACGGAGCTTTGCTAACGAAGTGTAGATGAGGGAGTAAAAGCTTCGTGATTAATTTTTTAATATTATATCTGTCAAAACTTTGAACTTGACCGTGATAAATTATTGTTTCTCTGCGATTTTGCCATATAAGATCTATAAAACTATTATAATTTTCTTTTCATAAAACTCTGAATATCAAAGCTATAAATATCTGAAAACTCTTCACCAAGGTCAAGTTCGATGTAGTCAATAAATATAGATTCAAATCTCTTACTCATTCATCTACTCTTCCCTAGAGAAGTTCTGCAAAATTATACTTGACTGCTTTTATCTCAATGCTTTTTATAACTAAAGTTTTTCAAAGGAACTTCGATCGAATTTCACTTGTTTTTCGATTGTCTTTAAGACTTGATGACCAATAAAAATAGCATAATTATGTTTTAATAATCCTTTTTGTTTATTGTTTTCCTTTGTTAGAAATCTGCATCATATTAAACATTACCATCGATTGGCCGCTTAATCTATTCACGAATTTTTACCTTCTTGAAACTACACTTTACACTACGTTAAGCTAATTTGGCAATTAATGTAGTGCTTTTATTAAATATAACGCTTTTCGATTGTTTTTCCCTTCCCAGCCACCTCTCTGTGTTCGCGGTATTCAGCATAATATTTCTATTATAATAGGTATTACACTCATGAGCGTAAATTTGTGGGACTAAACGTAATAAATTACCGCTGTTACCGCCGTCTTTTTATTTAGCATTTCGGCCAAACCCAAGGTGTAACAAACCATTTACAATTAGATAAATAATTCAAACATACATAACTTTTTAGATTAAATACTCTGTTGGGAATCGAACCCTTACCCCTTATTAATAAACGTAACGTAATTAACGATGTTATAACGTGGTTTTAGTTTTACGACGGGAAATAGATAATTTTGTTATTAATGAACACGGAATTAAATTGTTTTAGCTTAAACCTTCTCTTTGTAAGCTATATTTGAATAAACCATCGTACCCCATAGTTTAACGTGTGATTCTAACCTCAAACTTATTTGAAGTTTGACATTTTACGTTTGTTACATAGGCAGATCGACGTTTTTGTTGTTTTTTTAATTTGTTTGAATTTTGTAGAAGTACTCGGATAATTTTAAAGAAATATATGAATAGAGAAATATAAAATTGTATAATATGTAAAAGGAGAAATATTAAAATTCCAATTTTTCCAATATATATTTTTATTTACAAGTCGATCTAACTTTTTAAAATTTTCATTTTAATTTAGTATATGTTCTTTGACATCCATAACGTGTTTCGCCTTCATCATTTGATGCTCCTTCATTTTCCATGCGTAGTCCAAATGCTAAATTTTTTGGCTAAATTAAATATTGCCATCTTGTAATTCCATCTGATTTTCTGTAAAACAGTAAATACTCTCAAAATTTAAGACTTTCAGCCATTAGATTTTAGGGAAATGGATACAAGTTTGATAGTATTATTTTAAAGAATGATTAAGTATATATATATATATATATATATATATATATATATATATATATATATGTATATATATATATATATAAATTACACCAACAAATCACTTTCCTGCATGTAACAAATAAAGCTAGCTAACAGCAAGATTTAGGCAGTGCAGTGTCTTAAAATTACGAGCAATTTTCTCCATTAAATAAGGATTTAAAATTTTTCAATTTTCTTAAAGCAAGCAAGAAATCGAATTTATTCAATTCATATTAGATTTTTTTTATCCCCTCCTGATATTATGCAAATATTAACAACGCTTCAAATAATTATGTATATTATACCTACAGTTCGATATTTGCTTGTTCATTTTATTTATTTTCTGCAGAAAAACCAAACAAAAATTACCTACAATAATAACAAGACTTTAATTTATTGACAATTAAGAAATAAACATAATGCGGCCAGCTTTATGTTTATTTCTTTCCAATTTTAATAGCTAAGCAAAACCTTCTAATATTAGATAATACATCTCCATCAGAATCGAATTAATTTCATGTCCTAGTTGATTCTGCAGAGTGAAGCTTTTAAGGTTGGGGCCGCCTCCAGATTAGTATAATTCCGATAAATTTTTAACACACCACTTTTATTATTTTCCACTGCGTTTGGACTTGCTTTAATGCCCTTTTGCTTACATTTAAACTATATAATCTGAAAATAAATTAAAAATTATGGAAAATAAATTTCAGCTGAACGATAAATAATAGCGTCCGATATCGTTGTCGAGTGTGGGAAAATAAGTTTACAAAAGGAACCGTGTAATGATATAACCTTAAAAACGAAACTATATTATTTCAAATAATTTATCTGTAATAAAAGCTGACCGCGCTTTTTGCTTTCACTTTGTTAATGTTGGTCTTCAAACTTTTATTCGAAATCACTTCAATGTGTTCTATAAGAACATCTCTCAAAAGTTGCTGTGAACAGAAACGTGTTTTTCTTAATAACATTACTAATATACAGATTATTCATAATTTGATCTTGAAAAATTTAATTCGTCTTATTTTTTCTTGTTCATCCCAGTTACCAGTTTTGATTCAACTTAAAAATTACCAGTCCCATATGTCAATCTGATAGCAGCGTTAAGCAATTATAAGGTAGTGTATATGTACCTATGCTAGTTTTTATTTTATTATTGGCGATGGCTTAAAATCGTGCATAATTGCCAATTTGACCTACCTTAAGCTATGATTAAGAAATGTATATCTAAACAATTGTTACTTGGTGTTTATTAATAAATTTTTTAAAATGAACTTATCTAGGCTTAGTTTAAGACTTACTTTAAGGTATTTTTATTAATAAGACCCTTAGCGTTTTAGACGGACACTAGCGTCTTAGTCACTATGCTATAAGTAATTATATGATACCTAAATGCATATAAATAATGCCGAACATCATAGCTTTTTATAAAGTTGTAAATATATCTAAAATTCAAGTAATTATCAAAAACATACATCGCAATAAGACAAATTTTAGTAATTGTAATAGCATCACGATCGTCAGGTGCTTACAAAATATGTATTCTGTACTGCAAAATAATACCAACACCTGTTTGAAAAGAAAATAACATGTTAGGGTATCTATTTGTTTCAGAATACTTATGTCAAATATCCAATAAGTATATATTTGCACATGATGCAATTTAAGATCTTTTTATTGGAGCTATTTCACTCTAACGCCTTGTAAAAGAGTAGCACGGTATCCGGGAAAAAATGTCGGGCAAAGAAAGTCAATGGGCACTGCTCGAGTTATTGACCACGAAACCGCCAAGCGAGACATTGTATCTAAAGTAATTTATACGTAGCAAGTATTTCGTTATGATTACTATTAAAAATTTAATAAATAATATTTTTAATGTATTCACTCATAGTATAGTTCCGTGGAAACCACTCAATCCATCACTTTTTCACGTTTGTAAAGTATTACATAGAAAATTCATTTTAGTAACAATTATTTCACAGACAAATTTATTAATCTAATGTCCATATACAATTATTTCACTTATTTGTTTAAGAAGTCTTAAAGGAGATGTTTAAAATGCTTTCCGTTTTGTTTTAAACACAACACGCTCTCCTTATAATTGAATTAGTAACATTATCCACCATTTGAGCATTTCTCTTAATTTTATTAAAACCGTCGATAATCCTTTCTCGTAAAGTTTGTTCGTCCGGGCATTCAGTTGGGAATACATTGGATTTGATGCTACTCCAAAGAAAAAAAAAACGAGTCGTGTTAAATCTGGAGATCTCGGAGGCCAGGGTACAGGTGCACTAGGCCCTATTCAATGACGATAATATTGCTCGTCTAAATACTCACATACCCGAATACCGAAGTGAGAGGGCGCTTCGTCGTTTTGCCACCACATATCTCTGACTAAAGTGTACCACATAAGCATATCATAACATTCCGAATTGGAATAGCGCACCGTAGACATTATAAGTTATCAAAACAATAACTAACAAAAAAATGCTAATACTTCAAAAAATTGAAACACTTTGGATGTAAAAACGACACGGTACATTTAAAGCACGGCGTTTTAGTGCTTGTTCACGTTGACTCGCGGGTGCAATGGCGGGAGCGGTCACCAAATATCAAATACGTGATATGTAAGTGGTCACGTACAAAACGCAGGTGCGGTGGAAGTAGCGGGCAAGCCAGCGGCAGGCGCGTGCGGTGCACTCGCGGCAATAGCAAACGTGTGAAGTATCAACAAATCAACTAGTTTGAACTTGTCGCTGGAAACGATAGCACGTAATCGATATATATATATATATATATATATATATAAAATATATATATATATATATATATATATATATATATATATATATACATACAGATTTGTTTATTATGACAGTTTATTGCGTTGAGAGGCAGATATACCCCAGTAAAATATGAGAGAAGGCGTGGCTAACACAAGGTGGGTGGAGTCCGTGCGGCTTTCGTCGAGTATAGTCTGTTTAAAAAGTTACATAGGTCTATAATACACCAAATTATCACGTGTAAACTATTTTAATAGTCCAGTCAAAATAAGCAAAAAAGGTGGTTAAATAACAATAATTCGCATAGAGCTAAAATTGGTGGAGGTCTTGAATATACCATTACAATTAAAATATGGAAAGTCTTCACCAATCCTATGCGTGCTAAAAAGTTATTAAAGGTCAAAGGTAAAAAATATCAGTTTTTCGCATTTTTCTCGTTAACGGTGAGTGTTATCGTAAAAATAGTTCAGACTAAAGTTGTAGATTATAAAATTGTCTATAAAAATTGTCCCTACACTTTTTTTCCTACGAGTTATTATTCCCGTGATATCGTCATTTCAAACGTTGGAGAAGTCAAATTTTATGTAATATTTTTTTAACGTGGTATCCCCAGTAGGTGTACTCTACAATCTATTATATTTCAGTTTCTTTGAATATTATTGTATTAATTAGAAAGTTTTACTATTGACAATGATAAAAGTGAAATGAATAATTATTTATTTCGGAAAAATTTTACTACTTAATATACTTAGTTACTGTATCAGTAGTGGCTTCTTCGGTTTCTTCATCCTGTTGCTCAGTATCTCTAAATTGTTCACAAAGGAAATATATATCAGTTATCTTATCAACGATATCATGAGAGTCCTCATCTATGGCATTTAACTCAATATTGCAGCAAAACTAACCTTGGCGATTTGTGCATGTTGATGAACAGAATAGTCCATCTTTTTTGCAGCCACAGTTTCCAGTGCAACCCTTTTTAAAATGATTTTGAAGCTTTTTTTGTGGAGCAGGTGGGAGTGAAGTTTGAACTGATTCCAAAGTATTATTATCTAATTTTCACCCCAATCCTCTGGATCCAGTTCATTGCCTAGCCACACTTACCCTTGATAATATACACGATACAAATGTTGATTGGCAGAAGCAGATGTTGGAGGAAGACAGGATAGCTGTACTCTTCTATGGTTGCGTGTGCTCTTTATAAAAAATAAATATCTGTACTAGTCTATGCTATCAATTATTTTCGGTGCTCCATATATGGCAATTAAAAAATGAATCCCATTGGCACTTCTGGAGATGAGTCAATCTTTTTAAAGATTTTTGCGCACTCAATTAAATCATCCCGTTTTTCAAATAATTTCATTAATGTTGTTTTACCTCTTTTATAAATTGCTGATGTACTGTCACATCCAGTGATTGTATGTAAAAGTAAAATATGTTCTTGGTATTTTGGATACGCAGATAAATTTTCCGATGAATATATTTTTGTTTGTACTCGAGCCTTTCCAGGTTTTAAAAAGTAAATAGGTTTATCCCTCGGAATTCGTGCTGTGAGTAGTATCAACATTTTCACCAAAAACGATAATTGTATTCAATTGTTCTATTGCTGTTTCAATTATGAGAACATCAGCGTTATTATCAGATTGTTTTATTGAAATGCAGTTTTACATTTTTCACACAACATTGAAATAAAGCGAGAGTTGTTGTGAGGATGTGCAAGGCATTGTTGTTGGTTTATGGGACCTGTCATAAACTGGTCAAAAACGATATTAGAAGATGAAGATGTTTTTGTAGTTCGACGACATTTTTCTGCTGCTTTAATATTTATTGGATAATCAGTATAACCATCAAATACTATAGTCACTCTTTGACCAAAATGTCTATGTACATACTGAACCTATTTATAAAAAATAACATCAAATATTTCTTCTCGGTCCCACGTAGTATTTGCGTTGTCAATTTCAATGTCCATTGATTGAAAGCAATCGTTAATGGATAATTTCTGTGTTTTACGCTTTCCAACTTCATCGAAGAATGGTAATGGACAGGGAGCTAATTCATATTAGAATTTTTCACTTTCATCCTCAAATGTATTAGTAATACTCATGCGTTGAAATAATAATACAGGATCTACAGGTACCTTTTTATCATTAACGTTTATTCCTTATGGTTAAAAGAGGGGCACCACTCATGGTTAAAAGAGGGAGTACTTTGTCAGCTCGTTTTAATTTAATATTATTTGAATGTTTGTCCTTTCTTAGTTATAGAAGCAATTCTCTTATCTGCAATATCTCTCTTTACTCGTGAATTACTAGCATCTTCACGCTGATCTGTTGTATCCATTCTAACATCAGCTTGATATTCCAATCCATCACATACAGAATTCGTCGCATGCATGCCATAAACCCATTTACTTCTGACACTCTCCTGCCTACTTCTTCCTCTAGCAATATCTCCATCTGTCTTCATTGATTTTATCACTGATTCCTCAATCACCATATCCATCGAAGTCCCACAATTTAATTTACCAGAACGTCGAACAGTGAAACATCCTGTTATAAACCTTTGGTAAACACTAGGATCAATTAAGTTCTCTAACTGTAGCATATCTTGCAAACATAAATGCGCAGACTTAGCATAAGGAAAATGTACTGATGCGTGGAAGTAAGGAAGCATTTCTTTAACATAACGTATTACTTTTTTTAACAATGAATAAAAAACAAATATAAAAACATAACACATATGTAAAACATTACAGCTCATAGTACGTCATTTAACCGCTCTTGGTAGTTCAAAATTTCAGTTTTCCTAATGTTAAGAACATCAAACAAAATGTTAATATTCCATCGGTCAATGTGATATAAAACTTTGCGTTTTTGTTTAGAATCATCAATTGCAAAAGTTCGAGTCCGAGTTAGTTCTGGTTTTTGCAGTTAATGTTCCAGAATTTTCTTCTAATTTTGATTAAGGAAGTTTCTCTTCGAATCGAATATTTATTTCTTTGGGTGGTGATGTAAGTTTAAGTGTTTTTTGAGACAAGAATCTAAATGTTTTAAGTATTTTGGCCTTAAAGGAGAAGTATACATATCAATCATTATGGCGCGATGTTGATATTGATTTGAGAGAGTATACATTGTATGCTACAGATATTGCCGGTACCGAAGTGTTTATTCAATAATCTTAGTAAGGTCCGGGCTTTCTCATGGTATGACACGTGGTCTTTTAAACTTAAAGTTTCTGTCAAAAGGGCTTAGATCAAAGTGTTGTTATCCTGCTCATCATTAGATACTCGAATTTGCAGAAGTGAGAAGTCACCGTTGAAACTGAAAATTTTGGTTCAAACTGGAAGTGGTGTAATATCGGTTAAAATCCAGGTCATAATCAAACCCTGGTAATATTGGTTAAAATCCAGGTCATAATCAAAACTGGTGTAATATTGGTTAAAATCCAGGTCATAATCAAACCCTCCAGTATGCGCCTTTAAAAACAGTCCAACAAAATTGAGTATTAAAGCCCAGATTTAAAGCTACAAACCAACTTCAAACTTAGATCCAGGTATTATTATCTTGGTTATTATCAGGCCCTCGAATTAGTAGATGTGAGAACTGCTCAATACAACTAAATATTTGAGCCAAACTCGAAATTTCTTTCTATAATAGTGGCTAGGATCCAACTGCAATTATTCTGGTCGTAAGCAGATTATCCAGTTTGCATGTGTGAGGACTGTCCAATAAAACGAATATTGGAGCTTAACTTAGATCCAGGTGTCATTTTCCTAGCCATCATTAGACCTTATTTCGTCGAATGTGAATCGTATCCATCGTATCCGTGTCCATGTAACGAATATAATTATTTGAACATTTTTGAAAGGAAAAAAACAACTATAATAGTCAACTTTGAAATGTTTTCCCACAAATAATTTATTTTATTTTCAATAAATTGACGCAACAGCATTTTCATTTTAATAACATTTATATTTTGAAAACTATTTTTAATTTATCAAATAATTAAATATTAAAAGGATGTATTATATAATTTAAAAAAAACTTTTAGTGAGTTAAAACATTACCAAGTGCGTTCAAACTATCCCTAGATATAAGAATTTTGGCAAGTACATTTCTTAGATAGGGCTTCTGACTTTACGAAGTACAATTATTGGTCGCTTCCAAATTACCATTTCCGACATATTTTGAAAAATGTAGGAAATAAAATCTATCAAAAGTTCTTCTTTGATAATGGAAAAGTATTATAATGATCCTAATTACATAAAAAAAAGTATTTTTTTGGAACAAAGTAAAGCTAGTAAAGGATATAAAACCATAATTGGAATATTATCTGTATTAAAAATTTGATTTTTTAGTAATTGATTTTTATTAAAATTTGTTATCTTTACCAAACTTGGTACATGATTTGAGTCATGTTTCAATATATTTTTTTAAATTACCATGGAAAACTGTATATATTTCAACGTCTTTTTCTTTGACTAAAAATAGACCACAAGGGAGAAACTGGGTAAACGGGAATATACTCTCAACAATCGTTTTCGGCCGGTCTCGGTGAGAATGTAAAAGTGCCATTAAATAGAGCCGGCTTTTTGCGCCTCGACAAAAATTTATATATATATATATATATATATATATATATATATATATATGTATATGTATATATATATATATATATATATATATATATATATATGTATATGTATATATATATATATATATATATATATATATAGTCGTAACAAGCAACAAGCGATAATTTGATAATTTGATAATTTTGTTTATTTCACATAAAACGTATAATCTAAAAGAACAATATGTATATTACTTTACTGTATGCATAAAATCTGTAATTTTAGTCTATTTGGAACACTTCTGTCGTGCATACATATTTTGTAATTCATGTTGGATTTTAATTAGCGTATCGTTATATTTGCCCTGGATTTGGAACTTTTAATTAAGAACAATCTTTCGTAAAACACTAAAAGCATTGAGACCATCATTTAAAGTCGGTACTATAAATTGTTCTTCAGAGTCTTCCTGTTCGTCATCTTCCTCTTGAACTTCTCGTTCGACGACGTTTCGACGGTGAAACAACCGACGGTAGTGAACAATCATTGTGTAGCTATAAATTTGTTAGGGTTGCGATTATAAAGAAAAAAAGGCTACTATGTATAAAGTTTGTCAAAATAATTTCCGATAGTTATTATCGGAAAATGAAAAATGAATATGTTAAGTTTTTATCAACAGTTAGTTTATACTTGTACTTAACTTCTGATATTTTGTTAGAATAATGTAACAAAACATTATAAGTTGACTACGAGTATAATTTACAAACACGTCGTTTGTAAACTAATTTTCAAATAAGTCATATTACATTTGTACATGTGTTAACTGGGCAATAATTCATGTGCGCTGTATAATCAAATCGCTAATATAAGGATACAATATCACGGATATACCCTCATCCGAAGAAAGTACGTTCACAGGGCAACGATGGAGGGTGTGCTACGGTTCGCATCGGGAAAATCCAAGGAGTTTACGAAAAATTAAATTGCGTTGCATGTTATCTCCCCATAAAATTGCCTATCTGCTCCAATATATTCAAAGAGTACATAGACGGAAGCGAGCCTGTGTCACTAGGCATTGCAGATGCGATTCCCTCCTACAACAAGCGAACCACTCTCTAGGCCAAACGACCAGGGTTGCCAGACGCCGCGCCGACTGTGCAGATGCACGCGTACTAAGAATCCAAAACTAGGCAAAAAGTACAACATTACATTGGACCAAGCATTATTTCTAGTATTATAGAGTAGTATTTATAGTAAAAGCACACATATGTATAATGTCTGCAGTCACCAGAAGACGTACAAAAATTACAATAAAATAAATTCGTAAAACGATTCGATATTCAAAGAGTATAACGAAGTAGCACAACTTATGGGATAAATCAAATTAAATAGAAGTTACATCGGTTTTTTCGTAAAAAAATTGACTAACTGTAAACCAAGAAAAAAAAAGATTTAGAATTTTTAATGGAAAATTTAAAAGAATTTTGTATAAAAAAGTCCACAGTACCTTGCTGTAAGTGACTCATGATTATGCAACTAAAATGTGTATATAATAATTAGTCTTATTTTAATTTTGATTTACATTTCCGGCAAATTTATGATAATATTAACGGCAACGGCATGCATGCAATATCAAGTGTCAAAATATTGACATAAGAATATATGTAAATTGTAAAGCTCGTCGCACACGGTCGATATAACATATATCATATTTTAAGATGTTAAGGTATGTTTTTCAAGTATCACACGCGCAAATAATACAATAGGTATATTACATATCATCCCATAATTATATCGATTGAAATGTCTGCTTTCGTACATTTGCTATTAAATTTGAGTAAATAATGTTCCAATTTTTAATGGTACGATATTGTATATCAATCTCGTTTATTGTAATTCGATATACTGGTAGCGTGTAGAATATGAATTCGATATGCGTATTAACATAATTATTAAGAACGTAAATCAGGTCGATTTAGACTGATGATCACAAAAAATAAGGGACAAACGATAAGTTTAAGTTATATTATTCAATATGTTTAATATTCGGCGGGGTGTAAAATTTGATTGTAAATTTTGAACTAAAAAATTCACCTACATGGGTGAGATAAAAAGAACTAAATTAGTTATTTTAAAGACACAATATTTTAACAAGATTATTTTATTTATGTCAAAATTTAAATTTTAAATGTAGAAACGTATATTTTATTAATTTTAAGGAATAAATATTAATGGAGTTCAAATTGTGCTTATACGATGAAAGACGTGAACACAAGAATTTCGCAATGGGAAACCTAAAGTCTTGTATCTATAATCCCAAATTATATGTTAATATGTCTTGATATGCCTCATATCACAATATATTATTTTCAAAAATATGTATTTCGTATATCGCTCCGTATCTTAAGATGACTTGCTGTAAAATATTTATATCGGTGCTGCCGTATTTAACGACTCCAAGGATTGTATGGATACGATATGATAAAATATATATAACTTGAATATGCATTATTATATTATAGCGTTTGTTTTTAACCGCCTTAATTTGAAACACAAAAGTCTAAAAATTGATATAATCCTTGATTAGATAATTTTCATCGATTGATTTTTTTAATTCAAAAGTATATACTTAATAAGTTGAACGAATTTATTAATATTAAAACTATAAGTAAATTGTCATTAAACCGAAACTGTCTGAATTTCCACAACAAGTATTTGGTTACCGAATACAGTAAGAAACAATATTTTTTTAATATTACCTACAAGTGATTTTTTTACTTACAGGAATGTATTAAAACAAAGTACTTTTTATACAATAATTGTTTGTTACTCTTCTTGCCTTGTTGCCAATAATTGAAGTTTCATCATCAATATACCTAAATGTTAAAATATTACTAAAATATTTACATATTTAATTCATAAAATTAGTACATCATAAAATTCTTGGACTAATAAAAATAATAAATTTGATGGTTAATTAAGATATATTTTATTTATTATTATGCATGCAATTCTTGCATTACAAGCAATGAAAATGTATAAAGTTATACTTTATACATTTTCCTGTTTTTATTTTTTTTAGTTGAATAAATAAATTCATAATGAAAATTTTTAACATTTTTCAATAGTATCTCGTGACGGATAACAACGAACAAATCGATAAAAAACTCTACAAAAAAGGAATAAGTCGATTTTACAAAGGTTACCCATGATAAATTTAATAAAATAAATCGATTGCAAGTGTTTTTAATACTGTTAAAGAGTTCTCAAATGTGAAATATCGAACGTTTGTTTTTTGTAGAAGTTTAATCTTTTTACAATACGTAATTTTTTCCGTTTTTTTTATTCCTCTGGTTAAACCTTTAAGATTTTGTGTTCATATTTGTGTATTAAAAGTATTGACAAAAAGCGAATTAATAATATGTTGCACAAAAATTACTATTTTGTCATAAATAGAAACAAAAATATATATTTTCGGTATTATCTTATTTTAAGATTATTGGTTTCCTTGCCACATTTCGGAAAGAATATTAATTTATTTGTGATGGATGGAATTCACACGTATAATTTGTTTTATTACATTGCCTTTCTAAGGTTATGTGTGTCAAGTGATTTTTTAATTGTCTCATTTTTAGCACTGTTTGTAATATTTTGTTGTAACAGCTTCTCCGTATGGGAAACTAAGTGGATGCGCTGGATTGATGAAGAAAAGCAAGGCGTATTCGAATATTTTGTAAAACTAGAAAAAATGAAAAATTTACCTTAATTAAAGTAATGTCAAAAAAAAAATTATATTAAAAAATAGAAGATCGCAGAAATTAAAAATGTGGTTGGAGAATCGCAGCAAAGTTTTATTAAGAAGTTTCCAATAATTATTGTTAAAAATAAGCAATTTCATATTTTTTATAATTATTTTCTATACATGTATTAGCATTAATAAAGGTATTTGTTATCTGAACTTCTTCGTTGTTGGAAAAATCTTCAAATTATATTCTTTAGAACTAAACTTAAATCTAATTATAACATAATAAACATTACAGAAATTGTGCTTTCATATCTTCATTATATTCCTTCTAGCATAAAAAACATCAAATAAAACGAGATCGCCTTCTTCATTTATTTTTAGGAAAGTCGCGGAATAAAAGATTGTAATTGCTTAACTTCTGCGCTGGTTCTCTTTACAATTTACCTGATCTTCTTCATATTAGTACGCATCAATTGCATAAAAAAGAAATTGCTTCGTTCATTCTTGTAAAATCGTAGCACAAAATTGTAAACTTTTTTTATAGAATAGGAAAATTATTCAATACATCAAATGGGATAAGAAATTGTTTTAATGAAATGAGCCTTAAACTACAGAAAAAAAACAGAGAGAGCTGTACGTAACACGGAAGTGAGACCAGCAAACCAAATACAAATTCGAAAACCTATCTATCGACTTCGTCGTGAGAAATGACGACTTTTGCTTAAGTCTTAGCGATAAGCAATAATAACAAATTATCTGACGATTTATGGAGTGGAGTGATTACCGTTCAAGACTTTTTTAAAGTTAATTATTAAAAATATTGCAAAAGTTAATTAGTTTTATTACTTAATCGATAGAGCAAATCGAGAGTAATGTTTTAAGCCAAAAAAAATGTAAATATTTTTCGATTTATAGGAAAATTGCTTTTCTGATAATTAATTTTTGAGAAAAATTCAAAAATTAATTATTAATTAAGTAATAATTAGAGAAGTGGAGCAATTGATTCTGAAAGAGTATTTAAGGAGCAAATAATTGGCATGTAATTTTATTTAAAAAAAATATTCGCGGCTCACTTTTTTCCGATGTAACTCCTGATTTTTTTATTGATCAATTATATACAAAAATTGATCACTTATGTCGCCGATAACAGAATTCAGGGTGAAATCATTTGATGACAATAAATTTTTTCATGTTAAGCATAATAAATACACACACACACACACACACATATATATATATATATATATATATATATATATATATATAAAGAGTGTAAAACTGTTCGTAAAAACAAAAGAAGGGAGATGGAATATCGTTTCGTACGTAATTATTGATATTTCATTATTTTTTTTCCATTTAAAATCATTATTGAAGAATTTAAATATGAAAGGTCTTTAAAATCCTTGTGTTACCAGGTTGCATTGAAATATTTTCTCTGTAACCAAGGTAAATAAAGATAGATTCAGTTGGAAATTGTCGATTGTTTTGAAGTGTGGTATGTGGGGTGTGTTTTCGAACTTTTGATTGATACTTTCAGGTCCTGTTTTTTGGTATACTTGTATATATTAATTTCACTCTAGAGCTCTAACGGTTCGACCAATTTAGACAAATAATCGTTAAATTTGTCTTTATACTGCAATTGACATAGGCGCTAGTATGGGACTCAACTAGGAGAAACACGTATAATTATGATTAACCTAAGAGCATTATGTTAAACTACTCTCAAATAAAATCTTCTTTATACACTCGAAACAGTAACTGTATATACTTGAAATATTATACTGATAATACACAATAATGTACGCGTATTATATTAAATTATACTCACGTAAAATATTAATAACATAAAAATAAAACGTATCTCTTGAGACAACGAAGTCTGGATTCAGGATCAGTGAACCTGCTTGCGTGACGTCGGAGGGAGCTGAGTTTACCCGAAGGCTTAGAATAATGAGTATTCAGAAGTCGCGAATATGGAGGATAGAGTGTCCAAATAAACTACGCATATAATGCGTAGTATCAAAACGCGGCTGTCGGCGTAATTTAACACACAGCTCTGAAAGGTCGTGTACTTTCTACATGACAATATGACATAAAATGCCGGCTTGTACTATTCCTGCCTGTAAAAATATCACTGGATTGTAAAAGAAAGAAATTGGGATTAATTTCATACGCAATAATATACCCTAGTTTAAATGACCCAAATTAAAATGTTTTAACTGCTTGATAATGGAAAACGCAAAATTTAATCAGTTAAAAAATCGGGATTGGAGAATTTGATATAACATTTGAAAATTCCGTTGTCATATTCAATTTTAGAATATTTTACCTACCCACACATATAATAAAATTGTATCCGAGTGTATTATGTATATTGAAAATATGAAAAAAAAACTATTGATTTAGCCTATAGAATGATTTTAAAACTTTTTTTGAATTTTAGAGGTATTACGCAAAATTTACCGGACGAATTTTGATGAAATTTGGTATGGTAACAGTATATACAGAAGCAACATATAAGAGAAAAAAAACAATTTTTTTTACTATTTACTTATATATAATCATTGTATGCAGGATTACAGAGATGCGCGAAAGAAATTAATGTTACATTCATTCATTCTTCAAAATGTTGTTTAAAATAAGAAGAAATTTTATCACGCCACTGAACGCTAATTAACATTAATAATTTTTTGGTCCTATTTTGAATTTCTTTAGCACGGAACCGATTATTTTCTAATTTTTATTGCGGGCTTTTTAACCTCTTTTTTACTTTAAGACACTAAGCTAATTTTTTTCTTGCTGTATTAACAAAAAATATTCATTTGCATATATATCAAACAAAATTGTACTAGATAGACTGATTTGTACACACACTCGAATGCACGCATGCACACACATTCAAACGCGCACACGCACAGGCACGCGTGCACACAAATACACACACTAACACATATTTAATGATAATGTATTTTAGTACTCATTTTAATTAATAAAATGGTAAAATGTGACATAAAGTTTTTAAAAAATTTTAACCTAAGTATTGCGGTCAGAATAAACATTTTAGAAATTTAACATGGCGGCCTTAATAATACTTCATATAAGCAAAGCCATGCACTATATAAATCGATGCAAATGTGAATCGTACTGCAGCAAGCAAATGTATTTAAATGTATCGATTTCCTGAAGTTGTTAAATTTATTCTACTGGTAACACTGTGCGCGTGGGGTGGGGTGGACGCTAGTAGGCGGAGCGCGGTGGAGGTGAAGAATATTTTTGACTTCACCGCCACTGCGAAGAGATTTGTACGTATGCACCTTCTGGATTGCTCTAAATTCTAAGCCCGCAGGAATGAAGTAATAGGTTTATAGAACTGAACTTGGTTATAAATACCTTAGATTTTAATTATCTATTTGCCTAAAAAAATAATACACTTTATATTTTAATAGTGCGCACGGTGCGCCTGAAAAGTAGTCCACTTGATATTTTAAAAATGCGTGATGCGCTTAAGAAAGTAAATTGCTTGCCCTATGTCGAAGGGAGCTGAGTTTACCCGATTCAGCGTCACAGACGTTACGGCTCCTTTTGGTTCACTATTCAGAAAAAGTGCATAGGTGCGCCAAAAGAAGAATTTTCTTTAAAAATTAGTCACTTCTAAAGATCTTAAGCATTTTTTCCACAATTAGTTTGGTCGATATTTTTGAATTGATCTTTGCGAGAAGTGCTGATAGTACAATATTTTAAACTTACAACTGGTTTAAAGAATAAAATCAAACTGCTCTCATTACATGTAATTGAGGCTAATCACACAATTTACCAAAGTATTAGATCGCCTATTCGTCAAAGTATTATTTAGCCTTCTTATCAAGAAAATATTTCTTAGTTTAAACACAAAAAAAAATTAAAAGCTGTAATTTTAGTATATTATATTAGATAGTTAATGTAATATGTTTGCTATAGTATGCTAATGTTAATATGCTAATGTTTTATGATATATTTAAAATCATGTACAATTAGTCGAGGTCATCACTTGGACCTTGTTCGAGGAAGTTATTAAAAATTTTATTGGAAATCACAAGACTGAAGAATACTTCTAAACATAAATACGCTGGATAACTCAGTTTTATTAACTAGTTACTTGTTGATCAGTTAAACGGATACTATACAACCATTAGTCCTTTGAAAGCATTGACACTACATTTTAATTTATTCAAATCGACGTGATATCCTGTTTTTTTTCTTTTTATTTAATCGATATTATTATAAGTGGGATAGTGATTACTATTAATTCTGTTTTTGATAACTATTACAGTGAACTTTAAATGAAAGGCTGATTTCAATAATTTCAATAGTTATTGCTTGATTGTTAACAATATTACTTTATTAAAATTTAATTTGATATTTTATAAAATTTCTGAATATTTAATGTATCATGGAAATATCTAGAAAGGACTGAGGATATATGTATGTAGAATATTACTATCATGTGGGAATGTTAGGATATAAGTTAATCTTATTGTCAAAAAACTCTTATTTTGTATTTCACTATGACTTTTATCTGTTTTTTCTCCATAGGTGATAAATAAATAAAATAAATAAATAACTTTTAAAAAACTTCCGAGTGCAACATAAGCATTAAAGTTCATTACAGGTAAAGTTTGTTAAGTTATATGGCCATCCTAATATATTCCCAAAATATCTTGGCTTCTACAGCACGAAACAAGACCAAAGCTTTATCAAGATGTCGCAGGTCGGACACAAACGATGTGGCTTTAAAGATTTATTTATCCCAACAGCCAATGTCTTGATTGAACAAATCACTACACATATTATAGTGAATACATATCTTGTATTGAATAATTTTAATTGTAAGGAAATTTCAAAAGTGCTTCAATTTTACTTGTACGTTTCGATTCTGGTAAATGTTTACTTGAATAATACAAAAATAACAAAAAACATCGACTGTGATATTACACGAAATTTTTTCTTTATTTTTTGTTTCTAACTACGTACTAATTTTTCTTTTGTTATTTTTTTCGAATAAAAGTGTTTTCGATAAAATCATATTAAGTTATATTAGGTTATTTGTCTTGTTATTTACTGTAAAGTAGAGAAAAATATCTAAATAAATGTTTTTATGAACAAATATTTACAAGACGATAGGTGTGCGTACACAGAATATATACAATATCCCTTCGTTTTGAGCTCAACCAAAATGAGTGCAATAATAAATTATTATCCATAATATAACCTTCCAACCGCAAAACAATTTTAGAAGGAATGCTAACCATTTAATTATTTTATGTAATTACCAATTCGATATTGCAAACATATAAAATTTGCATTTGCTTTTTCTTGAAATATTGTAAAACGTACTACAAAATAATTATCGTGTTACATTTCGAAAATTTGTTATCAATGCATAAAAAGTAAGGGATGAGTTCGGTATAGTAAAAGTGCAAACTTTACTGATTTCTTTTAGATTAAAGAGCGTATATTAAAAACGATATATTTAAAAAAAATATGGGTTGGTCTTATTAATTTTATTAAAAAAATTACTCACAATGTACGAGTATATCTTTATTTCTTCTTAATACTGAAATATTTTTCACGATTTTCATTTTGAAGTTGTAATAATATACTATTTACTCAACATACGTATGAAAAGAAATGATAGTAATAAAAGTTAAATATGATAAAAATAAGAATTTAAATAGTATTATGATTTTTAAATATTTATTTTATGTATATTTTTAAAATTATGTGATTCATATATATTTTTTAAATTACGAGTTCATGTACTAAACGTCTTTTTTTGCTTTAAATTTCAGGTTCTTTTGTGTTAACAAACAGTGAAACTTCTGTCTTGCTACAATGCATTTGTTCCATAATTATTAAGTTGTAATTTAAAAAATTTATAAATAACAATACATTTTGAAGGTTGGTTTGTGGTTGGTGGAGTTTTTGTTAATATTAAGTGACCTAGACGTCATCCTTATAATGCTGTGTAAATACTTATTTTTCTCTTGTTTAAACTTTTACACACACACACACGTATATATATATATATATATATATATATATATATATATATATATATATATATATATATATATATATATACATGTTTATACTTTTGTTGGATATGTAGGAGGTACCTAATTACATCATATCTAACTACATAAAATTTAATGTAAAAGATATTATGAAAAATTATTTTATTCAATCAAATAATAAAATAATCACGATTGGGACCTATTCTTTTAAATATGTCATTTATGTGCACATTAAAAGTTAGTGAAATTCATTTTTTTTTCTGTTCTGAACTGGTTCCATAAATAAACATGAAATTATGCGTAAGTAAATTATATTACCTTTAAAAAATATTTGGAAGGAGCCTTTAGATATTTACATTTCCGCTACAGCGAGGGCTGCGGTCGATTTCGTTTCCCCCTCATTGTATTCGGCACTAGGTCAATATGAGAGGATGAAATAATTTATTTTTTGTCTCAAACTATGCGTCAAACAATTATTTATGTATGTACATAGTTTTGATACGTCCAGTGCATAATTTGGGACACATATATATATATATATATATATATATATATATATATATATATATATATATATAAAGTAATTTATGGGTTAAAGCAATCGTCTAGGTCCTTGTATGATAGAGCAGAGGAATGTTTATATGAATTAGGATTCAAAAAGAATCGCTTAGAGCCATGTGTTTTTACAGAAATGAATGATAGTGTAAAAATTATTACATGTTGACACTTTTTTCGTTCATTCGTTGAGCCAAAGAAGCTATATATTTAATATCTTTACTATGTGAACTGACTGGTAATTTATGTACTGTACCGCTGTATAATGGTAGCCAAAATGCACAGAAGTTGGTGGCAAATTAAGTGCATCATAGAAAAAGTGAACACGTTGGTATTAGACATCACATTATCAAGGTGTGATTAATGATAAAATTTAGAACATTTGCCAACAATTGCTATGCCAACTGATGTTCTTACTGAAGCTTTGAATTCCATCAAATATTACAAAGTTATATTTTAATTTTTCATAAAAGAAATATTATTTAGCAATTCATCAAAATCTCAATTTAGTAAACTTACATATAGGACATTAGTGTACTTAGAAGCCGACATTAACATAAACATCAAATAATATACGGTAAAACTTTAAAAACAAATCTTACCATATATATATATATATATATATATATATATATATATATATATATATATATATATATATATGTATATATATACACACACACACACACTCCTGTGGAAGGAGATGTATCTATGACCAACTAGTAAACACCGTCTATTTGATTAGCCACAGTCACCAAACTGTTTTCTCTATTGTAAACATTGCAGCACTTTTCTTTAAACTCCTCTCTATTGCCATTTTTGATAAGTTGACTTATCGATATGAAGTTTGTCACGAGGTTAGGTACACATAATACGTTTTTCAAAGTAACTTCATACTTGCAACTGGGAGTGACGGTCATGATCACATCTCATGAGCACAATACTGGCATGGACTTTTCATTTGTTGCCATTATCTTCCTGATATTTGGTGTAAAAATACATTCTTTATAATTTTGACATCAGTCGCCATATGAACACTTACGCCGCTATCCAAATAAAAGTTATGTTTATTGTAATTTCCACTCAAGAAAGCTACGGAAAATGGGTTCTTCTTCTTTACTTGCTTCTGATTATTCTGTTTATACTGAGATTTGTAATATCCAAACTGCTTGCAACGATAACATTTTATATTCGTTTTACCCTATTTATACATTCGAGCCTGTTATAGACGAACCATCGCTATGTTCGCTGGAGCTGTCTTTCTTCTTGCGGTGATTATCAACTTTATAATATTGTCGACTTTGCTGCCCTATGCTTTAGAATGCAATTTCGGCTTCTGAATCGTTTCCCGCTACATCGATCAACTTTATCTTCACTGCGTCAGCAGTAATGGCGATCCCAGATTGTTCTTACTTATAGCTCAGACTCTACTTTGAACAAGTTTCTCTGATAACTATAGGGTATACTGGCCCGTAACCTAATAAAACGACATAGTTATGTGCGAGACGAGAAACCGGTGCCTTTTATTTATCAAATGAAACTGTACATAGACAAGCATAGAGTAAATAGAATACAATGAAGACATCGGATAGCGCTGTTAGTTTCATTTGATGTTACCAGGTCTAAATAATCATAACAAGATTAATGTTTAGAAAACAACATATGTTTCCACTGAGAATGTCTCAAACGTTTATATCTCCTAATATGTAAACGTGCTCGTCTGTATTCCCTTTTAAGTAATGGAATATTTTGACAACTTTTCCAAACAGCTTTGCCTCTACCGGTCGTTTTCAAACCTTTTTTTAATACACCTGCTTTTAGTTCTGTTGCAAATGCTTTCCCTTAACCAATACGGAACCTTTGAAGAGGTATCTCTGGGTAATTTTCAATCATCTTACGGCTTTTCGCGCCCCTGCTTTTCTTGGTATTTTCATTCTGGGTATACTTTCAGTTATATTACGCATTTTGAAATAGTACAGTTTATTATAAACCACATTTGAAAAAAAATAAATTTTTACATTACAGTATGGCCATTTACGTTGATAACAATTAATTATCACTTTGCGCATTATTGTATGACAACTCGTATTCTGTGATATTTATTTCAATATCTAAATAAAAATTCTAATTAAAAAGTGCTTACCTTTTAAAATTATTTAATTACTACGCAAATATGTTAATGCCCTTAATTACATGCCAGACAGAAAACACAGTAAGTATCGATCCGAGTAATTTGTTTTTAAATTTATTATTCATAACGGTTATTTTTTTTAATAATTGTAAGCTGCTAGCCAGAGTATTTGATTGAGAATAGCATTATATAATAACAGAAAATAATATTTATTATAGTGGACAAATATAATAAATTTTCCTTTGGGTTCTGCCTGCAACTAATTAGATGACCTCGACTAATGGCACACGTCCAAATTGTAACAAAGAAGTTATCTGTCATACATACAAGTGATTCTGTGTATCGAACTGAGTATGAAATGTTAAGGAATATTGTAAGCGTTTCTGAATAAATAACTGCTAATATTGCGATTTGAACGAAAAAATAAATTACATTTTTCTTACAGAAAGACACTTTAAATGTTCTCAATTTAACGCACAGGATCACCTGCGTGAATATATGAATACGTTCTTTGTTACACCTATTTATACACACACTTACATTTCAAAAAGTAAAAAAAAACTAAATGTTTTTAATTGTTCAACGTTTAATGCTTTCTTACGTTTAAAATATTGTAAGGCAATGCGCGCAATGACGTAATGTACATTACAAGTTAAGATATTTTCATTACAGAGATTACATATTCAAATGGCTCAAATTTTCCCTTCTTTTTATAAAGATAAAATTTAATTGTCTTACAACTTTATTGTTTTTATTAGAAGTGGGCCTTCGTTTATTTCTTGAAGCAATCATTTTTTAGTGACTGTCCATCTAGTGTCTCAATATGTGGATGTAGCCCAGGAAAACAATGTTTTTTGGCGTAATTGTACGCCAGAAACATCGTTTTTTGTTAATCTATGTAAGAAGCTGTAAAAATAAGTACATGAGTTTTTTGTGGGAATGAACACACTGTAGAAAAAAAGAGCCAACAAAAAGTTCAATTATTTTGAAGGCAAGACAACAATTAAATTAATTTTGAAGGAAATTCATGTCAATTTTAGATGAAAATCAAACTAAAAACATCAGGTTCTTTTAAATTTAGTTTATACATCTAAGTAGGTAAGAAATAAGCTATTCCAATTAAAATATTTGTTTAATGTACCATTTATGTTTACTACACATGTTTATGAAAAAAATTAACGTAAGCTAATTATGACTGAATGAATACTTCTTTCTCTCTACGAATTAGTGTAACTTGTATCTCGTTGAAAACAAAAATATTACCAATTTCTAAATTTTTAACATTTAAAATTTATAACTCTTACATAGCTACACTATCCTATTCACACCTACGACATACTCAAACCTGTAATAGTATTGATCGAACCTTTATAATTGTAATTATATTTAGTACTCGTGGTTTCTGTAATTCTCTATTCATATTTTTCTATATTTCAACTATAGGCAAAAACGGACACGATTATTACATTGGTGTAATGTAATTTATATAATTTCCAGTTTACCTATTTAATTTGGTATCTTATAAACTTAGAGCTTATCTAATAATTTTCACATTAATTTATTTGCAATAGGCATATTCACATTGATATATTTGAAATAGACATTTTCACATTAATACATTTGCAATAGGCGCGGTTTACTAAACGCCAAACACTCTCGACTCGATATTTCTAATGGTGTTATGATTAAATTGATGGGATTATTTTAAATTTTTTAATGATTCAAAAAATTATATGGAATAAACATGTTTCGGCGGCCTGGAGGGTGAAGCGAGAAATTTGGAATCTTTTTTTGATGGTTTATGATGATGAAAATAGCCAAAATGTAAAATAAAGTGCCAATATATTCATAATGGGAATAGTCCAGTCTATATATGTGAATAAAGAGTCCATAAATCAGGCTAATAAAGAACTTGGAATAATGAAGGTTCTGAAAATGCCGAACAAATATAAGTATTTTTGTATGCTATTTCTAAAATGTCATTTTATTATTTGATGCAGATAATTAAAAAAAAATTGTTAAACAAATCATTTGAACTAGTATAATGTCAACCGATATGGAGCTTTGCTCCACTTACGAAAATTGGTGTATATTTAAGTTTCTATCTTACTTGAGTCCTTTGTTTTATGTAGATGACAGAATTAAATTCTTTATTACGCGAAGTTCCGGTAGTGATTTTGTAATACAATAAAATCGATGGCAGATAAATGGCCAATTGGAAAAATAAATTACGTAGACTTTCCGATAACATATACCATTAATATTATAAAAAAACGATAGTGAGAAACAAGGTATCGGGAAGAAATATTTATATTAAAGTTATAGAAAAACCCTCTTTTAAGTGGTGGAATAATCAAGCATTATATAGTCCTAATCTAATTAGCAGTTAACTTTGCTGCACGACGTTATCTACGTATCTATTATGGATGGCGTGCATATAACATTACGCTAACGATTGAAATAAGATGCACCGTGTTTAAAGATATCCAATAAAATAAAGTATTTTTGTGTATAATAAATATCTTAAATAGAAAATAGCCATTATAAGGTGTGAGATATGGAAAAAGATATGCATTTACCATATGTGAAGTGTATAAACAAAAAAAATATTAAAGTTCCCTGACTTGAGGTTTAAGATACGAATGTAAATGAAACAAAAAAATTTATTTTAATTTTTACAAACCGTAGGTTTTAGAAAACTCGATTTGACATTAAACAAAATTTTAAAGTTAAAATTAATTTTATGATATTTATGTTTTCTCTACATTGAGATAAGAGGTGAAGCAGAATCTGGCGTTGTCCTTTAATATTGCATTCTCGTTAATTATGCATTTTAATAATAATTTTCGATTTTATTATAATAGAAAGCCTAGAAAGATGAATCTTTTTTAATATAAAACAGTGAACTCTTCGTAACTATGAAACTTCGAACAGATTTTGAATGTAACTTGTACGTTAAAAGAGTGTCGAATACAAAACTAGTTTCTAATTTTGTATAAAAATTAGCAATTTTCCTATGGGTTGGCAATTGGAAAACTTACAATTTTCCAGCGTTCTTGATCGCATTTACTTATCTTTTCGATGGATTCGTTTCATTCACGTGACGGTCAGATGGTTTTCAGTAGTTCTGTCCGAGACTCTGTTAAATAAATTATCACCTGAGCTAAGTTGTTCAATCATATAAATTTCTACCTAAGCAATATCACGTCTTACGATTTCTACAATATAAAGCTCGTACGTATTGCGTGTATTATTTCGACGTACGTGTATTATATCCTCATTTTTATTACTTTACTGTTTATCATTAGGAATTTTTGCAATTAAGTAGGCGTGTATACAAATAGGAGGGACGAAACTATTTTTAATTGAAGAAAATTGCCAAATATCCACAATTATTCAGTCTGTTATAGTATTTGTGGCTAAATGTTTGATCACTCTTTAATATTGTAGAATGCAGGTACACGATTAAAGGAAGTAAATTAATATTCACCATTCTATCATGTATCTAATATTGTTGCTGGTAATAATTTCTTATTCACTGTCTACGAAATTCTACCTATTTTTATAATGGTGTCTTAAATAAAAAAACATTATTCTTTAGTCTACTTTAAACATATGATTTTACCTTCAGTTCTCCGGTTAATGTTTATCAACATACAATACAGTATATCGACCTAATAAACTATTTGTATATGTATCTTATAACCATTTTTTGGACTCTTTCAAACACGACGCAATTCAATTCAGCTTAAAACTGACTATGTTTTTTATACAGGAAAGGAACATATGGTAATATATTAAGGTCGCGTGCACACAATACAATAAATTTAAGTAGACGAGTATACGAATCTAATATGTCTAACGAATATTTATTTTTAATAAACAGTATAAGTTTTTAGTGCGATTCTACGGAATTCCCGTAGAATTATTTTTCCAAATTATAATTTTTCAACGAAAATTTAAAAACATATTTTAGAGTTATAAGTAACTGCTGGTCGGAAACTAATATTTAAAAATAAAAAAAAATCTTTTGAAACGTCGCTAATTATAAAATGGTCAGGTCTGAATAATAAATGGTCGCCAGTGACGGATTATGTTTAATTAGGATCCTCTTTCCTGATGGAGCGCTTAATGGAAAATGCGTGTTAGCACTTGAATTTTTGCATATTAAAATATAAATAGTCATAATCCAAATTTATTTAAGTCACATTAAAAACGAAACCTAAAGAGAGGCGCGACGGTTTTGAAAAAAAAGTAATTATAAAAATGATGACATGATTCCGATTGGTTAAAGAGTTGCGTTAACTTTTATAACGCACTCTTCTCTAGGAATTGTTGTAAACGTCGTTATTAATTATTTCTAGATTTTAAACGAAGTAGATTGATATCTCGGAACGAGATGTGTGTCGGTTGGTACTTAGGAGACATTTAAAGCATTAAATACCTTTCGACTGGAATAGAAAATTGTAAAATTGTTATGAAATAAGAAAATTCATAGTAAGAAATTTTTCACCTGAAGCTACTTCTGTTTCGGCGAAACGTCTACAGTTTATTGCATCTCCAGAATTGATAATTTATCGATAAGTTTCTAACGATTTTTGCATAATAAACGAAAAAATATATCAGAATTCCGGTGATCGGTTGGAGCGCGGATCGATAAATATTGAGATAAGAAAAGCTGTTAGGAATTGCTACGTAGTGTGTTATTCGCTGTGTCCTGGTTTCATTTTTTGATTGACTTATTTCATTATTGTAGTTTTTAATGTAGCGTTCGATTTTTATTCACAATATGACTAACATTAATTAACAAGTTCTAAGAAATTTGAAAAGAAATATCAGGTAATGGCAAAAAAAAAACAGTCTTTTGAGCATTTTGTGATAAAATATATTATTATGTACGTTTATTATTCTGCTCTCTAATGACTATGTCAATAAGATATATTACTGACTAATATATCGTAACGAAACTATATGTTTCTTTGTTCCTGCTTAGAAAATGTAAAAGGGTAAATACTTTCCGACTTGAATGGAAAATCCATGGGGATAAGAAGATATCGATACAATTATTAGGCAATTTTTATAAGAGCTGCAAGAGTAGCTCTTATAATTTGTAAAACCTATATATACGATAAATATATATTTAATGTATTCGTTCTTCTTATCAAGTTATGGTTCTTCGCTTTAAATTAGGAGGTTCACTGCCTATTTTTATTGAAAATTACAAGTGGTTTCATTTTAACGACAATAACAAGTTATTTCAGATTTGTTAACATAGATAATTGTTGTGAAAAATTTGATATGTATTGGTTATTTTGTTATTACATTGAGGTTGACATATCGGTAACTAGAAAACTAGATTATTTAACCGTAACTTTAATGCGATATTCTTTTGAGCTATAGTAGATAATGGCGAACTGCCGCTTCGTGTTCTACATTTTAAAACAATAAAAAAACTGTCGGTGTTTTGTGAGGATCTGTCATACATAGAATATGAAAGATTTCAATTTCTGTATATAACACGTTTTACTATGGTAATAATTGTAATATGGCGGTAAGAAAATTTGGAAATTAGATATTATTAAAATTAAAAAGTAACATTGAAAGAAATTCATGATGTGCTAGATTGGAATACGTGTTGATTACGATCAAGGTAGATATAAGCATAAGGAAGTCTTAACAATGCAATAAAAGTCTTATGCATAAGCTAAACTTAATAAGATAGGATTTTGGCATATTTTTCAATAAAAAATCTAACTTTTCTACAGCTTTATATCTTACATGTACCAATGGAAATTTTGTGCCAATAATTTACAAAAATTTTAATTATTATTTATAACAGTTCATAAAATGTTTCCAACTCGTATGGCAGCCTTATTTCAGCATATTATCTCCTGTATAAATGTTAAAAAAATCTTTCAACTGTTAAAACAATTTTAAAAGAGGTTCCTTTAAAAAATTAATATAGAACGAGCATTTTGGATTCAGTAAACATTTCGATTCTTTTTTGTTCAAAGTGCGAGCGTGTGATTACAAAAATGACGGTAAAATGCTAAGTTATATTTCATTATTATCATCAAATAAGGAGAAATAAATAATAAAAAAAGAAGTTCTTTCCTTAAAAAGAGGCTTAAAAATAAAGGTTTTTCGCATAAAAAAATACTTCTGCTTAAAAATCAAAATAGTTTATTTGTAGTCTTTACACCACTTATGCGGGGTGCATAAGATACACAAGAAAAATCGAAAATCGTTGTCCAAGTTCTGTGATAGTACGGTGTCAATATTACTAAAGTTGTTATGTACATTGGAACTGTAGTCAACGGTGTTATTTTTTATATTTTATTGCCGCCTTTCCATGTGAAAGGAAAAGGTCATTACCCTGTTAATCTCCTGAAATTTTCTCATCCTCATGGAATACCTTTTCTCTGCCTGGAATAGAATCTTCCACATAAATATAATATGGTAGGGTCATTTATATACCTCCTATGTAAATATTATATAATATATATAAGTCTTCCAGCGCACCAAACCTGCTGCAGTTAGCTGTGGTTTTCGATTTTCTAAATAATTCTCCGATTAATTTTAAATATATATATATATATATATATATATATATATCTATATCTGTTATAATGTTTTGATTAATATTAACACTCCACCATCGAAATATAATTATACAGAATTCAATGCCTAATAAATTCACAGATTTATAAAATTTACATGAATTTGAGCTTATCGTCAACTGTTGGCAAATACTGAACTTGAACAATTTTATTGAAATTACTTCTCTACAGTAATAATAACGAATATCAATATGTTTTATTCTGTCGTTAAACACTGGATTTAAGAATAGTTTTTTACATTTTGTGTAAAAATAGTAATACTACATTTTTTCTCTTTGGAAGCAAACTCTACATCAGTGCTTTTTGTTTCTTACATCCTTGTGGTATTTCTTATTTACACAATTATTTGCCCAATCAGCATCTACATAAACTATAATATAATTATTTCCACTTTATCAATATTTTAAACCCAATCTTTTAGTTTCTTTTAAATATTTTTTTAGCGCATAACCAATGTTCATTACTATGACAAATTTTTAACTAATTAAGATGTAGGTATATTGCAAGCTAAATCTGGCCCAGTAAAAACTGTCAGGTACATTAAACTCTGTATGAGTTATTGATATGGATTTTGACATTCCTTTATATTTAATTTGTCTCCATAGGCGTATCAATATTATTACAGTCTATCGTACTAAATTTACACAATAACTGATCAACTTAACTTTCCTTGACTGAATGTAATTACATTATTTTCTTTGTCAACATTCACAAACAACAAAATATTGTTTAATTGGCCCCAAATCCTTGATTTTAAAATTATTACTAATATTTTTTTCTTTTAAAATGGTTACCTAAATAGTTTCATTTCCCTTTTAACATTGCAAAATATAAATAAATCATCAACATAATGTGTAACGATGGTCTCGTGATCATTAATAACTTTTGTATACACACACGGTTCAAATTTAGATTTTTTATAATCATTAGTTAAAAACTATCAATTTTTTTGCCTTGACTTGGAGGCTTGTTTGAGGCCATATGTAGTCCTTTTTAAGTATCCTAAGAACTTTATCCATGTCATTATTAGAACAAACAAACCATCTGTCTTTTGCACGTAGTTCCCTCCAACTCCCCATTTAAAAATGCTGCACGTTGACAATGCAAATAATAACCTTAAAGTAGCATGTTTCACTACAGGAGAGAGAGAGCCTCATTGTAATCGGTACCACATTTCTGATTACAATCTTTTCCAACTTTGCCAACAGTCTTCTATGATCATTTACGTTATTTTTACTATCACACTTTTTCTTCAGAACCCATTTACTCTGAAAACATGTGCCACTTACCAGAACAGTTGTAAGCTCCCAAGCATCATTGTCATTAAAATACTGTAATTCTTCTTTTATAGTCCCGCAACCAATGCACCGGTCCCTCCACGAACAGGTCACTGTTATTTATATCGCTACTCTCTGTATACGTGTGTGAGCTGTTATTTTTAGAATTGTAAATAAACAGCAGTATTAGTAACTTCAGCCCAAAATTTATTTCCTGCCTGCTTCAAATAAAAGGCATCTAGCCTTTTCAATTACTGTTCGGTTCATTCTTGTCACTTAAGCCATTATGTTCAGGCTTACAAGGATTAGATTTTTGATGGATTATTCTCAATTAAAAAATCTCAACTCAAAAAATTATCGAATATATCGTTTCAAAGTTCTGTTCCATGTTGTAAATTCTTAATTTTTTTACCTTGTAAGTTTTGTACTTTAGCTTTATAGGTTTTGAAATATTTAAACACTCCACTTCTATTTTTCATATTTATTATTTCTATATGTAAATATATATATATATATATACATATATAAATATATATATATGTGTATATATATATATATATATATATATATATATATATATATATATATATATATAAGAATGTCATGTCGTTGTAATGATCAACAAAATTTATAATATACCTTGATCCTCCCAGAGAGACACTCTCCATTATTGCGCAGATATATCTACGTACTACATCCAGTAGATTCATCCTTCTGTTTCCAGCACTGGGAAAAGGTAATTGCTTTTCTTCACAAGGTATAACAGCAAAACTGGCTTATATCTGACTTCTTGTTAATAGATAACCCTTCGACAATATTCCCCATTTTATTTAGGTAGGTACTATTTACATGGTCTAGTCACGATACTAAGTTTCACTGATTGTCACTGTTGCAACTGTTAAGTAAACTGATGTATTGAGTGTGTGCACCCCGTTTATCAATAAAGCTGAAGTCCAGGGACTCTTTCTCCGTTGTAAATATCATAGATATTGTTTGTATAGGATACTCTGTTACCCTTATTTATCAATTGAATACCCTTATATATCAATGGCCTTGTTTTACCCTTATTTATCAATGGCCTTGTTTTGAGACTCAGAATACGTAAGAAATTTTCAACCGTCACGTCGGATTCGCATTTATCTATACAAGTCGTAATCTGTGAATCGCCGAAACATAAAACAAGCACTTTCTTTTAGTTTGCAACAATTGTCTCTTCGGTATACTGTTCGTATAACGCATTTTTAATTCACATTTCATTTGTCGTTAAATGTACACTCGCTTCGCTGTCAATATACTAGACAGTTTTATTAAAACTGAAAACAACACTACCGTTTGTGTTTTTTACGGTTTCTTGTATTTTTAAGAACATATATGCACTGTTTTCGATAGTGATCTATCTGTTTACATCTATAACATTTGACTCATATGGCATATGGTTTTGACTTCTGGCCATAGAATAATTATCACCGGTGAAAATTGTTACTGTTATCCAGCTAATAAAAATAAATAGATTCACTCATCACTTATGTTGAATCCCGTTCTCGCAAATTTTTGACCAGTTTCGACGATTTGGGTAATATATGAAGTAATTGAGATGCAATTTTCAAGACAAATAAATATTAAATTTGTCAACAGATTAATTTTTCACGGAATAAAGAATAAAGATAGTCACAGAATAAAGATTTTAATACGTTCCATAGTTCTTTTGTGGTTTCCACTTCCTTGATGTGTACGTATATATACGGGTTTATTTGTAAAATCGATTTGGCTCTATCCTTTGCATCCTTTGCTATTACTGCTTGACGTGGTTTCAGATTGATACATCCAAAGTGAAGCGACCCAAACAGTCCGTGTTGAAGGGATTTTTAGTTGGCAACTTTCATACTCCACAACACAACAAACTGTTCTCGCGTGTCTACTTATTACTAATATAGACCATGAACTAGAACTAGGAAACTAATTGAAAGTCTCGCAAAAATCCAACTGTATGTATCTGAGCCAACCTATTAAAATGAAACGACGTGCTTAGCTGTCATTTCGGAAGAGAAAAAATTTACTAAGTTAACATGATAATTGCAATGCGCATACAAGTAAACATAGATGGCGTTAGTAAAAAAATCAGTCGGTTATCTGCTACCTCAACACGACAATTACAGTTCACATACAAGTAAATATAAATGGCGTTACTAATAACATCTATCTGCTGTAATGTTTTGATTAATATTATCAGGGTTATTTTAACATAATGCGATATACTTAATTGGTTGTTGATAGATGTGATGTGGATTTTATTTCATTATGTATTATTAAACCGATTTTATTCCAAATTATTTATGTCATTATATAATTCATTTGTCCGAAATATATTTGTTTACATTAAAAACATTACTCGAATTAATACGCTGTTTAGGATTCTGTAGTCAAATAAGAAAGCGTTATAATTTCGGTATGTCCATCCGTCTATCTGTCACAAATTTATAGTTTCTACAGTTTTAGATTTACGTGAGTTAAATTGCCATCATGTTAATTGATCAATATATGACAAAATTTAATTTATTTTTCAATTTATCTCCAAGTTGTCTAATGTAGAGGTAATTTTTTGACATATTTCTTTGAGAAAGGTGGGATTGGATAGTTATTCTCCCCTTTTAATTTTTCAAACATAAATCTAAAAAATATAGATATGAGTATTTAATTAGAACTTTTAAACAAAATTATTTCTGTTAATTGGCGTTAACAATTTTTCATTTTAATTTTAGAATCTTTTACAATATTGCAACTGCTCTTGTTAAGATATTACAAAAAAATTAAGTAATAAGTTTAAAAATAATAATAAATATTTTCAAGTCAATATTTTTTCAAAAATCAAAATGAAAATTGTTCATAATGAAATTAAAATTCTGTCTTTTCAAATATTTCGATACTAAAATTGTTTGTACATATAACGCCTTTTTTATGTCGCGAGAGATTAGGCAAAAGTACTCTATTAAAAAGTACTATAAGCACCCTCGTTTCCCGAGATTTAATTCTTTATTATTTTTTATCTTTATAAACTCCATGTCCAGCTCATAGGTTACACCTAAGGGGCTGGACGTATGCAAACCACAAAAATTACTACAATTAAAACATAATAACATAAATAATCTATACGTAAAATACAATTGTAACAGAGTGAATTATGTAAATGGAAAATATTTTAAAAAGAGTGACTGAATGATAATAGAAGCCAGTAAACCTGTTTTTAGAATTTTTGTCTTTCTGCCTGTCTGTCTGTGTGCTAATTTGTTTTTCAATCATGTAAAATCTACTTACTGCATGGATTTGAATGAAATTTGGCATGATAATAGTTTATATTCTCGAGCAACGTATAAGAGATTAATCTGTTATTACGGATTTTAAAACACTGACTTGGTGAATATCACGATATCGCTAACGCCATCTATTAAAATATTTAGTAAACTTTATTCTCATAAATATATTACGATATGGTATTGCCAAAGCCATCTCTTAGAGTTGTTGGTAAACTTTATGCTCATAGAGTTCTGAAAGAAAAAAAAACAAGAATATGCTAATAACTTTTTTGCCCAATTTCACGGGTACGAAGTCGCGTCAGTATAGCTAGTAATTAATGAAAGAGAAAAAATAGATACATATTACTTCAAATTAAATATAAAACTAACTAATTATCAAATATGAACTCCAAAGCAAATTCACAATCGTCTTTCTAAAGCCGTAAATTGGCAGACAATTTTGAAAAAAAAATCTGCCCAATGAAAAGATTTGGCGCCTCTCATATTACCTCATTAATCAACATAAGTGTGTGAAAAATCCATCCTCTCACGTAATAGTCAGAAGCATAAAACATTACCAAACCCAAAATCAAGGGGTCATCAAGATATCGTCATCAAAATTAGGCTGTAACTATATACTGCTGAACATAGACCGTTCTCAAGGCATACCATCACACACTGTCCTACGCCTTCCGTATCCAACCACTTCCTGCTGACTTCTCTAGAACATTAGTCCATTTAGTGGATGGTGTCACACACAGTGCTTCGAGGTTCGTAGTCTCTACTCGACAACTCGTTTACCTAATCGGTTGTCAGTTTTTTGGCAAATATGGCCTGCCTATTGCCTCTTCAGTTTACTGATATTAAGGGTTATGTCCACTGTGTAGTATATAAGATGAACAACCCTACTATCGGTGAGTATCTGCCCCACCAGTGCAATTAGTCTGCCGGGTTCAAACAACACAGACTGATGACGGGCAGCGCAGTTATTAATGGGAGAGGATCTACGGGCCGTCATCAACTCGTGATGACTAAAGGTAAAACTTTTAAATTGAGCATATACACTATAAATGGCCCCCAGTTCCAGGTATTCCTATTATTACCAAATGTGGTGGTGGTCATGGTTCCGGAAAGGCGAGGGTTTGCTAGGAACTTCTGAGTTATGGCAGACCATCGTAAACGACTACACCTGGCTACATATAATATGAGGACCTTGAAGTTTGATGAAAATGTCGTTGACTTCAAGGTAATTTTCTGGTTGGTATTAGAAACCACAGAAGGCAGATGCTGGTTAGCTTATATCTTAGAGAAATATGGACTATTCTTGATGAACTTATTCTTCGCCTACGTCCCAAGAGAAGTGGATCTGGCGGAACTTCGATAATTGACCAGGACCAAAATTGACTGAGATTGCTCTTAGATAACTCAAACAACGAGGTTCCGGAGGACGGTGGCATTATTATTGAACTCCTAAAAGCAGGACGGGTTCCAATTCTCAAAGAATTGAAACAATTGTTCAATACAGATTTTCTCGATGAGACAGTACCCAAATCGTGGAGTAGGAGTGTGGTTATAGTGTTCTTCAAAAAAGAGACAACAAATTTTTCAAGAACTATCGACCGATTTCACTCTTCAAGTTTTTCTCGAGAGTTATCACAAACAATATCACTCAAAGATTCGACGATTTCCAGCTTCCGTAACAAGCAGGGTTCTGACAAGACTACATCATAGTTAGTAGACCACGTCCATACTTTGTGATACAGAAGACTGAAGAGTATAATCAACTATTGAGTCGAAAAAAAAGTATTCGATTCCATTGAAACTTGAGTTGTTTCGGACTCCTTGTATTGACAAGTTGATTGCTGATATGACACACAGTCGAAAAATTTGTGTGTGTGTGATACATCTACGATGGGCATCCAAATATAAAACCAGTAGAAAAGACCTATCCAATGCGACAGGGAGTGAGATAGGGAGATATTTTATTTCGGAATTTATCCACAAGCGTATTGAAAGATGTATTCAAGACCTTAGATTGGAAAGAACGGGGCATCAATATAAACGGGGAATTTATATCTTACCTGAGATTTGCTGATGACATCATAATAATGGCAAACACGCCCCAGGAGTAGTGAAGATGCTGATTGACTTAGACGATTTATCCAGACGAGTGGCCCTCGGTATATCAAGGTCAGTGAACGTGGGTAATGTTAGCATTGAAGTTGTTCAAGGGCATATCTACCTGATATAAGTGATTCAGTTGGGTAGGAACAATTTCGACAAGGAAGCTGACAGAAGAAACCGCTTCGGCTGTGAAGCATTGGGAAAATTGCGTCGGATCTTCACGTCGCTGATTCGACTGCAATCGCTAAGGATAAAAGTGTATAATCTATTCGTAATGACCATGACGGCATTGAAACCTGATCCATACATTTAAGATATTTATTGAATTAACTATAAGAATTTAATATATATTGTTCTTGTGATTTGTAATAAGTGCTTACCGATAAAAAACGTGTATTACGTGAAAGAAAAAAGTTCAATATACATTAACGCGTAAAAAAATGATTCAGGTATGAATCGAGTTTTTTATAATAAATAATCACAAGCGGAAATGTTTTTTTGGAATATATAGTGTTTACTGTATATTCTTTTATGTCGTATAAGAACTATTGATATTTTGGCGCTAAACTGCATTTATAATTAATAAAATATACTCTCACTTAAATGGACAGCTAAAATCGTATTAATATTAAAACAATTTGTTATATGATTTCTCAATAGCTTTTAAAGCTTGAGATTTCGCTTTGTAAATTTTTATGTGTCAGTTTTTATTCCTAGATTAGCATTTTTATATTTCTGCACGCATTAAACTTATTACGTGGATATTTTTAAGAATTTACAACGTGGTACTGAATTTTGGGTAATTAAATGTTTTAATATTGACGGCATAGCAAAAACATTCATTTTTTGCCTCTATTGAAGCACTGAAAAATTAAACATAATAAATATTTATCTTAACTAAGTACTTCAATAATAATTGCTATTAATACTTTTTGAATACATTGTAATTATTAGTATTTTTTGCAGTCGGTGCAAAATCCAATAAAAAATGTGCAGGTGTCGGTAATAACAAAACCCAACGTAATATTCGTTTTATTTGATTTTGTCCTTTGTTCATTTTTGTGATATTGCGATTGCTTTGTCAACAAAAATGTGTGTAACGAAATAAATATCTTCAATCACGGATGATATACTTACTATTTCAACCGCTACTATTAAATACCACTATTTAATAGTTCCATTGCCGATCTCTTAAGCAACCGAATGAATAAAAAATCACACATTATTCACGAAATGTCTGGGCGATAAGTGTTAGAAATATTCAAATATTACGTTGAGTAATTTATTTTATTTTGTGAATATGGCATAATATCATTAGCTGAAATAGGGTTATCATTATAGGGTCTTTAGGTCGAATGCAGATGTAAGAATCATTTTCTTCATGTGGGTTAAATCGTAAGACCAGAAGTTCAAATACCCGTTATGTGCTGTACACGGGCATTTTTTTTTTTTAATTTTTTTTTTTTTTATATTTACCCATATATTACAATTATATCAATTGATAGCATTAAAATATTGCGTTTAAAATAGAGCAATAGGCGAATTTTATGTCTCATTTTTAACCTCACGGGTTTCCTGGTTTTGAAAATGACTACATTTTTTTTTATTACTTTTTTTTACTAGTTTTGGATTTCTAACAAACACAATTCTCACATTTCTATCTATCGGCAGGATACTGGCCGCTGGGCGTGACCTGGTGTAACGTATATGTGACGTGTGACGTGCTCGCCTGCTCTGCAAGTATTATCCATATGTGCTTCATTTCTGTCGGAAGGTTTGTAAGGATGTACTTTACTGTAAATACGATAAAGCTTAACTTATATTCTATGCATGTATTTGAAAATAAATTATATAACATTTCGAGATTATACAATTTCATTTGTCATAAACACACACACCCACACGTTCACGTATATAAAATGTATAAAGTTCTTACATTTATACTAAAATACATCGTAATATGTCGAAATGCTACTTGTTATAAAATGAAATATTTGTATTTGAAATTTCTGTTTTTGAAATTCGCGAGATCTCGTTCGTGTGAACTGTTAATAAGTGGACAATTTTTTTGATTTAATTATAAAAATATAAATGAAAAAAGTGGAAAATGAAATAATTGAAGAGCAGCGGAAAATACAGAAAAATAAACAATCGATCAATGTACAGATCGTGATTGTGATTGCTCTTGTTATGGTTTTTCAGGTCAATGATTGAACCATAAAAATTGATACACAAAACGAAGATGATATTTTAAGCGGGAAATATCCAACAACTACAAATACTGTTTAAGAAATTATAATTTTAATAAATACAAGGGACACGATTCTCTCGTAATTTCGATCAATTAAATTTTTATCAGCACGCTGCCAAATTATTTTTATTTATTAATTGCTTAGAATTATAAGTAACATATTTGAATTATTCTTATAGATTCTAAGCAAAATAACGCTGAAAAATCATTAGAGTTTGTTAATATAAATGTATAAGAAAGAAATAAACATATATTATTCCTTAAATTCGAATATCAAGATACTTATTTTATTTTCTACATTTTACTCGTGGAACGGTAATCTGTTTTCTGAAGTTTATTTTTATCCATTGTACTCTTACTTATATTTCGGTCACAATATTTTTAATATAGACTGTAATTCCTACTAACCACGCGACTGTTAATTCTTACTAATCATTTATATGTATAGATTATAGTCTTGTAATTCGAAAATTAGGCAACAATAAGAAATTTAAGCAGAAAAAGATATGGAAAACCACCAATGTTATGTGAGGACATGCAAAAGTAGTCATTCCATAAAAGAACTGTATTGATTTAACTGGCCCAAATTCATTTCAATGAAGGTGAACGTTAAAGTTTTTTTTTAGATTTTAACGCGCTGGTAGGTCTCGCTTATACAGTGTACCACCATACCGCCTGTCGTCGATACTTTTCTGGAGATTATGAAAATTTAGTGAAATATGACGATAACGACATTTTTAATTTTATTTCTGCATTTTCGAAGAATGTAAATCCAATGTAAGATATTTTACTTTTTCATATTTGTTTATTCAACATAAGTTTTAACATGATGGACATGAACTTGTTATTGCAGGCATTTTCTTTTTGATTTCATTTTATAACGATAAAACTTTTTGTCTGGAATATTTCAAGTCATACCCACGTGATGCCACCAGGAGGCATATTGTTAGACATGCTCCTCACTGTTTAATCTCTTAGGCATATAAACTTCATGCGTCACTATTTGAAGCATCTCTGTTTAACGGTTCATCGTTTTGTATTTTACACAGTAATATATACGCTTTCCTGCTTGAGATTTTACTTCACTCACTACCACTTCTTTAGATGAAAAATTCAATGTGTGAAAAAAACGATTAATTTATTTTGAATGGTCGATTTCTTTTAAATTAACAGGAACTTCGTCATCGTTTCACCTCTGAACTTTAAAATCCACTTATATGACCACATTATATGACGGACAATTTATTTTAGGAACATACGCCTGTAATCGACTAACACTAGGATACTCCTCATTTCCGTAATAGTGCTCAAACAGGATCAATAGAATAGTTAAACTATTCGGAACTTTCTTTTCTTTTACTTACAAGCCTCATAATTAATGTTTCAAGATTAGAAATTTAAAAAAATTATATAATTCACGAATATAAGATTTTCACTTAATGTTTATTTTCATGACAGTAACAAATATTCTTATAAATGTGTCACATTACACGCAGATAATTTTTTATGTATTTTTTGTGAGAGTCAACTTAAGTAAATATTAATATCATATTGCAATGCTGATAATCGTAAGAATAATCTGAGGCACAAACCTTTTATTACCATGATGTGGAAATTATCTGCTGCAGTGTAAATTTAAAATACTATCGAGTAGGCACTGTTAGTGTACATTCGACGAAGCAAAAGCAATAGTGTGATAGTAAATATTACATGTATAAAACAATATTAAGCAGAAAAAGGTATTAATAAGTTAAATGCAAAATACTTCAAAATAGTTGAAAATAGTTAACATACACCTTAATGATTAAAATAAAATCAATTTATTAAATTAACAAACGATTAATTATTATAACGATTATATCAAATATACATAGTTATATGTGTTTCAAACATATTTAACATGGCTAACAATCAAGATTTTTTATCTACAGGTATTTGGGGATACGAAATCCGTTGAAAATGCGCCACAGTGCCACCAAAAGGCTGATGACGGTCAAGATCGCGCTCGTTTGGCTGCTCAGCATGATTGTGTCCAGTTCAATAACCGTCTTAGGTATGCCTTGTGTTTCTTTGGCTTTGTAAGATATTTGTCATGAGAAATATTTATAAAATTATAAGTACAGACGATTTTATGAGCACAAAAGAAAAGTAACCTTAAACCTTTTTCTGTGCCCGAGTGTGTTGGGCGTGCGAGTTCTGTTCGCACTTTATTCTTCCGTTAATGAAACTTTTAATGCAAATTAACTAGAAATTTAGTAGATACAGTGTATTTTTAAAAGTATTTGTTTTTAATGTTTCAGTTATAATTGTTATTGCTACATCTGTCATTTAATTGTGGCTATAGTTACACTTACAAAAATATGATATACTTATCATCACTTAAGCCAACGTAAAAATTATTAGGTCTGGTGAACAAGGAGAATATAATGCCGAAACCAGATCTATGCAGCATCAACAACCGCCACTTCCGTGTGCTCGGTTCCCTCGTCGTCTTCTACATCCCCATGGTAACCATGGTCGTCTCGTATGCTCTCACCGTGCAGCTGCTGCGACGTCAAGCCAAGCTAGCCGACACACCGGCTGTGCCGGGCAGTGCACATCGACGGTTATTACTTTGTTATTATTTTCTACATTTGATACCATACGACTGACAATCGTAAAGCCTCTTAAATTTATCATATTTAATGCTTAATTTCCAACTTAACCCAATTACATTCTATGTGATATGCAATCGATATGTATTTTAGTTTAATTTTATGTATATGTATAATATTTACTTTATCTCTAATCTCCATTCTATCATTAAATCCATAAAATATGTTTATAGCTCTAGTTTAACTAACATAGTTTTGGTAAAATTTAAAAGAAACATTTACCCTTTTTTATTGTTTAATTCTCATTTCATCGAAACTATATAGTTTGTAAAAAGTATAAAAATTATAAAATAATATATAAAAATTCAAATGTTTTTTAAAGAATAATGCAACAAAAACAAGAATGAGAATGTTTGAAAGGAATTTTGATATTGGTATGATTTTCATAATCAAATCCATTCTTCTTATTGCCAAATTGAACAAGAAATATTAAAGAACTATTTAGAGAACTTCAACTGTTTTCGAGTTTCAGTTTTAACTATTTTGAATTACTCTCGTAATAAAAAAAAGAAACAGAAACAACTCGGACTCTGAACATTTTCTTCAAATATGATGTGAAATTAGTTGTATGATACTCAAATGATTAATTCCGACATTAATAACATACAGGTAAAAAGCATAGATATAAAAGCTTAATACAATTATTACCTTGATCAGTTGCGGCAGTGTATTTGATTACTATATGATAGACAGTTTGATTTATTCATAATTAGCTAAGCGTCGCCCTTACGGAGGAGTGTTGGGGACCACCATTCCATTAAGATTTATTGCTATAGGGTAGAAAGAAAGTGTGAGAAATTTGAGGAAAAATTGTAATTACAAATTTAGGAGTCTGTAAGAACGAACATATACACACACGCATTCAAGTATATATTGAGTCTTGTATATATAAAAATAATTTACAGTTTTTTTACGTGGTAAATTTGGTCTATAACAAACTTTGCGTATTCAGATTTGACAAACATTTAAGATACGTATCGTTTCATCAAACAATATTGCATTGATTTTCTTGAAATAATTATAAAACAATTTTCTGGAATAAATACTGCTCCTTCATTGAATTAATATTTTACCACAAGCTTTACCAGACATTGTGAAAACTGTGATCAATTTAATGTTCCATTTTTCGTCACCGTTTGTATTTATTTCAGCTACTATTTCATGATGATAATCTCAAAGATAAATACGAAGCCTCTGTACTCCTTGGTCGTCTTCTGATCTGAACAGGGGCAAGCTTGTGTACATATATTTATATATATATATATATATATATATATATATATATATATATATATATATATATATATATATATGTTCTCTAACTTTCTTTTATTCGTGTTTTTAAGTTACTATTTAGTAATTATAGATATCTCGAGATATTTCATACTCGAACATTCCTTTAGAATCCATCCATTGTTGTAAGAGATAATATATAATACTGTATCTTAGGCAACCAAATCCAACTGTTACATCTGTGTAAAAGATAATTGAGATGTAAGATCATTTAAAAAAATATACTTTATTTCTAGTTACGGAAAAGATACATTTGTATAAATTAATCTATTTTTTATTAAATTGCGATGCAAATAATTCGACATGAATAAATACGATACATTTTAGTAATAGAATATTTAAACATTTTTATTCGTTTTCCAGGTCACCTTATTTGCCTTTGATTCTTGAGGTCATCTGATAATAATTTGTGTCTTTTGACGGGTTTATTTACGTATTTTTTGTCATCGTGACAACAATTTCTTCTTATATTTTGAAAGATTCCTTATGTTATATCCATTTACTTACTTTTTGTTGCTTCAGTTAATTTCTTCCTTAATTGCCTGAGATTACTTGGAGTAGATATAATGTAGCTGTATAAAGGAGATCGCAACATCTCTTACAATTCTTAACGACTAAATCGTCAGTTGTTTTCTTTTAGACGTCAGCCGTTTCATGGTAGGCGTCGACGTCGCAATGTGGATCCGAGTATCGCACTACTTTCAGTGTTGTTGGTCTGTTAATTCTAACATAATAATTCTCTGAGGCTACCTAAAAATTGTGTGATAATAAAGACGATTTGCTAAATCGATTATAATGGCGTACGATATCTTATCTATATATTAACACCTGAAGAGAAAACTTTGTTCCCCTTCTCAAGCATGTTGCGCGCACGGAGGAGTGTGAGATTTGGCATAGTTAAGGTTAATATGGAGAAGAGTGCTAAAATGTATGTATGATACGTATTATAAATATATTAAATTATAAATTAAAAATATATTAAAATATTCATTGGTTAATATTCATCGTCAAACAGTCGCACAGAGTAGAGATTATCGCCAAAGAATTTTAAAATGTCAGATTGACAGAATGAATACGAGTTGTGGATTTTGTGTGATTTCAAATGTTCATTTTTTAATTTTTTGTGGAGTGTATGTCAAGGCAAAAAAGCGTTTATTTTATATTTTATGTAATAGACATCTGTGTTTTTTTTATATTAGTGAAATACAGCTTGATTAATATATACCTGTTGCAAAAGGAAAATTTTGTAGTAGCAATCTGAATTTATATAATCTCGTCTACCAAGTGTTTTCAACAAAATAACACTAATATTTAGGCGAGATTAGGTACGTACATTACTGTTGACATTCGACCACTGGGCGACCACTAGTTATAATTAAAACGCAAAGGGGTTTGCGCACAAATTCACAAATCGGCTGTTAGGAGGATATATAATATTTTTTAAAATGTCCGCAATTATGAAGTATACTATTGAATACCGTCAGAATTTTACTTAATTCTAAAGTGATGCATGGTAAATGATGATACATGAGTTTTTATATATGTAACAGGTACGTTGGTTGTGTTTATGTGCGTATTTTGATTAAGCGTCTACATTTAATATTTCAATATTGACACACTTATATTATGTATTGACAGCAGTTAAGTTTATATGCTTTCATTTCAATTAATTTTACGCATAATAAGTTGTTAAAATACAATATCTGTTCAGAACTACGTTACGTTGATGATAAACTTGGTCGTTTCAAAATATTGTTTTAAAGGCAATGCCAACGATCGATTTCGCTTTTCGCTTCAAAATGGTGTAAAAATATGTGCGCGGGTCCTGTATGTCGGACTGACCTAGAATTACTATCCCGGTCGAATTGAGTAACCCAACATTTTGTAGAACATTAAAATTAAATATAATTAATATTAATTAAAAATTCTTGTTTTAAAGATAAAATCAAATACATTTTATTTTAAGAGCAAAATATTGCTAGAAAAATTTCTCCACGTCGGACTGTCCGTAGAGCAATGAGTGGTAATTGTATAATTTTGGTATTATAGTGGTGTTTGAATTTAAATATGATTAAAAGCGTATAATTAATCAATTATTCATAACGTCAGAATATTTGGACACTAACGCGCCTCCCCAATGTAGAATGTAGTAAGGGTTTTTGGTCGTGTTAATATAATCCGTGTGAGAATTGCTCACACGAGAATTATTTTTACAGTAAATAACGGCATGGCGATATTACAGTAGTGACAACGCCACGTTACTGCTCTGAGTCCTTTCTGTGGAAAAATGCGGCAACAATTTACTATATAGCTGTGCCTTTCTGTTTCCAAATAACCAGGGAAGTTAATTCGTCAATAAATTGGAAATTTCGTATGACTGATCAAATTGCGACTCTAATCAGTTATAAAAAAAAAAATATATATATATATATATATATATATATATGTGTATATATATATATATATATATATATACATATATATATATATATATGTATATGTATATATATATATATATATATATATATATATATACACAGTGAATACAAGAGAAGTAAGTCAATACGGAACAATTTTTCAGTTCGCATTAATAAAGACCGGTTTAATTATACTTTGAAACAAAACATTTAGAAGGTAAACAGCTTTACGATCTAAGTTACGATAAAAATGATTAGGCAGATGCTGCAATAATAACGCGGAATATCGCATGCGTCACACTGCATCTCCCTCGCGTTCACGCACGCGCGCACTTTATGTATGCAATTATGTAAAATTGTAACGGCGCCGTCGGGAACTATGGACGCTTGGGGACGGTGATTTTACCGAGACAATTTATTTAATATCTGAAGAAATAGTAAGGTCACTGACTTTAATTTTGTCAGCACTACGAAAAGTGCCATTCTCTGCTTTCCTCAGGTAGTATACAAACGAGAAATTAAGCATTATATGCAATATTTTAAAACCAGTAATCAAATTATAGAAGAATTTCATATCAATGTATGAAGCAAATGCTCCTCATATCTGTACTATTTCTGCGCCTCGACTGGCTATTTCATTTTCGGAAACTGACTTTTCGTATCTACAGCATTTTCATCATATCTGCAGTTATCCGAATACCGTCTGGGAATACGGCGTAGCCATTTACGTAGCAAATGATGATTCAGAGGCCAATGGGACTGTGCCATCTAATGTGCTTTTTTCCGCTTAGCTGTATCACCACCATGCTTAAATATATTTTATGGTCTACCTTGTATTTGAATTGGTTCATTTTAACTTTCATCAGCAATACTAAGGAAATTAACCCGTTTGTGCCTCGTCCAATACTTCGTCAAAAATGTGAAAGAAAAATGTTATAAGCATGAAGAATATTATTTAAATAAAATTTTGACGCATTATTAGTATAAAAAATACGAAGTAGGCACATACTAGCTAAATATAATTATTTACTTATCTCGATGACAATCGGAAGCCTTCCATTTTTTTTAAACTTAATTGACAGCGGTTTTTCTTTTCAATTTGAATTGTTCTAGTCTGTCGTCATTTATTGCCTTAATACTGGGTTTAGTAATATATGCTGAAAAATCAACTTGAAAAAATATACGCAAAATTTTGTGAAAGCTTTTAAATATGAATAAAATGGTATAAAGGAGTAGTCCTATTTATTCAAACATTTCACTACTAGACAAAATTTGCGAGAGCTGCAAGCGAATCGCTGGGTTTTGAAAGTCCTGGCTTGTATAAATTAATTAAAGGACTATGGTATTCTTGGACTTTACTTTTATTATCTAAATTAGCCAAACATTGCACTACGTGGCACAATTTAGTACAGAAACGCATTTATTTGTTTTCGTACATTTTTGCTTCCACTGCTGGCGATGGCCGCGATGCCATTTCCGTGCTGTCGCCGTCGAATATACAAACGCCCACACGACATCATGAGTCTGGGAGAGAGTAATCATTTTTAATTCTAACTTGTTTTTACAATCATTTTTAATTTTTATTTATCTTTATCGAAATAAATTAAAGAAATAAAATTTTAGTTTTCTAAATAATTTATGTTAGAGATTCGAAAAATATATTTTACTAAAAAATATTCCCCTTCTCGATATCGTTTATACCTTTTATCTAGTATATACATTTTATTGATTATGTCCATTAATCTTAGTATTATAATTTTTAATATATCGCAAACTGATATTGGCAATTGTTTGCCCTCAGACTACACAAACTCGTATTTATTGTTTTCAAATGTACGTATGTGGACATTAGAAAACCACTCTTTATCGGATTGAAATCTGCCAGATTTCCTGCGTGTTCATTTGTTCGTTTGAATTTTCAACGCAATAATTACGAATAATTACGGATAATTACGAATAACGCAATAATTACGAATAACGCAATAATTACGAATAACGCAATAATTACGTTTTCAATAAATATTGATACAACTCCAATTTGCAAGGCAGTAAGTAGCTTGAAATCAATGTTTTTACTTTTCTTTTTCAAATAGTTCATTGACGTTTTGTACCGTGCAATTTCATGAACAATTATTTCCTTAGTAATTTTGTAATATATTTAAAATGTACTATTTGTTGTTTCAGTAATTTTGTGGCTACTAATGTTATAAAAATCTTCCCGAAAAGTTTTTGATTTTTTTATAATATTAAATTAATTAACTTTTCCTTTTCGATAGTAAGAAGGATTGTAGTCATATACTTTAAATGCGTAAAATCTTGGTAAATGTTAACATGTCGCTAGTTAGTCATATTGTTTTAAAATGGTGACATAGCGTTGATTATAGGCAGTATTCGTTATTTAGATAGAAAACTATTTAGTTATTTAGATAATTAAAACGGTGATATTTCTAAAAAGATCTGTCTGTCTGGCGTGATATGTATAGTAAAATTGTCTCCGGGAGATATTTTCAAAATAGTGTTTGTGGTTACGAGAACAGGATATAAGAATACAATACATGTTTTTGGATCTTGACCATCAACTGTCCTTGAGGTAATTAAAAAAAATTGAGAATATGAAGATAATTTTAAATCTATCTTTTTTCATAAATACAATGACGTGTGTAACTGAAAGTGTCTTTATTTGCCTGTAAGAATGTAGATTAAATTAATTCTTGTTTTATTATTTATTCTACATCTTCGAGGATATTGGAGCCCAGCACAAATTTTACAATTTTGGACATCGCAACATTTTGAGGTTTCGTCGCGATTTATTGCCATGTTATTTTTTTCTCTAAATAACCAAACATGCGTTGAAATCGCAATGGTTATGATTGGCTTCCTGGTTGTAATAGGATTATTATGGGTTTCCTGGTTGAAGTGCTGATAGCAGTAGTCGCATAGTATGTGTTTAACTTTTTATTTACTTTAAAGTGTTGTATAAATGTTTGTTTATTGGTATTTATATTAGTACAAGTAATCATTGATTGATATTTTAAAGGAACCTTATAAAAGTGTATACGAAAAATATACATTTTTATTTTTAATATTTATATTTTAATTTCAATAAAATTTCTATGGACTAATGAATGCGAAAACACACAAACGGCGCATTAAATTAAATATCTACTAGGACATTTGTGAGGATTAATAATTAATTAAATAATTTAAAATAATCATTAAGAAAAATAAAAATTATTATTAACAAAATAAGAAAACAATTCAAATTATTATGTGCAAAACCTGGAAAGCATACACACACACACACATATATATATATATATATATATATATATATATAGTTAGTGCTATATATAGCACTAACTTTGTGCAATGTCAAAAAGAAGAAAGTAAATTGAAAAAATTGAAATTTAATTATATAATGAAAAAGTAATATCGATAAAATGTAACATTAAAGAAAGCGAACTGAATGTTATGACAATTGACTATATGGATGCTTATGACACAAAATAAAAATGATTGAATCAAATCACATCCCGTTTTGATCCATCCGCTACAGGACACAAAGAATACAAAACTTAGTAAAAACCTGCATAGAATTTAAAAAATGGTACGTATCGAAAATAACTCCATAGGGTCCTGACTACCGTTGTAGACGTAGACGTAGTTGTCGATATCTTTTGAATTTAGTTCAGCTTTCATTACCACAATTGAGGGCAAAATAAATCTGAACTAAATGTAAAATATATTTACTGGAAATAACTGAACCACTGTTTGTTTCTTGAAATTTGTTGTGCCTAGCTTGCATAGTTTATCAGAAAAATAGGTTTAGAATAGACATTTATAATTCTATTTGTTTTAATAATCTCAAGGGCTATTCTAGGTTAAGATCTAGACTCTATGCTATGTCTTAAAACATGCCCTCATAACTGTAGACAAGATCTTGAAAATATTTCTTCAAGGCTATTTTACTATACATATCATACTAATATACATTCTACATTAAACATTTTTCGTTCTTAACTAGCATACTTCACGAGAAAATTGGTTCAAACAATACCTTTTATTTGAAATTAAATCGAGAACGGTTTAATGTTAAGGTCTAAAAACTGTATGTATTGTCTCATAACTACAGACAATATCTTGAAGATATTTCTCGAGGGCCATTTCACAATGCTTATCACATTATATTTTGCATCAATAGTTTTATTGTCAATGAAAGACGTTGCTTTAAATTTCTCAATTGTTCATTCCATCAAAAATCTACCAGCCTTTCTGTCCTCGTTCCGAAGGTTTGAACTCTCTGGCACTATTATGTTGCTAAAACGCTGGTCAACATTTATGTCAGCGGAAAATGCTGGTCAATATTTATGTCAATTTAATTCGTAACAAGTTAAATAGAAATGCTCCAAAAATGATTTTAAAATTTTGACAAAGTTTTAGAAATATCTTTCACCGCAAGTAATATGAAAAAAACTATTACTTAAGAAAATGCCGATTCGCTTGTTTTACTAATTGCACTTTGGACATGGTGAATGGTTCTGGACTTAGTATCGTTAAAAAGGTTGATTTGGTATTAAATGGAAATTTCTAAGATCACTTGTCATTGATCTCGCAAAAAATGGACTTCTTGTATTATCTTTACCACTTCTTTTAAAAGGAGTTGTTTTAATTTTTTTTTGAAAAGGGTTTGTTTTAATATTATATTTGACGTAATGTATTCTGACATAGGAGACAAAATTATATTTCAATTGTTTACGTTTATTTGGTATATTTAAAAAATCTGCTACTTTGTTGGATGCTGTTTTTCCATGACAAAAAAAACAATTTAAATATTTTATAAATTGTTGAATTTATTGGTTTTTATTGTAATATGTTCCAACTCCATTGAAATACATCGGATTTTAGAATACTTCTTCGTGTGCGTGAGTTATAACACTAATTTTATTGGCATGGATTTAAATCCTACATTACATATATCAAATTGAAATTAGAAATTGTAAAGTTCCAGAAGGTCATTTGCAGCAGTAGTGTTTATATTTATTCAAGAGTTAGATCTGTTGGCCCATTTAATTCTTTTTATTACAAGAAAAAACTTATTGGTAAAGTCTTCAAGTGTACCACCATAACTTTTTCAACTTAAATGAAAATATCGTAACATTTTACCAACCACTTTGAATAATTTTATTACAAACAGAAAACAGATTTGAAATTTTAGGTGTAACCTATTTGTAAAGTGCCAAATATCCAGAACGAAACAAGCTTCCACTAAAATTGATGTATTTATATACTAAATTATTGTAAATAATAAACAACTTTTAGGAAATCCGCAAATTTTTAAAGTGTCATTAATCATAATTGTTTTGTGACTGCACTTGCGTGGTGATTTTCACAATAACTAAATATTTAATTGCAAAAATATTGCAAATAATTTGATGTATTTTGTCCATAAACCTGTGTGTGTTTTGAAATCAAGTCAATGTCTGCAGCAGAAAATTTCATTAGGGTCAGATAGGGGAAAAGAGAGTTAACAGGAATGCGAGGTTATACCGAATTCATTGATCGTACTATGTGAAAGGGGCGATTGGATTTTGTCCGTCGCTTTCACGGAAACGATGCCGCTGTTAGTGCCGGATCGAAAACAGAGCAAAGCAGATGTTTAAACCTAAAATATTTGATCACTTAAAGAATGTGTTTATAAAACAGCTTAGATATGATAGAAATAACTGAAATTGGGGGATCATATTGTTAATTACATACAGCAAACTATTTTACGGATTGATAATAAATATGGCTCGCAAAATTGCGTTTAGATTTGCGAAGTAAAATAAACTTTCATATTCTTTTGACGACACGAAGGAGTTGGCCAGAAAAAGCGATATCGTGGTTTTACGAAGATGCATGCTAAAGTTGCACTGGAAAATGTGAGGATGCTTCATCATTCAATCGATTCAATGCTTTCAATACAACTAAAGTTCAGATATTTACGATAATTTGGAGAACATGCAAAATAAATACAATATTTCTTACAAACTAGAGTGAGAGTATTATTTAAAAAGCATTCTAAAAGAGCCATTGCAGAGTACAAAATTGTGAAATTATTTGCAAAGGTTATCAATCGATGCAGCAATCTTGAAAAGGCAGCAAATAGCTTTAGAACTACCGAAATATGTTCCTTGTAGCGTATTGAGTTTCATCAAAATGAATCTCAGCTACACAGCTCCATATACAGATACAGAAGTTAAAGCATAGAGGAATCCATTAGAATATAACAGGAAACGTAATGACTGACGAACAAATTACTGATATTCAAGCTGTTGATGTACTTACTCTTGATGAACGGATTCCTGATTTTTATCCTCATGATGCAGAAAATCTCTATGTGCCTTTTATTGACGCACCTGCATATGATTCTCAACCTCCTTACGTACAAGCTATTCATGTAACTCGTCCTGTTGGCGATCAAACGCTAAACGCTCAAGCTTCCTACGCAGAAATGTTTATAACCCGTTCCTAATGCACTTGCTTCTAATACTCAATCTTTTTATGCATATGCCTTCTATACAATTCTTTCTACCGATCCGTGAGTTTTGAAGAACTGACATTTTAAAAATTTTCAAGATTTTCGTAATTTTGATGAAAAAAAATTAGAAAAATGTAAAAATTATTTGAATTATACTTTGTAATGAAAATATATAAACATATCCGTTGAAGATTAATTACGTTTTACGTCATCATCATTGGCTGACTACATGTGTACTACTTGACTGTAATTTAACTAAAAAGAGCGATTTCCTTACTAACAAAATACCTTTAGTTTTTGTTCCAAAATTTTATTTTTGATAAAGTTGATTTTGGAACTAAGTAGTCAGATAATTGAAGTTGCTTAACAACCAATGAAAATAGCCTACTTCATAATTCTTTCGATTAATTTGAAATTTCATTTAAGAATTCGTAATCATCTTCGATTATTAAATCACATTGATACACTAAATGCATGAAAAGGTTTAAATCATTTAATCTGTATCTACCATTGTAATTTTATAAAAATGATTTGATGAAGTCCTTGTTTTTTTAAAATATGGCGGTAATTCATGAAGTAGCTTGAAAAGGTATTTTTATTTTAAGTAAAGTTGCAATTTTTATTTTAGAGTTTTGTAAATCATCTTCGATGTTGATAGCAGACTTAATATTCAATGACTAATATAAACAACATGGTTCTCACATATTTCGTGTAGTAAACGGCAAAAAATAAGTTTCTGTAATTCTTCAATGACATTGTCGTCGACAATGTCAGCATCGATCAAGAAAGTTGACTATTTTTGTAAAGTTTTTTAATGGCGTATCTAATATTATATGTTTTATTACTACCGTTTCTCACATTATATATAATATTTTAGACGGATACTGTTATTTCGCGTTTTACGCCGTCTTGACTCATTTACTAGTTATTAAGTTAGTGTTAAAAGATTAATTTTACATTTAAAGTTATTTTCTGAACAGTAAGGTTGTTTGTTGAAGTAGTTTCTTTATTTTGATTGGGCGTAACAACAAGCCTATTGTGTATTTTTATTATATTTGATATTTGTCTAGAAAGTTTTAGTAAATTTATTTTGCAAACGTAAAAATATTGTGATAATTATTACAATTATTTGCAACTATTGTGTTAAAGGAAATAACGTAAAAATAATGTAAATATGACTTTAAAAATTATTAGTTTTCTATGATAACATTACGTTCCATAAATTTAAATTTTTTTTTCGAAAGTATCCAATCTATAATTACTTCGCGTTCATGATAATATCGGTCTTTACGCCACACAAACATTCGATATTTGTCTCTTAGGAATATGAAGCAGAATTTAATTCTAACTCAATTCCATTATGTCATCATATTGGAATAATCTAAAGAGAGTATCACATGTGGTAACAGTTATTCCAGCAATGTTCCGGAAGTTGAGACGGAATGAGGAAAAATCGTGATCGATCGTCACTCAAGCTTCCAATGTACCTGTTCCTGACGCACTTGTCATTTTCAAATATTTTTTCTTTATATCAATGAAAGATTGATGATATTTCCATAAAATTCACTATTGTAATTGATATTGGACGATACAATTTTATCTTTATGTTTTAAATAACTGTATTTAAACATAATATTTAAGTATAACTGCTGACTATATTTTCACTTTTTTCCAAACATTTTTCGGTGAATAAAATATCATTATAGTATATCTTTATCAAAATTAGTAAGTTCGGGAAATTTTAAACACGGTATAATTAGTATGGCGGTAGTATGGCTAATGCCAATAAAAATAACTTAGATAATTTTTGTATGTATCAAAATTAAATTTTTTATTTACTAGAAATAAGAATAAAGTTTATGTTAGCATATCTGCACGCGTAGTAGATCTATTGCTACAATGAATATTGTGATAACTATTGCATTCAATATATCTAGACTCATTGTCCTGATTATCTCATCTACACTTCTCTATAAAGCTATATAATAGGCTACTTTTATCTCACTACTTTTTACGACTATTTTTTAGAAAGGAACATGGCCCTTTTAACAGTAATTCTTTGGACAGAATATTAAAATTTTACATATTTTCAGTTATAAATTTTTTATGTGGACTTTAATATTTTTTACTTAATTTTGTGCAAAGAATTACGTGTTTATTTAATAGAAATCTCCTTTTAGGTACAAATGTATTTGTTTTTTAAACTTCTCGTGAAATATAATGCCATAGTCAGCTGTTTACTAATGATCGAGATTAAAAATTGTATTCCAGATAATAAAGTGATTATTGATTTTGATACGAATAGAATATCTACATATTAAATTCCAGTATGGACTAATTCCATTAAAGATTTCATCGGTTTAGATACCTCAACTGAAGTGTAAAATAAGTTCTCCGAAATTAATTTTATTTATGAAGATTTATTCATCTTTCCAAAGTAAATTTTGAAATTTTTTGAATAATTTTGACAGAAATCATTATAACATTGAAAGATATAAAATGATCAAATGTGTAATGTCGTCATTCACAAATCTTCAGATTATGTGGTAGATTGGAGACAAATGAACATCATCATTTCGGATACAAAACGTCATTACCGAGTAACAAGAATAATGAATTAACTCATTCGGCCACATGGAGAGTGTCTTGTTTCAAGTAAGTTTTCATATTAATTAAAATTTCAATAATCCTGTTAAGAAATATTTTCCGAGACCGATAATTTCACTTTTCCATAATTTCATATTTGTTGCTATTGTCGCAATATATAGTAGTCCCATTTAAATATAATATCATCTTACTAAATTTTATGGTTTTAAAACGATTATTTCTTAAAATATATTGAGTCAAGTAACCTATGTTTCTGTACTTACTTAGGAGCGGCCGCAGCATTCCGTTAAGCGTTTCCCATCCAGGGCTGGGCTACTTGGCACCGCTCCGTGATCAGGCTACACAAACCCCGGCCAGCATTTCACGTGAGACAGCCAGTTGCACATCGAGATCCTTTCGTCTACCAACCAGTTCTTTTAACTTGAGGTTAGTTTGTTGAAATAGCTTATAAAATAAGAATGTTATTTATTTATTTCTTTTTCAATAAAATTTTGATATAGTCACTCAACGAAATAGTTTTTAAATGAACTAATATATAAAATGGATATAATCAAGTTAAAATTTCTACTGAATTGTCATAAATAAGTATTTTGTATTTAACGTGAAGAACTAATGGACAAAAATATGGAACGATATATATATATGTATATATATATATATATATATATATATATATATATATATATATTTTATTTTTTTTTTTTGAAGAGAAAACATCTTTTTTCATTTATATTGATAGAGCAAGCACTTTAAATACAATGATTGTAAAAAGTATAATGTCAAATATGCTTAAAATAAAATTAAGTTTTGTCTTCATTGAAATACAACTTTTTTAATGCAAATATTGTCGATTGTTGAAAAAAAAAATTCAATCGTGTGAAGGGAACATCAGTGTTTCTGGCCTCTAATATCGATGACGATGTCTCAAAAAAATCTAACATGAAATCATTTATAAAATATATTTACCCAGTTTATTAGCAAATGATCAATATTATCAACAGGGAATAAAGCTCGACAATTACTAATGATTCTCCCCTAATTTTCCAATAATTGTGACTTTATTAAATAAATTTTCTAGAAATAAGTTTTTTTCCAATTGTTTTTTTAACAGTTCAACTAGAGATGTGCTCACACTATTATTATTTTATTTTTATCCTGCTTATTTCTTGGTACTCATATTAGGTTATTTTATAATGAATCTAAAATTTGTCCGCGGGTGCAAATAATTTGATAATCCCAATAAAAGCAAAATAGGGACATTATATACATATTGTTTATTACGTTAATAAATACGAAATATTATGCACAAATTAAATTATAATAGTAATAAAAAAGGTAGAGTAATCGTTTATATCCTGAGAAACTTTTTATACTATATTATTACTACTGTGGCATCGTCGGCTTAGGGCCTCGTTGCTAACAAAGAAGAAACTTTGCATTTCGAATATCATACAAAGAATTTTCACTATTTCAAATACAGTAATTTTTATATCGGTGATGAGAGGACAGAATCTGAATTCATTTCAAAGACACTTTTAATTGCTTATTTAGTTATATTTCGTAAAATTCCCTAAGAAAATATAAATGTAGTCTACAAACACTAAATCGTAACGTTTGTTTTGCAATATAATTACCCAAATATTCTATTTAATTAATTTATTCATTTTTACTAGGCGAAATGAAATAATTATTAAGCTTGTTTTGTAACAGGCGAAATGAAACAATGATTAAGCTTGTTTTGTAACAGGGTCATTCTCTCTTGTCATCCATTCAGTTTATTAAATTTAAAAAAGTATTTTCTCTTTAACTAAGTTTTTTAAGGGGAATATTTTTATCGATGATCGAACACGGTGAAATAGAATATTTACGCGTAATGATAATTACTGAATATTAAAACTTTAGTACAATGTGCTAATAATAAAATGCACATGCCATGGAATCAAGTTGCCACATGCCCCAAAACGTTGAACGAAATGGCAGCACGCTTTTAAAAGATAAAAACTTCATCACAGAACGTAGTCTCAACAGAAATGTTTAAGATATCCGTAAACGCGAGGTCACCTGGCCCATATTAGGTCACAGTATCATATACAAGAAATAAAAAAGGATCTAAAAACGAGCATTAGTAATGTGAACTTCCAAATCGGATAAAAGCGAGAATTTATTTGTTGATGATATCGTCTAATATATTCCGAAAAAGAGGTAATGATAAACATTTAAACATACGCTGCATTTCGGGTCTAGGTTGTTGGATAATATCACGGTTAAGTTTAATAAAATTTCAAAAAATCATGTTGAATTAATCGAAATACAATATAATATTATGAAGGTTAGTTAGAAATTACAATAAATAGTCGGAAAATGAGTAATAAACAATGCTGATTGATTTGATGACTGAAATTAGCAGAACAAATTTCAAAGTGAGCAGAAATGGTCATTCTGATTGCACCGCTGGCACTTGACAGACATTTTAAAAATGCAATTTGGGAAATTTATAGAATTGATTTAATGCTGGGAAAAATATGTTTATTTAAATAATTACGTAAACCATTACAAATTAATACACTCGACGCTTATGCCATTGTTGTTAATATATTGAATATATTTGGCGTTAATTTTGTAGAGATTCATTATTCGTAATTAGATAAAACTACGTGATGTAGTATTATTTCTACTTTCTTTAAATCATTTACGACGACCTAGGTTTTGTTGTATTACAACATCTTCAGGTGGGCCATTAGCAAATATTTTAAAATTCCATTGGTAATATGAAATTCGCGAAACTAGCTATTGTTAATATGAAATCTCGTAAGTCTCATATGTATGAAGTCAGGTGTTTATAAATTTGTAAAATCATACGTCAATATATTGTAAAATAACGCTAATTATGAAATTCAGAGTGTTGTCAATTTAAATTGTGGAAACAATTATATACTTCCCCCAAATCCTCAGGACGATTCCCCTTTGTTCTAAAGTCTTGTAATTCTTTCATGCGTGTAATTGGATGCTCGTATTTTTTTCAGACATCACAAAAAATAATGTTTCAAATTGGAATCGGCAGAATTTACATAATAAGAAAATTCTATTTAATTGGCTGAAAGACGCAGAAATGGCCGTCAAATTTTCAATTGAAAATAATATTTCTTTTTGTAAATATATACAAAATACTTGTTTTCATTTTTATAACTAGTTGCGATACCCGGCGTTGCCCGGGTAAAATATACGCTTAATGGTTTAAAGATCAGTTTCTCATTTTATGTATACAGATGTTTATTTCATTAAACGTGCAATATATATGATGTATATGAAATTAATTAATTATTTAAATAATTGAAATGAAACACAGGTTAGAATTAAAATACTTATTTCAATAAAAAAATTATGTTTTATTGTATAAATTAAGATTCACATTTTTTACAGATAGGTTTCAACATTTAAATTTTTCATACAATGCATGCTTATATATACGTAACATATTTACATTTTTTATAGACAGTTATGTTTTATTAATTTTTACTCACAACACTTGTTTATACGATAGTTAGAGTTTTATAGTCTGGGCTGTAAATGAACAAATTTTGAGGTAATCCAACTCACGAAGACGCAACATACAATTGGCCGTGTGAAAAGCATGTTTCCTTTAAGTTAACACCGCAATATTGGAATGTTTGACCCTGTGCTTTGTTGACGGTCATGCTGTAAGCTAACTTTACTGGGAATTGTATTCGTTTAAAAGTGAAGGCAATACAGTTGATATTAAAGGTATTCGCGGTATAAATACCGTCTGCCCTTTTCCTTCACCAGTCATTACATTGGCTTCAATGAAGTGATCTAGTACAATTACACAGTTTTGATGAATTTAAATTCCGCAGTAAAATAATTAGTGAGCCAACTTTCAATTTGAGGCAATGTAATGGCATTCCTGAAACATTCCGTGATTTTAAAAACTCAGTAGTAAAGTTGACACACTCAAGATGAGTGTGTCAACCTATAATTTTTCGTCGCTAGAATAACTCGCTCGCATATACATTCTGAATCGATGTAATTTTTTATAATATTCGGTTATGAGTTGTTCACGTATTTCGACAATGTTGCATAATTCATTTGTCAGTACGATTTGGCCCGAATTTTCATCTATAGGACAGGTGCCTTCTCATCTTTGTAACAGTTTTTCAGAAATCTTTGTGTATCAATTTGGTTACGTGTTGCCCTATGACCGACTTTTTCAAGCAAGCATGAAATTAAATTTCATCCAATATTTTTTTATCAAATTCATAAAATTTCATCAAATCTTTTGAAAAGATTGTAGTGTGAAACTATTTGTCGATTATCCTGTCTTTAGTTAAAGTTTTAGAATAAATTTAGAATAAAAATACGTTGGTATTAATATATATATATATATATATATATATATATATATATATATATATATATATATATATATATATATATATTTATATATTTATGAATTACTGTACATACTCAAAATTCATACTTACCTTTCATAACTTACGTTTGCATTTCAAAAATATCCTTGAACAAAATGAAAATAATTTGTAATTTAGCTTGAATTTCAGGCAAAACATTTGTACAGTCTCAACGATGTCTATTCATTCGGTTTTAACAGACAGAAATTGTAAAAAAAAATATTCTTGGTTTTCTGAATATATTAACGTACAAAGTTTGATTAAAATCAATTTGAAATAATTTCTTTTAGAATTTCTGCCCCTAAAAAAAAAACTATTTTAACAGACCGTATTCTAAAAAAAATGATTAAAATTTTATAAATGTATTTGTGTACAAAGTTTGATCAGTATCTTCATTAGTGAGAAAAAACTTTTTTTGATTTGTATCTTAATTAAGAGAGTTAAACTTTTTCATTACTATAAACCGAATTTTTTTTCTTCTATGAAAAAAATATACTTAGGAAAAGCACTGAATTACCAGCATAATTAATTTTTCTTTTTGCTCGGTTTGCGTGAACTGCAGCATGCTTAGCCTTTGCGATAATAACGTTGAAACAATTTGTGTGTCTTGGGAATAGGATAAAAATGTTTATTCATTTGTTATATTAATCAAGTGTCTTGTCTATTATAAACTCCATAGAATAGACATACAGCCACAACTATTGAATGAGTTGAAATATGAAGATATCTGCAATAGACATAAAAAAATGTGATATGTTTAATTATAACAAGTGAAATATTAATAAGTAAGCATTAATTTCATCCGCTGGTGTTGATTTTGGAATGATAGACCACGTTTGACAAAAATCGCGTGACAATATTAGCAATACAACTCCCATTAAACCCATGTCATTTCGTAGATCTTGAAGTGTTCTATTCAATTCTTCCAAAGACTTTTTGTGGGCCATTGTGCTTCAGTCCCATATAATGGCCTTGCACTGTTGCAATATTTGTCCACGTGCTGATGATTTTGTAATGTCACATACTGAAAATTCACGATCAGCTACATTTAACGGTAATTTTAATGCAAAATGTGCTGTTCGCCCGCCACCCATAAGTATAACCGTTATTCCTGATGATGCCAGGGCGAGTACTAGATCTGTGTTTATACGAATTTCAGCTAGAATCAAATTAATTAAAAATGTCTTCCCAGTACCGCTAGGTGCATCCAGAAATATTATGCCTCCTTGTTGTTTTTTATAATAAGCCATTATCAGATTATATGCCTGCTTTTTATTCTGATTTAATAAGGGTTTGTTGTGTTGAATATAGCTCTGCAATTCATCGATGTTAAAACTTTTTTCCTTTAATAATTTACTATTCATAACATCAAATTCACTTCACGTTGAATACCCAGTTGTATTATTTTTTTATTGGATATCTTCAAACATATATCTTCCAGCAATATAAGACCTTTATTAAAAATTTCCTCATTAAAATTGATTTCTAAGTCTGGGTTTTGTCGTCGTAGTTCAGCCAGGCCAGGACGTATCGTCGCTCACACTTTCTCGATATTTCAGTCGATTACACAGTTGATTTGGACTTGATGGGTTACATGTAGTTAATATAATTGCAAACAGTTCACCAATTTGATTTGCTCTTATCACTTGTATTGCTTCGTTGAACAGCTAATTCTCAGTGACTGTCCTTTTGTAATAGACTGTCGACATGCCTCTCGATACGTTTCACAAATATAATTTCGACTATTTTTAAGTTTTCAAAACATATTGGGCCACGAATATAGTGAGGCAATAGACGCATATAGAAACATTCAGAATTTTTTGGACGCATCGTATAGACTCGCGCTATCGCGTTACTTTTAATTATTCCGTCACGTCCTTGCACTGGCGTTCCTCGTTTTGGTCGGTAAATTTGTTTATTTGATGCATCCCATGTATAGTATCTTGGTATTTCTGAGTAAAGCAAAGTCTTTACAAAGTGATCTTCTTGTGCGCGCTGGTGGTTCCATGGTAACTTGTTCTGCCGTTTCTCTAGTAAAGAACACGCGTGTGGACATGTCAATGAACAACTGCTATATCTCTGTCATATATCAGGACTCTCAAAATTCGTCAATTTGCTTCATTGTTATTAACAGAATAAAATGGGCCGTTATACGACCCATTTTATACTGTACTATTTCATCATGCTCATTTTCTTTAGTCACAGTAAAGACAGCCATATTACTGCCCTTGTTGATATACTTGCATACGTATTTAATGGATTTAACAGAACTACGGCTTTGAAAATTTTAGACACAAGTGGATTGTATGGAACTACCAGTTGATTATTAACTTCAATTTTTCATTGCCTTGCATTTTAATTTTTGCCATAAATCCGCCTTGTTCTGATGATCGGCGTCTGTACTTTGGATATCCATCTTCGCTTGTTATTGTTTCGTTTAGCAATAGTTTTGTATAAGATTTCGTACATTTGTTATGTTCCATGCATGGAGAATTTCTATTTAATTCGCCACAAGGACCATGAATCATATTTTCCACTATTATATCGTAAAGTTCGGGATCTTCTTCCGTATTTGGAAATTCAGCTTTGATGATATTAACTATATGATCCGGTTGAATTTTGTTTCTAAACCAAATTAAGTTGCGAGAATGTGGCAGTCCTCGTTTCTGCCATTTATTCAAATACATCGAGCAGATAACAGCGCTGAATATTTGATTTTTAACTATGACATCAACCAAATTTGATTTGTTTTCGACGAAAAACTTGGGCAATATCATGTCGATCAAAATCCGCCTGTTCATATTGTAATTCTTCTTTGATTTCCAGCCAAGAAGAGTTACATGTAAATGTTATAAATAAATCTGGTAGACGGTATTTTCTAACGTAGTTTATTGCATTCTGACCATATCCACGCATATGACGTAGACTTCTAGTGAATATAGATGGCAAGATAATCAATTTTCCCACGTTATCGACGTTTTCATCATTCATTATTGCATCTCTTAAATGGATATATTCTTCTGAACGCAGTTTCCGTTGATTATGGTGAATAAATTCCAATCTTTCTGTCTCAATTTTAGCATACATATCAACTATAAATATAATACTAATCATAATTCGATAAGCATAGAATTGTATCGCTGATACTTTTTTGTTAGTTTCGATACCTGTGGTTGGATAGACTTATTGTATGTTGAAGTGATAACCGTCTTCATCTTGCCACAATATTAGCGGATACCGTAGCGCATCGGAACTGCGATGTGTTTCAGAAATTCGTTGCAGTTGATTGCTTCGACGTTGAATAATGATATCACGATGACTATATTCATTATCGACAATTACTACTGCAACTTCATGCACTTGAGGTGCATTTAACCTTCGCTCATGCCCACCGATTGGTCTTTTATCAGGTCGAATGATGATCTTATAATTGTCTGCAACCATTGGTTCTAAAGAAATCTTGAACATGGAGTAAACGTTGTAACCCTTGAACAATTTCTCTTTGTAGCCCATGAATATGAGTACAACGATGATCTGTTTCAATTTCCTCATTACCAACAAAGTATACTTGAAGGAATTTCGGTTCGTCATTTGGTAACGGCATTAGTGAACCTATTCGGTGATAAATTTGCCTTTGAACCTTAAAAACTGAACTGTACTGTTTGATGTTGATTAACTTATTGATGGTACTCTAATTAGCGTTTCTTCGTTAATGTTTGCACTTTGTTCTTCCCTTTGATTTTCTCTTAATCGTTGCATTCTTTCTCGAATTATTGTAAATCGTTCTGTTCTTTGTTCTTCTTTCTTTTCTTCTTTATGAATCTACACGAAATTTTGTGAACACTTTCTTATGTTTAGGCATCTTACTAATTATTAAAAAAGGACATTCACTCTTGAATTTTAGAAAGATTTCTCGTTTATTTTTTCTTGGCCGCTGCTGAGAAAACACTGTGACGGAAACATGCTGAGCTCCAACTTATATACTATCGACGATCGACATTTCTGAGTCCAGAATAATTTCTGATTCCAGAATATTCTGACTAAGATTCAAACTATTTTCAAATAATTTACGACATTTGAAAATATTTTAGAATCTACCAGAACGTTTTCAAATTTTTTAGAACATTCCAGAGCATTTCAAAACGATCAGATTCAATTTTAAGTGATTCATGACATTTAAGAGTAATTTAGAACTTTTCCGAATTTTTTAGAAGATTCCAGAGCATTTTAGAACGATCAGATTCAATTTCAAGTGATTCATGACATTTAAGAGTAATTTCGTACTTTTCAGAACCTTTTAGAACGATCAGATTAAATTTCAAGTGATTCACAAAGTGATCTTCTTGTTCGTGCACATTTTAGAACGAACAGATAGAATTTCAAGAAATTCACAACATTTGAAAGTCATTCAGAACTTTTCAGAACGTTTTCCAATTTTTTAGAACATTGAACATTTATTTTAGAACGATTAGATAAAATTTTAATTGATTCACAACGTTTGGAAGTAATTTAGAAATTTTCAATAGGTTTTCTAATTTTTTGTAACATTCCAGAACATTTTAGAATGACTAAAACCAATTTCAAGTGATTCACAACATTTAAAAGTAATTTAGAACTTTTCAGAAGGTTTTCCACATTTTTTTCTTTGCGTCTTTTGGGATTTATTATTCTAAATCATTCTGGAACATTAAAGAATATTTTAGGACATATTAGAATATTCTACACCACAGCAGACCATCGTGGAACATTTGAGAAATATGAGGTTATCTTAGGCCTTTCCAGAAAATGCTGGAATATTCAAGATCGTTCTGGAACATTCTAGAATGTTAATGTGTTAGAAAAGAATAGAAATATTTTTAGAATGCAATGTGTTAGAAAATGATGAAATATTTTATTACATTTTTGCCAACCCATACCCACGCATTTCCACCCGCCAGGAGCAAACGCCCATACGCACACCAGGAGACCAAGGGACATCTGCCACGAAAACCGCGAGTGGGTGGCAGTAGGCAGGTGGTCATGGTGAAAAGTCTGTTTTTACGCATATACAGTCTTCTTTTATACGTATATATTGATAAATATTAAGAAAAAAAAAAGGAAAGAAAAAAAAAAAATATATATATAGATACATATATATATATATATATATATATATATATATATATATATAGATATATATATATATATATATACATATATATATATGTATATATATATATATATATATATATATATATGTATATATATATATATATATATAGGCTTAATGCGCATAAGATTTATGTAATTTAAGAAGAAAACGTGTGGCGTCCATAGGGTTTCGGTTTCCATAGGGTATAATAAAAATTACTCTGTGATATAATGATATCTAAAAAATTATAAATATCAATTTCCATTTGGTTATCTATTAGATTTTAGAACAAAACGTATGTTTTACATAGGGTTTCAGTTGTTTTTACAGTTTAATACATCGCTCTGAATTTGGTGCATATAATAGTTTTGTGATATTTCAGGTATATTTTTAAAAATTACAAGTACTTTGCTTTATGTGGGTATGACTTATGAAATTTTATAGCAAAATTTAATGTTATTAGGTTCCGGAGGAATCAACGTTTTTTTCTTCATTAGTAACTTTGCTATCGCTAAGTTAATAATGATGAAAAAAATGATAAACTCGTGAAAGTGAAGAAAAAATTATAATTTTTGGGATAAGAAGAAAAATGAAGACTACTTTTTATGATCAGCGTTAAAAGACTTAATTTCGTGTTTCGTATTTCACGTGATATGGTTTGACAATATTACATTTTTTATTCGTTTTCTTGAACACTATGTTTTTTTTCGTAGTCCTGCTATCGCTTTGAAAGCATTAAAAAAAAGGAAAAGTATGAATGAAAATAAAAGATTATCATTATAAAATATGAGCCAGTCACCATGTTTTAAAGGAATGCGACAAAGAGAAGTGAAAGCTCATTATTATAAACAGGTCCAAATTTCGCTTTAATGAGTCAAACAGTTAAGTTTTCAAGTTTGAACTTTAAATTTGGTAATTTCAATTTAGTAATTTTATTAATATTAATGTAAGATTTTTCCACACTATATTGCGAGTATGACGTGGATTTTTCTGTGGCAGGAGTACCTTCAATGTACTTGCTTAGTTTCTTTATTCTATAAAATAAAGGAAATGAAGTTTTTTATTCTAAGTTAATAAAATCAAAAGTCAGACTCTGCGCTTTGTGCACCCCAAAAGCGAATGCATGTCTTGTTGGAAATTGGTACCGCTGCAAGGTACACCCAACTTGATCCTTTCATCGAGTCAAGTGTAATTCTGGTGATATGCAGTTCTTTGCCGGATGGTCATTAGTGACAATTGTTTCATTATTTATGACACAAATTTATCCCAGTTCGTCTTATTCCGTAGCATAAATCTTATGCCATTTTTTTCCGTAATATATTTTTTTCATGTCAATTCGGTTCATGTGCTTTTCATGTCTTACCTATGCTCATGCTTTTATTTCTAAATGGGTGATTTTTTTAATTAACACAAAAATTTATTTTCTTTTGAGACAAATGATATCTCTCAGCCACAGTCTACATATGTGTACGCAAGATTGCACGGAGATTGGTTGAACATTTGAAGTCTAAAAGTGGAATAAACACACAAATTCACTTTCGGATTTTAATATTAGTTATGATTTTCAATTTCTTTGCCCTACGTTGTAAAACATTTTTTATTACTTCAATTTGGATATAACAAATATGTATAGGATCATTTTATTAAAAGACGTGTAATATAATGAGGTACATAGATTAATTTTTAATATGAAAAAATTACAGTATTTAAAAAAAATTTTCTATTAGGGCTATTATTCTGATTTTCCTCATCTGTCTATAAAAAGTAACATTATCAGTTCTCCGTCTCTCAGTATGTAATATAAATATTGTATATCTGATTAATACATTGTGGATAGTTACTCTGTTGCTAATCTTATTTCAGTTACGGAGTACAATAATTTTACTTTTACTTACATTTAGAGACATAACGTTTTAGTTTGTTTCGCAATAGACCACGTGTAACAAAATAATGCTATACGATTTGAGTTTTTTAGTTTGTGGTATTTTTTAATTTCTGGTTTTAGTCTGCAAATTTAACAGTAGATTAAGGTAAGCGCCTAGAAATAAAAAAAATATTTCAGTTCCCCGTAACATATATGTTACATCTACTTAATACTTTGTACAATTATATGATTTAACCATTACATCTTGAAATGTAAGTAGTAGTTACGGTTACACAGCACATTTTTGTGCTGTGTAATCGTCAAGTTACATAATGTTCTTCATAAGATGCAGAGACTTGTAGATGGTCGTGAATGAAAATGTAAATAAGAACGCTATGAATTTAACATGAAAGTATTGGACTTATTGAGACTTAAAGATGAAGATTTGGATTTGTATAAGATCTCATTACTTTTTATGATCACGTGTCAAGAGACTTAATTTCTAGTTTCGTGTTTTAGATGATATGTTTTGATGGGATTTTATTTTCTTTTTTCATTATTTTTAGTTCCTTTTCTTCAACACTACTACGGATTCTTACATAGTCTACTCCCTATTCTTATCGGATGTTTTTGTCTTGTTCAGATTTTTATAATTGACAAGTCTAGACAATAATTCATATATGACGTTCATAGTCAGTTATAGCGGGCTTTTGAGCTGAACATGGCTATAATCAGTATTAGTTAGACCCTATGTGCTAAGACTCATTATTCTTCGAAACGCCGTCTCGGCAAAGAGAATACCAAAGAACCTGTAGATGTATAAACTTACCAACATAGCGACTATCAAATAATAACATATTATTCTGAAGGAAAACAAAATTAGACAATTTCTGTGAAGAACAATTAGCCGTCGTCATGCGTTATGCTAGGTCAATCTCCGAGAGGTCGGTTGAAGAAGCAGGCCGCCATCCAGTCGACCGTCCACGCGTACTATGCTATGGTTACTTACGAAAGGCCAGCTTAAACAGGTGCCACCATTCACGCCATATGCATCACACACGTTTAAGACTGTCAGTCGGATTTACTGACAGTTTAAAACGTATTTATGTTCCTCATTTACTGTCAGTCAAGTCGGAACAAGAATCTACTTTACCGGCGGTACCCTATTGCACGGTCCAATTCCTATAGTATCCATACAAAATACGTTTTTAACTGTCAGTAAAACAGGCTGAGAGTCCTGACTGTGTGTGGTGCATACGGGCGTCAGTCGACCGTCGGTGCACGTTACGCAATGTCTACTTCCAAGTGGTCCGCCATCCAGTACAAGAAGCGCGCATGCAAGGATCTCCGGGCCATATATTCCTTTTGGCGGCCAGCGGCGGGAAAGGAGCGATCATATTCGGCACGAGTGTATTTAGAGATTTAGACGCACTGTGCTGTCATCCCCGTGCTCTGCCTCGATTTTTATGTATCGTTATCTCTATTTCGGGCTACACCTTTTTTATGTAAAAAACATATCGTAACATAATAAAATCTTTCAATTGGAAGTTTACGCTTTATATCGTATTTTATTTTATCTAAATGTAGTCAACTTCTGGCTTTAATTAATCTTTGCAAACCTATGTCTATTGGTGAATTTTTCAAGCGAACCTCTTCTTGAATTTTATGTATGGCTATGTACGTAATATGCTAGGTATATTTGGTAATGTCCCAACGTCTACCTTATTAATATGTTCAAATTTATTTATAAGTTTTGGGGATCTATAAATAAAACTCCGTCTTAATTTTTAAGCTTTGTGAGCCTAAAATTAAAACATAATCTCGTCCAATGCCACTGTTTTAGAAGCGTCATTACGTTACTTTAAGATACTGTTACGTAAACACTCACAAATCCTTTGTAATTTTTTATTAATGGTTGTAAGTTTTATTTTTTGTAAAAATTTGATCAAACTTTACATATTTATTTATATTTATTTTTTGTACAAAGTTTATCGGATTAACAGCAAATGAAATATAAAGATATTAAAGAGTAATTTATTTTTCGATAGACTGCTACTGTTTTAGTTCTTTGAAGTTTTTTTTTTTTAATAATAAGGTTAAAAAAATCGGTGCTAAGGAAGTTTGATTATCGATTAACAAAAGATGCAAGAGTAGTGGGAATGTGAACAACTATTTTGTTGTTCTCGTAAAACTTACAAAACAAAGTCGCCGTATGAAATTTTGATCTGAAATTGAATTTTTTAAAATTTTGAATGCTAAAGTTATTTATACACTTATTTTTGTAAAACTACTCTAGGTGTTAAATCTTAAAAATATAATGGAGAATACTTTAGAATAGGAGAAATTTTTTTTAGCATACCATAAGTTTGTTTTGAACTGGGGTTTTCTTTTTTATAAAAGTTTATTATAATAAGTTTTATTGGTGTGTCGTGCTATTGTTATAATAAAAAGGAAGAGGAAGGCTTTTTAGGCAAGAAAAACGGGAAAAAATCCTAGAATATCTCGACAATATGGTGTGCAGTGTGGACATAGGCTTTCTAATGACAAGTTATAGTGAAGTATAGTAAGTAACCGGAGTATTGATAGTTTTTATTTTGTATAATGGTTATGCTTTAATTTTTTTGGTAGTTCCTCATTTTCACTCGCTGAATTTTTGATTTTTTTATATTATGAAAAATACCAAATTTTTAAATAATCACGTTCTTTTTCTATAATGCCAGATTCATTTTCGTAGGTATCCTTTTACTCCAAATTAAAACCGAAACTATGCACATTTAAAATTTTTTGTGGCCTAGCTTCTAATCTACTTCGTCAGTCCAACTAATTTTATCATTTATTAAATTCATCATAATGCTGTATATACTTTTGATTTACAACAAAAAAAATGCGTTATTATTTGTGTGTGTGCGTTTGATATTTGGTTGTTAGTTAATAATTAATATTGCACTCTTACTAAGGTTTTAACAAAATTTTTTAAATATATATCACACGATAAATTGTAATAAAAGACAAAATGTAATTTATATGTTCTGCTCATTAAGAACAGTGCGAAGTCTATTCCATGAAGCTATGGACAGACATCCAAGACAGACATCAACACATTGTGAAATTTCAGCAGCACCACGGCGTAAGACCATGCATTTGTTTTGAATACCTAAATCACTCTCCATAGAAGACGTACAACCTAATATAAAACACACTCTATCAAAATTTAAAAGAAGCACATAATCTATGAATTTTTTTTTTAAAAGTTAAATAAAGTGAGTCACATAGAATGTTTATTACCGTTCCTCTGAAGGTACTGGGAGTATACTTGGTGGCGATAATAAAAGACAAAAAGGTTTTTTAATTTTTAACTCAGTCAAATACAACCAATTTATACTTACAATTAATAAATTTTCATTACACGTCTCAGTAAATGAATCAATATTATTTTTTTTTCATATTTATTATCCTGTATTTATTAAATTGTTATTTGTTTGTATTATTATATACAAGGATTTCTTTTGATGGTATAAACATCCTTCAAGATTTATACGGTCGCCATCCATTCATTTTCTGCAGTAGCCGCTGTATTGTCTAGCGCTTTTCCTGCGGTCTACCTCGTCGCCACTTCAGTCGGTACTGATACCGGATATAAATATATAATTTCCTTTAACGAAAAGAAAAGTAAAACTGTTTACAATTTTATAAACAAATAAACAATAACAAGTGACTTCCCCTCACTTAGTTACCCATACATACATGATATTTTAAAAATAAAAATATTCATTAGCAGATTGGTATGGACGCTGGCCTGTCTGTGTATCTAATCCAAATACAAGTTTCAATACACATATCATGTGAAAGTTAAGTGTTTAAGCTTTCATTTTTACTATGGAGTTTTGTGTTTGAGATGTCGGAGAAGTGAGGTATCTGAATTATTACGAACCCTGTAAATGTATTTATTTCTCATTGATTAGTTATTTAAGAACTATCCAAATCGTGATTGGGACTTTTCTTCGCATAACTTTTTAAACGAAGCTTTCTAATTGATCGTCATTTATTAGTGAAGTTAAATGAACTATTTACCTAGGATACCAATCTAATTAAAAGAAAAAGCTTATTTTTAGACTCCACGTAAGAAATGTATGAGATGAATATTGTGTTAATTGTGTAAATAAAAATGAGACTGGTAGTGGTATTACATTATTATGGTATCTATTTAAAACAACTTGTCATGGTTTGAATATTTACTTTGTAAGGTAATTAAAATATCGGTTCATAAAAAATAAACTACTCATTGAAATTCATAATTGTAATTAAACAATTTACTTACCTATACCTGAGAGAAAGGAACGCTAGTAACTTTTCATATGATAAGAAATAAATGTTACCAGCTAAAAATGTGCAAAGGAAGAGCAGCTACATTAAACGTGTGAGTGACTCCACTGATTAATCTGAACACCGTGGGGTTTCTTGGGTGTATGGGAACCATTTACGTATACACCCACATACAATTATTAAAAAGTGCCCGTGGGTTTTCAAACAATTATGTTTATGGTTCATTAACTTTTCTTTTTTTTTCATTTTGTTAATATTAAGTGCTTGCTCTTACGTGTTGCGATTTTATGCATCCACGAAGCAATTAGACGCGATCGAATACATCGATGAATTGTTTTATTTAATTACACATATGGTTTATTTGACGAGAGGAGTATAAAGCTTACACATATTATTTGAAATAAATGCAACTAATAAAGTGTTTTTTTTATAATTTTCCAAATGTTAACATATGTGTACGATAAAAATAAATTAAAGATAATAATAATGAATTTTCCGGGACTTAGTAAATACATCGTCATAGTAAAATATGAAGCTCGTGTGAATATGTTTTAAGCGGTATATTTTGGTTTGCACATATTGGCAGGCAAATTTGACCATAATCATTTGCCTATTAATCAGAAGTATACCGTATAATTATATCATTTTAAGAATACTGTATAATTATATTATTTAAAAAAAATACAGAACACAGACAATGCATGGACTGTGATTAAATACAATTCACAGCTTTGATTCAATGAATATATCACCATGGTGGAAATCTCTTCGACAATAAGTGTTATGAGTAACATATTTAATTTCAATGTGGCCGACTGCATTGAATACTATAGACAACAATTAAAACTTGGAAGTGGTGGTTGCTAGTTGATTACAATTAACTAGTTTCGAGATGATCCCACACCAATACACAAAGCAGAAGACATAACACTGCAAGAAGAATCAGTAGACATGTATATTTTTCAATTCTGGTTTGGTTTTTTTAATGAATTGAAAAATACGTTTACTCAACATGATGTTTACTCTTGAGACGACCATGTTCATTTGGCATTCAGAATGAAGGATAATTAATATTATATAAATATTTTGTTCTTTTTAGAGTTACATAACCAAACTAGTCATCATTGTTGTTTCGCCGTGACCATCTGTCCGTCCGTTTGTATGTCATAGCCGTTTGACACGTAGACGATTAGTGCTATAAAGCTTGGCATGATTGTATATATTTATAATGTCTACAAATTGATGAATTACAATGTTTCATCAATTTTTTTAATGTACCTCCCCTATATGTTTGTAACGAGATGATACGCTTATCACCTTGTATAGAATATTGTTGAAGAGGTCTTTTAAAACTATTGGTGATATATATATATATATATATATATATATATATATATATATATATATATATATATATATATCCTACTAATATTAAAAATGCGAAAGTTTGTTTGTTTGTTTGTTACTTCTTCACGCAAAAACTGCTGAACCGATTTTTATGAATATTGGCACACACATAGAGGGTAACTTGGATTAACACATAGAATACATAGTTACATTAACACATAGTTTTTATTCCTAAAAAATGTTCCTGTGGGATGCCATGGGATGATTTTTATATATTTTGCATGTTTTTTTACTTTAATATATTTGTTACTCCTTCACGCTAAAACTACTTATCAGATTTATTTATTTATTTTTTACCTAGACAAAATGTTATGGGATAATCCAGATTACCTTTTATATCTGTTTGCAAAATTTCATTTAAATCTGCCAACTACTTTTTGCGTGTACGAGTAATAGTATAGTTCCAACAAAGTAAATTAGATGGCGCTGAGTATTAATCTGAATCGCGGTATTAAGATGGTGTTGTAAATTTTTATGAAGACGTCATTGAATTAATGTGTAACTTTTCTTTACATTGCCGTTGTGTGTCAGATTGCGTTTTGTATTGAAAATTTGTTTGGTTACTTTGGCTATTCTCACGGATTTTGATTTGCTTTTTTGATTGGTATAGTTGTTAGAGTTTAGTTTTCCTTTAATTTGTTAATGTCTAGGTGTTAGGATTTGTTTCTTTTGTTAGAAGTGTTTTTTGTATTTTTTTAGGTTTTTTGTGTGGGTGTTTAGATTATTAATTTTATGTAAGGATTTTAATTAGGTTTACTTAGTATCTGGATAGGTAGGTCCTTTCTATTTGTGTTAGTGTAATCAAATAATCGCCTTTTTCATAATTTCGTGAGGTAAACAGTAAAGTATTTACTAATTTTTAGTATGACACGTAAACGGAAATCAAACCTATCTCAAAGTTCTGCAAGAGCTCGAGGTATGAGAGTGGCTAGAACTCAAGAAATTACCTCTCAGGCGGAGCTAAGGAGAATGGAACAAGCTGAGCGTCAAGCGGCGCTGAGAGCAATGGAAACGCCGGAACAATCGCAAGTTAGACGCGATGAACAAGCTCAACGACAAGCCAGTTTGCGAGCTGTCGAAAATGAAGAACAATCGCGAATTCGATTACAGGAACAAGCTGAACGGCAAAACAGCTTCAGAGCTGCCGAGACGCCAGAACAGACTCAAGTTCGGCGCGATAGGCAAACCATGCGACAAGCTAACTTAAGAGCTGCCGAGACGTCAGAACAAACTCAAACTCGGCGCGATAGGCAAACCGTGCGACAAGCTAACTTAAGAGCTGCCGAGACGTCAGAACAAATTCAAACTCGTCACGATGAGCAAACAGTGCGTCAATCTAAATTGAGAGCGGCTGAGACACCAGAGCAGACAGCCAACCGGCGTCTAAATAATTCGAATTATGTCGCGTCTCAGCGAGCAACTGAGATTGAGGAAGAAGCAGATGCTCGCAGAAGTGCAGTTGCTGAAAGAGCGGCTCAGAGGTGTCAAGCTTTCACTAGAAATACGTGGGGTGTATTTAAAAACGCTGCATTTGAGTACGATGCGGTCTTAGACTACGGTAGTTATAGGCTTATAAAAATGGAGCGAATGGATAAAGAGTGTAGATTTTGTAGAGCGTTAAAATGGAAGGAAGAAACTCCTGGAATGTGTTGTTCAAGCGGGAAGGTAACTATACCTCTGTTAGAAGAGCCAGTAGAACCACTGAAAGAGTTTTTTTCATGTGACTGATGAATCGCGACATTTTCCAAATAATATCAGGAAATATAATATGTGCTTTCATATGACTTCTTTTGGTGCAGACAGAGTTATTGTCATGCCAGGATTTTCACCAACTTTTACTATCCAAGGACAATTGTATCACAGGATTGGATCCATGCTACCAGAATCAAATATTCACCCACAACTTTTACAAGTCTATTTTATAGGCGATGAGGATGCACAGGTAGAAAGACGAACGCGATTAATTCAGGGAGTACGCAGGGAAACCGTACAAAAAATACAAAGGGTCCTTAATAATCACAACATATTAGTGCACGAATTTAAAACTGCCTTCGAGAATATGCCTGATGAAAGTTGCAAGGTAGTGATCCACCCAGATCGAGTGCCACGCGGCCAACACGAGCGGCGCTACAATGCTTCCGTTACCAACGAATTAGCTGCTGTTGTAGCGGGTACCGATCCCACTGCCCACCGAGATATAGTGCTGAGTGCGCGCGACGGACGACTCTCCCGAGTCGCCGATACGCATAGATTTTACGATGCCTTGGAGTATCCCGTTATTTTTTGGAAAGGTCAGGAAGGGTACCATTTTCATATTCCTTTAGTGAATCTGCAAACTAGGCAGCCAGTCCCCAACAAAAAAGTTTCCTGTATGGACTTCTACGCTTATCATTTGATGATGCGTGATCGTATCGTAGCAACAAATTGAAATGATTTCAATTTGTTGCTACGATGCAGGCAACTTCTACATCAGTTTTTAGTGGATATGTACGTCAAAATAGAAAGCGAGCGTCTAAGATACATATCTTTAAATCAAAGCACGTTGAGAGCGGAAAACTACATACATTCACAGGATGCAGTTAGAAATGATGGTCAAATAAATCCTAATGATGTAGGACAAATGGTTATCCTTTCTTCCTCTGTCGTCAATAGCCCAAGATACCTGCACCAATATACTCAAGACGCTTTTGCATATGTCCATAATTATGGACGCCCCGACCTCTTCATCACTTTCACTTGCAACCCGGCATGGCCAGAAATAATTAACGAGCTGATGCCTGGTCAGAAGGCGACAGATCGACATGATTTGATTGCTCGGGTGTTTAAGATCAAAGTACAAAAATTGGTTGCTTTGCTAATGAAGGGTGAAATTTATGGTGAGGTGCAATGTTTTATGTACTCTATCGAGTGGCAAAAACGCGGTTTACCCCATGTCCATTTGTTGTTGTGGTTAAAAGAAAAATTGCGTCCGAATCAAATTGATGACCTTATTTGCGGAGAAATTCCCGATGTTCATGTTGACATGACACAGTAGTATGATTCACGGTCCTTGCCGTGTACATAATTTATCTTCGCCATGCATGAAGGACAGCAAGTGTACCAAAAAGTACCCGCGGATGTTACTTACCGAAACACAAACCAATGAGAAGGGATACCCGCTGTACCGGCGAAGAGCACCAGAGAATGGAGGCCGTACGGTTAAGATTAAAATTCGCGGAGGTCAAGAAGAAGTAGAAGTGGACAACAAGTGGGTTGTACCCTACAATCCTGTTCTGACCAACATTTTTAATGCGTATATAAATATTGAGTTCTGTGGTTCCGTGGACGCGATAAAATACATCTGTAAATACATTAACAAGGGAAGCGATCAAGCCATTTTCAATGTTCGCCAGGCTGGTGATGTCAATATCGATCCACGGGACGAAGTTCAAACATTCAGGGCCGGTCGGTATGTGAGCAGCAATGAGGCAGTATGGCGAATCTTCGGTTTTCCTTTGCATGAAAGACACCCTACCGTCACTCATCTTGCGGTACATCTTCCAAACGGCGAACGCGTTTATTTTAATGAGCAAAATTTTGTAGAAAGAGCGACTACGCCTCCTAAAACAACTCTGACTGCGTTTTTTATTCTTTGTCAAAGAGACGATTTCGCAAAAACTCTGCTTTACGCTGAAATTCCTCGGTATTATACTTGGAATGCCTTAAGAAAGGAATGGAAACGTCGAGTCCGAGGAACACCGGTAGACGGCTGGCTAGGTGTGAAAGCTGGAAACGCACTTGGGCGGGTATACACTGTGCACGTTTCCAACTTTGACTGCTTTTGCTTGCGAATGTTACTGCAGCATGTGCGAGGTCCTACAAGCTTTGACGTACTTAAAATTAGAAAACGACAACCTTTGGGATGAAACTCTAGAAGAAGCCGTTCTTTGTCGTTCAGCTAATAGTCTCAGAGAACTTTTTGCAATAATAGTTTGCACTTGCGGGCCGCCTGGCCCACTTCAACTGTGGAACAAATATAAGGACGCATTGTAAGAAGATATTGCACACAGGCTACAACTGCAAAGTTCGGGCTCCGACATAGTTACCAACGAATGCCTAAAACTGATTGAAGATAAAATAATATCATTGTCGGGGAAAAGATTGTCTGATTTCGGATTACCAATACCGCAGCGAAGTGGAGAGTTGTCTAGCGAAGTGGTAAGGGAATTAGATTATGACGTCGGATGGATCCAAGTTTACTTCCCGAGCAGCTACACGTAGTTGACACGATTTTGCGCCACATCAACAGTGAAGAAGGAGGAATCTTTTTCTTGGATGCGCCGGGAGGTACAGGCAAGACGTTTGTTTTGAACCTTTTGTTGGCCCATCTCCGCAAAGACCGTAAAATAGCTCTTGCAGTAGCATCCTCGGGTATCGCTGCAACGTTGCTTACTGGCGGACGAACAGCACATTCAGTGTTCAAATTGCCTTTGAACTTAACTACTGAGCAGGCTCCAATGTGTAACATCAGCAAGAGTAGCAGACGTGGCGCTCTCTTGCAGTAGTGCAAGTTGATCGTTTGTGATGAATGCACTATGTCCCATAAGCACGGTGTAGAAGCGGTAAATCGCAGCTTACAAGATATTCGCGGCAATCAGGCTGTGATGGGTGGAGTTGTTGTTTTACTGGCTGGCTTTTTTGATTTCAGACAAACGCTGCCAGTTATTGAAAGAGGCACACCGGCTGACGAAATCAATGCCTGTCTGAAATCATCAACGCTATGGACCCGAGCTGAAAAGTTTCATTTGACATGTAACATGCGAGTTCATCTTTATAATGACCAGGAATCTGGTGCTTATGCAAGTAAGCTGCTGGAAATTGGAGAAGGTCGAGTTGTAACTGATAGAGATGGACAAATTGAATTCAATGAAGAATTTTGCCATCCAGTTACCACGGAGGCAGAGTTGATTGCGAACGTTTTCCCGAATTTGGAGAGCAACATAAATGATCGGGAGTGGTTATGTGAGAGAGCAGTTTTGTCTCCAAAAAATGACTCCGTTAATAAAATTAACTTGAACATATTGCAGGCGGTAGCAGGCGAATCAAAAATGTATGAATCCTTAGACACGGTTATGAGCAGTGACGACGCACTGTTTATCCCATTGAATTCTTAAACTCTTTAGAATTAACAGGAGTACCCTCGCACAAATTAGAATTGAAGGTTGGAGTTCCAGTTCTACTGATGCGTAATCTTGACGCGCCAAGATTATGTAATGGTACAAGACTACTCATTACAGATCTGGGTAGATTTATTGTAAAAGCCATGATCCTCACAGGAACAGCGAAAGGAGAAATGCCGCGTATACCAATAATACCCAATAATTTTCCGTTTCAATTTAAAAGACTGCAATTCCCATTGAGGCTGGCTTTTGCAATGACAATAAATTAATCCCAAGGCCAAACGCTGAAAGTGGCAGGAATACATCTCGGCACACCATGCTTCTCACATGGGCAATTATACGTCGGCTGCTCTCGTGTTTCAAATCCGCAAAATTTACATGTACTGGCTGTAAATAATAGATCTTACAACATTGTCTACAGATCTATGTTACAGTAATGTGCAAAACTGTTAAGTCAACATCATCATATCTGTCACAGGACGTCCACTAATGAACGTAGGCTTCCACCTTTTTTCACAACCACGCGGGCAACGCCGCGGGTAACAGCTAGCATGTATATATATATATATATATATATATATATATATATATATTTATATATATATATATATATATATATATATATATATATATATATATATATATATATATATATATATATATATATATATATATAATAGTCGACCAGTTTGTAGACATGTAAGCTCCATACCTTGTATTTTAAAATGTGTATTTATCTTTTAACCTGAAGAGAAATCGTGTACCTATATATGAAATAACAAAAAAAATAGTTATTTAGCATATAGGTACAGTCGACAGCATCTTTAATTTTGGTCTTTGATTTGACCCTTTTTACCATTTTTATTTTGGAGTGATATTGTATCATTCCTTTCTTAGTTATCATCGTCCTGTATGGGCTCATTTTAAGTCTTGACCAAAATATCTAGGTACGAATGTAGCCGTATTGATTAAGGAAGCATACGCTTCTCTTGGTCGAATACACATTTGACCGATTTTTACATACACACCCACATAAATGTGTACATACGTAAATATATTTTCAAATTGGATACTCAAATATAGAAATATGGCAAGATTGCAATAATTTCGCTTTACTTTTTAAATAACAATATTGACATTCATTGTAATTTGCCTTTTAAATTGACTTGTCATACATTATTACTTAAAAAAACCTGAAAATAAAAATTTTTCTTTTCTCGCATTTTTTGGGTTTTGCTTAGATTCGTTTTTGGACCAAGGTTTTGGGACCTCTTAATTACGAATCTTACCTCGTTTTGTTTCCATCACATCAGGAATTTTTAAAATACCAAACTGAAAATTACACGAAAAATGGGGCGCTCAAGGGAAAAACAATCAAAATTTAAAAAAACATAAGTGTGTAGTTTATATCTGCTTTGTTTACATGGATTTCCTACATACGACTAAGTATTTTGAAGCATTACAAGGCCTTGTGGAATCTTTTTTTTGAAGGTTTTGTTGAGACATTTTCTCTCGCGCGACCTATTTGAATAATCACGGAGCGGCATCTCGCAGTAGTCTCCATGCGTGAGTTCCACCTGCCATGATACCTGCGTTCTATTTCTTTTATATTTTGGTGAAATATTTCACCTTACTTTTCACGTACAGCTCCTAAGTGGTCAGAAAGCTAGCTTAAATGAGAATGAACGAAGTAAAGTTAGGGGCTCAAAAGGCAACCTAATTTTTGAAAATTTTGAAGCATGCCATTTATTATTTCTTCCTAACTTGGGGTTTATGGTTTCCTAAGAACGATATAATTGCACCTTTTGACTACACCTATTTTGACAATTCTATAGGGTTCGTTCTTCATCATTTTTTTTTATATCGGGACGAGAATGGGTTAAATATGTATTTTACATGTTTCTCGCAAAGTCCGTAAAATTGTTGTGTTCTTGAGACAACGAATATTTACCACAAATGTAATAAAAACTCTCATGGGAATTGACACATTTATGTGATGCCATGTGAAAAGTATTTGTTGTACGTCTAATTGGAAAAATGATACCGACTTTAATTTAGCCACAGCTTTTGTGTAATTTGTAAAAACTGATTACTTAATTATTGAACTAATTACTGACTAAGAAACAGAAATGTTATTTCAAAGATACACTCTAACTTATCGGCATTCTAGTGAGATGAAATTGCACGTTTTTGAACTAATTTAATTACAATTACTTAATGATCGTATTGAGATATCAATCTCATTCAAATTAATTTTTATTGATCGATCACAACACAATACAATCGGGTTTAGATAATAGTTATAAGTTTAATTAGTCATACATTGCCTTCAAATTCATTTCCTACGGAAAAATATCGAAAAGGCAAAAATCTAAATTAGCGAAAATCTTGTCGTAATAGAATATTTTCACTATTTTTCCCTTAACTTGAAGATCAAAATCCATAAAAATCGCCATTCGTTCTTTAGAAAAGAATATTCGTTCTACATTTGTGAATTATTAAAAAAGAATCTCCTATTATATGACCAATGAACGTCAGTAATAGTAGATAATTTGTATCCTTGTGCTATAATGGTATAAAAAGAGTCAAATGAGGTACATAAAAGCTGTCCAAAACTCATCATATATTTTCTATTTTAGTTTATTAATTAATATTTAAATCAATTAGTTTCATTTTCAATTGAAAGTAATAGATTTAAATAATTCTTTACTCAGAGTGTTGCTAGTGATGCGTATTTCAATTTTGGATCTGAACTTTATTTTCTGAAGGGATCCGTGTCGAATAAAGTAGTATGTTCTGAGTAATTTACATTAGTATGAGTGTTTTATTTTCAGGTTCCTGACAAACCGTAAAAAAGACCGCTCATTGTCGGCAAATGCAGTCGCGAATGAGCAGAAAGCCAGTAAGGTGTTGGGACTTGTCTTCTTTACTTTCGTGCTTTGTTGGGCCCCCTTCTTCATAATCAACGTGCTTTCTGCTACATTGCCCAACTTTCAAGCGCCAGGTGAGTTCGTGTCAAGTCGATAGAAGAAGAGAAGTTAGAAATATATTTTAGAAATTATCCATAAAACAGAAAGTTGCTAAATAATATTAGAAAAAATTAAAATGCCGTTAAGATATTTGACAAACCTGGAGATAAATTTTCCGAATATTTTTAATGAATAGTTATAATTTACACTTTAATAATTATTATTTTATTTTGTTTTCAAAATCATGCCGTTACTTGTTAACTGCTTATAGCACATTCGTGACATTGATATTTAAAATACAAGATAAAAGAAGCTATGCAAAACAGGTCGATCGCAAATCATAAAAAATTTGAGTAAAATTATGTATAATTTATTAAGCTCGATATGATATTCAGATATAAACAATTATTTATAAATAAATTGATTGAAAAGACGATAAATAACGTGGTAATTAAATAAAAACATTTTTCTGTTCCATATAATTAAATAAAAACGTCTTTTTATTTGATTGTATATCACATGTTCTTTATATATTTGTTTACTTATATGTTTCGTTGAACACGTTGCATTAGGCAAAGTTTAGTTTTGCTTTACGATATTGAAACATAATCCATTGGAACCTGTCTCTGTATACTGTACAAGAACTTTATATATATTATGTATATGTACGCAGTTTTTTAATTTTTTTTTAGTAATTTTTAGTTTGAAGAATAATTAGACCAAGTTTCCTTCATTTGTAATCTGAACGTATGTAAGTCAAGTTATGTGTAGCAATTTACGGTAAATTCACTTAATTTTTTTCATCTTCATAAAATCCAGTTAATTTACCTATGAACCAAATTCGCACTTTAGCATACCACCATCCGAGCGCATCAGACTATAAAAGGACTTCCTTGAAAATATATTTTTATATGAAATGAATATATTATCGCAATATAATTATCGTCAGCAATAAGAAATTTAATTATTCTCGTATCGCAATTTAAATTATCATAAATCATCTTGTTTTACCAAGATTAACTTTTTCAGTATCAAATAAATGACGATTGATTTATTAAAACTTTGCCAAGTATGATTTTTAGGAAAAATCAAGAACTTTATTTATGTGGTCTGTTACTGTGGCGGACTTTAGATTTACTATGAAGGAAGATATATTTTATTAAGTTCATTTTGTCTAAAAAACCGGGCTTATAAATTCACTAAACTATACTAATATTACCTTTATATAAGTACATATATGTATATGTACATATATATATATATATATATATATATATAAATATATATATATATATATATATATATATAAATATATATATATATATATATATATATATATATATATATGTATGTGTGTGTTTGTGTGTGCGTGTATGTGTGGGTGTGCGTGTGTGTGTGTATTTGTCATTTTACAATCATCATTTATCAGGCTGATATGACAAACATAATAATTGTGGTATTATTTCATTATAAGTGTGAAAGAGAGAAACCCAATTTGTTGTATTTGTCGCTGTTTTTTATGCGTAATAACCTAATATATTTACATATAGTGTCGTTTTTATGTGTTTTGAATCCATAAATTTAGTAAAATTGCGCTGGTGATGTCTTATTGATTCGAGTAACCTTATAGAACACATTGTGCTTATATTATTGATCTACTCATTGTTTAAGGGTTCACGAACTAAACATAAGTGTAAATATTTAAAAAATTATGTCTTACTCGATTGACTATTCTAATAAATTGAATGTTACCCATAGCCACATAAAATTAGTCTTTTATAATTTTTCGAAAAAATTCAAGGCAATTCTACTAAAAATATATATTTTTATTTTAGTAAATAACTATTACACGTGTTTATAATGATTTACAAAAAAATATTCAACTTATAGCTCGCAAACCAAACTGTTAAACTTACACGTTAAAATGTTTTACGGTCTTCTTAAATAATGTAAACGGTACAAAAAAAAGTGAAATTTCCCGAATGCGTAACGGCCGTATTTCCCAAGTTAAATGTAAAGAAAAAAACAGGTTAAAATGCGTCGACAAATCCAATCATAATTAAATCCAATCATAATTAAAATGCGTCGATAAATCCAATCATAAGAAAATTAAATAGTAGTTTCTACATCGGTCTAAGCTAATTCTAAATTTGATAGTTGTTGCCAAAGAATTGTAATTGTTGGAACCATAAATTTTCATTCAGTAGTCACAAGGTAACATATTCATCAAAACTATCTAAATTTTTTTAGAAATCAATAAAATACATCCACTTATCGGTCACAATCAATTTCAGAGGTCACATAATAAAGAAAATAATGAGATTTTGGACAGTCATCTGGGACAAAAACCATGTTGATAACCATTGAACTTGCCAGTAGCGCCGGCAATAACATTTTTATCATACCGAAATGACACGTTCGCTATAAAATATTTTTCATGTTGAAATTAAAATATTATTTCCAAAAACGACTCATAAGATATTATAATATGCATGTAGTGTTAACAGTTTTATCCTAAGTAAAGAAAATATCAGCGGGCTTAAACAATTCCTCTCGGTGCTATTGTTTAATGGAGACAAATTTATCATTGAAGAAGATTTTTTATGAATACTTTTTCATAAAGATTTAATTATTGTATATAGAATATAAGTTTAATCAACATGCTGGTATCAATTAATTGTAAAATTTAACGGTGATGCAACAACATATTTGTCAGTTAGAATACATGCACATGTGAACACATTCGTTTCATCATGTCGCTTCTTAATACCTTTACCTCTTAATGAATATATCTTACCCTCTCAATTTTTTAGAACAATAGTACATTTTTAAGGTTACGAGGATTAAGAATTGAGTGTTTGCTGTTGCTTTAACCATTTGTAGTTATATTGAATAACATACTTTTAAAATTTTAGAACCTTTCAAGTCTTTGTGAAGGTACAGCCTCTAATCATTTTTATTCTTGCATCCTCTGGGTCCAGCACTGTATGAACATTTTCTTGTCTTTTGTGGCAATTATGTGTGCAAAGAATTCAGTTTGAATTGTTCATTAATACGGATCAGGACATTATTGAAAGAAACTTATTTGGTAAATATCGGACCATTAGAATTAGTAACCCCTTGATTTGTTAATGATGATAAGCAACAAATATTGCAATTTATTCCCGCGGAGACGAAAATTATTGTAACATTGTATAAAATATGATATTCTTTCTACTAAAATATTTTGTATTAACGCCGCCATTCTATTTATCTATGCAATAATCCACGAATCCACCTTTTATTTCATTTTTTGTTTATGAATGTTGCTGAAAAAATTTAGGGAACAGCAAAAATTTAAAAAATTTTAATATTTCCCAAATTCAAAAAACTTCCTTGAAATAGTAATTTTTTGAAAAGTACTAATTTTTACACATTTTTCACAAAATTATTACATTTTATGGTTCAAAATAGAACGAATAAATTCATCAAACAAATTTCAAAAATTCATCAAACAAATTACAAGAATTCATCATACATATTTCAAAAATTCATCAAATATATTTCAAAAATTCGTTAAACTAATTGCACAAATTCATCAAACAAATTTCAAAAATTCATCAAACAAATTTCAAAAATTCATCAAACAAATTACAAGAATTCATCAAACATATTTCAAAAATTCATCAAATATATTTCAAAAATTCGTTAAACTAATTGCACAAATTCATCAAACAAATTTCAAAAATTCATCAAACAAATTTCAAAAATTCATCAAACAAATTTCAAAAATTCATCAAACAAATTTCAAAATCTTCACATTGCTCCATGAGGCGAATGAAATAATATTTTATAATTTTTTCTTTAAGGTTTCTTTGCTTAAAAATAGTCTTCTTTGCTTAAAAATAGTCTTCTTTGCTCCAAAATAGTCTTTTTTGCTTAAAAATAACTTGTAACTGCTCAATGGAATAGCCTAAAGAAAGTAAATGTTCATATTTGTTGAAGCTGAAAGAAGTCACTTTCAGATGGTTAATTAAAAAAATTATTCTCTAATAAGCATTTTAAAAAGTGTCAAAATTCACATATTATTTAATTCGGGATAACTTTACACGTTACTTAATTTTAAAAGTTTTAGATTTTTTAATTTCAATTATTATCTTAAATTTAAATGTTTTATATTTCTTTAATGTCACATATAAAATGAAAAATTACAAGTTAAATTTTTCTATTTTTCACAATGGTCAAATTTATAGGGTTCTGTACTTGAAAAGGAAAATCGGAACCCTTATAAGATCACGCAGGTGTCTGTCTGTCCGTATGTCCGTTACAGCCATCTTTCCCTAAAACAGCTTAACGTAGAAACTTGAAATTTGGTGCAGTAATAAAACATTAAATAAAACATAAAATTCAAACATGATCATTTGGAAATTTTAGGGCGGGCAAAGTAAGTACTTAAAAATTTTATTTTAATTTCAATAAAAGAGCAGGGTGTCGTTTGAAAGAGCTGGTTATAAGGGTTTCAGAAATATTTTTCATAATGTTATGTATTACGTTTTCTGAGATTTACTGAAAAGAATGCTGCTCCTTATTTTTGGAAACTACTTAAACTAAAATTATGAAAAAATATGGGTTTTTAAAGTTCACGAAAAGATTGTCGGAAAGCTATTACGACGATTCTAGATGTCATAATTTTTTTAAATATCCCCCACGTTCATTTACATTTTTCTATTTTCAAAGCCCGTTTTCTAAGAAACTGTACGGCGAAGAAACTTGAAATACGATTAACCTATACATTTTGCATATATTTTATACACTTTTTTAAAATATTCATACAACAATTAAAGAGAAGGTAAATAAAGATCTTTACATTTTTTTCTTTTTTAATATATCATGTGGAGTATCACTAGAAAAGGCCTGTTATAAGTCATACAAAAATATAACAAAATGCTGTTTCAAAATTTTCAATTGCATCTTTAAAGACGTTATAAAAAATATGCAAAAATATAGCATATCGCTCCCATATTTATACAACTTCTGGGCCAAAAATCATAAAAAAACAAGGCCGGTAAAATAAGACAGGCAGATCACAGAAAAACTAGCGATTATTCTAGATTTTATAATTTTTGAACTATGCTCCATGTTTCGTACCTCTGAAAGATATAGTATATAACATGTTGCAATACATTTACCCTGTGAACAATTATTGTAGTATATTTACCCTGTGAAAAATTATTACTACTGAAGAAGCTAAACTTTGTTTATTATCTGTATTTACTTTGGAAAAATACTTGTTTGTCATACTTGGTTATCAGTTTTTTTTCTTATACTCTATATATATATTTTCTTCTTAGGTTTTTAATAACTTTCTTCTGGTTAAATAGTTTAATATCATTTAACATTGTATCTTTTATTCACAGACAGAATTTGTTTATAATTCATAAAGTGAATTTTATTGTTACTTTTTCTAGATAAAATTGTCTAGTGAATAATTTTTCATTAAAGGCATGATTTTCATCATTTAATTTTTGTTTCTTCACCTATATAATGAGGCTTGTTTCTTCTTAAGAAGATAATGGAAATTATCGTAAATATGACACACTAAACGACAATACGTATCAAAGGTACAAGATAAAACTTATGAGCAAAGAAACAAACGAGTATATACAACCATCTATAAACTCATACATTACGCAACCTATACTATTCGTCTTCTACGGTCTCACAAACATTTGTAAACAAAGTACATTTGTGTTAACTTGGAAATTCCCCTGACAGGAGAGAAATACAACTATCTTGTTGCCATAAGAATAAATATTCCATTCATTATACGGGATGCCAGAAAAATAAACGAAACTTTACCAAATATATTTTGTGAAACGGAATTCTTTTTTGTATTACTCGGTAAATCAAAAATATACATCGCAGGGCTAGGCCGTGTGGACAGCCCTGCTCTAAGACATTTTGTATGTGTAATTGTGGTGTTCTTGTTTATATCCTGAATTATTATTGTAAAAAGACTAGAGAACTATTTATAAAAAGAATAACCATTCACATTTTTTCATTGTTATCGCTTTCGCAAATATAAAATATACACGATAAACGGCATAAGAATGAAACAATGATATCGCTATTTATAACATCGATGATATGGTGTAAAGTGACAATACGTGTTTGAAATTTGAATTCTAAATTGTGTAACTGTGTATATCAAACCTGTACCATTTGAAAAAAATAATTTTATTTTTTCTGGCTAATTCACGTATTTACTAGGACTGTAAAAAATCCCAATTGAAATTAAATAAATAACACAGAAAAAGCAAAAAAACTAAAGGTTAGTTTTTAGCCCAAAATCTTCGATATTTCGAAACTGGGCGATCAATTGGTAATTCTCATCAAGAGTGACATTCTACACTAAATCCAAAAAAATTAAAATGCATCATCGATACCTTTTACTTCACGCTATCTAGCAGAACTACGCTCATGTTTTCAATAGAAAAATAACTTCATGCCTTGGGAAAAAAATATTCAGTTTGGATATCACGTGAACTACTATTTCTTCAATTTTGAAAGAAGGTTGATCGTTCTTTATGTAGCACGGAGCTTCTATGTCCATCATAAAAATGATTATTATTATTTATCTTTTTAAATTTTTCTATAAGAAGCTTACTTCTTTTATTCCTTCGGACAAAAATGATGAGTGAGACGTGTGCAAATTGCACATGTTTGGATTTCACCTCGATAAAAATATAATTGCATCAAAATCGTACATATTTGAATTTTGTTACAACTAAAATAATTGGTGAACGTTATACGTTGTCATTACATTTGCTGTACTTGTGAGCGAAAAATACAATAATAGTGGTGGGAATAATAATCATCCTGGAGCTACAGGACTTGTCACAATAATTGCTGAATACTTGCTGGATATTTGCTGCTTACTATGAAATTATTTACTATAAACTCCCTCTAACTAATAATTTCTGTGAACAGTTGATCAACGATGGCATTGCTAAACTTTCAATCAATTCTTAATCAAAACAGTGTAACTTTTACACGATAATACTAGATACATTGCGAAAGTAGCGCGTGAAAATTACATTCCTTTGGATGAATTATGCTAACTCCTTGGCCCAGGGTATTTTCTGCCTCCTTTCGTCTTCCTAGATTTTTATTATTACCTATAAATGAATGCAACTGCCTAACATCATAAAAAATATTTCAATCAGCTATAATTTATGATGGAAACTTTTGTATGTAGTTGAATAATTAATTAATTGCCGTTGTGAATAATTTTAACTCATTTTCGATGTACTGACTGTATTTTATATGGATAAAATCAACAAGCTTGTGGTTAGTTGGTGATTAAATCCACTCCTTTTATTATAGCATATCAAAATTATTTTCGGGAATATTTGCGGAGTGGATCGCCTTCGTGAGTCAATAGCTCCATACATGAATTGCTATTGTGTGTTTGCAAAATTAATATTTGTATTATAAAGTTTGCTTCATCTAATTGCGGGTTCGGTGTTATTATTAATTTACTGGGCGGTGGAATGTAATCCCATCAAACATAGTTTTCACATTTATGTGAAAAAATATGATAATTTCTCTTCAGTAACTGGTAAGTTACAAATAGTTCTTTCGTGCTGAATTAGAAGAGAGTTACGTATAATACATTTTTGCGCTTTCAACATTCCGCTTATTTTAAACTTGATGTATTTTTAAAATAAAGCAAAATATATTACAGGAAAATAATATGCTCTTAATTAGATTTCAAGACTTTTTCTTGAGAAGTAATAAATTGTGGAATATATTAAAATAAGTATTAAAACGTCGTGAATTATGAAATAGTAAGTCATGGCAATGTTTTGAAAAATCCAAAATGTTGATCAAAATCCATCCCAAGTTCATTCCGAAGCAATCAGTATATCATAGTGCTCTACTATGGTCTGCCTTATTAAATTTAATGTTGCACTATTTGTATTATAATTTTCTAGTCATGTTAGATCTATCAGCATCTAGTCAGCACTTATTGTAGACATTGATCTAATACAATTTATTTTTCATTAAAAAATACTACTAATCTGAGCTAAATTAGCATTTGGCTATGTTCTCGATAAAAAATTTTAATAATTGGTCTTGAAATTTGAGTTTATTACTTTAAATTGATTTTGGTAATTGCACCTTTTTTTCTTTAAGAGGTGATTTTAGACCAAGAGCCGACTTTGTGTGTTTAAAAATATCTAACGGTTTTGGTCAGACGTGTAAATAACATTCACTAAGGCCGGGTGATTTACCCTGGGAAGTATGACTATTTGATTTAATATATTAAGTTGCCTACTCAGATCTACCAAATTATTTATATAATATCCCCATATGTATGAAGCACTCACTAACCTGAATATGAAATGATAACTAATTCAACGTTAGTATCCAGCAATTATTGAGGCAGGCCCCGTTGCTCCAGGATGTTCCGCACAACAATTATTCTATTTTTCTCTCACAAGTACAGCAAATGTAATGACAATGTATTTAAACAATTATTTTAGTTGTGACAATATTCAAATATGTACGATTTTGATGTAATTATATTTTAATCGTGGTGAAATCCAAACATATGCAATTTGCACACGTCTCCCATATCATTTTTGTCCGAAAGAATAAAAGAAGTAAGCAATAAAAGAAAAACAAGTGAGCTCAGATTTCAATGACCGAATAGGACGATTTAAAAAAGAGGCGACCAGTCACAATTAAATCTTATATTTTAAAACCATGTATATGGCACCATTTCTGAGGGTTTAAAATAACTAAATCTAATGAATTCCAAAACATGCAGATGGCGCATGAAATTAAATAATTGTGAGAATATTAATGACAAAATTAATAATTAATTAATTCATTTTAAAATAGTCATTGAGAAAGATAATCATTATTATTAACAAAACAACTTAAATTATTAGGTGCTTATCCAGTTGCGATTTTATTTATACTTTGTCCACTTCGTTTATTATGATTTGTTATTTTTAAAAACGTACGTACTCTTGTGGGAAACGTAATAAGCAATGTAGGTCACTACAATTCATTTTGAAATTGTATTTACTTAGTATGTAAATATATATATATATATATATATATATATATATATATATATATATATATATATATATATATATATATATATATATATATACACACATATATCTGTATATTGCATATAGTTCAGTGAATTATATTTTTAGTAAAACATCACACATGTCAACTTTTGCGATTTTACCGGAGAGCGATATATTTTTATTACTGTTTCTAGAGTTCCATACCTCCTTAAAAAATATGAAATCGAACCCTTACAAAATCACTCACATATTACGTCATTAAATTTTAAATTTGACCTAGTTAAAAGCACATTAATATAAATATATGCTATAGTACAGATTTATGGCTAGTTAAAGCATATAACTGTAAATATTTGCTTATACTTAACATTCAATATCCATACGCAAAATTTTATAGAAGCAAATAATGTAATCGATTCTTATAAATATTTTTTATAACTAATATAACTTTTTATACTTTTACTTGAGATAATTACACAAATATTGCATAAAATATTAATAAAAAGTTGTTCCTCCTGTCCCATCTCCCGAAATGCTAAACTGAAAATTTAAAAAAAAAATCATTACTAGTAGTTTACCCAAAATTTACTGAAAAGTTTAGCGATGACTCAATAGATCTCATAGCTTTTGAAAAAAATTAAGTTGTATTTAAACCTATAAAATATATACCTACCAGAGGCAAAATGTTTACCTGGTGAAATTATAATCAAATATTTTTAACGGTTTAATGTTAATGCGTATCCTTACATGTTTATACGTGCCTAAGTGTATACGGCAACTGCGTAGAGCGATTTATATTCCCACTTAACTGGTGCGTAGTAAATAATGAATATTTGTCTCCCACTATTCCCACCCCCTTCAAGAGATGGCAGACAATTGAGAACACATCTTCTCTCAAATCGTAAATAATATTGCTTGATAAATGAATTTATTATTTTTTCCATTTTTTAGATCACGTGGTGGACGTATGCCTATGGCTAGGCTACGTTTCGTCTACAATAAACCCCATCATCTACACGATATTCAACAGAACATTCCGCGGAGCATTCCTCAGGATACTGCAATGCAAGTGCTACGGGTATATTAATTATATAAATTATATGCATTCATTCTCTGTATGTAAATACAATTATACCAAAATCGATATAATTTTGAACTCTACTGTATTTTGCAAGCAAGTTACTTTTTTTGTACTTTTTTAACAGCGCTCTTTACTCAATATAAATTTATAGTGAAGTAATTATAGTTCATCCCATCTTTTAGAGCGATAGAGATCTTTCTCTAGTTTTGTTGCAGAAAATTTGAAACTACCCAAATGCAATGTCTCGAAACAACGTGCAACCTCGCATATGTAACTAGCATGACTCCAGGGAAATTATTTATATTGTATTATAAGGCGGTACTCTCGATTTGGTTTAACAGTAATTATAGGGTGATAAATATAAATTGTTATTTACGTTTATATTAAACTTATAGTAAGTTGCAAATAATTTATAAATGCGAGAAAATCCTTGTTTACGAGGAAATTTATTCACGTCAATTAATAAAGAGATTATTTCGACTTTGACAATGCTTATATATATGACGTGATACCGTTAACTGTTTATGAGAAATTTATTGTACTATCTTTTAATAAACATTTTAGACTTAAGAAACTTTGCCGTAATGTCATAAAATAGAAGAAGCAGTTTGTAGAACTGATTTCAGTCTGATATTCATACTAATTATTATAATTAATATCGTTTAAATGTTCTTATATTATTTTTCCTACCTGTTGTATTTTCCCCTTACTGAGCTACTATTAGTGTCGTAAAGTTTATTCCGTAATAACATTTGTTGCAATCTGATTATCATTCTGAACATTTATTGTGTTTTGTGTATTACGTTATCTTATTCGATTTGATAACGTAATACACAAAACAGTAAACGTAATACACAAGACAAAGTTTCATTCTTTTTATACTAATGATTACCATTAAGTTATTGCTATTCCATTCTTAATAAATGTATTACGCCTTATGGAAAGCATTACTATTTTCTGCATCGTATATCTAAGTTTCTCAAATGTTAGAGAAAATTTGGCGTTAGTGGATTATTATTTCGTTTTAATAAAAAATTATAAATCAGATTTTAAAGAAGTGTCTTACCCTTTATTCATTAAATTCAGATAAGTAAAAACTAGAACGTAATTAGATTTACACAACGCGGACAAATATTTTAAACGCCAGTCCTTAGGAAAAGGGCCACTAGTATCGCCGATTTTCTGGTTCGCAGACAGACGTCCGGGCTCTATTCTTACCTCACGCACTGCGAGTGTTCGTTGGAATATAAAGTGCACGTTATCATAATACCAGGAATCTTTTGCTTTCACTGCTGGTCATATGCATCTCCCAATGCCCGTAATAATTACATTGATTGCACAACATCGCTACGTTGGGTGAGCAGACAGACAGTAGCAGTTCTGTAATATTCTGTCGTGACCGTGAACCGAACCCGGGTTCCCCGGTGTGCCTTGCCGTTGAAGGTCGTAATCAAACACCACCTGCGTCATATCACCGATTTATGTTAGTGGAATTTCTTTCATATTTTGCTTATTTTTTTTAATTATTGATGGTTAGTTTAATTTTTAATTGTGGCCACATTTAAAAAAAAATATTTAAAATATTTATAGATAATATATTCTACAAATATTTATTTTTCAAACGGGTTATTGATTGGCTCAAATACATATCAACTATTAAAATTGGCTAAACCTTTTTTAAAAAAATACCGAAAGTCCCAGCTCGACTTAAAAAACTTTGGAATAAAACCATAACAAGTGTTTCATATTAATACTTAATATTATACCCAACCTTTCTGGAAACTGCGTTTGCTTTCACTTAACGGGAGTCAGCAGAGCTGTAGCACATCGTGCCCAGATTGCACGTTCGATTTCGTGCTTAATAAGATTACAGTCTATCGTCGATTGTCGTACGCACATTGATGCCCGACGATGTCAACACGACGGTATTTGGTCGTAATAGGTACTCGTCAGGCGGTGTCATGATGCCATCGATTTCTATATTATCAGTATCTTTTTTATTGCTTTCCAATGATGCCTGCACCTGACCCGTGGACTTTTGGAATATCGCTGGATCCTGTATACCCGATGGGCCACGTACTTAATTGCTAGCTTTTTTATTTACGCGGTCTTAGATTATTTAGGTTTCTTGGATTCCTTTCGATGAAAGTTTTTCTTTCATTTGTATTTTTTTTATAATTCCGACCATATTTACATTTTATATGAAATGGCGTCTTTCGTTTTTTAATTGATCGTCATCAATAATTGAATCGAGGTTCAACTATCAACATGACAATTAAGGATTCAGTAAATTTAGGACCGGCCTGTTGTGAATTAATATGTTCTCGAGTAAAACTATGTTCTTTTAATAAGCGTGACAAACTACCTCAAGAGATCGACATTGTAGGGGCGAAAAATATCACATTTGTTCCTTTCATTACGCGGATACTGCCTTAAAGCGACATTTCGACTATCTTTAAAAATACGGCAACACATATCGAATATTAAAAAACATGACTTTATTTTAGTAGTTAGCTTTAACTAATAAAACGTACCATAAGATATTTATATATATATATATATATATATATATATATATATATATATATATATATATATTTATATTTATACATACATATATTTATACATATATATATATATATATATATATATATATATATATATATATATATTTATATATCTGCCTTTGGTTATCTCGTATTCCTTGTCCATACGTGCGTTTGCTATGTGCTATTGATAACGTTACGAATCTTTGAATTTAAGCATCTGGAAGTAAAATGAAGCGGCTAACGAATTATTTTTAAACTACCTTTGCCCTCTTTAGAAAATATGATTAAGTTAACCGTAATATTAATACACGTGATGCCATCTGTTTTAAAAATTATAAAAGTAAAATTTTTTCGCAAGTTTACTTTGCATTAAAATGGCGGATTGCCATGTACTTTTTTAGCTGCTGCCAAAAGTAGTGACGTTTTGGAAATCTGTGTACAAACAAATTATACTACAAACAAATTATTATGAAAGAGAGATAAAGTATTTCCCATATTGAAGTTGAACAACTCGAAGTGGGGCCCAGTACTTACCATATTGAAGTTGGAAAAAATAACAAAGACAAATTACATAATGACAAGGAAAAAATAAACTACAGAAGTAAAGGTGTTAACATAAATTTTAATATAAATAATAAAAACGTAGCGCAGGCACCATTTCCATATTCATCAAAAAATACTGTTACCATAAAGTCAGCTTCAAAGTAACTAACCATTAAGTCGGTTCTGACATCATATTTAAAGAAAAAAATGTTTGCTGTTCCCAGATTGTAAACCATGTAGTTGTGTATCTAAATCAAGCTGGATGCAAGATGAATTAGAGAATGAAAACATTTAAACAATTTAATGCGCAGTGCCATATTTACTACAATTGGTAAAGAGCCTAAATTTTTTTAAGATTATCTAAAAAATCATATCATTAAATAAAATTATTAACTCACTCCCTACCATAATTATACTGATCACACTAAAGAAAATAAAATTAAATGAGTCATTCACCATATTAGCATTACATTTTGGATATACATCTAAAAGTATATCATTTATTGCAAAAAAATGAGACACTTGATTATATGGCCAATCCACCAAAGGTTTACAAAAATTTACCCATATCATTCAGTACCAGGTATGCAAATGTTGTCTCTATCATTGATGTCTTGGAAATTCAGATTAAGAAGCTATCTTATATAGTCCACCAATCACTTATCCGCAGTACAAGAAATGTAACACCTTGAGTATCGACTCAACTTCTTCTGATAGAGGACATTTAATTTCAATGCTGTAAACGTTAGTCTCACCATCTGTAGAATTACCCGTTACTGGATAGTTTGAATTTAGTTTTAAACCACAATTCCTACTTGCTTCTATACTACATTTTCCAGCGATCTCCATCTTTTCAGTGCCTCTGTTCCTCATAATTTACTTGCTCCCATTATGGACTATATTAAAGTTCCATTTGAAACGTTGCAATGTTCAGCCTCATATGCTTTGATGCTGTGAATCTTACATATCTAAGTTCAAGCCAAAATGGAGAATCATTTTTCCACAGTTGCTAGCCCAGCTTCTTCACATGAACTTGTAGCCATCAAAAGTTTGCAATGCTGTATAAAATCTTGAGGGTTTCTTGCTTTGCTTATCATTGTTAAATAGTAGATTGACAATTTTCCCCTGTTATTCGGCTCGATATAATATTTATTAATTGATTGTCCCTATTACCTACCCTAATTTATTACTATGGTTTTTTAAAACTGGTATGAAACTTTTAGTATTTAAAATTTTTGACACCAACTTATGCCTAGGAGTTTTGAATATTCCTTCGATTTTATCAATTTAAGGCTTGTGCCAACTAAATGTAGTTTGGATGTATTAAATAGCAATAAATGCTAGTTGATGGTGGATATTCACGTCACCTGTGTAGCCATGCCAAAAATGTAATGGTATATTTACATGCTCCTAAATCAAAAGATAAATATATATTCAAATAAGTAACGCTGAGTGTATTTTTACAGACAGATGAGGCTTATTTAAAATTTGTGTATGTGATAGAGACATCTGATTATATAAATAAATAAATATACGAAACAATTCACATTAATCAACTGGTCGCAAATTAAGAATTTTCCTACTTCTATACTAGATGACAATAACTAAATTGACGTATTGAATATATTTGGCGTTAATTTTGTCGAAATTCATTATTCACAATTAAATTAAACTACGTGATGTAGTATTATTTCTACTTTCTTTAATTTCTTTACCACGACCTAGGTTTCGTTGTATTTCAACATCTTCAGGTGGGATATTAGCAAAGATATTAGCTAATATCCCACCTGAAGATGTTGTAATACAACGAAACCTATGTGGTGGTAAAGAAATTAAAGAAAGTAGAACTAATACTACATCACGTAGTTTCATTTAATTGTAAATTGACGTAATTGGAAATCAAACCCGGATTCACATTGTCCTATGTCGTATGTAAATAATAGTTACTATTATATCCTAGTTCATAATACCTACCTAAGTGTGCTGCACAATCTTCACACTGAACAGAATAATAATTTCTTTGGTTTCATTACAAGCAGCTGTTACAGCATAACATTTCTGTCAAATATTATGCTTGGGTAATATTCGAACCTTAACCACACATACGTCTCTATATATTTTTACTTATACATATCCTATTTTCGAATAACTATAAGATTTTCGTTCAGATCTGTAATAAAAAATAATTAACTGTAAGAGATTGTATAAATTGGTATTTAAGTTTGCAAAATACATAAAACTTTACTGAAATGTAATAAACTCGGCTAAGCGTAAATAACATTACTATAAAGTTTTGAAATGTAGGCAGAATACAGTGTAATTTTTTGACATAGGCTTTCATCCCTGAAATATCATACTAAGTATTAGGATTCTAACTAATATTATAAATTTGAAGCTTTTCATTCCGGGAAACCTCGTCATAACCAATATTGTATTCCCAACTAACCTAAGTGGAAAAGTGTGTTTGTTTGTCCTTATTTCATGTCGCAACGGAACGAAAGATCGACGTAATTTTTAGCGTTATTTTTAAAATTGTTTTTTCATAAAAAAAGAAGATGAAATGAGCAATTGACCACTATTTTCGCATTTCAAATTCAAGTATAATTATTTTAAATTGATTATTTAAAAAGCAGTTTGGTGAGAAATTATTTGCAAAAGCTGAGTGTCATGAAATATATATATCAAACAAATTTTAAACTATTTTTTTCCATATGTAAATGATTGTACTGCATATTCTCAGAGTTTATAATGAACTTGGCAAAAATGTAGGTTTTTCGTCAAAAAAGTAAACTCACACTTGATCGCTCGGGTGCTGGAAACGTTTTTAAATTTTTATTTAGTCATTTATTATCTGAAATCTAGATCTAATCTCGGAACACTTTCACAAGGGTGATCACGGCTGAAGATGTGACCAGTCATAAAAGTATAAGTTATGTATGTTTATGAAAACGTGGTGATCTGGGCAAAGCTTAGGTTGCCGCGTATTCACTTAGGGTATTGTCTTCCAAAATATTAAAAGTCCAAATCAGGAAGCAAAACAAAAATAATTTAAATACGACAACGAAATAGCGTGACCAGCGGTAATCATATAAGCGTAATCATCTGACCGGCACTACAACGTAGGCTTAACTTGATGGCTTTGACGCTGCCGGACTACCTATTTTTGTCGTAAACTATTTGTTCTATTTTAATACTACAGTTCTCCCTTTGTCTCTTAGTTCTTTTAACTTTTCTTGATTTTTTTTATTTTTAATAAACTTTTATTTTAGAATCTTCTTTTATATAGTTTGCCATGTCTTCTCCTCTTTTTTTATTTCCAGTTTTACTTGGTCTTGCTTTTTTTTTCTTTCTTGACCATTATTTTAATATAATTAAGATAATTTACACATACAAACTATGTACTATAATTAACAAAACGGTATTTTATCAGGTGGACCCGCAGTAGCCGCTACCAGGCAGTGCATGGCGCATCGCAGCTCTGCGCACGTTCAGCGCTGCCGCTTGCCATATCGCTGCGCTCTGTGCCATTGTCCTCTCAGAACCATGGCGTTGCTAGCGAAACAGGACTGTTATAGAACTTTATACGCAGTGTAAGATATTGTGTAATAATTTTTCTTTAGATGAAAGGAAATGTGATAGTGTTCTAATATAAACTTTGCTTAGAATTTGGAATTTAAGCGTCCTTAACTTGAAATTTAACACGGGTGTGTACAAATGCTTAAAAAGACCCGGAACTGTTAGTCTCTTTGTATTATCTAACATCTCTCTCATAGGCATAGTTGTTGAAGTTGGCAATGTTGTGACTTTTGTAGCCAGAATAGAATAAGTATGAAACTCAGAAATTTATTATAACTCTTGGAATTATACTAGCACTCAATGGTCTATTAGTTACTTTGAACAAAAAATTAGTTTTTAGATAAATGAAGGTTCTATCAAGTAGAAAAATGGCCAAAGAAAATTTGAAAGTACGTAATGAAATTCTAGCTCATTCATATATACTTCAATTATAGAGATATATTTTTATCCTTTTTATGTAATTGTTTTTTGTGGAAACATGGATTAAAAACATTGATTATTCGATTATCCCTTAGTTTGTTATCTAAATTGTACGAAAATTATAGGCGCATATTTCAAACCGTGTGAAAAATTTAAGATTCCTATTTAGTTTTTAGAGGACATATATTCCTTGAGGGACGATTTTTATGATTTTACAGGAGTCTGAAATGTTTTAGCCTCAGTAGTTATAGTTAAAGGTTTTTGTAATAAAAGCTTTCTTATTTCTGTTCTGAGTCGAAGTCAAATTTGATATTCAATTTTCAATTTCTATATATTTCAATTTGATAATTTAATGGAAGTGCGTTTTAACCGTAGAATAAAATGAATTAAATCTGATATAGATTGTCAATTTTAATGTTATTGCAAAATTATATGATTAGATTTACACTAAACATTCTTTTTTATTTGAGATAGTTTTTAAGCGTTTTTAGTGGAAATTTTCTCTACGATTTCCGTGTAACAATATATAAATATGTATGTATATATATATATATATATATATATATATACATATATATATACATATATATAGTAAAGCTTTAAATATATTTCACAAAGTGATCTTTTTATACGGAATTATTAGATTACTGGAAGACATAGCCTAAATAAATAAATATCCATTTTGGTGATCAAAGTGACGAAAGTTCTTTAACCCAAGATCTAGCAAACTTAAAACAGAAATATAATGGAAACGTCTATATATATATATATATATATATATATATATATATATATATAGACGTTTCCGTATATATATATATATATATGTAATCCTGTATATTATTCATCGTAGTTGTATATTATCCCATCAAAATAAGTCAACGAAAAAAAAGAGTCAAGCGAAAATGTTTCTTACGAAAATTGCCGTAAGAGTAAAAGATAAACGAGTATATTTTTCACAGAAAAGTTGTAGAGCTTAAAAAGGCATGTAAAAAGTCAGCGACAACATATCTGTAGTTTAATTCACAAATTAAAAAATATCACTAAAAGATACATTTAAAATTACTGTCAATCTGTCAGGGGCAATGTTAAATTCTTATGAAAATAAATTTGCTTATCGACAACATATATATATATATATATATATATATATATATATATATATATATATATATATATATATATATATATATATATATTTATATATATTACTTCACGCTGTAGCCAATGGGTAATACTGGGTGTCGATTTTCTAGCTTTTTGCACTAAATGGAATTCGAAAGCAACAGCGTTGTAAGTTTTTTTCGGAAATTTACTTATTCTGCTTTTTACCCGCTGGAATTGTTTACAGTGGGCCGCGCTGGAATACCCCACCATTCATTCACCTTAAGAGAAGTTTTTATATTATTTCTGATGTACCCGTAAATATGAAGTAAAGGTAATGAAAATGTGAATACTCAGATTTAGTAGAACAATTTCACAAAGATATTTTCATTTATCTTTTGCATGAAATAAACAACTTATTCTAACTACTGGTGAGAATGGATCAGTCCTGTTGCTGCTATAAGTGACCTGTTTCGTTTTAACTTGAATATATTTTACATTCAAATTCCAAATCTGTCTGCTGGCAATAGATAGACGGTATCGATGTATGTACTGTTTGTTATCAATTATACTATGGTAAATTGAAACCCAAATGCTAAAAGTACTTTTTGACAGCATCAATATACACGTGGAAATGGCAATAGGATGAATCTAAATTTTTCGTTTGTTAATATTTTTATCTTTTTCGGACTATATAAACGAGCAATGAATATTGTTGTATATCGTATTACAACAAGATTCATTACTCGGTCGTGTTCTTTATTTTTCCTCTCCTAACATTCATTATGTACAAATATGTTCAAGTTCCTTTTACATTTCTCTTAAATTTGATTATTAAATCTGTATAAATTTCGAGAAGAAATCCTGAGAGCAATTATTTATACATCTACAATTTTAATTTATTTAATTTGTAGCAAAATATCTGAAGAAAAATAAATTGCATTATCATAAGCGTTATGACTTCCCGATAATACAATTACTATCGAATATAAACGGTATCGATCTTGGTTCTTCGCAATTTGGCATAGATTGATTCGTGTTGAACTAATATCAATATTTGTCTATGAAAGTGCTTCAAAATTTAGGCGGGAAAAGGTTACTAACCTACAAAACATTATGACCATATTAATATTTATTTTAAAAAGGGGTCATATTAATGACATTATACATTGTAGTAAAAGGAACACGCCTTTAAGATTTTCTTAAATCTATTTTTTGCGCATATTTTCTTTTTGGTATTTGTTATCCTTTATATTTTGGTATGCTTACTTATAGGTATATTTTCTATTTTATTAAGTTATGAAAGCTGTTCTACGTACTATATTAACAGTTTTTAGGGAAAAAAGGTAAAGTTGCTTAAGACGTATCTAAGGGAGGATAGCTGCAATTTTTAGTTTAATCTAAATTAAAGAAAACTTTTTATGCCCACTAACTTTATTTATTAAGCTATCAAATTCCATTAAAAAAATTCAATAAAATATTTTATCACAATAGGTATATCGATTTCTTAAAAAAATACCTTTGGTACGATTAAGGCACCTGGTTGCCTAATTCGTACCACTTACAGCCTAAGTCGTACTTAGACGAATAATATAATTATGTATTAGGTTATGATTATGTATAGAATAACGCAATAGGTTGTCATTAAAATATGTTAATATATCTCGATTATTATATTAATTAACAAATAAACATATTAATATGTTACCATAGTTAAACGTATAGATAAATTGTACATAGGAAATGTAATAAAAAATAACTAATTTTCTAGTTAGTTTGTCTGTCTTTTTTATGTTTTAGCTGTTCTAGCTTTTTTTTCTTTAAATTCGGTACAGGTTTCTATGTTTTATTTGCCTTTTATTTGAGTCCTATTTTGTTTTTATAAAGATCTGAGGTTAATTCTACTGTTAGCTTAGTACTTTTATTAATTTTCCTAATAACGGTTGTTATTAGGTGTATCCTAATAACGGTGCAAGATACAGGAGACAAAGCCTCGAAGTAAGACTTAATTTATTGATAATTATTTTTATCAACTGCTGCTAAACTGTCTTCTATTAAAGACTGTTGAGATATTGTTAAAAAGGCAGGTTGAACACTTAGTGGTGTTGTATCTCCAGGAGGCAATGCAATTTTTGGCGGTGGTGTTAGGGATCCTTTTTAAATGGCTCACGATTTTGTTTAGTCGCACGACTAAATTGTTCAATTTAATGACGAAAAACTTTTAATGTACATAAGTGCAAATATTACTGGAGAACGACTTAGGCTGTGGTATGACTAAGGAAACTTTACCCTATAACGTTAAAAAGTTATTTTGTCTCGTAATTTCAATTTGAGTTATTTGAAAAAACAATAAGTCATTCGCTAAGTGAATAGTTTAATAACGCGTTTTAACAACCAATTATACCAACAGAAAATTCTAGTAATTTTATACATAGATCATAAAGTATAGAGATACGGAGTTAAAAACTTATTAAGGGCAAGTTTAATGTTATGCTATACATTTTAAAGCTGTAACCCAGCGTTTAAAGCTATAAAATCTTCCCTTCTTTATCAAATTTTGTAGAAAATGATTGCTTTTATCTCACCACTTTTTAGGCTAAGTGTTTAAAAAAGAACTTGGCTGTTTTATAGTAATGTTCTTGGTGAGATAATTTATTTTGTTGAAACTATTTTATTTTTCTTTAACCGTTTGTCATTTCAGTAAATTTTTATTAGAGAATTCTTGATATTTAAAAAAAATTAGAAATATTTTTATTAATAATGTAGCAACAACTTGGAGTCTTAGGTTTTTATATAAAATATTGTACTTTACTGATAATTTCACGGCAGCTTACTAGACTTATTACATTGTTGTGTTGCTCGAAGCCTTTTTTAGTTTCCAGGAACTGGATATTATTTACTAATTTCAACTAATGCCAACTCTGACTAAAATTATTTTGTATGTTTAATGAATATTAACAATAGCCCTGCACTCGTCAAATTAACCGGCTCTTTTTGTAAAGGGCTGATCCCCATATTCCTTCAAGATATTTGAAAATGACTTTTTCGTTTTTTAAAATGTTTGGAGCAATAAAAAACTACCAAAACTCTATCGTTTTCAGCGTAAATGTCAAATATTTTTAAAGATATATAGGTAAGAATATTGTTTGGAATAATAATAGAATATTCTACAAGCCGTGCATTGCCTCCCAGCAAATTGATTTGTATCCTCTTAGAAATTATTTTCACCTAAATTAGGATATGACTTAGATATTGTGCATACTATTTTTGCGCTGCTTTCTACGCACTTCATTTTAAAGTTATATTCATTCTTAGAGAACACTTCCCTGGAAACTCTTTATTTAGACGTGTATTGTAAATTTTCTTGCGTTAAACACGTCTGAAGATCTTTATTTTCCAGGACTCTTGTCCAGATAGGACTTTGCAACATTGAAATATTAAGCTTGGTTAGCCAGCATTGCTCAGCAGATTTTATTGCTGAGGTGTTGGTGAACCAATTTACGATGTCTCGAAGGTCGAAACTTTCCTTTGCTGCCAATAATCCGTCCCAGGCTGCGCGGATGTTGTACTGGCCATCGTCATGAGTAAAATTAATTAACCTTTTTTCAACGAACTCTAATATAAAATTGAAAAAATATTATAATTACATATACATATTTTTCTTAATAGAGGTTGAGCTTTCTAAACTTTGCAAAGAAATGTATTTTAGTTACTATCTTTTTAATCTAGATTTATATTGTCAGTACCTTTCAGATGAAGGTAAATCATGGATAAAGAAATTCTTTTTATGTTAAATTTCTTTATGAAATTTAGAATCTTAAATATTTTTTCTATTTAAGGCTCACTTACTCTATATTTTTTTAATAGTATTACAAAGCCTTTCCATTTTAAATTCATCGTAATGGATTTTAAGGAAGAAGGAAATTTTTGTCTAAGCGGTCAATGGCGCAGCAGTAGTCTAAACTCGGAAGTACTTTGTTAGTGTCTCGAAATGAACCTTTTTTTTATTTAGACTAATATAGAGAGAAAAACTCTTTAGCCTAAATTCTGATGTTAAACATTGATAATAAAAATTAAACAAATTTTTTTCTCAAAACTATAAAAAATGACACATTTTCATTTAAGCGCCACCTATAACCGGCTTTAAGTATTACACTGAAGGTGTCGCAAACCAATATCGAACCAATAACAGCATTAGTAAAAAAATTGTAAATTTGTTTTAAAGAATCTCCATGTTGTCGTATATTACAATCAAAAGTTTCACTTTTGGTTGTAATATATTAAGAATCCAAAAAAAAAATCCAAGTTATAGTATAATAAATTCAAGTTATAACAGCGGAGCTTTGACGTTGGAAAAGGTGCTTAATCCTGAGTATTAGATAAAATACTCTCTTGAAATAATTTTGTTGTTTTCTCTAAATTAATTAATTCTATATATCTTGATATTGTCAGCCTTGATGCGCTGATATTTAGTGATTTATGGAGTAGAATTTTTCATATTCGTTTTTCTCTTCTTATACAACAATGTCCTCGTGTACAGCTATTTTACAATAATTTTGCTCTTTTCAACAGATAAAGTAATTTTAATGATATGTGCAGAAAAAAATGCTGACTCACGGTTAGTCCATGTTTTACAGATTTTCATAATAATATATTGTAAACTGAGAAAACTTTCTGGTAAATTTTTCAAAATATAACGTTATTTGTTATTTGTTATTTTTGCGACGAGCAGATGTAAATTAATTAATATATTTTCGGCACCATTTAAGTAGTGACAGTTTTAATTACAATAAACATTGTCGTAAGGCCTAAATAATTAAGAGGATAGATGGAAAATGCTCAAATTTTACATTATCCCCAAGATCTTATTTATTTCTGACAAAAACTTAAAAAGATATATGTACAATAATTTTATATTATAATGTTTAATACTTTTAGATATTTTCTTTTTTATTATATTTCATATTCTGTTGGTGTTTACATTATACCATGTAATAGTTTTCCATCTTTTAAGCACAAATTATGACAAGACGCTATATACCCCCAAACAAATTTGGTTTGCTCTCTACGATTACATATGTCATACACAAATCTCTTTTCCACCAGACGATAGGTAAAGTTCTTCATAAGAATGAAAGTGTTGGGAAATTAACTGTGTGGGAAAGGTGTGTTTGAAAGTCATTGTTTGTGTAATCAAGAAACATCTCGTATTTTTTAAATATTTGGAGAACAAATATATAGCCGTTGTTAGGTTACCTATTTATTCTTCAATATATTGATAAAATTATTTACTATATAGTAAATAAAAAACATTTTAAAGGATTCTGAAAATTATAATTAAAAAGTATTAAAGAAATACATGAAAGAAAAACCTTTCAAATAATTTGAAAACTGAATACGTTTACAAAAAAAAGGTGTGATTTCTTTTTAAAACTCTTCTTCATCTAAACTTACGATATGATAGAAAATATGTTTCATGTGATTAATTATAAAACGGTTATATAAAAAATGCAAGTTAATATTTTACATTGTTTCAATACTTACGTAATATTAGGATATTTAATGAGTGATTTTAATCATACAAAAAAATTAATAAACTGACTAAAATGTATCTAATTAATTAAACACGCTAAAAATAATACAAAAAATTTAAGCAGCTCGATTGTTTTTCGCCAATAATTAATGGGGTGCAAAATTATTTAAAATTCCAGGGAGTATAAATCATAACGCAAAAGTCTGAGTTTAAAGTAAAAGCGTGATAATTTAAAGAGAATTATATATTTAAATGCAGTCAAACCAAATTAAAACTAGAAGTACTGAAAGCTATATAAAAGTATCGTGAACATGGCTGTATATTCAAAAAGCAAAGAAGGAGCCATTCGAATAAATTCGAATTCATTAACAATTTATTCGTCTTATCACCTTGCAATAAGTTTACATATATATTGCTCCTTTACAAACGAGCATTTACCAGCTCATGGCTATTATTGAACTGCAACAGGACTATCTCGTAAGTTGCTATTCCGCCAACAACCTAAAGGAAAAAAAAACAAATATTATATTTCAATGGAGAGAAGCACATGCTTTATTTTAAGAAAGCAGAAAAACGTGGTAGATTTTTTCCTAAAATAAAATATCTAAAAATATTTTAATATTTACACTAAAAAAATACCTTCTTGCTTTGTCTTTATATAATTAATACGGTCTTTAGAACAATACAAGGAAAAGCCCTCTGAAATAAATGTTAAAATTGTGAAATTTTAAATGTCATATGTTTTCGGTAAGGTTGTTTAATGTTTGAATTTTAAGTCCATGTCTTATTCCATTTAGATGTTAGAAATCTGTGACCAAATTCAAATGGACGGACGGTTATCAAAATAGCAGGGCTGCGACCGGACCCCTCGGGTACGAAACACTAAGACCGTGCGTATTACATGAAATAAGTTAATATGAGATATAACAGTAATTATACAACACTATAGATATGATAGGTTCTCACCTATAATAACCAACCAAGAAGAGTCTTCTGGGTTGGTGAGACAAAATTTGTTTTATTACCTGTTGACTTCCTATCTTCGTGTAGTTTTCGCATAGTTTCGTCCAGTCTTAGTTTTCTTGTTTTGTTTTCGCGTAGTTAGTAAGTCGCGTCAGCGTTTTGTTTTCGCGTAGTAGACAAAAAAGTTTAACCTCGGAAAAATTTGCACAAATCTGAAAATTGGTACAGGTCTTAAATACACTACTTTAAAAGAGATATCGAAAGTTCCCACCAATCTTACTTCTGCCAAAAGAAAATGATTTAATGTCAAAGGTCAAAAACATCGGTTTTTCGGATTTTTCTCGTAAACGGTAAGTGTTGTCATAAAAATAGGTGAGAAAAAAGTTGTAGATCATGCAATACTTTACAATATTTGTTTATATTTCATTTATGGTCTTCAAAAAGGACAAGTATACGACCAGCGCCAGTTGAACAATGGCTAATACTCCCATATTGTTACTTATATTGAATGTCCGATAGAACCAACTGGCGGTCTAAAAATTCATATTAGTATTTTAGACGTTTCAAATCGCGATATCCCAAGAACAACGATGCGTATGAAATTGTTGTAGACAATTGCATAATCTACTACCGTTGTGTGACCTATTTCTGTGGTCACACCGCTTACGAGAAAAATGCGAAAAATCGATATTTTTAACATTAGACCTTGAATACAATTTTTAGCAAATGTAGGATCTGTGGGAACTTTTAATACTTCATTTGTTACAGTACATTTAAGACTTGTACGAATTTTCAACTCTATACGAATTTTTCAGACGTTCAATATATATTTTGACTAGTCATAATATTCTGCAATCCCAAAATTTAAAACTGAATTATTCGACACGGATTTTTATACAATATTTTTTTGAGGTCAAACTTTGTTTATCCTTGTCATTTGCAAAATCCTTGTCATATTATTGGTCAGAGCATGCAAGTAAATAAAATAATTAAGAAATGGTTAAATAATAGTTAATAACCAGATAATATTAATTTATTGTCTTACAAAGCACTGTATTTGCAAAACATTTGAATATAGTATAATACATATTATTTTCCAATATTATAAGGGAAATATATTATATATATATTTCCAATATTAATAAGGGAAATATAATAATAATAATAATAGAAAGTGAACAACAGAAAATTACAGTTAAGCAAATAGGCATGGTGTCGGGTCGAAGCCAAATAAAAATTCAAAGAATAATAGGAAAAAGGTTTCTTCTGCTAATACGTCGACTATAAACAAACATGTTTATTTTGGGACCGAAGCCAGAATATGAAGAATACGTAGTATTTGTAGTTAACAGGATGTAGCCTCTAAATAGGATGTGGCGTCGGGCAGGAAGAGGACAATATACACTTTCTAAAATAATACATATTGAGAACAATTTATACGGAAAGGAAAATAAAATCGAATTTTAAAATACGGTTTGCGTTGGAATTAATGTAAAAAATATTTTTTTCTTTAATTTTTTTCTTTCTTAAAGCGCTGAGTTTCTTATATATATATATAGCACCAGAGGCCAAGCATTTACACCATTATATTTTATGTTTTAGAATTATCCTAATTTTATGATCTAGAAGGAGTGTGACATTTGTTAGCATAGATGCGTATAAATATAGACACATATATGATTATTTAATCAATTAATATAGTTAACATATAAGTTCGGGAATCTATATCGGACTTAATTGTTAAATAATTATTCCTATTTGTTTTACATATCCCGTCAAATTCGATATTCCATAACTGATTTTAGCACGGTCAGAAAAAATACAAAATTGGTCAAATTATAAATATTCTTTACTACTTGTTTGTGTATTTTATTTTGTTTGTGTACTTGTTGTGTGTAAATGTTAAAATTTTACAATTTCTATGCCATAATTGTTATATTAATAATAAAATTAATTATTTCCCACTTTAATTATCATAAATAATTTCGATTTCATTCTATTTATTGGACTATTCAATTTCACTTATTGGTTCTAGTAAATTATTTAAATAAATAAACTGCTAAGAATTATTTTAATAATTTCGTCTATTATGCCACCACAGTCCTGTTTTTTATTGTAAATATTAACTTTTATCCTCGGTTTTCGCTCAGGTGGACATAGTTAAAGACTTATAAGGACAAGTTAAAACATGCAGCGCCATCTTATACGATTAAACGAAATTAAATGCTAAGCCTTTATTTTCATGACTTTATAATACAAATGACAATGACAACCAACATATTTCTTCCAAATTAAGGATTAAGAGAGTGATTCTGTTACTACCTTACATTGTGTTTCAAAAAAGTAAGGTCTATCCTTGACTCCATTGCCACGTTGTTTTGTTATTCTCAATGCATCCTTTTTTGTTTCATATAAGAATTTTTCCGGAGAAATGAGGTTTTAGAAACAAAAAATAGCCCATATTATTTTATGACCTTGCAACTATATTTTTAAAAGAAATCACGGCGATCTGTTGCTCCGTTCTGTCGTGAAAGAAGAACAAACAAACACACCAGCATGTTTGAAATATTAGTTAGAATTATAATATTAGGATGAAATTTAGCAAGTTTAAAAGTAGCCTATATTATTTCCAGGCTTACCTACTACATGTGTACAAAAAATTCCGTCCACACTTTGTTTTATTTTGACGTTAAAAAAGGACAAACAAACACGCTGAAAATTATGTCGATCTGTAGCTGCATTACGATGTGAGAAAAGGACAAACAAATACACATTTGAGTTCTTAACATTAGTTGGGATTATCACATTAGGTAGGACGAGATTTTTCGGTTGGCCAACTATCTCTGTGCAGAAAGTCACGTTGAGCTTTTGCCAAACCAAAATGTAAAAAAATTAATAAGCAGAAAGGGTTGCGTGAAAAAGTTTATAGATACAAATCCAAATGGTTAATTAAAAAAAAAGACAAACCCAAAACATTTACTAAGAAAAATGGGTTACGTAAAAGAATATAAATGCAGACACCAATAGACATACAAACTAACCGAGGTAATCAAAAATTGAATAAGCAAAAAGAGTCGTGTAAAAAATTTATAAATAAAAACACATGGTTTATTGGTGAATTTTCGATATAGACAATTTTCACAAATTTTCAATGTCATCATTGTGAGTGATAGTGTTTATGCACAAAGGGGTCCCTTTTATATAAAGATTGAAAACATGCATAACTGTTTTACATTTCCTTATTTCGTGGTTACATTATATAAGAACAAAGCGTAATATTATAAAAGGTTACGTACCTTCAATATGAAGCTTCTAGTTATGTCAAAAAATCTCAGACCGGTCAAAGCAATTTCGTCCGAAGTTATTTGATGTTGTAATCTCTGTACCTGAAGTAAATGTTAAAAAAACATAACCACATACTTTGTGTAAACTTAAAAATATGTATTTCTATTATAGTTTATGGTCAGAGCAGACATATATTTCATAAAATTGAATATGTTTAAAATATTAGGAATTTCATGATTCCATTTAATTTAAACATATTCAATTTGCAATAATTGCATCAGAGAGTGAAAGATATTTATGGGAGAAGCTAAAACGTTCTCGATTTAAGATATTCACAAACTAATTTATTAAATATTGAATATATTTGGCGTTAATTTTGTAGAAATGCAGTATTCACAATTAAATGAAACTACGTGATGTAGTATTATTTCTACTTTCTTTAAGTTCTTTACCGCGACCTAGGTTTCGTTGTATTACAACATCTTCAGGTGGGATATTAGCAAAGATTATAATTAAAGATATTAGCAAAGATTAGCAAAGATTATAATCTTTGCTAATATCCCACCTGAAGATGTTGTAATACAACGAAACCTAGGTCGTGATAAAGAAATTAAAGAAAGTAGAAATAATACTACATCACGTAGTTTCATTTAATTGTAATTTATTAAACTAAATGTAATATGGTGTGTACGTATAATATGGTATTTTATGAAACTTGTTTTATTTTCAGAAATGAAGATAATTTATTTAGGTTACTGCAGTGTAAAAATACGACAACCTGAAAGTGAACGTACAATAGTTTCCCAGATTAAAAACATTGGTGTGCTGTAACCACAGTGTAGAGTAGAAACGTTGGCTGCTGATATATTCACGCTGTGTATATTGGATATTTTCAATACGAAAATGAGAAAACAAAAATAGCTACCGTTACATTTAATGCAATTGTAGACGTGTACTACCTACACTACGAATTAAAACAATGCAGTGTGTATTCAACTGGTCACACTTTTTATTCAATTTGACACTAAACTGGGCACTGGGCTAAATTTGACACTAACTATTAATGCATACAAATACACTCAATTAATTAATAAAGTTTTGTAGAAAATATATGTTTTTATTATAAACGTGGATTTTATGTATTGAGTATACCTCGTATGTGTGTCTGTGTGTATGTGTGTGTGTGTGGACTTTTATGCGAACCTTTTAAGCAAAGACATCAGATGAGATAAAGACTTACACACTTATATTCTTCGTTGTGAGAACAGTTTGTTGTCAATAGTAACACGTTGAAATTTGAATATTGAACTACTAATAAGGAAACATTTTTTACAGAGTGTGGTATATTATAAAAGGATCACGATATTTTTGACTTACTTCAGCGCTGTAGCTTTCAGAGCGGCAATTGTAAGTGACAAAGAGTGCTGCCCGGCTGCGGTCATGTACTTCTGCTGCAAATAGCAGTACGGTGCCAGCGCGTAAAACGAGCCACGTGAACGAGCCCAGAAAATAGATACGATCGAATCCTTCACGGGCCGAGCTATATTAAAAAAAAAGAATTGTTTTTCGTATTTATTGTCATAATTATTTAAAAAAAATTATTTGCAGATCGTATCAATTAGGAAAACCAAAGAAGTTGTCCTCAAGTATTAACTATGTGTAAAATTAATATAAACTTAATTTTCTTCCGCTTAATGTTTTTAGATATAAAATAACCTTTCTAGGAAAGTCTAGTTTTTATTTTCGTTCAAGAATAAAATAATAAAAAAAATGACATTGTCTTTTATTATGCCTTATGAAATGTTGTGAGGAAAAAAAATTTTCTAGCCCTAAAAATATGTCGAAATTTTTCAAATTGATCGAATACGTGTGTTTCAGCCATTGCAATTGCAAACTTAGTTTCACCTAAATTTTATCTAGATTATTTGATAAGTTTTGTTGTTAAAATCGAAAGAATGAAACTGATGGAAGGATCGCTATTTAAAGGAGGAGACAGCGTTTGTTTGCAGAATGAATAGACTTTAAATGTTGATGTCAAAACTTACATGATACCATTGTAGAGTTGAAAGCAAATGAAACAGAAGTTATTGAAAAATGAGATAAACGAGAGACCCGAAATTTCAGCATCTACACTGCGCACCAGCGTGGCTTGTGAGGAGAATCCTTCTCGTGCCATTTTCCATTTCTGCGAGATGTTTTCATCGCTCTCCTGTGTCAAAAGTTTGCCACACAGGTCAATTCAAATATGGAATTTAAATACACACACACACACACACACACAATATATATATATATATATATATATATATATATATATATATATATATATATAAGTATTACACACGAATAATTATGAATACATGTAAAGGGTATTTTATCAGAAAACTTTAAATATTTATTCCTAGTAAGATCAGTTCATGATTCCCAGCATTGATTAGATATTTTCTAAATAAAAATTGCTTTTCATATAACAAGTTTATGACATCGATAATTATCTATGTTTGTAAAAATGTAAAAAACTATCTTTTTAAAAATGTATTTTTTCAGAAATAAATATTACATGTGTATTTATTACACACACTTAATATCCAGATGACTTGTTTTATGGTATAACAAAAAATTAACCGCTTTTAGTTTGACCGTTTGAAAAATGTGCCAGGAATTGATAGATATAATTTCTATGGGAGTATTTTTTATATTTATCTTACCGCTATACTTCCGATGAAACTGTTGAGACGACGATATCTGGAGGCAAGTCCCATGCTGATGAGCATAATGTAGAGGTCTTGAAAATTCCAAATGAAAGTCGCATAGTTGCTCACGATTAAAATGAATACTCCCAAGCAGTCATGATAATTTCCTGTTATAATAATTAGCTTAGAGCATAAAATTCCTAACTTTGAAAGAATTGGACAAAATTTGGTCGTGTTTGAAAGAGACAATTTTATACACTTAATATTTTTGGCTTTGATAAGATAATGACCGAACATTTTGTTTTGACGTCTCTAATGTGAATGTGGTTTTTGTTGAAAAATTTCGTATTTTTCTTTACATTTCTATCTAAATCGTATTTACACCCAAATTTACATTTTTAGGTCCATTAGATTAATTATATCGATATTTTAATTTCTATCGTTCTTCTTTAATACAATAATTATGAAATAGTTTCATTTAAATTTGTATGTAGATGTTGAACTTATATACATACCATATTTTTTTAATAATGAATATTTGAATCGTTTAAAACTAATCTAACCATTATATATAGTTTTAAACGATTTCAAAATTAGTTTATAACTCTTTTCAGACATTACTTTATATCTTGGGGTCAACAAAAGAAAGGAAGAAAGGTATTTTTGAAAGAAAATGTTAGTGGATAAGCACGCATCACACCGGAGTCTGTGGAAATATACATACGTATGTGCATTTTAGAAGGCTTATAAAATCTTAATGTAGCATCAGATTTACAACGGATTTATTTTCATTTCATAGTATTCGACGAAACGAAAAAAAAACTTCCAAGTACGGAAATCCATTCCACCCTTGAGTTAAGTCACAGAAAATTTTAAACTGATGTCCTACAAAAACGAAAGAGGAACTAATTGTATTGTGATAGGATAAATTATAGGCTATTCATGTTGGTTCACAGGCGATACTTACCAATTATAGTTATAATAGCCAAAACGTTGATTTTTTTCTTTAAACTGGACAAACATCAGCTTTGGAAATAGATAAAGATATTCTATAAGTTATTCTCTTTGGTTATAACTCAAATAAGTTTGCTACTCTTGATGTAAATCGTCAATTATGGTTGATTTAGTATTAAATTGTGACTGTGTTATCTTTTATTAAAGTGGTACACATATGGAAGTTTTATTTTTATATTTAATGGAAGTTTTATTTAGCGGAATTTTTGCCAGACTGCCCGTTTGAATGTTCTAATTTCAAAGTTTAGGTACTTGTCGTTTAAAGGTTTTTTGCAAACTTTCGAAACGATTGATAATTTATAAATCGTTTGGCGAATATTGCTCAAAAAATTTAATAATGGCACCACTAACACAAAATTGAATAAATGCGCGTACATTACTCCTAACACTCGTTTATCAGAGTCGTAACTGTCGGAAAATATTAGTATATTATTGTGTAAAACAGAAAGAAATTCTATTTTAATTTTATTCAAATAAGTTACGTAATGAATATAATTTTATTCAACATTTCCTTAAAGCATATTTATATGTATACAAAGTTACTTGAAGTAAAATACACGTACCATCAAATAAGAAGCTATGCGAGTTCAGAATATACTCGCGCAGACATGCGCTCGCTGTAGGCAGTCGCCCAGAGAAACAAAGCGGGGCATTCGATACTACGCTGAGCACATGCTCCACTGTGAAACAAAATTTCATTTAGATATTTTAACACTACAGTTGTGAATGGTAGCTATAAGTTGCTCAAACTATATGTATATTCAATAGTGAAGTTAGTACATTGGTTGAACATATCCCTATCTCTTGTTTCTTACTCTCAATTCCTTTATATTTCACAATCATTTCTTTTAGATGCCATGTTCTAGTTCCATTGACTACAGTCATGTCTTTTCATCATTTTTGGATCATTCAAAGTAGTAACATTCATTTGATGAAAATGCGTTTCCAATATCGAATGTAAATACATAATAGTTTTATCAAATGTACAGGCGAAGGAAGAAAATTAGTCACTCGCAAATAAAATTAAATATAATAATGCCAATATTTTGACCTATGCAGGCTAAGACTACAATTAAGGAGACTGCAAGCATGATCCTCGGTAGATTGGGTGCTGTAGGTATAGCAGGTGTGCAGGCGGCGAGAGCATATTCGGTCCGATTCCAGGTTGCGCGTATCAGCGGCCAACGTCGCCCGATACACGCACACACTGCCTGTGAAGCTAGTGTACTGCCGTAGAAGACCATCACTGCAGATTTCTGGAGGATGTGCGCTAGACATATCAATTTTAATTAGTCGTTGTTATTTAGAAAATTTCTACAAGACTGTATTAGCTAGTTGTGTCAATTGTGTAAAATTAGGGGCGGTGACTGGTTAACTTGATTAAAGGGAAATGTTAAAACTCGAAATTTTTCATTTAAGTGTATATATTAATATAATTAGTATATATATATATATATATATATATATATATATATATATTATATTTATACAATATTAATCTAAATAATTTAGGAAATTATGATTAATCTACAAGGTATAGACTAATACGGGTGGTGGCGATATGAAGAGGTGGTGAAATAATTCAATGAAACACTTAATTTTTGTATCGCAGAAGTAATTGACATTAATTCCACTCGACCAGATCATCACCGTAGCCTTTTGAACATGTTTCCCGCTACTTCATAAAAAGAACCAGAAAAGAATTACTATACATGTCGGTTTTTTATGAAAATCAATGTAAGTTATCATTGCTTTATTAATTCTGAATCCGATTTTGTAGTTAAGAATCTTAATATTTATGAAGAAGTAAAGACTTCTTTTCAATAATTCGCACTAATCAAAGACAGACTTTTCTCCAGAATTGTATGAAGTATATATAGGACCATTGATAAAACGTTCCTTGCTTTTATTGCTGAAACATTTTCAGAATAACTTCGGTACCGACTGGTCACTACATTTTCCCCAATTCTTTCCTATTGACATGAAGAAATGTACGACCATCTTCATTCAAATATGTACGGCCATCTTCAATCACTCGATCGTCTTCAATTCTAATGTAGAGTTTTATCATTAACCTTATCTATCAATATCACAATCATTGCTGAAGTGTTGATGAACAAAATGATTATGCCCTTAAACAAAAAATCACAGTCATTTTGGTTCCTATATAATTTTACATATTTCGAATAGTAGTAATCAGTATTATTGTATATTAAATATATTGGAGTGATATTATATTATATAGTTAGCAAGTATTTTACTAAAGTAATTTAAATAAATTTTAAGATAAACTTTATTATTCGATGAACAATTTCACTATAATTAAATCAACACTGGAGTAAAGGGAATAAACGACAAAGAGTATTTTATATATATATATATATATATATATATATATATATATATATATATATATATATATATATATATATATATATATATATATATATATATAATGTTCAACATAAAGTAATATATCATTTAATCGTATTATGATATTATCACAAGCTGAGGCTATTCTTGCATCCTACTTACGTCCAATACTGGAGTTGTCTAGTGAAAATATGAGCAGAGAATGCAGCGCAAAAACGGTACAGAGCAGCATGGAAATGCCAGTCACTAACGTCGTCCAGAGCGCCGCTCGTCGGCCGCTCACCGCCATACCGCTACAAGTGAATAGAGTCGTGATGCGTCGCATGAATCTTATGAATTCCTGAGAAATATTAGACTCGTAATCAAAACGACAGTTACGAACGACGCTTTAGGCTGATAAAGGCATATTCGTATGTACGCGCAGAGAACAAAGTGATTAATTTTATATATGAATTTACTAAATCAAATCTTGCTGGTGTTATTGTCAAGATGGTAAAATAAAGCATTTCTTACTTATAATAATTTTATGTTATATATTGAATGTGTATATGAATGTATATACAAACGGTCGTGATCGCCAAGTTACAAACTCGTCAATTCTCCTTCCCGATATGAGAGACATATAGTGTTTTCTTCATGGGGATTATTGTTGCTTTACGTCTGCCACAATGTTCTGGTAAAAAAAACGCCTGGTACTAAACTAATAATTTTAATCAAGTCTGTACACCCGCTATCGAGTTTTATAAATTCATTAATAATTGCTCGATCGATTTTATTCCAATTAAAAACGGTTTGATATATACGGTTTGATAGAAAGGGTGTTGGTGTAAAACCATACAAATATAATGATTACTAAAAAAGTAAAAAAATAATCATAATATATTAAAATGCCATTGAGTGATATGAAAAAAATGTGCTGTATATTACGTTATTGTACAAATTTCGGTTTATTATACAGTGCGTACTTTCTATCCTTTCCGTCTTACTTAACATGCAAATGTACAGCTCTTCTGGTTCGTATATTCTATTTCTGGCAATGACTAATAAAACATTTTTACTTGTGATTAATATCGTCAATTACCTATTGTTTACTAATGACTGAAATTAGTTAGGTGCATAAGCGATAACTGAGATCACTAGTTACTCCAACAAGATACTTGTTCTGTGCTTTTATGGAATTTGAATGACAAGTTAATATTTGATGTAAAACAAGTGTGTTATGGAAAAAATCCTCGTTGCACATTATTCCCCATATTTGTACAAGATTTTCGCCATAGACATAACACGTTTCATCATATCACGCTGATTACATTATGAATATACATTAAACTGTTTAGATACGTCTGATATTTGTTCTGTTATACATTCACGACTTTCTGGATAATTATTTATCCATAAACGTAGTCATTGGATTCTGTTACAGGTCAAAAGGAAGGTTATCTCTGTAGAAGCTTTTTTTGAATAATCGGTTTACTGAAATATAAATATAATATATAGAATTGTATTCGGTTTTGCGTTTTTTTTTCTTTACGTTTTTATTTAAACAGCTTTGCAACGTATTGAAGCCTTGGTCAGTGAGCTATAAGTTAGAAGATTGAATTTGAAAAATGTTTTAATAAATTAATATTTAATAATGCCTAATGCTATATATAAAACATTTTTGATGATTTCATCTATACATAGCTATATATATATATATATATATATATATATATATATATATATATATATATATATACATATATGCATATCCATAGACTTTCTAGCCTTTGCTTTCGATTTAGAACTAAATTTTTTCACTTAGCCCTAAATCACTTTTTTATTACTTTCTTTTAATATATCTCCCTAAATGATTTCTCTGCATAACTTGCTGTTGTTAAAAAATCTTAATTAGGTAGCGATTTGGTACTAAAGACACACACGAATCAAGTAGAAGCATCTATAAAATAAACTGTAGTATAAAATCAAGAATATATTTGTCCTATATGATCAATTGCGTTTAAACAACTGTGTTGAAAAGACCTTTTTTATTATTATAAAGGGCTATAACAAGTTTTCACAATCGACATTTTATTATAAAACTGTGGCAATTGTCGTCAGCAAGCAAGCTTGATTAACCAAGCAAGCTATAATCTTTTAAAGTTGTAATTGAAGGTTATATGACAGTTTTAGTTAACTCACCACGTCGTCTCCATTATTTTCTTCAATATATTGTTTGATATCTGCATTTTCATTTCTTTTAGAGATCTGAAAACAAAATAAAGATTTAAAAAAAATAATAGACACGAATCTTTTAAAATAAAAATATTCATGGAGACGTTGTAAATCCATTACGTTAAATGTTTTAAAAATAATGGTTCTAGCTAAAATTATAATAGTTTATTTACTTTCAAGTTGACTATTTACAAAGCTTATAAATCACAAAATACGAATCACAAGTAAACCTTCTTTTAGAATTCCATAAAAATATTGTCTTTCAACTTGAAATTTTATCCCGTGAATTTTGAAATATAATTCATTAAGTAATTTCTTTTTTTTGGTATGTATATATCATCCGTTATGGAAAAAAATTACCTTGTACTTCCAACAGATAAAAGCGTACATATTTAGTCATTCCCCACGACGCGAATGACGACGGCGCGCGCGGCCTAACGACTGGCGATAGCAAGTAGGGGTGACCGGAAAAGCCCATTCACATTTGTAAACAATATATTATTTATATAACACATAAAGCCTATTCAGCTGACATAGTGCTTAATCAATTATTTATATGAACGTGGAAAACAAATTTTCTTTAATGTTCTCAAGGATTTGTTTATCATAACTTAAAAGAAAACCTAGTGTGGTATTCAGACATAAATATGAAAAGATGAATCATATTTAAGTACCAATTTAAAATGATTTATAACATAACTCCACGAAATAACAAGCTGTTTTTGAAAATATAAAACCCGGTTATGAAAACAGGGATGCAGGTTTTTTAGTCTTAAAAAATAAATATTTGTTTAACAAATCGAACATGCAAGTAGGCATAAAGTAGGCAAAATTCAGTTCCTTTAAAAACATTTGTGCCAAATGTTTTTATAAAAGCAAATGTTACATAAATAAAATCCATAATTTAAAAAAAATACCGAAACAAATGTCAAATAGAACAGAAACATTTTTGACGAAAAGAATGTCACACTACAAGAGATAGTATTATCAGAAACATCTTTGACGAAGAGAATGTCACACTACAAGAGATAGCATATTCATAGATTTTCGGATTTTGGATATTCTCGTTTGCTTGTATGTGTGGCAAATCTATATTAATAATTTTATTCAGTGGTAAGAAAGACCCGTTATCGAGAATGAAAATAAAATGCCCAAAAATAACTATATTTATATTTATATAAGAGAGCCGTTTAATGTTTTTGAGCCAGCTTAATACACGATGCTGAATGATCTGAATATGTTTTAATGTTGTATTACCATAAACCGTCTTTAGAAAGTTAAAAGAAATCGTTTTTAAAATTAGGGAATAATTCAAAGACTTATTTTTATAATGTGGTGTTTTTTCATTTGTTCTAAATTTACTTTTTTAGGGTCCGTACCTCAAAATTAAAAACGGAACCTTTACAAACTTAATAACGTTTTTTCCAGAAGCCGCTTGACGTAGAAACTTGAAATTTGGCAGTGTCTAATGAAAAATATTAACCCGCGCCTATCTCCATAGTTAATGCTCGAAAATATTTAAATTGACATTTTGACGGGCGTTAAGGGTCAAATAGAATACTCTTTAAATTCAGTAAATAGTGTGGGTTAGGGTTTGAAATGAATTTTTATAATTTTATGTAATGTATCTTTAGGAATCTGTATCTTTGTTTTTCAATATAATGTATCTTTTATATTGAAGAACATGCAAGAAATATGTTCCTAACGCTGTGAAAAAATAGAGTAAAAAATAGCCTACGTAACTCTGCTTCATCTGTTTTTTCCAGCAATTGTCATTCCAACGTTACCGCTATAATCTTTTGGGAATTAGTTACCTTATATGCCCTACTTTTCTTTTCATTATTTCATAGCAAAAGTTCATAAAGTATGTTTAATACAAGGAAAGTAATTTTTTTGGAAAGAAAAGTATTTCTTTTTTGGAAATTTTTGGAAAAATTATTTCAGGAAATAAATAAAAAGTAGAGAAAAAGTTATTTGTTTGCTTATGCGTGTATTAAGAACGTATATGAAAGACACAAAACAACATCAGGTCGGGTGGCGAATTATCGAATTTGATTTTATTTGTAACAAATTAATATTAATCATGACTTTAATAGCGACGGACATCTGAATAAAGACAAAAATATTAACTGTTCCGAATTTACGCCGCCTGCGTCTTGCTATACTGCTGTAATTTTATATGTAGTAATTTTGGAAAAATATACTTAAATGTATCATAAAATAATATCGATACTATAGTTTAAAATAACAGCTATTTAAATAATGGAAAAATGGTGCGTGGAAGTACTACTTATTCGTTCTAGCGTTTGCTATTTTGAGACTCGCTTGCGAATTTGTTTGTATGTAATTCGACTTTTGTTTGTAATTCTCGTCCGTTCCATATAACATACGTAGAACAATATAAACTGTTAAAAATTAAATGTTAGGTTATAATATAAAATAAATAATTTATATGTAGTGTTTAACGCAAAAGTTACGCAAGGGAGACGTCGGTTTACATTTCGTGCGAGTTAACGCGACGCGCATCGTGCGAATTAAATGTTTTTCATAAAATATAAATTAAATAATTGTAGAATAGAAATTAAGTATAGTATTCACAATTAGCACCACACACAACTTGTTTTAATATATAATTTATAATCATATACATCACATACATAGCAGTGGCGGGCAGAGCCTTACAAGCAATTACATGTAGCTTACCATGAACATCTGACATATTGTATACATTATATATTTATGAATATTAAAATATATTTAGTTTATAGTATTCAAGCGAAATGTTTAGAATTAAATTGACTGAAGTAGTTCTAATTTTCTGTTTCAATTTATTTTTCAATTTAGTTCTAATTTTCTATTTTAGTTTATTATTTTGAATGTCCATTTACGTCGTGACAAAAAGGTTTGTTGCTCCATAAGCATTCATTCAAATGAGATTTTTCAACTTATAAACTATAGACAAAATTATAAAACTGAGAATGCTAAACCGAAGTCAATTCTGATGCTACATGTTTCTAGTAAATGTATTGCACGTCATTTTCAATGTTTCAGCTGGCAGTGGTATTTTGCATAAAAGGTTATGCTGGTCTTGATGATAGTTTCTCTTTTTTTAAGTTCATGTTTGTATTTGTATATCCAGTATTTACACCCGTATTGACAAACGATGCTATGATATCTCACAGTGTGCAACAGCGCATAGTGTTGCCTAAACTTATTCATAAAGGACACTTAAGTGTCGATCGACACTATGCGTTCAATAAATCGAACGCACAGCTAAGGTAGCTAGCGAGGTGTATTACACAACGCATAGTGTCGGCTTTATATCAAAAAGTTAGGTTATCCTTTACATTTGTCATCAAACGATAGTTTCATTTTATACTGTTTTGTAAGATTTCGCGATGGATTACAGTAGTGAAGAAGAGTTTGATAATTATTCAACTGACAGGATAAACGAACGAAGAAGTATGCGTACGAGAAAAGTGATACGAGACTTTCAAAATCCGTTTGATTTTTACAGTGCCGAAGAATTCAGAAAAAGATATAGATTTTGTAAAGATTTTTGTTTACAGTGCTTTGTTTTCTTCTACCATTCATTATCTCTGACCTCGAAAAATTGACAGCAAGAGGCTTGCCGGTGCCCCCCATGATCGCCTTAAGATTTTATAGGTCTTAAGGTTTTATAGGTTTTAAAGTTTTATAGCGACATAATACAACCAATCAGAGCGCTGTAAAATGAATACTATGCGTAAGAACATACACGTAGCGAAGTGGCGGTTGAGTATTGTTTATGAAACGGAAAGCTTCACTTCGACAACGCAATCAGAAATCCTGCACTTTGCACAGTGTCTTTGCTTCACTATGACAAGGGTTGTTCATGAATTCGGGTGTTCATGAATAGTGCCACTAAGAATGGCAACTAAGTAGAAAAAATATTAACAAACAGTTTATTGCAAAAACGCAGTTTATATGCTAAATATTCTTAAAACAAATTTTTCATTATAAAATAATCACGAGGGAAAATTATTTTTGTTGAATATATCCACTGTTTTTAATGTAAAATAAGCATAATTTTTTATGTACATTTTTTCATCTAATAATCAACAAACAGTGAAATTTTCATGATACTAAACACCATTTGTTCGAATTAAAGTAATTTGACTAATAGGGAATATGCATATAATTTCAATTTGGTTCGAATATTTTTTCCAATTTTGTATTAACGTCATTATTTTCTTAATTAATTTCTTTTTAATTGCATAAATTAATTAATAGAAAGTGTAAATTATACGAGAAAAATTCGAATTGTCGAAATGCAATACTACTCTTGGTTAGAGCGAAACTTGATGTCAGACAAAATGTAACCAAGCTCAAATTATTGACATTTGTGTAGCATTCGTTGTGTTTGATAAGAAAAAATAGTGTTCTTGCAAAATTTCACCAAACTAACGTATTTTCAAAACAACAGTGAGATTAAAAGTCGTCTAGACTCATGACTGAAAGTTGTTTTGTGAAAGCACAATTGGATAATTTGCCGACAAAAGATGCTTTCATGTTGAAATAATATTTTGCTTCAAGTTCGCTGAGGTCAAACAAAAGCTGCAAGGTAATTGTTTTAATACATCATTTATAATCACATATTTTGTTCATTTTTATCATAAATGCACTAACAGATAGAGAGCAGTAAACATAACCTATAATGTTTTAAAACATGGCTGCATACTGTCTTCATATTAGCCTGTGTGTCTTCATATCAGTTAAGTCGCTTTTCATGCATTTTAGCAATGTTATGTAGTTTTTTTAATATGAAAAATAAAAAAAAACGAAGGATGTGTCAAAGTTTTGTAAACTAGTTTATGCACACCTTGTATTACGTACACAGTTATGTGATTGATATCCAATACAAAAACTCACATATGATTAACTGAAATCATAATAGCTACCCAATTAAAACATATGCAATAAAGTGATCTTCACAACAATGCAAACAACTTGTTGAAGATTCATTTCTTCTCAAAACCTTGTACCATTATTTTCGTATTTTTGCATCTTTCGGGACATAAAGTATCTTTAAGACACTTTATCAGGTGTACTTATGATAGTATTTTTACACCTAGTTACAATAAAATACTTATAAACTGGATTTCGAACTTCTCTTATGGTTTAAACTGCTATTATTCTGAAAATAAGATTAAAGTAACGAGAACTTCCATACTAAACAAACATTATAAATAACTCGTAACGACATTCAAGGTACGCGAAAATAGCGGCGTTTATACAGTTTAAATTTATTGACTGTTTTAAATATTTTTTAAAATTTAATAGAAACATTTTCAAGAGTATTCATGTTTTTTACTATGCTATAAGGATGTAAAAAATTAATTAAAAATATAAAAAAAATTACACGCATATTCCCTACTCTGATAAATAGCGTTATAGCAAGATATTTCGAGAAAAAATTTATGCAAAGCGATGTGTTTGTTTGGTTTACAATTAATACAATTGAGTTAATATATTTGCTTATGTGCTCCTCGGTAAACGAAAACAATGAACCAGTTAGAAATTGAGCAAGAAGCGAGAATTGGAAATAGATTGGTAAGAATTGTAATAAGAAGATTTTGCTAATTATAAAGTAGAAAATGAAATATACTTCACATAATATGCACACTAGGGTGTCCTTTATATTTCAAAGTTTTTATTTTGTAACGCATACCTTCTAATTTTTTTCATTTGGCCATAAAACACTCGAAAATAAATATTTATCTTATTTGAAGCACCGCAACCCGTGCCGAGTTGAGCGCGAAACATGTTCATACAAGTAAAGCGGATGACTGGCGCGTACTCGCTCTTGTAGTCATTTGTTTCCGAGTTTTCACCGGCGTATCGCTTAATTAACGTGCATAATAGTTTATTTTCAAGATGTCAGTGGAACTTTGAAGTAATAAGAAAAATATTTTTTTTGGTTAGTGAGATAAATCACCAAATAACGGGTGCAAAGTTGCCGTCTAATCGTCAAGTTCTCTCAGTTCTGTTTTTTAATATTCGCGAGGTAAAATTGACTCTTAATGAAAGTGCAAATCTTGTGATTCGTGAGTGCATCATATTTTGTAGAAAAAGCTAGAATACCTACCAGAGCTGTACCTAATTGTGTGAAAAAACTTGTGTATCTTTACCATGTTTGGAGAGAGCTACAAAAAAACTGTAAAAAAACACAGGACGTTTATAAGCACCGCGAGGAGAAGTTCCAAAAAGATTTAGATAATTTATTTGATATCGTGCATGCCGATGCTCTACAAAGAATCAAAATAGAGGAAGACAAAATATTTTTACAAAAACAAAGAGAGCCAGGGCGTTCGGGTTGCTTAGCGGGTGTTGACAAAAAGTTAGTTGAGAAAGAAGATAGAGTAAGGCAGAGAAATATAGAAGAGGAAAAAAGACTAAAGCATTTGACTGATATGAATTTATTGACTTCAGACACCTCTATCCCACCTCAAGATCTTCACGAACAGTCTACCAGTTCTGACGAAAGTTTGGAAGAAAATTTACCATCCACCTCGCAATCGCAATCCGTGACTTCGCTATCTGCTACAAAAAGAGGAAGGACGTGTTTTATTACCCTTAAACTAGTTGCAGCTTTAGATAGATGTCAACTAAGTGTAAGGGTTTCTGTTTACATACTTCAGGCTGTTGTCGAAGCACTTGGTCTCAGTTGTGAAGACTTTCCTACCAACAAGTCTTCTATTCAACGAATTCGCACCCAAATGAGAAAAGAGAGAGCAGAATCGATAAAAACTGATTTTTAGAACAACGTACCTAAAATTGTAACTATTTCTTGGGATGGAAATCTATTGCCCGGTTTAAATGTGATAGGTTCAAAAGAAGAACGCCTGCCAATTCTCATTTCATTCGGAGAAAAAGACCAACTTCTAGCAGTGCCAAAACTCAATAGTTCTACTGGCAAAGATCAAGCTGAAGCTGTTTTAAATGCCCTTTCTGATTGGGATCTCAATGACAAGGTACAGATTATGTGCTGGGACACAACGGCTTCTAATACAGGTCGCTTAAATGGGGCTTGTGTGCTCTTGGAGCAAAAATTAGAAAGGGAATTTTTATTTTGGCTTGCCGCCATCATATGTATGAACTAGTACTGAAATGTGTGTTTGAATCAAAGATCCATCAAGTTACTAGCAGTCCCGATATCCCGTCATTTAAAAAATTTAGAGACAATTGGAAGAACGTTAATGCAACTGCTATCGAAACATATACTGATTTCGTAAAGAAATATTTTTGTGAAACGATGATTAACGAACTTATTAATTATTATGAAAAAGAACTACTGAAATCTTTTATACGTGACGATTTTCGGGAGTTGATTGAACTGTGTATAGTCTTTATGGGGGGAGATAATGAAAATAAATTTAAAATCAGACCACCTGGCGCCATGCATCAGGCAAGATGGATGGCAAGAGCTATTTACTCTTTAAAGACATGCTTCCTACAATTACAGTTTAAAATGAGTGCTAAGGACAAACGAGCACTGCAAGATGTTTGCTTATTTATTGCAATGACTTATGTAAAGCCCTGGCTTGAGTGCAATTTGGCGGTAAAAGCCCCGAATCAAGATTTATGTTTCTGAAAAACATTGAAAAACTACGAAACACTCGACCAAGAGATTTCTAAAGCAGCTCTGACCAAGTTCAGCCAACACTTGTGGTATTTATCACAAGAAATAGTTTTATTTTCATTATTTGATGATGAAGTTGATACACAAACCAAAGTTGATATCGTATCGAATTTACAAAGGGAAAGTTTTTATGATTTTGGAAAGAGATATATTCCATCGAAGGAAGAAATATCTGCTTCTTTGTACGGTGAGTTGAATAAGTTTTTTTTTTCATATTATTATTAGAAAATGTGATAATTTTGTTAATATATTTCTTTTATTGTTTCAGGAAAACGTTTGAGTGATTTCGTGACCATCAAGAGCACACATTTATTATCGCGGTTAAAAATTGATAACGTTTTTCTCCAAGAAGACGTCTCTTCATGGGAACAAATCCCTTCCTTTCAGGAAGCTAAAAAAAAAGTTATGCACTTGAAGGCAGTCAATGACACAGCAGAGAGAGGTATGAAGCACATGCAAGATTTTCATGGATTAATAACTGCTGCAGAAGAACAAAAACAGTTCTTGTTACGTTGTGTACAAGAGCACAGAAAGTTGTACCCAGATTGCAAGAAAGATACTTTAAAAAAAAAGTATCCTGTATCCTGAATTATATATCTTTTTCAATTGTATAAATAAATACATAATCTAAATTAATCTTCCACTGTTTTCTATTATAAAATATGTATTTTGATCATAATATAGCTTACATGCAACTAAGTCTTCTAAAACCGTTGTTTAGAAAAACAATGATGCCTTGTCGGCACGGGTCGCCATTGTCATATGACGATGAAATTTTTCACGAAGGTAGCCTTTAGTACTATAAAAAGAATTGGAGGGTATGCGTTACAATATTTAAAAGAAAAAAAAAATTGGTGATATAAGGGACACCCTAATACACATATATATATATATATATATATATATATATATATATATATATATATATATATATATATATAAAAGCATATATATATATATATATATATATATATATATTTATATATTTATATAGATGTGTCATTGAATTATCTTGTGTCGAATATGTGGAAGGTAAATCGTTAACAGTATATGGCAAATTACATTTTCGGTCGTTTTGATAAGATATTGTGTGGATGGAGCAATAGTAATAGAATTTGAAATATACTGTACACATCCTTGTTTATTTTTCCATGGTACATGGTAATAGAAGTTAGTTGTTTGACTTTTGATCATGGGTGATAGTGTTTATGACGTTAGTGTTGGTGAGAATTATGGAAATGGGATCGAGCAGGGTGAATATGGTAATGGAGATCGTTGTGAATCTTCGAAGTCGCTCTGGTAACTATCATTGTAAAAAAATAAATAAATAATTAAAAGAAATGCGAAATTATCCTCTTTTTTACATACTAAAAACACAAAAACATACTAAAAATACATGTATCTGCTTACCTATACATGAATCATTGTCTTCCGATATTATTCCAATTTTTCTGCTGTGAAAAGCAATAAGTCGTAATACCAAAGCGTAAGTCCATGAATTTCATCCGCTGCACTTCCAGTTTTCTTGGATTTAAAAATGTTTCGCAGGTCCATACGGTATGTAAGTCTCTTTATACCGCTAGTTGGTAATTTTTGTGGTAACATACTTTATTTATTAGCTGCCGTTCTTTTTTTCTTTTATTAATTCTTCATTCGCCATATTTCTGAGCAGTTTGTTTTTATAGGCTGAACTTTGAGCAGATCACAAACACGAATGCTGTTTGTACAGTGATAGGAATTCAATAATACTTTCTTTTTCTCCATATCGACGTCTACATGAAGGCACTTTCATTTAAAATACTAGTTAGTTCGGTCGCACGGGCCGTTTCAAATGCCAACACTTCCGTTACGAGCAGTGTGATCGTGTTGCAAGGTTTGATGACAATTTTAACAGAGTTGCAACATGACCTTAGTCGTAGAGTCCGCTTTACGGCATTTCATTCACGACCGAACTTGCCGTATACGACCGAAATCCGTGGAACGATCCGTACGACCGTCGTAACGTGAATGGCCCCTTTTAGTTATAACGCCTGTTGCTTGTTGTGAACAAAGGGATAATAATTTCCAGTAAAAACACGAGTTGTTTATTTTTTATCCTTACGAGTATCATATAGTGCTTAATAAGATCACGTTGCAACGAACTTAAATTAGCATTGTCGATCGGTAAAGTATTAGTTGAAGTGCAATAAAAGAACTAATGCATATACATATGGAAACTCATGAGGTGAAGTAATTCTATGTTGGTTTGACTGTAAACAAATGTTTTTGTGGATAACTTAACATGATTTCTTATACACATTAGACTAAAAGCTCTAATTCTCGTAGCCAACTTACATTAAATCAGTAGAATCTACAGGAAGCAGGTAGATCTCATGGAAAATCAATAGATCTGACAACAGTGACCGTAACTGAACCACGTAAGATACCGCGTATGTGGCGCGCCGACAATCTGCAGACTTTGGTAAGTACCATCATGCTTTGATTTAACCGACGATGTACGATTTATATGTTAAAGCTTATAAAAAACAATATTTAATTACAATTTAAATTCAGTTAATAAAATGACAAAATAATTATTGAATGAACGGCACAAAAGCTAACAAACCTTAAAATTACTATGATAACTTAACAAAACTTAAAATTACTATGATAATTTTGAACCCGGAACCGTTGTCGCCACAATATCAAGAGGTGTAACTTTCTTGAAATGTAAATTTACTGGTAGATTACTGGTATGCAAGGTGCTTAACTTACAAGTGACCGAATGAAATGGAGAGTTTGCGGCATAATAGTCTCAGCATCCTGCAGATGGTTAGATAAGAAAAGCCATAACCATACCTCAAAAATGGGCAGGCTTCTTCTTTATCCTTGAAGAAGAGTCCGCTATCTTCTTTTAATTCAATTTCAACTTGTGGATTAATTTTGATGTTTCTTAAGTTAAATGTAGGGTAGATAGTATTTGAATATTAGCAATATGAAGTAGACCGGGGTTGTGAATAGTAATTTTCAGGATCGCTCGAATCCATGGGGTTTTTCTCGTTCATTTATCTCTTTTAAATTACGCACCTGTTCCGAAGGGATGTATTGTATTTACAGGGGTTGTTCCTGATTTTGATTAGATAATTCAAATGAAAACAACTGTATGGGATGTCCGCTCAATTTGTTATATACAGTTATAAATAATAACATAATATTTGCATTGGTGCTGAACGTGGATCCTTCAGGTAATTTTAGTAGGTAAGTTCCTACTAGATTTATCTATAAGATGGAGGATGGAGTCTGGTAGGTAAGTCTAGAAAGTTTATTAAGTATTAAAGTATGACCTCCACAGTAGTACAAATTTTGAATTTCTTACAATCACTGTTGATATCCACTCGTTCGTTGCCAATAGGGGTTCGGTGGAATGATTATTATTGGCTTTAGTAGTGATTATTATTGACTTTAGAACATATGATATAAGAAGAAGGTTTTCTCAAACATTATAAGAATTTTCTTAACAAATACATAGCAATTGTATCAGCACAACCCATTCCTATGGTGCCAGCGAAAAAAACTTGAGTATTTTTAAATTAAAATTTGATTTTTTACTATTGTTTGAATGGTAGCGTAGAAATTTTCGTACATGAATTTATTTGCGTTCCTTTATTTAGGCGTTGTATAATTTTCGTGTGATTATATTGCAAAAAAAAATTGCAAAGTAAATGTGTGATAAATCCTAAGAGTAATTTTATACTGGAATATTTATTTATTGAAAATAATTTGAATAATTTTAAAAGGAAGAACATCTCGAAGATAGACGGCGATCCCACCACCACGATGGCAGTCATTACGGATTAATATAAAACCTGAAAGTTAATAAATATTAGAGGGTAGTAAAGATTTGAGCCAGGTTTCGCTAATAAAACAAGCGTGTATATTTAAATTTTCAAAGTAATTAATAAATTCTTAGTAATGAAATGAATTTATCTGAGCATTGATGTGACAGAAAAGCAACTCTGAAATATTGCGAGAAAAAACAGGTAAAAACAAGAATACCGTGTGTGGTCTTATTAATAGCGTCACAAAATGGTTCAAGGTTATCAGTGATGGAAGATACTGGGGAAGAGAAGAAATGAAAGGAATAAATTAAATATTTGGAGGACATGTCAACATTTAACCAGGATAAAATTAACAAATATGTAAAATATAAATTGAACAGAAAAAAACCACTAAAAATACAATTAAATAATTACAAATTTCGAAAAATTAAATTTTCAAAATAAACGAGCAAACAAAAATATGATAATAATAAGGAGACATTAATGCCCATGAAACCATGTATCATATTTAATACACCAAAAATATTATATCCGTCTACACACAAAATGACAGAAACTATAAAGACGGATATTCTCATAAACATAAAAGAAGCATATAAATGTATTAAGTAAGAAGACTGTTTCTGTGGTAAGTAGTTAATAACTTTACGAAAATATAAAATATGTTTCATATGAAGTTAAATAAAATATAAAATGAAAATAGTAAAGAAGCGACTGTTTATATAAATTAATTATTACTTATTCGTCCGTAATACTTTTTTTTTGTGCGTCGGTATTAAAAGCGGATAACCTTAATCTAGCTTACTCCAACTAGGTAAGACTTATGATATATTTCTTACAACTATCGGTAAATATGGAAACAATCCTTCCATCGTGTATTCAGCAGTTTTGGCGTAGAAGATTGTGCGAGCCTCAGCGAACAATAACTCTCGGGTTCGAATTAGAGACTCCGTGTTAAGCTTACCGGTTCTCTTTGATAATTTCTTCACCGACCATACTTTATAATGCTGTTAGCTGTGGGTGAATTTGATAACTATTGATCACTGAGTCTTACATTGCATATTTGTAGCACCCAAATGGTAGCACACATCCAGGTTAGTATTACTACACGTATGAAAATAGTACACACAGAAAGTTTGAATTGCTTTATTATTTAAAAAAAGATCTAGTAAAAATTCCTGTTCGCCTGTTATAATCTACCCACGATATGTGTCTATTGTGATCTTTAATTTTTTATAATCTACAACGATGCGATAATTTGTTTTTTCTTGATGCGTCGCGTTTTATGGAGACAATCTTATTTGTGTATGACCACGGTGAGCCTGAAGGTCGTGTAATTTTTTATTGCCGCTTTTTAAATTTGGTTTTCTATTCTGATGCATGTATAAAATGGTATCTATATGATCGCGTACAACCGAGAATTTTACCGATTGTTTTTATGGTGTGTTTCATTTTGTTCGGGAATATTGGCTGTGTATCTTCGCGGTAAAATATATCTTCATATTGTTTACAAAATTTGCTTAGATCACGGCTTTCTTCATAATTTCTTCATAATCAAAAACTGTGTACCCAATCACCTCCAGGTGTGTTACGTACAAAGTTTTCAATATGAGTATTGACGTTAATTTTTAAAATCTCAAAATTCATGCGTTTGAAATTCTTATAATAATTTGTAATATAACATGATTTAATTAAACAATGAAAAAGGGCAAATTATTTACTTATTTTAATTTGGACATTAATTAGTATGGATGGTATGTGACAATGACTTAAACATTTTTTCTTGGGTATAAGGATGAGTTTTGTCTTGAATTGGTGGAGATTTAGCGTATGAAATACCACTCATGGTTTCTGGCATCGTTACGCTGGTTGGTTCTTTCTATTATACCATTCATTTTGAATAGTTCTAGGGTTTCTTTAGAATTACTGATTGCTTCGAAAGAATGGTAATCTTTGGGTGTATTGTTGTTAAAGATGATTTTAGTGTTACCACTTCGATGAATAAAATTTATATAGGTTATTAGAACTTGTTTGCTACATGAAAGTGGAATTATTGAAGTTATTAGGATTAAAAATAGGTTTACTATTTATGATTAAAATGGTTATTTTCATTTTGAAAATAACTGATAATCTCTTCTTCTTTAATCAATGGTAATGAATTGGAAATATCTTCAGGTTTCATAGCGCGAATAGTTATACCTAATAGTTCTTTAAATCCGGTAAAGAATGTGCGAGGCATAAGCGTTAAAAGATGTTATTTTATATTGTTTTATCATATCATCATTTTCATTTAGTTCTATGTAATTTATGATAGTATTTGTTTAATAGTTTTATAATGTAGGCATTTTTCATAAAATATTTGGACGTTTCCATTATATTTCTGTTTTAAGTTTGCTAGATCTTGGGTTAAAGAACTTTCGTCACTTTGATCACCAAATTGGATATTTATTTATTTAGGCTATGTCTTCCAGTAATCTAATAATTCCGTATAAAAAGATCACTTTGTGAAATATATTTAAAGCTTTACTATATATATATATATATATATATATATATATATATATATATATATATGTATGTATGCACACAGATTATTTTCGTGTACAATACATATAACAATTATGGAGAACAACAGAAATTGTTGTAGTTCTCCATAATCCTCGAGAGAAGATATATTCAATAAAATATGACATTAGCTATGAACTTGCTTAAGAATTATGAAAATTAAACAAAAAAATAAATAACAAAATAATTTTCACTCAACCTATATTTGACGAGTTGAGAGTCGAATAGAATTTCCGAGTATAAAGATTTACTTAGTAATTGTAATTTTCCCATCACAGCGTTCGACTTTTTCTGTTTTATTTGATAGTAAGATGATGTACAGATGTATAAGAGTCTTATTAATAAGGATATACGGATATACCAGAGTGACGTTCATCATACCTAAAGAAGTTACAATTCGAAAAAGATTATCTTCTCCGACACCAGTTATATAGTCGCTTGTACTATACTTGGAAGTTTGGCTTACCAGTTTAGTATACCAGTTTTAGCATCACGGTACAATACCGGACCAAGTTACTACGTTTGTATGGAATTTACTCCTAACAAGTGAAAAAATAAAGTAATGCAACCAATACTGAAAAAGATCGCCAATATGCTGAATGAAAATCCTACAGGTAATTTTATATGTAATTAAATACGAAACGTGAGGATGGCGGCTCATAATCATATGGATATTTTGCCCCAAAGCGACCCATGTTACCGTGTACAAATCCTCACTAAGAATGCATGCCCGGATAATGAATTCAAATTACGCTTACTGGCAATAAAGTTTAGTATTTTAATTGACGCCCATTTAAATACAGAGTTGACTACTTATGACATCTGTAGTTTCGTTTCATAATTAATATTTTTAGTAGTTCAGTAAACAACAGGCACTTGATAGCTTCGACAGCAGACGGAAGATTATTCATTACTAGTTTCATTATTAGTCAATTTTGGACGGATTTGAAGTTACGACTGATACCAAAATTGATTTGAAGCATTGTTTTATACTGGCCAAAATACTTCAAGAAAGTAGTAACAAAAATAATACATCTACCCGTTGGTGAAATATGATTAATTATGCAAATATGCTGACAATACAAAGCAGGATAGCAAATTGGAGAAACGAGAATTTTTTCACAATATGGAGGAAATTTCATTTTAGGTGGAATAAAAAAGTACGAGTAGCACAATATTTGATAAAATAATATAGATATCATATGTCCGATATCCACGTGTACGGTAATTCTGTTAGGACTTGCAATTTGTACTGCAATATTTTAGGAAAATAGATTAGAAGTATGTTTATCACTTATTTGCCATTTTTTTTCTTTTCGCCTTTCATCTATAACCTATTTACTACTCCCACAGAATTCAAACGTCACACTCCTTTCCAATCAATCATTACTAAAATATTTCTGCCTACATTTACTCTTATCAAACGATATAAATATATCGTGTCAGTGAAACGTTCGACGATAATTCGATCGATAGACGCTAAGTGATTGAGGTTTTGATCATATTTGAGAACTTGACCCGACTTTATCGGTTTTAATATTTATTCAATTTATTTGTAGTTGTAAAATACATTCAGATGTAATACTCGTATGAAACGTTATATACCTTATAATTTATTACAATGTATTGCTCAAAAAACGAGTTAAATTAATATATCCTACAATACATATTATTTTAAGTAAGACGCTCGTTTTTATTAATATTACTTATACGTATTAGCCAGAATTGACTTAAATTATCTTTATTTTCCAGTCCATTCTTTAAACACCACAATCAAATTCAGGTCAATCTGTTTCATTGTTTATTACTAGGTGACTGAAATACTTGTTTATATAAAGGTAACCGAAGAGCTAAGACAATACTTGACATAATGATATTCGTGAACGTTACCATTATATATATATATATATATATATATATATATATATATATATATATATATATATATAAACACACACATGTGTATACAGATAATTTTTTCTTGAGGTTGTAAAGTCCGTCTATTGAGTTTCCATTTCATGCTTGAATAGTGTAGATGATATGAAGCACGTCTTCACTATTGAGATCTCCAAATTCTTGAAGAAATTTGCGCGCCTAAAGAGACAAAGACTGATAAAAAAGGCCGTTCCCCAGCTCAATACTTCTATTAAGCACTTCACACAGAGACGGGATGAGGTCAAACCTAAACATAAAATTGACCCCATTATTCTACGCTGAAAAGCACGCAAAAAAGTACCACAAAAACGTAGGAAAAAGTATTTTGTTAGCTTAAGAATTAAAAAGTGTATATCGTTTAATATTTGGATATTCACGGGTACTCTGGGTATGATATGACGTTCTACTCTATCGAACAACATGAGATGGCATAATATCTTAGCGACCTAGTACTTCACCAACAAAGCTCTCATTTGAATGATGCAATTAAATAAATCACTAGGTTCACTTTTATCATTTTTGAAGTTGACACTGACTGATTGCACTGACTGTTGCAATTTTTTCTTCTCTATGGAATAACTTTACTCATTTTCTCTAAAAACATTTATTAGTGCACTTTTCATTGATATGAATTGGTTATGTCCACAATTTCCAAATAAGGAAATCAAAACTCCAAAAAATCACGTTATCCCACTGATTTGAATAAAAAAAGCCTTAAGACGATCAGTTATTTTTTTAAGTGATATGATGATTATCAAAGACAAAAATGTTTTTTTTCTTTGTATTATTGTCATATTTTCAAGGAATATAATTAAATTGAAATTATTTGGGTCATGATTGAAAAAAAACTAATCCGAACGCCGATTAGAAACTTATCTTAATAACAGGTAAGTAAGTAATAGCTACACGTAGCAAATATCTTGAATCACAGTTGATTTCCTACTATTCGTTAAGGTGTTATATTGTTCATCATTAGAACTCATCGTCAGATCCTGTCCTGGTCGATGGTGAAGTTAGTTTACGAAGTAACAACTGTCAGTAGCAAATATTTTGAATCACGGTTGATTTGCTACCATCCATGAAGGAGTTACAGTGTTCATATTCAGCACTCCTCATCAGATCCTGGCCTGATTTGCCAATGGAAAATATATTCATTCCCGGTTGATTTATTACCATCCACTAAGCAGTCCCATTTTTCATTTCGGAATCTCATCATCAGATCATCACCATATTTATAAGGGCGTCCCTTCGCTTGTATACATTTTCAAACAAAATAATTATTAGTATTAAACTTTATAAAAATAGAATAGAAATGAATTCAAGTATATATGTGTTTATAACACACGTACTCATGAAATTCTATTACAGTCTCTGCTTTTAAATAGAGGAAACTGCGTAAACAAACTATAGACTTTACTGAACGTTATTTCCGTACGAAAATAAAAAGACCGACATCCCTAGATTACATTTTACAGGAAACACAACAAGAGAAAAAGATGTTTAAACTATGCTAAAAATAAAATAGAACATCGTACTAATGATACTTGCGTTGCGTAAAAAAATCATCTCGGCTACACCAACAATAGAAGTTATGTTGACGTACTTACCATAGTTAAAGTCTGTATTAAATTGATGGTTTGTATACTCTTACATACTTTTAAAAACAAATACGTCCATAGTTGTTAGGGCTCACTTCGCTGCCCCTAATACTATATATATATATATATATATATATATATATAAATATAATACACTCATATACACCACACGTGTAGGCGTGTGAGCGCGTGCGCACATACGGCAAAAGTAATGCTTTGGCTTCGACTTTCGTTTTGTTTTAGTACAATTATGTATAGCTGAGTTACGAAAATTAATCATTATCGACTTAGTGATTTTTTAAGGTTCCAAAGATCGTGACAATAACACCTGCTCGTTCATTTATCCGTCGGTCTATTACAAACTCAGTCTTCTAACTTCTAAACGAAATAAGATAGGGGCTTGAAATTTACACATAACATGTAGTTCCTAAGCTTACAAGTTGAACTGTTATTTTAAACGCTTTAAAATTTAATTTCGAAGGGTGCTCCGCACAGTTAATGGCAAAATTCTGTGAAGAATGTGGAAGGTATTACTGAAAAGAGCACATTAAGTAAAGCACATTTTTAAATTATTCTTCAATGAAATAAAAACATACAAAATAAAAACATGTCTGTTGACCATCAAACTGCAATTTTCAAACCCATTTCTTTACTAGCTCTATTTCAAAAACAGCATTAATCAGGAAGCGTTAATTCCACAATAAGTAGCGTGTCTTCTATTTAAGGTTTAAAAACTAAAGGGAAGTTAATGCTAAAACTTACGAGTAATAAAACCAAAAAAATTTTAAACAAATTCACGATATTTTTACGCTCGTAAAAGACATTCTAGCTAATATATTTACAAGGTGAAAAATAATTTAAATATTTGTATTTAGTTTGATAGAAACATTGTATAATCTTATGGAAAAAATTTGTATGAAAACATTACAGATATTTAGTGAAATGCAATAATAAAATTTTTCTAAAAAGTCATTTAGTTTCTTAGCCACAAAACTTTAAAATAAATTAAATATTAGAAGCAAAATTTTGTATTCAATAAACATTATCAAAAGCCAATAGAAAAAGTTTGTAATATAATCTACATTCTAGCAATTCCTCGTAATCATCGTTAATTAATATCTGGAAATTCGAAAACAAATTATACTTTTAAATCCCTAGGAATACTCTATAACTAATTCGAGTATCATTTATGTAGTTTTTCAAGTATCAGTAAACAAAATTCTGAAACGATAGATAATTATCTAGAGCCATGCTAAAGTCGTGCACAAACATTTGCGAGACAGTAATCTGCCACTGCACAGTTACATCTAATTGTGAATCAAACGTAATTCAGCATTGCCAACTTAACCCAATTAAAACAAAATTTGTTACTTAGACAGAAGTGACGTTTTTCGAAAATATCTTATTATTGTCACTATTATTTCAATAACATTTTGAAATCATCAGTGAATAGCAAACACATAATGTTACTGACCATTAATGTAAGGTATCTTATCGTTAAGGGGAAAGTATCATTCTAACTCACGTCACAATGCGCAGCTTTATCATTTTCAATTTTATTCGCACAGCCAATGTCAAAATTTAGCACAAAACTGAAAATAGTTATCCGCGTTTATATATTATGAAAGCAGTATTATATTATTCAGCGAGAAATCGAAGATACAACCAAAGTTTTTGAATTTTCTTCGAGAAATCAGTTTGCTTCCTGAAAATATTTTTGGAAGTTATTTTTAGTTACAATCCGGAAAAAACTCATGTTTAAACTATAGTCTATTATTTTTGATGTATCAAGTATAATAAATAGGCGCCAACAAAACTAAAAGAGAATCATGATTAATAATTATTCAAATTACAATCTTCCCACTTAGTTGCATACTTATTTTTCTATATGGTGATGAATGGTTTCATAAACTCTAAAAATTGTATCGAAAGTGGCAAAATTTCTTGACATCTTCGCCATTCTAGCTATCATTTGATTGACATTGCGTGGGAGCGGTAAATTAAAGTTTTTATCCACATACAAATAGTAATGATCTGCAATTGGTTCAATGCCTTCACCGTCATTTTCTAATAATACATAAACATAATAAACTTGTCTATCGGGATGATGTGACTATATTTTTTTATTTAACTACGAGTCACATATTATAGAAAGTTATGTTATATTGGTTCAAATTTCGAAAATTTACTTTATGAAGACTATATAGGTCCCATTCTTTAACGATTTCTTGGAGTGACTCTACTTGCTCATGTTGATAGTGGTAGGGAACTTGCAAATGGAATTTTTCAGTAGAATCTTTGGATTCACAGGCCTGCAAATTTAATCTTTTTTCCTCTCTAAGATTTGATAACTGATTTTGGGGAGCTAATTGTAAATATGTAATCAGTTTTACTCCAACACATTCAGATTTTTCAGAAAAGGGACTAGAAAAATAGACAAAAAACACCTTCATGTAGTAAAAATTGCATATTTAAAAAAAATTATATCGATCAGTTAAATACAATTCAAGTACACAGGTGATATGTGTCTTAACATATTTATATAACAAAAATTTCAGTAGTATCTTGCCCTTTTCTGCTCGGAGCTTCTATTCAGAGATTTTTTCTTAAAATCGTTGTTCGGATTGTCTCGCTTCAGCAATCAACAGCAGTTCGCTAACATACTACTTTTCCACTTTCCTTGATATCTACGTTCTATTTCTTTCAAGCCTCTCAATGAGCATCCCATTTTACCAAAATTTTCTATCATTTTAGCCAAAATTTCTTTAATATCAGGACTCTTGTTGTTCCCTAGAAAGTTTCCTAACCATTTCCTTAATGGAAGTCCATGCTTATAACTCGGTATTATTTTGCCCTTACGACCAGTTGCGAAGTTCGAGGACGCACGTTGCACAAACTTTGTGAGGTGTCTACAACTTGTGGTTACTGATGGATAGGTAAAAATACATGTTGTAAACATTTTTTATAAAGTCTGTTATAGTCCTTTGTTGTTTTGTCAACATGAATTTCCCACAAATGTAACATAAACTGTCCGGTGAGATTAAACAAGTTCGCGACGACATTTTTAAATTAACGTAATAAATTGTCCAGTGTAACTGATGTACTTTAAAATCAGTCCAAGTATTTATATGTTTTTTGTTATTTATTACCCTCATTAACTCTCTTCTAATGAATCAAAGTGACAAAAAATTGCATTAGACATTTAATCTCCAATTAGTGTTATTATTTCGAATTGAGCTTTTCTGGCATGTAAATTACATATCAATCATGTAACAATCAGTTAATAAGGCAGTGATTAGCAAATTTTGAAGTAAAATTTATTATTTTTGTACTAATAGAAACTATTTACGTAACATTTAAGCCGTCAGATCACTTTACATTATGTATTATAGAGCTTGAAAACGAATGCAGAAGGTAATTTTGGGAAAAATCAATATTGCAACATATAAAAAAAATGTGACGTGTTAGATTTTTTTCATTTTTTTCCCGTAAACAGCACGTCTAAAAGTACCGGAAACCATATTCAAACTTCAGAAAGGAAAACCATTGTAAACGTATTATTTATTAAGATAAACTGTTATCTATTATACTAATGATCTCCGGGAAGTATTTAGCAACGCTGTTTTTGATATGTAATTTTTCCGACAATTTAAGAGTATTTCTATTAAAATACTCAAGACCTAATTGTATTAATGAGACCGAAAAAATAGGCATACGCAAATAGAATGTAATTTAATGTATAGAAAATAAAAATACCTGTGCCTTGCTTTCGTCTTTCTGTTGAGAAAGTTATCACTTCGATGTGTTAATGACACTATTTTAATTTTCATTCAGATACATACTTTTTAAGGTTTTTTAATTTCTTGTTTGTAATAATAACACTAAATTTTTCAAATTTACCAATATTTCTTAATTCTATTTATAACAAAATTAGTAACGTTTTTTGTATCCCGTTCAAATATTTCGGTTTCTTATACAGGTGCTGTTACGATTTTGAACGTGGTTGATTTATTTTGTAACTAATATTCAAGTCCTCAAAGAGCTTTCAGTGTGTGGCATACGGGCGCTACACTTTGGAATGGTTGCATGGGTAAGAGCTGCTCGCCCGTTGTAACTGTGTCTGTTGCTAACGATGAAGCTTTAAATAACATAAACCATATGAATAATTTGGTGCGAATTCATCGTATGCCTTAAGTTCCATGTCGTTATTGAAAACGACAGTTCTGAAAAGAATTAATTTACGTGCTATAAATGTATAATTATACGTATGTAAATATTTTCATTGCGTAATCTTACCTACTTAACATGTACAATTTCTACTTTTTTGTTTTTGAGAAAGGTACTATCATCAACAAAAACCGCGGTCAAAAATATAACCTCTTTCCTCGACCTCTAATTGGGTTTCAACTCCGTCCGCAACAAATGTAGGGAGGATTAATTAAATTTATTACCTGACTACGCTGCCGGGGGATGTTGTTCCATTATGTGTAGATGAATATGTATACGTGAAACTTTATATCACCTAATTGCTGTATGAATCTTGATGCTTGAAGTGTTGTTGGATACGTAAACGATATAAACCGCATCAATAGAATTTTATTGTGGTGTAAGTTCTTAACCATTTTATATTGAATGTTTTGTTAGTTTTAACAGCTTGTCAACAAATAAATAATAAATTACGTAATTTTCCTGTTTTTACATTCACATTTATCAATGTTAAGATAATTAGCTAGAAAAGGTCTCTTTAGAGATAAACCTACTCTTGTAAACTAATTCACCATTTATATCTATAATAATATAGTGTGAAATAAATTGTGAGTGCTAACAGAAATAAGGGCACAGACTAAAAAGACATTTTTTTTACTTAAATTTAATAAAACAGAGAGCATTCTCATATGGTTGAATACAAAATAGAAGAATCGGTATCACCTAAACGCTAAAGTCTGTTGGCTAAAACTCTAATGGAAAAAATACTTGGAAAGGAGACAACACACCAAAAATAGTATTATGGATTTGGTTCTCGGTAAAACAAGATAATTCATTGCTTTGATAATCAGCCAGCCGCCTGTATTGAGAACAAAAGCCTTTTGTTCTCGATGCGGGCGGTTAAGGCGGCAGCTCTGATTAGGGAATGCGGCTCTTTATATTTTGGTACTTTTTATTTTTGAAAATAAATTATACGTAAGTTTTAATAAACCTTAAATTTAACAAGGAAAATATAAAAGAAAATGTCAACATTTTGTAGTTATTTTTCTTTTCATAGAATATCTCCCTAAACAATCTTTCGGTCTCCTTGTACTTTAAATATATATCTTATATAATAAGAAATGTTCATTTTAATTAGTTTTTTGTCATAAATCAAAAGCTATTGACGGTTACAGTAGTGGCAAATTTTGCCAGTTTTAATGATTATACTGTTTAGTAATCATAAGATTCTTGTCTAAAATTTACGTATGTACGATGTTACATACTTTATGTATACAGATGGCTTTACTATTGAAATCGCTTATCTAAAAATTAGACAATATGAAAGGTAATTCTCCTGGCTGTATTTTATTGAAAAGAATACCATTATCCATATAAAAAGTTTCTTAAACTGTAACTCATTGTCTTTCTAAATATATATCTAGTTGCCATTATATACTTAATATTTAATTCGAATCTTGAAACAAATGTTGAACAAAAAGCTTACTTAAATCCAAACATGCAAGATAACTTCAAGTAAGATTCAAACTAAATTAAGTAACTAAATTAAGAAGGAAATATTTTAATAAGTACAACACCATTTTGTGGATCGAGGGATCATTTCATTCTATATATGAATGAAGTCGGACATAATAACTATGTACGAACATTGATACGAACGTAAATCACGGTAGCTGAACTACCAGGTTTCCACGTATTTTGTGAAAGTATTTGATAAACGCGCTAAATTCGTTTACTTTGATACATAAGACCTCGGAATAAGGCTCAGTCGATCGAGTCTATTGATCGCTTGAAGTACATAATATTTTATTAACAATATTTGGGACCTACCGCATAATAAGTGTATTTATTGATCACTTTATTAAGTATTGAATTGAAAAGAGCAGATTATCCGTGATATAAAATATTCCAGATATATTTATACTAAACATATAAAATGCTAAAACATTAAATTTCTCGAAAAGTCTAATTTAAGCTATTAATTACTATTTAACTTTTGGCAAAGTTTGGCCTGTTTTTACCTGCCTACAGTTAATAATTTTCGTTGTGCGACTTTATTTTAATTTGTGTATATTTTAGTCTACTAAAATATCGCAGATACATTATATTACAGTCGTGTTTACATTATTATATTGGTTAAATATATTTTAAATGTTGGGGTTATTTAAAACATCTAATGTGAATTTGACTTCTCCTGATTTGTCAGCACTACAGCCTGTTGCAGGCCAATCTGGTCCCTCCAGGTAATACGACTTGATTCAAGCTTTTTCCACCTGTTGACTCCCAAAATTTTTAAGTCTTTCTCTGCACTGACCAACGACCTTGTAGGTGGTCTTCCTCTTCTCCTTGTACCTTCAACCTTCGCAAAAGTCAGTTTTTTAATTAGGTCCAGATTTCCCCATCGAAAAACGTGTCCCAACCATCTAATTCTGTAGGACTTGATTACTCTCAAAATGTTTTCTTACCCATATTTAGTATAATTTTGGTTGTTATATAAGCTTCTCCAGATATTATTTTTTTTTGACCGCTCCTAAAACTGATCGAAGGATCTTTCTTTCAACGATGAGTAGCCTATTCTCTTCTGCTTTATTTAATGCTTAGGTTTCGCTACCATACATAAAACTCTCATTACACCTATCATTTTACCATACTATAAAATGATAGGTCTAATGAGAGTTTTATGTAGATTTATTTTTGTATTAATAGAGATGAGTTTTGACTTGAGTTGTCTTTTTAGATCATAGTAACATCTGTTTGCCATCAAAAGTCGGTTCCCAATCTCAACTTTTACCTCATTTTTACTAGTAATGAGTGTGCCCTGATACTTAAATTGAGTGACTCCTTCAAAGGTATGATTTCCAATTTGAAGCGACTTTTGAAAATTTTGTTTTTTCTTCGTTTACTGCTAAGCAATATATAGCTAATATCTCTAGCAGCAGTTTCAAGGGCAGTAAACGTCTCCATAACATCTTTTTTGGTTCGCCCAACATTATCAATGTCATCAGCGTAGGCCAGCAATTGTGTCGATCTTTGCAGAATGATATTTTTGGTGTTAATCCCCGAGTTTCTTATAACTTTTTCAAAGGATATGTTAAATATGATGCAAGACAGAGAATCTCCCTATCTGAGACCTCTCTATATGTAGAATACATCTGAAACATCGGACATAAGCTTAACGTATTTCGTAAAGTCATTTTGACAAGATTGGTATGTTTTGGTGGCATTCCGATTTCACACATCGCTTCAAAAATTTTTTTCTATTGATGCAATCGTACGCTGTTTTGCAATCTACAAAAAGATCTTTTCAAGGATTTGTCTAAGCAAGTGTATTAGGTCTACAGTTATTTTTCCCTCCATAAAACAACATTGATATTCTCCTATAATTTTTGTAATTGTGAATGTGATTTTGACAAGCGTTAAAATTTTATTGACCGTCTCAAGTTAAATATAAAATTTAAACATATGTCAACCGAGTTAATGAATATTTTAAGTATACAGTGCGATTAAAGGCATCACACATTATTTTCTAGGTTTTAGAACCTAATTCTAAATATATTTTTGAATAAAGGTACTATAATATTTAGCACTACGAAATAATTTAATTATAGCCATTTAATACTCGCATGCATGGTATTAGCGCTCTAAAACTAGTCCTCAAAAGTACAGGTAATATATTCAACTTTACTTAACTATTGTTAGTACATATTGCAACTCATACTATGTGGTTCTCTATTGCCACTGCCTTATCTTTTGCGTCAAAATGCCCTCTTGCGCTATGACAAAGTGTTTTAATTAAATGATGACCACTGGCAAACGCCTAAAAAAACATTTAATACGTAAGAAAAAATTTTAAATTTGGAAAAGGGAATTTAATATTTTTTGAATGTAGCAAAGAATATTAAATAATTTTTTTTATAAAAATGTATAATATTTAGTAGTTTGATTATGTGAAAATTGATAATATTAGGAAATATTTAGTTGTTCTTGTCACACTTGTAGTATTTCAGCAAATGTGACAAGGCCAAATGAATTCTAACGTTTGATTCTAACGTTTGATTATGGACTAAGATAATACCCGTCATTAGCTATGGTGAACAGGAAAGTCTGATTTACTTTAAGCAACGCTATATCATTCATACTTATATCGCACTCGCGCATCGACAATTCAAGCACTGCCATGATTGCACTATTTTTCTTATAAACATACATTTTTGACTCGACGTCTCATTTTCATGTTCGCATTATTTAATATATAAATTTCCATAATATTTTTGTAAATAATAGTTGGAAACGTATCTTTTATTTGCTTTATAATTTATCAAATTGGTGTATTCATTTATAAACATTTCAAACTCAACTCGGACCATTTATTTAGTTAAAATTATTTAATTTTGGTTATTTTTCAAATTGCTGAATTTTCTTATAATGCATAAAAACTATTTTGAAATAATAACCTATAGGTTATTTCCCGAAGAGCTAAACACTTGATATTTGGTACACATGTAATGTATGGGGTATCAATAAAGGAATAAGGAACTTTAACTTTGTTTATAACCTATTTCAGAAATATGGAAATTATTGACTACAAAAATAAGAGACAAAGATTGAGTATACACTCATACAATTATTCATATCATTATTTATAATTCAGCGTCATACAATTATGTTTCATATGTACGTAGTCATGTTGATAGTGCTATACATGTATTGAAACACAGTTACGATTTGCGAAAATATTAAATAAAAAATCTATATATTTATTTTAGAGTCGGTCAGTAGCTTTATAATTACATAAACTCGCTATGTTTTTTTTGTATTAGTGCATATAGACAATTTCTTTATGTACATTGGTACAACTTATTTATTTATTACAAAAAAGTGGGTACCTATTTTGAGTTGATTATTTTTTACTACCTACTTTTTTGAAGTCGATTTTTTAAAATATATTTTATTAGTTACTAAGGTAAAATTAATTTGTGTAAAATATTATGTACGGTGCCCGGGAATACATTTCTGACAAAGAAAGACATTATTAGTTGATTGAAAAAAAGTCATCTTTTAAATTTTATTTTCGTTAAAATAAAATTTAAAAGATGAATTTTTTTCACAAAATTCAAAATAATATTCATAATTACTTGGCATTTTTTTCATACACACGATTTTTAGGCACGTGAATCAGCACCGCTCGGGTTAATTATATTGCGTATGGTTAGCGTGAGCTTGTGTGCGTGCGTTACCGGTATTAGGTGTGTTAAAAAGAATTACGTGTAATATTTCTTGCACTCAATTAGAAAAAGGACGTGTTTTACGTTTTATTTCGACGACAATTTATTCCTTTATAATCAGCGAATAGGGTCTTTCTTTGCCCGACATTAATTCCCGGACACCGTGTATAGATACAATAACTATATATTGTATAGGTACAATAACTCACAATTATTTAATTTTAATAAAAATGGATGGTTTTTAAATTGGAGCTTCTACTGAAGGCGGAAACGAAGTTTGTTTACAAACAAGTCAAGTTTGAAGTTTGTAGGTTCGCCGTGTCGTGAGCGGCAGTCGCTTCCTGAATTCGAGACCAGTAAGCGCACTTTTTTCATGTGTTTGAGTTAAAATGAAACATTACCGCTAAATAAAGATAAAAAGCAAAACCCGCCAACTGTGGAGGTGAGACTATAGATAGTAATCGAGCAAGCTATAGATAGTGTCAAATCATTATGGAACAATAAAAAGAAGAGGCAAACAAATCGATCACAAAAAAATAAGCAAAATAGGATTGTAATTAAAATCGCGCTCCAAAAACTTATTTAAAAAGCCTGAATATCAAATTAATCCTAGGATATATTTAAAAGGTACAAAAGGTGTTTATTAAAAGAACGTAGTCAAGGCTTGTAATAAAAACCTAAGTAATGTGAACACAACTCTTACAACGTACGTTAGAATTGGAAATATTTTTTAAAAATAAAAATGTAGATATATGCCTGTATCTAAAACCCGTTTGAGTAAGAGCTGTAACGTAAAAATAAGGAGCACTATTGCTATCATACCCAACATCCAGATACGACAAATAGAGGCGATAAAGGCGTGTAAGTGAGAAACTACATCCAACAATATTGACATATGGAACATAGTGACATGTAAATAGAATATATAGAATATAAATATATAGCCTATGTATAAACCTTTCCAGCACAATACAATAGAAGAAATATAATGCTTATTTAACAGAACGACAAACATTTCATTCTTCACAATACTAGTAAAAGAACTTGAAAATGTGTGCAGGTACAAATTTAGCACTGAAAATCTCCGTAATGTTTTCCTGAATGAATTTTATTGTTGGACAATAGCTGTCAAAACAGCTGCTGGAGTTACTATACTTTATAAATTATCTGCAAAAGTTACCATACATTATAAATGCTTATTTTAAATTGAGACATATATCAAAACCCTTGGAAAAATACAGAAGTGATAATTACATCAAAATAAAAAAAAACCGTATACAGAAATGACACCCTACTGACCAATATAGTTTCTTCAAATTTTATCAAAGATCTCTGAGAAAATATTGTTAAAAAGATTATTCCGCAATATTAAGGGAAAGCAATTCTATCCGAATTATCAAAAAAAAATTGACAAACTCTGGCATGAAGGCTTAGAATACAAATTTCATAGGGATTTGACGAAAGAGTACTACAAGATTCTTAAATGTTACCTAGCAAACATGAAAGTTTAAATATGTTATGGTAAGCAATATTCAGATCCGAAGCAGATTCTTGCAGAGTAATAAAAACTTGCGATAATAAATAAGACTTGCATAATAGAAACTTGCGATAATAAATAAAAATTTGATAACACAACTATTATTAAAAAAAGATAATACAACTATCATTAAAGTCAAAATATAATACAACTAGAAAATAATACAACTATCATTAAAGTCAAAATATAATACAACTAGAAGATAATACAATTATTATTAAAGTCAAAATAAATTTAAAAATCCACAAAAAATAAAAAATTATGTCAACTTTACATTCAAAATGAAAAGCCACTTCTTTATTTACGAACAATAAAGTCATTTCCTGCATTAATATAGCATAATATCTGGAAAAAATACGAAAATAAAATAATTAATTGTAAATTACAAACAACTCCACTGGTCACACGGCTTATATCTTGGTAAGTGCTCTACCCATGTAATGATTACAAAATGAAATGAAAGTCGCTACTCGATCTACTTTAGGTTGGTCCTGATTAAAGTGTTGTTTTTTTAGTGAGTGAAAAACATAAAATGTCCATCGTTCCAAATTGGGTGTCTTTTGTAGATTATTCCACCTTCTATCAAAGTTAAAAATAAAATATTAAGACAAAATTGCAGGCCCCCGAGCAAGACATCATACGATTCACTCAAATGGAAATGTCCAATTTAGATGTGACTAATGGGCGGAGATTTACGACGAAGATTGACGGAGCAATTTGGAAAAATCTTTCAACTGATGATCAATAATTTTTCTCTTTGTTATGGATTCTTTCCTTTGTATATGGATTCCTTACTACTGGCAACTCCCTGTCGTCCCCTCCGGTTTCACCCCTTAAAGTTTGTTCTGTTTATTCTTGCTAATATAATTTTATTAATTACTTGCTACCTGGGATGTTTTTTTAGTTTGCCATTTTATTTTTTATATTCACAATTAGTCACAACAATTTCACAATACACCGTGTATTTTTTAATCGGTGCATTGATTAACTTTAAGTGATTGCTCCTATAAAAATAAGTCCTTCTCATGTATGTATACATTAAAGATAAATTAATAAAATAAATAAATAGATGGTTACATTTAAAATTATGACAAAAAATCATTGAAAAATTTGCTGAAAATGGAAAAAACAAACAAATGTTAACGTATACGTTTGATTATTGCGTAAATATTGTGTTGCAAATGTTAACGTTTGATTATTACGTAATATAGTAGGTATGTGTATCTATTAGAAATTGAGAATATGTTAATGAAAATTTTAACTAATATTATAAATACGAAAATATATTCCTTTAATCGTCGTTTTCAGTCCTCAACTACTCAACAATCTTCATAAGATTTGCTCGTGTCGTGAAGATTAACAAAGGATACGATATTTGTCCCCTAATTTCTCTAAGAAATCTCCCCGTTAGTAATAAGAGCTTATTGTATAGTGACTATACATCACAGCAGCATGTTAGCTAACTACTATCTTCTGCAGGGCACGAGATTTTTTACACCATTTCTTCGATTCCTTGCGTATCAAAACTCTTAACTATTTCTAATCATAAAGTCCAATTTTTTCGCCAGGAATTTTATTTCAATTTTATTACCATTTTTCCACGCAATCGGAGCCGTGAGTTGAAGCTAATAGTACGCAAATATTGCAAAGAATACTCCGGGGAGAAGACAATGCATTCACTCACATCTGTATAACATTACAATGTTCCATTATTAAGAATTTATATTAATGTATCATTGTCACGTTTGGTTGTAATTGTTTTATGCATAAAAGGCAATTAAGACAAATTTGAATTTAACATTTATAACGAATTCGATTTAAGAAGCAATTTTCACATAGTTTTCTGGAGAATAATCAATCAATCAATAGGTCATATGAATAGACGGACCGAATTGTTACTCGCTGAATTTCGATTGAATTTTTTTGATCTACGTGAAAATATGTTGTCGTCAATTGAGACATTGGGTATTATAGGTACTAACGCGAGCTGGAAAACGTTTCGTTTTTTATGGTTAGCAAGATAATTGGAAGACGATTTAGAAGAAGGCGCACATTATGACTGATAAGGCATTGAGACCTTTCAATACTGGAATTCCTAGCGCGGGCCTAGGAAATATGCGCTCTTTCGTAGCGAGACCATCGGAACTTTCCAAGCTAGATTTAAGTTTATTTTACGCAACTTAGCCGTTCTGGTCGCCCAAGAACCTGAAAACTGTATTGGGCGTATTCCTTGTTTTCATTAAAAAATAGAAACGAAATCATTCGATACCACTATTGATAATTTTAAAATTTGTAATCAATGAAATACGTACACAACAATTAATCGAAATATCGACTTATTGATCATTGAAACAATACTACATATTTATGCACGTAGATTGAAATCCTATATAACTTTGTACACATTCATTTAATGTCTAATTTCGTCCATGACAACATTTAGGTATTTATGAAGAGAAACAATTTCAGACAAAATTATTCATAAATATTGACAATCATTTTAAAAGCTTTATCTTCTAACCTCAAACGTTCACGTTCATTAGGAAATCGATGTGACCATTTCACATCAGTTTACTATTAAATAGTGAAAAAGATATTCACTATACTTCACATGATATGTTCACTTTTTGTAGGCATAACAAGATTATTCACATGAAAAATTCAACAATGAAATACATAGCAGACAATATGATTGCAAATTTTGAAATCATTAAAGATATTTTACATATTAATTTCTGAATTTAGAATATGTTTTGAACGCCACTTTAGATCTTCTAATAAGATAAGCATTTCCTAATGGAACCCATTTTCCTGGTTGTATATTCCCAGAAAAAAAACAAGTTTTCTAGATTTGCCTACATGAAGCACAAAACATAAACTAAGAACCGTTCCCCGGGATAACGAACCTCAAAAGGATCTTATTTATTTATCTACTTTAATGTATCTAATTGATACATATGGCGGACTTATTGCTGCGAGAACAATCTCTTACAGCCAACCACAACACCAGTCCAGCCCCGTTCGAAAAACGGCCGGGAATCGAACCCGGATCCACGTGGTACGCCGCATCGTCAAAGACCGCACGCCTTGTGATCAACCCAATACACCACGGCGAAGATGTTATAATGATTTAGAATTGTAAGTTTTATTTATTGGCGGAGTTTATAAAACTGCCGAAATCAAACTCTTCTTCTTTAATACAATATTTATTTCATAAAATTCAACCCCTCTTCGTAGAACTTTTCAGATCTTTTTAAACAGTTTAAACATAAATTATCAAATTCTGAAATGTCTTAGATAGCCTGTACGTTTATATTATGGGGGCGAAATATAAGGCATATCAAAAGTCCTTTCAATTTGGCTTTTTGATACACACTGTAAGCAATCTCTAGTAAAATAAATATATATCCTCTAATTTATCAACAGTGAAGCTTTTTATTATTAGGCGAAATAAAATAGGGAACAACCCATATACATCAATCTTAAGAAAGTTCATTAGGTATCGCTAATAACAATTCAGAATTATTTATAGCCGATCCAAGAGGATTACACAAACACGATACAAACTTGAACGAGATAAATTCTAAGAAGGACAACAAAAAAACGAATACCTAGACAACTACAAAAAATGGAAAAGAAAAAAGAAGGAACAGGCAATAAAGCGATGATTAAGAACAAAAAAGACGATGTGAAAAGTATTATTGGACAGTTTAGACCTGAATTATATGTTTCACTGATTATAAAAACGCAGAAAAGAAGAAATTCTTTCGAGAAAAGTTCTGAACAAAGAATGCTTTTTAAAATTCCAAACGTAATATATTTCTAATCCCGATTTATCAAGGACTTTAAAAAAATAAATATATGAAAACTGTGAGAGTAAAACTCCAAAGAAGTAGAACCCTTTTTACTTTTTTGACACTGTTTTTCAAATCTGAATAAAGGCTAGGTTTATGATATTACCAAAAAATTACAAAAAATATTACTTGATAATGCAATGATTCATTTCATAAATGTGTGTATTTTATTTATTTTTCTAATCTAGAATATATGTGGATAGGAATACCAGTATACCTATTACTTTTGTGCGGTTATTTCAAAAACATTAATTTATAATTTGCTTGAATTTATACGAATTACTTACGCGATATTTGTCCACGGATAATTTGTAGTTCACTATATCTATGACAAAGTACAAAATGACCTAAAGAACTGGTAATTAGAATTTTAATATTAAATATATATATATATATATATATATATATATATATATATATATATATATATATATATATGTATTTTGCACTTGTACGAAAACGCTAATGCTATACAAATACGCGATAGTTTTAAAAAATAAGTTTTTGACTTATTACAAATGTAGGCGTACTGGGTTCATTGAAAAAAATTTCAAAGTATATGATGATATGGAATTCAGAGAAATGTATTGTATGTACTTTAAAAAATAAATAAACCAAACAAATTTTTGTTTCAAAAAGTGTGACTTCAAATAAAATCGGCGAAGAATTGCCTGTAGCGTGTCCCATAAACTAACGGGTCATAGACTAACGGGCGGAGTTGCACTTCATTTTTCAAAGGCAAAATTTACATGATAAAAAATGAAAAATTGATATTATTTTTAAAACACGATCTCTTATATATATATATATATATATATATATATATATATATATATATATATATATATATTATGTTTTTAAAACTCGAGGCTGGCGTGCTAGTCTATAATACACATCCTCGGGTTATGCTGTAGGCATTCTGATACTCTATTCTGTAACTTTATGTTTATTTAAAAGTAAAAGCTAATAATTACCAGTGATTAAAATGATCACTGGTAACTCATTAAAAATACAATATAAAAAGTCAATTACTACTATTTTTCATTTATCTGATAACTACTGTGTAAGTATTGTTTAGTTGATTTTTGAACATCTCCGTTCTCTCTCAACTAAGACACTTATGTCTATCCCATTTATCCTAAAGTTTGTAATATAAATATTACGTATTTTAACTACCTACAACTATTGCTAAACCTTTGTGTATATTTCGTCAGTGTGAGACGCTCTCTTTGAACAGCTGAAAGAAGTTTGGGGATTTATTCGTAATTGAAACGAGTCCTCAAGGAGCCAATGCTTACAGTAGGGTACCATGCTCATTTATTACTATAATTGTACTGGCTACGGCATCGATTAAATGGCTATATCATTCAAATTTATTTTCAAAAAACAATTAAAATAATTATTCTCTTTATCTGTTGTCACCTTTTTGTGAAGCTGCTGAGGTGGAATATCAACAATTGGTATACAATAGCAAAACTCGATTACTGGGTGCAAATAAAGTACGAGTTCCAGCAGTCGAAGTGTAATAGTTTTTTCAGTGCAGTTATTTACAGTCTTTTCTTTATTTTTTGTTGGATACGAGGTCCCCAGCAGTCATACTTATTTTTCAAAACCAATTTTCTGTCGTTTATGTAGAGTCTATTATGCTTTATTTAGTTCTTTTATATCTCTATTTTAAACCAAAATGCAATTGAGATAAACGACATATCGGGTGTAGAAATAATTAAAATGCTGAATACTTTGAGTTTAATTAAGTCTCGAGAAGAAGATAATTTTATATCGTTGACAGTCACCCAACTGTTGAATAACCTTGACAAAAGTGGATTTGATACAATCGGCTTTGGAATGACGGATTATTAAAAAAATGATAATGAATTTTAAAGGTTTCTTCTGCTTCCAATGGTAGATTTTAGACATGATAAGTTTTCCCAATTCTAGCAATATTTTTTTCTATGGAATATCTTTCTAAAATGGGTATTTTTGTTGATGACGTAAAATTATTTAACGAATAGGGAATTCTAAAAGAATATTGCAAAAATCTAGTGGACATCAGCTTTTTTGGAAATTTAAGTTCTCAATAGTGTAATTATTCACCAGTAAGAGTACGATTAGTGACTTTAGAGAATTATTAAAAATATGTCAGTTTATGTTTTATGTTTTGATGCATATACTAAAATTAAACATATATTTTTCCTCATCGACACCCATTGAAGTAAAGAAAGCAATAGATTAATAATCGAGGCCGGGAAAGCAAAAATAGCGACGTAAGATAATTTACATAAATTTTACACGTGAACACTTTCATCTTACGCTTTATAAATAATAAATTACTGAAAAAAAGTTATGTGTGAAATATCATTCATTTCCCCTGCGCAGTAAAGATTTTATCTTTCAGTAATAATTATTATAATATACAGAAATATTGTTTAAACCGGGGGTAATAAAATTATTGACTCTGCTTTAAAATAAAATAAATTAAAAAATATCTAGTTTTACTACTGACAGGCATTCTCTAAAAAAACCAGGCATTATGTACATCCCAGCCTATTTACGTACATCTCACGTATCACAGCGATCTTAAAATTGGGATATTTGCAGTTAATGTATTCAAAATTGGCTCTGGCCTAACTCTGCTCTCACCACATACCACATATGGCATGAAAAAACAGACTGTTGGTATACGATTTAATAGTATGCTGAAATAATCATTATAATTAATGAAGTAAATTACAATAAATAAAAGACAATTCGGCTATTTCCGATAGATCGATTTCAGTAAAGTCAAGAAGAAGCATTTCGTTATAGGAAGAATTAGGACTCGAAATATTTCGAGTTGGGTAATTGAAAAACAATTTATGAATTCCGTGAATATTTAATCAACATGTATAATCGATTAAGTTGTATTCTGACAAGCTAGCTCTTTTAGTATATACGTGCTAATAATTTGCCACCAGGTAGCATTTTCTTGAAAGTACGAGTAGCGTTTGTTCGTGCTACAAAGTTGAATGTATATTCCAAGCCTAAATGTAATTCCTTATTTATGTGAAAATTTTATATGGCAATGGAATCTAATCATACACAGTAATTTACTAATGAACACTTCATCCTGATTAAAGTTTTAAACATACAATAAATTAAGTAATTCAAGCCGAATTTGATGAGAATAAGAACGTTAATGAAGATTAAAGTATACTTTGAAATATAGCCATTATATTTAATGCGGTAAATATAACCATTACTTACGAATGCAGGAAGTACTTCTTAGTTTTTTTTTAAATTTCCAGTGCATACGAAATATTCGTAGATTATATTATAACTTTTTCATATTTTATGAGCTAAACACATGAGGTATACCAATAATGTTACAAATATTAGATACCTTAAATATTTCAATCGTATTTTTGCAAACATTTCACTAGTTTTAAATATGATGTTTTCCCAGTTAAAATTTCTTAGAAAATGAAGATATTATCGTAAGAATTTTCCATAGCATACCGAGATGTGTCTATTTATGAAAAATATTTCTATTATTCATATGGCTTTATATATTTTTTTTCATTCAGTCATTAGCCTTTAAACCCCGTCATTTATCATCAGAAAGATGCAACAAACCTTCTTTCGTGGGCACGAACTTAATCTCCTTTCTATCTTTTTATCGGTTCCTAAGTGTAAGTATAAGCTATTGTGACCTTCGTCGTCGATGTGACTTTTATTTATCTATTTATTATCATATCCTCGCAAACTACTTTGAATATAATATCTGAAATAATTAATGTACATAGTGATTAAATGTCAATACTTAAACTATAATCTAATAAGAAATAATTACCTCATTTAATGCAGTAAATGTACTTGAAATATGTACAGAGCCTTTAATTTTGATTATCGTACTAATTAAAATAAATAATTATACTGGAGTTATCGTGATATATGATTAGGTTTTATATTTCATAATTTGATATTAATTCTAATAATGAGTTCAGTATATTTAAATGTAAATCTATATTTCTCGTAAACATAATCAAAATAAAATTACGTTACTAATTAGGCGAAATGAATGTCAGTAGTTAGAAGTGACCTCCATTTCACTTAATTAGTAACACGTAAACTAGGCACTGCATTTCAAAATTGTTGATAAAATTTAAAAATAGAATGAGAATCCCTATTAAACAAACATTGTCGATGTCTCATTTGACGATTTAGCGACAGGTTATGGGCATGCGCACCGTCTTAGCCAGGTAGTGGATAACAATATTAGGTAAACTTTGATTTTGGATTCAATACATTAATTGACCTTTCCAAAAACTATATTTACTCATTTATTTTTTCTATTTATTAAATTTGAAAACGCTGTTCTTATTTTTGCCAAACTAAAGCTGTAACTGAATCTCAGGATATGTTGTAACATGTTACAACTTATTTCATATATTTTTGCGGTTAGACTCTCTAGTTTAAATTATAAGTGATTGGAACTGTAAAAAAGCAAAATACAATCATATAATAATGTTTTCCTTTCTTTTTCATTGTTCCCATCACTTACATTCCTTAGTAATGGGGCTTTACGCTCCATTGAAAACTATTTTAACGAATCATACACTGTTTGAATGATTGATAATCTAATTAAAATCATGATCACGTGTAACATTTCAGGGTTCGTTAAAGATAGCTTACCACTTGAAGTAAAGCCTGCCAATATCTTAAGTGATTCAAAGTGACCGGTGTATGGCATTTAAGTATAAAGATTATTTAATATTCATCCTATATCCGTTCTATGTCACCTAACCCTGATGAGAAAAAAGGAAAACTAAATACTAAAATCTCAATGAAATTTGAACACAAGTGTCACTAGATTTTGAGTAGCCGAAATTGCTACAATTCGTGCTCGTTAAATATAAATGTTACGGAAGTAACAAATCAACCCGAGGATAGGGAAAATATCTACTGAACGAGTTCCAAAATATTAAGTTTGCTCTAAAAATTATAATGGTGAGTCTAACTACGAAGTTTGATTTTTAATTAGACTCACCGTTGTCATTATTAGTTGTCGTAATTATATAGGTTAGATATTGATTATTTAAAAAAAACATATTATGTAAACAATACGTGCATTACCATCTTTTACATAATATAATTTTCTTTCTTAGTTGAACAAAATACAGAGGAGTCGAATTAGTTGGAACATATACGTTTTATCTATTTATATGTATGCACTCAAGCGTCTATAAAATTGTCTAAGTAGTAGAATAAAAATCCAACCAGCTTTGTTAATAAACTTACTGCTGATTGAATTTGAAAATGTGTGTTATCGTAATCTCAATCAGTGACGGATGCACCTCTCCGCCATAAATTAAAGCTCTATATAAACAGTCATTAATCCAGAAAGACAAATAACGTTACATTTTTTACATTTTTGTATGTTAATAAAGTAAAAGGTAAGCTAAATATTCTAGTCAGAAAAAAACAATCATTGTTTGAAAAGCTTCATTTAAAATACATATTGTACACAGATAATAAAATAACATATATAAATTAATTTAAAATACGATCCTGGATGGACATCCTCCTCGCTTTTGTGTTGGCAATTTTTTTAATAAGTCGAAATAATTAAAATACTTGACAATACCACTTTCCGTCATTAAATTTGCCTGATTCGAACGTATTCCCTGACACCTGGTCGAACCTAAATTAGTTTTGATAAATTTTTATTTACGAAAATTTCCTTCTCTTTAGATGTATTGTTTCAAGGCTCGGAACTCTGTCTACAAATTTTGGAAAATATCCTGCCAAGTATTTTATTTAATATGTTGAAGAACTTTTAAGGGCTCTGTTGGTATAAGATCATTTAATAATGGGTACAGGTTCAAAGTTCCATACCTAAATCACAACCATATATATTACTCTTTCACCGTCGGTTAACTGAAAATTTACAGTGGCTTTTTTAATTTGGAAATTTCGGAAATAGCTCCGATGGTGTATAATAAAAAGAACAAGTGTCATTGAATGCTGTTCAGGTCAAGTTATCAATGTATTCTTAATTACATCGTTTATATGCTAAATAACTAATATAATGTTAAAATTCCATCCCCAGTTATAACTAAAGATATGACCAAATAAAAATCAATATTTAATCATTAGTTGTTAAATGGTAATAAACAACTATTATAAAATATATAGATTTGACAGCTGTGCGATGGCGAAGAAACTACAGATATAATAATTAATTATCTAATATGAAAATGTAGAACATAAAAAAACAGTTCTCTTCAGTGTTTTTAAGATATAACTAAAACAAAATATTATATACGGTTTTACACACAATATATATATATATATATATATATATATATATATATATATATATATATATATATATATATACGGTTTTACACACTCTGAGTAACTCAATTTATAGCGATTTACTTGAAACCAGAGTGAAAAAAGCACCCTGACCTCAAATTAATTGTAACTGTTCTAAATTTTTGTCCTTGTGATTTATGTACTGTGAAAAATAATCGGCTAGGTAGTTTTTCAAATTATCTTGAACTAAAAAAAAGACTTTACTTCTTTATTATATTAATATAAGTTAACAATTATGTGATAAAATAATATTAAAAAATTACATACGATTAATCACAAAAAGCAGGAAAAAAGGTCACAATATTGTATTCGGTTACAATATTGTGACCTTAGACAACAAAATTATACAAATAATCTCGAAAATCACCCGACAGTCAAAAATACTTCACTTATGATTAATATGTATACTTCGGGTACATGTGTTCTTTATTCTTTAAGCACAATCTTGCCACATATGCAATATCTAGAAAATATTGATTCCCGTTTAGGTTGCCTACATAAATCATACCACGATTTTTTTTTCAAATTTTATTCTAATCATAATCGATAATGAAAATTGTTGAAATATTTAGTTTATGATAATGTCACCTCTTGTTGCATAATGCGTATTGTCTATGGTGGAGGGTAAATAAAAAGTGATACTCGGTCGCACTTTCTCTCTTCTACATATTCTGCTCGGTGACATCAAGAGTTATACTAACTATTCCTCCAGATTCCTCATCAAGGAATATTTTATCAATCACCTGTGCAGTTTCACCAGAGCAACAATAATTCGACAAGTTATGTTTTATAGTATCAACTTAACTTAATCAACTATACTATAAGTATATCGAAGCTGGTAAAACCTTTCACTAGGTATTAAACAAGTACATGTAAGCAAAAACAACTACATATGACATATTACTGTATAACTCACGTGAATAGCGTGACAGTATGTTTTTAGATTTTAATCGAAAGACAGACGTTTCTTTTAGCGATTTTCATACACGCTTTAAGAGGCGGGCGCGCGCCGCACAGGTTTACACTCGAGGCGCTAGTTATATAGAGTCAAGTAATCCAGCAATCAAGGAATTCGATTGAACTTTGTTAGCTGCTGTATTTAATTCATTGGTTTTAATCAATTTGATTTTTGGATTGCTTAATATCGGGTACAGTATAAATATTTTTCATGAAAATAGCTTTTTTATGTTTAAAATAAACCATTTTTATATTTTTATATTCAAATATCTCAAAAGATATATTCAAATATCTCAAAAGTATCAGAGCCTCAAGACGAAAAGAATTAGCCCAAGAAGAACCTTATATAACTATTTAGAAGTCATTATATTTTAAGTTACACAGACCATGCCTCGCCGTGAGTTTTATGTCAAAAAACGGTTATATCAACACCAAATTAACTAAATTATATTAATTATTTTTAACATCCTGGTCCTGTTACCAACGAAAGAAATCGCAAGGGTTGATATATATACTTTTTTTTGCATTACAAAATAACACATTTAGTTTAGCTGTGTCTTCATTTTTAATAGTTGATACAACCTAATTTGTCTCGATACTTTCTGCTGGGCTTTTTTAAGCGCGGTTGCTACCCCGCTGTTACTAAATGCCGCCGCAAGCGGACCGCGCCGCCAGCAAACTTGCTTTACGGAAAATCGATCATTTTGTTCGACCGAATCGGTAGAAAAGTACCTTTTTTTAATATCGGTGCTCCCCTTGTGCGGTCGTACCGTTCACATAGCCTTAGGTCTGCCGCTAATCTCAATGATATTTTATAAAACTTCTACAAACATTTAATAATATCAGCTAAAAACTTTTTTATTTAAATAAACTTTGAAATATTAACTTAGGAAAGAAAAAAATTATTGCAGAGTTTGAATCTCTGATAGACTTCCTGAATTTATGAGCTCTGTTTCAAGAGCTCTGATTCTGATTGAAGGAAGTTCCTTCGCAGTGTGCTGTCTACGCTAGATTTAAAACTGGGGCTCCATATGATATGATTGAGTAAGCCGACCGAAAATGTTAACTTCTTAAAGACTATATTTAGGTTAAGATTTATTCATATCATAAAATACCTTGTAACTAGCTCTCATTATGTCGGAAAACCCACTGTAATAATTAGGCTGAAATTAAATTTATTTATGATCAACTGATACCAATTATAACCGACCTTTCTCATAGATCTTTCATGCACATCTTGGCCGTAAAAATCCAAGAAACTGCATTTGCCAACTATTATGTAACTAATACTAAACTAATATATAACTATTAGCAAAAATATTAACTTCTTTGTTTATAAGTAAAGTGAATCGAAAGTTAATATGAATTCGCATTGATACTTTTTATTATTTTTCTTGGATAAACGTACTTTATTTTCCATTCTAAACTGTTCCCGTGCATAAATTCTGTTTGTCTGATATTGCTTAAAATTAGAATATTTAACTACTTACAACTTAATGCGTTTTATTTAAGACACAAAATAATTATTGTGTTGGAAAAACGACTATCACAATAAAAATGTATTTTAACACTCTGTGCAATTATATTTATACTGTTAAAAAGGCAGTCGAGATGATTAAAGAACGCCAGACTCAACATGACTCTTTATAATACTTAATAAAATTATTCACGAAATGTGATTCTTGATAAAAGCATGGGTTCTAATACACATAATACATTTCAATTAAGGCTATTCCCCGCTACTTTCTTTAGAATGTCGTAAATATAATGTTAAGTTGCTAAGATTTTTTTTAATAAATATTTTGGTGATTTCCTATTTATGATAGGCAATAAATATATTGTTATTTTTGGCTGAAATATTGTGAGGAAAATTGTATGACTTTTGCCCATCTCCCTAGGGCATTACGTTTTATTCTAATGCGTTTTAATATAAATAAGAATTGATATCATTTTGTATTATTATTTCATACCTTAATTTAATGATAATTAACTTTAATCTAATATAATATGATAGCAAAACGTTGACAGTCAAATAAACCATAGAATCCTCTACTTCTTTGCTCAGAACAATAATTATATTATTAAGGTCTTTATATTTTATTACCTACTTTTTAAAAGATACTTGGCTGTTTTTTTTAAACCGCTGTTACTCACATCACATTCGTTATTATCACTTAAGACATTTTTTAAATTTTTTTTCATCAAAGTATTTTTGTAACTTACGTAGAAATCAATTATAAGCTAAGGATAATTGCGGTGATGTTGAAATATCGATATCGGTCGAATTCTTAAATTGTTTGCTCTAGAAATATTAGTTAAATATACAGTGTACACAGAGATATTTTGATTTATATTAAATTAAATGACATTTGTGTTTTATTTTTAGTCTTTTCAATAATGTTTTTTATTGTCCTAAATTATTCTAAAAGAGCATTCTATTAAAACGTTGTCTAATATAGATAGTTATATCAAACTATTTATATAGATATGTGACTTCCTTATCGAATTAATCAATAGTCCTTATCCTTATAGAATTAACTTTTCATTGAACTACTGCCTCCTGTCTCTTATACTCCTGTTTTCGTATGTATTTTTCTTTTCTAGTTATCATTTTATGAGCTTTCTTTACATTTTAATCGACCGCTCTTTCCGTTTAATACACCAAAATTTTGATGGCAGAATATACACAGCATTCACCATAGCTAATTGTGAAATATTTTTGCAACTTATTTATTTCTTTTCCAATTATATTTCATTGTGTATTTAGTGAAATTATTTATTTATTACATAGACTGCTGTTTTTTTAGAAAAATATTTCAGATAATTAGTAAGTCTTTGAGAATTAAAACCTATGTGACTAAAGCGAAAAAACTACATATGAGTTTATAAGATAGAATGAATAATTTAAGACCAGACTACGTTGCAATTTAACATGTGTTGTTCTCCAGTACTAACTGCGTTAAATTGTACCAATACTAGCTCGTAGGTGACGATTGTTCCCGCTACCTGAAAACATCATCAAATTTATTGTTTTAAATTTATATCGTAACAATTTTAACGTCAGTACAACTACTTATCTATAATTTTTGAAACAGGGTGTTGGGGTAGAATGGTGTAGTAAAGTGGAATGAAATAGTTTTAAGTGGAATATAGTAGAGTATTTAGTATGGATCTGCATTTATTCAACGGAAATGTCGAAATTGTTTCAATATTTGTATAATTTATGCATGTTATTTGACGATAAGTTCGGAATCGTTTTTATTGTTTACCATAAAGAGATTTATTTTTATTTTTAAATGAACTTTGGGATATGGAAGGTAAATTGAAAAATAAAAAAAATATATATTAGAAACAAATATAATATAACACTTTTTATGTTCAACCTATTACTGCTACTGAAACATTTAATCAAATAATATATGAATACAGAAAAATATCTAAGAGTTTATCTGCTTTACTCCTTAAACCCCACTAGGCTTACTGGAGTACCTACTGAATACTGGAGTATTAAAATACTGGAATATTAAAAAAAATGCCGGTTGTCCTCTGTCGCTCCATTGAATCTCTTATGTATGGTTGATGTACAATTAGGTTGCGCTAATTGTAGTCACCAACGCAGCACGTCTGAGATACTCTAGTATCCCGCGGTAAAAATACAAATTAATTTGAAGTCTTGTACGGACATAAATTAATATATGTGTATTTTACATATTTGCATTATTATTTTAACAATTTTGAATAGAAGTTTTCTGGTAAATACTATGTTAAACTACATATATTTAGCGAATATGAGTTTTATATAACAAAATTATTAAATTTGGGGCAAAATGGCTAATTATCATAGAAGTCTTTGTAATGCGGATATTGAGAATGAACTTTAGTGCGAATCTAACGAAAAAATGAATTTAGGAGATGGACACATGACGAGCCTGGTGGAAACATTGAAGATTTTCGTGACATACATGAGACTCGTGAAGAAATGTATAGAGAAGCCGATTTAGATATAAATAAGGATGCAGAGTATGAGACTGGTAATAATTTACAACGACGGCAAGACTTGGTATCAAGTATGGATGTGCCTTTAATTTTATATAAAAGCGGTAAAAATAATCGAGCCTGGTGTGAAGCCTTGATGTTCACGTACCCCGAGGCAATATTCTTTTGCACCCACCGCAAAATAAAGGAAAAGTTCGTCGTGTTTTAGCACTGAGAAGGTATTTGACCTGTTTTTCAAGGAAAAATTTGGAATTTTATAGTAACTAACATTAATATTGAGATTGCAAAGCAAAGAGGAAAGTGTAAGGAATTTGATCCTATGACAGAAGATGATACTGCTTAGGTAAAGGGGCGGTCGTAGTTCAAGATACTGATATTATCGAGTTACGAACTCTTTTATGAATGTGCTACCTTCTTGGAATTTTCAATATGAACCAATAGACCATCAAGGGAGTGCGTTTATTCAGAGCCACCATGCCAAAATGCAAGTTGATTACTGATTAAATGCTTAATTAATTGTTTGAAATACTAAGAAAGGGCAATTAGAGAGGCACGCTGGAAATAGAAACCCATAAAAGCAGAAGACAATTTTTTAAAACGCTATCGATGTTCCTAATTGCCCCTTACTTACGCCAGAAATTAGAATGGCCATCTTGCCTTGTAATATAACATAAAACTAAACAAAATATTTTAAGTTTTGATACTATCAAACCTGGTCGTTCTTTCTATCCTTGCTCGAAGGACCGGTAATCCAGGACTATGTGTGTCAAGTACCGTCGACATATTTGTTTATATATATATATATATATATATATATATATATACACATTATATTTGTTTATGTATAATGAAAATATGGTCTTGTTGCACTGATTAATTAATTTTAAGTGTTCTTTTTATCTTTTTGTATTAATAACTTTTCAAGAATTTTAATAAATCTTTGAAATTATTACTTCTAGTTTTCTATTTATTTATATGAAATGTGATGAAGTACTCCAGTACCCCTCGGTAGGAATACCTTACCATGAAATCACGGTAGGGTTTAAGGGATAAAGATAAATGCTGAAATTATATATTTCGTAGTACACAGAAAGTAATACACTTTATTACATATAAAGAAGTACACATTATTTTATTATATTGATATTATAAATCTTAAATTATGACGAACAGCGACAGTAATAAAAGGAAAGAAATTAGACTGCAAAGGAGAAGGTTTATGTATTAAAATAAAAACTACGCTCTGAAACATATACAGTCGACAAACATAATTTAATAAATTTAGTTAAAATTACCTAATTCTTAAAAACATACCCTAGATTATTATGAAATTTTGCATCCAAATTGACTTTTCAAAAAACTCGTCATGTACGAGTAAAACTTGCACAATAAGGGTTCGGTAAATATTTAGGTACTTACAAAAATTTAAGGATACATAGTACTTCCATTATATTATTAACAGTTATTTATTCTTCACAACGTAAATATATTGCCTGCTATATCCCGAACAGGCGTAAAATATTGTGCATAAATACTATCTCTCATCATTTAAATATACAAATATATTGCCTATTATATCTTTCATATACATAATAAATACATATTATAAAACACAAAATTAATTTTGCAGTTGATTAAGTTATTTAGAAACTCCATGCAAGTAGCATGGAGTTTCTATGACATTTTTACAAACCCAACTACATAAGTTGGTCGATAATTATTCGTAAGCTAGTAGAACCTACCAAGCCGTGATAGTTTTATATATGATATTCGAAAATATTATGATATTCGAAAAAAGTGATTTAGATAATAGTCTATCAGTATAGCTGGTAGCTGTTACAAGCTAAACGCTGGTGGCAACCAGTAACTCTAAAAAATGATCATTTTAAAGCTTAATATTTCGTTCAGAATCCGTATTGCGGGAAAAGTTTTGTAGGCATTGTAAATATGTAAATTTCAGCTTTATGACACTAATAGACTGCGAGTAAAACATTTATGAAATACAGACGGACAAGCAGACAAACAGACGGACATGGCAAAACTCCAAGGATTCCGAGTTTGGCTGCGGAATCTTAAAAACAATTGTCATCGTATCTTGGTTGATTATGGACACTAAATTGCGGGAATATTATAAAATATAAGAAATATAGTTTGAAAATAATACGGAATTAGTTAACAACCAGACGATTTTTACAAAAAAATTCTAATTGAACCATTGGCAATATAAGCATGTTTAAACGCTTTGCTAATATATTAAGTTACCTTATATACCACATTACAGTTGATGTGTTTCTGTATTTATTTTCTTAATAACAAATGACATGTTTTATGTATATTTATGAATGTTTTATTCTCAATATGTTCGATTTCTGTTCTTTCATATTGGACTACTTTTTTCCATATTATAAAAATATGGGACGGATTGTATTTAGATGACTATTTAAATTTACACATTGTGCGTGTTAAATAGATTTTCAAATATTTGCAAGTAGGGGGGGAGGGCAAAATAAACGTAATAAAGTAACTATATAAAGTTGTAATAATAATTTATATATCGCTTACCGTTAGGATCAATCCTCTTGTTATGTTGAAGAATCTCAAACCTGTCAAAGCCACGGAGTCTTCATTAACTTGATTTAAAAATCGTTGCACCTAATAAATTTAAAATTATCATTAGACGTATAGTACGTGTCGCGGTGCTATAGAAAATTGATATTGGAATTATTGATTTTTTTTCTACTCCCCATATGATTTAAACCGAAAAACTGATTAGAGGTTAGAAGCTTAATAGAATACTTATAGCCATTTACCTTATAATGTGTATATTCTACTCGGGCTAATGTGATTATGAATGAAGTGTATGATTTCATTTGTTTAGGAAACTTGCAAGAAAAGGAAAAAAAAGGACTTTCTTATCAAAATATTGAAAAATAAAAGGATATCAGAAACATAGTATATAATAGCATATAATGACATAATTGCAGTAAAAATTAGGCGTGGAGGAGAGTTCAAATCCTAATGAAAGGAAATGAAATATATGTAAATATGTATATCTCTTAAATATACTGCCACCCTGATTTTTGCTGTATTTACATCATTATTACACTACATTTACATTGCTTATTTTCAATTTCCAAAAATTAAGGTTAAGCGATCATCGGTGTCAGACCCAATCTTGCATTACAAGAAATTCACTCCCAAATACAGTTCTGCATATGAAAAAAAAAATTAAATTGATAACGAATAAACTCATAATTCTGTTGGGCTACCTATTTGGCTATACTGTCTAAGCTCATGTGATGGCCAAACAGAATATTTCCACTTACTCCCTAAAGCATGAAGTAGTTTTTCAATTTCATCATGCGAGCATAAGAGTAATTCTACCTATAACACGGACTTAACTCGGGACATGTTTTATATGTGTATTTTAATTTAATCTAAAAGTCGCCTATATAAGTATAACAGAAGCGATAACAAATTTCTTTTAAAATTTTTGAATCAACATTTGGCCGCGTCATTGCGAATAGCGTTCCTCGATTTTCGTTTTAAAAGTAATCCACGAAACAATGGCACCCTTAAGTTGCCTCTGCAAAATTTCCATATTTTGTTTATTGGCTGAAAGTCATACTGAACAGAAGGTTGCAAACCGTGCTATTTATATACCCTACCAGATATGTTCGAGAAGTTATTGTAACATTGCAGAAGTTGCTGGGTCAAAATGGTTTAGTTGCGAATAAGTATCATTATTTTTAACGAGGTTATATATGTCACATTCAGTTATTCTTGTATTTGAATTTAAGTAAAATATATATGTTAGTATTTTTTTTTGTGTAACGACTTTACACTTAACTTAAGCGAGAGATCCATCAAAGGCCATAGATCCGTCAAATTCTTATAACTAAATAAAGAACTGCCATTAAGTAATGCATTTTTATTCTTTAGCTATGGATAAAGAAAATTCTATTAACAACGTGCAATCCATGAACATTCAATTTCGGGAAAATTGTTCTGCGACCTCTCCAGTGATAGCACTTATTACTAAAAACATTAGAAAAATATCCTTCATCACTCAGATCACGATCACTGGAATTAAATTTAATAGTACTCAAATAATAAGTCAAATATCTTTAAGACCTACGAGCCGAATGTATCTCATAAGCGAAATTTCATTTGTGCCATTATTTCAATCCATCAGTTACGCAGTAATGTCTTCTCCATCTGTTTCGCAAGAAATAAGACTTATCATGCTCTTAAGAATATTCATAATAGTAAAAACTGGCCTTTACTAACCTTTTCTAAATTTGCTGAGTCCATATAAAATCTATTATTATTAAAAATTCATGCGAAGTTCTACCCTACCCTTGAAACCTTATTTTTGTGTTGCTTGTGGTGCATTTTTCAGAGGCTGTCTAGTATTAAATAATCAGTTAAGAATTATCAATCATTATTTATTTTATTAGAAATATCCAACATATGTGAAGAAGTGAATCAGAATATTTCGTTCTTCTCTGTATGTACGTATATCCAGAATAATTTGTATATACAGTATAGCATGTTGTACATATATCCAGTATAATTTTAAAACCATGGATTAAAAGCCAGATTAAGCCTGTTTAAACAGATCTTGATGTAATTTACACTGAAAAGAACCTCTCTGTCTCATGATATTGAAAAAAATCTCACTTAATATATTATTATTTATCAAGAGTAATTTCTTTCATTAGTTTTTCTCTTATCTCGGATTACAACAAGCAGCCGAAGTTACCGGTTTTTGTCAACTTGGATTCATTACACTTTAGGGTTATCTCAAGGTTTATTGTCAAGTTACTATTAGCTTATCATATTTATAAGTAACTTAGAAGTTGTCGGTCTCAATATTTTTTCGAGAATATGAAAATTACCTATCTAATAAATTCTTTGTTATTTGATTTCTTGGTGCATATCTACTTTAGTATCAAAAATATACAATCGATCAAGAGTAAACATATGTCGATTAAAATTATAAGTCTTTAAAATATCCACTACGATTATAAAGAAGTTTTGAAAACAAATCAGAGACAAATATTTTCACCCGTCGTAGCTCAATCATTTTTGTCCTATTTATGTTTCTTAATTTGCCCTCTCTCTTTTATTTGGATCATTTTGGAGATAATATTTTTTAGGTTATTTCATGGTTACCACTGTAGCCATATTAGATTTTTTGAGCATACCCCTAACCTACAGATAAGTCAAATGATACCATATTTGTAAAAATCGATTGTTTGATAGTTCATCTGGAATATACAGCACATACGTAATTTGTTCATGTATATGCATGTGGCATATGCATAGAATTAATTTTATAACCCTTCTCAGTAGCTTCACCATGGTAGGGTAATAAAATATATGAATTATACATAAATTGCGTACGTATTACAAGAAAATTATATGTAACTTTTTTTACATTTTTTAAACATTTTGTGCATGAATTACTGCTCTCCCTTTGTCGCTAGTTTATCTCTTAGGGTATGTCTTCAAATTTTCGTATGTGCGATGATTTTAATATAATTTTTTTTTGATGCTAGGTAGTTTCTGTCCCAGGATGTCTATATGAGCTGCTATATCTGCCGTTTTGTCCTCAGTGAATACGTGTCCAGATAAATATGTTTCAACGATGGTCATAAATATAATTATTATTATTAGTAATTCTATTACTGATAATTATTATAATGAATTTTAAATGGAAGACTGATTTCAATAATTTATAGTATTTATTGTTCTTTTACTAATATTATATGTTTCATAATTTAATTTAATGTGTTGTACAATTTATGAGTATTTAGTGAATTATAGAAATAATTGTGGAAGATCGAGGATATATGTAAGTAGAATGTTATTTTGATGTATTTGAAAGACTCACTCATTTGTATCTCATTATGATTTGTATCTGTGTTTTCTCCATAAATAAGTGAAGCAATTAATTAAAATTATTTATCATTATTGTTATTAAATGTCACTATTGTTCCGTAATGTTTAGTCCTATTTCATAATTATATGTGCGTCCGTCTGGCCGTATTTATGTCACTGCAACGTATCTAACTCATTTTGTTTAAAGCCAATTATAATGCCATTGACCTTAAAATGAAAGAGATATGTTTGTGGTTGTGATTTATAGATTATTAAACTTTACGAATTATATTATTGAAACAACGAAACAAATCATTCAAAAGAACATTTGATTTTCGAGCGTGCATCTTAATAATTAGAAAATATTACCAGATTATTACTTAGAAATAATTACCAGGATTGAATTTGTATCTAGAATGGAAAACTATGAAATTTATTACAACTTGCAAAGTCATTTATTAAGGTTAAGAACAAAATATACTGTAAGAACGTAATAAATTAGTTAAATGTAACAAAATATTTTATGAAGTACATATTGGATAAATTAATTGGTTATAAGTTCCAATACTTCAAATAGTTAAGCATCTAACATGAACGACTATTATTATTAAAATTAAATATTTAAATTATTTTTCTTATAAACTCAACTTGCAGATTGACTCAAAACACTGGACATTTGTAAGTGCTATAAAAATAAATGCTATAGTCAACGTGACTTCATTGAGAATGGACCGATCTTTGAGTCATTCAGAACGCATTTGGTGAACGACCAAATGCGTTCTGGAAAAAATGGAGGAACTAAATGTTTCATTTAGTACCTCCATTTTTCCGTCTTTTTTCATTGGGACCCTATTATATTGGGACCGATTGCTTTTGACTATTTCCGAAAGTCTCTGCATACTTTTATGACGTGAGGTGGGTCGTTACATGCCCCATAAAGGTCTCGGGGACAATCTGAGGGGTGGTTGTGAATAATGCTTACATTACCGTTTGATTCCGTCATAAAAACAGTAACATATTCAATTCTCCCTACGTGTTTGCTAGATCTTTATTCCAATGTAGCAGCCTTATTCCAATGTAGATTATTCAAATATTACATGAATATCCGTTTGGGCACTAATTGGGTAAAATGCTATTTATAGCCAAAAGATCATCAGATGAACCAACAAACAACCATACAAATAACGTTTTCTATGAAAATAACACCACTGCGTTTTAAAACAGACTAAGAGTTGGGTTTGGATCAACGCTGTTTTCCGATGTCCCTCTTAATTACAATTATGAAAGATAAAGTTATAAAATGTAAATGCAATAATAATACAAACATTATATCGATAACAGAAAATAGTACAGATATAAAAAAGGCAGATATAATGGAAACTGTTCAGTAATCTCAAAACTGAAAACGTTTTCTTTTGTGCCATTTCATATTCAGTTGCTTCATCCTTCGAACAACATAAAAGAATTCAGACACTAAAAAAGTTTCGTTTGGTGTAATCATATTTATTAGATGATTTGAACTGACTAGGGATAGTTAGAGTTATATGTCGCATATATTTTAGAAATAGTAAAAATATGGTATCTACATTGATAGCTTATAGTTTTAATTTCATTATAAATAAATAGAATATATCATAATGTTAACGATACCGCATTTTTCTGCTTTAATACAATTAATAATTTAAACTAATTATACTGACTGTAAGAAAGAGCAGCGAGTTAATGTTCGTATACCAAAATACGAGTACAACAGGCTTTCTCAGTCCCGCCGGGAAAGCCAATATTTTGAAAAATAACAGTAGATATTTTACGTTCGACAAAACATTGGAGCACAAACAAGGATTATAAAATAATCTTTAGGTCAAAAAATTATTAAATACTTAGTTATTTTAGTTAGAAAAAAAGACATTGAGCGGGGGGCGTCCTTAATCTAATTTAAAATGATTTTAAAGTAAAGAAGCGTAAAGATATAGTTAAACATAATGTTTAACAAACAATCGAGTTATCATTATTTGAATTGGACAAATATATTGTTATTTTCGTATATAGACCTCCTTCATCAAATTACGTCCAATTCCAGACTAAAATAGAGTATGTATAAAAAATTTAAAAAATATTAATAACAATGATATTAGCTTGTGGAGAATTCAATATTTATTTACTGATGATTTCATGAATTTATTAAAAATCGTTTCTTCTTCAAAATGTTTTTCTTGATTTACAAGAACTACCAATACTACAGCAATGTGTACTATAATATTTTCCGTGATTTTCACATTGGAAATAAAGTGCTTGTAAATTGTATATAGTCCATGGTCAATTAATTTTAAAAATTATAATAAAGAAAACATTAAGCGCAGACCGATAACGGCCAATAATTTTTAATAAATGAGTTCAATATAAAGCAAAATTATGGCTACCACTAAAATAATATTTCGTGACACGGCTACGATTGGCATACGTAAAAGAAAGGACACTTAATTTAATTTATATGATGAAAGAATATTGATGTATAACCTTATCATTAGGAATACATTAAACTTTGGTGAGAGTAGTTGAGATGGTTGGGAGATGGTTGAGAGATTATATCAAGTTCAATAACCACAATCTGCATTTTAAATTTACTCATGTTGATACCCAATATTAAAAATTTTAGATTTAGAGAAAACCAAAGACTTAAGGGGACTATCGATCAAAATTGTTGGTTCTATTATTGATGTTGTCTGCCACCATATTCAATCAATAGGTTGATCTAAGGTTTTTTACAGATCTTATGGAACAAAGTAAAATGATACCAATTTTTAAATCCGGTAATTTTGGCGTATTATATGATGTAATTAAAATGTTTTATTGTGACGGTTATGGAAGGTTTCTCAGCAAGTTGAATTATTGTCGAATAAAAAATGAAGCCCTTGGCCTTTAACTTGCTTCTTCATTGATTCAAAAGGTACCATTTTAATATATTTACGTGAACAACAGAATCTTTATTAAAGATGGGTTTTCTCCAACGCTCCATATTGAGACCTTTTCTTTTCTTGCACATCTTGATGATATTCCTTTTTGGAGTTGAAAAAATTCGCTAAAATAGTACTGGTATTATTTGCTGACGACACGTCTCTCATATTTAAAATAAATAAACGTTAATTAGATGACATAAATAAAGCGATGTTACAAATGTTGAGTCGGTTAACGGTAAATAATTTCAAAAATTCTTGTACGTGCGGAAAATATGATTACTTCACTGTAGAATTTGTGAGTGTCACAAATACAATACAAGAAATAAAAAATTAAACTGTATGTTTCACAAATATTAGTAATTAATTTGTTCGGGTGTAATACAAATGTCACCCAATTCGTAAATTTATTGGATAGGTTAAACAGAATTCAATATTTTACAGCACAAGATTTAACACGCGTGCTTTTTCAGACAAAAATGAACGCTGACAATATAAAAAAGTTACATTCACAAAATTAAATGGCTACAAAAATTGTTCAATACGTGATTTGGAAATCAATATTGCGATTTTAAAAAATAAATCATGCGATATTTAGAGATGCTTTGTGCGATGCTTTATTTTTATAAAATAACGAATCTGTTTATTTCGAAGAATATATTCTGTTTTATTGGAAGAACATTTCACAGATCGAAGCGGTGTAATTAAAGAATTAATAATGTTTAAGGTTGTAAAATTTTGTAGAGTTTATATGATTGGTTAAAGATTTTTTTAGAAATGATCCCTCTGCAGTTCAATTAAATTGCTTTTTTTTATTTATTTAAACAAACGTTTCAGTTATTGGTCTGTGAGTTTCAATAATGATAACAATACAATCAAGTAAGTCTCAAAACATAACATGTCGTTGGCGTGGTGTGTTGGGTTGAATAAAAGGCATACGACCATTGACGGCGCGGCGCACGTGGAGACCCGGGTTCGATTCCCGGTCGCTCGTCGAGCGGGGCTAGACTGGTGTTCTGTTTGAATGCAAGAAATTGCTCTCGTAGCAATAACTTCCGCCATATGCATCAATTAGAAACATAAAAGTACACAAATAAATAAATAAATAATATTGACAAACTACAAGTAGTTTATTCTCACAAATCACAAACATCACTTAGTAAGTTTGACTCGGCTTGTTTTATAATCTAAATCCTGTAACAGAGCTAGTAGTAGTAGATAGGCAGTGTATGTCTGGCCGTTCTTCCTCACCTAATTTGACCTAACCGTCATACGTACTATGAAACAGTTTTCTTAACATCTGCTGCTCTATATATGACATTGTAATATAAAGGAAATATACCCTAAAATCAATGAGAAATTGTGGATAAATTTCACTCATATAATATAATAGTCATTTGCTGTGTGAGTCGTTCTGTATGTTAGCTAATATATAAAGCCAATTAGGAGCACTATTGTTTTTTCTACTTATCGGAAAATAGTTTTATAATTTATCTTTAATTACATAATCTAACATCATTTAACATATTAAGATGCACTAACTAAATGACGTAATTCGTTATCTAATTATATCTTCAAAGAATGTACCCTTTCCAGTCTACTTCTTGTATGAGATCACCAATTAATTCTTACATCCATACTCAATGCTGATACCATAAACACACTGCTGCATATGGATAGCTTGCTTCGCTCACGATTGCGTAATATATCGGAACAGTCGATATATCGCAAATGTGTATTCTATATTAACATCGGTATTTTAACTTAGATATGTTACGTATATCGCTATGTATGACAAGATAAGAGTGTATGAAAACATAAAATGAAACGAGGGTAATGTTAAGCTATTGTCAATTACGTGACAATTGTCCCGTAAAAACGCTATTTAAACTCAGACGAAGCGGTGACCGGTTACGTATCAGGTGTAAATCGTGGTTATACTAATTCGTATGTCGCTGTATAGTATTTTATGTTGATATTACGGAAAAACGTGAAACGCCCTAGGTAAAGACCGATAAATTATATAAAAATTAAAGCCGATAACACATTTATGGCCTCATGACCTCTTCAAAGAAAGTTCCAATGATACTTGTGTTGTACTAAAATAGAATTAAAAATAATTTAATTGTCCACTTATAATTGCATTAAGGTACAAGTGCACTTTGCAGAATATATATATATATAAATTTTTTTTTTTTTTTTGTGCCTCATTTAAAAAATCACTGAATTAAAATCTATACGACTAGAGATTTACTTATGATCTTAAATAGTACCTTAAGATGTGACTATAGTCCAGACAAGAAACAATAGTGATGTAACTATTGCAACATCTTCAGAAATTAACATGTCAATGATATATCATTGTCATGATATAATGATACATTATATCATTAAGTCATGATATTAAACTTGAAAAAAATCGCAATTTTAGTAAGACGAAGACTGTTTCTTTTAAAAAAAATATTAATTCAACTCTTATTTACCTGAATTATTCGCCAATCAATATTTATTAGCCTTAACATACACAAAATGTGTTCAGGTAAAATAACTGCTAGGCGAAGCGCTTTTACGTTGTGCACATATAAGAAAGAGAGCGACACACCCTATTGTTATTGTTTAGAACCCTTTCGACTAGTTGCCGGTCGGCGGTCATTTGAACCAACAAGAACGGCATCCGGCAGTTATGGTTTGTTTTTTGCATGCGCTTAGTACGTCTATTTTTAATGTAATATACATAAAAAATACACAGGAAAAATTTTAAATTCGAATTATAAACCTTGTAAATATAACAAATTCTTTGAATGATATATAGAAAGGAATAGATAATTATAAATTTAAAAACCAAAGAGTTTGAGTCTAAAAGCTATACTGAAAAGTGGCAAGTGCTCTTCAAAAGTGTAGATTTTTTTATCATAACATTTTTGTACGTAAAATTTCAAAAATTATTTTTGTCTCTCTCCCTCTCAATAATTCTTTCAGTTAAGAACTAGAAAAAGAGAGAAGAAAGAAGTAAAGCTCCGTAAATTTAATAAAATATGAAATTTTAAAATATATCAATACGAATCTTAAACGATTAGATGTGAGGAAAACAAATGAAAGTATATAAATTTGTAATATTTGTTATTTTTTTCATTTCTTTCTAATTCGTTAAATTTTGAAACAGGAAAAGATGCTCGCTTCGTAAATTTTTCCCTGTGAGCATTTGCAAAAATTCACGGCAGTTGCGCTTTGTCTGTATGGTACTTATTTTTTTAGTGTCTGTTAAAAATCACAAAATCAGATAAAACTAATTCTCACCTCTATGGAGAAATGAATCGTAGGCACCTGGTAGAGGGCAACAGCTGGCACTCGTGCCGCGCTGTGCACGTGGGCTGCCTGCAGCGACACAGCGAGAGCGCGGGCCAATAAGAATATAGACGAAAAGGTGAAATACACTGCGTGCTCGATGCCGCCAAGTGGACTGTGGATTTTGTTGTGTGCATTTAACTTACAATTTGAATACGACATATATTCATGTTTTAAATATTATAACACTTCATTCTCTAACTACTTACGTGGTTATTAATGGAATTACTGTCATTTTGTAATGAGTGTACGATTATTTAAAAATTTTGTTTAAATATGTTTATCAAATTTTAAAAACATAATATACATAAAATGGCAAAAAGTAACATAATTTGTAGAAACGTATTTTCCAATTGCGAAAACTAATATAGGGAAGTGTTATTTTGTAAGAATATAAAAATAATTTTTACAAAACAACAATTTTTGCAAAATAACAATTATTATTGTAAAAAATACAAAAATTGTCAGCATAAACATTATTGATTGATTAATAATGTTTTATATAACTTTTCTTTCACAAAATTATACTTAATGCCTATATGTTTTTCATCGTTTATGAAATTCACCATTTTTAATGATATTTATTGTACTTTGAAAATATTGCACTTCGAAATGTTCAAGCTCAGAATTTTATTTTATACACATATATTACTAAAAAAATTAAAAAAAAATTGTTTTAAACACATGATTTCTTTGGTTGCGGCACAAGTTGCCATTAGCTCTGCTTCGGTAGCAGATAGGGCCACGCTTCGTTAGCATTTACTGAACCAAGTGACGATTCCGTTTTTGAGAAATATATAATCAGTTATCGAACGTCTAGCTTCAGCATCAATTGCATAATAAACATCACCGAATGATTCTACTGGTTGAGCTGACTTACTGAGTCAACGGGCCGAGCTGACTGATTGCCTGAACCGGCTGATTGACTGAACCTACTAATTAACTGAGCTAACTGATTGACTGGCTGAGCTGACTGTGGGTGAAAATATTTCATGAAAATCGTTACCTTTGGTTAGTTTACATCGTTTTACACAAAGTCGTGTCTTGTACCATGAACTGATTGGTTCATCCTCGATACGCGACAACTATTTGCATCCAATTGGTTTTGCGTTCTAATGGTTTCTCTCTCAATATTCATGTTCCATTTTGACGATGAGATAATAATTCTATAACAGCAAACATTTTAACGTTTCAGAATCAGCGCACTTTGTTGCTTCACTGTAATTAAGAGGTAGATAAGATTAAATAGTCCTTTAATTAAGACCTAAATAATCACTTCCTTTTCTTTTCTAATCTTTTGAGTTACATTAAAACGAGTCGGAGTATCGACACTAATAGCCGGTATATGTATTTCAGTTTGGTGAGTACTCGCTTTCAAAGGTGTTGTATAGGTTAGATTGACTAGGTCTACGATGGTGTTTATGGGCCTTGAAACATTATTGCCGCTCTCATATTTGTTGCTCTCATTTGATTTAGATATAGACTCACATTTGGACTCTATCAAGTCCGTTGAAATATAATTTCTTTTTAAAATAGACTCTAAAAAGATTACGTCTCTGCTTTTTATTAGAGTTCTAGATGTAGGTATATTAAACCGATAATATAATCTATAGTGTTTTCTTCAATTCTTTGTACTTAGAGAAAGTTTTGATGGTCGAAACGCTCGCGCCACATGTAAATATCTTATTCATCGTGTAGGAACATTACACATCTTCAGGCGATGCATACTGTCAAATGTCACAGGTAAATGTCTAGTTCACTAACCTCGGATATGTATGCATAAACATTACGCATTTTCATCCCGTACGTATTGTTGACTAAGCTTACTATTTTAATTGTTACACTACATACGTAAATATCTTATTCATTATGTAGGAACATTACACATATTCAACCGATACATACTGTTAACTGAACTTGCTGTTTTAACTGTTACCCTGCTACCACAGGTAAATGTCTGGTTCACTAACCTTGGATACGTATGCATAAACATTACCCATTTTCAGCCGGTACATATTGTTAACTAAGCTTGCTGTTTTAATTGTTACACTACACAGGTAATATCTTGCTCGTCAACGTTGGATATGTATGCATGACTATTATATGTAATCAGCCGGTATATGTTTGATAAGGTGGCTATCATCATGTCACACTGTTAGCTCCATCTGTTACACTAGTGCTCATTAACGTCAGAACAACCATTGAAATTTTATTATACAACACTGACTTTTTTTATATCACTAAAATTTTATTCTACTTAAGTCACATGGTCTGTAAATTGTTGAAACGCAATAAATAAAAAATAATAATTAGTTTCCTTTTCCAATCAATAAATTTTTAGGTTTAACCACATGCTCCGAAGCATTGTAGTCTACATATCATGCAATACTGCTGTTCATCGAAGCTGTAAATACAGCAGTATGGCTTGATCCTTCTTGGTTTCTTAAATAGTTATTTTTTTTTATTTTGACTTACAAAATCAAAATCTAATAAAAAAAGAACTAAACCAAAGGGTGAACAGGTAAAATGGTTTGTACATAAGGCTAAAATGACGTAAAACAATTAATCTTCATGTTAAATGCCCTGAAGATTCTACAAACCCCTGCAGGAAAAAATTAATTTCTTAGGGGTCATACCAGACTCGTTTCAAAAGGCGCTAGGGTTTTGTTCATTATACAAATTAATTAGGTTCAATTTTCTGTAAACATCGAAAATTTTATAGAATTTTTAGGGCATTTAACATGAAGATTAATTTTTTCACGTAATTTTTAAAAAGCGTCATTTTAGGAAAAACAATATTTTCTTCCCTGTAAATATCTTCTAATGAACTTTCTATTGTCTGTTTTTTGTATATATTTTGCATTTATAATATTATGTTAGGTTTTAATAAATTATGAATTTAATTATATTTTTAAAGTTATAATTGTACATTTTCCATTAAGTTTTATGTGCTTATTTTAATAAATAATTCTAGTAATTAGAGAATCGTTTATGAATTTCTATGACATAGCACGGAGTAAAGATTTATTCTCGTATTATAGTAATGTAATAAATAATTGATTCAGTTATGTTTAATTATGGAACGAAATTAAATTTTGCTTGATATAGAGAATATTTTCTTTTAATTCTTTCATTTTGGTTGTACTTGTAGATATTAGAAAGGAATAAAAGATTATGAAGGAAATAGGTTTTTCAGTTTTTCTTACATGATGGGAATACGCGATTCCCAACATATTAAAAAAGCAGAAAACAGATTATTGAGCTTTTTATTATTTTAAACTGTGACTTGTTTTCCGTTGTAATTATTTTTGACAATTAGTAACTTAACGTAAAACTGATTTCTTCACTTTTATGTTTATATATTACCAAGCTTCCTATTTTTTAAATACATTTGGAAAAATAAAGTTAGATTATTTTTTTAATACTTCTTTAGCACACAAATATAAATTTGTAGAGATCAAGTAAATATACACATTTCTATTACAACGCGCACGATGTTGTTGAATAAAGTTAAGCTGCGAGCATTGTAAAACTTTATTGATGTAACACAGTTTACATTCACTTTTTGGCCCTCGAGCAAAATTACATCCTATTTAAATAAAACATAAAAACAATGAAACTTTTTTTTACCGATTCCTAAGTAAATAACAGGATCAAAACGCACAAGCGTTGTATTCAAATACCCGTCAGTATTGTGTTAAGCAAATTGACCTTGTTAGTCCCCTATTTAACGTCACGAATATGTCGGTCCGCATATTTGTTGTTTTTCGTAAGTGGGATTTAAACGGGTATTTGAACGAGTAAATTATATCTTTCCGTACGTGTATATAACTCACGACTTACGTTTCATAGTCAACTACACTCTCTAGCTAATTAGATGGTGAAATCTGGTCACACATAATTTAATAAATTAAACATTGCAAGCAATTAATTTATGTAATATAATGATAGAAAAAACAGTTATAATGTATTTTAATGAAATTAAATAGATATATTTTATTTGTACCCAATCCGTTAAAAAGCTATGAAAAATATTTTCACCAATATTTTCAATAGTATCTATCTTGTTTTTGGGTTAGACTCGATATGTTAAAAAGTGAACCAGGGTAAAAGCGAAGAGCAAAAGAGTTTTACGATAAAAAGTAAATTAGAACTTTCGTACTGTACTGTAGAACTTACCCTAATATATAGTTATATATATATATATATATATATATAGGCAAGTAAAGTCACCAAAATAATTTAATAAAAGTATTATACTTAGATATTCATTGGAAATAAAGTTATAGAAAACAATTTGTTTTGGGAAGATTGCTATTTGACTTTGATTGCTAGTTCTCTCTGTCTCTGCATTAAAACTCACAGTTTCAGTTTCTACACATTTGTTGGGCCTGATAGTTTGCAATGCAATGAGAATATAATAACATTAAATCGTTAATTTTGTGAAAACGTCAACAAACCACGAAATACAATGTAAAACAATACTTCACAAGCGGCAAACAACATTTATATTGTGCTCGAGCTTGTTGTTTGTACTTGTCTTGTTAGGCAATTCTTACTTGGAATTTCCATTCCATGTTTCCATAAATCCGAGTTTCCGGAGTTCCCATAAATCTTTGATGCAGTTTCAATCCAAACGATTTTTCAAACGATGTAAATTTAAAGGATTTTTAAATATACTAATCAAATTATTGGAAAGGAAAATTGTAAAAACTATTCACCAATTTTTAAAATTTTGTTTGACCGTCGATGAAAAACTAAACTTGTAGATTGACAAGACATTTACAATATAGATAAATAGATACATATTTTTTCAATATATTTTTATTTAGAGTACCTGAAGAAGATTGAATTGTTGTAAGTTATATTATTTAAATTTCATTTGGCATTGTCATTTTCATTGAATTGAAGATGACCATACGCGACGGTGTGTTGTCATTTCAAAGGGTTGAAATAATTGGGTAGGTATTATTCAAGCATCCATCTCTGTCGCTCGTGAAACTCAAAATGGTAACGTCATACTTCTACGGAACCGTTCAATACTTCCAATTTGTTTTTCTATCTGTGACCGCTACATTTCTCCATCAATAGGACCTATTCAAACTCTATTTATCGGAATGTGTTATATTTATTTCGCTTTTCTATTCAGTTTTTCCTAGGACAATTAAATTTTTTTTTCGTATAATTGTTGATCATTATAGTCCGAATACTAGCGAACGTTAATACGTTATACATTTATATTAATTTTAATGGGACTAATTGTTTCCCTGTGTCACCAATTTAGTCCTCACATTCAATCATGAGTAGTGAAGTACTTAAAGCACCAAAATGACAGTTGGTCACAGACTGCAATAGATTGCTATTAAAGCGGTATTATTAAAGCGGTGTGCATAAACAGTTGCACACTCAGATGTTACGCAATAAATCATTATCGTAACCGCAAATAATCACAATAAAATCGATACATGAATTGTAGTAATGAACATGATGAGAGATAACCCTGTGTCAATTAAATATAAATAAAACTAAGAGAAAAACAATAAATTTATTGTATTGTTAAATGGTTTCTCTCATCTTAGATATTATATGTTTATTTGAATACAGAGTAGCTAATGAACACCGCGTATTTATTATGAACAATTTCATAGAAGAGAATGTATTGCATTAATATCTGAACCCAAGGGTATATTAATGACCCGGAAACACGAGTAAATAATATCTCTCCTAATGTACATACACCTCTGGAGGTACAACGTACAGTGTCTACACGGCATGCAGTTTATATTATAGAGATCAAGAATATTTGAGTAATGGGATATGAGCGTAATAAGTGTGTGAAGTGGGTGGATAAATAATTGCTTATAATATTGAAGAAGTGTACATGTAAAGAATATTAAATGTTCATTAATTTTCTTGATTTTTTTGGATTTTATTTTCAAAACAAAATCCTTTCGTAAACTAGTTTATGTAGATTGTTTTTATCAGTTCAACGATATAACGAACAATACACCACCATTATATGAGCAGATGTTTGTTTAATTTTTTTTCATTTTTTGCATATTCTATGCAAATAAATCACATCAATCGTCATGAATTTTTTTTACATCTGATAAATCAAAATATTGAGCATATAACAGTGAAATTTGTGTGTATTTACATACAAATATGTTACGAACACATTTATAAAATCAGACAAACAAGTATAGACAACGTATACACGTTACTCATAAAAAATTCCCAGTGCACTATAAAAATGAACTATATAAATAGTACCAAAATATAAAAACAACGATCTAGTCAATTAATCGTTGTTTTGAAAATAATCATCTTGTGAATAAAATCGATCTAAGGAATTACCTATTGATATGTAATAGTAAAGATAGGAATAAAATTTTGTTTTTGAAAAAGGAATTAAACATTTTACGAGACAATATCCGATTTAGAAAAAAGAAAAAAAATATTTACGCCAAGTTCACGGATTACAAAGAAATATATGGTTCTGTAACTAATTCTTGGTTACCAAATGATCTCGAGATCTGTGTGTAATATTCACTCTAAAGTAACGTGAAAAACTTTTACAATTTTGTTGGGTTCACATGTCACAGTCTGGGTTATTTTTCAAATTTTACAGGTTTGTGTTTTAATTACTCCAATAATAAAAATGAAGACAGTTCATGAAAAAATATAGAGTATCTTCAATGTGTTTAAATTTGGACTTCACCTTTTTGGGTATTCGGATAGGTATTTCTTATGTAGTTGGATTATTGGTGGAATATACATTTAATTACATAAAATATAGCTTTTATCAATTACTTTTGAGTATTTTAATTTTGAGTAATTACTTTTGAGATAATCTAATTACTTAAAATATAGCTTTCATCAATTACTTTAGGGATTTTTTATAAAAATCGTTTATAATTAATATATTTAGGAAAACCCAAAGATAATATGGGGAAAAAATTGTTAGAGGCATTCTTTTTGGAAGTTTAACCCTAAGGTACGCACCCTGAAATAGCAGGTGTTATTTAGTTATAATCATCCCACATAAGCATGATTTAAGAGCAAACTTATGTTGTTAAACCACTCTACATTAATCCGTGTTTGCCATATACTCGCCTTGTGCTTACAAGTTTTATTTCCACAAACCATTATAGAATCAACGCAACTACAATTAATTCAAATTATAATTGTACCGAAGAGAAAGGATAAACCGAATTTAATATTGTTGAATAGTTGGATATTTTACAAGAAGAGCTAACTTATATACGTAGGAAAATAAAGCTGTGAAATGCATGTGGTTTTCGCACTATTAAGGTTCTTAGTTAAGTTTAGTACTTAGGTGTTCACAAATATTGAATTAGCTTTTCACAAATTTAGATTTTTATTGAACTATTTACAACAATTTATATTACTTTTTATAGACACAAAAATATTATCGATATTATCGCCATAGTTTTTTGGTAAACTTTAGGTAATCTTAGAGAAATGCTTTGTTTTCATAATTTTCACTTTGCAGATGGCGAGGAGGGGGTGGGGCGTATTATTTTGCGAATGTTTCAACAATATCTCTATAACTATCTAAAAGTACACGATTTTTAAAAATTTGCTTTTGCGTTTAATACAATACATAATTGTGTTATTAGCTTTCATTTGATATCCTATTCGAGAACGTAATATTTTCTTTGCTTCGTTTACTGCACAAAAATGACTGAAAAAATCGATATTTATAAAATACAATCTATAGTTTTTGTGTCAATAAAACTATATTGAAAGTTTTTCGGAAAGACAGAGTTAAGAAATTGAAAAATGTAATACGTGAATAGAAGTAAATTAAAATTTGGATTAAGTTTGTGTTTTGGCTCCACTGCTGTTATACGTATACTGTATTTACAATAACAAACAATTTTCAACTCCTATTTTATTGCCAAAATTATAGCTTTAGTTGATAATATATATATATATATATATATATATATATATATATATATATATATATATATATATATATATACATACATATATATATATATATATATATATATATATATATATATATATATATATATATACATACATATATATTTTTTATAGAAAAACTTAGAATAAGAGAATACCCGAACCGAAAATTTTCAACCTTGAAGGTCATAATCTTGAAGCCCTTGAAGGTCAACCTTCAAGGTAAATATCTTTGGGAAAACTTCATTTTAAAACATATCTTAATCAGAATCGATATTTAATCAGAATCGCTATTTTATTTCACTTCATATAAGTAAAATTTGATAGGATGCATCAAAAACTACTAGTATAAAAGGAAAAAATTATTACTTTTTCTATTTTTAAATATATGCCGAATGTTTATAGACTAGTTGATATTTTTATGATGAGTGACCAAGTTTCAAGGAACAATAAAGAAACAGTAACTAAATCATAAAATGAAAAAAAAATGTAACTTTTTTTATCTTATGCTTTAGTTTCCGTTTCTTAATCGCACCTAGAAATTTGGTCACTCTTAAAAGCGATAATATATTGCGTTGTTAGTATCAATATTGTAGTACCAATATTGTAATATTCACCAAATCAGAGTTTTTTATCTTAATATCCTGGTAAAGTATCTTATGTGTTATAGAAAATAAATCTAAAAACTGGTTTTCTAACTTTAAAACTTGTTTTTTAACTTTAAAAATGTTCCATGAATACAATTCAGTCTGTTACAATTTTATTATATGTTGATTTTACTTTTATTACTTCTAACTTTTATATGCTTTTTATTATTTTGTATTTGTTATTTAAATACCATATGAGAATATTAGAGCCGAATTTGGGAAATGAACCGCCTGCTCTAGGTAAATTTCAAGTTCTTATTTCTCTTGGAAGTCAGAAATCTTTGACAGACAAACAGACAGATGGATGGACAGGCGACGTTGCACAACAATAGGATTCAATTCTAGTCCTCCGAGTATCCTAAAAATCAAATATTTCCAATTACACCCCGAAGTTTAAATTTACTCTTCTTAAATACTTTTTATAAACTTACCTTGCTTTAATAGACACGTTGGTCTACATCCATTTCTTATTGACTTGGTAAAGTTAAACTTTAAAAGGGTATTTATTTATCATATAGCGAATAATATTTTACAGAAATATTATTTCTTCTTTACAAACTACTCTCAGAGTGTATCAGACTACACAAAGAAAATCCACAATACATGCATACATAGCTTTTACAAAACATCCATTTATTTTACATGCAAGTAGATCCGGTTTGGCTTAGAATGGGGAACATCTAATATTGACATGCAAATATCAGTTATGACAACATGTATGTTGTACGCACATAGTTACTAAAACAAATTATCGAAAACAACCCCTCACAGTGTAACAATAGAGAACCTTACCCCATCGATTCTTTCGGACAGGCTGGTTGTTTCTCGTATATTCCATCTCTATAATGCAATAAAATTATATTTTTAAAAACATAATTAAACAGTTTTAATAATCAAACATTTTAGTTCAACTCATATTGTTCTTATATAACCGATATGGGATGACAAGTTTAACTATTGTGTATTGATTTTCGTCAGCGGTTCTATACCTTTAAAAACTACCAGCCATAAGTCATTACAGAGCTCTTTTAATGTTTTAAAATTATTACGATGGTGGTTCGTCTCAAATAGTTGTAGTTAAAATAAGTAATGACGACGCGAGAGTTTCATTATTACTTGTTTCTGTCCTGCAGACGTTAGGTTACGTTGGCTTTGGAACTTTACGTCACTTCACCCAGGTTATCTTTCCGCGACTTGACTTTAACACTGTTACCGGAATTTTTTAACTATTATCTGTTTTGATTGTTTGACATAGGTTTATTTATTTGATTATGTGATATATTTTGCTCTTGGTTGTGATTCTATTACGGAAGAACGTTATAATAACTGTGTTGTTTATCGACTACCATAACTTTTAGCCACAATTATCTGAGACGAACCGACATTGTAACAATGGTAATGTTTCAAAGAACTTTTCATTGAAATATGGCTGACCGTTGTTAGACGGTGGGTCAAATCTCTTGTAATTTTAGACGGTTATTTTTATCGTATATTTATTTTTTCTGCAAAATAAAGTGAAAAATATGTAGCTAATCGAGGATAATCGATTGATTGATCTAGAGAGTATCTAGAGATAACTCCATAGAGTTATATCAAAAAATAAAATACAAATAATAACAGGTGAAATGATCTTTGTTATGAGAGTTATGTACCGCATAGTTCTTGGAGCAAAGATGCTTCTATGTGTAAACTTCCGAGATATTTAAAGAAAATCTTACGTTGAAAATGTTTGTATGATGGTTAATTCTACAATCAGCAAGTCTTGCTACTTGGACTAGTAAGATAATTTGTATCACTTCAAAATTTAATCACGTTATTTCAATTTTGCATCATTTAATTTTTATTCAATCGAATAAAATATGGAACATAATTTCGTATGTAATTGCTACAATATGTATAATTAATTTGCTCTATAGATGCAATACTTTGTGAAATAAGTATAATTTATATTTGAAAATTAAATGATGAAAAAACGTACCATTTTTATTTTTACGTACTTAAGCGTATAACTTCTTATACCTGTCCGTCTATTTCACTCATACATTTTAGACCTATGCGTCTGAAATTTTGCACGTAATATTTCCTATGCTGATGTCAATTAATGTGTAAAATAATTAAAGAATAAAAAAAATTTTCTTTAAATTAAAATCCGTATGATTTTTGCGCATCTCACTGAATAGATATGTCTTATTGGACAGGGTTTTCATAATGAAAATAATATTCCATTAACAATTTTTTTAAACTATGGAACTCCTCTTTACCCGTGTTCCAACATGGACTTGGCGGGTTTTAGTGTTAGTCTCTGGCTAATTGAAATTAATTTCTAAAAATATAATTGATAAGAAACTTTTTTTATTTCCATTGACGTTCAAAGATATATTATTTAATATATATGCAAACATTTGTTTAAGATGGAAGAGTCTAAACTTGTAGATAAATTGTAATTAAACATAACGTCTGTTAAATTTGCGATACGGTACTTCGACCCAATTGACTAAATACGGAACGCTACATATGGGTACGGTAAAAACGCTGTGTACATCTTATAGCATGCATGAAGAACAATAGTACGCTGTATATTTATATATTATAAAACAATTAGATATAAAATTAATATTATTACTTAAACTAGGTAGATTAAAACTTTTCTCATGTGATTTGAAATTTTGCATTTAAACAATTATAATTTTTTTTCCTTGTAGTAAAATTTTCCTTCCTTATTATACAAAATTTTATATTCTTAATATGATTCGAGTTAACTCAAAAAATAATGGAGCCGCAGAATAAATAGTCATCTATATACGGCCGAGCAGGCTATAATTTTCTAGAGCATTTTGATGTACGCACGTACAATTTGTATGTATGTACATACGTATGTATAGGATCTTTGAAGGGCTTATAAAAATGCATCCGATTCACTACTGATTTTTTATGTGATACTACCTTGCGAAATGAACAGAACGATAAATTTCCAAGTTCAAAAATTCACACCGCTATTGAGATACGCCTTCGAATAATTTAAAGCTATGTTCCACTAAAATTAAAACAAACTTATTGAATTGCAACCGGATATTTTCAGATTCTTTATTTTGGTATATGGATGATACTTACTGCTTTTTGTTAAAATAGGTACAGTTTCGGCGATCTGGTCAAAAAACTATTTTATTTAAAACACTTTAGAAAGTACGCGGTCTGCCACAGTGGCTTTGAAATCACTGGTAAGCCAACTAATTTGATTTTCCGAACTCAGCCAAGTTTTATGTTCTTTTTTAGATTACAATACTGTATTTCTTTGCACTTTCCTCACATGATGTGTTTTTCTTCCATACAACAGCCAACTGAGTTTCGTTCAGAATGATAAACTTGTTATGTAATAGGGGTATATTTTTTATTGAGTATCTACCGGATGGTAGTTACTTTAATCAACGCAGAATATTACTCAAATCTTTTTTCTGACCCATTACGGCAGCCACTTAAAACAAAAATTTCTTGAAAAGTTGTATAAGTGTTCCTTATTGTAACCTGACAGCAAAACCTCATACCACATGAATAACGAAAAATGTTTTAAACGGTCCATATCCACCTTACTTATGGAATTACTTCCATATCCACCTTACTCACTATATCTAGCTCCTAGTGATTACCATTTGTTCTCAAACATGAAAACGCTACTACGGGATGTTCGGCCTGAGAGCTTAAATTATGTGAAACTTGCTATAAACAGGTGGCTTGTAGACTCCAAAAACATTTTTTGAAGACCACCTAAAAATATTTACGTTTGTGTAGTGTATTAAATTAAATGGAGATTATGTTAAAAAATTATGTTACAATTTTGGTGAAAATTAATATAATAAAAAACAGCCAAATTAAAAAAATTATAAATTAAAAAATAACAAACATCCCTCGTAAATTAAACAATTTTAAATATCAATAATATAACATAAGAGTTTTATAGAATTTTTAATAGAGTTTTATATTCAGATTCTTTAGCACATTTCATTGAATTGATCAATATAATTATTCTTTATTAGAGATATAGGAATTACCTAACTTATTTGCATACATCAATTTTTAATGTTTTGAATTAAAATGCTCTAGCAAAAATATATGTATGCTCTATTTCGTCATCATTGAGATTTTGATGCTTCTCTCCGCATCGTTATAATCACCACTATGGGCTATTACGGGAGATAATATAAATCTGAAAGAGAATAAGAAAGTTCTAGCAGAGGAAAATACTTACTCAAGACTATGAAATAATTGCAGACATATGAAGTACAGGTTATTAGCGAATGAAAGAAACACGACCCCGTTGATGGTGTCGTCCACTTGTCGAACCAAGTTGGCCAATTTTACGAAGTCTTCTCTTTGTGACCGCCAGAATGAAACCGCATCTTCCTTATTAGTTGAGAAATTAATGACATTGAAACTTATATTTTTTCAGAATTGTTTTTAAGAAGTTATAATCAACTTACTAATTTTTCGATAGTTTATGTTTAAGTTAATAATAGATCAATATATTTATAATTAAGCTAATAATTGATCAATAATACAATTTATTGGACAGTTTCTGAAAAAACTAATTATATTCATTACGAAATGGTACGAAAAGCTGAACACGGTTAATCAAAATATTAGTAAACTCAATCAGGATTGTATATTGACGTAAAAGGTACAGAGAATACAAAAATAAATTTGGCCAATATTTGTGTAATCTGGAGCCCTGTCGTAACATACACGATTATATATTTATCGCTCCCCGTTTGCACTTACCTCATGTTCTGCTGTGCAGACACGCTTGTTTATTTGTTCAAAGCGAGCTGTCAGATAATAGCTCATTGATATAATAAACAGGTCCATGAAGTTCCAATTGAATGTCGATTGAATGTTCAATATCTGAAATATTATCTCATGTTAAGTTTACGTTTATTTTTATTTTGGAGAAATACTTTCTATTTCGATTTTATTTTTCAGGAAAGATTTATATCAAAATTATTTTACACATTTAGCCGTATAATATAAAAACTTAGTAACTACACCATAAGTGTCGTGGCATTGAAATAAAATTAAACATAGATTTTTCCATTTTAAAAAAATTATCTTATTGCTAGGCATCTTAACGTCTTTTTCATTTTTTCTGTTTTGTGCTTATATAAAAACTGGCATTGTAGGTGCGCAATATTCATATAATGTAAGAAATATTGTGAATATAATTTGTATAAACGTGAAGTTAACATGTAAACGATGTAAATTTTTTCAGTTTTTTTTTTCTACGCGTGTGTAAGATACTATAACACGGAAGATGCTTAATTAATAGAAGTCAACAAGTATTACATCAAATACAGTTCATGTTACCCAACCATTTTTTAATATAAACTGATATGACCATTTTAGCTATCACAAATCTCTTACCCTCCCGAGCCGCGACTGGAATTGATTTACTATGTTGCATTATCATATTTTAAAATAATCGGTGGATACTTTCGGGTATCTCTACTGGAAAGTATTCCTTACACTGTTTACATCTAGATTCAAATAATCAGGCTAAAATAACAAAATAAGCATATTTTTCAATTGCCCATCAACGTTATTTAAAATATCCCTTATTTTAAATAAGATGATTCAACTTCTTAATATCCAGTGTTATATGTTAACGGGAAACCTCAGAGAGAAAATAAGCTGAGCTACTTTCTCTACCGAAGTGTTTTCTCATTTACGTTCTAATATTTTTTACTGTTTTTATAAGGAGTTTGAAATTTACAATTTAATTTAAAAAACTCACAAATTGTTTGTCAACAGTACTTATCGGGAGGGAAATATTATAAATACTTTATACACTTTGATGAATTATTTCGAGATTTAATTGTATTCCAACGACTGTATGCCCATGCGTATACGCAAAAATAAGTCTATTTTCACGTTATTGGACTTATTAAATTTTAGTATTTTTATGCACAGCACTAATCGCTGTCATTTATTAAATTTAACCTCCATTTTGTATGAGAGAATGTAACTATTGAATAGATCTAATTAGGGTATTAACTAGATTTTTTCAATAGTTACATTATATACTTCACTCTTAACATCGTTTCATCAGTTTTAGGCAACATTTCATTTTTAAATTTATTTCTTTGTAAATTATCATATATTTTGAAGTCAAAGAAAAGAAGAAAAATATGTAACAGCTAAATTGTGCAATGGATAACGAACAACTCACACAGAGACATATTATATTTTGAGTCTCTTTATAATTATTTAATAATTCTGAAAACCTAAGAGTACATTTTTTGAACGAATGCAATACTTTCTTCTCCCCTTAAAATATTCGAAATAAAAAGTCAGGATGAGTTTAGCCACTGATTTTAGAGTAATTAAATGGGTAAATCTCAAAAATAACACAGGCAGGGGCTTTCTCTTTTGGTTCTCCCGTATTCAAATTATTTGTTTTGATTTGTTAAGAAACCATAGGTTTTCGAACCAAAATTGCTTTTTGAAGTTGGATGTAATTGTTTTACTATAAGTATTTTAAATTTCATATCGTCATAAGGTCTACAACTTTCCATGTTGGCTAAATACAATAAATATAATTTCATGAAAACCTAATTCAAACATTAGAACAAAGTTTCTCCATTATAAATATTTAAATAGATCTAATTAGCTAATATTATAAAGTCGAAAGTGTGTGTGTTTTTATATTTTCCTCGCTTTCACGCTTCGAATGCCCTCCAATCGCCGCAAATGCATACGTATAGTCTGTATCATTGAGATGAATATAGAGTATTTTCCTCTCTAGTTCATATCATTTTAACCTACCATATGCAAAGCAAACTTTGAAACAATATCATAAAATTGTCTGCTTGTTCCCAAAGACACCTGAGGTACGCTAAGAATATAAACGGAAATAAATTAGTGTGCGGGATGCCCATGTAGTGAGCAAATATAAGTAAGGAACAAGTTTCTTCATCTGCTCACTACCTGGTGAGTAGATGAAAAAACTTGTTCAATCGTCTGAAGAAACAGAAGAGAAGATGAAGAAACTTATTCAGTTTGTTCAATCGGTAAAATCGACTTGCTTTCTTTTTCTTTCATGGTAAAATTGATCTCTATCCTTTTATTATAGTACGATTCGCGATCAGACTGTATCTTCTATTGAACGTGTTCATGACGCCGCAATCCTTTCCATCTTGTTATCTAATTTTCTTTTTTAATTTTATTAGTATATTTGTTCAATTTTGTTATTGTTTTCGTTAATTTTTTAAACGTTTTAATTACATCTTTTTGTTATCGTAACAATGGCAGAAAACACTAATAAAGAATATTCTGACATTATGGTGGCATATGATAGAGCTAAGCCCCGTGTGGTAAAAAGAATAATTCTTGATATATGATTACCACAATGCAACACATTTTCGAATACCTATTCATGTTGGTAGCTGTCGATGAACGCAGACTTGAAGAGTTTGGCAAGAATCCAACCAGAAACATGAGAAAAGTAGATGCAATGCTGAGCCTAAGCATATGAAACTTTGATTAGTTCTTCTAATAGCACCGCATGCCCCATCTATGCATCCGTACGACTGTAAACCATATATTTCCATCAATCAATTAATTACTTTATTTCGCTATAAATTTCAGCAATTTCTGACTCAACGGCCCGTAACTAGTTTGGGAAATTTCAAAGTTACTGTTAATGTTTCTATTCGTTTATAAACAAGAACATTTCAAAGTGTGAAATAAGCTACTACTATACTATATAGATCAGCAGTAAATGTGGTGGTTCTATTCCAACGAATACATATTTTGTTTTACAGATAGTTTCCCCGTAAAAATACCAGCTTTTAGGTAGCGTATATTACACCTATAGAGTTTTCCGTATGTATCATCCTATAGATGTATACATATATTTATAGATAATCTCAAATTTGGTATTAATAGTTTCCTATCAATGTACTAACCTATACCATTATGATTCTGATACAAGCAGACTTGCCCCGAAGCAAAGCTTCATTGTGTTTCTAACTAAATAATGTCTTTCAACGCCTCTCTCCTAACAATTTAAACAGTTCACAGCAGCGTTAGTATCTCCGGCAAATTGGTCTCTTGATACACAATTTTGACATACTCCAAACTTGTATGAACAATCATCTATTGACTCATAATTATTAGACGCCTAAATCATGATGCTATTACAAAATTTCGATGTTAGGATAATGTTAATTTTATTCATTACAGATGTAAATCTGAAGTTCTTCTCAATTTTCTGCTGCATGCTATAAAATTATCTGACTCTAGAATTGTATTCATTACTTTCGTACAGAGTACCGTAAAGAGTATTATACAGTACTGTAACTGACAACTTGTCAAATAACTCAGAAATTACTATACGTACGAATTTGGAATACATTATAATTGGGTATTCCTCTGCCCATTAAATAAAAATCAGACTTGCAGCATTTGCTGAAGCTGAGTTACAGGGGTGTCAAAATAGTAGCAAAGCACTTTAGGTAGAGGGTACCGTTTAGGAAAACTTGGAATCTGATGGTGCACTACCATACACCGAATTTGTATGTAGTACTTTCGAATGTATAGATGGTTCTTTTTTAATTTATTTGCTTTAGGCTATTAAATTATATTCTGGTCCATAATCACAATTGCATACAAGCTTATGTCATAATAATGTCTTAAGGACATTTTGAATTGTGTTAACGCACATAATTTATTTTAATCTATATTTATTAATTAATAATAAAATGTCATTAACTTGAACATATCTGCATTAATAAAATTCCCACTTCGATGGAATAAAAAGATTTTATAGAAGTGTTCCTAACAAATAAATATCATTTTTTTTGCATTTTCCAATATTGGTAGTAATTACTGGAGATTTGTTTGTCTACTGTAAAATATACAGTATCGGTAAGTTCCAAATCATTACATGAACAGGCTTAGCCAATTGAAGCACAGTGGTAACGCTATATTACCACTGATTTAGCAATTAATGACGTGCTCATTAATAATGGTACTAATGTTAAACCACTTTAGTAATAGTTTAGGAAGGTTTGAACAAGAAATTAAAATATGGAGTAGGTATGTATTTCTTTTCCAAATAGTGACAAATGTTCAAATTGTGGGAAATACATTTTTCTCCACTAATCTTAATTCGAGTTTAACAAAACGTGAGTTATCATTATTACTGACCACGCGGGGACACATCTCTTCCTATAAGTCTTTATCTCAATCACAAAATTTAAATTTACTATTTGAACGTAAAAGTAGTATAAAAAGAAAACAATAATTTCAAGTCTTTATGTATTTTACCCATTTGAAAATGTGCGTAAAATGAAATGAATTGAGTTGATTGGGGGTGCTGCCGCCGACTTCAAAAATAAGTAACTTAATTTATTTATTGCAAATAAGTAGGTACCTGTTTTGAGTTTAATATTTTTTACTTTTTAGTACATACCTTTTTTGAAGTCGGTTTTTTAAAAGATACTTTATATAGAATACTTTATGATGCGACCAGCTAGAAACATTAAGTAGCATTCTTCGTTTATTAAAGAGGTTACGGGACCAACAACGCAACATTATTGTAGTTATAATGATTGGCAGATTCAAAAGTAGACGCAAGAATCTACTTTCTGTAAGGATTTTTTTAGAAAATAACGGAGATAATGGGTATAGAAATAGATGGATAGTTCCACAATGTTGCTATTCATAAAAAAGTAACAAGGAAAAGTTTCCACAAACATTTCGTATCTGCTCTGTTAAGGTGCTCAAATAAAATCAAGTTCCACGGTCAATATCAATTCATAAAACAGAAATAAATTGATTTATGTAATTTTTTAAAGAAAAAAAAATTGTTTTATTAAAACTGTGGCCAACGGATTTCCAGGATCGCAAATGAAAATAGGAGTAATTTGCCTATTATGCGTATGAAAATAGGAGTAATTTGCCTATTATGCGCTATAATATTATTCCCAAATAATACAAACAAAAATTAAGTGAATCGATTTATTATAACATTAACTGAACTACACTCACCTCTGTGAAGACACCTAAACCACCGCTGTAAGGTATATAATCAAATATCCAAGGAAACGAATGTTTGAAGAAAGATTCATAGACGTACAAATTTGGATCACGATCCCGCGCCACCTCTATTCCCGCCAGAAGCGAGAGAATATGCTCAACTGAAAATAAATATGGTGTAAATAACACATATAACTTACGTAAAAACTATTTATATTCTTACAAGAATGTTTGAATAGTTACCATAGCATATTATTAATTTACCATATCCATACTGAAGGCATCGCTATTGCTAATCTACGAGACAGAAATTAAATTAAGAATGAGAACGTCTTGTTACATCACACTGTTCCGGCATTATTTACGTGCTTTTAATCGATTCCAAATTTATCTATAAATATTTATCATGCATGGTTTCATATATAAATTTGTTTATAACTTTAATAATTCCATATTCTCAAATTAGCTCAAACATTATTAGCATGATCTTGAAAAATATAGATTGATAAACGGTTCTCCCAGGCTCTTAACATATACGACTTATATATTATGGGGAGTCCGGAAGAGTGAAACCCCCTTTTACTTTAAGCCGCACAACACTGTAACTAAAACCTGTATCTTAATGGCTTAAAAACGTAACAAAGCATTGGGAAACAGGTGCCATTTTGTAATAAAAAATTTTCACTAATGAATTAATTTCATATAATACTTGATTTTTTTAAAAAATCGATTTGTGGTTTAAATCTCCCCGACGCAAGGGAGACATGACCATAGCTGTAGGAAGGCTTGATCTTTTTCTATAGGATAAATAGTGAAAGACACATTGTAATAATCAATTTGTTTAATAAAGGTGATACCAAACGTTAAAAGTACATATTTACTTACCAATTATTACTTAATTTGGGTATCATAGCAACAGTTTTTTGTGAACTTTCTAAATGAAAATTAATAACAAACAATAGACTTTATAGACATATTTAAAAATGTCTCTACCTTCATTAAGCACCTTACCTAAAGAGATCAATAATCAAACATTAATATTCTAAAGGCATATGTAAAATCACAATCAGTTTTAATAATTTAGTCATTAAGTCTCACATTCATGTCATGTAATTTTCATCGTCTTGTTTGGTCAATCCAATATATATCTCGTGAACATATCTATTGCAAGAAATACGAAGTCTCATGGTTAGAGTTTATTTTCTTTAGCATACGAAACAATACCAACTATCTATATCCGGACTTTCTTCCGAATAATCATCATCAGAATCATCAGAATATGGTATGACGTTTTCGTCTTCCGACTCGGTTTCATTGGTTTGACCACTTTTTTGATCTTGAATATTTTTTTATTTTTGTTAGCACTTGTTGCCTTACTTGCACATTTCTCTTATTTTATTTCTCTTTCATTAGTTTCTTTTTAAATTCAAAATCTTCGATATATTCATTATTCTTTGCTTCGCTCCCGCTACTTGGAAGACTTTTCATTTTTGTTTTTCCTACAGTTGGCTTTTTCCCCTTTTTCTGGTTCTTGTTAGGTGTTAAATAATCTATAGCGTCTTTTTCTGGAGTTTTGGTTATAATTTTAGTTTTTCCTGATTGGTGGCCACGATATGTAGTATTCCTGGGTGCAGCTTTTGAGTATGGTCTTATAGTTTCCGGGGTTACCAGTGAGATTTTCGGAATTGGAATGAACCTGGTGTATCACCAGCATCATTTTGGTTGTGTAAAGGTAGAGCTTCTCTTGCTACAGAAATTTCTTGATCCTGACGAGTGGACAATGTTGGCTCAAGATTAGCCTTATCCTGATCACTTATAGCTGACTCAGCAATGACCGTAACTTCATGTTGACTGGCATGATCAACTGGTGGAATGAAATCAGCAACAACATTGTTATTGCCACCTACATCGTGCTGCAAAGATGTCGGTTCACCCATATCAGGGGAGAAGTTAAATTGACCATGACGAGACGAAGTAGGAATTGCAGGAAGTAATTCATCATTCGACACATTTCTGTCAGTGACTGCAGATAATAAGAAGTCTTCTTCCCAAAATATATCGGAATTGAATGGATGTATTCTGGAACTCTTGAATCCATTAAGAATGTTTGCCTGACTGAAGGCTTGTGACATCTTTGTTTTTTATAAACCCAGGGATAATATAAATCGTTACCATTTTACCGTGATTTGACAGCATCCAATTGTTCATCACACTGTTGTATCTTGATTTGAACGAAGAGTAAACAGCTACTTTTAAACGGTTGCATTTTACTACAGCAGTGAAGAGGAAGCTTCAGCATTGTTATACCGTTGTCGTTAGCCAACTTGGCCATATTTACGCTTACATGAGTCTCATAATTTATTGATACGAGAATCAACAGGGCAGGATTTTCTTTAGATATACGGGAATCCTTTTAGAAATTTTCTAGACACTTCAAGAAACTCTTCGTAGTCATCCACCCAGTAGGGTATGCTTCACCATCTGACCCTTCTGGCCCATCAACTACAAAATCTGGCCGAAATTTCACTCGCGGGAATATAAAAAGGGTGGCATGATATTACCAATTGAATTGAGCGCAAAACAGAGAGTGACCAGGGTTCCTGTCTCTGCAGAAGTAACCTGTCCCACTTGCTTTGATTTCTTGCTTGCTAGTACCTTTGGGCAATTACAATTATAAATATTGTTACGGTTATATTGTTCTGTAACTTCAAATTTTCAAAAAAGGCTTACATTCTTTTTGTGAAAACTAGTTCCTCTCGATAAACTTGTTGCTTCAGGAGTCCATAAATTTATCTCCAGATTCCTAAGAAGGAATCCACGGAACCAATCCTTTCCAGCTGAATTATTCCTTGACCAATTATTTGGAATGTAGGTATTTAGAGTTTGGTAAAGTAAATTCAAATACTAATTTCATGGCTTGTACGCGAGTAAGACCGTAATTCATTTTACTGCAATTTAGTAAATATTCTACCAAAAGTTTCTCTATCGTGATTGTAAATATTTGAGAAGCTTTATATGAACTACCTTTATCGCCAAGCTTCTACAGTTTTTGTTTATTTTTGGTATAACGACGTAATGTGACCTGTCAATGCCATATTTAATACCTGTCTTTCGAAGAGAGACACCCGATTTCACTTCTTCAATAGCGTTTTGCAATTTCTGCTTGGTGATTCTTTTGTGGGTAGAACCAGCCTTAGTTTTATATCGGAACGGCATGACACTATTTCTTGCAAATAAAAACAAAAAATACATATCTTGCCATTCAATTATATATGTAAGGGACACTTGAACCGCCGATCAAGTCTCCCTCAAGCATTGTGGATCAAGTCTTCCTAACCACACTTTCATCACTTCATGGCGTGTAGCAGAAATTTGATAAATCAGAAGAAAAAAACACACTACATTCATAAAAGTACATAAATTCAATAATACAACTAGTGTATAAAACATTGCGTACTTTAGTATTTTTTGAGGTAATGTAAAAACACAAAAAAAGATTTTTTGCACTCGCGACGACCAAAAACGTGTTTACATCGCTGACAGACGAACCAGTGTAATGGTCATCAAAATGCCGATGCATAAATATCTTACAAGAAAAGAGCATGCAACGACCTAACAGCGAACCCGCGAGTGCAAAATTTAAACGGATTTATCCTTTGTGGAGCACGTTTCCCACCTGGTCAAGTCTTCCGGATTTCCCCTACTTGTGGTAAATATACTATAAAAAAGATACAGCTTTTAAATTGAACTGGTTTTGAGAGGTACATATTGTTATAATAGCATTTACAAATTCTTACAATGTTTAAATCATCGCAGTAATCCCATGTTCTCTAATACCTGCATATGAGTAATAAAATTAGAAAGAATTTGCGTTAATTATCTCTCTAGCATCACCAATTATGTTAATTTGTTGTATTTTGCTGAATTTGTTTGAGAAAAATATTAGGATATTGGTTAACAATTCTTTTTGGGACTAATATTAAACATAGGTGAACCTATAATAGGTCCTATAATAGGTCTAATCGCACATCTTTGTAAAAATAGCTGCTTCACGTGTTGTACTACATATCTTCACAATATCTCCTTAATCTATGGAAGTAAAAAAAATTACCTCATATATATATATATATACACAGATTGAAAATGTTTTTTATAAAATAAGTAAAAATGAGATAACTAACTCAATGCCAACATGAGTACGACCGCACATATGAGAGAGCATTTCCTGATGATGGCGGCGCGATCAGTGACGGGCAAGGCACGCTCCACCTGCGCTGTGCAACGCGCCAGCTCAGGCCAGCGCAGTGCGACGCGCATAAAAAGCAGCGTCGTCAAGCACGTACTGGCGTAGAAAACAAAGCTGGCTAGAAATGGAGTTACAAAATATTTTTATCAACACATGATAACGCACTCTTTCCACGTGTTATAATTAATAAAAATGTTTTTTTTATTATGAAGTTGACGATCAGTGTTTCAACTATGGTTCAGTCTATTAATATTTATGTGGTACGTGCATACATGCCTGCCTCGTGTTAGCGTGCGTGTTTGTGTATGTGTCCGTGTGCACGTGTGCTTATTTATGCGAGTGCGAAACGAAATTTGCATGTGACTTTTTGTTTAAGTATATACACATAATCATATTACTATCAATAAAATGGTATTCTACTTTCATTTTTATTGATTTTCGAAGAAATGAAATAATTTAATAACTATTAGGTTAATTTTGACAAGACCGAATCTGTATCAGGACGGCATGTGAAAGGAAGTTGCCAACATTATAATTAGACATTGGTATATATATATATATATATATATGTATATCTTATATATATATATATATATATCTATATATATATCTTTGCGCATACACACATTTTTCAACTGCGACAAATCTCCATGTCCGTTAGGCGTATATTTTTATAATTTTGCATAAACTATATATTAAGTTACATTACATAGTTAACTCATGGTGAGTTTCTTTTATTTTCTTATGAGAAATTCTGTCTTCTTCTGTCTATGCTCGTATTTTAACTGGAATACTGACTATACTGAAAGTTAAATACTGATTGGTGGATTATTTATATCTAGAATATTGGATTACAGTTCTCTCCATTACCGTATAACTACATGACTAATAGGTCACAACTCAAAGAAATCAACCTTAAACCACTTTTATACCAATCTGAATACTAGTCAAACTTTTGACCGGAGGACATGTTTTGTAAAGATTTAGAAAATCGGCTTAATACCAAAATTAGTTCAGACATACTCAAGAGAATACAGAAGAACATTTTTTTTATTACTGTCACGGAATACCCTTATGACAAAATATTTATAAATGTGAAGATTGTTCTTAAGTTTATCGGATCCTATCATTCGATGTTTGAATTTTAACTAAAATATTCCAGTGAAGTTTGTGTTCAGATTGATAAATCAAACATCAAGATCTTTGCTGAAATATTGAGTGAACAGCTTACATTGTTTTTTTTTTCATTTTAAAACATAGAAAACAATGAACAACATACTACGCAGAAATCAGTTGTGAATTAAAAAGTGGAGAGTTATATAGCAAATGGGAAATATGTATTAATTTAAGTATTTCAGAACGGAATATGCATTTACCTATGCGTCAGCGAAATTATTTAACAAAAATCTCAATTTTCAATAACTCATATTTCGATACACTAGAATGTTATTTATTAAATTCGGTGACCACATTCCGCATAACTTAATGTTCTTAGAATGATAGTTCTATTATGACAGAAAAATCGGATGACTTGCTTGTACAATAATTTATTTTTACTGTTGATAGAACATAATAATTAGTTGTATCAATTTACTTAACGTTGATGAATATAAAAAGAAAATAAAGAGGAAAAGAAACTTCACCTTAAAAAAGACAGATCATGTGGAGAAGGCAGCTTTAAAGGTATTAAACATCTGAATTCTAAAATAAAAGAGAGTATTCAATAGAAAATTTAACCAGTTGTTAAATTCATAAATCTAGTTCCAATATTTATAAACACAAGAAAGTTGAAGTTTTGACTGACAAACAAATAATGCTCAAGGTTGGCGGAACATTCTAAAGACTTACTAAATAGAGAAAATTCAGAATCGTGAAGTTGATAGATTTTTTAAATTACATAATCCTACTAGAAATCTTATAATACCCTCAAAATCTGTAGAAGAAAAAAAGAGGTCATAAAAAAACTAAAAGACGACAAGGCTTCTGGACACGATTTTATTTCAGCTGAGGTACGGAAAAATCATGAACCAGGATTTTCTAATTATCTTTATAAATCGAGGGATGATCGTTAAATAAGGTTTTCAAAGCCGTATAGTAGTAATGGAGCGTGTAAGGCGAAATTCGACGTGCGCTAGCTCCCGAACGCTGCCACGCCAAGTGCGCGTGATACGTTTATTAAACGTGAAAGTTTTTTCACCTACAGACATTCATCATCAATTAAACAAAGTTTATGGAGAAAAGTATATACATGCTGGCTATTCAATACATCCCCAAAAGGAATCCACTGGAGATTGCATAGAAATTCATAATAAAGAGCGGAAAGGAAGACTATCAGTTTCAGACGAGATTGTTGAAAAGGTCAAAAACAAGATCGAAAGATTACCATTAATGAACTCAATATTTTGGTTATTGATATTTTCAACACAACAATTGAGAAAATTTTGACCGAAAAACTGGGTTATCACAAGGCTGTTGGAAAAGTCATAGCAACCGTCCTTTGGAACAAGAAAGGAAGCATTGATCGACTTTATGCCTCCTTGAAACTCTAACCCACATTGCGACACAATACGAAATCTCAGACGGGTAATCCAGAACCGCCGAAGAGAAAGACTGACCAAAGGAGTGACGTTCCTTCACGATAACGCTCGACTTCACATCTCTCGTCAAACTCAGAAACTGCTGACAGAATTTGGCTGGATTGCCATACCTCTCTCCCCTGCCACCTAGAGTCTGGTCCTAGTCTCAAGTTATTACTACTCGTTCCCAAAATTAAAGTACATTTGAGTGGCTCGCGCTTCGAGACCGACGATGAAGTCAATAAAGAAATTATTTGATTCCTCAAAGGATTGCCGGCAGAATTTTATGACAAAGAGATACAAAAGTTGGAGCACCGTCTGGGAAAATGCTTAGATAGAAATGGCGATTATGTAGAAATAGCTTAAGTTTTAAACTTTAAAACGATGGATAACGTTAAGGAAATATACAATGTTGCCTATCAGAAAAAAAACATGGGAGCCTTATTTTACAATCGACCTTCGTAATAGCGGAAATTTTCGATTCGAAAAAATTGCCATTAGAGAATTAGGATTTTAAAAAAGTTAACAAGCGATGGAAAGATTAATTTAGAAACTAGCTTGCCTAAATTTGAAATCGTAATCATTAATGAATCAATTGTCAATTTTGGCAACAAGGTTTCATATGAAATACAAAATTGAATTACATTGGCTAATGGGAACCTCTTTAAAATGGAATTATATTTAAGATGTCAAATCCTGTCCAGGAAATTGAAATTTCTCATCTATGAGCACTCATAAGACCTGTCCTAAAATTTGGACCAGAACTTGGACATTCACAAAAAAATAAACTTTTATAAAGGGCTATTCTGAGACGCATCAGAAAAAACAATTAATCCTGAAGAATGTCGAAATTTTTAGATCTATAAATTATATGAAGTTTCTGGAATTAATACATATAGTAAAACTAACAGAATTAGGAACAATTCATTAATTACAAGCATATTATAGTTTTTTTTTCAAGTAAAAAATATTAATTAATGACTTCCAAAAAAAATAATTTTATCTGAAGACAATTTTATTCTATTAAATATTTCGACTATTAATTCATGAAGATAATTGAGAAGCTATAATCCAAAGATTTCTATCGCTTAACTGAAGTAAGACAGTGTCCAGAAACCTTGTCGTTACTTTTAGTTTCATAATGACTTCTATAAATTTTTTTGTTAATCTTCAATTGAATCTTGTTACTTAATTAAAATGAATGGAAATTATCTTGCAAAGAAAGTATTTTTGACAAAATCTATGGAAAATGGAAAAAAAAGAGCGGTCATGATTTAAATGAATAGACTCTACGAAATTGAATTTAAATAAGATAGGAGAAAAATATGGATACAGAATCCAGGAATAGACGACCCTGGGCAAATCTTCAAAGGCCCTCGCCTAACCTGGATTATTGTACCAAAATATGAGGATGACGATTTGATTAAGAATTAAATTTATTTTATTCATTCAGAAAGTAAAGAATTTGAAGTATTACAATGTAATTTAGAATTGTATTATGACAACTCTACTATGACAGAAATATTGGTTGACTTTATGGTAATATGAATAATAAATTTATTTCATTTATTCAGAAAGTAACAATTTTAAAGTACATATAATTTAAAATTTTGATGCGTACTTATTCGACTTCATCCACTAATATAGCTTTTACGGGTCTAAACAAATATTGTGAATTTCTCAGAAAACTGTGAGATGTAGAATCCTCGCTATCGATTTCCAGTGAACTTTAGGTAAATTTACAGTAACGCTGTTTTTTATAATTATTACTCAGCTGCTTGAAGTTTTAATTTGAACATTTTCAATAATCTCTCTAGAATGTAAAATCTAGAATGTCAATAACTTTTTCTTTCGATTGATACTCAGAATGGATATGTAATCTAAAAAATATTCATATTACTTCCTTGTCTCTGAATGTGTATGTATGTTATTGGAATATGTTTGTATGTTAATTGCAATATGTATGTATGTTAATTGCAATGTGTATGTATGTTAATTGGAATATGTATGTGTGTTAATCGGATAGGAAGGAATATGTATGTAAGTTAATTGGAATATGTATGGATTAATATGCTTTTCACGTTCCTATGTCAAGCGGTTTTTAAAAAAAAGCGTGGATATGTTCAACAATATATTGAGAATTGTTCCACATCAAATTTTAAAAATATTGTTTTTGAAATCATAAGTTTCTCTTGTAGTTCCTTACGTGACCGTGAAGACGCAAACTTTTCATATAAATATAAAACGTTTTTTTATAAAAATATAAGAATTTATAACTCCATTCCTGATGTAAATTTTAAGTTCCTATATCAAACGACTTCTGAGAAAAAAAAGCTGTAATAGACGGACAGGCGAACCGAAAATACGCTATTCACGCAAATGTTGTCGTAAGTAGAGAAGTACAAAAAAAATAATGAAAATTTAACTAGTGATATAATTTTACCTTGTTCGAACAAGCAAAAACAATTTAATAGTACTAGAGTTCGCCCAGTGGTCGAAATTCGACCATAAACATTATTGAAATTTTAAGGAAAACGTATATGAATTTGCATGTTTCGAACATTTTTTTCTACTCTTATACATTCATTCATTGTATATCTGAGATCATATTTATATGTACTTATAATACAAAACAGTTCCGTGCCATTATAATTAAATAAAAAATAAATTCAGTAAAATCACAGTTTAAAAACCCTAATTTATTGATATGAAACAAAAATTATATTTCAATTAAAAATCAAGCTTAAACTATTTAAAAGAAGTAATTAATAATACAAAAATGGACTTTTTGAAAAATAATTAATTCCAATTTTAATTTTTGTATGTTATTCTCACAAAAATTAATGGAATGATTAAAAAATAAAAAAAATAAATTTGAATTTTAAATTTAAATGCAATTTGAATCAATTTATATGTAAAACTTCTCTATAAACAATATTCTTTGTAAAAATTCTATTATTATTGAGTAAGTTACCTTGACCATTGTCATTAGAAATATAAAATTTCAAACTATCGAATGAACAAACTCTATTTGCAGCAACACGTGGACGTCGCAAAATACACCAATTTTACCAAAAGTCTGACCTTGCGATTTGTTTAGGGTCATTGCAAATGCAAATATTAGCAGGAACTGTGTTCTTTGAAATTGAAATGGAAGTATTGACCCAGAAAATGTTAAATTAACTCTTGAAATCAAAATTCTTTTATTTATAGCAGTTCCCGTTAATACTTCAGTCAATTGTATTGCGATGCAAGCATTTCACTCCCATTCGTGTTCAATTAACTAAAGTTTGTGCAGTATTTAAGTTGCGAATGAGCATAACTACAGAATTGACTTTTAACTTTAATTTATGAGGTAGCATTCCCCTAACATTCAATGAATTTAAAAATTCAATGGGATATTCATTCATATTTAAATAATTATAACCAGAGTTAATTTTGTCAAACCTAAACTTTTTGTTCTTCTGATAAACGATTAAGTATGTCGTCATTAATTAAATCTCAATCATAATTTTTGGTGCTAAAATAACTGTTTTAAGAATTTGTTCGGACAACATAGTTTCACGAATATTACCATAAACGTCATGAATCATGTTATCAATATTTCCAACAATTTGCGGTGGTAATTCTATAATATCTTCACCTAACTCAGGATAATTTCTTAATTCACCATTCCCGAGTTTATTAAAACATTGTACAAATTCTATTTCATTTGGTGTAGCTCTCATATTTTGCGTTAAACTAACATGATGAAATTAATTAAATTGATTCAATCTAACTGCACAATTTTCAATCAAAGGAGAGCGTATCCCGTGTGAAACAACCGGTAAAATTTGTCTAAAATCTCCACTCGATAAAATGGTTATACCACCAAATGGTTTATTTTTTTAATTGGATCGTTTGCTAAATCCCTTAAAAATAAATCTATAATTTTTAATACATTTTTGGGTACATAGATATTTCATCTATCAAAATCAAATCTACTGAATTAATATAAAGTACTTTAGAACTATTTGGCGTAACGTTTGGAACTAAATTCTCTAATACTGGAATTGGTCATTTGAACGCATTATAATGGAATTGGTAATTTTAACGCAAAAACGACGTCGTAAAAAATTTAGTATCAGATACGATTATTTCATTATAAAAAATTGATTTGAAAAATGTTCTTTGCATGAAGAAATGGTCGACAATCGACCATCAAACATAAATATTATAACCTTGCTTTATGCTATGTGCTTCGCGCATTTTCATGCTTTTATTTTTGGGTTTGTTTTTTTTTAATTCCTCTCTGTATTCGCAAAATTCTGTGCTTAGTTTCATTAAAAATGGCAGTTAAATCGAAACACTTATAACTAATATTTCCTTGACATAGTGCGGTTCTGTGTGTGAACTTTTTTCCAACCACTTTTTTTTAAAGAAATAATCGCGATCGACTCCTAATTTTGGTTGATATATCGTTTTTTTATATATTTTATTTCATTTAAAATAAAAAAATGGAAAATTTACATTTTTGCTAAACTGAACTTGTTCCAAAATTTTCATACCACCCTATTATTATTGAATAAATTAGAAACGCAAGCACGAATTTTGAATTCAATCGAGAATCCAAAACGTTAATGCAAATCAACAAACTTAGAAAACGTTGATTCGAAGCACAACAACACTTCACCGCACTTATTATAATCTCATTTTACATCATATTAGACACGGCCAGTTTTAAATTGATAATATTATTTTATTTTACTTGAAATGAAATAACTGATACCTTAGGACTAATGCTATTTTGGTTTGACACCTTAATATTAGTTTAATTTTGCTTTGACATTCTTTGGTTTTACTTCTTAAAACATTTTTATAATATTTCGAACATCAACATTCTTTTCAAACGACAAAATTTTCTAGTTGCCAGAATGAGTATTTTTACACAATTCAGATTCCACAGTAATAATAACAGATACAGAAGTGCCAAAGATTAATAATAAATTAAAGATTATTTAAATTAGTAAAATATTTTTAAAACATTGTTACAGAATTAAATCAGTAGTTAATTCTAAATAAAAATATCGGCTACATAAACTTAAATCTTGACAGATATTAGGTGCTGCCGTCTAGGGTCATATATTATAATAATTTTTTCCTACAGTACTTAGCCTTTGCTTATTTATATAATGTCTTTATTGAAAATTTATGGAAAACCTAAATGAATTTTCAATTTTTTTTTATTGATGACACTAAGCTCGTCAATAGCAACCAAAAAAAAGAAAATCGGTTAATTTTTGTTGGAGGAGAAAATGGTTCTTAATTGTTTTGCCTTCGCCTATTTATATAATGAATAAAATAATTCACAAAATTAATTATTAAATAATTCGACATTATTTTATAATATTTTAATTTTTTTCTCTATTACACTTGTCCGTCAAGCCATATTTTTCTTAAACTCTATTATTGTAGGAAAAATTGACGATGTAAATAGAACAAACCTAAATTTATAGAATGATCACGAGTTTGATATTATATGGTAACATTCATGGTACTGAGGCATATTTCAATAACTACTTTCCCACAGATCGAAGTTTTGTGTTTTATTTATGTTATTCTTAAAATTAAAAATGTGGATATTAACAATTTGGAATACAAAAGAACATTTTAAAGAAGAACATTTCCGTGCCGACATGCACTGATGTATGTAAATCGGTGTATAAGTTTAGAGTATACGCACTATTAGAGGTATTGTTGTACCATTCGTACTATCACGTAGTCTTACGAAGGCATTTTCAATGAAAATGCTGAAACGTTACTTATATATATATATATATATATATATATATATATGTATATATATATATATATATATATATATATATATATATATATATATAATATATATGTATATATATATATATATATTTCTTTTTTTTATATTTGATGTTTTTTTGTTCTTACAGTAGATACTTTTATTATTGAAAATGGTACTAACTTTCATATATAAAACTGGTTTTAACTTATCTAACTTCCCTCGTATAAAGAAATAGTCTTACAAAACAATCTAAAATAGTAATAACGACTTAAAAATTCTTCACCACATTATCGTCACGCTTTTATGGATTACAACAAAACAAAGTTTTATTATATTTTTTTAATTTGAATTAAATTCAGTATTTAATCAGTAAACATCGATCTAACAAAACAAGAAACATCGCATCTGACTGTATAATAGTTTAGATTAGTTATTAGGTCAGCATAGATTTTTTCATTTGTGATATTTTACTAATTGTCAACACTTCTTTGTACAAATAAAATAGCTACGAAGGAAATGATAAAGCGCGCCAAAGAAGGAGCGCAAAATAAACAATAAAAGGTTGTAATATTTCTTAAACGTGACGCAGCACGTGCTGGTCATTACCTCAATCTTGTGAGTTATGGCGTTTTCGTGTTCTAAATGGCGACGTGCTCTTCGCTGTGGCAATGGGAAGAGCATGAGCAATGGCCACTCACACTCTCGATTCATGTTATATTTATGTTTTATGTTTAGCAGTTAAATAAGAGGAGTTGGAAGCCGTTGGAAAATTCCTCGATTTTTTTTGAAAGCACTTCAATGTTCTGAGAGTTCCCCTGGAAAATTGTTGAAGAGTATGCTATTATTGAAATGTAACTTCTTTAAGGAATATGGACGTCACGCTAAGTCTAAAGGAGCCGTGCGTCATCTAACTTTGATGTTGTGAATAGTTATCAGCCGATTGATTGACAATTGAAATATCGGATTATGCAAATTTTGCAAAACAAATACAAAACAATACATTTTGTATTTGTTTTGTAGTTTTTAAATAGTTTTTCGGTTTATTTCTATCATATCAATGGCCTTCGTTTTAATGTTTTAATGAAATAGATATATGTCAGATTAACTTGATATTATAGAAATTCGATTGTAAATAATGTTTCGCGTCTAGCAAAAAGTATCAAAGTTTTAAAAATATAAGAGATAATTATAAACTAAACGAAAAAGATTTAAAATCAAGGTACAGGTTAAGCAGAATGCACGAAAAATCCATAATATTGAAGATATTGTTAAAGATTATATTTCACAATGTAAACATTATGGAGTCGTGCCTATAAAGCTGTACGAGCTTTTACAAATAACTATTGTTAATTTTTTTATTATTATTATTCTATTAACTGTCTATTATGTTAAATAAAAATAAATTAATAAGTTTAATATAGAGGAGTATCAGTTGATGTTGATATCTATATTTGTGTTACGTTCCAATCGTGGAAAGATAAAGAAAAGTTGGTTAATAATGTAAATTCTGTATGTAAAACTATTCGTAGGCTGGAATTTCGCTGAAAAAGAATGCAAGATAACTGAAAACTGTCAATTGAGAAACACGATATATGAGATAAAATATTTTTACACAACGTGAGACCGTAAAGAACTCGGACCCTCCGCGTCGTCTACATTGTCGAGACTTCTGTTACAAATACCGACTCCGCAAAAATAGACTAATTAATTTAACGCACTGCCTTAAAGCCCTCTTTCCATGCTTTTATTCATTTAACCGTATTTAAAATGATTTATTTAAGTATTTAACGGATTTCTTAACCAGATTCAAACGGAGTATTTAACCAGATTCAAATGATTTGTTACGTTTTCAAATCCTCTCAAGGGAAATATGATTTTTATTATGATATTTATGCCAATAACAAATATTGAAATAATCGAAGGAAAAGTTAATTTCCAATTAAGTCACTCGATTTTTAGAAGGATTAAAACGTTATTAATTATGGCACAAATAATTTTATATTGATAAATATTATGTAACTTTTTTCGTGGTATTTTATAAATAACCTGTTTTCGCCATCTTACAAATTATTTAACCACGTTATTTTCAAAATGACATACCTGCCATCAGTACGCAAAGAAAGAATATTGTAATTTAACCCCAATATGCTATACACTCACTTGCATATTTTCTCATTTTTAATACTTTTTACAGTTGTACATAAATGGGTATCGATTAGTTTATTAATTCACTTTTAGCTTTTGCTACACGTTGCCAACATACGCTTGTACGTACGCGCCAATTATTATTGTGACAATATTTCTTTCTGTGCTGTGTTTTCTATCCTTTTTATTTGTTGCTAATTATTTGTATAATGATGTGTGAGCAACATAATTACAATCGACATACTGCCTTTCGATTATACTATCAATGTTGTATATTCTTAACGCAGCCTGTCTATACTTGAGTACTTACGTAACGCATTCGATAGTAATTTATTAATATATTGTCTCATTTAACCTTTTATTAAACTTTGAAGAATTAATCAATTAAAGGATAATTGTAATAAATATGATGCAGCGCTGCGCCGTAAGCTTGAGTTTGGCGTTCAAATTAACCTTTAAGTGTACGTACCGCAAACGAAATGCTTCTATAAAATATTGCTGACTTAATTAACATTTTTGATATACTTCCACATATTTTTCACGCAGTTCATATTCAGCCATGTGTTGCCTGTAAAACACTGTATGAATAACAGACAAGTTCTTTGGTCTAGGCTGTATATACTTATCATTTTTTTGATCCACAAGATACGTAATTGAGAGACTCCGTAGAATTAAAATTTTCACAACGATAAATAAAATTTTGGGCCACACAAATGCGATGTACGTAAATTTGAAGCATTTCATGTTTTGTTTAGGAGCGTTCGTATAGGTTCTGCAACAATTTAAAATATAACAGAAAAGTTTAAATTTTTTGACATTTCTATAATATTATAATATTATCAATATAATTAAACCAAAACAATTTTTAATTGGAGTAATCGTGAGGATGGAATATTGTGATTTTATTTAGATTTATAAAATGTACGACTGAAATATGAGAGGGGCGGTGATGCGATGGAATGATGAATTCAATTAAAAATAATACATGACATTTTCAGTTGTATCTGAGAATACACAAACAATTATCCTATATTTTTTAAGAATGGTTATTCGATTGTCATGATATTTTTGCGGTCGTGAAGTTGATAGTATTCTGAGGTACATAGTATATCCAATATATACCTATGTTTCGAAAATATAGCTAATGACAAATAACGAATTAAGTGAAGGGAACCGAAGTGTGCCGGTGCATTCTTTAGTTAAAATTTCAAACCGTTTTGTCCATATTGAAACAGTGTACACAGATATTCTTCACAAAATGAAATTACCGAAAGAATCAAGCACGTATTTGACTGATTATAACAAATTATTTCTTAAAAGAATTGTTTATCACAGAATTGATTCGTGCAGTTCTGGATCCGATTGAAGCGCAGAATAAATAACTAAACCGTTGAGATACATTTCATAAATAAAATTTAGGTAAGTAAATTTTGCATAAAAAACCAGCAAAACAAAATATTTGCTCGAGAATAGCTGGTGCTAGTGTTTTATATATAGGTATATAAATATAAAAGTTTACATCTCATCAATAATTTTACAAAATTAACTTCAAAGCAACAGTTTGTTGTTTTCATAATTCACTCGACTGTTAAACAATTTGCTTTAATTTAAATATTTCTAGTTCACATTCACGTCCATTAATCAGGCAATAATATTAGGGGATGTCCAAATTTCTTATAAGTTCTTTATATTTATGACGACGATTTAGATAATTTTTATATATTTATTTAAATTTGCTAAAATGTTATAAGAATCAACAAAAGTTAAAGCCGATAAAGTTTTAAATGCTGTAGAAATAATGAGAAGCATATTTAAAACGGTTACAACAACTTTTATTTTTACTGTCACCATATGAGTATCACAAGGAACGTAACGAGTCAGTCTTGTCTCGACTCATTCGTTTCGTTTCGTACACTCGTTTTTATGGTACCGTACCGAAGTGTTCGAGCGGAATCCTATTATTAGGGTAACATCGTCCGTCCGCCGGCTTTCTAACTTCTAGACTATGCTTATATAAGATAGACACTCGAAATTCATATGTTATATGTAGTTTCTTTGTCCAAAATTGAAAACGGTATTTAAAACGATTTATAATTATATTTTGTGGAGACTCCCAAATGTTTGGGGGCGGGGTGAGCTAAAATTAGAATATTCTGCGAAGATAATGGGAACTTGACCGACATTTTTGAGAGTAGAGTACAAACTTGTTTTATAAATTTTTTTTTATTGGATCAAAAAGGTCACAATTCTGTTATGAGATCTATTTCAAGAATTCAATTTTAGTATTTCTCAAATGCATTATTTAAATATAAAATCATATTTTGTATTTAAATGAAAGTAAGGAGCGCTAAATATAAAATATGGAAAATATATGTATAACCAAATCATATTTCTCAGAAATATTACGTACATTTTTTAGAAAAATTAAATTGAAATACTGACAAAAATGTGTTAATGCTAAATTGACAAATATTAAATATTTGTTTACGAATATTATTTATATTTGTTACACCTGCTGTAATGTTCATGTTACTAATTCCTAATCGATCTTTCTTACTGATGCCGTCTCCTAAATACATTCAGACCTGACGTTTCGCACTTCGTAATAGTCTCATCACGTTTAGAATTATTTCCTGTTGGAAATCGATTTGTACTGTAACAAGATGCAGCGCGACAATTTACAAATGAACTATTATGGTAAAGATTCTCTTATTGAGATTTAAATATTTAGCCATAAGAATATTATTGTTAAGAAAGATATATAAAATATATGGATAATTCATAGTTTTTTTAAGTCTATTTTTATGGTTCCTTAACTGAACTAGTAACCCTTATAGTTTCGCCATGTGGAATCACAAGCATTTTACTCGCTGACTGTTAGTGTTATAAAGCTGCAATATGGTATATATATATATATATATATATATATATATACATATGTATGTGTGTGTGTATATATATATATATATATATATATATATATAACTCCTAAAGGCTGTGAAATAAAATCTTTAAAAAATTCTTCAAGACTATCCCCCATATACGAGTACCTGAAGTGGGGGTGACTTTTTTTATTCACAAACCTCATTATGTAGGGTATCGTTAAATGTGCGTTCAGTTACGAAATATTAAGATCTCAATTTTGAACGAAAACTTGTAGTGCGAGTTATATTCGTTCTTAACATTTTTTTCACGCTAACTTTGTTTCATTATAAAAGCAAATTTAGATGTAATTATAATTTACAAAATGTTAAACTAAGAAATATGTTGCATCCAAAAGTAAGTTGATCCTTCATCATAATGGCTCCAATCCATAAAATGATATAGGTATTTTTTTAAGACATTTGAGACGAATGCCATTTTTCTTGTCTTCAAGTATATTTTACATAACCAATAAGAACACCATCACGACATAACATCTTGGAAGGGTTCGCCGCGATATGGTAGACCTATATACTACTAAGTGTCTACTTGTTTCATTTATTTTCTCCGTGTTGCTTAGTTCAAAAAGATACTAACAAATGAAAATAGCGTTAACTGAAATAGAAAGAGGTTACGTTGTGCAAGTGCACGTAGGTGTAAATTAGAAATGAAAATGTTTTCGAAACTCATTGAATATTTAGGTTTTCATCGAAGTCAATATTTAATTGGAAATAATAAGGAAAAATATGAGTTCTTAAAACATTATTCAAAATTTTCCCATTTTGTAACTTTATAAAATATGTAAAGTTTTAATCTGTATACACAGTTGTTTACAACTTTTTTTACTGTTAGCTAACATTTTTAATAGACAAAACATTAGAAATTATTTTAGACAATTACGAAGCATTCTTAAAATACTTATAACATGAACAAAAACGGATCAAAATCAAAGTAAGTGCGTGGTAAATGATCATAAATGCGTGTTTTCAATAAATTAAAGTATTGAATATATTTGGCGTTAATTTTGTAGAAATTCATCTTAATTTAATTTTTCACTAAATGAACTAAATGAAACTACATGGTGTAGAATTATTTCTACTTTATTTAAATTCTTTACTACGACCTCGGTTTCGTCGTATAACAACATCTTCAGGTGGACAATTTATAAAGATATCCTTACAAATCACATCAAGTAGTTGTGAAAAATTAAATTGTAATTAAAGTAATTAATAATATTTAATTAATCAGTTATTTGTATTAAAAATAAACAAACTACTTTTACTTTTAAAGTTTTCCATACCCAAAATTTATTACTCTAAATGTGAATCAATTTTTGTTGCAAAAATTTACATGTTAAGCATTCAAAGCGTGCGACAGCAAAAATAAAAATCGAAAAATAAGCCCCACTCGACACAAAAATAGAAAAGGGCTTACTTGATTTATGAAATGACACACCGATTTGTATCATGTGATGGAAACACATAATGGCAATAAAAAATTGTCCCAGTACGCTGATGCAACAGTACAAGAAGCGGAACGAGAAGTACGTAAATCTGTCGTTAAGGAGAAATTTATTAAAATTAGACTATCATTTCAATACTAATCAAATTTAAAATTGTTTTATGCTGAAGTATGTGGAAGCAGCTACTAGTTAAACTCGGTCGAGACTCGGTGAAAGCAGTAATCGGTAGAAATAGATAGCTATTTCTGTTTCGGTAACTTCTTTTCTTCTGTTTTATTCTTTGAATAAAAAACGATTCACTGATTAGGTACTAACGTGTTGATAGCCTACTGTTATGGACATTGACGGGCAATTATACTTTGCATTTATTTTATAAGTTATTCTATGTAATCAGTAAGCAAATATTTAACTACTAGTCAAAGTTATTATAAGACTTAAAAAAACGAATGACACCTCCGTATAAGCAAAAGATCGCAGCACACTTTAATGGAATTTGGATGTAATAGTTATAACCACCACGATAAAAGTAAGAGTCAGTCCGAAAAAATTTTTGCAGGAAAAAAATATTACGGAAATGTACATAACCCAAAACGATCTTGACCATTAACATTTTAGAAAAAAAAATCAGAATCCGGCCATTTATATTTGAATAGTTCGTGTCCAAACAATGGTCAGCAAATAAAATATTTTTAGAAAAAGTAAAATAATAAAATATTTTTAGTAGTCATTGTTCGAATTTTTAAACATAATTCTCGTAAAATATTTATAAATAAATTCTCGATTTTGATGTAAAGAGAATTGGCATTATGTTGAATGATTTATGTCAAATGTATGAAACACCTTTGATATAAAAGAAGGGATTATGATAAAAAATGTACGAAAATAAGAATTGTGAATTGAAAAGAAATTGAACACAAATACTTAAAAGATACTTTGGCATATAGATACGGTTAAAGATCTTAGAATCTCAAGCTCTTAAATTCAAATCTTTAGAATATCTTCTGCAAATAATTAAAATATCAGCAAAACTATTAAATATCTTTAATGTTAATTATAATGTGTATCAAAATATTTGATTTGCTGTCACATGGTATTGTATCAGATCAAGTTAAAAATGAAAAGGACAGACGTGCTATGTGCGTCTATTCATAGGAATTATTTTGAGCACTAATTTCCGAGCCGCATCTTGTTTATCATATATCTAGGATTAATTATATTAATTTTGTCTTTGAATGATTAATTATATTAATTTTATCGACTAACTCACTGAAATCTATACTCCCTCTCGATTAGTATCTTAAAATTTGGTAAAAAGGTAAATCTCAGGTCACAAATTACAGTGAAGGATAAATTCAGACCATTTAAATTTTTGTAATCACGTATGAAATTACTTGACAAATTTAACTATACGGTTGCATTGGCATTGCGGATAAATCATTTTTAAAGAATAAGTAAGGAGTATTTTTGTTTTAGATATACTAATACCACTTTACGGTCCGTTTGCTCATTCCACTATCTATCTTGCTTGGCAAATAAAAAATATATTGACCAAATGTTAGCACAACGATTGTAAATTTCACAAATCGTGAGCTTCCTTCCTGTTAGAAATGACACGAGAAATGAAATGATAATTATTTCTCTTTTTGGCCACTTAGATTGCTTTTTAAACACTTAATACCTTTTTAAACTACCATCGTTTCAAAATGAATAATATAGTAGTTTAAGCTTTAAGACCATATATAATAAACGCAAAGGTGTTGCAAAAAAATAGATAATTTGAAAAATAATTCCAGACTGCAAAAAAAAACGATATAGCACCAAAATTTGTCAAGCCATTTGCTATGTTATATTGCTTCATTGTCAAAAGAATTAAGAACTAAAGAGGGCCAGCTACATTCTGTTTTAAAACAAACTTTTTTGCTAGATATGTATTCAGTGTTTCTTTTCATAAACATCATTTAAATCTTACAAAAACAGAAAACATGCCGAAAATTTTTCCATTAATATAATAGTTGGAAAACAAAATTGAGAGTTTATTGAAATGGAGAAAAGTGTATGGTAATTATTATTGAAGGAAAAATCTCGTTTATCTTCTGTCTATATAGGTGGGTTATGACTAGAAAGCCATCGCTACGGTTCAGGAATAAGTGGACAAGATAACACCAGGTACGCAGACGATAGCCACTGTACGTTGGAGGAGTGAAAAATAAGTATATGGACGGACGTAGACGGAACAGCTTACGGATTTGTTCGTCGAAAATCTTAAAATAATAAATCGCCTATTTTGAAACATGAAACTTGTAACGTGATCGCAAATTATGCTGCAGAAACAACCATCGGTGAAAGCTTTGGCAATATTTAAGAAGTCTGAAATTGATCTACTTATTTTCAGGGCAAAATGTATTCATGTATTTAAATGTTATTTTATTTATTCCCCGTGTATTTATTGCTAATTTATAATTTTGTTTTCAATTCGTTACGATAAAGAAAACAATCAACAATTAAATACAAAAATAAATACAACGGAAAACAAGACTTTGACTTGACCCATTTCTCATGGACTACAAATACCAGAATAGGGCGCTACGATGTAAATAGGTACGGCAAAGTATGGCGGACAGTTCGTGTCGGCCTCGAAAATGTGTGACTTCCAATATGAGGGTTCCAGTTTTTGTAGAAAGTTCTAGAAATTGAAAGAAATTTCTACAATATTCTGAAACATTATTTAATTCCCACATATATTCATTATCCTCACCCTTTTTCTTCATTCCCGCAATCTACCCCTTCTCATTTCTTTTAACATTAATAATACGTTACAGTTTTAAAGATCTATTTGAACTAGCAAAAAGCACGGCTTCGTGAGGGCTCACGTGTTTTTTATCGCGTGTCCAATACAATAATGCTTTCAGGATGCAGTTGGGGCTGCCGCGCTTCTGTAGTGTTTCGAACATATTTGCAGACACTCATATGGGCGAATTCTCTACTCTCTCATGTAAATGCATGTACATAAAACCAGTGTGTTTAAATATAAATATATAGAGTAAACTCTAATTCACTAGCTTTACTACTTTCGACTATATCAAGCTGTAAATCTCGACTGTCAACAAAGTATGGCACTCCGTTTAAGGTCAGGCGAACGTAAAGCGAGGTATCCCTTCAATCACGTTATTCAGTCCATTAACCGATATAGTAAATAGAAGGGGCCCAAGATTCGAAAACTGGCATATATTCCCGCATAAAACATGAGTTTGATTAGTGTCTGCTACACCTTGCATATTGGCGCCTATCCGTCAAATACAAATAGAGAACAGTTAATAATATTTGTGAGAAACCCATCTCTCTAAGTTGATTTAGACGAACATTTTTATTAAGACGACTGAAAGCCTCCTGGTTATCGTAATATACTATCTATTGGCCATCATAGTATATCATATCATATTTAGTTTTCATGCCATATACTCCACTAAACACGCAAGAGTGGTAGTTAAAGAATGTATGACGTGAAAAAATATCGGCTGTCTGATTTTCGTATTGGTAATTATTTTTTGACCCCGTATAAAATCGAAGAGAGAAAAATTTTAACCTTTGATTTACTTTCGTATTGACCCTTGTATTCGTATTGACCTTGTGACTATTGCGGCGAGTACAAAGCTTCAGTAAAATTACTGAAATTATAAACATATCCTCGAAAAAGTAACTGATTAAGGCTTCGGGACCCGCTGGGTGTTTTAGTTTCTTAAAGACTAGCGTTAAATCAATCATATTCAAACATGTAGAGCTTATCAATACTGCACCACTATCATATTTGGACGCTACGAGTACATAATGTGTAGGTAGGTTGGGGAGATAAACGGACACGAAATGCGTAGCGAAAACTTGGGCCGCCGCCGCGTTTCTGTGCGTAGTATCACGGTCGTCGAGCCTGTCATTTACATATCGTCAAAAGTTTGATGGAACTCTAAAGTAACTCTGATGGTTGTGAATGCATAAGAAATGCTCTTACAGTATTTGTGTTCAAAACTCTTCTTTTTCAATTCAAAGCATTTTCGTAACTTTTGTATTATAATCCCTTTACCGTCTATTACTCCTTACTTTATTCGTTTCCTCTCCTCTACTCGATATTTTTTTTAGATTATTTTGTTTCAAATGTTTAAGCTATAGAGCTGACACGAACTACTCACGAACGCCGACACGAACTGTCCGCCATACTTTGCCGTACCTATTTACATCGTAGCGCCCTTTTCTGCCGAGGTATTTGTAGTGCATGAGAAATGGGTCAAGTCAAAGTCTTGTTTTCCGTTGTATTTATTTTTGTATTTAATTGTTGATTGTTTTCTTTATCGTAACGAATTGAAAACAAAATTATAAATTAGCAATAAATGCACGGAGAATAAATAAATTAACATTTAAATACATGAATACATTTTGTCCTGAAAATAAATAGATAAACTTCAGACTTCTTAAATATTGCCAAAGCTTTTACCGATTCAAAATAGGCGATTTATTATTTTAAGATTTTTCGACGAACAAATCCGTAAGCTGTTCCGTCCACGTCCGTCCATATACTTATTAGCTATAGAGCTATTATTTACATTTTTGAAACACATTTTAGAAACCTCTGCTTTAAACTATGTGAAAGATTCAGCTTATAAAAGATTCATATGTATATATCGACTGACGGGTCGATAAGAATGTTAATAACGTTTCTTCAAACTATCTGATACGAGACACTAAGAAGTTAGTTTAGAAAACTTCTTTAGGGTTTAAAAAATTAGTTCACAGTTACACCAAAAAACCATCTCTGAACTTAGAAATATATTTTAAAAGAAATATATTTAACACATTTTATTTTATTTTAAGTCTCTCCGTTTGTTTCTAGGTACATGTTTTGCAAATAGTTGCTTCTGACGGGAATCACAATTAATATGTAGCGAAATAAAAAAAAGGTGAACTTATTTTCCCGTCCACATAATTTCTAAACAAATGATAGTACCTAGAATTTTTTCTATCTTTTAAATTTATGGTTGAAAAATTAAGAAATTGGGGCTTCAAAGTCATGAATTTATCCATCCGCAGTGTGTCACTTTTTAAGTCCAATTTCTTAATTTTTCAACCATAAATTTCAAAAAGCGGAAAAATTCTAGGTACTAAAATTTGTTTACAAATTTCAATTAAAATTATTTTGGTTCACTAGCATTAACATTTCTAAAAGTTACAGATAACTACGGAATTCTACTTATTCGTATTCCGACACGCAGTTGGACTGTTTTTGTGTTAGTTGCAAATTTTAATTTATAACGATTTGATAATTGGTATTTTCGTAGATTATCATGTAATTGATGTGTTTTAAAAGAAACTTACTTTAAAACAATTTTCGATTATTAGTCTGTATAATAGCAAATTTGTAAATATATATATATAGATATATATATATATATATATATATATATATATATATATATATATATATATATATACATCAACTGTAATACTTAAGTTTTTCCGAGTTATCTTCCAGGACGCCGCAGACTGGAATGAGTGCAAATATCTGGCCGGTAACGATAGTGGTTCGCATAGCAGCCTGAAAGGTTTCCTTGTATTCCTTCTGAGCAGGATTGCATCCGGAGGTGGACTCTGCCCTGTCACTCACGTTGCGGGAAATAAGTGATGCAGCATAACCTAAACGTATATTGACGTTACCCATGAGTTCTAAAATTCTGTATTGTGTTGGTGTCCTATCTAATTACTTCATTTCCTTTCAAGTAACTGCCGTAAAATTATGAAACATTAAATTCATTTAGCTGAAAGTTTACGAAACCTATAGTTTGGAAATGGGATACAGGTATAAATGAAGCAATTAATTAGGAATACGTTTCGTTAGTAAGCTGTTTTTAAACTTCATCAGTAGGAAATTACTATAAAAATTCCATCGATACATTCGATTATCTTTACGTGTTGAAACTTTTTTTCTTTGATTCACAGTTTTCGTTTTATTTTACTAATGAAACGTTCTTTATTTCTTTTCTAATTAGAAAACGTTGGTGAAAATAATTTTACCAGTGGCATATGCGATACTATAAGAGCATCTTGGAAACATATATATTCAGATATACATTTTTCTGCCATGTCTAATTCATCGCTAATGGAATAAATTTAAGAAAACATAACATTTTGGCAGTATTTATATTTTTAAAAGGCAAATTTTAGACTACGTCCCTATTTAAAAAGTCTGTGAATATCCTTAACAGAAAATATAAGAAAAGGACGTAAATGCCAACAATTCTTTTGTTAAAATTGTAAGTTTTTATGAGTATTTGGAAAATTAACTTCAATACTCTATTTTAAAATGTAAATTTATAAATTGAATTGCATTTTTGTAAAAATAATAGCAAAAAATGTCGAAACATTTTTGTTCATTTTGTTTTTTTTTCTTGCTGTAATATTAGATAATAATGTGAAAAACACGTGACAATGAGATAACAAACTTTGAAGAATCTTTTTTCACGATTATTACTCATTACATCATTTTAAAAAAAATGATTTTTTAAGATTTTTGTTAATTTCCTTTCTTTAATTGCAGTTTATTTGTAGAATAAAACTCATTTCGAATTTTTATAATTAACTGCATTAGATAACTAATATTTATCTTAAGATATCGTATTCGATTGGTGTATTCCTAATGAAAGTGATAGTGACAATATTTGTAATGAAAACATCTGTTTATATAATAAACATTTAATAAATACCTTCATTTTTATTTGAGTTTTCCAATGCACTGTCTTTCCGGTAATATTCCCTGGGGGTGTGCGTAACATTCATCGCTGGCCTGTTGAAATGAATACATACAATGAAGTCAAATATTTGTTTATTAAAATGGTTACTAAATTACATTTCGTGAATCAGTTTAGACACTAACACTTATGTTGCCGTGCGTGTTACCAAAAATTAAACCAAATATCTTTATTAATTAAAAAATAAAACGCATTTATTTCGCAACTGAGAACTAAAATTAATTGCTTCCCATGAACAGAATACAGCCTCAAGCGAGACAAAGAAAGGACTACAGTTATTTGGTGATAACTCGAATTATTTCTTCCAAATTCGAATGTCATAGCTGTCAACTTTACACGCCGCCTTCAAAGAAATCGACGCTATCAGTAAAACCCGATTTTCTCAAAACCGTTTACGTAGAAATTTAAAATTTGCATTTTAAATTTGCAACTCACGTAACGATATGGTGCACATATCTCAATATTTAAAACGTAAAATAATTTATATGGAAATTTCAGAAGGTATATAAATGCAGTACAGGCAATTTTCTTGTCATATGTCAGATTGAATAATAATTTAAAGAGCAACTCACCACTTGGAACTTTGAGGATTTCTAAACTAAAATTTAAAGTTTATGTAGAATTTAATGAAACATAGTTTTAGATATATTATTGGAAGTGTTCATAAAGGCTAGCCGCACCACTGAAAATTTTAAAGTCAAAAAATAAAAATGGGCGGCATGGGTTAGCAGAACCTCTCCTTTAACCACGAGCAATTGGGCGCATTATTTCGCAATCGGCGAATTTAAAATTGAAAACAAATATTTTTATATTGTTCTTAATAAGATCTTTCAAATACTACTAACCTCGACGTATAAAATGAAAAAAAATTAAGACATTTTTTTACTCCCTCTTTAATATGTTGAAAAAGTTACTTAGGGCAAAATACGTAGATAAATTTGAAAATGATTTTTTTTAAATTTTAGCTATTGAGATATGTGCACGTTTGTATGTATTATTACTATTATTAAATTTCGAATTTCTACATCAGGCGGTTTCTGAAAAAAAAAACGGCTGTGACCGACGGACGGACGGACAAATGCGCGAATTTGCAAGGGTTCCGTTTTTCTTTTCGAAGTACAGAACACTAAAAATAACCGAAAAACAAATCTTTTATTTGTGTTATGGATATTTTTTCAATCAGCTAAATTTGATTTTTCAATCAATTCTCTCTATCTTTGTCACTTCATATTTTGTTTTTAACTTTTTCCTACTTTACGATCATAACTTAACATTTTTGTTTCAATTTTGTAACTTGTTTAGTTTACGAGAAAATCGTTTCCAATAGACGAACATATTGGTAACAATATTGCAGCAAAAGCTTTCTGTGGAACGCTAAGTTGTTTCCTGTAAACACAATTATATTGACACACGCTAAACGATAAGCTTGAAAAATATTTTATTGACATACTTTCTTGGAAGCGTATATAAATTGATATCGAGTTTCGTTGAAGTTTAGGGTGGTGGTCGTGTAAAACGAGTTGTGGACGAAATTCACTAAATTTATTGTATTATTCAAACTATAATACCTAACTTGTCCTAAATTTTAAAATTATTTAGGCCTTATTATAAAACGCGTCGAGCGATTTGTCAAATAAACTAAGTCAATATAAAACGATTACAAGAAAAGTAGGTATTTTACCACACTTTATTTTATTTAAAAAAATCCAAAAATTATTTTTTTATAAACTTAAGATGATGTTATATTAACAGTTTGGAAAGAAAATAATTTTCGATGAAAAATTGTATAAAATTTTTTGGATCTTACTATCACACGGTAACTACTTTCATTCTGCATTTTAACATATAAATCATTATTTCAACATAAGTTACCTTACAAACATTCGATCTGGGGGCGGTGGTTGTATTACCCATAGTGTAGCAGCCGGAAGCATTAATTGATCATTCCACTGATTTCCACCATTTTCCATTGCTGAAATATGTTAGTTATTACATAGTCAATATTGTAACATTTTTATTGTAGCACCATTTATGTTTCACATATTGTCTACGTAAGTGTTACGGATAATCGGACAGATTGTATTTATGAAAATGTTTAATTCTAAGTATTTTAATTCTATATATATATAACCATAGGATTCTGTCCAACATAATTTAAATTAGCTGTAATTTTGTATATTGACCATTATAAGATGTCCCGCTACTTTACTCGAATTCTATGGTCGACATTATCACAAAACACTGGAAATTGTTTACTCTTTAATATTAACCAGTAACGTAATTGTTGTTGCTCAATAGTATTGGGTCGTTAATTAATTTTGAACCCAGATTTAATCTTACAAAAATATTTAACAAATAAAAAAATGTATGTACCTTCTTTATTTATAACCATTGGGTATGTAGTAATATTAAACGTTCAGTTTAAAAACCTGGTGCTTTCAAAAATATTGGCAAGGTCATTTTGCAGGTCTTCCATACTGTCGAAATTTTTATTTTGTAAATATTTTCTTAGAGCTTTGAATAAATGATAGTCAGGCGGTGCTAAGTTAGATGAACAAATCGGCTGGCGGCTAAAGGAGGGAGCAGCTTAAATATTTTAATTTTTAAAGGTGTATTTTGCAGTATGTGGTCTAGCGTTATTACGGAGAAAATAAATTCAGCCCTGTTGGCTAGATATTTCGTTATCCAGTCGATCTAATTACTAACAGTCACTAATGTATCCTCATCATCAGTCAATAATTATTTTAGCGAATCGAAATCACGTTTTAATATCAGTTATTGTAACCTGGGTAGAATTGAAGTAATATAAAAGTACGTACTTGATTGCAATTACAATCTGTTCATGACTTAATGCGATCCAAGCCTTGGCGTTGTTAACAGAACCCACTTCAGCCTATTTACACTTTACAGTAAATACACATTTCTTTTGTTCATTGATCGCGAAAATAATTAGAAGCTATTTTAATTACTCAATGATTATCAAATTGATGAAGCTGACATTCCGATTATTCAAGATCCATATTAATATAAAAAATAAACATATATATTAACTCAAGATATTATTAGATGTATAAAGAATAAACATAATAACTCAAGATATTATTAGTGGTATAATAACGCAGGCAACACATTGATATACAACGAGGAGTGAGGCACGATCGTGTATTGTCTCCACTGCTGTTCAACTTCTATTATTTGGAAGAGCATTTAACAATGAGAGCATGAAATAATCTTAAAATAAAAAATAATATTTACAATTCACCATGCTAACGACACAGCGCTGGTAAAAGAGTCAAAACAGGTATCGCAGACAATGTTGAATGTAGTTTCAACATGCTTCACAGGGCAGAAATTCGATATTTTTTTTATAAAACTCGGGAACTCGTAGCTCAAAATGTATTCGAAACAAATATAAACACTCGTTTCAACAATCTTCTATGTCAGAAATCAATTTACCACGAAAATTAGAAATATTGTCGTTTACAAGTAGACTCTGATTTTAGGGATTTGGTGTCATAAATTTGCATATTTTTGTAGAATTTCAAGACCCTCAAATTTGTGTTTACAGAGTGGAAAGCATCTTCTTATGTCGTGTATACCACCACATTCGTTGTGGGTATATATATATATATATATATATATATATATATATATATTTATATATATATATATATATATATATATGTGTGTGTGTATATATATATATATATATATATATATATATATATATATGTATGTATGTATGTATCCGGGTTCAGCTACTGTCAATCGATGAAATTAAAATACTTGCGAGTTACAATCTATTTGATTCAAGATATCACATATTCAATAGAATATAGTCGTAACTTATTTGAGGACTCATTTATGTTGCGTAATCATAAAGTTACTTATCAGATAATTCAATTTTAATATTTTTAAAAGTCGATCTAATCGTTGATAAATTCGAAATAATAACTTTTCATTTTATAATCTCATATTGTAATGGAATAAGTAAGTGAACCGTGAAATTGTACTTAGCGCTTGTTTTTATCTTTAGTCCTTTCCATTTGACAGACGTTTATTCAATGAATATATTTGTACAATACTTACAAAGACTTCTGACACTGCATTTTAGAATTTTCGAAAATATTATTTTCATAAAATGGTTACCAATGGCCAAAATTCATTTTAAACGCTCTTAAATATGTTGTCTCCTTGTTTAAATTATTTTAAAATAATTTTAAATAAAATCTTTTATATTTACAATTTGGCGAATTTATAGACAAAGATCGACAAAAAATATGTAAAATAATAATTTATGACAGAATTACCTAGTTTTTGTCCGAAATTATCTTGATACACATATGTCATTAGTGAGTGGTATTTAGACTAAAATAACATGTGTAACATTTTTTGACGTGAATACGTCTTTAAATTTGCTACCATACGGGGACAACCAAAAAACCTAATGATAACAAAATCGGTTGATAGAGGGGGTTGGGCGTTGCAGTTTCGAATCTATCCTCTATTACGATAATTCATTACGATAAGCAAGAACAGTGACGCATCGCGCGCGGTGGAGGGGGAAGTGCCGCCATTTTGAGGTTATTTTGCTGCGCATCGAGATTTGCAATTAGTATAACTTTTGATTCGGAAAAGCTACGATGTTCGTTTAAGTTTTAATCGTCAACTGTCGTCAAAATCTATTGATTGTATATAAAACATTAGTTTAAAGTAGTTTCAGTGAATATAATAAGGTGTTAGAATAAAACAATATTATCAAAAATATATAATGTCGGCCTATACGCGTCGAAAAGCCAAAACCAAATACAGAGATCGCATATGGATGGAAAGAGCTTCGCAAGATCAATCGAATGGTAATAATAAAACACCATATGACCCTGTCAAGCAATGCCGGGAACGTAAAATAATGAATGCGACCGAGCGGATGCGGACGGTGCCAGTACATCTGCAGCTGGGGCGGTTGAAATTATGCAAGTGGATGATGAAATCGCTTCTACATCGACAACGGACTATATAGGCATAGATTGTGTTCAATCGTCGATTATGACGACACATTGGGCCGCAGCTAGTGCACGTTTCAAAATAACCCGTTACACAAAGGTATTCACGTACAACACACGGCCGTGTCCATGACACAGCCTCACCCCATTTTTAATTTCATTTCCGTTTTTATTTTAAATTTCATGAGTGTGTTAAATAAAAATTAAGGCAAAAATTTGTATTTTCAGTAAAAGCCTTGTCATTCTATATTAGCATATTATATTTTCGAAAAATATGTTAAAAACAATCTAAACCACGGCAACACCAACAGTCATCGTCTTTTATCAGCATTCAATGCCACTCCAATGAAAGGATTTATATTGCCGCATACCTTATTCGGCTCTTGTTATAACGGAGCTGGAAGTGTAACCTATCGCAGAAGGTTATTAATTTTATCTGAAGGAGTTTAAAAAGCAAATAGATGAACTGTACATCGCATTCCCTACCGTCACTCTCTTCGGGATTAACAAAATTTCGTGTAATGGTACAGGATATGCTTAACTCTCTTATAGTAAAATAATGTGATCTGAAGTTTCGTATTCAAGAATTGGAGACGAAATCCAATGTAACAGGATCCTCATACACAGTGTGAAGGAGGGAATTTATGTAGTGCTATCAACCCAATGTTATAATAATAAAATTGGGATATTCGGCCATAAAAGAATCCAACCTGAAGGCATCTGGGCAGTCTGATAAGATGCGTTCGACTCCACGACCGATAGTGGTAAAGTTTATCTGGTGGATAATCGTCATATTGGTTGGCGTAAGGAAAATACCACTGAAGGACACTTAAATTCTGGTGACAGAATCACTTATTTTTATTTGTAGAAATCCGCTCCTTATTTAAGACGTATAATTGCTGGGCTTGAAATGGGAAAAATGTTATTTCATTGCCGGATGGATCGAAGACATTGCGAAGTAAGAAGATATTGCGAAGTAACTATATCGCGATGTGACCAACTTGAGCAAGCTAAAATTCGACTTACATCCACATTTACAACTGCCGACGAATGCAAGCGCCGAACAGCTCTATGACTGCGTCCAAGAATAACATTTTAAATAATTTTATTATAATGTAGGTAAAACTTTTAAGCAGGTCCTACTGATATACCTAATTAAGTTTTCACTACTGGTGTAACTTGTTATTGGTTATAATCACTCACTAAGAATTATTTTACATATATATTACCTCTCAACACTATTATAAATACATGATGCGATTGTCACTCAATGAATTTACATACAGTTACTGACTACGTACCGTCTATCGACTGTCCTGGTTGCCGATCTCTAACAGCCTACACTTAAAATATTAAGCATTCTGGTGACGTGGGTATTATGAAATCTCATAATGCTGAAGGTAAATAATTATTATTTACTATTTATTTATCACTGTGTTAACTGCTTTCTGTCCTTTCTACTTTTTTTAATAATTGTTAGTTTTATGTTTACTTTTATATATCTATTTACAATTTTCATATCAATTAATGGCTACTATGGTTTCTTGTTTCATTTTGTTTTCTTCATTTATGACTTTCGTATTTCTTCCAATTTTTTGGCTAAATGATTCTTGTATTTATTCAATTTATGTATTGGCATTTATTGTGTATATATTTATATATTGACGTATCCTTTGGATCCCATTTCTTTCATTTCTTTTCAGCCATACACACTTCTCATAATTCCCCGTACTCTGATATTTGATTGATGGATTTCTACTTTCTTTCATCATGTACTTCATTCTACTTTCGTTAACGATACCAAATAATTACATTTCTGCAACATCAATGCACAAAATGTTCTGGCATATTACTCGGAATTTATCAACATTTTTGACAACCTGCCAATTGACGCATATCTAATTAGCGAAACTTGGCTTAAGCTCTGTCTTCATTTAAATATGTAACAATTTTTAGGCTTTTTATTATTGTGTAATGGTCGAAAATGGCATGAGGTGGTGGGTGGGATGTCGGTCTCTCTTCGTGTCAATTCACCCTTCAAAATATTTTCACAGTTTCTCACCGACTGTTTGCCCGTAATGAAATATCTCTTTAAGTTTTCTTTTTTCAGCGCAAAATTATTGTTAGGAGTGATATATTTTTTTATTACAGATAGTCGCAGAGAGCTTTTTGGCTATATATCTACATTCTATAATACTGACCTTTATATATGCCGATGCTCGTGCGACATCACACGAGCGATATCACATGATTGAAATATTATGAAATGAGGAAACCTTACCTTTCCTTTGAAATTAGGAAAAGGAAGGGAGTATCTTCCCTTCCTTTTCCAGATCTCATAATTGGGTCCTCTCCGTATTCAATATCTACTTCTCCGTAATTAATATCCAACTGTCACCAATATATCATATTATTTTCATATCAACTATGTAAACCGAAGACCTCTCTAAGAACCATCTTTGCTTCTAACTTCAGCAGTATAAACCTACTAGCGGATGCTAGTTCTCTTGACTGAAGTACTATTTATGAATTGGACATAGTAGACAAAAACTTTTCAAAATTTAATAAACGTGTTTCCACGCTCTATAACAAGAACACTCGTCTAAAACGAATCGATATCAAACGTAAACTACCCGTAGATTTAATAATCCCAGTTTAATTATTAATGGCCCGAAGAGATAGAACCAAAGTGAGATAATGGACCTAATTTCACAGCGTTGGAAAACCGTCAAAGTGTTGAAGAATAAATGCGCCCAAATTAACAAAGAAGTACTAAATTCTTACTACATTTAATTAGTGTATTCGTAGAAACGTTTAATGATTTCTCAGTACTCTTGGTATACACAATTAAATGAAACTACGTGATGTAGTATTATTTCTACTTTCTTTAATTTCTTTACCACGTCCTAGGTTCTAGGTGGGATATTAGCAAAGAATGACTCCTAGGAACATCTAACAGCATTTATATGTTTCAAACACAATAGCGGAAGCCGGGTCTGTATGGGCTTTCCCACTACTTGTGTTAGTGAGTTTATTGTAGGGAAGCGGTGTAGGTTTTATTATATTTCCGAGAGTTATACGATATACCAGTATTTTAGTGAGGATAATAAGTTCAATTGTTGTTATTCTATGAGGTTGTGCAGTGCAAATGTTCCGGTGTATGTAATCAAATTAACTGGAAGTTATCCTCGGTAATATATTTAAACAAAAGCAAGGGTATCTGAAAGTTAGAACAAGGTTATACCACTAATTCTATATATCTCCGGTTTTATTTATTCATATATTTATTTCTTTATTTGATAATATATTTATTTATTTTAATTTTTATACACTTATATTTATATGTGTATGTGGGCTGAAACAGTTTGAAAAGTACTGTAGTATCAATGTTGTCTAATTGTATTATGTTTAGAAGATATTAAGTGTGGGTTATGATATTATATTTAGTTGTTTATTTAATATATTAACGTTGGTATCTTTTTTATGTCTGTTAATTTCTAATGTTTCTAGGACAATAAGTTTATTGCCTTTTGTATTTATTTGTAATATTTAGGGGGCATTATCAGTATCAGGGTGATGGTTATTTTCAATGAGATGTTCAGCAAAGTGAGATGTGTCTAGTTTGGTTATTTCGCCAGCTGGATATGTGTTCTTTATATCTTGTAGTAAAATCTCTTCCTGTTTGACCTATGTATACACTATTACAGTGGTTACATTTAATTTTATAGATACCACTCTTTTTATGTTTATCTATTTTTTCCTTATTATTAATAAGAGTTTTACCCAAGTTATTTGAAGTACTATAAGCGCATGTTATATTATTTATATTTTTATTATTAGTTAAGAGTTTCCTAATTTGAGTGATACCTATGTATGGGATAGATTTATAATAAATATTATTATTATTTGGTACGACCGGGTATATTTCTTGTATTAGTATTTTTCTTAATTTATTATGGTACAGTTTTGTGACAATTTATTGGTTATAATTATTATTCACTGCGATTTGTTTTATAGTTTTAGAAGTAGAATCCGATAATAAACTAAACTTCTTAGATATTACAATAGAACGCAAAAATAATAGACATAAATTTAGGATATTTAGAAAAGACACATTTGCAGACTCCATAATTAATGGTCATTCTCACAGAGCTTTAACCATCCGTCTAGAAAAACCTAATTTACGTAAAGAAATGAAAACTATAAAACAAATCGCAGTAAATAATAATTATAACCCATCAATTGTCACATAACTGTACCATAATAAATTAAGAAAAATACGAATACAAGAAATATACCCGGTCGTACCAAATAATAATAATATTTACTATAAATCTATCCCATACATAGGTAATATATCTCTAAAATTAGGGAAACTCTTAACTAATGATAAAAATATAAATAATACAAGATGCGCTTATAGTACTTTAAATAACTTGGGTAAAACCCTTTTTAATAATAAAGAAAAAATAGATAAACTTAAAAAGAGTGGTATCTATAAACTTAAATATAACGACTGTAATAGTGTATACCTATGGTATGACCTATGGGTCAAATAGGAAGAGATTTTACCACAAGATATAAAGAACGCGGATTTCTTAATAATTTGTTTTTGCTATATTACCTATAGTCCTTGTTCAATAGCCAAGCTTGACACTTTGAATGCCCCCATTCCCATTTTATTAAATAATGAACAATTTTCAATATCAGACATCTGCAATAGTTATGTCAATTTTTTCAGGGGATGTAGCTGTAGCGATGATATTATGTAGATATACTCTAGCGTATATTAGATATCGTAATGATTACCTACATATTTCGTACTTCTATAGCAAGTAATACCTTGTTCTCCCTTCCTTTAATTGGTGAAAAGCGTATATCAATCCATTGCCAAAAATGTTCAACTCTGCAGTGCCTAAAGACTTTAGAACAATTTCCATACTACCTCTTTTATCTAAAGTTTTTTAATGTATTATTTACTCACACTTAATATATACTAAACAGCTTCTCGAACTTCTTCAATCACGATTTCTAGTCATAGTATCTCAAAGCACTAGATAAAGTCATTGATGCTTTATGCTCAACCGTGGATAATACTCAGATCATAATCCCTAACCTTCTCGAATGCATTAACTCTATTGATTTATTTTGAATAATGCAACTCTATTGATTTCTATGTGCTACTTGCGCATTTGAAACCATTCAATGTTTCACATTCTGCACTAGATTGGTTCAAATCATATATGTAAAGCCTTAGACTAGGCGTCAAAACTTGTGAAACCTATTCCGAGTATATTAACTTGGTGGCTGATGTTCCACAAGGTGGAGTTCTTTCTCCACTACTATTTTCTCTAGGATCTAGGATCTGCCTGAATATGAATATTTCTAGTATCCTTCATATCTTGAATCATAATTTAGTTGCTCATAGCCTTGGTTTGTGTTCTGAAAGGCTCTTTAGCCTCTTCATCCTCAATTACCAAACTACCTTCTATGAAACATCATACACAATAGCGAATTACGTTTACCAAGTTGTGGAATGAATTAATTTCCTACGTAAGAAATACTTCCTCTATAAACGCATTTAAGACTCGTCTCAAAAACTTATACTTCCCATAATCTCCTATAACACTTAACTTCCTTTTTTCCTTCTATATCTTATTCCATTCCTCCATCACATATCATTTTTGGGTTATATAAATGAATGTGTGCATATACGTATGTATGCATGTGTGTGTGTGTGCGTATGTAAACATCTGAATATGTGGATGTATGTGTATATAAATAAAGGTTTTATTAGTTACTTTTTTTATTTATTTAATTGTACAATCTATTGTAGTTTAAAACGATACCATTTATCGTTTTACCAGTATTCTAGTTGGTTGTAATAGATCACTTTCAGTCCGCCATATAGCATTAACTGTGTACATTATAAATTAATATACAAAATAAATAAAAACAAATCTTATAACGTTGGGGATATAAATTTGAAATTAGTATAATTACAGCAAATGCCATCATTTTTAATAGGAAAATTAAGGAAAATGATAAAATAATCTTTTTTATGGCTAATTTTGTAAAGTATTATAGCTGTAATAATGAGGAGACTAGAATATGCAGGTGCTTAACAGATATAAAGAAGACTAAGATCTAATGGATTCTATTGCAAAAAAGTTATTCTGTCTTTAAAGTCGAATATGCATTCGAATACTTTTAATGATAACTGATTTATATTTGACCTGTCACAGCTGTTGACAGCGACATATATTATTATTTTATGTTATAACTTAAATAAATACGATACTGAGGCCGTTTCTGGGAATAACTATTTTCATAAAATTGTTTTGAATAGGCATGCCCATAATTTAGCATAAGTTGATTATTCAAAAGAAAGCAGCTGTATGAATTTCAAATATATTTTAAGATGTTATGTATGCATTCGGCTCCCGCACCATCTCTTTTACCGTACAGTCGCAAGTGTATTCAACTTCAATCAAATACAAGACAAACACGTATTAATAAGAACTAAACCAGAACTTTTAAAGTAGTTATGCAATTAAGTTTACCTGAAATTTGGTTGTGGTTACTTGGATTTCCAATGATTGTTTTCAGCTTCATGATTTCGGTACAGCTGTTTATTTCAGGAAGAAGGCTAGAGCTGTTTATTTCGACGTCTTGCTTGGTCTTAAGTATAAGTCAGAAGATTTTGACCTTAAGTATAAGTCAAAAGATATATATGATGCTGAAACAATTTATTTCACATGATTATTAATATTTTATATAAATATTAGCAATTTGTAGACGATTTTTTATGTAATCTCAATAGAAACTTGGTCGTAAATGTAGCAAGTTGATACCAAAATGTTAAAATAAAATTTACCGTGACATACACATTTACAATATTTTTTTTGTGATCATACTAGTTTCCCATATAAAGTTGTACAAATAATATCTTGAGTTTGACTAGTCAAAGCTGGCAAATGACTGAGTTACTTCGTCAAAAACCGAAATATGTTTCATTAAAACATGTTTGTTAAAAGATTAATTCAAAATTAAAAAGAAGACTCTAACTCAGCCTTTGACTTATTAAACTAGGTTTAAAGGGTCAGTTAAAGCTCGAAAAGTAGTGCGAATTTTCAATCAATGTCCATGTTTAGTTCTGTCAAATTTAATTTAGGAATGAGGTTTATATCTACATAATTATTTTTTAAAAGTACCTATGTATAAGTGATAATTAATGAAAATTGTAGTGAAATGTTAGTACTCGTATGTGGACAAATAATTTAAAGAAAGGTTCACATAGTTGACTTAAGTGGGTATGGTTTATGAGGTACTGGAATGTATATACATATATATATATATATATATATATATATATATATATATATATGTGTATATATATATATATATATATTTATCTTCCTATCTATTCGCCTGTAACTTGAATTCTACTGGATTGGTGCAGTATTTAGGTGGTGGTGTTATATTAATATTTATGAGGTGCATCCCAGATAGCAGGAAAGCAGGAAGCGCTCTGAATGGTGAAGACAGCGGTGGCACTGGGTTACTGGAGACGACGTCATGCTATCATTAAAGTTCAACAACATAGTTTCGACGCGAATGAAGCTGCGACTAAAAGTAGTTTAAAATAAAAGCCAAATTTCTTTCAAACTGTCGTAATCTCAGCTACTGAATGAAATAGTTTCGACTTAAAGAATTGGGAATTGCAAAAATAGGAGATTGGTAAGAATATTGTCCTATTTTTTAACAATTTCAGAATTTTCGAAAGCTTTTAAAGAAAAAAAAGACAAAAATATTTTAAGACTAATTGTAGTTCTCATGATAATTGTTATTGTTTCCGTATAATTTCAAGAAAAAATTAATTAAGTTTACTTTAATCACAATTTAAAACAATATAATTGTTTCATAGCTCTGTCTATTATACCACGACGTGCAAAGTTTCGATCTCTCCTTTAAAAGACCAGTTCCGCATTTTTTCTATACTTTTATTCGATCGTGATCCTTTTTGCAATGCTGCTGACCAGATGCTCTAAACGATCCATTACAATTCAACGTCTCGACTATCACCATTATGTTTATTTCGAAAGAGTTGCTAATTACTAAAAGCAATGGAATAGTATTATCACATTTACAAACACAACAATTTTGGACCCAATTCCATGTCCGTCATTATACAAACTATACTTGTTTTAAGCACGCTTAAATTAAAAAAAAACTGATAATTAATGGAACTCTTGAATGAATAAGATTGATTTAAATTCTTCTATCTTAAGTCACTTCGCTGATATACTTACAAACATTGTTTCTTGTTCAACAGTATATCTAATACCGTTGTAACATTGTTTACTTTCACCCTAAAAATTGTTTCACTGGTTTCCAGACACTTCCTTGACCATCTTGTGTGAATAGCTTTAAAATATTACAAATACACTGTTTCAAAATGACCGCATAATTTTACAGCGCTTGATTAACTAGACACAATAATTTATATTTTAAAATTGCAGAGATACTTCTAAAGCATGTTATTAAAGTTGGATTGCTGCGGAAAGTATCGTAATTAACGTGGTATATGACTTTCTTCAGGTTTTTTTAATTTTGTTGAATCGACAAATTAAAAAAAAATCTTTCGCAGGCATAATTTCTATAGTGTAAAAATAGCAAAATAAATATAAAAAATGTTCGAACGGATGTTAGAACCGATACTCCAGGATACCTCTTCAAAAAATTTGATTTTTAATTCACGTGAAAAATTAACAAAAGTAAAGAAATCATAAATGAGTTGAGGTTGCGAAAGCGGCGAAAAATGACTTTGATGCTACATGGCCACTTGAAACGACATGAGGTTGTGCGTTTTGGAGGCCAAAAAATAACAAAAGCTCTGTTCAAGAAAAGTAATGTATTATTCCATGTTGCAAACGTCGAATTATTTAACGTCATTGACAACCTTTAACGTGATTATCACTCTAGAAGTATGTTTTTATTATTTATTATATATCATAAATAGTTCAGTAAAAGGCTTATAATTTTAACTATCTTTGAATTTATAGACTTAGTAACAGATGAGGTTGATGTGCGTATGTGTGTACAAATTTTAACGCCAGTAATTTTATTTTATTTACATCAGAAAGAGATCGTATAATCCATGGTCTGATGAAAGAATTTATCAATATCAGGTAAGAAAGCCTTTACTTAGAATCATGTGCGAAATGCCCCAAGAAAAATCTTCTGAAAAAGGAGTGGTTGTGAAAGATTACTATTTAATTTTAGTTTTCATCGATAGGCTGATGCACCCCAATGGTGAAGACAAATTTATTTTAAACTATTCAGATCCTGTGTCGAAGACTTTGGTCTTAACCCTTTCGAGTTCGAAGACTACTGAAGAAATCGGTTGCGTTCTTCTGAGATATTTTTTGGAGTCTATGTATGTCTACCAGTCTTCCAACCAGACAACATATGAAATGTTGCTATTCCAGTTGTAGATGAAATAAAAGTAATATAATAAGAAATTTCCATAGTGCACAGTAAATTCTACCATTTTCAAGTCAGCGCAGGACATAATGCGTCAGTTAAGATATATAAAAAAAATTTTTGTACTTAGATAGTGAATAAAAAAATAAATAATTACAAAATAAAGTAATTTATAATATAATACGCCTTAAGTTCTGCCAGTTACAGAAGAATTTGTGTCTATCATACTGAAATAAGACAGCCAACAATTGAATTTATACTCTGTCAGTATATAATATATAATGTAATTTTCGCGAGGATTTTTAGAGGAGATTATAACTGACTTTTTTAAAGGCTTTAAACGCCAACGCCACTTAAAACGTTGATTGTAATTCATCTATAATTAAAAATAATCGCTACGCATATGATTGACTATGATAACATTGACTATGGGCAAGGCAATTAATTTTCAAGCTTTTCTCGCGCATTGGCTCCAACATGATTGTCTAATAAAAAAACCGCTAATTAAAAACAAAAACCTATGGTTGTACTTATTCCTTGCATTGGTAAATCTGAAGGACACGCTGGGAACACATTTCATGCCATGACTGGATTTTGAAAAAAATCAGTTGCAAGAATATAAAGAAAACTTTATTAATATTAATGATGATCCTAACATAGAATTGTCCTTGAGATAAGATGGTACTAACAATTTGATTCACAAAATACAGCTACAATCAAATATGCAATTCAAAGTTCTAGTGCCATAATTTCCTTGTCAGTTTACGTTGAAAAATAGCTCTATAATTTAAGTTTTATCAAATATATTTCAATACAACATAAATATAAAAAAACAATAAATATGTAAAGTACACTAAAACACAGATCATTTGAAAATATAAACTTTAAATCATGCATGACTCTTAAGAATTGCGAGGAATCATTAAATCTTATGGAACATTGCATAATATAGGAAATAGTGTTATCGTTATCTGAAAAAATATATCTGAGTAAGTTTATTCAAATGTTTTTTTTCAGATAACTGTTTTGAAAATGAATTATTATTGAAAACTAAATTAATGGAGTTGTTAAATATGCTAAAAAATAGTCTACTCACATTATCATTTAAAATTAAGGACATAATAAATTTAAATATTCATCCATTATTTCACAAAAACAACTACACCAAAATTTAGCCGACAATTACAGATTTATACCTAGCTTTAACTTATTACCTGTATCGTTAGACTTAGATCATGTTCTTATCTTAATTAACATATCCGATATCATAAGTTATAATTCCGATAATAAAATTGTATCTGTATTAAAGGTATAATTAGTTATTGTTTAAGAATCTATATCTATATTGTAAACTACCATTGCCCATATCATATAATTTAACAAGTCTCGAAACTTACATAACTTTAATTTCTTCGACTTGGTAAATTTGAAGAAATTATGGTTATGTAAGTTTCGAGACTTGTTACATTATATGATATGGGTAATGGCAAGTGGTTAGTCTTCAACTAGAGATAAGAACTATTTTTGTAACTCAGATAATTTAAGAAATTGTAAAATTTATTGTAAAATTATTAATAATCAGTTCTATTTATGTGACATGATTAATATTTACTCTAGTTCTGCTAACCCAACTTGTGAAAGTGAAATGCTTTCCAAGGTTGTTACTTTTATTCCACGGTAATGCGAAACTAAATTCCTTTACAAAACTTTGGAGATTTGGCAACAATTGGAAAACGGCAAATGAACTTTCTTCATTTCTCTGAAAGCAAAGATTTCAATCTGCAGACCTTAAATTTCAGCTCTGAAGTAAAAAAAAATATTAACTCAGAACTTTAAACGAAATGGGGAAATACTTAAGAAAATCTCAAATAATGTAGACTCAATAGGTAAACCCCACATCCTCAAATATGGATATTATTATTTATTTAGCACTAGCTGTATATTCTTAAGCATTATTCTATATTGGCTATGCGACTTATAATTCTAAATTTATTCGAATAGACCTATACCTCATTCGGATAGACCTGTACCTCATCCGAATAACGTAGACTCTGAACATGCTTCTGATACGGATACAATTTCCCGGTACCGATACCTATAAACAGGACTTTTAAAATACAATAGGGAAGCTGTTACACCCTGTACTCGCTAGCAGTAATATTTACATTACACCGCTCTTATAATTCTCGTATTAACATGGTAAGAGCAGCTGGGTTCCCAGATACCATCACCTTACCACGACGAAGCCCTGTTCCCAGGCTCGTTAGGATGCTACGCTAGAAAAACCTATTAAGAAAACAACTGACAAAACTTGCAGTTATTTTTAATTAGACTGACAGCCATTAAAGAAACAAAAGTAATCGCTCTTGGAAATTTACATGAGACCTGAAACGACAGAAAAGTAATTTCCCACCAATCAAAATAAGCATTGATAGTTGAACTAGATTTGGCTTAAAAAAAGAGACAGTGAATGCTAAATATTTAGCAACAGTATTTCACTTACTTTCAGGCTCCTGTAACTTGAACGAGTTAATGATGACGATGTGCTCTCATATTTGCACTCACCAATTCAGATGTGTACACTATTAAGATTTTGTAGCTTTCAACATTTATTAGAAAAGATAAGAAATCTGAAGAAGGACAAATCGCCTGGTAATAATCTTATTAAACACTCTCCCAAGATAACTACTAAAAAATAGGTGTTATGATGCTGGTGTTATTTTCCAATGACTATCGCAGACTATAATAACTAGCCACAGACTATCTACGTTTCGTAGTCAATTAAAAATTGGGCAAGTGATTATGGTACCCGAACCTGGCATGTCAACGCAAGACGTCTGTTGGTACTTACCAATCAGTCCCCTACCTGAAGAAATACACCGCTCATATAATGCCAATACAAAAAACTTCAATGTTTCATCAGACTGTCCTTAAGCCTTAGAGATTATTTATAAAACTTTACGAACAAAATTCATTGAAATTATTGATGGTACGACTGAATAACAAAAACAAATTAATTATTGATATAGAAGTAAAAAGAGAATATCAGTTTAAAAAAAAATTAATTTATTAATAAAAATATGAAGTACTTATAGTCTGACATACTAATTCTGACATACTTTGATATTCCTAGTCTTCTAACATTACCGTGCATCCGTATGGCCCCGCCGTATAATGTCTCGAAAGCTATGCGCGTGCACGTCCTCCCCTTACGGCTCGTAGCAGTGATTAATGAATTGAAATAACAGCGGGTTGCAGTGTGCCGCAAACAACGTTCAAGATGGAGAGAAAAATTGTTTTCGCTCGGGTTCGTGTAGACCCTTTACGGGTTAAAATCCATTTAATTTAATATCTCACACTTTATTCCCTTGTCAAGTTTGTCAGTACAATTATTCTTTATTAATCATTCAGCTCGCATATTTTCTAAACGAACTAAATTGTTCGGTATTCAATACTTCACTTTATAGTAAAGTCTTATTACTTGAAACAAACCGTATGGTTTAGCCGTATGGTGTAGATTCAATGACGTATTTCATTTGATCGAGGGCTGAAGATAATTTCATTTTAACTTTCACAGTCTTTCAGCTTTAAAAATTAATCTATTAGTCAACGTAATGTTCAGAATTCCTTTTATGAAATTCGTTCAAGTATAGTCGGTAAATAAAGGCGGGTTTACATTAGAAGGGCGTACGGTAGAAGAGAAGAGCATGTAGCTTTATTAAATTATTCTTCCAATCATTTTGATAAAGTGAACAGTGTACGCACCGCCTTATAACAATGACCATTGATCGCCTTAATATTAATAAAAAACCTGTTAAGCACTAGTAGATACACATTTCATAACTTCTAACATTTAAGGGTACATAAGCATTTCTTTTAAACAGTTTACAGATATTAATTTTTCACAACGTAAATATATTGCAACGTACTTTTTTCACAAGCGTAAAAATATAGTGCACATTTAAAAAATCGTAAACTCTAGGATATTCGCTACAATTTTCCTGCAATCGCTGGTCAAATTTTAACAATCCTGTTTTTTCATGATTTTTGACTCGGTATTTTCGGATATAAGGTGTGCGGTATGCCATATTTTTGCACATTTTGTAGAATATCTTTTAAAAATGATATTTAGAATTAAACGGTATTCCATGTGAAATAAAAAATAAGAAAAAAATATTTTTTAAGACCCTTATTTACCTCCTCTTTGATTGTTATAACGACATTTAAAAAAAAATGATGCTGTAAAATTTGTGGGCTAATATTATGTATTACTATGTCGACTTTCAATTTTTATTTTGCGTGGTCTCTGCGGAATTCGGCTTTGAAAATAGGAAAATGTACCTGTATTGCCTACTATATTTTCCGTAGGCATGAAAACACGGGCATTATTTAAAAAGTCAAAAAATCTTATTGGTATGTTTATATAGGAGTTGATTATAGTTCTCAAAGAACGGGATAAAAGAAAAGAGTGCAAATTAGAGACTTCCTTTTGAAAGAACTTCGTTTGGAAAATATAAAAGTATAAAAATATTGTTTGAATAAAATTTCCGATAATTTTGAAATATTTCTTCAAATGATTAGATACTCCAAAAATTTGAAAATATGATACTCAAATGAGAACTGTAAAATATTTGCAATTAAAATTCGAACTCATACTAACCTTTCTAGCAATAGGAACAATATACAGACAATTGCTAGAATAAATAATAATATATATGTTTGATACAAATTGCTTTTTCCATATGAACAGCTTATTTTATGAAGCTTTCCACACTTGTGACACAATGTTTTTTCCTCTTCTGATTGGTTTATTTTAGATACAATGAAACGAATACGTGCATCGTTTGTGTTAGAACGAGTTTCTTCAATATTATTTTACATTAGCATACATAATCCGAAGGTATGGAATAATTTGATGAGGTGTCCTGAGGACTAAAAATAATAGTGTTTGATAAGGTCTGCATTTGGTTGAAACGGCACGGATCTCTCTTTGTTCCATTAATGTTGTATGATTATAATCAGTCATCGAACTGTTACAGAGGTATTTTTTTAAAATCAAAAACCCAATTTTCAGTCTTTCCACTTTTTTCTGTGCATAATTTTTCACTCACTTTGTTCTATTCATGGATAGCTAATAATACATCTTGCTACTTTCTATTTCTTTGTATATTTTCCTTTACACTTTCCCTTATTTGACAAAGATATTTTTGAAGAATCTGACGATCTTTAGTGTTGAGCTATTCGAATTGCTAATTTGATTCGATTACTATGTTGTCAAGGTCTTCATTATTTCTGGTAATATTCCGTAAAAAAATTATAACGTAATTAATTTTCTCTTTTGGTTCCACCCATACCAGAACATTTGATTACAATAACTCATGGCTCTGAACGTTAATGGGAATTTTCATAATTTTACAGTTTCATTAATTATTGAATATATTTGGCGTTAATTTTGTAGAAATTCATTATTCACAATTAAATGAAATTACGTGATATAGTATTATTTATACTTTCTTTAAGTTCTTTACCACGACCTAGGTTTCGTTGTATTACAACATCTTCAAAATAATACTACATCACGTAGTTTCATTTAATTGTGAAGTTCCATTAATGGCAAACATATTTTGATAGTTGTTCTTCTAAATTGTGGAAATAAATGTTTCAACCAATAATAAATGTTTCAACACTCAAATATTATTGTTCTAATAATATAGCTGATTTCAACTGTCGTTTCCTATACACTAATATTGGAAACAAAGGAGCGGAATCGAATCTAATAACAATTTTCGAAAATATGTCACTTTGGAACATATTGGAAAATGGACTTATACGTAATGGATATTTTTTTGTTGATGGTGATACGTTCCTATTAGAAATATGGTTATCAAAACCATATAAAAACTATCAATGTCCTCTTGTTACTCCAGAAAAAAATTACATCTACCGTTATAGCTTTCCAAGAAAAACTATGGAAAATAACTTCGATATTTTGGTGATCAAGTTTCGAGTCTTTGACCATAAAATACATTTGAAACTTTCACATTAGACAAATTTATTTTTGTTACCTGTTTTCTTCATAATTGCTTACGTATAGATCAGAACAGTTCTGTTTATGAACAAAATATTAACGCTGGAAAAATTTTTACAGATCAGTGGAGATCGAAGAGAGAAGAGCTATGTATTTTGGGAAGATATGGTGGAACACAAATTACTAATCTAGCCGAGAGAATTCATGAGCGTATGACCATTTTAGTAATGAAAGAGTTATGTCATAGCAATATAGCTACATTTTCAAAAGGACAAAACTATATACTTATAAATATTACTTGAATGCGTCTTTTCTTTAAATTATCTCGATGATCAATGTAACATTTAATAACTTTTATAAAACCATTTACTATTGTAAACCAGTTTAAACTCGCAACATAAATATCTAGACTAATTTTAGCTATAAAACATAAACAGCTTACCAAACTCAGACTTACTTGATTTTTAAATTTTTGTGCGTTCTTGGGTGTTAAATTTTTGTTTTTTTTATTTTAACCAGAATACTCCGAAATTATTTTTGCTCTCACGGCCGACTTTTTCTTCTTTTTTTATGCATATTCACTTTCACAATCGTTATTTTTATACATATTCACTGTAATTCTGCTACTACTACCGATATCCCAATTGCAAGAGTAATCTCTTATAAAGTTAAACCAGTTTCATCGTTTCTTCTCTTCTGAGAAAACAACAACTGCGAGTTCGATATAAGTTGACATCTACTTCACCCTACCAAATTTAAATTCTCTACCGAAAGTTTACATTAGTAGAACAAGAAAAATACCACCAGCCCCAACTGCTTTAGCGTTTACGCTACTGATGTAAACGCGCTTTTATGATGACAGAGCTACCGATTTCATTTGAAATAAATAAAGCACAAATTGCTAGGAACATTTCATTCCATAAAGTGTCACATATTTTTTTACCATCATAGTATTTACAATTTCTAAAAATATAATTTCGAATACTATTTTTCTTCAAACTACCTTACTACGATACATTTTTTTTCAAACTACTTACTATGATATTGAATTGCAACATTCCCTCGTCTATATAGAAATAGTTTAGAATTACTTGAGAAAGGGAAACCAATCTTACATTAAATTTTAGCTTTTGAGTAAAAAAAGATCAAAAGTTAAGACGCTATACTTGACAGAGAGACAAACTGATAATGTAAGTTTCCATAAGGGGTCTGTTTTTTCACTTTTGTTGAGTAATCCTAATAATACCACATATCACTAGATCTTTACTTAGAACTAAATTAAACCTACGATTTATACAAATTAGGAATTATGGTAAAAAATTAAATAGTAAAAAACATTTCTTCTGGGGGAAAAAAGACTTAAAATTATCCAGTGTAAGTAGCAACAAAAAACAACAATATATTTGTTCTTTTTCGTTGCTATTGGCTATTTTAAGTATAATCCATGGAAATTATCGACATAAGACGTAAATGACCGCGTGACTTTTTTCCAGCGATTTCTGGAATATTATAGAAACTTCGACCATCTCTGGTAGGATAAATAAAGAACATTGCATTAGATCATCTGTTCAGTGGGTAACTGCGCTTAAAGAAAAAAACAAAATATAGAATTTTTACGAAGAGAACTTAGAGTGCTTGCCTTTTTGAATACCATTTATGGCGAAAGCGAGCTACATGTAATATATGCGCAAAAATGGGTAAAGCTAAGCATTGAGAAAAACATTCAAAGAAATTAAATTTTGGTCTTTCCTATAATCCTCATCCTACATTAAATTAGAAAAACTAAGAAGCTTTATTGAAACAGATTCCAGGTTAAGTTGACATTACCTGCTAATATACTCTTATGTTCTGATACTCCAATACCAAAACATCTTCACGCTTTGGGGAACAAGTAAAAGTATTCTGTTCGGTTATCACATGTGCGAATGCTGATCAACTGTGAGTACATATTGTTCACCTAATACTAGAATATACTATCAAAAACACAAAAATAAGAAATAAGGAAGGCTCTCTTCGGAAAATAAATAAATCAAATAAAATGTGTGTGAACCTTTGTTTTTTTTTCTAATGACAGTAGACAATTTAATAGCCTAAAACTTAGTTTTTAGTTTAAGTAAATAAATTTATAGTATAGTTACATTTATTACAAACTGTATTAAATGTTACGTCGGTGCTGTCCGTTAACTCCAGTGAAAATTTGTAGCTGATTTCTTCCAACTCTGCGGCTGGCTAAACACTGTCAGGGTGAACATATTAGGTGAAGTTGTTGATTCACTTTAAGTAGAAACGCTGGTACAGTCTGTCACATGTCAGCGTAGACAAGGTAAAAAAGTATTATTGTTTTTGTCAAGAAGGAAACTAAAATGAAAGTAATATTTTGTTATATATATATTCGAGTAACTATATTTTTTATATCATTTACAGTCTAAGAATTATATTGATTTGGTAAAGAATAATCAATCAGTCTTAGTCTCACATGTATCAATATGTATATCGGAAGTTTCGGAAAACCAAAAAAGTGACCATGAAAGGATATTTGTACGACAATGAAAATATGGAGCGTAAAATTATTAAAATACGCGATGGTCATTAGGTACACGCTTTTTTACGGATAAGTTGTTTTTCTTTTAATTCTGAACGATAAATATTAACTTTTACTTACAAGAATTGAAAAGGTTAATGAGTAGACACTCATTGGATGAAACGTCAAATTCATTACGTTGGAGTTTTTTTGTACTCTTACCTTGTATTTTTACCACATCAATTGAACTTTTTTTTTACAAAGGACGTGCAGATCGTAAGTAATGCCAATAAGGTAAAAGTCAGTTTAATAATATTTTATTATATTTTGGTTCATATACCTTGTTTGCTGATAATTTATTGTTACATATACTTTTGTTAAATGTGCGTACATATATACATGTAATAATATAACAGATAAAATATAAGTTAAATAGTTTCATTTAAATTCTTGTCAAATTTGTCATATTTAACTAGTATTTCTCAAATAAAAATGACATTAATTTATAAAGCTGAGTGTACTGTTGTCGATAACGTTGTTTACAGATCGGACAGCGGCGTGCGTGATCGTCCAACCTACATATTAATCGAATACTTTAACTATACCGCCTCACTTAATGTTTTGATAGGTCAACTCTTCGTTCTACATCATCCATCATATTTCTTATAAAGAGAAATAACACGAGCCGATATGACAGCTATCGACAACACTTATTTTGATTATGGATGTACATACTTATTCAATATATCGGGTTCTTACTCACGTTTTCCTGCATTAATTGTTAGTATATTTATTGAATAATATACAGGGAAATCACACATCTTTTTTAAATCATTTCCTTTTTAATATGGATCTCAGTACGGATAAACCTCAGTAATATAAATATTTTGTACCGATTCAGAAATATTGTAAACACTACCTGAAATCATTTTATAAGGGTATAACGTATATATTTAATATAATAAATCGTTATACCAGTATATCAATCTATGTAATGAGACAAGTCACGAATAGATGAAATTAATAACTTAATTCTTTGTTTTTTTTTCAAATCGTCGAATCATTATGCCTATAAATGCTAAGTATGGTTAACACAAGTATACTAATTAAATTGTATATAAAATTTTTGAGAAATTTAAAAAATAAAAGATATTCAAAAAAATTTAGTACTAACTTTTAACCCAATGTTATTACTGTTTGGTGCATACAATCCTAGCCAGACATTACTATTTGGTACATACAATCTCAAAATAACCCCGATACAGTGAGACACACTTGACCGGTTTCCATTTTCTCTGCAATTAAACCTGTTAACTACGAGTAGATGGCTGCTAGAGTTTCAAGGACACATAGTATTCCTCACAGTATTCTATTGAACTATTTACATATATTCATATTATTTTTCACCTCGTAAATAAAATGTGAATGCCTAGTTTATGTCGCGTAGGTGTAAAACATCGCAAATTTTAAAAATAAGACAATTTTAATCATCGCTACAATACACTGTAGGTAAAATTATATTAACGCTGTTTAGTTCATAATTTTGGCTGCTACCCGTTACTGGTCTGTAGCATTTTACCTACGCGATTAAAAACCACACTCCAACCCCGCTCAACGAGTGACCGGGAATCGACCCCAAGACCCCGAGGTGCGCTGCATCGTCAAAGGCCGTAAATCAGTGATCAGCTCAACGTGAGATAACGTGGCGACTACTTTATTTGTTCACTTTAAAATTTACGCGTTAACTTTTGTATGCAGTTTCTACGCCAAACGGTTTCGAAAAAAAATGACGACGGGATCTTATAAGGATCTCCTTCATTTTTTACTAAGGTGCAGTGAATGACGGTGACTCTCTTATGAATCAAATATTAAATTTATAAAAATTGAAAAGCCTCATTGAAACACTTCCCAAGTTAAGTTCGCGTTATCTGGCAAAACTACTCTCATACTCACATATTGCAATCAAAAAATAACTCCATGGCTTAGAAAAGAAGTGGAGATATTTTGTTTACTACCACGTTATCGAACACCACTTTAGCAGAGGGTCATCTATACATAGAGCAACTGAGTTCTCATCTTACCAATGGTTCGCTAGATTATCGTATTACGGGAATGTCATATTACCAGTCGAACTTTCTTGACCACCCACTGTGGTCTTCCTCCACCTCCGACTGTTGTCTTTTCTACTCGCTTTCTAATTATATACACCATCTTATCGTTGAACTAATCTAATTTTTCAATCACTAGCTGAAAGAATACCACAAGAAAAGAATATTATGTCTACCTACGCTGGTGCAAGTAATAGATAACAGTGGTGCTTATATAATGGTACATTGATTTTATAAATTATATATAAAAATAAAATAACTTTAAGAACTAAGATGGCGGGTTTTTATGAGCATCAAACTAATAGATTGTTTTTTTTTAAATTTTGCATAGTGGCGTACCCCTAACGTTATTCATTATTGCATAAAACGAATAAAAGTTTGAAACAGAAGAAAATTATTGAAGTCTAAAAACGTATTATACTTCCGCGGTTATCCATTTATTTGTAAAAAAAGCTTAAATATTCGAAAATCGTGTAATTATAAAGACTAATTAAAAATTATAAAAAGTAAAAATGGTATACCATGAGAAGAGTTTAAAAAAGAGTAGAAAACTTATAAAGAATGAGTAGAACTAGTACTAGTAGGATTTTGGGGACACTTTTTTATTGTTTATAATTTTTTTTTATATTATTTTTCGTTAAAAAATTTAATATTATTTTTCGTAATGAAAATATATTTGACTATTGAGTCTTTTATAGGCTTAAAAATAACGTAAACGTCTCAATATTTTCGAGAAACTTTCTTTGGTTTCGTTAGTCATATATTTTTTTATTAATTTATGTTTAACTCATTATAGTATTTTAAATATATTCAGGACATGAAAAGTATTAAAGGTAACTTATGACCTTTTATTTAATGCCGTTTTTTATAAACCAGGTAAAATAGGTTTAATCAAGGCAATTTTTATGGGTCACAAAATTCCAATTTTTCAGTAAAAAAAAATTATATATAGACTTGCACTCGGAGAGCTTTTTTTAATAATATTTCTCGCAGTCGCTTTTATATATTTCCAGCCCCGTTTACTTCCTCGGAAAGGCTTCAAATGTAATTTAAGTAATTTTAAATATCATTTTTAGTTTTGGGTCTAGGCTCTTATGTGTTAATTTCAGGTCTCTATTTTATTTCATTTGGAAGCTAGAAGTCTTTGGCACATGGACAGACGGACGATGGCGCCACAACAATAGCGTTCCGTCCGGACCTTTGGGTTATGAACCCTTTAAGATAAATCAAAATACTTTTGTGTTTGTTTAATCCCTGAATACAATAATTAAAAGATCATCGCAACGTAGACTTCGTATACTTCTGGGAACTTTAATCTTGTAACGTCTATAGTAAAATTAAAAATATTTAAATTCCAGAGGTTGTTCACGAATTACACTAAATATACATATATAGAGATCATAGGTCAAAATGAAGTTTTTGTTTATTAAATTTATTTATGTATCGTAAGTAAAGTTAATATAATAAATAGTATTTTCACAACTAAATGAAGCTACGTGATGTATTATTATTTCTGCTTTATAGTTGTATTTCTACTTTATTTAAATTCTTTACCACGACCTAGGTTTCGTTGTAAAGCAAAGATTGCTAATTGCCCGCCTGAAGATGGAATACAACAAAACCTAGATCGTGACAAAGAATTTAAATGAAGTAGAAACAATACTACATCACGTAATTTCATTTATTTATGAATGATGAATTTCTACAAAATTAACGCCAAATACGTTTAAAAAAATAGTATTTTTTCCATTTTGTAATACTTGCTGTTTCCTTGACCCTAAGTTTTCACCAATTCAACGCAAAAAATTATGAACAAAATATTGTCAGAAACCTCAGCGAAATAAAAGTAATTGAATGTTATTTCCTTTTTAATCTAAAATAGGGGTTTTAAATGCTATTATTCTTATTAAAAATTTTAGAATATCTCATAATTTTTTTATTAATTAATTAGATAAGGGAAAAGAACGGGGAATTGAGAAGTTTTTTAAAACATTTGTTCAATTGAAATGTAATCATAAACATATTTTTGAAATACTTGATGGATACACGTGGCTTCACATGTCGCTAAACTTTATTTTAATAAAATAGATTTGGACATAATGTTTAATATAAAAAGGTTCATTGAAAAATTCCACGAAATAAGTTTTTAGCCGGTTGTGCACCGATAAGGGGAGAGCGAGGCTAATAGTATTCCAGTTGACGCATGTATGGGTCCTTAAATTCTTTTGTATTTGAGCTACTTGACAGATTTTTATGTACGGTCTGATTCGTCTTGGCTTCATGGATATATAACGATGATACGACGTTATATACAATTCAACATGGCGGACACTGCGGAGCCGCGAGTTCGATCGGTGACGGAACAGGCGAGCGGCTACCGAGTGGCGCGCGCATAAGGTACAGTGATTGGTGCTTACATATGTAAGCCTAATAACATACAGTTTGTGTGCTCCTCAAAGCGACTTATGTAGATACTCGAGGAAGTGACTAACGTAAAAAGTTTGAGATTAAAAAGTATTAACAAAAAAAACAAAAAAGTAGATTGTGCAATAATCTGAAATAATGAAGTTTTATCAAAGTTGGGACAAATTGAAAAGATTGTTTGTAATTTGTTTATTAGTAAAACTTATATTTAAGTAAGATTTGTTTTCAGTTTATTGTTTCTAAATGCATTAAATAAAATTATCTTATTAATAATTCCACAAAATGTATAGATCACACAGTATCGTATAAACGTAATGGGTGGAATTAATGTAAAAATATTCGATAAAAATTCTTATACAGAAGGGCTGTTCTTTCTTAGATGTAACATATCACTTTTAGGGATGAAACCGATTAGTTTCCTATTTTCATTCATTGATTACTTTTTATTCCATATAGATACTGTCCTACAAATGAAAATATTTTTCACATAGTTTTCTTGCTCTTCCGTACATTTTAAAGTAACACACAAATATTGAATATATTTGGCGTTACTTTTGTAGAAATGCATTATTGACAACTAAATTAAACTACGTGATGTGGTATTATTTCTACTTTATTTAAATTCTTTACCAAGGCCCAAGTTCCGTTGTATGACAACATCTTCAGGTAGGCAATTTGTTAATATTATATCTTTACAATTTGCCCACCTGAAGATGTTGTCATACCATGAAACCTAGATCATAGTAAAGAATTTAAATAAAGTAGAAATAGTACTACATCACGTAATTCCATTTAGTTGCGTGTAACACACAAATATAAGTACTCACACATATGCCAATATCTTCTTTAGAATATTGGTGTTTGATATAGCCATTAATGATCATTTCCAGTTTAAGATGAACTTACTACTTGCAGTCCCAGCAGAAACAAGAATATGTTATTATCCAAACACGTAAAGACTACTGGTTCATGGTCCCGAAATTTTTGTATACAGATGATAATATTCTCTCTGCAACGTAACAACGTTATATTATATAGACCCGTTATTAGCGCTCTAAAAGGGATCTTCAAACGGAGTAATCGTCTTGCCTTCAAGAAAACTGTCTTTTGACCCATTTACGGTGGTAATTCTTTTTTATATTGAGAACATAGTGATAATTCATTTAAAACAAGAAAAAACATTAGCTCCGCGCAAATCAAATAGTTCAGAAGTCGTGATTTTTTTTGTACTTTTCTGAAAAATCTTTGCTCCAGTTACGTAAATCACTATTGCTTGAAAACTATTCCGCTAAACCGCATGAAATTTTATATGGTAGTAGGGTAGTCATATGGCAGGCGTGTAGTGTGTTTTGTGTTTTCTTCTTAGTTTCTTCTAATTTTTGAAACTTTATGTTGATTTTTTTCTGTTTTCAAAAGAAAAACGCACAATTTAAAAAACACTGTAGCAAATATCTGTATTGAATTAGTGATATTATGTTAATTTCTGAAGATGTTGCAATAGTTACACTACCATTTTTGGGTTAGACTGCAACGATAACAAGCCATTTTTAAATTCATAAGTTTTTTTAAATGACTTATTACTTATTACGATGTTCTCTATTTAAATTTTTTTTGACTGTCTTTGTAAATGGACCAACCTGTATAGGCGCGCTTTTTAACTATCTATTCCATCGTAATTCGCGCAAAGAGCTACTTAGGGCACCATTCTTTATTCATTTTATATGTCTATAACCTGTCTATAACATTACTATTATCTATAACATTATTCATAACATTGTCTATAACGTTTACGAATAATAGAATTCGTATTAATTTACACAAACGTTATCTTCGTATAAAACTAAAAATACTTTTTGTACAAAAGTTTACATGTTAGATTTTCCATAATTGAATTATTTTTATTTTCCATAACTGATTTTCCATAATAGATCTCAAATGGCCCCCAGAAAATCAAAAACACACATTTTGAAAATAGCTTCTCTTAATAAGCTATATTCTTATATCCTGTAAACACTAAAATCTTTGCTCGATAAAGCGAGCACTTTTTAAGCGATATCTTTTATTGAAACTTTAACGTGGCTAAGATTTCTTGGAAAATTCATGCAATTTGTTAGTTTGTAATGCAAGTCATGCAAGTTCTTATCCTCCAGATAAGAAGATTAACGCGAAGGCGACGATGAAATGATGAAGCATATGTAACAAAGACCGATGAATAATGGCCAAAGGTGCTTTTTATTCCAAACATGCTTTGATAGATAACTAATTATTTACCTGGTATTTTTCTCAACAAATATATTACTTCCGCATGTTTCATTTATTTACTATATAAAAACAGCGATTTAAGATACAGGAAGTTACTACTACTTATTAAGTTAATTGTCCCTTACTAAGTTAATCTCCCTGCTTACCGTAAGATACGTTGAACATTAACAAAATAAATAGGTGCTAGATAAATGTTTAAAAACCGGTCGAGAATAATTCGCGCCTCGAGGGTTTTGTATCTCAAATATATGTAACCGACGGTGACATAAAGACAGAAAAGTGTCAAGATCTAAAAGTTACCCGGACACTTTTACGTTGACGCCGCTGTCGATGTAGAAATGTAAATGGGAGCTTTTTGTCAAAGCACTCTACAATATTGTCGGGGAAAACTTGAGATGGAATTTAAAACTTTTTGTCATTTTTTTCTTTGGAGTTCTGGCAAGGCTTCATCAGGGAATAAACATTGAAACTACAAAAGGTTTAACAGAAAATTATGTAATTGCACGAATGAAAAATAATGATATTCTTAATAACAAAATTATTTACATTAGAATTGATGTTGACGTAAAATATAATATAAAATAATATCGTAAGATATAATATTGTATTTAATAAAATCGTTAACTACATAATGCTGTTGTACCTTCATCTGAAAACAAAAAGTTGTAACAGTTTCCGTGTAAAATTAAAAAGTTACATGAAATATGAATGAATTTTGTTGAGTAAATACACACGAACGGAATTCTTGATACATCATAATTAATAAAGTTCGCATTGATGTCGACATAAAAGGTAATTATTATGCCTTATGCATTTATATAATATTCATTAGCGCTAGCATTAAATTTATTTTAGTATACATAAAATTTACAATGTTTGTATTAGGTTTCGACCCTAACATTCAATTGAATTGAACATTTATGACAAGAATAAACGTGTATGACTATGAAGAAATTCTATATTAAATTTTAATTAGCTAATAGTAAATTCATATTTGAGTTAAACGTTATTAAATTGATAATTGATAAAGGTGCATTATTTATTTTCAAAACTAAATGTAAAATATACGTTTTCAAGATGTGAGAATTTCTAATAAAACTCTACAATGGACTATGTTTTAAGCAATAGTAACAATAGTTTTAAAAAGAAGTTGGTATTTATAATCAGAATCCTGTTTCGTGCATGTTTAATAGCTTGTTAATAAACGATATTCAAACGTGCGAAATGACTCAGAAATCTGAAAAAATGAGTGGAAGCGGAAAGAAAGGAACCTATTTATATAACATTTTCAAAATGATATGCTAATATGTATTGCAACTGTTACGAAGCTAGGAATATTATTAATCATTAAATATAAATAATATTCCTACCTTCGGAATTGTTTCTGCATTTATATTTTAAATTTTACCTAATATATTGCAAATAGAATGAAATAACTTTTATTTTTAAGTCTGTGCTTTTAAAACGTAAAAGAAAATAAATCGTGAGAAGTCATTGATCTAAATATCAAGATACTGCCAAAGGAACAAAAAGCAAATTGAAAATGACAACACCAATTGATGTGCGCCATCTATTGCAATTATACGAAACTACTTCGTCGATCACATGACTGACTGTATGGAACCGTAGATGTAATATTGTCGTGGCGTTATCTTATTTTATTATTTTTTAATTAAATTAAAAAAGAAACGGTTTTCAATTTGTACGCATGTATATTGATGTAACATTGCTTAAATAGCTTGGAATTTATGCAAGTGACGAAAAAAGTTATTTTTTCATAACAAAAGACTATATACGTATGTCAGGAATGGTTCAAAATTACATTGGCTAAATTATCTCAACTTCATTCTGTGCCAGTCAGTTTTAATTTATTCCTTGTATCGGGAGGCGGCGTACTTATAGTTGTCGACCTTAGTAACACGATTATACAAAAACCGATTTATACTTCATCGGCGATGAAAAGGTTAAAATTTAAAAAAATTAAATTTGTCTTAAAGAAATTATAATGCTATAATATTTTCCGTCTACATAGGTACATAACTATGACACGTTTTAGATAATCATTTACCCTATTCTCGTATTTTATATTATTTTAGTTTAAAATATTTTTTATTACTTTATTGCAAAATTGGAAAAGCCCAAGATGTATGTACAAAAACGCAAATTTTCAATACCTCTGTCACAATAAAATTCAAAGGTTATACCGAATATTATTAAATTATCTTCAATTACATTATACTTTCCTGTTTATTTACCTTTACAAAAAAATTCCTTTGTAATTGTTCTTCTCTGCTTTAAAAATAATGACATATTTGACACAATCAATTTAAATTGGTTTTAGAGAGAGAGACATAGTCTATGTGGAGTTGTTTGCAAATATTTAAAACTAACTGTGCCTACGACTTCATTCGCGTGAAATTCGGAATAAGAAAAGTTATAAGAATTTTCTCTTTTTCTCTTGGATATTAACTATTACATACCAAATTTCATCAAAATCCTTTCAGTGGATTTTGCGTGATTGACGCACAAATTAAGAAACAGACCGACAAGCAGTGGTTTCCAAAATTAGTTATATTAACGCTCTTCGGGCGCGTGCGCACACACACACACGCCAGAAAATTTTCCACTTATAAGATATTGTTCTTTTTTTAGTCTGCGAAACCTTTTTTGCACTTCTTATACTTAACAAACTGGAAAATAATTTTAATAACCTACAACATAATAAATATTATTCTCAATAATTAAAAACATAAAGTATGTGTGAGCATGTGTGTCTTTCATGTATAGGCTTTGTCAAAAAGTGTATGCGTTGGCTATATTTAATCACGAAATTATTCAAATCTATGAACATTTTGTACTTACATTTCCAGTTTTAAATTTATCGTTTTAGAAGTTTTTGAGTTATTGATGTGACAGACAGATGGAAAAAACTAATTCTTTTTGCTTCTAAGAGTTTCTGTTTTTCCGGCATCGCACTTATCAATCGATTTACAAAAATCAAAGTAAAGAAAAATGATAATTTAAAAAACATTATGTGTGAAAACATGTCCTTACAAGGTCACGACGTCGAATTTCGTGTAGTTCCTGAACATACAACTCTTTTTTCAATAAATAATAAAAAATATATATGAGAAATTATTATAAACTGAAGGTAACAGACATCAACCTTTTTTAAAATTCTCGAACTGTCATTTTAATATATTTTTACTAGCAACTAAATGAAACTACGTGATGTAGTATTATTTCTACTTTCTTTCATTTCTATTATAATTCTTTAATTTCTATCTTTGCTAATATCCCACCTGAAGATGTTGTAATACAATGAAACCTAGGTCGTGGTAAAGAAATTAAAGAAAGTAGAAATAATATTACATCATGTAGTTTCATTTAATTGCGAATAATGAATTTCTACAAAATTAACGCCAAATATATTCAATATTTTTACTAGATAATCCGGCATTTTTTTATCGTTATCATGATAAATGTACTTGCGAGAATCGAAATGTCAACAGAAATGACATGCTGCTAATTTCGCTATATAGCACCGTTTTTAATGGGACATTTTTCGATTGCTATGGGCCTGTCCTTACGAAGTAATACAAGTCTATGTTAGAAGTATTGTAAATATGGTAGGTAAACCCGATTTTTGATTGGTGTTTCATAAAGTATTATAAGTAGTAAACATAGTATAAAATACGTAATCTATTAATTAATTTTCTTGTTTTCATATTCGAAAAATCGGTATTTCCCAAGAAACATATAACTCTTTCTATATTAACTTTATGTAGATTTCTCGAGTCTATTTTTGTAAAGTTTGTATCAATTTTAATTCAGTAAACCACGAAAATTCACATTATACTCAGGTAGGCTCTCCTTAAACAACTATATTGGCATGATGTACAATTGTTTTAATAGTTCCTCGTGCATCAAATATTGTGCCATTTTTCTGAAACTTTCATATTTTACTTTTAACTTAACAACGTGTTTTTTATGTGTATGCGTAGTTTTTTGAAAATAAAATCACTACTGTGTTTCTAGTGTTTCTACTTTCGAATAACACAAGAAATGAAGGATAAATTGTAATCGTGCACGTGTTTTTGTCCCCTGAGTCTGTGCGTGTGTATAAACATTATACAAATGAATGATTTATTTTATAAACATAGTGACCTAGTTTCCAATCTATCGGTTAACTATAATTATACTGTCAGGCGTTGGTAATATAACTAAATGTTATGTTCATTTCGTATGTTAAGCAATTTCAGGTATTAGCTAATTTATTTAGTTAGAAAGATAATTTAAAAAAAAAACAATAATTTTTGTTCACGTCTCAGTAAAAATCGTTAACCTATTTTATTGATTAATTAGGTCACAATTCGGCTCAGCGATATTTCTCCCGTCAAAGTATCCGTTGAATTCTTATTAAATATTAGGATTACAATCTTTCAATTTCGCATTACGGAAAGCTAGTTCCGCATTGTGCATATCACTGGAGTAACTTTTTAAGAAAAATAGTTTTTATTAAATAAGTCCGCGTTATATGATTACTATCTTTAATGAATTTATTACGTATTTAAAATAAATTATATAAAATTATGTTATATCGACGAGAATAGTGATCCGACGATAAAACATTATCGTATGTACGACGAAAAACGCCATCTAACGGGTAGAACTTAAAAGTGATCAGTTACTTAAACGACATCTATTATTTATTTCGTGTTCTTGACAGGCTTACCGCGCTTTTATTTGCCACCAGGGCGGCGCCACTTTGTAGCGCGGTGTTTTGAAATGTCAAAAGCACATCGTATACGTACATAGTAAGTCAAATTCAAACTTTATTTTCGTGTTTCCTAACAAGTATCAAGTATTTCGTTACTGTATAAATAAAAATTAACAAATTAAATTACGGATTTATGAATGTTGAAGTATTAAAATGCGAACTTTGAAAAGAGGTGCCAAAGTTTGGGGCTACCCAAAGCAAAAGTTATTGGAAGGTAGTCTGTTTAACTAATGTTATTTTAGATTTATTATTTATCGATTATTTCATACTTACTATGTTATATTTATTTCTAATTAACTATGCTTTTGACAGATAACATGCGCTTGACAGAAAACCATATACCTTGGTCCAAAATTGTTACATCTGGTGAGTACAAAAATATTAGCCCTCATTACTTCTGTGTACTATCAAAATAACAACATAGCATGTATGAATTTCATAGATAATACGTTTATAAACGTGTGTACGTAATTTTGCAAGCGTGTTCCATATTAGTTATGACATCTACAAGTACTGGTTTAATTTTTACAAGAATCGAATCGAACAGATATCACCAGTTCTAACAGAAACAGATATCACCAGTTCTAACAGAAACAAAGCTGCCATTGGGCAAAGAAGTATTGCAGTTATTTTTCAATTATAAATTTGAGAAAAAATTAAACATCAATGCTGCTGCGGACTCTACTACTTAAGACGTCGTGGCTTTGTGGAAAAAAGCAAGCATACCTACTAGGAAAAAACAACATGTAAAAGATAAAATACTGAAACACTTTAAACAATGGCAATGTATGAAAAAGAATAAAGAAAATAAAACCAAGCGGTCCGAAGCAATACAACGAAAAGCAAAAAACGTGGTAGAGTCAACTCGAAGAACTTTTTGACATAGCACATTCTGATGTATTGAAAATTATGAACATTGAGGAAGACAAGCAATTCCTACTAGCTCAAAGACTGAATAGATCTGGAAAAATTGGTAGCTTAGATAAACAATATTCAAAAAAAGTGACCGAAAAACAACGAAAAGTGGAGCGGTTGCAAAAATTGAAGCAGCGGGAAGAAGAAAGTGTCAAAAGATTTAACTGAAAAATGTACTCTGTCTATTTCATCATCTTCACCATCTGCAGTTGGTAGCAGTGACGATGAGAGGTTGATTGTTTCGCCACAGCCAGGGCCTTCGAACTCTGAAGCACCGCCAGCGAAACGGGGCAGAAAAAAATTATAGACGATCGTTTAGCTGCCAGCCTTGACGTTAGAAAAGCTGCTGTCATCCTGACGTCTACACTAAAAAGTGCTGATTGTGATCCATTAAAATACAACATTATCATTTCTTCTATTCATCGTCAGCGAATACAACATAGAAAGAAAATAGCACACTATTTAAAGTCAGAATTTAAACTGGAAGTGCCTTTTACCGTTCACTGGGATGGTAAGATGTGTGAAGATATCTCTGGCCACAAGAAAGTAGATAGATTGTCCATTTTAGTGTCAGGTCAGGCCGTCGACCAACTTCTTAGTATCCCGAAGTTAAGCCGAGGAACAGGAGAGGCTAAAGCAACGCCAGTATTTGAAACTATAATGAGGTAGAATTTATATGAAAAAATTAAGTGCATGTGTTTCGATACTATGGCATCCAACACTGGTTCGAGGAATGGAGCTTGCATATTTTTATAACAAAAGTTGAAAAAGGATTTGCTCTGGCTGGCTTACCGACATCATAACCTCGAAATAATATTAGAAGCCGTGATACTTTATCTTTTTCTTTATCGTGATCCAGCGGATCCGAAATTGCAATTTTCAAACGATTTAAAAATAATTGGGAATAATTTAATCAAAATAACTTCAGGACTGTTTCTTCTGATCCATTATTATTTAAAGGTTGTGAACATATTTCAGAGTGGATGGCAAAAGCGATATATTCGCTTAATTTTTTTTAATTCCGAGGCCAATTTAAGATATCGAAGAAAAAACAGAAAGGTATAAAAGATATGCGTGTTTACAGCATGAATATATGTAAGATATTGGAATGAAGCCCATTCTGCACCATTAGCGCCTGGGAATGATTTGCAACTGTTGAAAGATCTCAAGCTGTATGAAGATATTAATCTACTAATATCCAAAGTAGCTAAAAAAATAATGGGACAATTGTGGTACTTATTCGACGAGTTGGTGGGCTTAGCCTTATTTGACGACAGAATTAGCTTAGAAACTAAAAAAAATATGGTAAAAGCATTACAAAATGGAGGCCTAAAGTACTGTCCTGAGCGTGTAGCATTGGAAAGTGATTATAATATTAACAAAAACCTTGAAAACTTCATCACAAACAACAAATAAATTGTTTCAGATAACTGGTATGATGCCTGACTTTCTCAAGAACGACGTAGAAACCTGCGATAATGACGAAAGCTATAAAATAAATATGACAATAGCTTATAGTACGCGAGTTGTGAATGACACTGCAGAGCGAGTGTAGCACTTATGGAGGAGTATAACAAATTACATACCAGCGATGAAGAACAAAAATAATACCTACTATTATTGGTTAAAGACTATCGAAAAAAGTTTCCTGATACCAAGAAATCTACATAAATATTCAATTACTTGTTTTTTTTATATAAAGATGATGTTTTGTATGTGTTTGTAAGTGAATTCGATTGATATACTTGAATAAATTTTTTTTTTCGCTCAGATAAGAACCACCCCAATATATATATATATATATATATATATATATATATATATATATATATATATATATATATATTTGCGATTTTGTGAACATCGAATCCTCCAGAGATGTACATCCGTATATCTTTTGTTAATTAAGCACATGTGAAGGCACTGCTGTAAAGAAATTTTACTAATCTGAATTTGTTTTCAGTGCTTTCGAAAAAAGCTCTACAATTTGTTGGAATTTTTATTGAACACTTTAAAATGGTAATTTATTTAGCAGATCAATCTTCTAAACATGATTCAGAAAATATTCATCAATCGTTTTTGTAAGAGGTTAAGAGATTAGCAACGGAATTTTTTTTATATTGCCTTTGCAAAAGCACCGGATGTATTATTTTTACTTTATTTGTATTATGTATATACCGTATTATGTATATATGTATATACCATGTCATGTACAACGTATACTCATATAAACATACGAGTATCACAGATATAAAATAGGTGAAATGCCTCTTAATTTATGATTCCTTGAAATAAATAATGCTTGAATAAAAATCTTCTAATTCGGCGACAATCCTTTGTTTTAAATAACTTATTGATCAATATTTCGTCACATAAATAGCCACTTGTAATTCGTTCTCTCGTTAATGATTTTTCCGATGTTACTTTATAATTTTAACAACATCGATTGTTAAAAACACCGTGTGAACACGTCCATCACCTCCGCTAGAGGTATGGTGCCCACGTATACTAGTCACTTTCTGAGTTATGTAACAGTGCACTTACCATTTTTTTCTTTACCTTATATACTAATAGGACATAAAAAAAACAGTGAAAATATTAATAAACCAGTTCACTGGCTCTTAATTAATTTTATTTGCATCCATTTCAATATTAATTTCTCAGGCCACTTTGAATGTTTTTGCATTTTTACGAATATTTCATAAAACTTATGCAGTCAAGTGACCTATTGTGCTATGTGCTATGTGACATAGTCGTAAGGGCAATATTGACACTTTTGGATAATAACTATAATGAGTACCGTAAAATATTTCATTGTTGCTCTAATATGGCATGTAACCTCTCTGCTAATGTGGTTATATGTATAAAAGACATTAGTCGATAAGCGTAATGTAAATATTACTTGATTATATATCATATTATTTACAGCTAAGTTTACACAATTAGAAAGACGTGTTAAGAGGTTAATTTTAAATATAATTTTTATATTTTCTTTAAATTTAAATACCTAAACGTAAAAATATTTCTAATTTTTGCAGTGATGTCGTTATTCAATAAGTGGTTATTTTTTATGTCTAGTGTTATATTAAGTTATTTGCTGTTAAATAAAAGGTGAGTATTCATTTTATTGCAATATAGTAAACAAAATTGTTACATCAACTGCTGATGTGTGATTACATCGATATATTTTTAAAATATTTGGCTGGTGTATTGAACGTTATTGTCAACTTTTTTTTGCCTGTTTTATTAAAACACGAATCGTTTTGTTATTTTAAAATAGTTTACTCGCTCATTTGATTTTTAATTTATTAATTTGTTTGTATAAATATTTAACACGTATTGAATAAACAAATGCCAGCCAAGTTTACAGCTATAGCTTGTAAAAATTAAAAAAAAGTATAATAGGCTGTAAGAATTAATAAAGGTTAAATTTAAAAATGTTTGAAACATATAATTTACAAAAATGTATGTAAAAACAATCATTCTACTACTTTCACTACTCATTCAACTGTTTAATTCGATTGTTATATGGTAATGGTGATTTAAATAGTGACCACGTGTTATGTTCACACGTAAACACAAAGATCATATAGTGCACTAAAACGGCACGCAGGCTATATATACTCTGTATTTGTATATATATATATATATATATATATATATATATATATATATATATATATATATATATATATACCAAAATTATATTTACGTTTTCACTTTTCAACTATTGCGCACTGTTGTTTATTCAAATTATAACAAAGCAAATGAAAATATAATTAAAAACAGGAATGAAATGTATCTCAAAACACAAAAGAATATAAATACACAAACATATGACAAGGAAGCAATGATATATTTTGTTAATATTTTAATTATTGTGGAGACAAGGAAATATTTAGTTAATGTTTTTAACCATACCAATAAGACACGTGTATAACAGACATACCGACATGTACAAAATACGCTTTAATAATTTCTTATTACCTGTCGCGACTATGGATTTTTAGATGCAAGGTAATTAAAACTTTGCTATTAATTTAGTGGCTATTAATTTAGTATTTTATTCTTAACGCTAAACAGCGCTTTTTATATAAAAACAGGTTTTACTTTATATTCTTATTTATTTATTCAAAAGTTCACGAAACATATTATAGTCACATATGTGTATATTTAAAAGACTCTGATCTTTAATATAATCTTTAATATTTAATATAAAACTAGACCATAACTCTAATTATGTGTGCAAAAATGGTTAGAATATTTATGTATCCATTTCATAATAGCTGACTAATTTTTATGGGTTTATTATATAATATATTGATCAATTAGTAAGGTTAGTTTTAAATTAGTTTAAATTTTATTTTATATATACGAAGCTTATAATTAATGGTATTTTAGCTAGATTTTAATTTATAGTTAATAACAGTTTTAGATCGGAGTACACACATAAAACTCGTTTGATACATTAATTATTGTTATGTAATTGAAACTCAATATTTAACACCTTAACCACGTGAATTAAACGAAAAAAGGTTAATATTTATAATCAAAATACTCGACTGCACAAGAAATAAAAAAAAAGAAAATAGTTTACCAACACAACCAAAAATTAGTTTATCGTAAATATTTGCAAGCAAGATCTGACAGTCAAACGTCGATTTATGCGTGTAATGTACACGTAATCAAACTGTTTATAGAAGTCACTTCTTCAAAAATATTAATATATTTGAGAAATACATATATTATTTGTTATTAAGTTATATCCATATAATGATGTTTAATCGGGAAAGCAAGAATTTTTTCCAAGATTCAGCAATTGATAGAAGCTTTTAGTTCGATTTTTAGCATACGTAGGCAATTTGAAGTTGGTATCTATATGATATAACAAAGCATTAATTTTGTAACTCGCTCGCTGACTGGTCATAAAAACCCAATGGCTACTTTTAAAATAGCTAAAGTCTTGAAATTCGGCGCATATGTCTTGCTTGAGATATTAATGAAGAAAAAAATATTTGAACTTTGGAAACCGTTAGTTAAACACGAAGATAAAATTTATCTTCGCCTACCTACGTGTGGGTTTATATTATCTGGTATTGTAACAACAGCTGTGCTTCTAGAAAGTATTAAATAAATAAACCAAATCATTATATATTCGCTTAGTTCTCTTATCCAACATTGATGGAGCCGACTCCTTTTTTAAACTAGCTCTGTTTTTTTTTTAATTTAATTTATTTAGGTTATTTTTTTATGTCAATCAGTCTTCTTGTTGCCTACAACGTTTTATAAGTAAAGAAGATAAATTCTCATCTCTCTCTATCACTTCGGTATTAGACAAGATAAATAAAACCACTAGAATTTTCTCTATTCATAACTTTGGTGGTAATTCTTATTAAGTTCTTTTTCATTTGTTACGTTTTTTATTTTAACGAATAAATTTTAATTTAATTTCTGCTGTTTGCTGTTCTCAGTATGGTTGAAAAAACGATAAGAGCTAGTAAAATTATTGCGCTGCTTGACGAAGGTTGTAGCCAATGTTATGTGTCTCAGCAGTATAATGTGAGCCGTTCCACCGTCCAAAGGACCTGGCAACGATACCAAGAAACGGGCTCCGTCAGTAGAAGGCCCGGTTCTGAAAGGAAACGTTACACTGAGCCACGGGACGGCCGCTTCATAGTCAGTCAAGCACTACGAAGTCGTCAAGTTACGTACGTGGTTACGTACGTCAATATACGTAGCTATCGCCCAGCTCGGGGCCCTACATTGCTCCGTGAGCATCGAGTTGCCAGATTGGATTCGCTCAACATTTTTCGTCATGGACTCAACAAGACTGGGATAGTATTTTATTCTCCGATGAAGCTCGTATATCGATTAGCGGCGAGGATCCACGTCGGCGAGTCTTACGAAGACCTGGAGAACGCTTCGCATAAGTGTGCTTTGAGGAAAGCACCCCTTACGGTGGAGGCTCCGTAATGTTTTGGGATGGTATTAACTCTGATGACCGTACCGAGTTAGTTTTTATTGAAAATGGCACACTTAATGCGCAAATGTATATAACAGAGGTTCTTATTCCTCATGCCCAACCCGCATTAACAGCAGTTGGAGGCGAGTCAATTTTTATGGACGACAACGCTCGCGCCCATCGCTCTAGAGACGTTGATGCGTATATGCAGGAGTTAGAAGTCCCGACCTCAATCCGATAGAACACATATAGGATAAACTCAAACGAAGCACCATAGCCGTAAAACCAACTCCAGAAAACATGCAGGCCCTTAAAAATGTGATCGTCACTGAATGAGAACGCATTCCTCAGGAAATGATAAAAAAACGTCGTCGAAAGCATGCCTAGCAGATTAAGCGCATTGATTTTAGCTAGAGGAGGCCATACTCGTTACTAAATTTTTAAATTTTATATTAAACTAATAAAAAATATTCAAAAATAAATTTTAGCCATTTTAATATACCAGTATGAAAACGCTCGTCTCTGGACTTTACATCGTTTTTTTTTATTTATTCGCATTTTTAATGACTGAAGTAGGTAAAAACAACATCTCAATAATAAATAACAATATTATCATCATATCGCCATATAAAATGCATCAAATAATAATAAAATAACTCTGATATGGTTTATTCCCAGAAATGCCCGTTTTTTTTTACAAAAGTGTATATTATAATAATGTTTTCTAATGATCCACGGGAACAAAATCGCGGGCACAGCTAGTAATGAATACATGAATAATAAGTAACCTATTGATAATCTTTGGTGGGCATTTATGATTTCAGACAAAACATTAGCTTAAAAATTATTGCGATAATAACAATAAATAGCAAGTGTTCCGCCAATAAATACCTATAGCTTAATCGACCGAGCAGCGACTGCCTCATGCACAGTGAGAGGGGAGCACATAAGCGAACGCATACACGTGTGGGCACGTGTTGCGAGTGGACGTTTCTAAACGCTCATTCTATTTAGCGAAATTTTATTATTATTTAAATGATTTTTTTATTATTATTCAAAGATTAAACGCGAATATAATTGGGAATACTACATAATTTGGATATGCCAAATTATCCGCACCCTAAGTAAAATCACATTTTTGGAATTTTTTAGTTTGATAGAAATTTTGAGAAGGTTCCTAGTGTTAGTTGCGTTCCCTGTGTTACACACAAACCGTGTGTTACACAGTTTCTGACGACAATAATAATTATCAGTTCTTTAAGTTACGTACTTATTTGATTTATAGCTCTCATTAACTTTCGAGTACTATTTGCTTCGATAAATATTTCCCTTTCAAATCACTTGGTTGTCATTTAAAAAAAACATATTTTAAGGTTGTTTGTTAATAAAAATACATTTATGAACAACAACTATTAACACTTGTTCCAAGTCAGATAACATGCGTTTTTGTTAAGTTAAGGAAACGTTAAGGTGAGTTAAGTATATGGTGCACTGTCCACTTATTTAATCTAAATCTTATTTTAAATTTGTGATCTGTGAATATTTCTGCACGGTTGCGGTTGTGCGGTGCGGTTAATGCGCATGTGCAGTTGTGCGGTTAATCAAATTTCTAAGAAACGAAACATTATTTATAAAACTGAGATTATTTGTATCAGAATCTGATGAATTAAATTAAATATATATATATATATATATATATATATATTTTTTTTTTTTTTTTTTTTTTTTCTTTTTTTTTTTTTTTTAATTCTTGGTCCACATTTTCATTCAATTCATTCACATCGAACTTTTTCTAGTTGGTGTGATGGTATATTTACTAACTCTTTTATTCTATGGAATTATTATTATTATTATTAATTATTATTCTATTGTAATGATTTCGTTTATGTTTTCTATTGGTGAGCATTGCTTTGTCGCATTATTGGTAGTGATAACTATTTTTCAATATATTTCATTCGGCTTAGGTATATGGTTATGGTTGGATATGCTTAGGTATATGGTTATGGTGGAATAACATTCATTTAGTATAAGTTAAAAACCAATTAAAGTGTTCTGTATGAATTTTTTACGTGTCATTGCTAAAGAAAGAAGTTTGAACCGAACCGAAATATAGAAAAACGAATATTTCCGGATAACGCCAAACGTTCAACAGTGTTAGTAGGAAAGTATCCACAAGAAATTTTGTATGACATGAGAATAGACAATGTCGCTTTTTATATATCGGTGAGGTAAGTTAATGCCAGTTCTCATGTAGAATATTTATATTTGGTTACTCTGAGATGGTCATATATTGTCGGACGTCTTATATTTTTGGAGAAAATATCATTAGTTTATTTTTGTTTCATTTTCCACAGATAAGAGAAATTAATTAATTAATCAACATAAAATTAGTAATTATGGTTAAACAGTTGTCCCAAAAACGAGCCCTGCGAGAGCGAAGGTGGCTAGCTTATAATCAATCAGAATATTTGAATTTCACTTTATTAATCACAGCTTTCGATATGTTGACATTTTTTTAATTTCGTAAAGAACTTAGTTACAAATCTAGATATTTTGGGACTCTTGTTTCTTTCTTGATGAATTTTACAGAAGAACTATGCTATGGAATGTAATCAAAAACTTTTCCAATAAGGTTAAGGATTTTTTCTCACAAAAATGTTTTTGTCACTTAATAGAATAATGCAGAAGATATCAGTTTGGAATATTGAAAAACCACTTTTTCATATAATTTTATTAACGCTAATAAAATTATATGAAAGATAAATGATATGACCACAAATATTACGTATTTTACTAAATAACTTATCAATATCCTAATTTTCATTATTTTTTTAGCTACTTCAAAATGGAGGAATAGGTTCTTAATTCGTAGTTTTAAGATGCGCTGATCAATTTTCATGGTTAGTTTATGTTTGAAAAGAAATGGTTTCGGATAGATTCCACGTAAATATTATCGGAAGCTGATGGTGGAGTATGGATACATCCTAAATTGTGTAATTTGATACTGTGTTTAAATTTAATTGGCACGTTTTTACAAGTACTTTAGTCACAGATGTCGGCTAGTGTTTGATGATAGAGTTAAATGATTGTGACAGAACTCCTCAATGATGAAGAGTATATTCATCGACTTTGGGTTCATTTACCTTATCTCGATTAGTCCTTTGGTCACAAATTGTGATCATGGTTTGATGATGGAGTCATAAGATGGTAACGAGACGAATGAATATTAATAGTATATTTATTATGTTTTGCGTTCGTTTGGCCATTTTAACGAGTACTCTGGTTACAAGTTGTGACCGAGGCTTGAAAATGGATCCGGTCACAAGTCGTGGACAAAATTTGTTGACGGTGACAGGAACTCCTCAATCACAAGGTGTAGACTGATTTAATTTAAATTGATGACATGAGGCAATTAAGATATTAACTTTATATTAACAATTACTGTTTGTGTAATGTATGGTAGGTAAGTATAGTTGCATGATTATGGTGAAGTCAAAAGAAAGTTGTACCTGAAAGTATAGTAATAATGTATGAAAGTATAGTAAGCAATCTTTATAATATTACTCGAGCATAGATGTTAGTTAATATTATAAAGAATGCTTATTATAAAAAATGCTTATTTAAAGAATTGTTATTATAATTAAATCTGATTAAATCACAAATTTTAACTATAAAAACCGCCGGTAAAACATCTATTTTACATAGAAGTTTAAAATAATGTAATATGCAATTAATGCTAAAATATTCTACATATTTTGTCCTTGATATTTCTTTGTGAAACAGCTGCCACAAACGAACAATTTTTGATAAACTGAGTATAAACAAAAGCTATCTGCCAATGACCTACTGATAAGAGGTCAACACGAAGTCGTTGCGCACATTTTGAGAAATAAAACATAGTGATCTTTCTATTATGTTCTAGGGTAGGTCAATTCTAGTGTTGATAAGGAAATATGCTATTTTTATCACCGTTACATATTATTCCCAAGCCACCACATGAGTTGTTACGGAGCCATTCCAGGGGCCCGTAATGATCTGCTTCATCCAAAAGGGGGGGGTCTTCAAATCTTTACCATAATTACAGTAATTTTTTTGACATACGGTGCCATATCTATACCGAACTATGAAGTCGTACTACTTAAGATTAGTATGAACACCTCCAGTTTTAAGCCGAATGTGAATATAAAAGTGGTAAGTAAATCTAGTCGCACTACCTAAGATGAGTATGAACACCTCCAGTTTTAAGCCGAATGTGAATATAAAAGTGGTAAGCAAATCTAGTCGCACTACCTAAGATGAGTATGAACACCTCCAGTTTTAAGCCGAATGCGAATATAAAAGCGGCAAGCAAATCTAGTCGCACTACCTAGGATGAGTATGAACATCTACAGTTTTCAGCGGAATGCGAATATAAAAGCGGCAAGCAAATCTAGTCGCACTACCTAAGATGAGTATGAACACCTCCAGTTTTAAGGGGAATGCGAATGTAAAAGCGGCAAGCAAATCTAGTCGCACTACCTAAGATGAGTATGAACACCTCCAGTTTTAAGGGGAATGCGAATGTAAAAGCGGCAAGGAAATCTAGTCGCACTACCTAAGATGAGTATGAACACCTCCAGTTTTAAGGGAAATGCGAATGTAAAAGCGGCAAGCAAATCTAGTCGCACTACCTAAGATGAGTATGAACACCTCCAGTTTTAAGCCGAATGCGAATATAAAAGCGGCAAGCAAATCTAGTCGCACTACCTAAGATGAGTATGAACACCTCCAGTTTTAAGCCGAATGCGAATATAAAAGCGGCAAGGAAATCTAGTCGCACTACCTAAGATGAGTATGAACACCTCCAGTTTTAAGCCGAATGCGAATATAAAAGCGGCAAGGAAATCTAGTCGCACTACCTAAGATGAGTATGAACACCTCCAGTTTTAAGCCGAATGCGAATATAAAAGCGACAAGCAAATCTAGTCGCACTACCTAAGATGAGTATGAACACCTCCAGTTTTAAGCGGAATGCGAATATAAAAGCGGCAAACAAATCTAGTCGGACTAACTACAAGAATACTCGTTCTAAACGTTTATAGGAATAGGTGTGAAATCCTAAAAGTGGAACACCTAATGACCTACCTATATACCTGAATGAATATCAGTTATATTTAAAATGTTTAGTTCAGCGGCGTGCATTCGATAACATAGTCGTATTATGATCTATAATATTATTTAATTATTTCAATAACGAATAGGAACTATTAATAACAAAAAACCACGGTTGTCACTTCATCTATTTAAATGTAATTATCGACAAGTATTTGAGTTCAACGGCCTAGCATCCACCATGTGGCGCATGTTTTGTGCGTATTAGAAAATATGCGCTGTATAGGAGCGATAGATGAATTCATGATATATATATATATATATATATATATACGTATATATATATACATATATATATATATATATATATACATATATATATATATATATATATATATATGTATATATATATATATATATATATATATATATATATATATATATATATATAGAATGGCGGACAAAATTCGTGACACTTATACTGAAGCGATCGCACTATTCGCTGCAGTGTTCGTTAGGTGCGCTTAGATAATTAATCAGTATGATGTTCTCGTTAATTATACCAAGTTTTGTAGAACCATTGGCATACACAGAACTTTCATATTTGTAGAACTATAAGCAACAAATAATGGCTATGGTGCAATTTATGACATTTCCATGTCATTGTTCTGTATGATATATTGAATCTGTCTCAACGATCTATCAATATGTATATTAAATTTATTAGTAAAATGTTACCAAATTTGCTTCTAGTAATTATATTGTATGTGTTGACGTTATAAATAAAAAAGTAAAAATAAACTCTAAAATATAAAAAATTCCATAGTTTCTATGCTAATCGCGTAAATAAAATATTTACACCCAATATTGTAAAACAATACAAAAAATATCTAAATTAATTTTCATCTGCTCAATTTATTCGATCGTGTACTCAAATCGTTAGTCGAGTTATAATTGTCTTATGAATTTATTATTAATCTTTAATCGAAATATAAGATCGATTTTCATAACATGTCGACGTTTGTTTGACAAAATTTATCAGTCACTTTCGCCAGCAAATGGCTTAATTAAATTATATGTATTGAATATATTTGGCGTTAATTTTGTAGAAATTCGTTATTCACAATTAAATGAAACTACGTGATGTACTATTATTTCTACTTTCTTTAAGTTCTTTACCACGACCTAGGTTTCGTTGTATTACAACATCTTCAGGTGGGATATTAGCAAAGATAGATAAATTTTATGTATTATTTTTGAAGTTTACTACTTCTGGAACTAATAATTATATTCTTTTATAATATCGCAGAGTTATACTTTTCAGAGTTCCATACTTATTAGTTTCAGAAATAACAATAGGAAGAACGGAATCCTTACAAAATCATTCACGTACTTCTGTTTAAGACAGCCGTTTTCCTTCGAAATAGCTTGTCGTACAAACTTGAAATTTGGCATAGTAATATAGTTTATAAGTACTTAAATGTGCATGGAACCCACTTCGTGCGAGTTCCTTCGCGCTCAACAGTTTTTTTTAAACACCCGTATAATTTTTAATTTAATATTCTAAGTTCATTTGATTACTTCTACATTGCTTATTTTGTAAGTATAATTTCAATTTGCATTCAAAAAACTCTAAATCTAGCTATTCTACATTAAAAGGGTGACATCGTCCTGATAGAATTGGTGAAGTTAGAAAAGAAGAGGCATATTAGGTATCTTTTCGGTGAATTTGATTTCGATATGAAAAAGAATAATGAAAAGGCTTTCAAATGTTATTTTTTGTAATGAAAACCTTGTACAATTTTTTTTAATAAAATGGATGAAGCTTTTATCCATATAAAACATATTGTGTTAAAATTGTCTTTCATTTTTAAGAACGTACCGGAAAGCATAATTCAGATTTAGCATGTTTTTATGTTTTTGTCAAGTGATTGTTTTTTTAGGACAAATAATTGTTTTGCTCATTTTTATAGTTTTCGTTTCATAATCGTTTTTTAGGACAAATAATTGTTTTGCTCATTTTTATAGTTTTCGTTTCATAATCGTTTACTTTGATACTTTCGCTTCTTGAAGGGTAGTTTATGACATTTTCTTTAAGGAATGAAAAAGGAAAATATTTCTAAAGATGTTTATGAAAAATTTATTTTAATGCTTTAATTTTTGGTTTATAACATTTGTGTCTATTTATTCTCATAATCTACTTTCTATATTGTTTGTTACAACATTTTGTTTTTAATTCATGTTTCATTGTTTGATTCAATTTAAAATAAATTAATCTTCCATTCTATTCCGTAGTACACACGGTTATAAGATCCTAATAGACTGCGATCCAGGCGCCGACGACGCAATGGCCATATTACTGGCGCTCACTTATCAAAAGTATTATAATGGGTAAGTTTATACTGAATATAAATATAATATATTTTTTGTTTTATACAAATGCATTGGTCGACTTTTTTAAGAAAGGTATTAATTAAAATTTTCTTGTTTTTTTCACGACTTACGTACGATTCGAGTGAAAATTCAACTTTAGAAATAAAATGCATACGACTAGTGAAAAATTATCGTTCAACGATTTCAAGGGCAGCTTCATAAAACAAAAAAATTATCTTTAAAAAAATAAATCTTTCGCAGTTTGTCTGAGAGTTGATATACAGATTAGAGTCCTTGACCAGTTTCCGGGTTAGTCTCTAACTTAATAAATTAGTCTAACTTGAAAACTGCCATTAGGATACGTAGTACATAGCCAGTCTTATTGGCATTCATATACCTGTTATATTGTGCCTGAAATAAATATTCCTTTTTTTTTTAATAAAGCGAAGGTTTATAGTTTTGGAAAAACATTTCTACTTAATGGGAAATTTCACATTCGACACGTTCATTAAATATTATCGAGCTTATTTTTTTAGTTTTTATTGAAAATCATACAAACCAGAATTATTTTAAAAATGATGAAACGAAATTAATTTATTTTAATTTGATTTTTAAGTTTGTGAAATGCAATGATTTCATATCGATATGGAAAAATACGTTCCTCCCATTATGAAATTTGACTAGGTTATACATATTTACGACGTCTAGAGTTATGAAACATTCGTTGCGCGATATGAAATATTTGCAAATTTTTTTTTGGATGACTCCCCTATATATATATATATATATATATATGTATAGAGTGGGAGTGATTTTTTTTCGCGCACTCCATTGCGTCCCACTCTCTCTCTCTAGAAAAAATCTTAAAATAATTTAATAAAAATAAGGGACTGTAATTTTTTTAAAACAATGGGCGTATTCTACTTTGTTTCAATATGATTTGTTTTAATGAGAAACTTTTTCTTTTCAGACCAGAGGTGGTCGCTATCACGGTCGGCCACGGCAACACGAACGCACCAAATACGACGCGCAACGTGCAGCGCATACTCCGTATTGCCCAGAGACAAGATGTGCGTTTATGCAGAGTATTAATTTTCATTATGAGGTTCAGAATTTTTCTTGGAGCATAAAGACATATTTTGGTATTAGCGTATACTTTTCGTAAAATTTTATTAAACAATTATAGGCTACGGTCTTCCGTTTACTTTCATGTACGCTCTTTTAGAAGATTATTGGCGGCCTGGTCTCTTTCAACCGCATTTCCTTACGAAGCCTTTAAATTTTTACGAATAACATGCCAGCGAATACATAATTCTCGGATCTCTAGGGTAAGGGTTCCTACCCTTATCCAACATTGACTTATTACTCTATCACGTAACTTTTATTTTGTTAATTACTCAGTAATTATCGCTATTGGTAAATACCAATATTAATACCAAATCTAATCTTATATCGCATCAGGAGCTGATAGCATTTCTAAGTCATAGGAGGTTTTGATCTTGCTGAAAGAATAAACCACGCTATAATATCGATTTTTCGATTTGCCTTTCAAGGACAGATACTGATGAAAAATCCTATGACTGCCATTGGAACGCTCTTCTTTTTTACCGTCAATTGGAGTCACAACTATTGGGATTTTGAAGAAATATTCATTTACTTTTTCATCATTATCTTGTAACATAAGCGATTTTTAAATTATGATAGATTCCGACTGTGACTCAGCATCGATGTATTACTCGATTTATTCTTAAATTTTCAAGATTTGTGGGTACGGTGATGGTATATATTATTTTTTATATTATCATAAACATACAAACATTAAATTTATTTGAAATAATTAAAACTATAAAGCAAAGATTTTCTTCTAAGTAACCCTCGTGTTTTTATTAGGAAACAAAAAAAAAATACTTAATACCACTTTGCCCTAAAGAGAGCAAATTTTATAATACTTTTGTAATTACCGACTTAATTATATGAAATTATAGATTTCTTTAAAACCTCCAAAAGTAAAGCGCTAATTGACTTTCACTCTCATTCATACGAGGGATAAGCTTGTGACAGAGTATTAAACATCGTGACAGAGTGGTAACAACTTACTAAAGAAGAATATAAAAGACAATAGGTAATCTACTTAAGACCCTAATCTAACTTTTTAAACACTTTTTCAAAATTAAAATAAAGAAAACAAAACCTACATCTCATGTCCATATTATAAACGTTTTTTCCACTGTTATTAATTTCTTTACACCTAATAATTCTTTGGTGATCTAATTAAAGTCAAACTCATCATCTCGTTATATATCTAAAAGTCACGAAGCTACTTTTCAAATACTCCTATGGGCTAATCGTATAACACACTCCTTCATTTTCTATACGACTTCTTTAATTTCTTCAGGAGTTAGAAACATTTTCAGAAAATTTACGAACTTCACGTCTGACACATTTGTACTAACTACCAATTGAACTAGTTTTACACTATCGCCAATTAACTTGCAAAACATTATTCGTACATCTCCTTTTTCGGCAATGTCGATCGAAAAATCGTGCTCCGTATCGCTCATAAAAAGCGCCATGTCCAAAAGAATCCTTTTCTGCCTTCTCCTTTTTTATGAGAACACCGTTTCTTTTTTAGAAAGCGACACATCATTGGATAGCATTTATGAATTTTTATTTTCAGAATCGTCTCTTTCGGCAAAACAGTTTGAAACTATTTAGTTCTCTGCATTCCTTAATTGTCTTTTATCAATCGAAGTTTCACTATGTGTTGTTCGACAGAAGGGTCGTTTAATTTTGTTTTGATACTATGTCTTTTGTTTCTTTGTAAAGTTGCTTAAAAGCATTTGATGGAATGGAATATTTTTTGTCCACTTTACGGTTACTTTATCAGTTTTTGTTTCTCATCCTCTTATTTTTCGTTGCAGATTTTCTTATATTTTTGTATCTTTCTCAATAATTCTTTGACTCGGTCTGGGAACTAGACATTGCTACGATAAAATATCGATCTATCTCTACTAACTGGCTTTCTTCTTCTTGCACTGGCAGTTGACTAGGTAGAAAATAGTGAGCAGATGTAGGAGGACTCGTTCTAAGACTTGATCGGGGACGCGTTGAATTAGGAATATTCTGTAGAGCTAGAACACGGAGGAAAACTCTTCTCTTCGTGTTTTTAATTTTATGTTTTCGTTTCATATTCTCATCATATTCTGTTGGCACCATATCTTTGATGAGCATCTTTCGGGCAAGATACCTTCCTAAATTTTGTTGTTTTAGTTCTTCACTTTTATCCAGCTAGTTTTTTCTAGTCACGCTGCAACATCGCTGTTTCTCTACTGCAAACAATGTCATTTTTACGGTTCTCCTGACATAACAGCTGAAAAAAATTAAAGACTATATAATTAATATACATAAAATATATGTATTGTTGTCGTAAATTTCAATAAAACCCAAAACTTTATATAAAATGTACAACTCTATCAAGAAATCTATTTTTCTAACGGGAGAGCGTTTAAGATTTCTGAGTTATAACTATATTACAAAATTTCAAAAAAAATATAGGAACATATTATGGTTTTTAAGGAAACACAAAATTGTAATTTAATATCCTTCTAATATAAACGTTTCAAAGTGATAATTTACGTTACAGAACGTCCACCGAATAAAAAACACGCAACACATCCCACAACTTTCGGGTGACTAGCTAGGTAGAGATGTGTCAATCGGGAATGATCGAATTGATTTCAATCATTCGTACAGTCAAAACGAATGATTCGATCTTTGCAACATAACTGATCGAATCATCTTACCATTCGTTCGAACGATCACCATTCGTTGCGATTGCTTATAATTATATCGATATTATTGTTTCTTGCGGTAACGTGGCTGATTAGAAGATCAAGTTTGTTCGTTTTATTTATAAGAATGTATACTTAATGTATATTTTTAATGTATTCACATAGCATAGAATACTAATGCGCGATGGAAGAAGCAATAAATTTATCCACGTTAGATATTTATATAATGAGCAATTTTGTTAAAACTGATATATTTACATTAAATTTTAATAGAAGCTAATTAAATATTAATTTTCGACTGCAATATCATTCTATGGACTGTAATATAACACTACGGACTGCAATATCATATTGAAAATTAAGTAAAAAACATGCAATTTCAATATCTACGCTGCGATCATCTAATTGGTTAAGCAAGATGTGAACAATAATAAAATCCAAACGAATGCTAATTAACGGAATGAAGGCATTCATTTGAATCTTGTTTAGATTGAATATTGTGTTAGCAAATAAATTAATGGAACGATCGCATTTAACTTGAACATCGAAACGAATGAATGATTGATATAAAAGTTAAATTTTTTTTCGAATGAATCTATCAGTACGAGTGAATAAATGACACATGCTCATAGCTAGGCTTTCCAGGGCACAGTAACGCAACAAGTGTCAAAGCGACACAGGCACAAGCTTGTTTCGTGAAACAGCAGCAGATATGATATAGCAGCAATTATATTTACGCCGGGGGAATGCAATTAATTTTTATTTTTAATATAATAGTGGATATTAATTGTCTATGCTGTGAATTGTAATTTGTAACATTTCCCAGGGTCGAGAATATTCTTAAATTCTATTCAGTGATATGAACATTTTTGCCTTGAGATTTTTAACATAGCAAGTAGCACGGGACACCTTTTACTTGTATGCAAAATACCTCTGTCACAATTCATGTCCATTCCATCAAGAAAATTGCCATTAAAATTAAGAAAAATGGTTTCAAATTCTAATAGATAAGAGTTATACCTACTATTATTATTAAGACTGCAAGAATAAAAAACGATACAAAATCAACATCTTTACACAAAACTTGTTCTTTTATTTTTGGGGAAAAGCCATTGGCTGTAAAAAAAGGACGACCCCATTATACTTTTCTTATTAGACTACTGTTTTTTCTTAGGTTTAAAAAGACCAAGATTCATTTGATTTAGGATCATATATTTTTTTAAAAGGTTCTTAAAATATATCCACGACAGTAAATCAGACTCATTGTAACTTTATTTCTCAGTAATTAATTTATATACCTTTTAAACTTCTAGGTTAATACATAGTGTTGGATGTGAAGAGAACAAAAAAAATTGGTGTGGCAACATAGTAGACGTAAAGACTTTGGCATCCAATGTAATACCGCGTGTGAGGGAAATTTTAAATATGAACATTTAAAAAAAACAAAATTAATTAAATTGATAATATGATAAATATGATTTATTAATTCATACAATACTCTCAATTAATATATAAAAGTTTTGCAATTACACACAAAATACACCACGTAATTAATAAGTAGATTTATTTGTCTAAAGAAAAAATAAACCTCTTCATTATAAACATAGATTTATACACAGTGTATACCCCAAGAATAGAAGATAGGGAATATAATTTCTTTATAGAAAAATAGGATAAAAATTAGTCTCCAAAAGCGGAATTCCAACAAAGACCGCCGAAAATTAAATTTTTTCCCATTAAACCACATCCTATATATGTTTGGACTTAAAACATGACTGAGGTGAAATTAATAAATTATTAACAAATTTATGATAAAAAAGTGTTTTTCATTTGAATTAGATAAAAAAAGAATTCTTCTGAAGAATAAAAAAACCACAAGCATCGAGATTCCAACTTGTTTCGTGCATAATCCAGTGCTTTACTGGTGCGTCAATGACTCATTAGGCAAAGTGAAAAATAAAAATATACTTCCTTATTGATCTCCTCTCATTCGGTCATGCTCACCCTAGTACCCATTACACCTAAAGTCGATATTCGGTCATACTTGCCCTACCACTGGATTTATAGAATTCAGATGGTCTTAAGGTACGTAATATATTTTTAAGCCATCTCTATCGAGAGCAATAACGTTAAAGAGAAGCTCGCATTCAAAGAGAGCTAGGAGCATTTTTGAGTTAAACCTTTAATACATTATATTTGTATCAAAATAATGTCTGATGATATTGTAGACAACATGATAATTTACAAAAATTTCACCTGTTCATATTATCATTTATTATAAATTGTGTAGTATAATCTATTTTTCATCAAATAATTGGACCATATAACCATTTTCAGTTTAAATAAACTAAACCATTTTCGTAACATTGAAATAAAGTCGGAGAAAATTGTTTAATGAATAAAATATATAAAAAGATCATGAAAATTTAGATATGTTTTTTTATTGTATATTAACTGATAATGCGGTTTTATGTTTCACTAGGCTCTATAGTTCTGCATTGTATTAAATCACAGAAAAAATACTGTTTTGCGCATTTGCGTGCGACCTTTTGATTATAAAACTATTAGTACTTATCCACAAAATTTGTGTGCATCTTACATGACATTAGAACATAAACATATAAATATATCTAGTACATTTTTGTTGATTTGAGCAACCTTACAGTATCATTCGCATAATGTGCACCGTCGGTACTTCCTATTAGGGAATTATAAATTTAAAAGTTTTAATTTTCGGTTTATACTTAATGCAAATTATTAATATGTAATACAAATTTTAATAAGGAAAATTTTAGGAGAAATATAAAAACAAGTTTTTCATGCAATAAAATATTCTTTTTTTTAGGTAAAACTCTTTACGTGGTTTAAAAGCATCTTGAAAGTATGTGAACCTAACGTGGCAGAAGTAAAAAAAAGTTAATGATAAAGTTTTGATTTATTATCATAATATATACTTATATATATATATATATATATATATATATATATATATATATATATATATATATATATATAATATATATATATATATATATAACATCATTAAAATTAAGTAATATTTTACAACACAACAATGAAAACATTATTGTTCGTCATAAAATTGTTTGTTGAGACTATAAGTTACATTTTTGCACTTTTGACACTTTTGAAATTATATTCGGTAAAATATAATTGAATTAATTTCAAGAAATAAATTACATTACGATAATACTGGAAAAATTTAAAGCAATGAGGACTTTATTCAAAATTATTTTGGGAATTTTTTATTAATAAGTTTGTTTCATTCTACTTTTACATGTTCCTATGTATATTTCTTCACTTTCTTGGTTATATTTTAAGATTATTACATATACAAGTAAATCATAGACAATATTTGAACAGCAATATTTTAAGTACAATCCAATGCAATTTTAAAGATTAAATATGTTTTTCCAAAAAATACATGTATTGGTTATCTCTGTTTCGTAATATCTTTACAAACAATTATTTTAATTTAATTTTATAGGTGATTTCTTTTTTTTTTCCTAGGTTCAAATCGTCAATCAATTTATCATGGAATGCGTTACTTACGCTAGAGGCAGTTATGTAATTATCGCTAATTATTGAAAATTTCCAATGCCCAAATGATCTAGTGCTTGGATCACGTTAGTGCTGGATTAGCAGAAATTGAATTGTATTACGAAGATTGCTCATTTTAAAAAATTCACTCTCACTTAGTATGCAATTTTTTTCACTATTATATAGGCGAAGTTATGATTCAGAATTTTGTATTTAAAAGATTTTGAATGTAACCATAATATTTTTGTCTTTCTGTTTTAACCATCTATTCATCTGCCTGTAGAGAAAGAGAAGCATCATTTTTTGTCGTATTGAATAACATTGTTCAGAGCCTCTAATTGAAGCAATCAATACAAATTGTCAAAAGTTAACATTGAAAGTTTTCAAAATAGCATAAAAAAGTGAGCAAAACAAGTTGACCCAAATAAGTAACTAAACTTGACTAATAGAAAAAGTAAGAGTACTGAGAAAGTCCTGTTGATGCTTAACAAATTTAAACGAAACTATTTGAGTAACACAGATAGTATCCAATTCGACTTGTAGAGGCAAATACAGATTTCAATTATTATACAAGTTTCAGAGAATCACAGTATGGATTTGTAAATAAATTCGAGTAACTAGGGGCATATTTTTCATATTACCAGTTATGGAGGCTAAAAGTCCATTTTGGAAGGTTTGCGACTATTTTGAGTTATGAGATGTTTTAATTTTATTTATAAGGACGGTTCGAGATCAAGGACATTTGAAAATTTTAGTATTAGAATGCTTTCCAGCTTATAGAAATTTGACTTATCAAAGTTTAATCTACTATAAAAGGTATGTGCAATGAACAAAGAGAAGTCGCATAAATATAAGTTTGACTGCATGCCACTGAATGGAATTCAAGACTCTGAGAGGCATCTTTGAAATGATTTTATACTGGTCTTTATTTATCACTTATAAGACCTAAAAAAATTAGTCCAACTGAATAAATAGTTTTCTAAATACATGGTATATTTTTAAAGGACTATCAAAATTATTTTATTTTAAAATCAATACCAACCATGCAATTTTTCTAAAATTTGCAGATACCTGTGTATGAAGGCGCCGACCGCAGTTTCTTGCATAGTTACCTAAGTGATGGTTTTTTCGGTGACGATGGATTCGGAGACACTGATATAGATGCCAACAGTTGTCTCGAGCTAGTCCCGCCGAGCTCCGCACATGCTGCTTCCGCAATGATCGAATACTCTAAGTTATATGAAGGTACACTTTTGAACCGATTGTAGCAAAACTATTTATCGATTATCTCGTCTTTATATAGGATAAATATAGGATAATAATATGTTGGTAGTAACATAAATATATATGTATACATATATATACATATATATGTATATATATATATATATATATATATATATATATATATATATATATATGTATACATATATATATTTATATATATATATATATATAAACATATATATATGTATACATATATATATTTATATATATATATATATATATATACATATTTATTATATATATAAGAAAGACGGAAGCATAGAAGTCCTATGTCCCGATTCAACATACTTTAATTGTGATGAAATCGTTGAAGTAATTAGTGCATCGAATAGTGAGGTTTTGACTTAAGCGACAACGGTTAGGGAAAAAGTTGGTTCAAAGTCAGATAAAGGAAAAAAGGCGGGAAGTAAGAAGAATACACCTCTTCTAGTAGACAAGTCTACTCAGCCTACAGTAAAACCAAAGCGGATAGACGTTTTACGTTATTCCAGTATTGATGCCAGTGGCACTCAAAAAGTTCACAATAAAGAAGATGTATTTTCTAAAGGTGTTTTACTTCGACGTATGGCTACAGATTACCAATTGGGGGAGGTCTATACAAGAAGAGCTGATGGAACAAATGTTTTATTAACAAAAGATGGCACTATGACAGTTACGTTTCCTGATAAAACAAAAATTGTAAGTTATTTTGTAGAAGAAGAACAGCCAGTGTTTCCAGAATGGACAATGGAAGAATTGCAACAACTTGATGTAAAATCGAGTATGATAGAAAACACAACAGTCATAAAACCAGTTAAGTCAGTTTCATCTAAAACTACAAGTTTTATCGATGAAAGCATAAGTACAAACATTATGGGGGAGGAGCAAAGCTTTTGCGAAGATGATTCCTACGTTTTTATAGTATGGTGTACGAGGTGGGACATCCCAATTTTGCTACAGTAAGCATAAATCATTACTTAAAAAGAATGACAGTAAGCATGCAAAATAACTTACAAGTATCAGTCGACGAGCAGGGTATTTACAATTGCAGTTAGATGAAGACAGTACTATTCAACTAGATAATGAAGTCTTGTATTTCGACTACCAAGCCTGTCAGGACTGCCGGGCTCTCACATATTCTGAAGTAAATTTAAAATACATGAAATGCAGATCAGTTCCAGATTCGATAGACTGGGTACATTCAAACGGAAAATTAATTTCTGTTAATTACGATGGTGTTTTCAAGATATATATATATATATATATATATATACAAATATATATACATATATATATATATATATATATATATACATATATATATATATATATATATATATATATATATATATATATATAAAAATGTGATATGTTTAATTATAATAAATGAAATATTAATAAGTAAGCATTAATTTCATCCGCTGGTGTCGATTTTGAAATGACAGACCACGTTTGACGAAAATCGCTGGATGGTATTAGCAATACACCTACCATTAAACACATGTCATTTCGTAGATCTTGAAGTGTTCTATTTAATGCTTCCAAAGACTTTCTATGCGCTATTGTGCTTCCGTTCCATATAATGGCCTAGCACTGTTTCAATATTTGTCCACGTGCTGATGATTTTGTAATGTCACGTACTGAAAATTCATGATTAGCTACATTTAACGGTAATTTTAATGCAGAATGTGCTGTTGGTCCGCCATCCATAAGTGTAGCCTCTATTCCCGATAATGCCAGGGCGAATATTACATTTTTGTTTACACGAATATCAGCTAGAATCAAATTAATTAAAAATGTGTTCCCGTGGTACTGGGAATCAACAAAGCATCCAGAACTATTATGGATGCTTTGTTGATTCCCAGTACCACGGGATCCAGAAATATTATGCCGCCTTTTTTTTTAATAATCCATTATCATATCATATGCCTGTTTTTGATTCTGATTTAATAAGGATTTGTTGTGTTGAACATAGCTCTGCAATTCATCAATGTTAAAACTTGTTTCCTTTAATAATTCACTATTCATAATATCAAATTCACTTCACGTTGAGGTGGTTGAACACCCAGTTGTATTAGTGTTTGATTGGATATCTCCAAACATCTATCTTCCAGCAATATAAGAGCTTTATTCAAAATTTACTCATTAAAATTTATTTCTAAGTCTGCTTCATTGGTATTAATATAACGACCCATATGATACTGTACTATTTCATCCTATTTTTCTTTAGTCACAGTAAAGACAACCATAATACCACCCTTGTTGATATACCTCCATACGTATTTGATGGATTTAACAGATACTTTTTTGTTAGTTTCGATAGCTGTAGTTGGATTGATATGTTGAATGTTGAAATGATAACCGTCTTCACCTTGCCAAAATATTAGCGGATACTGTAGTGCATCGTCATTGCGATGCGTTTCCGAAATTGGTTGCACTTGATTGCTTCGACGTTGCATAATGATATCATGATGACTATATTTATTATCGACAATTACTACTTCAACTTCATGCATTTGAGGTGCATTAAACCTTTACTCATGCTCACCGATTGGTCTTTTATCAGCTCGAATGATGATCTTATAATTGTCTGCAATCATTCATTCTAACACATTGATTCATTGATTACGGTTTTGGACTAAATGTTGTAACTATTGAACAATTTCTCATTATAGCCCCTGAATATGAGTACAACGCTGGTCTGCTTCAATTTCTTCATTATCAACAAAGTATACTTGAAGGAATTTCGGTTCTTCATTTGGTAACGGCATTAGTGAGTCTATTCGGTGACAAATTGACCTTGAACCTTAAAAACTGTACTGAAATTTTCTTCGATGCATATTGTTGAAGCCTTTGGGGCTTCATCAAGTCATTTGAAAGCAAGAATTTTATTGACGTATATTGTATAGAAAATGTTTTCATTCTGGTGTCATTCCGACCATATAAGCAAATAGTTTTGGTGGTGCTAATTGTAATGCTGATAATTTGACTTTACCATTTAAACAACACATATTTTCAGTTTCTCAAGTGATTCACAACATTTAAGAGTAATTTAGAACTTTTCAGAACGTTTTCAAATTTTTTAGAACATTCCATAACATTTTAGAATGATTGAAATCAATTTCAAGTGATTCACATTGTTTGAAAGTAATTTAGAACTTTTCGGAACGTTTTCAACATTTTTACTTTGCATCATTTGGGTTTTATTATTCTAAATCATTCTGGAACATTAAAGAAAGTTTTAGAACATATTAGAATATTCTACACCACAACAGACCATCGTGGAATATTTTAGGAATATGAGATTATCGTAGGTCTTTCTAGAATATTCGGAAATATTCAAGATCGTTCTAGAATATTCTAGAATGCAATGTGTTAGAAAAGAATAGAAATATTTTAAGAGTGCAATGTGTTAGAAAAGCATAGAAATATTTTATTACATTACGCTCACCAGGAGACCAAGGGGCATCTGACACGAAAACCTCAAGTCGGTGGCAGTAGGTGGTCATGGTGAAAAGTCTGTCTTTACATACATACAGTCTTCTTTTATATATATATATATATATATATATATATTTATGTATATATATATACATATTAATTATATCCATGTCACATAGGAGGAAGACTCTTCATACGATTCGATTCTTCATTAATTCTGATTCTTGTGTTAAGGACGAGAGCAGTTTATTTTTAGTTGCATTCTTTTTTTATATTTCAGGACTTATTTCTAACCATCTTTATTTGGAGGAAAGTCAGAGAAATTAATTTAAGCATTCCTCTGCTTTTTCCTTTTAATTGAAATCTTAAGAAAATGGATTATACGATGGGGTAATATCTGTAGTCGAAGAGTTGGAAATTTTGAAGAGGTTTCCTTTTCCTCAGACATAGAGCAGTTTGCAGGACCGCCACCATCATTCCTCATGTAACCATAATCATTATTTTAAGCCTGGAATGGCTAATAAGATCTTTACATTCTGCAGGGATTACTTCAAGAGATAAAGGTCTCTCAGACACAGATTGGAAAATGAAATGTTGAGATGAAGATTATCAAATTATTAGTTTGATACTCTTCATCATCATGCTCCCACTCCTTTACATGATATCTCAGTAGGCAAGAAATCGTTAGCACTGCCAAATGTGTATACACACAAGAAAAGTTAGTTTTTTTCATCGTAGCGGCTTTATCAAAAGCTGTTCTGAATAGTTCTAGTACATGGTAGATACTCACTACCTGACCAGAATCCAAGCATGACTAGCTATCAACAGCATCATCATAAGACATCCAGAGAGGTCTAAAGAGAAATCTGCCTTTCGTAATAATCTATCGTGAATTTAAAATGCTAATTTCAATAATAAACTTAAAATATTTTTATTCAAATTATGTTTATAAATGACTTGATGAATTTTTTCGTTTTAACAATTATTTAAAAACCGAATGGCTATTAAGGACGTTGAACACATCATTAATCACATGGATGACAAAGATAGATGTTGCACTGCATCCGTTTAGCTAAATTTAATTTTAATTTTTTATCATAAAAGGTTGAAGTATAAGCTACAGAGTTACTTAATAATTGTGTAGCAAGATGTACCATCATACATCAAAGCCGACTCAGTCAAGAAGATACATGTCAATTCAAAGTGTAATTGAGCAACTACTATTTTCATTATACACAAGATAGTAGATATGGTAGGCCTGGTTTGCCTAGTACGTACTTCTAGTTATAGTAGAAGTTAGGAGAATTATAGAGATATAAGAGTTATAGGAGAACTCAGAAATATTTAAGAATTTTTTCATACTGAGTAGCAAAATTAATAACAAAACAATTATATTGAAATAGCTTAGAACAGCAAAATTTGTTGGTACTGAATTATCACCTAGTATAACTATATCTAGAGTTAGTTCTTTGTATTTTGAAGATGTATTTTGTAAAAATTCTCTTTTACTGTGATTTGTTGTCTTATATAAGTTAAAACAATTTCAATATTTAAAATGTCATGATGAATCATAACCAACATTAGTAAAATAAAAGGAAGTTTTTTATGTTTTAATTGAAATCAGCTTAGCGAGCAAAATAATATAGGATCTTTGAATATTTATGTTTAAAACTAAGGACTAAAATTTCTATGAAAAAGATCCCTGTCGACTTTATTGTAATGTAAGCCCTTGTTGTATTTTACCTATAAAACTTGAAACTGTCTATTGTTCAAAATGAAAGATGAAAGAACTAAAGCTAAAATTAGGATGTATCAAGCACTCTTACTTCGTTTGCTAAATGTGGAGATATGTACATGGTAATTAGATTATACAAAAGATAGCCTGAACTGTCTAGAAAATCTTCAAAATCTACGTCTAATTTTCAGCCTCATTCAAGCTATCTGTTATACTTCCAGCCTCAAGAAATACAACTATGTTTCTGAATGTATATTCTCATCTCCATTGTAGATGTTGGTAAATTGTGAAACAAGTTAATATCTGATTTTATTTGGTGTGCTTACTTCGTCACTGGTTTTCTTTTTATTAATGTTTTTTTTTTATTTTCAACATATAATATTTGTCCATAAGTTTATGTACGCCACTCAATTTTTATGAAATTATGTTTTTTATTCACAAAATTTCCTAAGAATTCAACTATTGTATTCAAAATCTGTAGCATTTCCTTATATACTTCTGGAGAGTTTGCTAAATGTATTTATATCTCTAATTTATACATAAACATAATATTTAATTGCAGGAGAATTGGTTGTTATAGGATTGGGCGCTACTACCAATATTGCCCTCTCTCAAGCTCTGGATCCAGGGTTTCTTGGTAGGCTCCGGCACCTCGCAATAGCAGGAGGAACTTTGGATGGTAGCTAAAAAATTATTTCCTTTTTAATTATGTCCTATACCCAAGCGTATAAGCAGCTTTAAGTTTACGCTATGGAATGGTTATTATGTCCATGGTGTACGCATAATTTATTCAATAAGAAAGTGTATCCACAATTAATTTTTACACTACAATAAATTTAAACAGAGTTGTTTAAGATTCAATGCAATAAAAATATTTGTTACTTTTGGAAATTGACAAAACTGAACATTAAACATTTTGGGAATTAAAACAAAAGCAACTATTAAATGGAATCATTCAATTATATTAAAAAAAATATATAATTTCTCTACTCATAAATTAATTGTAATTTAGCTTCGTCGAAATTGTAGAAAAAAATGAATAGTATTTATTACGCTATTTTGCCGTGGCTTGTAATCATAATTTGTAGAAAATCATGTTTTTTTAATATTTTGGTCAAGAAAAAACATCACTGAATAAATTAATTAATGATATGACAGTAGCTGGTCGTTTATAATTTGCTTTATTATTGCATATTTTATAGATGAACATAATCAGCCATATGGGCTTAATAATTACAAACAGTAAACCATCAAACATTATTTGAATTTGATACTTTATTTCAGTACTTTACAAGCTAAAGGTCTTTTCTTTTGGAGCATTGCTCTATTCTGATTTGAACATATTTATTTACTAGTAGCGCAATGATTGGAATTTGTGTGTATTGAATGTTGTCTATGAAAACTAGAGGACATGCCATTGTTTACTATGTAATGTATTCATTATACAATATAATGCATTTCTTAATAATAAAATACTATTTGTCTCTTTTTTTCTTAAGCAAAACGCTATGACAAGAATTACTAAATAATTTTTGTTAGTATAAAAGTGATAACATTTTGAAAAGTGATGTCACTAAATTCCGCCTTGCGGCCAATTTTGAGGTGAAGCACCATTTTAATTTCTGTTCTTGTCTCTGGTTTCAGCAAGTAACAAGAGTCTGAAACGTTAAGTTGGATCCGATTGTAAAATATTGGAGGATGTTCAAAATGGTCCAACCACTAAAAAAAGAAACAAATGTACATATTTCGCTTATATTGGAAAAAAGACATTAAAAATTCGATTATTTTGTTGATCATGAGAAATTATTAAAAAACGTTTGGTTTGAAATTTACATTTATTTAAATGTTACATGACCGGATGTTAACAATGACGTTTTAGGTCTACAATATGTACTCTGTGGTCTACAAAACATTGAAAACTCTATGCTGCACCGACTGTCATTTTACTTCCGTTAATTAGACGTCTATTCCGTTTAGGCTTTAGTATATTATCTATGGTTTATGCTACTGTTCATGGTGGATGTGTGTGCATATCTGGGAATACTTTTGTACTTGTTACAATTACTTGTAAATTGTTATTAACTAAATTACAATACTACGAAATGGCACAAAGGTGTGTAAACTGTTCTATACGATTGATTGCATTATCTTTAATGATGTAATGTCAGTGATGTTGACGAACAATTAAGAATAATATTTAATTCTTGGATTTATCCAGTAGTCGTAAGTAATTATTTATTTTGGAAAATCTACTTTATCAAACGCTTTATGTAAATATTATAAATTGAGATTTATAAAGATTGTTGACAATTTGGCATGAATTACGCTAATCACCACGGCAATGTATGTCATGGTTCCGTTTGTCGTTAAAATAATATACAATTACTAGTACTCATGTTTGCGTTTATGTCAATTTCAGATATTTCCATTGCACCTCATATGTCAGCAATGCATGGAAATTCTTCAGTACTAGTCATTGCTAGGTATAATGATGAGAGAATTTGACCGCAGAAGTTTGTCTGTGCTGTGGCATTTCTATTGCAAGAGCTAGAAGCATGACTGTAACTGCAGGTACCCAGAGAAATATAATTAGGTCATGGATACCTCCCAACATTTAATTTAATATTTTAAATAATAATTGAGATATATATAAATCTATATTACGTGCATAATTTGTTTGTTTCCATGTATACAGTAATTATTAAAATTCGTTCAAAAATTACAAATATGCTTATTTTATTAGTTAATTGAAAATTTTATGTAAATTATTTATTGATTTCCAGGTGAGCCCTTTAAATAGTGCATGCAGAATATATTGGACTTGGATGACCCATGCTTTATGGGTAAATACTAATAGAGGTGCACATTTTTCAGGAAAAGTTACGAGCGTACGTTTTTCATGTTTTACATAAATATTAAAACTTGTAATTAACACCAAACAATGGGGATGGTCACTGCTTATTTTTCTTGTCAGGTGGTTTGTTCTCGACAGGCCCATTATGTATGGAATAGCCATTGTCAAACATCAACGATACAGATTTCTATCTGTTTCAAATATCTCGTAGTTTTTGTAAATTAATACATGTTGTTTACGTTGAATATATAGTCATGAAAATTAGAATTTGTGAAGTTCCAGTTAAATTATTTAAACAAAACACAGTTTTCCATTTATAATATAAAAAAAAGTAAAATACTAATCTTTATTTAATAAAAGTTCAAATAAACTAGGAAAAAGAATAGCTACTTAGCTATTATCAGTGCTTTGTTACATTTCCTTTTGCCTCAATGAGTGCCTCTATGCGCCTGGGCATGCTTTCTATTATCCTGGGGTTGTGATGCTAAACATTTATTAATCTTTCTATCAGTTTTACATTGCTGGTTATCATCTCTTTGGCAATTCTGGCCTTTGTGATCTCCCATAAATTTTTAACTGGGTTCGTGTCGGGAGAATTGCCAGGCCAATGTAAAACTGGTATGTTTTTATACAGCCACACACTATTATTTTCACAGGGTGTTTTACCCTCTCCATGATACAGTCAGTATGATTTTTTTCACCTGCCAAAGTTACTTTTGTCAGTAAAATCTTAAATGATGACTCATTCGAGTAACAGACCTGAAAAGAAGCGAATAATTTTGAACAATATTATTATAAACGGTGTAAAATAGAAGGTAAACGTAAAACTGACTTTACTGTAGTCCTTCATAGTCTTCTGACAGTGTTCACGAGCCCAGGGAAGTTGTTTTTCTTCATCGCCATAATCAACCGAGGTTTTTTAACGGAACAATGACCTGTTAAGCCTTCTTCTGTCAACCTCTGCTGCACAGTTTTATTAGAAACTAGTATACCAGATTCTTGGACTAACTGAGTAACGAGACCAGCACTTTTTTTCTGCTTTGTAAACAGATGTGCCGAATCTTCCTGTCCGATCGTAGTGTGTTTATACACTTTTTTCCACTTTCACCTTTTCTTTTAGGGGAAGTGGCAGATTTTGAACCAAACTCATCTTAATTTTATTAACGGCTGACTTTAAAATCCCAGCAAATTCAGCTATCTTCCTTTGGAAATGTCTTGTATGCTGGAGTAGAGTTTAACCTCTGTTTTTTTCTTGGAGACAAATTGCACTTTCAATCTTTGCTGGAACTGAAAAATATTAAAAATAAATCAAAATTGTAATAAAAATTTGGTTAATATTAAATTTTTACAAAAACAGCATAACTGTTTTTACATTTGAGTTGTTTTAATAGCACAAATATTAAAATAACTTTGTTTAAATTATTCAAAATCTTCTTTATATATAATATTAATATAATATTTGTATAAGCAAATATCCTATATCACCCACCCCACAAAACTTAACATCCATTTAAACATTTTTTATTTTCAAATTTATTTCGACTATCTGCAATCGGCTGAATAACCATAATCATATGTTTTCCAATACATGATGTTTGGATGGCTGATTCTCCATCGAGATTCAAAGCCATTTTTAAATTTACACATTACACTTTAGTGCCTTTTGTCAAGATTTAATATCTGCCATCTTTTAAGACGTGCAATTTGTTCATCTGTCATTAACAAATCTTAGGCCAGATTATTTGCGTGGCACCGAAGTCTTACTACACTAGACAGCATTCTGCACTAGACAGCATTCTTAAGATATTATTTTGAAACCGTTGTAAAATCTCTAGGTTTGAGTTGCTAGCCGAGCCCCACAATTCCAGATGGGCTTTGTAATGCATTTGTAAATAAGCAGTTTATTAGTTAGTGAGAGTTAGTGAGAGATTGTCGACCTATCAGCCAGTACAGTTTTTGACTGTGTATATTTACTTCTTGTCTCTTTACTTTTATGTGGTTTGCCCATGTTAGTCTCCTATCTAAATGGAAGCCTAGATATTTAGCACTGGCTCTGGATGATAATTCTTGATTATCCATAGTAACCGGCTTGCAATGTCATTTACACAAAGTAAATGTCATTTGAGTTGATTTAATGGCATTGCATTTGATTCTCCATCACTTTAACTATTGATTGACACTATTTGTAATTTAGCTGATGCTTTGTTGGAATCTTTATTACAGGAAAGACAAGCTGTGTCATCTGCATATGTTGCAGTCATTACTTCCTGGGTCATTGGTAAATCAGATATATATATTGAGTAAAGAATTGGACCGAGTACAGATCATTGTGGTACAGATGCTCAGATCTTATATATTTTAGAAAATTCTTCATCAAATTTTACCATAAACTTGCGGTTCTGTAAATATGACTTCAACACCATGTACGAGTTAGGGAGAAGAATCTTCAGTATGTACAGGAGCCCTTTATGCCAAACTTTCTCAAACGCCTGCTGGATATCTAGGAACACGGCAGAGCAATATTCTCCTCTTTCTAAAGATTGTCTTATAGTATTCACTACCTGGTGCACCTGTTCTATGGTTGAATGCTGGGACCTAAATCCGAACTGATGGTCGGGGATTATATGTTCAGTGTTAAGAACTGGCTTTAGTCTAGTCAGAAGTATTTTCTCAAAAACTTTGCAGATGATAGGTAACAGACTAATTGGTCTGTATGAGTTAGGTTCAGTTAGTGGCTTGCCAATTTTTGCTAACATATGTATGACAGATATCTTCCATAGTTTTGGATAGTATGAAAGTCTCTTGATTGCATTGAAGAGCATAGTGAGGAAAACTATTCCCTTTTGTGGTAGATGTTTCAAAATCTCTCTCCCAGGAGCTTTTTTGTTTGGTAGTTTCCTTATTATTTTAGCTACTTCTTTTGGAGTAGTTAGCTTTAATGGTGGAGACAATTGTTGATCACTGCTTATTACTCTTTCAATCTCACTCTCAAATTCATCATTACTAGCCTCATTTGGGCTGAACACATCTTTAAGATACTCAGCAAACAGTTCAGCTTTTCCGCTTGGCGTTTTAACCCAGATACTAGAGGATTTTCTTAATGGAGGAACTTGTGGTTGTGGTCTTTTGAATTCCTTAGTGATTTTCCAAAGAGTGTAGGTCTCATGTTTGGTTGCTGATAATTTTGACAGTCTTTGTTGAAGTGATTTATTTTTATGTTCAACCAACATTTCTCTTAGTTCTCTTGCTGCCTTGTTCCATAACATTCTATCATCCTTTAGTCTACTCAGTTGCCATTGACGTCTTAGTTTTCTTTTTTCCTCTAGCTTTTTACGTAGTTTTAAAGGTATGTTACGTTTTGTAGGAACGTTCTGGCTAGATGGAGTAGCACGCCAGGCAGATTCCTATATTAAGTTTGTGATGATAAATGTAGCCTTATCTAAATCCTCCTCGGACTTAAGTCATACTTTCATGTTTATTTTGGATTCAAAACATTCTGAGAATGTCAGCCAGTCAGTGTTGTTATACAAATTTATTTGTTGGACTTTGTTAATGACAGACACGCTGAGGGTACAAATTACTGGAGTATGGTCAGATGTGGTGTCCAGGCATGATTGGACACTAACATATTTATGGGGTAAATCGTTAAGAATGAAAAAATCTATTAGATCTGGAGTTTTCTTGTGATCTGTAGGCCAGTATGTTGGTTCTCCATTGGAAAGTGTTTGTAGTCTTAGATTGGTTACACATTTCATTAATTCACGGCCCCGAGTGGTAGTCAGCCTGGATCCCCAAAATGTATGTTTGCTGTTCCAGTCTCCTCCAACCTCGAATCTAAGGAACTAAAGAATTTTTGGAACTTTTCTTGAGTGATTTTTTGTCTTGGGGGGCAGTATATGGCACTTACATTAAAATTTCCATTCACATCTTTTATTGTAACAGTTGTGGCTTGCAAGTAATTTTCTTCATAGTTGCTGTGCATATAATGATTTATATTGCTTTTTATAATCACTGCTGTTCCTCCATGAGATGTGCCATCAGGATGATTTGTAACGTAAATGTTATAATTTTTGAGTCTGACGCTTTTTTGATCATTTAGGTGTGTTTCTGACAATAAAATAATGTCAATTTTGTTCACTTTGAGCATTAACTCTAAATTATCTTTATTTGGGAATAGCCCATTGATATTCCATGTTGCAATTCATAAACTATGAAATTTTATTTTTGAGGACTGTGAGCAGGTTCATTAAAGTTCCCATGTGCTGTAAGAGTTGATCTATTTTTTCTGCTTGTGTTTTAATGAGCAATTCCAAATTATTAGCTGTATCGTGCCTCTGGGTGTAGAAGTTCTGTTTTCAGCAGCACTAGTTGTGCTGTTGTGGGTGCGTGTTTTATTATCAGCCTTTGTGGATATGCTAGGTTGATTTTGTATAGTCCCACTATATGTCTTTGGTAACATGTGAGTCTTCGTGATTGGTAATTGTCTTTCTATTCTATCAGGGATTAATTTAGGCAATAGACCCTCTGTTGGTTCGTATGTATCTTTCATTCTTGGGGATATCTTAGGTATATTTTTTGCAATTTTCGTGCTAATATTTCTTTATTTACTACACATCCCTTATAGTTAGCAGGGTGGCTTCCTGAACAGAGTGAACAAACTGCTGGAGTATTTTTGTCTTGAGTGCATGATGTCGTTCTGTGATAACCAGCACACTTTACACACCTGAATGGTCTCATACAGTTAAAGAACAATGACCATACTGTTGACATCTAGTGCATTGAGGGATAGACATTTTCTTTCTTGTATTAAGACTCTTTAGTAGTATATATACCTAATTTCTTTAATATATTTGTTGTTTTCATGCGGAATAACATTTACAAAGAATGTGTGTAGTGGCTCCTTAGTTCCTTTTTTACGTGCTGTAACAATTTCACCATTTACTTTGTTTCCACGTTCCTCTATGACATCGACGATAGTCTGTACTGGTGTACTGTGGTGAAGGTTTTTAAGAATATACCGTGGACACCTCTCATCTTTATTGGTAAATGTATGGCCAATCAAACCGTTACTTCTAATATGATCAATTAAAATTTTGTATTTTTCTACTGATTTTTTGGATATAACTAGTCGATTTCTATTGACCACTTTGAGGGTGTATTCATCTTTGTTTACGACTTCTAGCAGTAGATTTGTTAGCTGTGTAAGATCATCTATGTCATAGAGAATTATGGGTGGAGGTTTTGATGCTTTTTTAGAATTTATTGTAGTTTCGGTATTCTCAACTTCAGGGTCTACAGTTAGTATTGAGAATCTGTTTGAAGTATCAATTGTCTCTTGGATTTTCAGACTGTATATCAGAGTGTCTGTAGATAATTTTCGGCTTAGTTACTAGTTTTTGCCTTGATTCATTACTTTTATGGATCTTTGTTTGTGTTTGTACTTGGTCTGGTGACCTAAGTCGTTTTTGATTTTGGGTAGGCATTCTCTGCCAAGGCACTTTTGAGTTCATTTTGAACACTTTTTGATCACTATTTGGACTCTTTAAGACTTCAGTTGTATCTTGTTTGCTTAATTGACGTAAATCGCTTCGTTCTCTTGTAATAAACATGCTCTTATGAAATTTTTGCTGATAGTATTGCTGTCGATTTTCTGTGCTTTTTCAGTTGTGTCTGTTAAGTCTATGATGTCTTTTGTCTTATTATTTATTGTCTCCTTTCCTGAATCTACATCCACTATAAAGAACGAAATTTTGCCCCCCCCAGATACGAAGGATTAAAATATAAGACAGGAATTTAAGGAATGAAAAAAAAAAGAAAAAGAAAAAAAAAAAAAGAAAATATATATATATATATATATATATATATATATATATATATATATATATATATATATATATATATATATATATATATATATAAAATGTCAATAACTTTAATTAAAGAAATTTCCGCTTTTTTGAGGAACTCATTGAAGACCAGGACACAGAAGTACTTGAATTGCCTGAACAACTTATCCAAGACATTGGAGTGCAAACTGTACCAGTCCCTCCTTTACCAGAATCTCTAATTCTACAGCAAATTTTTATTCATTATGCACCTACTACACTGCCCTGCATAATTATAAGTGTATTTCGGCCACCTCAAGACTAAATAAACAGTTATTTGTAGCTTGTCTCACTTGTGCCCATAGTAATTAAACAAAGATTACTTTTAGATTATAACTTATTTAGGTAGCACGCATTTTTTCACATCATTTAAGTAGTTATGATTGGGAACTGTTATTTGACCAAATTACTTCTAGTACCTTCTCGAGTAGATATGTTATACACAATAGAATATATGTTATATAATTGAGCGAGTGCTTCAAAAATTATATTTGATTTTGAACACATTGAACTTATTAATCCTAAAGTGTTGCATTATTGGATAGGCCCAAATTCATGTCAATCTAATGAAATATTCATCAATACACCAACTTTAAGACAAAGACTGCTAAAACAACCAAAGGCAGCCTTATGCATGTATTTGATGAAACTTAGAACCAGCGATTAGAATAATAGGTTGTCCACTGTATTTAATGTTTGAAGATTGACTTTGGAAAAAAAGTTTAATATTGTAAGAGTGATTGACCCGAGAGTATGTCCCAAATCCTTTAGGATAGAGTCATATGAGTGTTCAAAACGTAAGTTAAAGGAATTTCACAAATACTAATGGTTTGTTCGGTGCTCCTCAGGAACCAGTAGCTCAACAGCCTGCAATAGTTTTTTGTAACGGAACATATATGTATACGCAGAAAGGTAGTAATTATAAATACCAAGAAATATAGTTTTATTTACATAATATTGAAACTTAGCTATAGCATTCATACATATTAATCTGTTCACGAGGATAGTTTTCAGTTGGAACACTTTGCAGGCTAATAAAACTCGTATTACATTAGTACGGTGGGTAGTTGAAGTTGTAAACGGCTGTTTCAAATGGAATTTTGAATTATCTCTACAAGAATTTTTTAACAGTGTGGTCCCTCATTTCATGCTAGATTTTGCTATCTTATTAACCATTTTCATCCAGTAATTGTAGATAGAATAGATGCAAATGAAATAGTAGGTATAGCCATAGAAAAAAAAACAGTTCATTAGCTGTTTATATTTTAGACAATAATTTGAACAGACATCGTACCAAATTTGTAAATGTAAATGCCAATATACCACAAATAAACAATTTTCCACAATTTATAATGTTTCAATTAATTTTAATTTTCCTAGGTACTTATCAGATAAAACAGTCGAACATACTATGGGAAGCATGTCCGACTCAATGGGATGTTTCACATAGAAATAAACACTGAATTAGAAAACGTCAATGATAACAATATTTCAGTTGTATTTTTGAAAAGTAGAATAAAATCTCAACACATTAGTGGTAAAACTTATTTTACTTATGTGTTATATTCACAGGATAATACAGTCTTGAATTCTTTGGCGAAATATCCCTTGAATAAAGGGGTATATTTTAACTGTAGAGTAGGGAGAAGAAAGGTTGGCTGTTGCTCACGTATAATGAAAATTATACGGTATTTTGATTGGGTTCGGCATCAGCCCAGTCTCTGTTACACCTTCATTCACACGCCATTCATAGTTGATATATTTATAAAAAAGAAACATGAATAGTATGTTTGGGGTTCATGGAGGTGGAGCAGGGAAGAGATCCCTCTCTTCTCTTATAAACTCCTTAGAGCACTTATAAACTCCTTCCAAATAATATGAGCTGATTTTTTGCAATCGCTCCGGTGGCAAACACAATCTGTTTTTTATGGATCAAATTATTATCTTGTTAGTAGTCTCAGGGATACTTAGGTGAGACCTTGCAATACAGCATACAGTTTTATCGCTCATCAAGGATCTAGTAGCAGGCATTTGTCTGAAAAATAGGATCTAATAGTAGTCTTCTGTTTCAAAACTAATGGCTTTCATCTTTATCAATAGGTTTATAGCTTGCTTTTCTTAAAAAAGATGAGACAAGTGTATGTTTTTGATTGTGAAAAGAGGTACTCTGTGATCATTGACTACCCCATAATGGAGAGTAAAAGTATATAAATGAGCATATAAAAATCGAACAAGTGGAGTATGTTTAAAATGGGCCAACGCAGAAAGAATAAAAATGCGTAATTTGCATATATTAAAAAAATATACATGTAAAATCCAAATATTTTGGTCTACTTTTTGTTATTAATGGGAGCTGCTTTTAAATTTTACATTTAATTAAAATGTTTTACAACTGGAAAATGAAAAATAACATTTTAAGGCCCATTATAAAACATTGAAGAGAGGTGATCACTGGCGCATCTGTACTACGGCGATTGCTAATTGATTTCCGTTTACGCCGTTTTGTTTGTGTCAAAATCACCGCATACACAGAATAAATAATATAATTGTATTCAGTGATCTGACGCCGATTTGTATATTGTCAAAATAAAACAAAATTACTCTAAAATGTATCAACCGTTTATTGTCGTAACAGAAAGGAGACTATCTGCTGTTTATACAGTGACACTTGAGCAATGATGTTGAATGATTAAAATATGAATTGTAACTTTATTTTTTTTTTTGTGTTATTGGAGAACATTTAACTTAAAGGCAACTACTGGATTTTTATACAAGGACACTTTTTATTCTGGTGGGCAAGACGTCAATCAACTGTAACACTTGTAGCATAGTTTTTAGTGTATAGTGGAGAACATTAATACCAAGTATTGTTATGATAAAACTTAAATATATTAACTGCCAGAATTGACTGTTTTCATTGTTATTTCTTGATACGTGTAATGCGTATGAATGTATGAAGTTTTGATAAAAATCTAAACACTATATTTTTTGTGTTTATTACATATTAGTATGTCACAAGTTCTAAAAGCGGTGTGAATATTACCTAACAATATTGGTTGTTATTTATACAGTTGTAATTGTTGTATTAATAAAAGAAACCATTTATGAATTGAAAAAGAAGACTTCATAAAGTCTTCTTTATGAAGTCTTCTTCTGAAGGCAAAAATTTGTTTTTTATAATCAATATTACATTCAAAGGACCTATTTACGTAGCTTACTCAGTAAGTCTTATCGTTCACTACTCACATTTTATTATTTTTCATAATAATGTCTATCACTCATAATACACTTGTTCACGTGTTCAAACCGTTGCTTCCATTTTTCCTCTGGGATAGAATGGCATTCTTCTTCCCAAGCTGCCAATAGCTGTGAATATTTAGAAAACATTTGTCCTTTCAATAGATTTTTTACATACGGAAAAAGTGAGAAGTCGTATGGTGCTAAATCTGGGCTATACGGAGAATGACTTAAGAGTCTGATGCTGGAGGATTGAGAAAGGCAGTTGCTTGATCGGCTGATGAGCCGGTGTATTTTCATGATGCACCTGCTAAGTGCATAGTAGTGCTCTTCGGACGTAAATTTCATTCAGTTGGTTAAAAAAAAATTGGCAATTTTAGTATTGTAGAACTCCTTACTTGTACATATTTTACACAAAGATTTGATAAACTATAAATCCTTGTAATGTCTAGAAGCTCACAATCATATTTATATATTTGTTAGGTAAGGGTAATGCAGGTGCAGAGAAAGCGAGCGAGTTTAATGTATTCATGGATGTGGAGGCTTTTAAACGACTTCTTGATGCAGTCCAGCCTGGCAAGCTCATCCTGGCACCTTTCAGTGTGATCACCGATGTCAATTTTACTGTGGTGATTATTTTCTATTTCCTTTAAAATTTTGTCATAGTCTAGTGTGAGCAAAGTTAAGTTTACATATTTCGTCATTTTTCAATATATTTTATATATTTTATTTTTTTTTCAATCTATAGGTGTATCTGAAGTATTTTCAGTAGTTATAATGCCTTGAGGCTAATTTTTATTATTTACTATAATATCTGTTTATAAGTGTGAAATAAATTAAAACATTACAGAGACATAGAAAAATATATTCAAGCTCAGGTCATTGAGGCCAGTCAAATTTTCAAAATGTCTTTGTGTCTTTATGATTGAATTGATAATGATTCAAAGTGAGAAAAATTTAAAATGTCTTATGTATTGTTTTGTATGATCACACCATCAAACATGATGAAGCAATGCGCAGCAGTGAACAACAAAAGAAACAAAGACTTTGGGGTTGGGTTATGAAAATTTAACTCTAAAAAATAAGAGAGACTAATGGGGAGGATACTCCCTGTTTTAAGGTTAACTAAAAATAGTGATACAATTAATAGCATATAATACTTAAGAAACATCAATTTCAAGTATTTTTTGGCCTTCATTGCCATATTGCCTATTCATGTATTGCATCTATTATTTCACCACGTCATTGAGGGTGACGAAGTTCTTCATCACCATTGTGACACGTGTTTACATATAATATACCCCTCGTCAAAAATTAAAAAAATTAGTCAATATTACTCATTGCAAGCTTAATTAATTATTATGCATTTGCATGTGACCCAAGTGATAAAGACTAAATAGAAGATATTGTCATCTGATTATATTTTCACAATAGATGTGTTTTTAGAAAAAAAATGTTATAGCCTTCGTGGCCTACACTATAAATACCCAAATCATAATTTAAACAACATGGATTCAAATTTACTCACCTAAACTAGAAAAATATTTTGCGTATTGCAATATTTTCTAATTTTAACACCATATTCCAATGTGTAATTTGAAATACAGATTCCGTCATATAACTACATTTTCAATCACCATATTGAGTGGATGGACACTTTTTATTCCTTTAGGCTAGGTGCCTTTACTGTCTTCAATGAGTTGTTTCTTTTGGGTTATTGGTGGGAAGAGAAGGTAAATAAAATAGTAAACCATTCCTGTCCAGCTGCTTCTAGCCGATAAAGTTAGGATTTAAGTACTTGTATTGTCACTGGTTGGCCTACAAGCAGGTTTGAATTGATTGAAAAAGACTTAGTTTTTTATTTTATCAGTGACTTAAAAAAAACTCAGTTGCTTTTTTAAAAAGCATAAATTTTTAATTTAATGTTATATTGAATACGCAAATGTAATAAATAAATAAACAAATTAAATAATAACTTTCAGGAATGGAGAAGAGATATCTTAGGAAAGATCCCAAGTCAGGTAATGAAATTTATTAATGCTGTGGAAGAAATATCTTGGTTAAAAAATCCAAAGATATGGAGGCCGGCTGATGCATCAATAATTGTTGGTTTTATCAATCCAGAAGTAATCAGTAAACGGGAGCTGATGAAGGTTGACGTCAGTTTATGCGGTATGACTTAAAGTTTTCTATACTTCACTTCTTTGAATTATGAGTGTATGAGAGTCACTTAAGGGTCAATTAATTAATTGGTCAATGAAAGGTGATTATTAATTAATACTTTTAATTTGGGAACAAGTTCAGTTTTTGTTTTAATTTTTTTATATGTCCTTTTCCTTAAATATAGTATTTTAAAACAAAAAATAATCCTTAGTTTTTCAGATAGTTTTAAATTGGCGAGTGCCTCATTTACAGCCAATTTAAAACTAAATTTAGTTGGGATATTACTGCAAAGATTTTTTTATTAATTGTATAGATTTTTTTTTTAATGCTGTAGAATTTTTCACCAGTTATAATATTTACATTTAAAAAAAATCCTTGATATAAAAATAATTTTTATTTTATGTCATAGTTTAACACTTTTTTGAATTGCCATGAAACTCTCAGCAATTTCTATCTATAAGTTCTTAATCCCACACACTAGATTCTTATTATGTCAGCATGAATAATAACTTGGAATAGAGGGATTAATCGCTTTAGTTTCAATGCTTAGTTTCAACTGTTTTTTAAATTTTCCAACCTTACCTTAGTGACAGACATTTCTTACTGCAATAAGGTAATAAATTGAGTAACCTACATAAAATTAAAGCTGGAGTCCGCTAGGGCCATGTCTTAGCACCAATTTTGTATCGCCTGTACACATACGATCTTCCAACGACAGAAAATGTGGTCTTAGGAACATTAGTTGATAATATGGTAATTAAAGCAGTGACAAAATACTAAAAATTATCAACAAATACTAACTCATCTACCTGTGGAATTATGACTCCATTTAGTTCAATGGATGTACATGTGTCTTATCTCATGGTAAAAGTAACTTACACTGATTTAGTTTTATTGGCCTTCATGTGTCAGTTTTTAATTAGCCATGATAACAGTATTTGAGAATGTCTATAGACCAGATACTAACATGGAAGAAGCATATATGTATAAAATGTCTAGCACTGGCCCAACAATTTTGCAAATTATATTGGTTAAGGAATGGAAAACCACAGCTATCAATGAAAAATAAACTGCGAACTTATAAAGCTATTCTGTAAAGCCAGTCTAGACATATGGAATACAACTCTGGAGTACAGCCAGTAACAAAAACACAGAAAGTTTCTAAAGATTTTTGTCCAACACATTATGCAATATTGCTGATGCTCCTTGATATATTACCATTAACAGAATAAGTCTTGAACTAGTCAAAGTAAAGAAAGAGATAAAAGTCCAAATTGGCAAATATAAACCCATGCTTCAAAAAATAAAAGCAACCCACGCAAGTCTTTCCTGCATTTTCTTAACCTGTTGCTAAATGTCACTGAGGTAGATTGCAATGTAATTATCTACCAAGCAAATGTAATTATCTGCAATGTAATTATCTAGCAATGTAATTATCAATGTATTATCTAATGAGTCGAAGATGGATTTAAGAATATCAGCGAGTAATATAGCAAATTGTGTAATATGTCGTCAAATAAAGTTATAAAATATTACCAAAATTATTTCGTTCAATCTGCTTCAATTCAATCTATAATTTTGGTGGAAAAATTATAGATTGAACTGAAACAGATTATTGAAACATTAGAAGCTAGTTTAGAAGTTATTTGACTACCATAATCAATGTTACTTAGATTGGTTTGCTACTACAATCTATGTTACTTGTCTTTCTCATTTTAGGAAAGTAAAATTAGGTAGGAAAATGATTATGAGGAGAATCTTTTCAATAATATAGTTTAGAGCTTTTTATCCTGTAAAAAGCAAGAAACAGATTTTGAAAAAAGTTGTTTTTGAAAAAAATTTTGTTATTTTCAATTGAATCCACTTGATTTCAATTGGTAAATTTTTTCATACACAATGGAGGGTTTTTAAAAAAGCTTCTTTTTTTTAATATATGTGGAATCAAGAAAAATATGACAAAGTTTATTGTTTATATTTATAGTTGTTAGAAAAAAAAATGCTGGATCCATTCTAAGGAAATAATTTTTGTTTTAGGTGACGAACGTGGGGTGATGACACATGAGACTGTATATGATATGAGTAATACAAATGCTGAAGTTTTTCTACAATATGATAAACAAAAGTATGAAGAACTTTTACTTGAAGTATTCTCACACTTTTCTTCATTTAACGTTTTAAATTGTAAGGACGATCTATAAGAAACTTGTTACCAAAGTTTTCATTCAATTGCGGGTGATGTTCCTTGTTCTAATTTCCAATATATATTCCGTGAACCTGATAAGAATTCAACCAATTTACAAATTAAAATGTAAAAATGTATATTTATTAATACATTTCTTGTTGACTAACTTTACTGGCGTTTGTTTGTTAAATGTATTGTTTTAATTATGCTTACCAAATAGCGACACTTGAAAAAATAAGTGCGCTCACGGAATACACTACTTGTAATTGAAAAATATTAAGCTTAGACTTAAAAAATTATTACACATTATTATCTATAATAATTTTTTTATTTTCAAATAAAAAAAATTTGTAATGCTTTTGTAACATGCTCAAAAACAATTTTTGTAACGCTTTTATATTGCATAAACTTGGCACTGTATTATGGGAAAAGGCAGAGTTATAATAAAGACATTTCTAATGAAATTATTTCAATTAATAATCCTTCTAACAAGTGCACAATACTTGTTATTGAGGAGTTCAATGAAATAAAAATTACTGCTTTTGGTAATATTGAGATTGGAATAGAAGTTAAAATGATGCTATAAACGAAACTTTTGAATAACACTTGCATTTGTATGTGTTAGTATTTATGTTTTGACACTTATATATATATTTTGTTTTTTAAATACTGTCCAAATGCAATGCAGTATTTTAACCCAGAATTTCAACTTGGTAACAAAATAGATTTATAACACTTATTATTTCTATTACGCAAATTTCAGCACTTTCTGTGTTAATCGTATGAGTGTCATCCTTTTGCAGCTGCATGAGCCCATATCACTCTTCCTTTTATATGGTATATATTATATTCTGCAAAATTGAACAATCATAAAACAAATAATCTGTGAAATTGTGATAAAAAATATAAAATTTATTAAAAGGTTTTTGAATAATATTCCTCTTTAGTATGGATTCACTATCTGTTTGTTTGTGAGCAAGAATATTATTACATGTCTTAGGGTTTTATAGTAATGCATATACATACCCACATATGTGTGTGTTAGTGTGCCTGCATGTGTGCGGGCGTGCATGTATGCGTGCGCACGTACGTGCATGCGTGTGTATATATATATATAAATATATATATATATATATATATATATATATTATATATATATATATATATATATATATATATATATATATATATATATAAATATATATATACAAACAAGGGGAGGTCCAAAAGTCTGCAGAATAAAGGGAAAGGGAGGGAGGATACATATTGGTACCCTGCTAGTTAGGAACTCTTTAGAGGTATATAAGTCAAATGTCAAGTCCCAAGTCGTTAGTGAATAATCGCTCCTGAAAGAAATAAATATGTAAATGAACTGTAAACATGGAGCAAATCGAACTATGCGCTATTTGTAAATTCCTCACCAGACAAGGTAAAACTCGTCAAACCATCATGATTGAGATGGGAGTTGTTTACGGAGATCATTGTCCTGGTAAAACCATGGTCTACAAGTGGCATGATCTATTTAAACAAGGTCAAAACTTGATTGAAGACGACCCTCGCTGAGGACGGCCGATTGAGGCCACATGTTGTATATTGTCGAAAAAATCTAAAATTTGTATTGCAAGATGCTCACCTGAAGAAGAAACATGTTTCTGCATTAGTTGGTATATCAGATACAAAAATTTTGAGGATTCTACACGACTAAAGTCTGTGCGAGATGGGCCCCGAAAATGCTTAAACCGACACAGACGCAACAAGTTGAGGCATCTAAGGAGATTTTGAAGTTGTGTGCTGACAAACCTACGCCGATTTTGGAGAGAATTGTGACTGGAGGTGAAACCTGGTTTCATCATGTTGAGTCTGAGTCCAAGCAAGAGTCTATTATACAATGGCACAAAAAGGGTACTCCATCTTCCTAAGAATTTAAGATCTCGGAATCAACTGGATAATTGACGTCAACCGTTTTTTTAAGATTGTGAAAAGATTTTATTGATTGATTATAAAGAAAAAGGTACCACTATCACTGGAGAGTACTACATTACCATATTGGAGGAAGCTATCAAGGAAAAAAGATGTGGAAAACTGGCTAGGGATATGTTGCTTTTGCAAGACAATGTACCGGTTCACAACAGCAAATTTTCGATAGATGCTGTACACAAACTCTGCTTTGAATCACTGATTCACCCACCCTATAGCCTCGACTTAACACCCAGCATTTTTACTTGTTCTCAAACTTGATAAAAGAACTTTGAGGAAGAAAATTTAAAGACGACAGTGAGGTGAGGGAGACAATTTCAGCTCATTTTCAGGGCAGACAAAAAATATTTTTTGATGGTTTAGACAAATTAATTTCAAGACCTAATAAATTGACTAAGATTATATTTAAAAAAAAATAGTTTCATTATTTTATTTAACTTGCAAACCTTCTATTCTGCAGAGTTTTGAACCTCCCTCTCTTATATATATATATATATATATATATATATATATATATGTATGTATACATATATATATATATATATATATATATATATATATATATATATAAGTATGTATGTATACATCCTATAGCAGATGCACATTCAAATGTGTGCATCTGCTATAGGATGGCCCATCAAAGTGATACAAACATTATTTCATAGAAAGAGAACCCAATTATTAACTTTTTTCTTGATTTTTTTAGTATTCCTAAGATTTCATGATGTTCTTTTAAAATAATGAAACATTTCAAATATGGCTGTGGAAATGTTAAAAGTAAAACTAAGTTGGGAATTGAAAATTTTTTTTTCCATTTTATATTTTTGAGAAGAATTCCAAAAAATTCATGTTGTATCAAGCAACTAACCACCTCCCTGTATGCAATTACCTTATACTAGTGCTTTATAGCAAATAATGAGTAACGAAGTTGTTGATTTTATTGTAGTGAAATTGTTTGCATAGGCAGAGAAGAAATGTTGAGCAACATAATCAAAGTATTTGTACAATATTTATTAGTTATGAATATAAAAAATAATGAAAACGAGGAAACAAAATTTCTCGGCTTCTGCAAAGGTTGATAAAGAAGTCTTTTTTTTGTAACTTTTGTACCTACCATAAAAAATATAAACAATACTTAAACGTAAATATAAAAAAATCATTTAGTCTAATAATAATATATCTTATGTTTCAACACAAAACAAAATCAAAATTTTCAAAAAATGTGAAAAAAAAATAGGAAGGAAATGAACTATAACTTATATTTAATATGTATTTTATAATGATGTTATTCAATATGATCTGATATGTCGATATTTATTTTAAATTAGTTGTGTCAGAAAAAAATTTAAAAAATTTAATTTAAATATAGGATAATAATGAAATTGTATAACATTGATTATCACCAATATATTTTATGCATCTATATTTAAAAATATTTCATTCATTATACTCAATTGGAACTAAAAACATGGTGTTGCTTTTGATATCAGTCTTATAAAGCTCATCATATTGTACCACATTTTACTTTGCAATATTGTTCTTGAAAATTTACCAAAATCAATTTGTCCAATTAGGCATTAGGAGTGATACAAATAGTCGAAGGACATGCATCTGATATAAACAGATTTATAAAGACAAGTGAATATATAAGAAGTAGGTACTTTTTGTCATCATCATCAATAGCCTGTTTCCGTCCACCGGTGGCTATAAGGCTCCCCTAATGCACATATCGTCGCAGGTAAAGCCCATAATTGCCACGCTGGGTAGGCAGACTTGTGATCGCACTATGTAGCTTCTAGAACCAGTGACATTGCACTTACTGTATATGTGCCCTTTTAGCTAAGCTAATTGTATTTGGGACCTCGAAATGAATCGCTTTCTCAAGGGCCACAGCCTGTGATCAGCACAATACATCATGGTGAAGACGTGGAATCAATTTAACTCAACACAGTAGCAACTTTTTTATGTGAAAGATATTTATAATTTGAAGAATGCTTCATTTCTGAATGGGATTCTTTAAAAGCTAGAAGGGAAGGCAAATGGATGGCATTCACATATATCTATCCGAATGCTTAAAGATATGAAAAGACCACAAGAAACAACAGCTTTAAGTGATGTTTTTTACAATATTTTCCTCACAATAATAATGCATAATGAACCTTAGATAAACATTTTAAAGTCTTGGGGAAATTAATTATAAAATAAAAATAGCTACAACTGGATATCAAAAACGAAAAGCTCTATAACTAGGTTACACTTTCTGGCGACAAAAAATAAAATCAAACATAAAAAAATAAAACCTTCACTAGACAATTTCTTTAGAAAGCCACGACCCTTGCTAAAACTACTCCTGGGTTGGTAAGAAAATAATTCTAGTTTTCATATATAGATGGTGCTGTTTTTTTTTAAAGACTTATGCCGACTTTTATCTTACTTTAGAGGCAAATTATACATAATTTTTAGCAGCTGTTAGTTTAGGGTAAATAGGAAAAATTAACATTTTCGATATATTTTACTTTTTTATTTCTGTAAAGGCAAGAAAGCTGCTGATGCTTGCAGAAACATGTAAAGTTTATGACGTTGATTACTTAGCAGCTCGACTGCCGACCTGCCAGGTCACACCAAATATGGTGATTAGTCAAATTCACTTCTTCTCAGGATCACTGTGCTCTTTTGGATATGGGTTTTCCACTGATACAAAATAGTACATTGATATTGTCAAACATGTAACGAAAAGTTCTTATTTCTGTCTTTTTCGAGCGATCTATATGTTTCTAGCACAATCTCTATAGAGATAACAATGAAGATAAAGCTTTTCTAATGATATCTATATTTACAACCAGAGCAGAACAGATATCAAATAAAAAAGAAAAAAGAAATGATTAAAGAACCATTAAACACAGAACAAAACAAACGCTTCTGATTTATTTTACACTCGCCTGCAGTTGCTGGATTATATCTTGCATAAAGAATGGCCCTTAAACGACAACGAAAGGTGGGTAAAGATGTACCAGATACGGAAAAATTAAAAAAATACAGAGCTCTCAGAGGATCTGATGTCAATTGTATTTCTTAGAGTGGGAGAAATTATAATGACTAATACATATATCTTCTGGATGCATTGTTACTTTATCAAAGAGAAATTTAAGGTTAGTATTAAGGGCAACTTGCCTTAGGATGATACGAGTATATTGAAACACTGTACTTAAATAGATACTTGGCTGTATTTAAATATTATTAATAATGTGTACGTAAATAGATATTTTGGAGGAGATGCAATTCAATAGATTAAACTCTAACTAGTTTTGAGTAATTCATAGTTTTAAGCTCTAGCCAGTAAAATCTGTTAATATTTTAAATGAAACATTGATTTTGAAATGGTAAACATAAAATCAAATGACTTTGTAAGCAACTAAATCATTCACTTAAATTTATTCAAAAATAATTTTTAATTTGTTTTTAAGTGCAAATTCAAATAGAAAAAAGTTATATTTAAGATTAATTTTGAAATAAAAATACTAAGCTTAAATAAAGGAAAATATATTGGAATTTGTAATTCAATAGGAATAAAGTTATTGTATTATAAAAGTACGAATATCTAAATAATTAAAACAGAAATGGCTTCAGAATATATTTAATAAAGGCTTTTAAGTACTTTATTTATAATAATTTGTTTACTGAAATTACAATATATTTTACGTAAATGGTCACACAATTCATTGCAATGATATTACACAAATTAAATATTTTATTTAGACGTGGAGATGAGTACTTGACACGTGTCGCTACAGTAGATTTTTATTTGCCATGAATTTTCGTGAAGAAAATGGTCGAAAATCGTCCTGAAATAATATATAACATTGATAGCTACAAACATAAAAATTACAATCATTTGTAAGAGAGAACCAATTGTCATAATGAAAAAAGTTAAAAAGAAATACAATTTGGTCTACGCCAATAATAATTCTAGAACACTGAAACTAATGTGTTGTGGTCACTTACTCTCGTCTCTTGTTATTTTCCACTTTTACTTTGCCTGCATATTTATAATTTTATAATTTACCTGACTGTCTTGACATACATTACCTGACTTTCTTGACATACATTGTGTTGTCTTATTTTAATACCCATAACATGACATGTCTTTTTGAATCCGAAAATGAAAAATAAAAAAAAATTAATCACTAGTTTATTTTGTTAAAATGCAATGAGTCTTTATTTCTTAACTAAATATGTATCATTAATAGTAATTATTTTGGGTCTAATTGCACATTTATCATATATGTAGTAATAATTTATACTTATGAGATTTATACTAATTGAGCAACTCTTAAAAAATAATCTTTCTTTAATTTTAGCGGTTGTACAATCACAGTGTGATAGTATTACCCAAGTATAAAATTTCCTTTAATAAAACAAAACAAAAACTTCTCAATTAATAAACTTAAAAAACTTTTGTTCACAACAATAATAAATGAAATATAAATAGCAAGAATCTTACATCTTATTTGTGCGGTAAACCATCATAAACAATGGCAATCTAGGAATTACATGTTTCAATTCTTGTAACTGAGTCCAGTTAATATGTAATATTGGCAATTTGCTTGGTACAGCTTTGGTTTTGGCAAAACACTTCTTAGTTTAAGTCTCCTGGGCAATAATGCGTAGTCATCATCATAATTCAGTATATATTTTATCAGGCCTTCAGGTTCATAAAGTAATACTCTTATATCCATAACTGTTGGGTCGTTAGCAAGTCTGCCTGGTCGAATTGAATCGAACATGAGAGATTTAGAATAATCTTGGAAAAAGTCATAGCTAAGAATATTGATATTATAGGGTTGCTTAGGATGAGCTTCTTTTAAAAGAGACCCATACTGCGATGGCAGGTACATGTTTCTCTTTTTTATTTGACATTCTATTACACAATGAGAAGAATCTACCTCCATCTGAATATGACCCTTTTCTGGAATTTTTTGGGTGATCTGGATATTGTAATCCATTGCTAACTCCAGCAGTGCATTAGATAAAACCACATTACGATTTTCCACCACCACTAGCCACCAGAGTATAAAATTATAGGTAACAGCTCTTTGGCCAGAGTTTTTTTCAGACAGTCTATTATACAAGAAGTATACACAGAAGCCACCAACTCTGCAATCGAACTAATACCATCTTTGTTTTCAAGATTGTATTTTGTGAACTTGTGAACACATAATTTTGTCTTATAATGTATTGCACTGGCTTCAAGTTTAGGACACAGCTCCACCGATTGCAAGTCATGTGTAAAGACTTGCACTTCTTTATTGACAGCTCTTCATTTATATTGATTTTTTTGTCTAGCTCTATCTTTCTCTAATATGTGTTCACAATATTCACCTTCACTGATGTTTCCTACATTTTGTGTCTCTTCCTCTGTCATGGTGTTGTATCCACAAAGTTGGGACTTCGTGCTGAATTCAGAAGAGCAGCGAGATCCTATTTCATGTGCAGGTCGCATAACATCTTGTAAAACTTTAAACTTTTCTTGCTTGCAATCTCGCCGATATCCCATGCATTGTTTTACTTCTAATCTTAGTTTCTTGCATTTATTTTTGGTTCACTCTTTTTCGACGTTTGACTTTAAACATTTAGATTTTCTCTTTTTCTTCATTTAATGTTTTTCGTTTTTAATAGTTTCTACAATATCAACAGTAACCTCTTAAATTCCATTCTGTTCTTCTTCGCTTAGTCCATTAACTAAAATTTGGTTTGTTAGATCTGGTTCTTTCTTATTGCTTACTTTTATTACTTCTTGTTCTGATAATACTCCTGTTTTTTCGACCAGCACTTGTTTAATTTTTTTTCCGATAATTGTTCTATTTGTTGTGTTTTTATTGATGTTTCTATAATTGGTTTTTCTATTACTACTGACGATTGTTCTCCTCCCACTAATCTAATGATCACTTCTTCAGCAATATTATTGGAATAATCGTTTCTTAAAATTTGTGGTGACGTCTGTGCAACTAAACCAAAAATAGTTGCATCTTCAGTGCTAGGTAGAATTAGAGTATTTAAATTATACAGATCTATATTTTTTAGATTTGAGAATTGGTATGTAGTATTCTGTTTAACTGGTTTTTGTTTTAAATTTTTTCGTGGGTATGTTAATTTTTAATTCTTTGTACAGTTCAAGTACTGTTTTGTCGTCGTCCCTGCTCATATTTATTTTTTTACTGTAAATAAGAAAAAGAAATTATTACTTAAAAAAGTACATTCGTGATGTCATTGAGAAACTTTAATTAAGTAATTCTATTTAATACAAACCAAAGAGATTATTGTGAGGCGAACTAGATCTATTACGTTACTTCACAATACTAAACAATACAAACTATAAAAAATAAAACAATACAAACTTTTAAAAAAACAATGATATTTCTTACCTTTTTTCGATTAATTCTCAGGAGCAACCTGCAGTTGATTCAAAACTATGCAATATGAACTATGACTTACGTGCTACTTTCAGAGGTTACGACTGATTAGTGGATCCTGTCCTGTTACTTTTTTCGAGTTTCTGTTGGATATTCCTTGTTTCTGATTGGTTGAAACAACGTGTCTTTCGATTCTCTAGCAAACGGCATTAAAATGTCAAAACTGCCAAAAAAGACTTAAGTGGTATTAGAACTTAAACGACGAAATAGAAGAATGTGGTTGTGAATATTAAAATTTTCTGAAATGTGAGCGGAACTTGATATTCATATTAATTTCATGTTCAAATTGTGGATCAATATTTAGATTCTTTTTATTATCAGCGTGTTAATTTTCTATGCTCATTTCAAAATTCATAAATCACATCTTCTGTTTGACTCATGAATATTAATCACTGCACCATAGTAAACGGTCTTTCCAATTTACAATTTCATTTTCAATATATTTCAAGTAAGATTTGTGCCATATTTTAAAAAAATATTTACTTGGTTAAAGTACCACCAGTTCCTCATATTTCCATAGACACTTGGCACTGCAGGTGGTCGATAATCAAACTTAGGTGCATCTTCATAGATGTTCATGTGGTCACCGGTCATCTAAATATTGAAATAGCACATTTTAATATTATAAAGTTCAGTGTTTACATTTTCGTCACAAATTTGGTCACTATTTATAAAGTGGTCACTATTTATAAGTTTCGACACTATTTATAAAGTTCAGTGTTTACATTTTCGTCACAAATTTGGTCACTATTTATAAGTTTCGTCACTATTTATAAAGTTCAGTGTTTACACAAATTTGGTTCAATGATCCTTATCTTTAATTACTGTCTCTCTTAGAATGAAGTTCTGTAACATTTATTATTCTTACTTGTCTGTAGACATTTTTAGATGTTCCATATTCATAACTTGGAAGGAGAGGTTTCATATTATATTTATTCACCTTCAAAGTTTAGGTGCTCTATATTTACTTTCATTTCTTATTGCATTTAAATAAAAATATGATGATTTTTTATTGATAATAACTTACTTCTATATTCCAAATGAAATTTTTTTCATAAAACCACTCCTCGTCACCGTCGTTGTCAGAATCACCTTCTATGAGCGTAAATGGATTATTCTCTCGTATTTTTCCCTTTTCATCGTCATCAGAATCATCATATTTGCCTTTCTTTTTCTTTTTCTTCCTTTTTTTCTTCCTGCTTCGCAAATAGTCATCGTTTCGTCGAGTAATTTCATCTTCCATCATTATTGATGGATTCTGTGTAAAGTTGATTGGATTTTACTCATTTTTAAGTATTTTTTTGTAAGACATATTCATAAGTGTAAAAAATGTAAAATAGTGTTAAAATAAAATCATTTTTTAAATTGACTGGACCCTGTTTAAACAACAATTTTAACTTTGTATATTATAAATTAAAGTCTTTTGCATACGGTACTTCAAATACCAAAGAAATGAACTTATTTATTTATCGCTTTTTACACTTTTTCTATAGACACAGATCACTCCTTTGTAAAATATATTATTTTTATGTATTATACATTCATTAAAGTTATTTATTTCAGTTCTTTGTAATTATATAGTTTAATTAAATCTAACCTAAAAAGTTGAACATACATTATAAAGATATAGTAGATTGTTTTTATCCAACCCTTATCTATTCTTTTGATATATTGGGTAATGAGACAAAAATTTTGGTCAAGTCTTAAGAAATAAAATTTAATTCGCTTTTATTATTTAAAAATAAAATGTAGAAAATATAATTAAGCGTTAAATTTACTATATGAGCATAAATTTACAAAATATATATTTTCAAAATCCCATTTTTTTAGTCTGATGGTAAATTTAGCCCTTTTATGTATTAAAAGTATACTTATACATATGTTAGTATTCTCTAACATTTTTTAATAAGCACATATTTACAGAGTTGCAATATTTATCAATACCACCATAAAATAGATGTATTACTTTATTGTAATGATTGAGTGTTTCAATTTATTGAGAAATTATGGATAATTGTAGACTTTATGGTAGAAGTTATTTGCTGGCTACCTAATTTTTACCATTATATATATCTAATTCTTTATCATACTTTACGAAAACTCACCTCTGGCGCAATAATTAGATAAAATCTCTGTTGAAAAGGTATCTTTGGAGTACGGTGATAACTGAAATAAAAGTTTACGTGTCTCATTAGGCATTAAAACAAATTAAATATTTTAATCCTAGCTGTGCCTACGTGACTTCGTTGGCGTGGAGTTCGATACAAGAAGAATTTTTTAGGAATTTAAAAAATTTTCTTTATATCAGAACTCTATGGCCATAAAGTTTACTTAAAACACTAATTACTTTGACAGTACCATATCGTAACGTATCTATAATAATAAAATTTATTAAAAACACTAATAGATAGTGATGGAAGTACCAATATCGGAATATTTAACAAGTCAAAGTGTTTTTATTGTACTTATAACATCCAGATAAAAAAGTATTCTATATATTGCTTAAAGGTTGAAACTATTACCATACCAAATTTCATTAAAATTCGTGCAGTAGATTTTGCGTAATTCAGAAAAGAAATTAACACCACACAGATAATAATTCTAAAGTAAGTTCTCTTACTTCTATTATCATTTTACATACTAAACTAATTTTTTATAAACATTTTCCATGTACATAATTCACTGTGTTATAATTTTTTTATATTATTTTACTATTTCTTTATTTGCTAAGGTAGCTATATAAACCTCATCTATCAAATATTCATATAACAATTCATGTACCTACATACAGTAATGTCTAAATTGACACAAGCATAAACATACTTGTACATTTAGTATATTTTTGGTAAAGTTTTTGGGGATTATGAATAAAATAAAGAAATCTACTGGATTTAAATTTGTTCAGTCTATCCACCTATTTGTTTACATGCGTATTATGCAAAAATGAATCGATTGTGGTAAGATGTTTGTATAGAATTTCTAGTTCTTTAATAATACTAATGCCAAAAGTTGCCGTATCTATTCATAATTTGTTTTTTGACATTTGCAACATGAGGTAAATAGTATTTACTTTATTTTTTTTCTCTGACAACAGGTTGTTTTTCTCATATATTGTCACCATAGAGTGAGTTATTTTATGAGTTTAACAACGCTTAAATTTATTAAGTCAGTTCTAAAAATTGTTCGTGTTAAGTAATTTGAAGCCAATCAAAAGTTTAAAAAAATTATTGTTAGAAAAATTTTCCACCGTTAAATTTATTTTGGTACAAACTCATAATTTTCAAACTGCTTAGAAATAAAGGAAAAATGATAGTCCTATAATTTTGGAAGAATATCTTAACAAAAAGTTATTTGCAAAATCAAAATACAATTGTTTAACCCTTTAAGGCTAAGCCGCCTACTGTAAGGAATGTTATTGTTGCCTACAATTCAGATAAATAACACAGAATAATTAATGCTGTAAATTGAGAGTGGATGTAATAATATAACTTTTATATAATAATTTTTTTAAGATATTTTAAATCACCAATGACTGTTACTTGATTAAGGTGTAATAAATAATCGGATAAAATATTCACCTGGCTGCCTCAAAAATATCATAGCTCTGCCCCTGGAAGTGATAAGGAAGGAATATAGTAAATGTATGAATATAAATAAATAATTTTTTAATACAATCTTCCCTCATTTGCTTGTCCAATTCTATTGGTTTACACTTTTATTTTTATTCTTCACACTTGATATACGGTGAGGCTAACGCTGCACCCCTGAGCAGATATTTCGCCATCCTTTAAAATGTTCGACTTTAGACAATACTAAAGGTCATTATCCATGTCTATCCTTTGAAATATTTGTAGGTCCTTGATCTACTCAATGTTGCCATCCCAAAACAATTACTTTGATTATTCTTCACTTCTTCATTATTTCACAGGTTAAGAAAGAAAATTAAGCATGATTTGCTACAGACTGTTTCCTTTCAAAACTTTACTGATTTATTGATTTCCACTTTCAATTTTTATTGCATTACCAAACGGCCCAAGAACTCTTTGTGTGTGTATTATATTGAGGTCTGTAATAATTTTGTATTTTCATTCTCTTTACAATTGTTTTATATATTAGATGATTTACTCCAAAAAAAATTACTATTTTGAGCTGCAAAATTATTTTCATGTCCATCTTTATTAACTCAGTAATCTTGAATCCGCTAATTGGTACTCTGTCATAACATTCTTATTCACAAAAAGGTCTGAAGAACCTTGAGTAATTTGATATACTCTAGTCAGTAACCACCTACATCTACCTTACCCACATTTGCTCCTTTGTTATGCTAACCCGTAAGTCATCCATTCTCTTGCCACTTATATGACACAACTTAGAAATATTTCTTTCCATATTACTTTTGTGTTTTATCTCTTCATAAGGACATCTCTTATTTCAAAGAATGGGTGGAGGAAAGTTAATCTTTTTAATGTCACCAAAACATATAACGGAGTTACGAAATATCTTTATGCAATACATATATTACTATAATGAAATGAAAAGTACACAAAAAAAATCGAAACATTATCAAAATACAAGATAAACAAAAATAAATAAAATCACTGTTCTTTTTCGATGTTTCATATAATTTATAGAAATCTTAATGTATAAGGCGAGAGGCAGATTTTATGATTCTAATGGAGGAATTAGAATAAGCAGAGTGAAAAATTACTTTTTAATTTCAAATAAGAAACTATTGCTTATTTATTGAAATGTGGTTGTCATTCAATAAAAATAATTTTGTTTTATTAATTAATATATATATTAATATATAAATTTGTCTAATAAATAGTTACTTTATTCAAATCCATTTCAGGGGCACCAGGCTCAGGATCATATCTGAAATAGAAGAGTTTCAAAGCTTAATTTAAAGTTATATACTTCCAAAAGTTTGAATATGAATAATGACAGTCTGTATATATGGTAACTGTAAAAATTTGGCATGTAGTCTTGTCAAATAAGGATTAAACCTCGGAATGACAAGAGGAAGGCTGTAAATATTTTTGGAGACATTTATTTTGACTTATCTAATAAATTAAAAAATATCTCGAAAATGGTTAACAATGCAAAAAAAGGCACAATATCAATTTTATGTTCTTCCATTTTTGTAAGAGCCTCTAACAATGTGCAAGGTATATGAAGTGAGATATTTATAAAAAAATTATTTTTGCGAACTTTGATTTTGATATTTTAAGTAGAAATTTGGAGCAGAAATAAATCCTCAGACTGTAAGAAAAATTACAGAAACGCACCTGATAAATGCACTTTATGCAGATGTGATCATTTAGCTAACTATATCAAGAAATCTTGGCTGGTTCAAATAAAATCCCTACCTGAGAAGAAGATCAAGAAAAACTCAATCTACTATTCCGGTTGACATTCACACTCCACTCTGTTCCATCGCAGGAGATCATGCTATAATTCGCTAAAAGACCTACTCAGAAAGTGCCACTGGGAGCACTGAGGATATTCATAATTCACACTCGTCCCAACTCATAAATAAATCACATGCGTAAACATCTTCCTCAAGCAAAATGAAGATTTTCTACACCTAACTTCTATATCTTCTATAAATAGGATCCTAGCTAAATTTTAGTACTCTTGTCTCTAAACTGGTAAAATTATTTCAATACTTGTACTCGCGTGGAAAATCAGTGGCGTTCTAAGAAAGAATATGCTATAAATATTTATCAAATTAAAAGGGCTTGATGTCTCTCTTATGTCAGAATTACATAAACCATCATGAAGACAAATATATATTCCTGGATTTTGTACGTACTGCACTACCCATCCTAATGGCGTAATTCATGCAGGTTTCGCAGTTCTTATTATTGTTACCACTATGTACTGTTTGTGAAACACTGTCTATAGTCTACAATTGTAAGAGGAATCCTTTAAATCCCTGGGCAACCGCTCCATAACTGGTGATGACTGCCAATCAAACCTGTTGAGATCAACGATAATAGTAACAAAGGGTCAAGAACTAATAAACAGTGTTGATGCCAAGTGCTTCTTACTTTTAATTACTGGAGAGCCCACACATTGCCCAACGGATAGCCGCTAATTCCTAGACCTCTTGGATTTCTTTATTATAAAGATTACATCCGCATTATGCCAGATTTGACCTTTGATCAGACCACATATCAATTAGGATAATTCTGAGCTCTATGATCTTATGCCACAATGATAATAAGGGTAACCTTTACAATGCTAAAACTGACTGAATATCTCTAATCAAATATTGACGTGAGACTGAGACTGATGAAGGCCTAAAGATGTCAATGATGCATGTTTACTCATCCCCAAACTGATTCAAGTGAGGTCGAAGGGAACATAGTGTAGTGCTCCGCTTTCAGTTTTATTTCATGAAAAAATTGCTAAAAAGCATCATCTCTGTAGGGTCTGGCAGCTCTTCTGCATACAAGGCGGACAAAACAAGGTAAATGCTGAATCAACTAACGAAACTTTCAAAACTACACTAGAGATTATGTTGACTAGATTTCTCTCAGATTCTTGACTACCTGGAAATGCAAATTATCCTTGAATAAGTAAATATACATAATAATAGTATAGTATATTCAAGAGATCCAATGTGCTCGTTGATTAGGGAAAGCAAATTTGCTATATCGCCCTAACTTCCCACAACTAAACTGATCATAATCCGAATGAGTGATTTCAGTTTATTTCTGGGGGAAAAAGTTAGAAATAAAATACCTTACCACTTTCATTTCTAATGTCTTGTTTACAATTTATGCAATATTATGTTGTAGTGAAACCTAGTCATGTCAATTTAATTGTGTTAGCTTTTTGAGCTACGTATTATTTTTTAAGACCATTTCAATGTTATAATTTTGTACATATCATATGAATCTTAATAAGAGATAGAACCTGTTTTCAGCTAATAGTTCTTAAACGATGAGTGCCGATTGGATTTTTTTGTCCTTTTTACCAAAGCTACAACACTGTTTATTAAAAATATTTTTTGGCAAACTCAGCAGTAGTGTCTCCAACACAACCTACCCTACAATTTTTTTAAAAAGTTCTATTTTTCGTTTTTATAGATTCTAGTTGCATGAATTACATTGCTTCCAAGGATTCACACTATTGTTATACATAGTTTCATATAATCATAGTCTTATCCCGTCCCAAACATCTATTCAATAAATAATTGCTGAATAGTGATAGAGTGAAATTGGGGGAAATATCCTCTTAGTCAAGTTATGGAAATTTAATATGTTCTAAGACTTTTAGCTTAAGACTTACTATAAGTGACTGTTCTGTTTGCTATAGGGACATAAGAACTTTGTTGATTTAATGGTGTTGAGTCACATACATACTGTTCTATTCGCTATAGGGATATAATAACTTTGTTGCTTTATTGGTGTTGAGTAACAGCAGTTGCTTTATTGGTTTTGAGTCACATAAATGCCTTCATATTTCAATTTTACTTCTTAACTAGCGGTTCATCCAGGGTTTGCCCGGGTTAAAAATGAGCATGACTGAATTTTGTTTTTGACACTTTTTTATGTAATAAGAATTATTTGCAATTAACAATTTAAAAAAAAGGCTGAAATAGAGGTTTCTTTATTTGTATTTGTGAGTCTAAGTACATAAGAAAAATACATTTCTAATTTTTCTACCTTTAATTATCTCAAAATACCCATACAATATTTAGCACACCCATAAATACTTATGCATACCCATACACTTTTAGGTGTTAAATTTTGAAAAATCCTTTCTTGACAAGCACTTAAAAGCCAAGAGATATATATGTGTTCAAGTTTGCAGGCTTTGTAGTCTTGGAGATTTTATTATGAGTCAACTGGGGTCAATTTAAATTAGTCTTATTTTCTAAAAGATAAATAAGTGAGAAGTTAAGAGTTGATAAGTATAATTGGACCTGATGAATTACCTGTGCTGATCCTGAATTAATAGATTTTTTGCCATCTGAAAAAAAATTATTTAAATATTTATTATAGTTTGTTTTAAATTATAAGAGCTGAAATGTATCTTATGCAAGAATTTTATAAAGTTTTATAATTTTTCACCATCTAACTTAAAATAATAGTGAATTCAGTGACAAATACACAAACTGTGAAACAAAATAATCAACCCACTGGTACACATTACAGAACCTACTATTATTTCTTAGTCATTTGTTTGACTTGGATGAGCCAAAATGTTTTAAATAATACTTACAATTGAACCACCGTTATTCGCAGAACCTCTGTAATGGAAAATTACTTGTTGGATATTTATAATTACTTAGTTATTATGAACAAGGCATGTATAGATTTCATGAATCGATTTAATTTTTTTTATGTGAAAAAAATTAAATCGATTCATGAAATCTACGCATCTTTTTGAGTAAATATTTTACTTAAAAAAATTCTAGATATCATTCTAGTTTCATTCTGAGTTTTTCAGGTTTAAATAAACTTCAAAGATTTCATATTTCAATTACTTCATTAGAAAATAATCAGCTCACATGAAAATTATTCTTTAACTTACCGCTCATCTTTACATATTTGTATATTACGTTTTGGGGATTACTTTAATTGCAGTAAAGTTTATTAAAAAGTCCCTAAAAATGTATTTATTTGAAAAATGCTAATGTTATTGATTCTTGGCAAATATTTTATTAATAATTATGATTTTTATTTCGTATACAAACCTGGGTTTACTGAAATAATACCCACTGCCTTTTCCAGAATAGAGCTTTTTCTCTTTGTTGTAGTAGTTACTATTACCAGAGCCACTATCCTGAGGGAAGGATGAAACGTGTTAATTTGTTATTTCGTATATCTGAGATAGCAAAAAAAGTGATTTGATTATGTAGGGCCTGGGTGCCGGGTACCGAACCGAAACTGTGGCTTTTTGTCTGTTCATTTGTTTTTCAATTTAACTTTAATGGTTCAAATTACAAAATACCTCTAGAAAATTGAGATTATCATTTTCTAATTCACAGGATAAGTAATGATATTGTGGTTTATTTTGATAAAATAACTCACAGAAGGTTTTGTATCAGTGTAATCTGACAAAGTAATTTTCAACAAAAAAATCTATTATGCTGTGATATATAGATGGTCAGACAGACAGACATGATGAAATAATTTATAAGGATCTCATTCTATAAGGATTCCATAATCCATAAGGAGGCCATTTCAGGTCCATTATCTATGAGGAGGGATTTGAAAAAGTAATAAGGTTCTAAAATTGACTAGGTCCTTTGTAAAAATAATTAAATATACATAAGATTTAGTTCAGATTTAGAAATGACAATAGATTTTCTTCCTTTGTTTCAGATTTCAATTAATACAAAAATATTAAGTATGTTACATTTATATTCCAAATATCATTCCAGCACCCAAAAAAGAAAAACTCAATCTGAATGACAGTCAGAAATTTCAGCAGGTCATTAATATAACTAACTTTATGAAATTTGAAAATGAAAATCTTACACAAACTCTTGATCCTTCTTGTAGTGAGAGCAATAAAATTGCAAATTCTGTGACATTCAAGAGGGAAATCTAGGTTTGAATCGTTAGAAAGGCTCGAATACCTAAAAAACCCGATGATGTTGAGACACTATCAACAGAGTATGATGGAGCGTGGACAATATTTGTTGTGGTATACAAATTCATCTTTCTTTATGCTAAAAACATCTCTCAAACCATATTAGATAGAAGAAAGAAAAGGTTTATGACATCAAAGAGAATGCTACATGCATTATTTCATGAAATGAGCAAAATGTTTCGATCTTTAGATATTTCCCAGAATAAATAAATAATGAATTCAAAGTTAATAAATAATTTATGGAATTCATGAATATCTCGAATAAAACAGGTTAGCAAATTACAAAAGAAACTTTCATCTCTGCTACAGCATAATACACCTTGTGTAGATTACAGTTCAAAAAGATATGATAATGGTGCAAATATGAGGTGTTACAAAAAATTAATGTGCCCTTTTTTCATGCTCAGCAAAATCAAAAATTTGGTAAAATACTTACGATTCTGTAAGGACTTACTCTTACAACTATATTATATTAGTACTTGGGTATTGATACCAAAAATGTTATTATCAAGTACAAAAGAATGTCACTAAATATTCATTAAATCTTGTATGAAAATAGTTTTACTGGCCTCATACGAAATTTAATGAAAGAGGTGCGATCGTTTTATGACCCATAGAGTTTTATTATTGCTGGAGCCAGTACTGTATCAGAGGCAATGGAAGTGAACCCTAATTCAATTTGAAAGTTCCAGTTATGTTCCCAGTTCTGGATTTTATAATAACTGACACAAGTTTGAAGTTTGAGTAGCTATATATGAATTTATTAAAAATTGAAGATGGGTCGACTAAAAATAAAAAGTGTTTAGTTTAAAGGAGATCTCAAAGATCTGCTGGATGAAATTCCACATCTAAAAACTATTCTCACTATAAGGTTTCCAACTGGAATAGGGCCACAGAACTATTAAATAAAATCTATAGCAAAATTTACAGAGTATTTACATATCGAAAATGATCTTACAAAAAGGGTTGACTAATCTCACATTATAGAAAAATTTATAAAAAACAAAGGGCGAAAAATGGTAATAGAACTGAGAGAATAAATGTAAACCCTCATGTATGTGCAATATAGGTTTAATAAATAAATTATTTATTTAACCTACATAGATAATTTTTTCAAAAATGGTACTTGTGAAAATGTTGAAATAAAAATAATAATATATGCTTAAGTAATAAGTTTCAACAATTTTGATAAATGGAAATGACAATAAACTGAAAAACATCTATTTTGTGTACAAAATACCTTATCAACCTTATCAATACCTATCAACAAAAACCTTTTAAATGTTATTATTTAAAAGGTTTTTGTTGATGATCATCGAACAAAAGATAATAAAAAACAATTGTTTCGTAATAACCTTTTCATCTTGAACGTGATATAAATTTTCGATGTTGTTTTGGATATTAGAAGTCCTTCTGAAGTCGGTGTATAGAATTTTCCATAGTTTACCACTGTAATTCAAATTTAAATTGGTGTATTTTTAAATGACATTTATATTAGCAAGCAATAAAATCAAGTTCACTGTCTGACGTGCATTCAGAGGTGCTTTTTTTTCGGAGAAGAAATCATTTTTAATAAAGACATACAGAGAATATTCGAAAGCCTCATAGAAAGTTTAGTAAAAAAAAACATAAATATCTGACACTTATTATTGAAAATTAACTTTAAATTAAATGGCAAATCTATTGTGTTCCTCAGTATGTACGAGTTGTGTTCTTGACAGCCTATAAAGACACTTGTAACATTTTCTTATCAGTTGCTTATTAGACACATCTGCTCTAATTATCCCCACTTTTTTTCAAAGCTATAAACACTGCTCCTACTAAGGCAATGCAGATTTTTATTTTATTACAACAGAGCCTTATTCAGTCATTACGCTCAAGTCATTATCAAATATGTTGTAAATTTTACTCAAAGCTAAAATGTGACTAGAGCTTTGTGTTTGTTTTGCGATACATCCTGTTCACTGATGAGTGCAGAATGTGTCTGGGTGGTAGTGATATGAGAGAATGGTTCAACAGATGACATAGGAGTGCTTTCGTCTGTGCTTTTTTCTAAAACATTTGCTGATGATTGCTGAGGTAATACTTGTGTAATGTGGGTGGGAATTCCATTAGAAGGTAAACCAGTCCTCGCTTTCGTGTCTGAGGAAGACCATAAAGGAAGTTTGAGAGCAAATTGTTACATACCCAATATTCAGCTGGATCATCTCATTTCATATGCAGGGTTTGTTTTGATAACTTCATGTTAATGCATGATAATGCTGAACAATGTCACACTGCACAAGATATTAGGCAGCTCCTTAACAAATTCTGCATATGGATCATGGACTCACAGTCAGGGCTCAGCCCAGATATGAACTCCATTAAGTATTTGTGGGATTGACTCAAGTTAAGAGTCCGGGCGAGAAATATAGTGTCTTCTACAATTGGAAAGCTCGAGGTAGCAATGTGTAGGAAGTGACAAGGATAAGCAACTATTGAGAAGTAGGTTAGGTCCACTGTAAATCACTTACAAGCTCTAATTAGAGCTAGGGGAAGCAATATCAAGTAAATTTAGTAATTTTCGTTTTTATTTTATTGATACCTAACCCAGTGTGGGCTTCATTTTCAGAATGTAATCAATCAAGAAATGTTTAATCTCAAGCAATGCTATTTAGTGCCTCATATTGGGTGCAAGTATAAATTTACACAGATGGCCTGAGGTTATTGTGTGATATTGAGCTCGAAATGTATGTAAGATCTAGACTGGTGCCTTTTGCGTCTATTCACTAATTTTAACCTAGGTCCTAGATGAGTTAATACTTGTATTTTAATTTTAATTGTATCATCACATTTTTTTGTTATATTACTTTAGTAGCATCCAAAAGTTTGTGCAATATTTGTTGAACTTCAGCTAAAAAATTCAGTGTGTACCATTGAATACGTACTGTTTACTGTTAAGGTAAAACTATATAATATATCTTCACCTGTCAATTCTTGATTAATAAACAAGTAGCTATCAGCATTTCTCAAATTTCTCCAAGTTTTATTAATGTTGATAACCAAAATAAAATAGAATTTGCGTAACAAATATCCAAATGAATTAATGCAATTGGGTTAAAGTTTGAATGTTAATAAAATTAAAATGAAATAAAGAAAAGAACTTTATATGTTTTTTGCAATATTTAAATAAATAATATATAGTCATGCATTTTCTTTAATAGCAGAAGACATTTAAAATTACGAGGGATTATATCAAGTTCAATATTAAATGATTTTCCACAGGCATTAACTTTAGATAAGTTAATGCTAACTACAATAAGTATTTGGGAAGACTTTCGAATGAAATTAGTTTTATTAATATTGCCATTAATTGCACTTATATCATCAAATATATTGTGTGGTTTCTTTCTTCTTTGCTTATCCCAATTGAAGACAGCAAAAATTACGATCCATATACTAATTTATTGTGACAAACAATGGATAACCATACAGCAATGATTTTCAAATAAAAGTTAAATAATAAACTTTTTAGATATCATTACTCTCTCATATTACTGTCTAGTTCATACTTTTATTTCCTTCTATACTAATTAAATATTAATATTTTCTTGTTTACTATGGATTAACTAAACAAGTAAATGGGTTATTTTTTCTACATAAAAGATTGTTATTATATTTTATATAGTAAAAAGTAATGAAAGTAGTAAGTACTATTCTGGATTAGCTGTTTAAAATTGTTTAATAATTAAATTACCTGTTCGTCAATATAGTGAAAATGGGTTGACGTGTTTTTATAATTATTTACTATTATGTGAATTAAGTTCTTCGCCTATCATTATAAAATATGTGCTACAGGTTTTGTTTGAATAAAATGAATTGTATTCATATTTTAAACATATAATATCTTTCAGTAAGACATAGTAAAGTATTAATGTATAATACTTTATTACATCTTATTGAAACACAAATATTTCAGTATTCACACTATATTCAACACATGATATTATCTACCATATAAATTAGCTAAAATTGTGCCAGAATTGCCAACATGTTCAAATGATTATTATTTCAGTATTCGCAGAAATATATCTAATTCAGTGCCATTATCAAAAGACATAATAATTGTATTTAAACTATATCTAAAAACTAATATCCCTCCTTTCAATTAGTAAATCAAAAGACAAGTCTAAATTAATTTTCAAAAAATAATTTGCCTGTCATCGAGTGCACCAGATCCCCCATAGACATGATCCTCTGGAGCCGTTCTTGGATATTTGATGGCAGATTTTAGGTGGTCCAGAGCAGGGCGCAGTAATGTGTGGCCTGGCAGAACTGGCGTTCGGACATTTGAAGCCAGATCTTCATCATAATATTCTCCATAATCCTGTTGGTATTCGTGACAGTATGTAACTCAATAAAAAGATGTATTCAATGAAATTTAGATTTGTATTCTTACACATGTACAGCTTAAAGTACATTCACCAGTATAAATATTTTGAGGGAATAAATTTATATATAAAATATCAGTTTGCAGAGATTTTTATGTATAAATCTAATGTTTTAATATATAACTGAATCAAGTATGTTTATGATATAAAAGTTCATAATGTCTTTATGTTATGAATTTTAACTCTTTAGCCCTCAAAAGCTTCTTAATGAAACCGCACATTTCATTTATTATTAGAGAAAAAGAGTGAACATACACTTACTTTAATGTCTCCTCTAACGACTGTTGTAATCAGGACCTGAAATTTACATGTAAAGTGTATAGAGTATGCTATCTACCCTAATCTACCTACATTACCTGTGCATTTATACTAGAACTAATAGTGTACAGCAAATATGGGATGAGTTTTAATTCATACAGTAGAAGTAGGCACTGCATTTAATAAGGCCCATGAGACATAGATACAATTAAAATAATTTAATTTGTTCAATATAATGGAACACACTTAAATATAATGGAACAATATGATAACAAAAACTAGATGCTGTTCGTATTAGAATCATGCAGGTAATGCTATGTTCACCTTCGATACTTCTTTTGGTAATTATGTTTTATAATTTTATTTTGATAAATGATGTAATCTATTTTCATTTTTGTGCTAATTATTTGTTTTGAATGTTATGTGAACATTTCGTTAATAACCATTATATTTTACCATAACGTACAGATTTATTTTGTAAAGCTAATATTATATATGTTTACAAGGTCTTAAGGCTATTAAGGCCTGTTGAAATTGAAGTTGTTCTTATTAGACTCTTAAAATGTTAATTTTATTATGTTTAAATATTATAAATCACCAAATTAACAAAATAAAAAAAAACATTATTTAATAAAGGGATTTCTTTTAAATACATTGCTTTTATAAATAGTAGGTACACATATGTAATAAATAAACCTTTGAAAATGAGGGGAAATTCAAATAATTAGAGTGTGAAAGCAATTACTTAAGAATGTTATGAATATAAATGTAAAACTAAATAATTTTTCAAAACCAATTACTCTGTATATATTTCAAATTGTAATTTCTAATTTGTTTTTACAAAAATGTAGTATGTATCAAAAAATATCACCATTTAATTGTGAGGGTGTATGGAAGCTATGAAACTGTAGTAAGTACAATAACAATATTTTTTCAATTAATTCAAAACATTATTATGACAGTACACAATTTTATTTCATTCATATAAACCTATCATAAAACGAAAAAAAGAAAAAATTGTTTTCATAAAATTATTTATTCCTTCAAAATGGTTGTACAGACACTTTAAAAGTTTTCTTGTTGTAGATTTGAGAAAGTTTAATCTTGTTGTTTATTAAGTAAGTAAAAATAATAATACAAAGAGTAGAAAATTACAAGCTGTGGTGTCATTAGTTTGTTTTTTTCTCTCTTTTAAGGGTATTTCCACAAATCACATGGGAGGTTCAGGGTGGAGTGGATTTAGCAAAAGGCATTGTTGGGCTATGCGAGAAAAATGGGATTGACGTCTGTGCTACCAATTTTATTTGACTTAAGAGATATTTAATAAAAAGTTAAAACAAATAAAGACTTTTTAACAGTTAAAAAACCAATTCCACACTTCTCTCTTTTTGACCCTTCCCCTTTTGGATGTCTGTATGCCATAGTTTAAAACATTTGTACATTTTATGAATGTTAATAGATATTTATCTTCGCAGTTTGATTAACTTATAAAATTGTGAAAAAGTGATTGGAAAAACAATGGACATTTCTATAGACTAATTAATAAATAGCTATTCTATTATGCTAGATAATAATAATTAGGAGTTTAGTTAAAAAAACTTACTACATAGTTAATAAATAGCAAGATTCATAATATAGTTATTTGTTCCTTTTTCTTAGTCACCAAAAATATATATTTTAAAAAAGAGACTCCTAAGGAAAACAATTTTACATGACAACTGGTCATCTTGTGATAAATCTGTTAAGGCGTAACAACATATCTAATATATGTTTCATTTTGCAATAAATTTGATAAACCTACAATTTTTGCTTACTCGTTTTAATCACTCTATTTTCTAAATTTTGGGTTATAATTTCAAGCTTGATATAGTTGGAGTTCACTGATTACGTGACACCATCTTCTTTTTGTTTTTAATAATTTATGATGAAACTTCATTTAACCACTAAATATTTATCATTGTCAATTATTATTTTAATTGTCAGGCAAGTGTAAATGTTATTTTCGGATAAGAAATAAATACATAAAACAAGCCACTTAATTAATATGTCACACTGACTATAATTCAATAAATATAACTGTTAAATTTAATAGAGTTTACACATTTCATGGAACTTTCAATATAAAGTTTTAATCATTTTTAAGCAATATCAACAATATTGATAAATCTAAGGGCTGTAATTTTAATATTGTACCTACCAGTTCTGTTATGATTTCGTATTTCAAAAAAGCAAAAATGGAATCCTTATAAGATCACTCATGCATACCAACGTCAGTTTATCACAGCCTTTTTTTTCAAAATCTCTTCAACGTAGAAAGTTTTCATTTGGCATAGAAATAGAGAAAATCAAACCATACATTTTACAATAATAAATATCTAAAAAGATTTGTTTAAAAAATGTTGGATGGGGTAAGTTTAATACAAACATTTTTTTTGGATTAAACTTACCCATACTTATTGTATGGTATTTCAATATACTCATTACGTTTGCATATGTTGAATATACACACCTCTCGAAAACTTGCATTGAAAAAGGCAAGTTTAGAAGACTAACTCTAAATAAATGTCTAAAAAAATTTAAGGCTAAATGTTTTATGTGACATTAAGTTTAAAAATTGTTCAGACTAAATTTATTTCAATAATTATAATACTAAAAGTGTTTTATTGGTTTTTATATATATATACATATATATATATATATATATATATATATATATATATATATATAATATAGCGATCCTAGTTCAAATAGACAAAACCAAGAAGATGGAATCAATGTATTTTATGCCAGATCTGGTCCCATGATCACCTGGAGTAGAAATGGATAGCTATATATATTTATTGTGAACAAAGCCTAACGCTCGCGTGCCTTTAACGCACGCGCCGCTTTGCGTTGTGGAGCGATCGCCATTCGCCACTTCACTCGCCTCGTCACTCGCGACACTTGTATCCATGGCGGTTTTTTGAACAAGATCAAAGGAGTGGTGAAGCGAATGCCTAAATTGAGTATTATGTATGTATGAGTTATGACAATTGCGTATGGTTGTGTGCAATATGTATGGGTTGCACTTGCAACTATGATTTCGTAATTAATACAAGAGTATGAGAGCTTGCCACTTACAGGTTTGTACATATTTTGTAGTTACCTAAGAATAAAATTAGTAATAATTCATCTATGATTGTCACGGGCGGGCGTGGATGATGGATCAAATTATGCTTGCACTGATTTTTCAATCGATTGAAGTAAAAATAAGTTGTAAAATCACAAGTTAATGAAAATTAAAGAACAAATTTAACGACATAAGCATTTTCAACATATCGCCTCCTGTTTTTGACACATTTTTTTGTTTGTTCGTAGACTCTGTTAAATAAAGAAATGGCTTGGTTAGCAGTACTTTTAAGTTCGTCAAAAGCAGCGATAATAGGCGGATGCATCTCTATTTCACTGTCACTATCTTTCTCAAACACTAAGTCTTTAATAAATACCCACACGAAGAACCCCAATGGGGTGATGTCTGGTGAACGTGGAGGCCAAACTTTAGGTTCAAATCCAACCTTTAGTTTTCGGTCCAACATTTCGTTTAGCCTGCCACGAACTACGACAATGGGGCGCTGCGAAGCTCCACCATGTTGAAACCATATGGAATTCAACTGCTTCAGAAGAATGTCACCAAAAAGTTGGAAAATTTCTTATTTAAGAGATGTACCTAAATATTTATTTCGATTTAGCGTATCATTGATGAAGAAGGGTCTAACTACTTGGTTGCCAAGAATCCCTGCTCATACATTGATGAACCATCGGTATTGATGTCGTTTATGTGTAGCATTTTGATTTGGTCGTGCCCAAACGCGATTATTTTTCCAGTTCCACATTTCATTTGTTTGAAATGTACTCTCATCCGACCATAAAACTTTATGAATAAATTGATTGTCACAACGGCACTGTTCCAGTATCCACTAACAATAATTTATTCTAACATTGGAATCACGAGTAATTTTCTGTACTTATACGGATGCTGGCGATCTTTATTTAATACTTTATAGACAATACTGCGGCTAACGCGAAATTGTCTTCCTGCTTTTCGTATACTTGCCGCCGGATCACACCTGAAATATTTCAGTAATTATTCTTCAACACGTGCTGAAAATAGATGTGCTGGTACAACTTCAGCATACTGTCCGGTTATCGAATAGCCATCTCGTATCCGATGGACTACGCCTATTATCGTCCTGGCATTACGCGGTGACAGCTCTTCCCCATATTGCCTACGATAGGCAGCTAATACTTTTGACGCATTTCTTCCATGTTCATCATATAGTAACACTATTTGCGTGTATTCTTGATCAGTAAACAGTTGCCACGCGTGACGCATGTTTACGCTATAAAATAATAACACAATATATTAAAAACTAATCGACAAGACTGAGCACAAAGAGATTTCGCAAGCGACTAAATTTAAATTAATAATTGACCTCGACCACAGACGACCACAGATCGAACCACAGACTACGAAACAAATTGACCCCGCATATTAGGGTACGTTAACCAGCGGCCCCGCCCACAACTTTCATTTCAGTCGCGTCCCGGCCGCTTTAGTGACAGTTTGTGCTTTAAATACGTACAATATTCGTGTAACTACGCCTTATTGCGCAGTGAAATTATGTGGCAAAAACTGCGAAACATTACATTTCACCGGTAAGTTTATTTTCTTAATGTGGCTAATAAATATTTAGTTTCATAAAATCTAAACATTAATATGGTAAGCAAAAATGGCGTCCGTTTATTTCGATCGCTGTCATTTTGCTCTTTCAAGTAATCTGTATTTAAAATATATTGTGCTAGTGATGTATTAGTACTTGTGAAAAATGTCGATATCGTACGTTATTTAGTAGTTAGATGACTTAGTTTTAATTTGAATTCGTCGATGTATTGATATGTTTTATTATTTAATTTTAACCAAATATTTTAATTTATTTAGATTTCCGAAGTGCCCAGAAACGAAAAACAAATGGATAAATTCTACTGCACGAGAACACAATTGGTTTCCTACAAATCGTAGTATAATATTGTTCTCGTCATTTCATTAGGGATTGTTTTAAATTCATAAAAAACGACGCTTTTTATGTGAAAATGCCGTCCCAATGCTTAATTTACCAGATCAATTTAATTCAATAAATTGGCAAAATGTGACGAGTCCAGATTTCTTATTGGAAAAAAAGATGGATCATACTAAAAATTTTTTAGGTTTTGTAAGATTTTTCAAAATTTTATTTATATTCTAATTAAATAAAAGAAAATTGACTACTTTTTAGCAGATTTCAAAAATTATTTTAAAACATCTACTGCTTGAAATTTAGTTTAATATTTCTATATTGTCAGATCTTGAAATTAGTCATTATTTTCATTAAAATATAATTTGTTTATATGCTGTTTCATAGAATCTAGCTTAATTAATATCGAAATCATTTTTATATTGCCCTTAAAATACGAGTAATGGCAAAGATTTATGGTTACTAAGAATGACATTTTTATATTTCAGATGTCTATTCCAGATCAATTTAGTTCAATGAATTGGCAAAATACGACGAGTACAGACTTATTATTAGAAAAAAATGGGTCCAACTACAAATTTACATGTAGATCTTTGTAAGTTTTTTAAAAATTATATTTACAATTTAAATGAAGAAACAAAGTGACTAATTTTTAACCGATTCCAAGTAATATTTTAAAAATTTGTTAGATTTTAAGATAAGTTTTTATTTTTATACGAATATAATATATTTATTCATTTTTAAAGGATCTTGCTGCGAATAAAGTATATATTGAGTACAAAAATTCAGCTATCAAACGACCGCATAGTCGTATACTTGTTCCACATGCAAATTCCAAATCACTTGAAGACTCGCTAACACCATAAAATTACAGCTCCCCATGAAAGAGATGAACGAGTAGAACAATCCATATTCTAAAAAGTAAACTCCTAACTAAAAATATTAAAATGAAGCGCTTGCGTGAGGCAAATTGCAGGCTAGAAAAGGCGGATTCGCTGAAAATGATACTGGAGGAATTAGAAAAGAAAAATATGATACGAAAAGAAAAATATGAAAATATCATTATTAAGTAAAATCGGTGTCCAAACTCGAGAACTTGTAAAGCGACAACATCTCAACGTTACAACAGAGAAAGTAAATCGCAGCAAATGTTCCCCTGAATTAAGAACGTTCGCCCTAGCGGTTTTATTCAACAAAAGCTTATCAATATGTAAAAAAAACCTTTGATACATCATTACCTTCAATAAAAACAATATCAAGATGGTACAAAACAGTCGATGGTCGTCCCGCTTTTACCAAGGAAACTTTTGATGCCATTAGGTTGAAATCAGAGCACTATGGAATTATATTTTATGGCACACTAATGTTTGATGAAATTAATATTAAGGACAAAATTGAATATGTTCCACACATTCAAAGAACTTACGGTTATGTGGACTTTGAAAGTGGATTTGGTGCTGATTACGGCTACGGATGAATGTACTGAGTCTTTAGTTTTTTGGTAGTTCTATTTAATGCCATGTTCAAAGTGTCCATTGGTTATTTTTTGTTAAAGAAAGTAAAAACGGATCACAAAGCAACGTTAGTTCGCTAGGCAATACAAATGTGTAAAGAAGCAAATTTCATCGTCAAAGCTTTGACTTTTGATGGATGTCCAACGAACATTACCATGGCAAAGAAACTTGGCTGTAATTTAAGTCTTTCAAACAACTGGATGATGGAAATAACTTTTACAATAGATAACCAACAAATAGCAATATATTTAGACCCAGTAAACAAAATAAAATTTATAAGGAATAGTTTTGAATTCTATCAAAATTTAATTTACAATGAGGGTAACACAATAAAGTGGTTTTATATAAAAAATCTGCATGACGTGCAGGAAAAATAATCATTCCATGTAGCCAATAAACTTCGACCAGAGCATCTCAACTTCAAAAATCATATAATGAAAGTAAAACTCACAACACGACTCTTCAGTAGAAGCTTTTCTACAGCTTTATTGTTTTGTTGTAGAGAACTGGAATTACAGAGTTTTGAGAGCCATACCTACTGCTAATACACTATTGTTACTAAATGATCTTTTCGATATTCTAGATTCCAAAATCCACGGTTACGGTCTAAAACTAGCTATGAACATAGACAATTATGCGACAGTTTCTCAAAAATTGGATGAAGCAAAAAACTTTTCAAAAACCTTAAAAATGCTTATGACGTCAAAAGACAATAAAATATTAAAATTGATTGAGTCTCCTCGATATACTGGCTTCTTACGCATCAACATTTATTTTCAAAAAATTAATTAAAAACGAAAATATTCCATTAAATTACTTAACCCTTCATAAAATCAGCCAAGATCATATTATCCAAGTTATGGTTGAAATTGGGAGCAAATAATAACCTCACACCACGTCAATTTGAAGCAGCTTATAAAAAATATTAGTTCACTACAACAAATTAATTTGTCACCATTTTCAAAAAATATCGTAGAGTATATAGTTGGATTTGTAGTTAATTCTTTGCTTAAAAAATTAAGTGCAATAAATGTTGTGAAGCTTTAATTGCCATAGATGCGAGGAAAAATAGCCTCATTTGTTTAAGAAATAAAGGTGGCTTAATACAACCTTCTGACTCTGTTGTCAAAATTTGCCGGCGATGCAAAGTTGTCATTCGAAGTAATGAAAATTACAGAAAGTTTAAAAACCAGAGAATCGAATTCTGTATTTTGTTACGAAAACCTTACTCACTTTTAAGAACGAAACATTATTTTCGGACATATTACATCATCAGTTTGATTACGAAAATGGCAAGACGTGTCAGACGTGTATAAAAAAAACTAATTCATTTTAGGGACAATAGTGTAATTGAAGTGAAACTTCTTTAGAATCTTTGTGATTTGAAACTCGATGAAACGAAAATACGTCACGACAAAGAAACAAGTGAAGCTTCTTTAGAATCGTTGTGATTTTAATTTTAGGTCTCCTCTTTATGCCATGCTTCGTAGTATTGCCCTCTCTTCTACTAAGCATTGTACATATGCGTGCGCCTGTATATTGCCGATCTGAAGCGAGAGCGCAAGCAAGCGTCGGTGTGTGTCTATATTGTACACTGCCTAATACATCTTCTGGTCCAAGCGTTCCACGAGTGTATGTTAGTACGTGTGTTATACGTGTGTATGCGCCTGCGTAAAACAAAGCTTTATTAAGAAGCCAGCGCGGCGTATTATTTATGTGTATTTTTATTTGTGTGAATATTTTTTTATTTGAGAGTAATTTAATATAATGCGTGTATATTATTGTATTTTAAAATAATAATCTCGCATTGTTCCTGAGTTGTCGAATTAATATTCATCATATAACATAAATCCAATTATATTTAAACATAAATTTTAAAATTTGAAGTTTTCTCTTCTACTGTTTGGTCATATGCACACACTAGAAATTTTTATTTTCACGAATACTTCACTTCTTTTTATCACGAATACTTCACTTTTTACGCGAGATTCTTATTTTAAAAAAATCCGTAATCAATTTTGTTAAACTTTTTAACATAGTAGTTTTCTTAGTTCTGTGTACATTATTGTACGCAGAACTAAGAAAAATACTACCTTCTAATGAGAGACATAAGACTTACGAACCTACATACATCATACCAACCTTCAAATATACACACATACAAACACACCTGTCGCATTGACAACATTAATTCGATAAGTTTTATCTCGTATATTAGTCTATTATCAGTAAGACTTGTAATTAAATATTATACGAAATACGCGAATACATTACTGTTTTTTGTAATACGACAAAAATATCGATAATCAATAATAAAGTTCGTCATCCCCATGTTGCTGAAACTGTGATTGGCTACACAAAATTCTACGATTGGCCACTTCAAAGTGGCTTTTGTAAGTTTTTGTAATCGTAGATTTTGAAGTGACCAATCCATAACTATTAAACAAAAGTTTGTAACTAATCCAAATACAGCGCTTCGCTTACACTACCCCGCATCCCGCAGCATTTTGCCACGTTTGTTTTCATTATGAAATTGCTCTATGCAGCGTCTTCTTGTTAAGTGGTCTGTGGTGGCAACATAGCATCTCTCTCTCTCACTTGTCAAACAACCGTTTTCACCTTTTTTACTTATGCCTAAGATATAATTTATTTGCGACGCACAGAGAGGTATTGGGCCCCAAAAGTTGGCCAAAACTATTTTTTGTCTAATATAGTTTCCTAACAATATCTTATTTCATTTTAAGGTTCAAAAGTGTTAAAAAAAAGCAAACATAATAAAAACAATATTTTATTCTTCATTTTTGTTATCAGTAACATTTTCTAAACCATTATTATATATGTCACTTTCCTCCAATAAGTTCCTGACATTAGGTGAAAGGGGGTTCTTATTTTTATTTTTTATTTTTCTCACTTCTGTCAGAAGATGATGCCAAGAGCAGCCTATTCAGTACATCTGTGTTACAGGCCACTCTTGAGAATTTTCTGGCATAGTTGAGCCGGTAAGTTCTAAAATGTTTATTGCGGGCTTCTGCCGCTTCCTCTGACAGTTGTCTGATTGGAAGAATCGCCTCCTTTATCACAGCTACCCTATGACGCAACACCTTGTGTAATATCGGCGACGTGGAGTGAAATTTGTATAATGAAACGTATAATTGAGCAGTTTCTTGACAATATATCATAAAATCTTCGGCTTTTATTTTTAATCCGCAGCACATGGTGTCTAGGATCACCTTTAATCTGTAGATTAAATTTTGGTTTATCCCAATAAGCCCAGTTGATCTCGAAACTTTTTTTGAATTTCTTTTTTTTTATCTTCTACGAGTTGCCTCTCCTCGGCAGTCAACCGTACATTTCACTTCTTGACCGGCAATTTGTATGCTACATGAAGAATACTCTCAAAGAATCGAATTCTAGCATATAGCAAAGACAATCCAAATTTCATATTTTTGGTTTTGCGTGACCTCTCCTTGGTCAGGTCATTAAATTCTGATGATGTGGCACCGCATAAGTAGCATTTCATGGTTGACTTAGTATGCGTCGCAGCATTACATACTTTTCCGTCAACCACCGTGAAAATAAGTATATGTCGAAGAGAAATGTTATTGATTTTAGTCTTGGTCAGCGCTGTTATTTGATCTTCAATGCACTTAATTTCTTCATTGGTCATATTTGTGGTTTCTTTTATGAACCTTATTCTAATGGGCCTACAATAACCTGGTGACGATGGGGTAGGGTTTTGCCAAAGTATTTTTTTTCAGATCCATAAACCAGTTGAAGCGGAACGACAGAACTTTGAAAATATTGGCATCGGAATCGGCGTAATTTTCAAACTTCATTTTGTACTGCATTTGTTGAGATCCGTCGCAACTTCATTTGCTGATTAACACTAATGACTTCTTTTCCAATTTAGTCAGTTGTTCCAGCACCTCCTCACCAAGATGTAAAATGAGTCGTTCGGTGGTATGATCCATGAGATTTTGAACCCTTACTTCAGCGTACGTTTCAGTGACTCTGTGGATTTCAGGATAGCACTCTTTCTTTAATTTTTTCAATATTGAATAGCACGGGTAAAATCCTGAATTCGTTTCTCGTACTATTTCATACATACATACTCAGTGTACATGAACAATGAACGTAGATGTGCCAATTTGGTTTATGTTTCATTTTCTTCTTCAGCGGAGAGTTTTTTTATCGCTGTTGCATATTTTTTTGCTCTTCGGAGGCTTTTTGTAATGACTTTTACAATTTTAGACGCTTCAACTTCAGTCGTTGTTGCGCAATTTCATTTGTGTTGCATATGACAACTCATCTAACTCAGATGATCAAAGCTCTTCAGTTTTTCTCCTTTTGCTCCTTCCACTTAAATCTAAGAAGTTTTTTGAGGGCTTCCAGAACAAAGAGACAATAAAACTTTATATAACAAAGAGACAATTAAACTTTACCAAGTCAATCACAAAATTCTGTATGGAGAAACAAAACAACAAATTTCACGGAATTAGGGTCTTACGTACTTGCTTTTGGCAGCGATATGCTTCCTTTAAGCCAGTCGCTATTATTTTCTAGAAATCTAGTCTTTGTGTTGCGGGCGGCTGACCATTTCTGCTTGAATTTGTGTCGTATGAGTGACAATTTTTGTTTGACATCAGCAATGTTTGGGTCATGTTCTGAATATTGATTTAGAAGTTCCAACCACACCACGAATTGCAATTTTTCGTTGAAAGCTGGAGCATTTGAGCGCTCCATGTTACTCAATAAATAATTTCGAGTCATAACCCTCATCCCAGAAGAGTCTGTAATCAAAATAAATAAATTATAAGAAATCCCCATTTACTGAGTATGAAAAAAAAACACTAAAAAAGAGGGGTGATTTAGGGTGGCTGATTCACGCTTATTAAAATCTTATAAAGTCTACTCTGTAATGGAGCATTGCAATCTTGGCTTGGCTAGAAATACTTTAAAACTCCCTATGACCTTTTAAGATGCGTCTTTTTTGCACTTGCAAAGAGAATAAAAATAATAAAATCTTTATATTTGGACGTTAATATTAAGTTTTAAATAAAGTACGTACCTGATTGTGCACAATCCATACTAGAAACCAACAATAAATCGTCTTTTTCACCATAAACTGAATATTTAAAAACAATGACACTTGAGCTTTTCGAACAATCACACGAACACTGTAGAAGCACGGTATTTTCCGACTGAGCGCACGCGTACGGGATAAGTACTTGCGGATCGGGTCTTTGTCTATTGTTTGGAGGGGATACGCTAGTTTTTTAAACCGATGTCTAAGAGGGTGTGGAACTTATATGAAAAAAAATGGATTTTGCTCAACTTTTGAGGCCTAATCCTCTACGTGCGATGTTCGAGCGGCTGGACTCATTTACTTAATAATAATAACTTTACCTGGTGGCGAGGTATACGTAACGAATTCATGCCGTGCCATAATTTATACTTGAATAAAACCAAACCCCTTGAAATAAACCATTTTGGTTTTCATTGGTAATTTCCATACAACCAGGAGATTCGATGGTATTCGTTTTTACACAGGGGTCGCTTCTTGGTATATATATATATATATATATATATATATATATATACATATATATACACACAAATACATATTATCAAAATGAAATATATACATTTGTTGAATAAATTATGGTAAGGATAAGCTAAAACTAAAAGAAATGTTAAAAAATGACAACTGGATAGGAAACAGTCACCGAGTATGAAACAATTTTGTAGGAAATTCTTTATAAATTATTAAAATGATTGATAAATCTTTATGCAAAATTAAAGCAGTACATTCATTGCGGCCTGTAGCGTATTCTCATATTTACATACGTCTATACGCGCAGACCAAAGGTAAAATTAGATAATAATAAATATTTCATAAAAGTTTAAAAGTTGTATTATTTTTAGATCTTTATGTAATTTCCATGATAAATATTTATTTAAATTAATCAATTATTTATACAAATTAATTTTCCATGATAAATATTTATACAAATAAGTGATTATAGTAAAATAATTGCGAGTGGAAATTATTTTTGTTAAATACCTCTTTTTTAAAGTATAATCCATGGTTCCAACATCCTAGACCGGCACCACGGTCACAACCGCGTCGGTGGACCCCCTTATACAGGCCAGCTGTATTGTTTTTATTTCCGTAATTTCATTATAGAATTTTCCAGACTCACCGGATTTATCGTAATAAAATAAATAAAGAAGGAATGTAATTAAATGGAAACTTGATTAAATTTAATACCTACACGCATGAGGGTTTCCGTTTACTAATATCTGTGAATTTGCATTTTACGCACTTTCCTGTTTGCGAATTTAATATCACAAACTGCGAGAACACGGCGAGATCATAAGGACATGCCTAATTAATTGAAAAACGTCTCACGGAAACGGTGCTAAATGGCGGCATTGCAAATATTTCGTTTCAGTTGATTTTTTGGTCCTCAGCACGTTTATCTAGAAACTGTCAAAAAGTGTAAAAATATATTCGTCGTAAAAATATATTTTGATTACATTCCGAGAATTTTGAAAAAGTATGTTGTATGTTGTTTAAGTATGTTGTATGAATTTCGAAAAAGTTTGTCGAAAAACTAAGTGTATATTTGAAAATCTACTATGAGCAGAGTGCCAGAAAAAGTAGAAACCTCCGAAACAAAGCGAATTATTATTTTTCCATCTGTCTGTAATAATTCAAAAACTATTAAACCGATAAAATTAAAATTAGGAATGTTTATATAAATTATTTATAGGTTTGAGTCATTTAGTGATTAGGTATAGCCAACGCATACACTTTTTGACATAGTCATCAAACACACACATGCTTACGTACACATTGGGTTTCAATTATTGAGAGTGTTGAACTATGTTGTTGATTATTAAAATAATTTTCCAGTTAGTCAAAAAAAGTGGAGTCGAATATTAAGACACAAAAGAATGACAAATGTTGTAAAGCAACCTCGTAAAAATGTTTTCAGTGCATTTTAAGGATGATGATTACATAATTAGTGGAAAAGGATTTCGCAGAAGGAAACAGAAGTTTACATTTGAAAATCTTAGGCGTGCTACTGTTTGTGTATTTATACATACATACATATATATATATATATATATATATATATATATATATATATATATATATGTATATAAGGTAAACGCACTAATACTAGACCTTATAAGAAAACAAGAATATGATTGTTATGATCAATTACAAGAAAGGTAATAGGTATTTGTATGAATACAGTAACTCTTGAAGGAAAAAATTTGCTAATAAAAAACTCACAAACATATACATTTTTTTTAAAACATAATTTTTACAAATCCCACTTCTGGTAACTAATAACTGACTTCACAAAAAGTAAAATCACCGATAACTGACAACGAAGTGGATTAATAATAGACATATTTTGAACATTAAAGTGTGTAATGAAACAAATGTTTACACTATAATATCCACGAACTTATATTGGAAAATCGAACTTATGCTTATTCCTATCCCCTTTTATTATAATATTCGGTTCAGTGAAAACTTTAACTATTTGCAGGTTTTTAACAGTACTAATACTACATTTATTTTATTTAAATATAGAGTTCATTTTATCAAAGCACATTGTAGCCTTAATTTCTCAACCTCTCCTGATAACTTTTGGACACTACATTAATTCCTGTAACATTTATTTTTTTTCTACGAATCTTAACGAGTACGCAATCACTGCTCTAGTTTATTTGTATTATAATAATTGTCTTTTTCTTCCCCCAAACAATTTTCTTCTTCATAGCCCTCTTGTTTAAATATTTCATCCATGCTAACTCCTGTATTCATCCATTCCTCTTCCTTAATAATTATCGTTATTTTATAATTATCGTCTTGCTATAATAATTATCGTTATTATTATTACTTCTTTCTGTGGTTTTTTTTATCACTTTATGAACAGTATTAATTTTTTTTAATTTGTCATTCTGTTTCTTTTTTTACATTCTCTCCTTGGCTTTTCGTTTTTCTCTTTTTTTAGTTCACGCTTCTTTTTCCTCTTGTCTTCATGGTAATTTACCTTGTTTACCATTGCTTTAAAACATATCACCACCATATGTAGATAAATAAATAAATAAATAAACTATTTAAATATCAAAAAATAACGTTTTCGACTGTTTTCTATGATAACCCATCGATGAGTTCTATGAAAAAAAAATGTTTCATCCCAAAATTTAATGTATCTAATTGATACATATGGCGGACTTATTGCTACAAGAGCAATCTCTTACAGCCAACCACAACACCAGTCCAGCCCCGTTCGACGAACCGCCGGGAACCGAACCCGGGTCGCCGCGGTGCGTCGCATCGTCAAAGGCCGTATGCTTTGTGATCAACCCAACACACCACGGCGACGACATTTAAAGATAGATTAAAAATTACATTTAAAGATACATTAAAAATTTAAAGATACATCAAACATTTTAGAGGATAATTAAATAATCAAAAAAAGTTTTAACATTTCATAAGTCGTGCGTAGTGTCAATCGAACGAATACATTTTAAACATTCAGGAAATATTATTTTTAGACTTTTATGTAAGATCACATCCTTCCCTCCCATCCTCCAAAACTGTTCAAGCCAAAATTATGAAACGAAACAGCGTCACTAAAGGTTTAATTAAAGTTTATTGGAAAACTATAGTAATGATTCTAAATATTATAATTTTCTAAACATTCACTTCATTTTTAAGCTTTTGAAATATATATTTGGGTGGTGAAAAAATATTAATGAGAAAAATAATAGTAATGTTTAATTAATATCAATACTAATTATTATAGTGCGACCTCTACTCGAATTTAACAGTTTTTTAATATATTGGATGGCAAAGAAATTTTACGTGTATTTGCTGTATATAGTATAAGTGAAGGTATATGTGATAGTCATTCTAACTTTAGAATTTAAATTAGCATTTATTAAAGTGGCTCTGACTTATGATAGATCTAAATAATATCTCCTTATAACAGGCGAAGCTAAATAGATAGAGACGACTATTGTGACAAGGGTGTTATTTTAAAAGGTTTATTTATTTATTAGTCTTTAACAAAGATTATATTATTATAAATACGACAAAAAAATAATTCACAAGCAATTAGGAAAAAAAATGATGAGGTATGAAAAGGATGTGAATATAAGGAAAATGGAAAAAAAGGTTAAGTTAAGAGAGGCGTAATTTTTTCAAGTGAATTTTGAAAGCCCATATGGACGATGAATTTCTTACGTTAGGAATCCATGAATTCCATCACTTTCTTCATAATACTACGAAAAATGATCATACGAATTGAGTAGGTTTAAGTAAATATTATACCCAAAATATATGTTTCATATTCAGATGTATTAACATTATTTTCTGCATTTACAACTGTGTTCCAAAGACACAAGAATATGAAGTCATTTTATTCATTGCAAATTAATAATTGTCAGCTTACCAGCGGGAAGAAGATCGTGGCTCGACGCATAGCCGGTCGACACCGATAGGATGAATGGTCCTCAGCTATTCTTTTATGTCCCACGTTGATGGGGGAAAATTAATTTCACGCTCTTTTCTTGTCATAATGGAATTTTTTTAAAGATTTCAGGTAAAACAGCGTGGCAGATGAATAATGCTTATTGAGTTTTATGAAGTGTAATTTATATTTATTGTTATTCACAAAGATTTTAATGTATTTTTCTTTTCTGCTAGTCGCCTTCTGGGAAATTGTGCTTTAACTGATAAACATAAATGTACATATGTATATATGTATTTATATTTCTATTTGGCTGATTTAGAGTTTTGTAGTATTTTCTTGCGTTTCCTGCAAAATATTTCCATGCAATAATAACATACCGTTGCACGTACACGGCTCAGACGGTTGATTGACAGCGGCTGTGGTTAATTTTGGTGTTGATTATTTTAAGCCTTGTGATATTATAGTAGCAATGATAAAGCCAAATGAAAATATTGTGTATTATCTACCTGTTTATTTATACAGCAATATTTTTTTTACATTTCTCTCAAAAATATAAGGCGAAAACGACATACAAAATTTATTGATTTGAGGCTTTATTACGGAAAAATAATTTAATTTTCCATAAAGAGATATTTCTTATCTTTAATAATGTAAAAAAGAGTAACTTTAGTGAGTTTGTTAGTTCGAGTTAAATTTAAAAATACTTCTCAATAATTGTAAAATTCTATACAAAAATACTTTCACGGGTAATTGCCGGATTTAAAATTTTTTTCACCGGTGGACTTGTTTTTCTATTTCATTGGTGAATAAGAACATTAGAATAGATCTGCCAGATAATGTAAACTCAACCTTGGTTGTTTTTTAACAAGGTTTTTATTTCAGTGTAAGAGGTTGTCTCGAATAAGAATTATCGGAGAAACCAAAATTTTTTTCTTTGAATTTTCGGACCAGATGCATTGGCTTTGCCATAGAAGAGTATACCTTCACCTATAGTGGATATGTATTGCATATTGCTTTGATTGCTTTTTCATGTAATATTATTATAATCGAGATTGATAAAGCGAGAACAGTCTAAGTTCTTTTTGCGACATTTTATATTCTTTACTCGCAGACACGGCGCTCTCTTATATTCTACTAAAATTGTTTGAGAAGAGTTCTATAACATTTGCACGGTCAAGAAACGGTTGCACGAAAGTTTTTAACCTAATATCATATCGGAAAAGTGTGGAGTATTATTATTTAAAAAAATATTATTCAATTTTTAATTAAAATTGCTTTTATGGACTTTTTAATATGAATAATTATTTACGAATTGTCCACAAAGGAATTCTCATTGGTTTTACATGTTTATTTTGTATTTTAGGTAAATATAATGCTGTAAGACTCGTTTATAATAATATGTAATAATTTGCAACAATTTTCACGCAGATAGCAAAGTTTTTCTCGAAAATATATCCTTCACACTTCAATTTCCTTCATTTAAATCGTTACTTCTCATAACCCGCACATTCCAAAATGATGCTTTGTTATCTGTCTACATGGAGACTCCAAGCTATGGTATGGTGGTGAAAGTTTCTTGGAGTCAGACGAACTGATTTTGTTCCAAACTCTAAAAAACGGTAAAAAGTTACTTTCTACTTTGCAAAACTGGTACGATTAGATATTTTATATAATATATATATATATATATATATATATATATATATATATATATATATATATATATATATTGGTAGAAATACACCAAATTGTTTTTTACTGGAGTCGCATTTAAATGATTCAGCTAATTGTTATTTGTTTTATTAATATTCTAATTTTTTTTAAATATTAAATTTAGTAGAGGTAATATTTAATTTTTAAAGTATATTTGGAATGTACTAAGATTGGTTTCATTTACTTTTGATAGCAGCAAATCAATTAGTTGATTAGTCAAATTATTTCTTAGCAGAAATTTTGTAGAAACAGCCACAATTATCTATGTATTTGAATGAAGAAAGGAAATATTAGTTACCTCGAGAATTTCATTTCTATTCAATTGAATTGTAAAAATATGCATATGGTACATGGTATCTCCATTAAACTATTTACAAATATAAATTTTTCACAAAGTAAATACATTGCCTGCTACATTTTTCATCGGCTCTTTATGACACGGTGCATATTTAAAAATGATAATGTCTGGGATAATCGCTACAATTTTCCTGTAAGCTTTTGGTGCGATTTTACCGACCTTGTTTTTTTTATGATTTTTGGTTCAGTATTTTTTAGAATATATTTTGAAATACGTAATTTAAATTTCTTAAAAAATATGTTTGTATTCCTCATAACAAGCTCTTTCAAATAAACTAAACGCGTGATATATTAAATTAAAAAAAATGTTGAGTACTTTTTTGTTTTTTAAGGAATACTTAAAAAATACGTAGGTTGGTAAGATGTATTACCATGTCAAATTTCAAGCTACGTCTATATGATCGCTGTCGCATGGCTTCTGAGAAAACCAGCTGTTAAAAATGGACTAACAGTCACGTGAGTAATCATTAAGGATCCTTTTTCAAGTTGAAAATAAAATATCTTGAGGAACGAGATTATTTCGTTCCATTTTATTTTTTTTAAGAAATAAATTGTATTTTAATCATTTCAATACAAAATGTATTATTGACAATATTTTTGAAATCATCCGTATGTAATGGTATACTAATTTACATTTAAGAAATATGGGGGATTTTGAAGTCTATGTTCAGTGTGTGATTCACCTTAAATCAGGATACATAATTTCAATGTTTTAATTTTCAAGGAAAACATATTTTATTACGATATTTTTGTAATTATGAAAAACGTGTTTTTTCACCAACACTACCTGGATAAAAATTCTATTCCAAATTACCACTTTAGTATGAAAATATAAGCGGAAACCAACAATTTTATAATCTGGTTCATGACCTTTTATCCGCCATGGTAATAAGACACTCTCACAATCTATACGTGCTGATTTCGTTTCCCATGCACATGAAAGATAAATATCTATTCGTAACCATTATTCATCGGTGAACCCACCCTTTCATTGGCTCACGGCCATAAATTCTTTCGCTTCCTGTTCTTCAGTGCAATCAATAATTACTTTTTATTTAACCCATACGATTATGGAGCTATATCTTTCTATGCCATCGCTTCAGGCGAACTAGGTTAGCCCATAACCGTGCAGTTAAGTAAATGAATAGAACGCACCCACGTTTTGCTGCAGGAAAGACGGAAAAAGATTTTGTGCATACGTTCACTTAAGAGCTATAGGGGATTACGTTTATTTATCTTTGAAATCGTAAATATGAAAAAAATAGAAAGTGACTGTGTAATTCAATCAGTTTTTTTCCTTTAGCTTGACAGATAAAGGAAAATAACTGATTGACACACATTCAAAACCACTGGCTGTAGAAACTTGATATTTGGCGCAAATGTTTCTTATAGTAACGTAGGCTTCTGCTAACAAATTAGATGGCCTCATAAACTCGAAACTGCATAGAAGCATTCTAAAAATCAATGTTAAATATATGGGTAAAATTGTAATTGGAGTGTTACCACCTCCAATATATTTTCGAAATTGATACATGTCACGGTATTATTTATTGTTTTATTACTAGAAGACACAGAAACTATTCAATCAGCACTAAACATATGTTATTTTATATAATTTAAAATATCGCACGTGAAATCAGAATTTAGCAAAAATTCTACATGCTTTTATGTCGCTTACCATATATAACGACTGTTTCTAAAAAAGTTTGTCATATATAGTAACATCGAGTATTTTTATTGCAATTAAAGGAACTTCGTTTTTTCTTATACATTGAGTAATAAATTCTAGAATGGATTTATTGGAGATTGGTAAAATAAACTTAGTTTTAATAGGGAGTTGAATATTATATTTTGGTAATTTATGCACATAAAAAACAATTAATCGTTTAAGGAGTATGCAGACGTGAGATGAATGTGATCACCCTCTTCATCCTGCAACCACAAATTGGAGAATCTCTGATTCGCAGCCTAGCTAAATGAATATGAATGGAATAGTACCCCAAACGTATGTGGAATACTACCAAGTTATTCTGCCTGTGATTATATGATTTAGACATAAGCAAGGGGAAGGGGATTCTTGAGTAAATATTGAGAATAAACCGGATATAATGATATGGTTGACACAAAGGCCCAGTTCACGAAGGTAACTGAGCAGATCTTGTAGACCATTTCATTACGTAATGTTGCAAATATTAGAGACCCGGTATTCGGTTTAAAGCAATTAGAATATTGGCCAGGGTGGTCAAAAGAATTAGAATGATAGATAATGGTGATGAGTTTATTAGTGGAGGATGGACAATTAAGACGGTCTTAACCATTTTCTGGCTGAGAATTCCTGAAGTCTGCCCAAACTCGCTTTTGAGCTTAGCGTGCGTAGTCCGGAGTAGGCAATATGGAAGAGCGGGAACGAGATTTAGTAGGCAATAACTTTTTGTAGGATGTAACTGGCTGGATATGACAGAGTCGATAGCAAAAAAGGTTTAGGGTGACTTGTGAAGTGATGATATATGACTGAGGCATGGCTGATAGGAGGAACCTTTTTGGAGGTCTTGAGTACAGACATTATCTCTTTCTGACGATTCAAGTAACATTTCAAATGTGAATTTTTTGTATTTCAAACACGGACACTTTCTGCGTTCCATGATTATTTCTACAGGAGATAAAATTCACCTTGTCTGCAATCAGAGGGCAGTTCTTTCCGGGCTTGTTTATGTCACATCGGAAACATTGTTGGAAAGAACAGCATTTTTCATGACCACGCCCATAGCATTTCAAATATTGATTGATTTGTTATTTGTATTCGGACACGAATACGGATGAGTATGCTACATAATAACCATGAAACAAAACAAAATAAAACAAGTCAGTTTTATTTTGATACAGACACTCCATTATATTTTGACAAACACTTCAATGCGTACAAAGGCCATATACATACGCACATAGTTACGGATCCTGCCGGATCGTAACGGAAATTTGTCTTAATTTTCAGTACAATAAAAAAGGATTTTGATTCGGTTAGATATTTAATATGATTGAAAAGACAGTTGTTTATTATCAAAATCAACGAAATATCTAATTTCTATATTTAATTTTCCATATGTTGAAGGAATAAATAAAGCATTCAAAAAGAATAAATTGTTTAGTAGCTAATTTTTTTCTAAGAACGTAACACTTTTAATAATTTCCTTTAAATATATTATGAGTTGCGGAAACTAGTATGGAAATAAAGTTAGTCTTTGAGTTAAGTAGCAAAGAGTTAAGCCGCAGAAGTTCCATTTTAAAGTCGGTCTTTTTTAAAACTTGTAGCTTGACTAATTAAACAAGTTATTAGATATAAATTTCATTTATGTTGTATGCCTTTTCTCTCAACTTTAAAAATAAGTTTAACCATTCCAATAATTTAATAATAAAGTAAAGAAAGTTTTTTTTTCATTCAGGTTGAGATATAATAACCAAAACCAACCAAATTTCATGTAGATCATGACAAACAATATTTACACTTAAAATTGTTGCAAATTATTTAACAAAAAAGTAGTAAATTTAATAATATTTCCAACACAAATTGATTTACAAGTACGATTTACCCATTGCCGCTATCTTCTTCGATTACAACATGATGTTATTCTACTTTAAATATTTCAGACAAACCATTTCATGACCAAATAATACGTGAGAGAAATCGAGTATGAGGTAGATAAAAATAACGTATAATAATACTTTAGAAAATAAACTATTTATAATGAATACCTATTTCAAAAGGAAAAACAAACGAAGATGGACATGGGCATAGTGAAATATAATTGCTAAAGATAAAATAGATTATGTATTAACTCACAACCAGAGACGTTTCAGTAATATCGAAATATTAAACATAATCTACTCATCAGTACTGAACCTAGTCTCTAGTCTACTATCGCCTAGTTCGAAGGGTCTTGGCGTATGCCCATAGCAAGGAAAAAAGGATGGAATTTAAGAATCCAGCGTTAAGAATCTCCTATACGGAACAAGAAAAAGCAAACAACACACAACAAACACTTTCAAAGTAAGAGGGAAGGAATTACGCACACTGATGAAACCGAATAAGTACAATCACAGTACAACAAAACAGAAAAATGTGTGACAAACAGTATTCGATTAATAAAAAGCAAAGGAATAAGAAAAAAATCATACTATCAGAAAACACGAAATATCTAATCAAACGAAGATTCCAACTGAAAAATAAGAACCGCTATTTCATCAGGAAAAACAAGAATTAAGTACATAAGGTAAAAAAATCAATAAAATGATAAAAGTAGACCACAGAAATCACAAAACACGAGTGTTAAAGAAACATTTCGATATGTCGGTTAGCTTGAAGAAGGCCTATAAAGAAATTAATACTTCCAAAAAATGAATTTTAAAATTGAAAAAAAAAGAACATAGAGACATCTTGCTAACTGCAATATCTGTCTACAAAAGTTATACCAAAGTAAAAATAAAATGTGACAACAGAAACAATGAAAGATAACTTAGAGGATGTCTTGAAGTGCGACTTTGATGATCGAGAGATCTTATCTCATGAAAAAGTTGAAATGGTGAAAAGTCCGGGATCAGATGGCATAACTAATGGCATAACTAAGAGCATCAGAAAATTTATTGCTCATAAATCTTCAATAAAATATCAAAATTAAAGTCAATTCAAAGGCAATAGTTGAAGTCAGATATTTTAATTTTAAGTAAGAAATGTGACTCTACCGATATTGTGAATTATCGTTCGATAAATCTTATCCCAGGTATATATAACTATTTTCACTTGGACTCCAGAAAAGTACCACGTCGAAAATATAATATTTCTCTACTTAAAGCAAGTGAGATTTCGATTGTGATTCAGGGAGTAGAACTTTATATTAGCAGACTTTTCATATTTTTCCATTAACTGGAAAAATATGAAGAGATTGCTAGTGAAAAAAAAAATCGTCTAGAAGTGAATATAGAAAGGACAAAAATAATGACAAATAGCTTAGAGAAAAATATTAAGAGACAATGTACACCTAGAACATGTGAAAGAGTAAATATACCTGGAAAGCAACTATGCATGAGACCCAGCAACAATAATGAAGATTGACAAAAACGTTAATAAAATCTGAAGCAAAGTCTAAAGTTTGGTAGAAATTGTTAAAAGTTTATTGCCGCTGAATTTATAATTTTCTCCCAACGCTGATTTATGGAGGTCAGACATGGAAATATACTATATAAATAAAAAAACAAAAGAAATACATGGTCTGATACGTAGCCGCAGAGAGAAGTATTCTCAATATATAACTATATATAAGATTACTCATATGAAAATAAGAGAGAAGACAAAAGTAATAGGTGCAACATCACCTTGCATGAAACAGATATGTAATTGGAAGACAACATGCTAGAATGCACGAAGCCAAATAGATAAAATTAATTACGTTATGAAAGGGACTGATAGTCAAAAAGAAGATATGTCAGACTATACACACGCCGGAAGGACGAGATAGAAAAAGGAGTAGCAGCAAAGAACTGGACGACTCTCGCAATAGACCATGAGCGTTGGACGGACTTAATTTAAACTATAATAGGTTAACTTTTTTAATGTAATCAGAACGGGTCCTAATTACATTAAACAATTTCTATTTTTATAATGTAATTAGCACCCGTTCTGGCAAAGGAGCAAAATTTAAAGAAGGAGAAAAAAAGCAAAATTACTATTTTTCCCTAACATATTATAGTTTATGTGTTAGGGAAAAATAGAAAATTTTTAATGTAATTAGGACCCGTTCTGATTACATTAAAAAAGTTAACCTATTATAGTTTAAATTAATTTTTAGTCTATAGTTAGAAGTTTATTCGAAGTGCTTCTTATTATTTTGACACCCTATTTCTTAGCTCCAGAAAACACTAAAAAGTTTTCAGCATAACTAGAAATGAATACTTGATTACAATTTGAAGATTATACATATTTCAATTTACAATAAAGGATACTTTGTAGATATTTGGCACACAAAATGATTAATATAATAACAGACACACTCACTCAATTATTCAAGAATAAATTTTCAAAATAGAAAATCTGGAAATTTTTGACTAGAAATAAAGAGTATTGCAATAAAAGTTACAGTTTTAGAAAATATCAAATATTTAAATAAATCAGATTTATTTAGGATCACAAATTCGCAGTACTTCTATTTTATACGGATGACGCTGACTCTTATTTTGAAACTCGCTATAGTATTGTTTTATACAAATTCATTCAGACGATTTCTTCATGTACACCAGTCTTTTATTTACTTACAATGTTTTGCTTTAGTTATAAAATATAACTACGGTGGTAATTTAGTTCCAAAAGGTAATATTTTGGTTTTAGAAAACACACCTACTATGAAACCTATTACCGTAGAGAAAGTCGCGGTTTTACGTCTTATATTAAGCTTTGTCGCTATATGGTAATTCAAATATTAGGCGATGGATCATGCTTATTTCATGCTATTCATTATTATATGTACCAAAATATTTCAGGAGTCAGATGCAGTATTTATTGGGGAAAAAATTATATTAACAATTGTGACAAACGCGGTCGATAATATCAGAAATAACATAAAAGCGGAGAAACGTTAATGCCAAAATTCAATAAAATAGTGGGTAAGAGGAAAAATGAAAATTTAGATAAAAAGTTCCCACTGTCGAATCCACGTGTTTATTATATCTTAAACACGACAAAAAGAAATGGAATCTGATTAAACATTATCGTACATGCGACATATGTCTGAAAATTGTTCATTGCGGTCAAATTCAATATTGTGACAGATATAATTTTCAACAAATTCAGATGCAAATTTTTAACTCACTTATGTGCACTGTTTTAGCAAACTTGTTGTTTTTGTTTCACCACTTTCTACTTTCAAAGAGGAACTTGGTAAAAACTTTCAAAGAGGAATTTGGTCAAAACTTTCAAAGAGGAACTTGGTCAAAACTTTCAAAGAAGAACTGGTTCCTTTCACAGTTATGTTTTGTTGAGATAGCAATTTCCGTGGTTATGTTTTGAAAACTGAAAAATTCCTGCAATGTCGAGGAAATAGCCATTTGTAGTAAAATTTCGCCACATGGTGCAATTTACTTGATAATAGGGCAAATCCGTGACATCGCGTTTCCCGTTCTAAATTTAAGACGTTTTCAATTGAAAAGAAACTCATTAAAGTTAGCATTCAACTGAGTTCATTAATTGATTCTAAATGGGTACAGATGTTTTTTCTTAATTTTTTTGGGCACGTGAAAATCACTTATCCTGCTAAATAATAATGAAGTTGTTTCTTTGGAAATTAGATTTAAGTAAAAAATAACTTCAATTATACTTAATTTTTTTTAAGCTATATATAAAGTGGAAAAGTTGTTTTACATTAGGGCAACCGTGAATATGAAGTATGCAATATATACATAATCATAAATTTCTTCAAAATGTTGTACGTAAAATCAGAATCGAAAATAACGGTTTTGTAGTTATGCTACTAAGAAATACGTGTCAAACGTATCAGGTATATCTATGGACCACCTTCAAAAACCATTATTGTTTTGTTGTTTTTTTGTTTAAATCTATATTTAATCATATTTTTTTGTTTAATCGTTACCTTCTGTATGAAGATTTTTATTGACAAATTTTCCTTAAACGGTTATGATTTTTATCGTCTTCGTGCATGCATTGTCCTTAAAGATTTTGTCACTATCTTTTTTAATAGCGGCGATCTAAATGATATCTTTAGGTAAATCTATAAAATAATAGGTTATCTTTTAAGTAAATAATGACAAATTGTTCTGTTAGCATAAGTTTTTTTTGGTTAAATATAATTGATAATTTTTTAATCAGAATAAAATTAATTGAATATCAGACAATTTTCACGGAGTAATTTTTATGTAGTTATAAACTTTGAGTCACATTTGTTGAAAAAACCTTATCCTGCGTCATAATTTGCAACTGTTTTAATGAATTTCGATGTGAATATTCATGAAGGATGCATTGCTATAACCAAACCTGCAGTAACCAAAATAATTCTGCACAATTCATGTTAGGAGTAATTATATGTCCCTGAATACAGACTACTTTGAATGTCAATAGGAGATGAGCAATTTTGTACCGATATCTACATGTTAGAAGACTTTGTATTTAATGGTTAAAATTGCACTCAATTACAGTTTTTCCACATTTCTCATTATTAAATCATTATTTATTCATAATCAGCTTCACAACTAATAATCAGCAAATGAGGCTAGGTCTGTTTTCCAAATGACCCCGGAGAAGACCCCTAAAGAATAGTTGATTCAAGGCTTTACTCAATGGTTTTGATAAATATATTTATTAACGACGTTTCAATTATAGCGTAAGTCCACGCTAGAATTGAAACACCACGAATCATAGGAAAATATCTAATACACTCTGTACCATTGTTTCATTTTAAAGAATCTAACAACTTTTATTATTCCTGTGAGGCTCGTTTCTCATTTAAATTTTTGACACGAACAGTAATTATAGTTTGATCTTTATTAACTTCTATAACATTTACATGACATACTCTACTTACATGAATAATTGTTGAAACATCACGCTATATTAATGTCTGTCTCAACAACTCAAACTGGAGCGGCACTGCTCAATTACTAAATTGTTAGTTTCATGTTTGTGCTCATGCCTGTATAGAGGGCTTGTCTCATTGTGGAAGTCGTACACTGTGGCTGGTAAATCAGTGTTAACATACAAATAATCTTACTACGGCATGTTGTCCAAGTGTTCCAGTATAACTGTGCGACGTAAAAATACGTATCAACAAAGGCAGGTAAATATATCTGTATTTAGTTGTACGTTATATAGATATACATATATATTTATATAGGGGGATATACAAGCGCGAAAAACGTGTGCGTGCGCGTGTGGATACGTAGCTGCATATATGCGGAGTGTGTGCGCTTGGATCTACTCGTAAGTTGACCTTTTATGATATTTTAAATTAGTATCCAAAAATATACACACTTTTCACATACATGATATACGACATTCTACACTTACATAATTTTGAAAATAAATTTCTGAGTACAGACTTATGTTTGTAGCTTGTTCTTTTACATATAATTAATACTGTTTATTATTTAATTGTAAGATCATCGATAAAAATCGACGGACGCGAGCGAGGACATCGTTCACACAAACACTTTTTATTAAGATTGAAACAACATTGTATAGCTGACCGGAATATTTTCACGATAACGATACCAACATGAATTACATGATTATTTCTTCGTTATTTAAATCTTAATCTATTTTAAAAAAATAATCTCCTCGGAAAATGTCCTTATGTTTATAACATTTAATCTCTAGCTGTTGTTGTCGTTGTTATGAATCCAATTACACAGCCAGACCCGCTTTTTACTATTATCATAGTTCGAGACTGCGAATTCATAACAACTTAATTTTTACCATATTTCATTCCGTTATTGCTTTGCGTGTGTGAGATTTTAATGAGAAAAATTCGAAATGATTAATGAAAATAATTGAATTTGGTGTAAACGCTCGTCAGAGTAAGCGTACTAAATATATTATGAGTCACAATACCAATAGTTGTTTGTATATAATAATTTTTAATACACTGCTATGTCAATGTCGTGTTAGCGCGGGTCAACGCACTAACATGTATGGGAATATAGTGAATTATTGTCGTTCCGCAAGGTGCACTCAATTGTTACTTTGTTTACCACTCACTCAGTTATACAGCATTCGTACTCATGTCATAAGTGCTGGTTAATGCTAATAACTTGTGTAAGATAAAGATTAAATTTTAATTTTTGTACGTTAATTGATCACTGAATCTTTCCAAAAAGTTACGTGTCGAATCAATCGTTTATAAAAACACTGTGTTATCTTTATCAATTACACCGTTCGTGTTATTTTTATCCTTATTTGCTCAGAAGTTTTAAAATTAAATTGTTCATTTATTTGTTAAACACTCACGCAAACCGTGGTTATATCAGTCAATCTAACATTCTATTACATTTTTATGTCAATATGATAAAAAACTCGTGATATAAGATTAACGCATATAATATTTTTAACCGTTGAAAAGTGCACGAAAGTGAATGGTACTAATATTATAGATACGTAGAGAAATTATATTAAGTTTTTTTTTACATTTTTAAAAAGTTGTTATGTAACACCAGTATTCACGAGTAATTATTAAAATAGAATAGCTAGTATTATTCAAAGATATAACAAAACAAATATTATTCAATAAAGTAATTTAATGTATATAGTTATTATTGGCCAGCAATATCGGATAGAAAACCGAGCGTTTATGCTATAACTTTCACGTTCTAAATGGCAGTGATAGTCTTAGGGGTTACTAATCCCAAAATTCGATTAACAGGAGTAGATGATAACTGTGTTAATACTAAATAAGATAATAACTATGTTAATACCTTGTAACTACATATGTTTTATGCTTTTAAAAATATTCACTGTTTTATTCTATGAGAAACCTATTGCTACGAAGTTAACATGGCTCGAGTGTATGCAATCGGTTGAGACCATAACGGTTACAAACACAGAACAAAGAGTATTACAAATCTATATGTACATATATTATTATGGACTAAACCTACAGCTTGCCGCTTTATCAAAATATACATGTACATTAGGTACGGTGTAGTGTAGGAGGTTTATTTTTAGGGTTTTTATAATATATTTTAATTTATTTATTGTAAAGCTAGTATTTGAATATTCATTCATGTATATCGATATTCAAAAATAACTTTTTAAAAACATAAAAACATTTTTGTTATTGCTTGCATATAAGTGTTTCCACTATCGATCGTAAACTTAAAATAAAATAATTTGTTAATGTTATCTTTAAATCATTTATAGTTACATATATGATTTATAGTTCAGGAGGTATATTTTCTATTTTCATACTTTAACTATTTTCATACTACAACTTAGTTCCCGAAATTAATTAGCGTTATGAAATAAAAACATTTTCCGGGTGCGATACTTTATACCGTTTAAAAAGAGTTATAATGTAAAAATAAAAACAATATTTTTTTGTCTCGTAATGAGTATCTTTATCATGAAAATATTCCAGTCTCTTATACGAAGTTGCTTCTACTTTAATCAATCGGATTTTGTAGCAACGAATGAGAAGGACGTTCGTGCGTTGATTGCGTTAAAACCTGCGAAGCACTTACCAGTTTATTTTTTGCGTTTTCTTATTATTTTAAGCATTGTAAGTGCATTAATAATACATTACTATTACGATTTTATTTATACAAACATATATTATGCTTGTGGGATTCTAAGTATAATAAATTTAAATTAAAACGAAAAACTGTCAAGCATGATTAGAAGTTACATCACGAGGGTTCCTTGCACATTTAGACACATGCGTTTACCGCATTAATTTAGGCACTTATACCTGTATAAGTAGTCTTTCTATTAAACTATTTACAAATATTAATTTTTCACGATGTAAATACTGTATTTTTCACAGCGTAAAAGCATGGTGCATATATAAAAAAATTATAAGATTTAGAATAATTGATAATTTTCCTGTAATTTTTATAGTCAGATTTTACCAATCCTGTTTTACCATGACTTTTGGCCAGTAGTTTCCGAAACAAGGGGGGGAATTTTCTATTTTCGTTTTTTTTTGCACATCTTTTTAACTATGCAAATTAAAATTATGAAAAAAAATTATTTTGCATTCCTCTTCAAGACCTTTGAAATGATATCGGACGTGGTACATAATATAACAAAAAAAATAAATCTTTTATTTACCAAGTGGTAAACAAAAGATTTCTAAAGATTCCTTTTATGGGAAAAGATTTCCTTTAAAAAAAATGACCAGTGGAAAATGTGTGGGTAAATAAGTACTGTGCCAAATTTCTATGTTTCATGACTTCGAAGAAAATATACTGTGAATATGGGAAAATGTAAATATATTGTTTACTATATCTTTTACAAGCGCATGTTTAAAAAAAGAAAATGTATAATTCCCTGTAAAATTAGAAATCATTGATTTTTCCTTTTCTTTCGATATAAGACCTACCAACTCACAGACTTTCAAGATAGTATGTCGACAGAAAGTGAGTATATGTTTTACTGACGGTGTAAATAAAAAAGAAAAACGTTTTACAGGGCCATATAAGTTATTGTGGCATAAAAAAAGAAACTGAAAATTGAAATTTTTACAACAACTATAAGACTCTAAAGCCTCAATTACTTTAATTCATTTTGGTGGACAGAACCCTAATGATGATTGGAAGTAAATTGGTAAGACACTGAAATGTAAACCCTTGAAAAGGAAAAGAAAATAAGTGTTTCAAAGGTATTTTTTGTGTCGCTAAAAAGATAATTAATTAAATATACTTTCTTATATAGAATGGTAAAGTTGTTACTACTGCATAAATGATTACAGCAATTATCGATAAAAATTAAATAAGATTTCAAGGCAGCCGATATCGCCAATAAATAATGGATTTCTATATCTATATATATATATATATATGTATATATATATATATATATATATATATATATGTATATATATATATATATATATATATATGCATATATATATATATATATATATGTATATATATATATATACACACATATATGCATAATATAACAGAAATGATAAGATTTTACTTTTACTTAATATAACAGTAACATATAATGAATAATAATCGCGGGGCATTGTGCATTATTTTATATTTTCTTTTTATAAAATATTATTTTTAAACATAAATGCTATAAAGAAACTAAATACAGACCATCTTATCTATGACATGTCACCATCTGGTAGTCTGTGATAATATATTTTCAGCCTAAATATCTGGCAACGTTTTGTTTGCCACGTTCATTATCATGTAACGTTCCATGCAGACTTTGATTCATTGAGTTTATCTCTTTTGTAACTCTCCTCATACTCCATCTATGAATGTTTATTTATTTATTCGTTACTTGTTAAAAATGGTATTAGCCGATTCAAATCTAGTACAGCTGGTTATAATTTTTAATGCTAAAATGGTAGCTCCAGTGATTGGGAATTATCGTTGAAAAGAGTGGTTTCGATGACAACAGATTTTGATTTTAAAGAAATAACTTAAATTTATATTCGCATGCGCCGCAGCAAATATCTAGCAACAAATCTTTGTTTTGTCGAAATTGCATCAATATAATTTTTATTTTCTTTTTTCGTAATTTCTGGATTTAATTCAATAGCTATGACTCACCATCTTTTTATGTTTTATACAGTGTAAGCTTCTGAAACTACATGCACGTATATATTTTATTGTTCGTATTTCAGTGTGTTAAACAGCGTGAATGCATAGCGAGTGAAATCTTCGATTACAGACTTCGTTTGTCTGTGTTGTACCCTTACTATACTCGCTATTAGGACCCGATGAAAACACGAAGGAAATTTATTACTGAAATTAAAAAAAAAACAAATAGATGATGCATAATTGCTTATAACAGCTATTTACTCTAGCGACGTCCATATTTTGCGTTAGACGTTTTGTTCAGTTTTCTTAAATCGGGACGTCGCGAAGTCAGTTTGGTCTAGTCCTTTGCTTTCACGATATTAATTGCAGATTCTTCTGGTAGTTTCTTAACTGTTTCCTAAAAAAAAGAAAACAGTTAATTGAAATATGTTATATTTAATTCCGTGCTAAGGAATTAAATATAACATATTTCAATTAACTGTTTTCAGAATGTACGATACCTTTTAACACGTTTTTAAATGATATGTACGTTTATTTAAGTTTCACGGCATCGTTTGCCAGATTTATGAGACGGTTAATCGCTGAATATTTAATACATAAATCCTATCAGAGCATGTCATTAGAGTGCAATAATGGAAGAGGTCATAGGAATATTATATCAACACTTTTTTTTTTAAATATTGTACCGAAATGTTATGGAATGCCTATATAAAATTGTTATGGAAGAAAAATATTGTAACCTGAAGTTGATAAAAGTTAACCCAAGAAAAAAATTAACAGGAGTATTGTTATTCAAAATATAAAACATAAATTGCTTGAAATATTTTCAGTAATCTAAGGAAAATTTGCTCTTTTAATACTGACGAAGCTTGCATATTTTACATAATGCTATGTGTGTTGCATTTTCTTTTAGTTGAATGTTTAACATCGCATCCATTATATTTTGTTTATATACTTAATAAGCATTTGTTATGGAGGTAACCTTTATTTTTACATAGTTTGAATAAGATTTATGATTTTTATAATGGAAAGAAAAAATTATGGTTTTTAAATGTTGTTTTACAATAAAAAACATGTTTTCTTTATTTACAAAAAAGGTCGTTGTTACCGCTCCAGTTCAGGGAAAGAGTTGAACATGTAATGAAGTAAAAATTACGAATCCGAATTTCGAGATAAATTTTAAATTATATATCTTTATGAACCAGTGGGCTAATTCATATCAAATTAGTTTTTTTAAGAGTATTTTTTAACTTTGTATGTCAGCTTTTATTACATTTGATTGTGTTTTCATAACACAAATCGCTTTAAAAGTCAGTAGCCAGTTTTAAACTATTCCGTAAATATTTCATAGATTTATACGGAGTCAAAATATTTGGTTGTATTATAAATTTGTTATCCCGACTTTTAGTTAAGCAACTAAAATTTTAAATTGTTTTATAATTCTATTAATAATCTTTTTCTCAATGATTATTTTAAGTGATTCAATTAATGATTAATTCTCAAGAATGTTCCCGTGGATATTTAATTTAATAAAATATCTGTGTGTTTTTGCAGTCAATAGCTTGGAGATCCTCGTTGTCTGAAAGCTTTAGTGATGACGGCATATATGTAGTTTTAAAATATAAGACTTATCTTGCCTTGTTTCTTTGTGACTGCTTACTTGTATTTAGTTGAAAGTAAGAGATGTGTGCAAATAATACCTATTTAGATTTCGCCACGATATAAGAATAATTTACTGTAAATACGTTGCTATTATATCTCCTGTTGTATTAGTGAGCGAGGTTATAGACCAAGCGCTGTATAGAATACTTTGGAGTGATAGGGTCTATCACAATAATTACTCGATGGTGAGGTTGAAGATTCAGGTTAGCGAACCCTTTATACATAGAGCGTCATTAACTAAATAACTTGTGAGAACATCTGACCAGGTAACGAGTTATATTAAAGCAAATGCTCATACTCCCTGGAGTAAATTACCCAACTTTGATGCAGATTATTTACACTGCTGACCATTTCCTTTTACAAAATAATATTTTTAAATATAATTGTTATAAAGAAACTTTATACGAACCATCTTATGTATGACTTGCCGCAATCTGGTAGGTTGTGATAATATATTTTTAGTGTGTCTGGCGAAATTTTATTTCATCTCATTCATTAATGTTGACGTCTTTTAAAAAAACTCTGTCGTACTGTCGACTTTTTGTTAGGCAAATAATTGTTTAGAGTCCTAAACAAATGATAATTATATGCCATAATATTGGTTAAATAAAACGAATGTAGGTTCAGCTCGATTAGTATAATTTTTGAACAATATGTTTTGCGGTACTCGGAGGAAATAAATTAGATACTGTCGGCTACTTAGTTCACTTAATTGTTGACAGTAACACAGACATAGAAAGCAATACCAAATTAATAATTATCTAAATATTCAACAAGCAGTTCAGTACAGTATTTCTGATATTCAGTTCAGGTTTGGTTACCTAAAGTTCTGATTATCCTGCAACGATCCGTTGAAGTTTGTGCGCGCGAATAAGAAATGTAATCTAATTCTTTTCACCGTTCCCTAAATGCTTCAGCACTCGCAGTTACGTTTTAATGTCAATAATTATTTGCGAATATTAACATACAGAGTAGAAAACTTAGTACATTATGTTGATTTAAATCAGTTTTCTTTCATGTAACGCACTTGATGTTAATTGTCTTTAACGTAACGAAAGTTTGGTGTTAACTATTTTTAATATAACGCACTTCGGTCTATTTACATTTTAAAATAAATTATTCCGTAATTTTCAATAATCATTGTAGAGAGGCTCCGAATTAATATCTGAAACATATTAATTGACCAAACAATATGATACAGCTGAAATAATATATGTACGTCGATTTTAGAATAATTCTCATGACTTCAAGTACATATTTGTATAACAAGGGCTTGTTACAAAAACGCATTAAATTCCATTTTTGTTTTATGAGTTAAACGTAATAACTATTTAAACTATCACAACCTTAATACAAGTATGTGAATCATAATTTTATTGCTCTGCCGCGATAGAGTGGCCGTATCGGTGAATCACTGATAAGAGCGTTTCCCGGCTTAATTGTGATAGATAAAAATACGGGCGCTGTCGAAGTTTACTTCGAGACACTTCTGAAAGTGAATTTGTGTGATAAAGTGTATTATTCTTGAATCGTCTGTGTATATTCTCATCGAACGCAGCAGTCATGGTAAATTGTTGTTGTGTAATACTTAATACTAGTGTATAGTTATAATACTACTGTATAGTTATAATACTAATGCACAGTTACTTATGACATAAAGAAATGCTTGGCTATCGCATACGATTGAACCCGGGTGTTGATACTGATTTAAACCAGCCTGGGAAATATCAAATCACTTTCCTAGTTAGTTATGTTGAAGATTTTGTTAGTAATTGACAAATTTGTTTATAGAAACTGCATTTATATTTTATTTTCTTTAAAAGATAAAAATATTGACAGATAAAAAACTCAAGTCGGTAATTAACATTTTAATAATCGACTAAGTTATTAAGATTAAATTTAAAACCGATGCAATGATCTTAAATAGGAGTGAATAATTATGAATTTTATATTTAATTTCTATAAGTTATTTACTTTCTTCATGTTATTATTTAAAGTTTCAAAATTTCTAATAAATATTTATATTTTTTTAATGTGAAAATTTTTTAAAACATTATTTCGACTATTACTTATGAAAAATTATTCAATGGTCGTTATATTGATTGGTTTGTTTTCCTATTTAACACTTATACCTTTTTCATGTTCTATTTCAAATTATTTTAACATTGCATTTTAAATAATAACTACTAAATACAAACTCTTTACTGTAAAAACATATTTTTGAAAATATTTTTTTTTAGAGAGTTGCAGCAATTTTGATGCATCAAATTATATGGTTATTTATATAAAATAAATTGAAAAGTGTAACATATTTTTTTACAAAATTGAATTAGATTGTTCAAAATTGCTATCGGTTAAATTAATTTATTTGTTAAGGATTAAAAATGCTTCAGAAGTTATAGTGCGTGAATAATTAATTGAAGTTAATTAGAAAGTTTGGAGGGTTTTTGTAACCGATTAAGTAAATAAAAATTTGTTAATTATTTGTCCATTTTATTAAATAAATGGAATTAGTATTTAATATTCTAATTTAATTATGGAAGCATTTTTGTTTTATGAACATTTTTAATAGATGACGTAAATTAACATTTATTTATCATTCGCCCATATTATTCAAATTATTAATATATAATATTAATTATATATATATATATATATATATATATATATATATAATATTTCAATTTAATTATGGAAGTAATTTTATGTCGAGAACATCTTTCCAATCTGTTGATTTTAAAAGTTATGAGAAAATGTTTGTTTATCGGAACGATTTTATCGATCTGAAATAAAATCTCATTATTTGGAATGTAATATTAACTGTCAATTCATATCAAATTCATAATATAAACTTATCTATGCGCTATACCGGCGGCATATCTTTCATGATATTCTTGCATTTGATTTTGAGATAGGTTACACTTATTTATACAGTCGATAACAGGTGCTGAAATCATATTTTTATAACCAGAAAATATTTTTAAAAACATATTTTTATAACCAGAAAACATATTTTTATAACCAGAAAATTATTTATAATATATCTAATTAATAACTGATAAAAAGAAAAGAACTTTTTTATAATAAGCATATAAAATACAACAATATTTTAGGATATTAGTTCACATGCTCATATTTTAACATCGCCGCTTTTGATGTGCAGTTAAAATTATATTCAATAAATACCATAAACTGTTATTGAATAACTTCATCCACAATAATTAAAATATAAAAATGTTTCTTTAAGAAATTTGCATAAATTATTGTTTCTATATAAAATTAAGATTATAAATCTCAAGTTTCATGGTATCCCACACGTAAAAGTCGGTTATATATTTAAGGAATTTAAATAAACATTTTTATGTTTTCATTTAAATTTATTTATGAAGAGTATATTTGTCAGTAGGAAAAATGTACATTGTGTAATAATATTGCCGATGGTAATAGCATGTAATATGTGATAAATGTGTACCTTTGAAAGCGTGTGTTTACTTAGGTGATACAGAAAAAGATATAATAGTAACGTCTTTTGCTTATCAATCCTACGGTTGCGTATTGGAAATATGGGATTGCTATATAATAATAAAGGTCACAGATATTACATACATTATGTGATATGGAATACATATAATATAACTTCTCTTGTCTCTTCCATATAGTAATACTTAAAGGAATATATATTATAAAATGTTATATAATGTCCATAGTGGCGAAGTAAGAATGGCCCATTTTTTGTTATAGTAAAACTCTTTATTACTTATCCTCGTTAAAATGAACTCCGTAGTCTTCGCCATCACTTTTTAATATGTTTTTAAACCCGCAAATTGAGGACCTTTTCAAAATAAAAGCAGTTAACAATCGAACTCTTCCACTTGATATTTGGTACACTAATTGACGCAAATTAAATGCACTTGCTGTCGATTTTCCCTCAACGTTGACATTAAAACATATTTCCCCGTTTTTTAAAGGCTTGTTATTGGTTTAGTAAATTGATAGACTTATTTTAATTTCATCCGGGAAATATATTGATTATGACTCTTATGTATATAAATATGTCATTTTGAAACTTTTATTTTATGCTTTACACTATGGAGTGAAAAACAAGATTGAGATTCATTTAAATGGCTAAAATTACATCCTAAAACTGTGAAGTAAAATATGTCCATATTTAATGGTCCATAAGAAAATATGTAGTAACGGACACAGAGTTGATACCATATGTACACCGTTTCTTCGAATTTTATTAGAAAATACTAAGAATTACAAAAGTGTGGTGATTAAACACACACGCATATAATATATTTATATATATATATATATATATATATACATATATATATATATATATATATATATATATATATATATATAAACTCTTTTGCAAAAAAAACGGGCAATTATAGGAATAAACCATATCAGAATTATTTTATTATTATTAGATGCATTTTTTATGGCGATATGATGAGAATATTGTCATTTATTATTGAGATATCGTTTTTACCTACTTCAGTCATTAAAAATGCGAATAAATAAAAAAAACGATATAAAGTCCACAGACGAGCGTTTTCATACTGGTACATTAAAAATGGCTAAAGTTTATTTTTGAATATTTTTTATTAATTTAACATAAAATTTGAAAATTTAGTAACGAGTATGGCTTCCTCTAGCTAAAATCAATGCGCTTAATCTGCTAGGCATGCTTTCGACAATGTTTTTTATAATTTCCTGAGGAATACGTTCCCATTCAGCGACGATCACATTTTTAAGGGCCTGAATGTTTTCTGGCGCTGGTTTTACGGCTCTGACGCATCGTTTGAGATTATCCCATATGTGTTCTATCGGATTAAGGTCGGGACTTCTAGCTGGCCAGTCTAACCGACGAATTCCAGCCTCCTGCATATATGCATCAACGTCTCTAGAGCGGTGGGCGCGGGCGTTGTCGTCCATTAAATGGACTCGCCTCCAACTACTGTTAATGCGGGTCGGGCACGTGGAATAAGAACTTCTGTTATGTACCTTTGCGCATTAATGCGTGTGCCATTTTCAATAAAAACTAACTCGGTACGGTCATCTGAGTTAATACCAGCCCAAAAAATTACGGAGCCTCCACCGTAAGGGGTGCTTTCCTCAAAGCACACTTCTGCGAAGCATTCTCCAGGTCTTCGTAAGACTCGCCGACGTCGATCCTCACCTCTAATCGATATACGAGCTTCACCGGAGAATAAAACACTATCCCAGTCTTATTGAGCCCATGACGAAAAATTTTGAGCGAATCTCAATCTGGCAACTCGATGCTCACGGAGCAATGTAGGGCCCCGAGCTGGGCGATAGCTACTTATGTTGACGGCCTGAAGTCTCCTTCTGATTGTTCATAGGCTTACTCGTGTACCTCTGACGTCCTCGAGGTTCTGTTTGAGATCCACGTAGGTAACTTGACGATTTCGTAGCGCTTGACTCACTATGAAGCGATCGTCTCGTGGCTCAGTGCACCGTTTTCTTCGAGAACCGGGCCTTTTACTGACGGAGCCCGTTTCTTGGTCCTTTGGACGGTGGAACGGCTCACATTATACTGCTGAGATACATAGGTAACATTGGCTACAGCCTTATTCAAGCTGCGCAATAATTTTACTAGCTCTGATCGTTTTTTCAACCATTCTGAGAACAGCAAACAGAAGTAAGCTAATGCAGCAAACAGCAGAAATTTAATTAAAATTTATTCGTTAAAATAAAAAAACGTAACAAATGAAAAAGAACTTAATAAGAGTTGGATTTCATTTACCGCCAAAAAATACGTTTTTGTCAGTGAAAGAGAATTTTCATTCAAAAAGAATAAATTTCAGATTTAGAATGTTCGTTTTTATGTACCAGAATACACTATACCTGCCAGTAACAATTGCAATTAATACAACCTCTGAATAAATAATATTTTGTTAATAATGTGACAAAATCAAAACCGCCGGTTTTTTATTCAAAAGAGTATATATATATATATATATATATATATATATATATATATATATATATATATATATATATATATATAAACATTTGTAGTTATTATGAAAAAAATTGTACTAAAGGTGTTAACATGAAATCTTCTACGGCATTTTAAGAATATTCGACTTCTCTGTATTGGTATTATGCAAAATTTTAACATAGCAAGATCAGCTGTAAAGATGAGCATTCATTACTAACTAAAAAGTTTAATGAAAATATGTTTCATAAAAATACTGATCGAGACATTAATCTTTTATTTTTTAGAGTGTTCAATACATTTTGTACCACTACTTGTGACACCCAAAAAGGTACTGTTTACCTGAAGTTTGATGAGATAGTTAAAAAAATGCACGCCGCAGTGCATTAATAAAAATTTGGTTTCGATGCAGGCCGTTTATTCTTCATCACACAGAAATGAATAAAATAGTCGGGTAATACGTATACTAGAGTCCTTTTTACTAAATTATGCATAGGTTTAAGTTGGGTTTGCAATAAGATAATCTAGAAGATAAGGGTTACAATTGATAGAATACCCTCTATATTTATTGGATCTTTCTCTTAACGATTTTCATCTTTTCCCCATTTTGTAAAAAAGTATGTCTGGTTTCTTAAATTTAATAACAATCATAAGATAATGAGTGCAGTTGAAGCGTTTCTCGAGTCCGAGGTCAAGCTTATTTTCAAATTGTTTTCTGGAAATTGTTTGATTAATCGTATATATTATTTGCGTATCATATAACTAAACACATACAGAATGTGGCTCAATTATTAAGGTAGGGTTTTTTTCGGATTAGTCCTAAAAACATAATATGGATATAATTAATAATATTTGCCATTGGGCCTTTATCATCGACAAATCATTTATTTTTTCCTAACAACATATTTTTTATTTTCAATATGTTCTCCATCATAATTACATCTAAATATTTCATTATCATAAACAGAACCACCGAGAAAAGATAATTATCCTTAAGGAAAACATTGAATACCCAGTAAGATTGATTTTTATACCTGCGACATTTTTTACTTATCAAGGCATTATGTCTTGATAAAACCGTATCAGACTCGGTATGGATAAACTGAAGGGTGGTTAACAATTGTACTAATGTTGAAATAGTGTATCACCAAAACGGTATGATAGATGAAAAAAGTTTAAGTATAAGAGGTAACATCGAAAATTTTTAGAATATAAAAAATGGAACCGACCATTGGTAGTAGGTTCGAGTTTGGTTTTATTTAATTCATTGCCATTATGACCAATGGCCCTCGTTTAATCGTATTATTTTGTTTTTAGGAATTTATAGAAGCCATGTCGCTATACTAAATTAACAACAGCCTTTATATATACATTTATATATAAATATATATATATATATATATATATACATATATATATATATACATATATATATATATATATATATATATATATATATATACATGGATTGTATGCATATGTCCTTCTGATATTTATTTGATCTATTTTTATTATTTATAGAATAAACTTTTTGGAAGCAAATCGAGTGAGTTTGAGCAAGACGTGTTACAAGCACACAATGAAGTAAGAAGGAATCACGGCGTTGATCCCCTCGTTCTCAATAAAGATATATCGAAGAAAAGTCAGAAATGGGCAGAAGATTTGGCAAAGAAGGATATAATGGCCCACGGAACTAGCGACGAATTTGGGGAAAATATCAATTCACTTTGGTCGGCTGACCCTAATGTGAAATTTAGCGGCCGAGATGCCGTGGAGAAATGGTACAGCGAGATCAACGACTACAGATTTGGAGATGAACCTAATCCTTTGAAATCGGGCAACTTTACTCAGATCGTATGGAAGGGAACTAAGGAAATTGGTGTAGGATCAGCTAAGAGTAAAAGTGGAAAGTTATATGTAGTCGTAAATTATAATCCCCCAGGTAACGTATACGGAGAATTTGTTAAGAATGTGTTACCGCGTGGGGCTTTTACTTTTGCACCGTTATCGAATTCGATTAGTTCCAAGCCGGTAATTGCACGACAGGCATCATCAGAGCTTTCAGAGAAGCTGGCGAGAACCAGTTTAGTGGATGATAAAGTTGAAAAACGTAGCTCTATCAAGGCTAGTAGTTTCGAACAAGAATGTCTTGACCACCACAACCTACTGAGAAAAAAACACGGTGTACCGCCTTTAATTTTAAATAACAAAATCAGTAAATATAGCTTAGAATGGGCACATCATTTAGTTAAAATTGGTAAAATGGTACACAGCACAAATAATGATTACGGTGAAAACTTGTACGTTTCCTGGTCATCGAATCCCAACCACGCTATAACAGGCAAAGAGGCAGTTCAAAAATGGTATGATGAAATAAAAGATTTTAAGTTTGGAGGAGAACCTTTAGATTTAAGATCTGGTCACTTTACTCAAGTTATTTGGAACCAAAGTAAGGAATTGGGAGTAGCACAAATGAAAGCTAAAGATGGAAAGATTTATGTTGTTTGTAACTATTATCCGCCCGGAAATATGGTTGGAAGTTTTAGTAAGTGCGTGCCTGCACCTATTTAGATATTTATTATGACCTTCATTATAGTTTTTAAAAAAATTAATGTTATAAAATTATTTATTCACTACCCATTTATGCAAATATTTATGAAGATTTTATTTGTTTATACATTCTTTATATAAAATTTTCTAAACAACTCAATTTTATTCTAATTTAATAAAGAGCTCTGCATATTTTATGGTACGAGAACAGTGGCACACGTGATATAAAAATATTAAATCACATTTAGTATTTTATTAAATATTACATCATATTTAAATAAGGTTACATTTATTTGTAATTTCTAGTGTATATAAGGTACTTTCCTCTTTATGGACTTTTATAAGACTGTCATCTGTTTTTTTATGTAATAGTTTTATGAAATAATTTAAGCTTTAGTAAAAGTATTTTGAAAAAACAAAATTGATCTTTTTCTGTACAATTGTTGTTAAAGTAGGAAATTATGACGAAAATGGGTTTCATTTACTATAATCAGCTATTCTTATCGTTAAAAGAAATAACAAACAAGTAAATTATTACGATTTTTTTATATCAAAGTATTAATATTAATACTTCTTTTAAATATAATTAACGTAATTTAATAATATCTTTTTAGTCATGTACACTGTAATCTGCACCTGTAGACTTATTACATAGATCACCTCAGTTGCAAATTCCGTGTAACCTAAATAGACTTGTTTGTGTGTGAGTAAATTGAGAATAGTGTAAGTTTAGTGATGTTGAATAATATCGTCGAGGAGTTACCGGTACACAATTCTGTATAGTTTTAACAGAATTATTTTTAAAATTTGTCAGTATAACTAAACTAAAACAATTTTCAGTTGGAAATAAATATAAAAATAAATATGAAAACTAAATATACAAATTAAAAAAAAAGTCAAACCACAAATTTTTTTAAGTATTTCATTTACATGGAGAAGAGTTTGTTAAATCAAATATTGAAAAAAAAAATTTTTTTTATTATGGTAAAAATGATTTTAAAATTAAAAGTGTCTATAAAGTGGAAGTTAATTCGCATTGTATAAGACATTTTAAATGGTTTGAAAAGTTATTTTTTCTTAAAATAAATTTAATATAAAGTAAATTTATTTACTGTATTTTATGTGTCATATTTATCAAATTATTGTATCCAGTGTATCATCTTAAATATTATCAGCTTAATAAATAAATAATTTAAATATAAATATTTCCAAATTCAAAAGAATTGAGTTAATTATGAATTAGTTAATTTAGTTATCGTAGCACAATTATCAACAATAATTAATTAGAAATTATATTTTAATCGTCTTTAAAATTATTTAATTTTTCAAGGAACCAATTAATTTTTTACAATAATTTATTATTTTATAAATTATTACGTAATTTAAAATTTATTGTAAATATTTTGTGGGATAACCTTTAAAAAATTTTTAAACAAATGCTTTAATTTAAAATTTAATATAATGTTATTAATTCTTTGTAATATCTTCATTTTAAAAAGTTATTAGTATTAATTATATTAAATTTATTTTAAATTGAGTTATTTGTTTAATATTGTATTTTAAAGGTTACCTCATAAAATATGTGGAGTGATTAAAGGTATATTATTATGAGTTTATTCCAATTATTAAGCCACAAGATTGAAACAAGGGAATAATTAATCTAACTTAAATATTACGACATTTTTAATTGCATTTCAAAAGATACTTAAAAATAGTAACTGATACTCAATTTGATAGGGTAGACATTCCATGCATTGACAAACGCATAAATTTACAAGATAAGTTCAATCGTAAAATATTTAAAAATGACAACTATTGCGATGTGATATATATACAGAAGACGTATAGACATAATGAAATGATTAGGTTTCTAGTTTTCTATGGAACTCCAAAAAAAGCAATATCTTAATTTCTATCCGTATAAAATTGAAATCAATAATACTAAGCCCAATTAATTTCATCGACAAAATTATCGATATAAAAAAAATAAATATTTTTACACAAAAACTCGATAAATAATGATAGTTGAACGTATAGCTTTATTTTACGTGTAATAAGGCACATTATTCTGCAAACTGTCATACATGAAATTGTAATTTATTTGCAGATTTTTGAAAACAAATACAAAAAGTACAGTATCCATTCTTTACAAATTATTTGTGAAATGTTCTTTACCTGGACTATATTGATTTTTAGGTCATCATGAATAAAATCAGTCATTATTGCTATAAACACATTTACTTTAACAATATAATAACGAATAAATTCAAAATCGTCAAAAAACAATGAATGCAATTTTCCGCGTGAGAGTAAAGGCGACTTGTGCTGCAAAAAACGTTCCTAACGGCTTTTATTTCGCAATCATTTTCTAACATATAGCATCGCTACTGCACACAATTGCGCTCCTCTTTAATTTGTTCGCCTACCTAGTATAATATGTATATATCTGAACCATTTCTTTATCTAGTCATTGATAGTTAATGTTGCTATTAACTCTAAATGTTGGAATTAGTGCAGTTTAGCAAAACCAAGTAGGAAATAAGTGCACTCTAGCAAGGATTAATTTTTCACTGTCTTCTTTTATTCAATCGAAAGAAAACGTATATTAAATCTTTTTTGGTGTACAGTTACAAGAACCACTCATGCTTTATTTTGTAAAACCAATTTGCGTAGCAAAGTTGTTTCCATAAATTCAATGTTTTTGCAAAGAATTATTTGTTATAATTTTATGAACGCAATTGGTATTTGTTGTCACAAACATAAATAAATCACGGATTGCCAAAAATTAAACACAAAAAAGTAGAACTGCAGAGACAAAAAATCACATGACAGACCTTTTAGACAATTTGATCAGTAAAAGCATTATCAAATCTTTTTTTACTCATCTAAAGAAAAATAATGAATAATGAATACTTTAGTCAAAGTGATAAAGCCGTTAAAGGAATTATACATACAGATAACAAACGTGTCATAATTCATTTATATACAATTTACTTAAAATAATTGATAATTAAAGCCACTGATGCCGTTTGTAATATGTGAGGATCGTTCACGAAGTAAAAAAGGTGTGACCCTCACGAACAATGCGGATATTTCACAAATAGCGTTAAAATGTGTGACAAAATCATACACCTCTCGAAGAGCGAGGTTCGAAGTATAAAATCTTTTCAAGATGTGAATATGTTTCCGTCTATCAAAATTTATAGACAGATAAGGAAAGTCTAGGGTACTTATGAAGTACAGACGTTAACTTTGGAAGATTTGCACACATTTTCCCTGAAATTTCGTGGCTTTTCGTTACAAAGTTTCGCCCATCTTCTAAAAAAAACGTGTACTTGAAATTTTGAGAGATGATTACAAAAAAGAAGTAATGAGATTTGCCTTAATATTCCTTAATCACTATGATAATGACAGGCACGAAGATTTTAGATCAAATTGTGACTGGTGACGACACGAGAGTTCCAAATAAAACATTGAAAACCAAGCGCCAATTTACTGTATGGAATCAAGCTTGATCTCAATTAAAACAAAAAATAATGAGATTTTGTTGAAATTTGTCAAAATATTGAAATTTGTGAAGATGTTGATTGTTTTGAGATGCTTTATCGTTTACCGTAGTTGTTTTGATTCACGGATAGGCTTCGTCCCCATTCATTTCCGAGAAGTAAACCACTGTTTACATTTTTTATTTTAATATTTTAGGATGTCTGCCGGACAGCGCGGATCTAGTGCCGAGTTATTATCATATTTTCTCCATGTTGAAAGATTTTCAAGGTGATATTAAATTTGGAAGGGTTTAGAAAAACTTGTTTCGTTTTACGAGAAGCATTTGAATGTGTGTATTGACTATATTGAATATGTGTATATATATGCAGTTTTAATTACCCTATAACTTGCAAGTAAAGATGATTGAATTTCCACTTTTTTATATTTTCCTAAGACTTTTTTTTACTTTCTATCTGATTCTTGTTCTTATTTTTCCTAATTCTAAAGTAAATTATTTTATCAGTATCAGATACATACAAATAAGCAGAGAAATTTATATGTTGTTTATTATGAGTAAAAAAGTAGCAAAATATTTTTTAAACTTACAACTTATAATTATTATGCAGGTATTTGTAATTTAGAAAATAAATTTAACTTATGCGCTATCGTAAATGCAATTGTAGTTTTCTATGAATAAATGAAATTATAGTTTAAAGAAACAAAAAAAAACACGCTTTCGTAGCAATGCGAACTAAAAATAAAAAATAAGTTTTGAATATAAAGATTTTGGCTGAGAGGGAAAAGATATAATACAACTCCGTATGACTTAATTTTTTTTTAATAAACTTAAAATAATAAAAAAAGTATTTGACAAAAAAATTAACTTTAATGTACTGTATGTCTTGATGCTTGTTGTCAGTTTTCGTAAATGTAAATCGAGAGCACACCCATGGTCTGCTTTCATTAAAGTAAATTTTTTATCAATCACTTTATTCTCATTTTAAGCTTATTAAAAAAAATAAGTTATACCGAGTATCCTTTCGTTCTTGATCAAAATCTTTATAATGAAAGAATATTCCTTATTTTTTAGTTCATATTGCTATAAAAGCGTGTTTTTTTTAGTTTTTTGGACTACAATTATATTTTCTAAATTTGTAGTTATGAGATTATTTTATTGTCATCAGTTCTTAATACGTGAGAAAGATTTTAAATAATTTGGACTCTGAAACCGAGTGAAAATGTAATTTTTTAATTCATATTTGCTACAAAAGAGTGTTTTTTTAGTTTCGTTGAACTATAATTTTATTTTCTAAATATTTAGTTATAAATTATTATGTTGTAATCGATTTTTGACACGTGTGTAAAATTTTAAATAATTCAGAAGTCTGAAAGTGGGTGAAAGTTTAATTTATTTGTTCACATTGCTATAAAACAGTGTTTTTTAGTTTTTAAAACTATTGTTATATTTTATAAAGTTTTAGTTGTTAAATTTTGTATTGTTATCGGTTATGAATATGTGTGCATAATTTTAAAGAATTCGGATGTCTGGAACTGGCCGAAAATTTAATTAAAAAATTCCGTTATATTCATATGTGAAGCTAATATGCGTTTTAAACAAAAAAAATGTGCGTGTCAGCTTCGACGCGCGCCTGGAGTTTATTTCTTAAGTACGTTTGTAATGTATAAAAATTGGAATGTATAAAATAAATATCAATGTCATTAAATGTAAATGGAAAACTCTTTAATAAAAAAAGTGACAATATAATTAAAAACATTTAGTAACGTCAGACTAAGAAGTTAAAATTAAAAGAGACTGTTTAATTTTGTAGGATAGAAAATACTAAATATTCACACATAATGACATTTTATGATTAAATCTTGATTTAAGCGAATGATAGTAAATTATATGAAAATGTCAAATAAACGAACTGATATCTCACTCTAAAGATGCACAGAAATGTTGCGCGGAGAGGCCAATTAACGGTTCCACTTTTTTAACGCTCTGAACTTTCGATTTTACTCCACATAAAACTTCATACCGGGCGCTATGGCTCCTTAAGGAATAAACTCCAAAAATAAAAGCGATTGTTTTTCTTCTTTTGTTTAATATGCACTTGTTTAATTTTATTAAATAAGTGGATTTTAAGCAAAGTTTTTTAAAACTATTATTTATTTTAATTATTATTTATTTATTATTACTTCTTAGAACCCACGGAGCAGTTTTTTTAATTTTGTTTTTTCTCGGTATCTAGATTGATATAATTGGCATCCTTGCTATCTCTGGTATCTCTATGCTCCGAAGTGTAAAGGTAACGTTGCTTTGATTACTTTGACGTGTCTAGGTATAATATATAGAAACAAATATAATACATATGGAGTTTCAATTGATTCGCTGAATATAGTTCAGTGAATATATTAAAGACTAAAGCCATCTTTTTCTGTATTCGAGTTATCTACACGGTATTTTTTTTCAATCCAGATACGTGGCACAGAACGTATCGTTGCGGTAACAATTGTTAATGTTTACCATCAAAACATTACAAAATTATTGCTTAAAATGAAATTGTTTAGTGTCGTGTGACATTAATTACTATTATCGGATGACATCAATTACAGCATTACTGTGACAAAGATAATAATTGTTTTTTAACGTGGTGTCCGTTCAGTGTTGCGATAAAGTCTATAAGATGATGCCCTTATCAAATCATGCCGATAGCTTAACTATCGGTTGAAGGATATTCATTTTTATAGTCTTCATTATTAATTTCCATGTCAAATGTCTAGGTAAGAACCTACTTTAATTGAAAGTAAAATATTTAAGGAATAACATTTTGTTTCACATTTCGTTAATAGTGTGCTGTTGGAATTGTGTTAATTTCAGGTTGAAACACATACTCAAATATACACATGTCAGTTATTTAACATTTGACGAAAGCGAGAATATTCAGATAGACCGAAGCAAAGATTTTGAGCTACATGACTGAGAATTGGAATGTATAAAAGAGGTAAATATATGAGTAAATATGAAAATACATCTTTGAAAAACTAAATAATGTATTGTTTTAATGAGTTATTTACATACTTTTGTTAAAAATATATTATAAAATATAAATTATAAAATATATTTTATTAACACCAATTCATCATTTTTGTTTCCCTATTGAAAACCCATCAGCATTCGGAAATTTATCGAAATATATCGATGGATCTTAATTAATTTAGTTTCCATTGATGTTTGAACATCTTTTCATCGTTATGGTATATTAAGGCATTATATACTATATTGATTTATCACAATGCTGACACTCTGGAGAATTCACATCAAAATATGACGTTCCGCTGATCGAATATTCATTGATTTACTACCAGACGGCAGTTTTGACATTCTGCACGGACTCCATAATCATTTATTAGTTAATATTAACCGTGTAGTAACAAATTTACATTTATTACGTTCTCTTGCATTGGTCATATTATGTCATGTTTGCTGTAGCAAACTCTTTCGCGTTCGCTACAATGAATATAAATTATGAGTTTTAATTAGGATGTTGGAAGTATGGTCAAAGCCTGCAAAGAGTTTTCATGTAATTTTGAACGTAATAATGATACGAAAAGAGAAATTAATTGTAAGTCAAAAAGCTGCCAGGTAATAGCAAAAATATGTATTAAAATATTGCCCAAAATAAAAAGGAGAATGCAAATAGTTTTCAGACTTATCATGAAAGTAAACGCACTATACAAACTAGATTTATATTTAGACACTTGCGTTGATTAATTATATTCAGAAAAAAATAAAACAACACAGAATTAACACGTGATGTTAACAGAATATAGATCTCACGCGTTTAGAAGTGTCTGCGTACTTTTAATAATTTACACAACAAACGAATAAATCGTTGAAATAGCGGGTCCATTTAAAGGAGAGAGAAAAGATGCATCTGTAAAAAATAATTGGGTTAAAAGGGCTTTTGCGATAAGGCGACCGTATTGTTGCCAGTGATATCTATCATGTCAAAATGTGTCAAGAATGCTGATAGTCGTTTAAATTTGGTATAATCAACTACTTAACATATAAATTGTTATTAGGAAATCAAATGATATTATTAAGAAATCCGTTTCAAAGCATATTCAAATAGAAGGCTGTGGTCAAAGTAACAAATTTTAATATCATCGTTGAATTAAAACGATGGTTTAATAATTTCGATGTTGTAAATTGAACCTTGCGTGGGTGCTAGATTCGGTCAATCATTTGGATGTTATTTAAATAAATTGGGGGTCTAGACAAAAATCAATCTTTAGGTTAATCATAAGATAATGCTTAACACTACGTCAAGAAATAAAACAAATTTCACAACATACATTGGGGATAGAAACGAAAAGTGATTAGAAAATTAGAAAGGACCTCTACGATATATTTAACGGATTGTGCTTCGTTGAAAATATCGAAGATGTAATTTATACTTTTCAATTTAAACATATAGTAAAATTACTTATTGTTTCGTGGTATCTCCTACCGAGTTGAAATAGTCCACAATTATATAATACTACAAATATATTTACATGGTAGTACGGAATGTCATTACTTCGGAAAGACATTTTGGAACGTGACATGTGCAATTATTGCTTATTCGACTTTTGCTAATTAAAAAGGTGATCATTTACGAACTTTCGTGATTTTCGACAAAACAATATACTTTGATGCAAGCATTTGATACATTCGAGAAACTATTTAATTTTTTGGTATCTTCAATTATTTTAGTTCGAATGAAAAATTCATAACGATTCTGTATTGACCTTTAACTAGCCTATAATATATTTCAGAGTTTTGGCGTTCAGTTTATATGTACGTGTTTGAGCAATTTTACAATTAAGGTTTTAGGAGAATTTTGGAAGAGCTTTGTCTACTTAAATTATATCATCACTAAATTAAGAAATTACTAAATTATATAATTAATTTTTCCGTTACAGTTAATACAGAATAAGTAGGAACATTTTCCAGGAATTCAAGAATGCTAATTACAATTGAATCTTATGTAAAATGTATTATTTGGAAAGGAAGCTTGAGTGAGAGAAATTTAATTTCTTATGAAGGCGTAAGAATAGATTCGTAAAAATTAAATTTATTTAAGACAATACAAATTCTAGATTTATACGCGTTTTATTCACAATTACTATTTCACAAACTAAGTGAAGTCAAGCAGAATTGATGTGAAATAAGAATTATGAATATGACTTTAACATTTTAAATCGCCTTAATATCGATAGAAATTCTACAGATATTTAAAAAAAAGTTATTTTTGATTCAAATGGCAATTATAAAAGAATTACGGCCTGCAGAAATTTGCGATTACATCCATGCTATTATCTAATTTACCAAGAATTTATGTAAATAAAATGTATTTGCTTAAGTAAAGTACCACGTTATCAGAAAATATCTGGTTATTGTAATGAAGGTTGTGAAATAATTCCATCAGTTCCCCTGTGGACCGCAAACTAATTCTAGGCTTTAACCAAGAATCATGAGGGTAATGTAAATGGCATCTAATTAAGTGGAGATAACGACTGCTGGATTTCAAAGCAGAGATTCGAAATTGTGAAAGATAAAACAAGGAAATATATTTAGAAGACCACGAAAGTAGGAGAACCCAAAAAATTCCAAAAAAATCGTAAATGTGAAAAATGAGGCAAGTTTCGTATCTTTATGCCATCACATTAGCTGCAAAACTGAGTTGAACTGAAAATAACCGTCAAATTCCAAGTAATTTATTAATGTGACCTTGACAGTTTAAATTTAAAAGGTATCTACAGACATAACTATTTTACTTTCCTTTTGTATTTGAATTCGGTAAGTTTTTAAAATCAAGAAAATTTAATTCAACAACAAAAACTTATTAAGTTGGAACGTAACGTTTATTTCGATTATAACTTTATTTTCAACTAACATAATTATCTAGCAGAACTTGCCCCATTTGACGACTCTTCTTGAGAAGTGATAAATCGTGGACTTATCTTAATTAATACCAAAAGCTAATAGGTTCTAGTGTACGGAAACGACTTCAAAGACTTAAAATGCTAAGTAAAATCAATAAGTCTTGCATTGAAATAAAGCAAAGTCGTCGAAATCGTTTGTCACATATGCACTCAACATCGAAATATCGAGAACATCGGATGACGCATGGTGATGTGCTTAAGCTTAATATAGCCTTTAAGAAACCAAAATATTACCGCAATCTAAAATTACGTTAGCAGTATCTATTTAACATGACTAGCGGAGATTCGAAATTAATAATACTAAAGAACTTTTTCAAGAGCATAGCGCTTTTAATTTGAATTAAATTACCAACGAAATGAAATGTATTTAATTGGAAGAAATGGTGGTTTTTTGCAGTTCTAATCAGTATTTTACTTAAAATTATACAAAATGTAGAAGAAAAATGGAAATTCTATTACTGCAAGCCTAAATAAAAATTATTCAAATTAAATTTCATACAAAATTGTCTTTTTTATTTGCATTAATAACTTTATCAAAGAATTTTACTAGTCCACGACCAACCTAACCTTTTCTTTAAAATATTTTACATTACATTAGATCTACATGCCGAAATATAAGGTTCTGAGGTAAATTTAAGTTGACAAAAAATTTCGAAGTTGGGTGAGTCAGCCAGTGTCAAAATTAGCAATTTTTGTGGATCTGTATCTCAGGAACTAAAAAACTACATTTCTAGAATTTGGAATTCAATGTGGTGTTTATCATTTTTAATATCTAGTAATTTTATCATTATTTTAAGTTTATTGGTAATGTGTTTAATCACTTTTTTGTTTCTTTTGGAAAATTCAGAATTTTGAAAGAAAAAAAATTATATTTCATAGGTGCTTCTTCATTTGTCTTCAGAAATAGGCGATAAAACAAATTTGTATGTTAAGATACAATTTTTAATTGTAATTCAGGATCATTTAAATTATTTTCCAATACAGATAATATATATTTTGAAAGGTTAGTTTTATTTATGTTTACTAATGGTTTTAATTCATTTTCTCTCTATTCAACAAAATAAAAAAGACTTTCAATATTGAAATAATTTTAGAAAATATTTAAGCAAAATATAATATTTTTATATTTATTTTAAATTAGTTTTTTGCATAACACAGCTTTAGATATATATGACTCCATTACTTGTCTTATTTAGGATAAAGACTCTTCTAATTTAGAATAAGAAAGATAGTACGATTTTACGAGTTTAATTTTCTAGCCGGAGGAGTACATCTATCTGATGTACTTTTGCTTAAAGGTTGAAATCATTAAAACTCAAAACTCTTCTTTCCAAGTGAGTAACGATCCAGAGGTGAACCTATGAAATTGAAGTGTACAATATAATGATTGTCAAATTTTATCTGAATCATATGTATAAATAATATCTGTGTATGCAAAACTTCAAATTTTGCAAGTCTATGTATTGAAACTTTTTGAAAATAAAAAAAATAATTGGGGGACGAATGATGAGTAACAGAATGTATTATGATCATTTTTAGAATTTTGTGTACGTACCACACAAAATTTACTTTCCCAATCTTGATGTATTTATAGAAAAACAAGGATTAATTTGAGGTAACGTGTAGTATATATTTCATTGCCCTCACTTACTTCACTTAACCAAAAGATATGCAAATTTAATGGTTCTAAAATGTCATGAAAATTAATCTACCCAACGCGAAGTAATTACAAAAATGTTTAGTGTAGTTATGAACAGAAACAGACGGTACTACGTTTATTTTACATCGCGCGATGACTTTTGCACCCGAACATTCATTGGCGAAGCCAAAGATGAAGTGTGGAGTGGTATGCAAAGAGTGGGCGTTTGAGTAATCTATTTTAATGTGGGCAGGACAGACGTCGTTGTCGGTCATCTTGTAAGGGACCGACAACGACGACCGATTCTCTATATGTCGTTAAATTTAAGATTACTTTGTTTTCTTAATTTTTTTCGAAATTTGAATCTGTTGTCGATATTTGCAAATTCATTACTTTTGCAGGTTTAGAATCAGGCTGCATAGATTGGTTGTTTCGTACTTTATTGTTGTAAATAGTCATGTTTTTTTCAACGCTTTGTGCGAATGAAGTTGCGAGCATAGTTAGTTATTAATAATTAGGTGCTAAATGAAACAGTCAACGTATATTAGGAAATTGTCTTGCATTTTAAGCTAGGCTTAATTGGAAATATGATTTAATAATTAATAGATTGAATTAATGCCAAAAATCTACCTCGTATTTAATTCCACACTGAATATGCACGTTAAGTACGTGCATATATGTATTATTAGTATTGTATGTATTATTAGTTAAGTGAGTATCTTGATTTTGAACCACAGACTTATTATGTAGACCACTTCAGCTTCAAATTCCATTTCACCTAAATCACATTCTTTTTGTGTGCGTGATTTTAATATAGTGTCAGTTTTAATGGCAGATAACATCAGCTGCAATATTGACAACCTTATATATTTTTAATATGTTCTATTTTTAACCTTATGAATTTGTCAATATAACTAAACCAAAAAAATTTAAGTTAAGGTAATCGTTTAGGTTTATTATGATTCCCTTTAGATTTTTAAAACATATGTTATGATACTTTTATTATAATGATATAAGGACATTATCCCTTTGGCATAAACTATCATTCAACGATTAATACCATCTAATTAATTTCATTGATAAAATTATCGATAATATTACGTAATTATCGATAACACTAGCGTAAATGTCAAATGAAAATCTTCACATAAACGCTCTGTAAATTCATGTTTAATGTAAACTTTTATTTTACATGTGATATGCCTATTATTTTGTAAATTATCATATATAATAATTCCTGTGCGGCTTTGTGAAAAGGAAAACAGAATGTATGGTGCCAATTCTTTATAGTTTACTTACAAAATGTTGATTTATATAGATTATTTCCATGTAACTGTTCTTTACACCTATCTTAACGAGTTAACGAATAAATGCGAAATCGCTATAGAATGGCCAATCCAATTTATTGACTGACAATAGGTGCCGAATGCGTTGGGAAATAGGATTCTAACGGTTTTTCTTGCGCTATTTCTTTTTGGCATATAATATCGCTATTATATATCATCGCGTTCGCTCTTGCCTGTATTCATCTATCTAGTATATAAAGTTTACGTTTTATACCATGTAGGGTTTAATTGTTGCATTGTCTGGGATGTACAACTTTGAAAATTCCATCTGACACTTTTAATATCGGAAATATATTACATGTAATAGATTTAAGTTTTATCAATAAATATAAGTTTAAACTATTATAAAAGGGTGTAAACAGATTGATTTTTAATAAAGACACTAGCAACGCGCCTAATAATGTCACGGGTGCACTTGAGACTTTGTTTCCGTTTTTTTTTCTGTAACCGAGATCACATGGGTTAGATTGTTTACTTAGTTGTCGGTGAAAGTCAGTGTTTGTCCGTGAAAATCGTACCGGTTTGTTTAATAAGCTGACGCAAAATTTGACACATTAAGTTACATCATCGTCAATACAACTTTTATTTAAAAGTGTAAAGTTATTTTAAAGTGGCGCTAACGTAAAAAAACAAATCTTATTGAAAGACAGACCAAAGAAACGAAAATTACAAAAATACTTTTGTTCTTTTCAAAGTTTTTTTAATGAGTCAGTATTATATATTTTACTTTTCTTCTTTATAAATACAGACATTGTCCACTTATCATTTTATTATATGCGGATTACGATAAACAGCGTAGCTTGTATTATTTTTAACTTGTTTATGTAAGCGTTGTTGATTTCATAAACCGCATTATTATTATTTCCAATAAATTGTGCTAAATAGTATTAGATGCTTTCTTTTTCATTAATGCCATCGAAATAATAATTTTATTTATAAGATATTATGTGGAACTAGGTTCACAATAGAGTTCACGCTCCGGCGCCTATCCAAGTCAGAAAATAATTTTCTGGAGCTCGGATGCGCTCCAGAAAATCATTTTCCTCCTTAAATATTACAACCGGTTACTTAAAAGTAAAGTATTGATATAATTTTTAAAAGTACATGCAAAAAACTTACTATGCACTTTTATAAACTTTTGTGTGGATAATAAAATCTCGTTAACATGATTCTGAACTTTCTCTAGTTCTGCATATTATTTGTGCCAATACACTCTGAATTACCTTCGAGATTGATGACCCAGGTATTCTAGATCATATTATACAAAGCGCATGGCGTTAAAATGGTTGAGTTTACAAGTTGAGGGTTAACTATGAATTTTTTGCGATATATTCGAATCACTTGAGATAAAATACCGCATGCACTTTTAACTAACTTTCTCCCTCAGCACAATCGGTAATCAAATCCTTTATTTCGATATATTCTACGTTTATTAAAACCTAGTAAGGCTCTTAATATGTTTGTTCCTGGTAATGGAGAGTTTCCGGGAATATTCAATGTACCATTCTTCGATTTTTTCCAAGTGCAGAATTAGTGAAAATGCCACCTTCGCTAGTTTTCCCAAGGGATAGAATATAGCAATGAATTTGTTATTGGCATCCACCAATGCCAAAAGTACAACTGAGAACGTCTTCTTATAATTAAAATATAAAAATCCACTATTGGCTTAAATTTCTACCATTATATTTTTACCATTTACGACTCATAAAAGTTAGAAAATACCAAATAATCCATATTTTATGAACTATTTGCAACAACTTTTTTGGGGCTAGATTTAATATGGATTGAACTAAAATATTTTTTGATTGCACATACATTTTTAGAAATCTGAAAATGAAATTATTTATCCTAAACGTTATGCATCGTTTTATTAAATCCTTTATTTCTTTAATTATAGGAGCGAAACTTTATTTCTATAACTATATTTTAATTATGGGAATCATTGGGAGTAACTGTGAACCCAAAATCGAAAGTATATCTAAGAATTAGAGACGAAAAATAGCCAAGTAGTTGCAACAATTAGTAAAGAGCAATGCTACGACCAAATGCGTTTTAGCAAAGATTTTTTAAATATTGATAGACCATGAATAACTTCTGTTACTGACGATGAAGCAGACAGAATAATTGCGATACAGATAACCAAGAGCTAGATGGGCGATTATTTTTTTTTTGCAATAAAGCAATGAAAATTAAGAAATTTAACTGGTCAACGATTCTGTCAATAGATTTACAAATAATTAATATACTAATGATTCATAAACGATGTGAATACAAAGAATGTATCATCGGTATTGGTGAAATAAATTTTAGAGAAAAAAAGAAACGAGCGTACTGTAGTTGAACAATCGATCGTTGCTACTGTTGACGAAGTTTTTCGACCTTAATGAACATTTAACAAATATGAAAGTATTTTCTCTCGTCAACTAAATTGAAGACTTATTTGACTACAGGTTCTTCACAATTTTATCACCAGCACCCGTTCATCATTGCCACATACCGCCGACTCCATCTTCATGTCATCTAATTTTACTGCTATCAATAAATCTTGTTTGCAAGATTCTCGTTACTTCGACATCATTACCACGACAAACATATTTGCAACATCAGGGAAAGGGTTCACAATTTTTAAATATCTATAATTTTCAGAAATCTGCGTTGACTGATACTACATGCCCAGTTCTATGGTGGAATATCAGCATTACGATCAATTTCTGTAACCAAATCGTCAACTTTTGCTGAAAACATGCTTCCTTAGTCAAAGTATTCTTTACTTTATTAACCTTTACCAAAAGAACAACATCATGCAATGGGTATTGAAAAGTAAGAGCAAACGAATTTATCACAATATGAAATCAGACAAACAAACAATAATAATAATAGAGTTTTTAAACTTTGAAATTGTTATAATAAAAATTGCTATCATAACATATTTAAATTTTTGTCATAAAAATAATTATTTACCTTAGAAATACATCCAATATTTCTCCGAGAGAAATCGTTTCATGAATTGAGGAGTTTGTTTCCAAATATTTTTGTTTTATTTTTTCGGATATGATTTCAAATATTCTTGGATGGATTAAAGCATTTGAGTTTTTCTTCATCGTTTATTAAATGACGATATAGAGTATATATATATCATCTTCCATTTTTATCGCTAAAAAGCTTGGATGAATATAAGTCTTCTTTTCATTGTTTTAATTTCTTTATTTTTGCATTCGATTTATTTTCAACAAGAAGAATGATGTTTAAGTTTTTAATTGAAAAAATTACATTTTTGGCAAAAAATGTTGCAATAAATTAAGATAATACAATAAGGGGAATAAGACAGAGACATAGACATATGGTAGTGTGGAAAAATAATTAAAAATGTTATTAGATCGAAACTGAACCGTGACCGAAACCAGGTGATGGTGTGAAAATGTTAAGAATTTACCGTGCCGACACTAAACCAGAGGGACTGTGAACATCACTAGAGTGTGAATCCAACTTAAGGATTTCTAGTTTTACTGCGAAACCCCAAAACTATAACATTGAAATTAAAAATCTATCTACCATTATACCATAGTTACTCAGACATGGACATCAGACACCTTTCTCAGAAGCTTACGTGCATATAATTCAGTGATAGTGAACATTATTCACTTTCAATATTGTTTTCTGCATAAATCATGTCCTATTTAAATTCCTAACAAATATGTTGAATTCAAGGTTGAATTACAATCGGTCATAGTACTGAAGTTGATTTAAATCAACAAATAACTAGAATTTCATTACAGTCAAGATATTCTGTAAATCGAGACTATTCGATAACATTGAACTTATCAGCTTTTAACACCATTAGTTGTTTGCCACATTCTTATCTTAAGATAGTGATAGCTATTAACAGTAAGAATGAATTGGCGTAAATAAAATTTTTAACGGAATTTATGAAGTGCGTAAAAAATAAATATAGTCATTTCACAATAATTTGTTAAAACTGACATACGAAGGTCGTTCGGTATTAAAACTGATTTAGTTTCATACGAACCCGTATTGTTTTTACAACCCATTTATCATTAAAATTTAAGCCTTGCTTCATTTACAATTACATACATCCGTAATTTGTACATGTGTGAATATTACATTCCGTTTAAAAAAAACTTTAATTATAGCTATAGTATTTCAGTTTTTTAGATAAAAGATGGCACGCTAAATTCAATTTCTTTTTAGAAACTTTCAGTATACTTATGTTGTGCGCCGATTTCTAGAGAGACCTTGGTCATAGCAATCAAGTTTGTATTTAAAAATCTATTAGGTCTTACTAATATTTCGCAGATATAAGCAAAAATGGTAAAATTTTCGTCGTCAATTCCAGATAACGACGTACAACTACCCAAAAATTATTTTTGATGTGATTGTTGGAGGAAATTTTATTCATACATATACAGAGAGTTCCAAAATTCAACGTCAGTTGGGATACAGGTGTAGGCTAGTTTATAGTAATTCTGAAAAACGATGTAAAAAAATAAAGATGTTTTATTTTTATGACATCAGCATGGTATTGAAAAAATATTGAAAATCGACCTTTTTACAATATTTTTAGGTACTATCATGACAAATTTGCAAATTTTATTATTTTAATTCTAGTGACGGTTGCCTACATAATATTGCTACTGAAAACAAACCTAAATAAAACCAGATTTGCTTACAGTTTAAATACAAAATATTTTTATTTCAATTTTTTCTTGAAATTATCAGGAGAAATTGTTTGCGGCTAAGTTTGACACTTGATATTGTAAAAAAAATGTACCGCCACTGCAATGAGTAGTTATTTTAAAACTTGGCGTAACTAATTAATATTTCAAAATGATACAATACATTCCACTTCTTATTCAAAAAATACTTATATTTTTTTTAAACAAGTTTAAATTAATACCTCTATTCAGTGAAAATGGCATTCAGTGCCCATAGATAAGATTTAGTTTTCTGTTTGATATAGTCTGAGTTAGACAGAGGTCAGTTAGAGGATATTTGTTTAATTTTTTTCATGTAATTATTAGGAGAAATTTTTTCAGCTAATTTTCGAATTTCATGTTGTAAAAAAAATATACGTGCATTATTACGGTAAGTTATTCTGAAAGAAGGCGCAACTAATTAAGATTTTAAAATGGTCATATACATTTTATTTCTTGCTTTAAAAAAATATTTGTATTTTTTCCAAACGAGAGCCAATTTCAAATCAATACCTTTGCTCAATGAAAATGGCATTCAGTGCTTATCGGCAAGATTCAGATTTATGTAGTCTAAGTTAGACCTACGTCAATGAATATAAGTAAGACTCTTACTGTCCACTGTCCATCAGTCACAGATGGATAGTGGACAGTAAGAGTGAAGTGGCCATTTAATTTGAGGAAAAGTGAGACAGATAATGACGCTACGGGATAGTGACGCTAGTGACTCTACAGGAGAGTTAGAGCGGGACAGATAGTGATGCTGTTTTATATTGTTTTTTATTGGTTTGCTATGTCGGTATGACAGGTAACAGAGTAGACATTATTCTATACTCAATATTATTATTTACATTGATCTCGTACTGATGAATTTGGCTTTGTATATTTTGAACTTGATTACACTGTGATTTGGAAACTGACCTGGCATTTTTCTCAATATTAAGTTTTTGTTGTGTAATAGGGGTTGTTCAAACGTTTTTTCCAATATACGTTCTCCATACTCTGCCTTAGAATACGTTAACATGCTACACAAATTGTGCACATTGAAAATCCACAATTCTTAGACAGAATTTTATGGTACGACGAAATAATATATACGAACTCGCCCAAAAAAATCTTGAACGTTCAATTTAAATTGCTCGATTAATACCTAATTCTCAATAGAATTAGGCATTGATTAAAAAAAAAGATTGGAAAATTCCAGCGCGATTAATTTTTTTAAACAATTTATTTCATTATAACTGTTGAATCATTGGATCTAGAGAAAAACTTTTAAGGTAAAAAAATTTTTCTCACTATGTAAGGAACAACTTATCATTAGAGGTTGCTCAAAATGTTTAACTATGACTCAGTCGAAACTTTCCCCACTCAGCTTTGTGCACACGCAATGGCGCGATCTGCTGCAGGTTACGCTTCAAATGTGCCTCTTTTAAGAAAAAAGATAGAGCGCATTACTACTAACATTTAAGAGTGGGGGGGGGGGGTGATCACATAGAACACTGATTGTTCAAGTACAGTTTGCACTTAATCCTTTTTATATAAAATAGAAGGATTTTTGTATTGAAATAGGAATTTAAAATTGTGACTGAGCAATTTGTGATACATAACGTGATAAAAAACCTTTAGAATCTATGACTATAACACTAAGAATATAGTAGCTATGTTTTTCACACATTATGGTAATTTATCACTTGACTTAAAGAACTCTGATTTTTAACTTCATTATAAATTATGCTCGTCAGTAGTATTTATCAATTAACAGTTTTGGTTTATTATTTAACATAATAAACGTATCTTAAACGATAGTCTGAAAGAAAGAGACAAGGTTCCTGCGTAAAAGGACTTTATTTTGAACATATCATTCTAAATTAGCATAAGTAAAAAAAAGCACTCCAAAGAGCAGGTTATGTACCATAATGTTCTGAGGAGTTATCTACCTGGAAATATTCTTTTACATTCCCTTTATCATTATGGTGGTACCGATCGACGTGCATCCTGCAATATTTTTTTAAACATATAAATACGTAGAAAGTTCAAGATAAACGCTGCAACTATGTTTTCCGAATAATGTAATTCTAACCCTTCCCATCTCTATATAGGGTTTTTTACGAACCAAGAGTAGAAGGTATGAATATACAATCGTTCGAGGCAGAACGTTTATTGGAAAGTTGCATGAAAAGCTTATTTATTTATAGAATTTATTCCAATATGTTCAAATAGTTACACACCATCATAACATCATGTATGTTTGTAAGAAATTTAAGCGGTGATATGTACCTAGCGAGTAAAGGAATTAGTTTTTGAAAACTGTTATTAAACTAGTATTAGACTTCATAAAAAAAGAATAAATTTATTAATAAGAAAGTAATTCAACTGAAAAAATAAATTATAAATTTTATAAAAAAGTACATATGTGTATATAACACATATGCTGACGAACTTCTATAGTCAATCGATGCTTTCAAATACTAGAAACTGCGCAAGCAAACTATTGACACGGAAGTTACTTTCGTACGAAAAATAATGGAGTTACTTTCAAGCCACGCCAAAAGAAGTTTGATTTTAACAATACACGGCGAGTAAATAATCTCATTCTTTTTTTTCATGCCCGTTATGCTAATAATATTTGAAATAATTTAATTTATAAAATTACTGTTAGTTTAGTGTGTAATCCAGTTTTAAAAAATAATCTAGCTATTGACAACGTGAAACAAAGACGAAGATCCGTCAAGTGACGATCCGTTAAGTAAGTTAAAGTTCGTTAATTTTTTTCGAATTGCCTAAAACTTTCCACTGAAGTTGAGATAAAAATTCCCATTTTTAGCATTATGACAATATGAAAGTAAGAGTAAAATAATTATAAATAAGACCATATTGTTTAGTACCATTAAATTATTTAAATAAAAAATACAATTTCAACCAGACCGTACAAATATTTTTAGAGATGGATGAAAGCTAGGTAGATGATAAATTCAAATCCTGTAAGAGTTGGCAGCCCGGAATTATTATGGCAATATTAACAAGTACACGTTCGTCAAACTATGTGATATACATAAATGCATACAGGATCAAAAACGTATTTATTAATTAGTTTAAATGACATTGGTCTTAAAGCGAGACAGGATAGAGATAGGTTTTATAAAATATGATATGGTGTCTTTCTGTTTACTAACATTATCAACAAATCTGAATTCTGCGTTAATTTTGGAGAAGGCACTAAAAGAAAGCTATTTGCAATTAGCAGAATATTAAGCGATAATGTGCACATAGTATATTTAGTTCGTTACAGTATATGAGTGAATTCGACTAAATTAACCGGTGTGGATGAAAGTTAATCTGAAGTTTGTTTGAGGGTAAAAGTTTTCAGGTTACTTCGTATTCAATTTTTAAAATTGAAAATGTTATATATATATAAATATAAACATTACAATTTAAAAAGTATTTATGATGTCAAAAGACCCCGATATTTATACTGGTATTCACTATAAGAATTAAAAGCATATTCAGAAACACGTGCGAAACTATCACCATGAATAAACAAGATTTAGTTTAATATATGTGATGAAGTAGTGAATTTAGCCAACTTCATATGCTACGTTTCATAACATATTTGTGTTAGGAAACATAGCGCATACTATACATATTTTTTAGACAAAATTCATCTGTGCTTTTTTATAAATACATCGGTATTACTTTAAATACTTGAAAAATAGAAAACTTGTAAAACTTCTATTCTCACCAGAATCCTGTCCGTGTGCTCGACGAGTTGCCATCACAGTGATAAGTAGATACATAACATAAGAAGAGACATGAAAATACACATCAGGAAAGGTACAGTCAAAGTTAGGCCAACATTTATTGAATCTCATTATGTTCATAAAAAAAAATATAAAATGGTTTTGTATGTATGAAGGGTTAAGTGTGTTGAAAAATTTTATTGATACGGACAAAAAAAAGGGGTTATTATTGGGTTAAATAAAGATATCGTTGTTTACCGAGTTGAGATCTTGACTGATTCATTAAAATATAATTCGTTGAACACTATACCTACAGTTTATATCTAAGGATTTAGATAAATTTTGACTTAATTATTATCGTAGTGAAAACGCAAATTTAACAGTATATGCCATAAAGATATGAAAATACTATTGTTTATTAAGAGTAATATTAAACTTTGATGTGCCTATAGTTTCGTAGTCTATACGATAAAATTTAATAGTATCAATCGCACGAAATCATAAAAGTGGTTATACTTATCTCGTTGCTATTTATTTTTCTTATGTTATTTTCATAAAAATGTCTTGTATTTCATTTTCTTCAATATCCGTAGTTTTTTGTTTCTTTTGAGATATGATTCACTTGATTATATGGGTCGATCATAATTATTTTACTTTTTGTTAGAGAGTATAAAATATTTGGAACATTGTATTCAATAGGGTATGCTAAATATGAAACGGGGTATAAATATTACATTTACTGCATATAAATTATTAAAATTAATTTTTAGAAATCCTTGGTGTTATGGTGAGGCAATACGTGGTACGCTACATAATTATTCACAGTGCCAAAAAATTACTTCACAAAACTAGATCTTTTATAAAACTTTTCCTGCTTATATTCTAACAATTTTATTTGAACGTTCTATCATCTTAATAAGATTTTAAATTATAATTCCTGATATAACCGCCTACGTAAATATATAAGTTGTAATTTGACGTAACTATATGACTTTGTTAATAAGTTCATGGTCGAAATTTTTATAAGTTTGTTTAATTGTTTTTAATATTCTTATCTGTTCAGTTTAGAATTCTGGAAAGAATTCAGAATAGATTTCCCTGAATAAAAATATACAGACGTTAATATATAGAGTGATCAAAAATAATTATATTAAAAATAACAATAACACAAACCAGAGATAAAAATTATGAGTATGAACAATAGAAAAAAAGACTAGATTACAAAAGGATATTATTCGTCAGTAAAAATATATGGAATATATGACGTAATAACGTACTGTAACAAATTCATCAAGCAATAGTACTCCCTAAATAATCAAAAATTACATACCCAAAATTACACAAGTATAAATACACCAGAAAATAAATTGTATTGCGATATTTTAACTTTCAAAACCGTAAATCGCAGTAGACCTGAATTAGGCCACGTTACCTTGAAGGTTTCAAATTCACCTTCTTAATAAATATTTCAATGCCCAACATCGAAAAGCTTAAAAAGAAAACGGTAAATTACTCCACAAATATATAATTCTCTCCGATAAAATTAAAGACATGTGATGCATTCTGTAAAAAGTATACCATTCATTCATCCACCATATTTACAATCCATATCATTCTATCACCCAATTAAATAATTCTAAAACCACAATTAAATGAACCTACGTGATGTAGTATTATTTCTATTTTCTTTGAAATATTTCTATTTTTTTTGCAAAGATGCTTTGCTAATAGCCCACCTGAAGATGTTGTAATACAATGAAACCTAGGTAGTGGTAAAGAACTTAAAGAAAGTAGAAATAATACTACATCACGTAGTTTCATTTAATTGTGAATAATTACTTTCTACAAAATTAACGCCAAATTCATTCAAAATTCGAAAATAAAAAAGGGATTTTAATGCCATAACACAATTAAGGTCTAAATATACGAGTATAAATCTAAATAGAGCTCATATAAGAAACAGCACTGAACACACGCTTCATAGTACCCCGTTTCTTCAGATCTTTCTCTGGACATATTCTGCAGCAGCAAACTGAAGTCTTGGGAATGGCAGGTATGATAATATTACTAATGTTTTGGAGTATTAGGATAGCTGTAAAAAGCGTGATTTTAATTGGACGACGGAAAAGACCACTATCACCGTAGAAGACGACGAAAAGGAAATGTTTCTTCGAAATCGACCCGAGGAAATAATGCAAGAAGTCTTAATAATGTCAAATAATAAAATAAGTAACCAGAAAGAGTACATTTCAAAACGCGAACTGACGTTGCACACCTTTACCGGAAGTAATAAAAATTGGCATATATTTAAACCTAAATTCACCTATCATTTATAAAGTTACGTGGAAATTAAAAGAAGATTTCTCGAAGAAAAAGATATCACACGCAAGACACCAACCACCATGATATACTAACATGAAGATACTAACATGATATGTCGAGCACGTTGAGAAAAGAGAACATCTTTACTTCAAAACAAAAGGGTTTTTAATGGCAGTACAAGACTGTCATCGGCATTAGAAACTGTCAGATGCATATAGTGAAAATATCATGAATTAAGAGTTATTTATTGGCGTTACCAAGAAGTATTAGAACTCGAAAATATAGCATTTTTACGAACATCATACATCAAAAACTTGCCGTTAAACACGACCCGATTTATTCCCAGATTATAAGTATATGACTGGAAAATTATAGAGAATTACATTTATACTTGGTAATAGGATTGGGCAATACAAGCAGACAATAGGATCTATATGGTCTTTCCGGATAAAGGAAATAAGACAACCCATAGCATTCAATGCTTGAAACGTGAAAACTGCTATAAAAAGATCTACAAACAAGTTAGGCACGTGCCGATTATTTCACATAGATCCGAAGGTTTATTTTATTTTATTTGTATTTGATTACATACAACATAAAAAGCACCTATCTTTCTTACTATAGTCGGCGAATAGTCATTAGTTTTTAAATACAAAATTAGTCGGTCTAGACCCTTTGATTATAATATCTCATAGCCGTGATAAATAATACCTCGTAAGCGAGTCGTGGGTTTGTTAATGATAACAAATTCAATTTAGCGGAAATTAATAATATTGCAGATTGAACAGAACAAGTTTGGGATACGTATCCTTGGTTTTAGGAAAAAAATAATACCGTTCTGTGATAATAACGTAATATACATAATTCAAGAATTTCATTTTATTTTTGTTTTTCCCTTAATTTATGAGATTTGATTGTATTTTCATGTTTTGTCAAGATTTTAATATAAATATTAAATCAATCATAATACGAAAAAACGAATTCCTTCATAAAGCTCTTCTTACTACAAGCGAATATTCATAAGGATTCTCATACTGATTTAATGTTACTGCAAAACAATATATGAGAATGTAACAAAAATACAATAATTAATATTTTATATAATGTCTTATTATATGTGAATCTAGAAGTTAGGTAATTTATTATATATTTAGAACATTTAGAATTACGCCTAATTTACTCATGTACTCCATTTTATAGAGGCTGTTTTTAATTTTATATCAACTTTTAAATTATATTTACAAGTTAACATGAGTTTTTTGTGACCATTTCAAAATTTAATTACTAAAAAAAACTACCTAACGATACCTTTTTATATTGTAATACTTTAAATTAAAATAATTTGGGATTTGTATGTTTCAAATGCAAGTTTTTTTGTGTACACCTCCCATGACCATATAAAAACAAAACTAAAATTTAGACATTAAATTAATTAAATGAAAGATGTATCATTTCTCCGCGACTTACATCATGCTGGTGGTTGTTCTTCATTTATATGACGAGGCTTGAATATTGGAATATTAAAAGATTAATGTATTTATCTCCATATTTCCATTGTGATGATAAATTTACTTCACATACTTTGTAGAATCTTGTGTTAGCCATTGATTATTTTAAAACTGATACATTAATGAAATACATTAAATGGTTTTTCGAATTTTATTGGTTTAAAAATGTTTGTAGAAACTATAGACAAATATTAACTATAGACAGAATTTATTTCTTTAATCCATGTTTTGAAAACGTAACGCTTGAATAAATTATCTTCTTTAATAAACAATAAATTGTCTTTATTCTTTGTATTTTCGTAACTAAATAGACTAGACTATCAAATTTGTCTAGTTATATGTATAAGTTATATAAATATACATATATATATAAATATATATATATATATATATATATATATATATATGTATATATATATATATATATATATATATATATGTATATATATATATATATATAGTTATAGTCTAGTTATATTTACAGAATCTAATTACATGCATAAATTTGGTCCCTTTTATTTTTAATTTTATTATTATAAACTTAGATTCACTATAATAATGTAATTTATTTTATTATAACGTTTCTCTGAATATTAAGTGTAAGACAAAAACATGTTTACCTGTATATTATATTGTTTTGACGTTAATAGTAACCCTATTTGCCTATTCTCGTAGATTTAAATTTAGTTACTCATTTCTTGTTGACTTGTTACTTTTTTTATAAATTTGTATAAATGGTAGTGATATATTTATTTACGGAACAATAAGTCGTATCGTATATTTTAGTGAATGATGAAACTACTTATATTTTTCCAAATAATAATCGAGTTGCTTAAATCTATGACGGTTATAATCGAAATTGTTTGTATTAGTTTTATATTTTTTCCTATGCTGAATGCAATGGACTGCATAAAATATTTTTTCGAATACAAAATAAATTATTTCAATAAAACTTAGAAAGCTGCATCCCAAAAAAAGACCAGTTGCACCACCAAATGATACTGGAAACAAAAAGAAAAGTTAAATATAAAGAAGCTTTATTAGGTTTATTAAAAGTAAATTATAAAACAAATATATCAGCATTAAATACATATAATCTGTATACACATATAATTAATAATTATACATAAATTGATTACTAACCGTGTCCAAAATAACTATAGAATATTATATTAAAACTACTTAGATAATTAAAAATATTTCCTGTTAATTGTACGGAGGTAGCACTGAAAGTTTTTAGCGCTGTCCATCCGTAATAATGGTAATAATTTTTTTTTAATTTCTAAGAGAAAAATTCAGTCTCTTTGGTAATCCATTGAAGTACTTGGCCTGAATTTGTCGTTTATTTTCACAAATTAGCGGTAATTTCTAAATTGTGTGTATTACATTTAGATGAACTTAACATGAGTAAAATTTTTGTTCTGCGATTTTTTGTGACCTTGGTTGTGGTCTCAATCAACAATGAAGTTACGACCCACTTCGACTGGAATGATACAATTAAACTCTATGCTTACAATTAGTTTAATGACTTCGAGCGCAGTTGTGCAAATCTCACTGACGATCTGCACGACTGATATTACTTAATAAAGACAACTCAAGATAACATCAGTGCTGTGAGGCTCATGACAAAGACTGAAAATACCTATCAATTTATTCAGGCAAATTTATTTAGATGCTAGGGAGCTTTGTGTGAGGTGGATACTATGACTTATCGATGATCTTTTTTTGAGTTATGAATGATGATATCGGTGACAAACCAGAATCTAGGAAGGAGTCTATGGGTTTGGTGTTTTTTTCTGAAGACGAAGAAAGGATGCAATGCTGGGAAAAACATTGCCATTTCTTTCTTTGGACAGACCGGTTATTATTCAGCGAATGTTCTGGAAAATAACAGAATTGTTACCGCGTATTGGTACGCCACTAATTGTTTGCTTGTTGTTTTATTCAAAAGAAACGTTCTTGCAGTATAATCCTTCTTCATCATGACGGAACTTTTGCATGTTCAGCCAGACAAATGATCAAATATTTGACTTGGGTGTATTCATTTTGAGTCATCCCTGATACAGCCCTACTCCTGCGATTTCTAAGAAATAATATAAATTACCAAGAATATGATTCCCCAATATCGAAATACCGGTGACTGCCTACGTAAGAGACTGCTTCTGTCAGTGTTTCCATTGGTGTCGCGGAGACTATTGAAATATAATAAATAAATATAATAAATAAAAAGTTTGTAATTTATTTATTATATAAAATATAATAAATAAATTACAAACTTTTTGGTTCATTTTATTTCTATTTCAAAAAACTTTCAGCGTTACCTTTCGTAGTAGAATATTTAACGAAGGCTTAAAACTATTTGTTATGTTTAAAAAAAGAAATTCTTCAGATCGATCCTATAAAGCTAAAGTCAAATTATCTTTAATATATACGGATTTCCTATAATATATTTTAATTAAAATTATACTCTTAAGATACCACCTGTTATTAAATTACATAGTAAGTACTTTTAAAAGTTGGTACGGACATTAGAGTTATAAAATATCTGGTCAGCGAAAGTATACATTTTCATTTTTTTCGATACACTCAGTTCAGTGTTAGGAGTAGTGGCGTGATTAAAATTTAAGTAAAAAAGTGATCGTTATTTCATTAACATTAGTTTGATTTAATATTTTCATTTAATAAATAAAAATCAACCATAGAAAATTTAATTTTCATGCGAAAAAGGGAAGTCACACACAGAAATTTCAGAACTAGTGAAATATCCGAAATGTAGAACGAAACTGCAGCAATTTTTTTATGGAGACTAGCTCACACCAATGTAAAAGGAGAATGCGTCAAAGCAGAGTGATCATGGCAAAGGAAGACCAAAAATTTATTGGCGAGTTTTTCAATATCCTAAAAAATCGTCTCTTGAGCTAGCTGCTTGACTGTCTTTGGCTTGTAGGTCAGAAGTATTAAAATCAATAAGAAATTTTAAAAATTATTTTCAAGGAAATTTTAGGAATAATGCGGACTTTTTTTAAATCCATTTTTGGATTAGAAGAGTTAATTTTTTTGAATGTTTTAGTCTAATTACATAAATGTGTAAATTGACTGACCTATTAAGTCCTCGAAGTAGAAGAGTATTTCCCGGCTATACCTTGTTCGCGGTGACTGTAGGGTGTACCGCACTGATGACCGCTGTGCGAATACGCCGGCACTAAATGATGATAAAATTATTTAAAAATTAATCGGTTTGCACTTATACTAAAGAGTCGCAATATTTTTCCCCAAAGTAATTTTGGAAATGTTCATAAGTCTTTTTTGCTACTGTAACTTTCCAATAATAGCCTTAAATACCCGTTATTTGAATTCCATGTGGATTTCGATTTGCTTCCATGTTTTTTCCTACATTTTAGTCGAATAACTATAATGATATAATAATATATTTAATTACGAACGTAATTAGTCATTCGTTACTTTTAAGTCTATCACTAATAACCTTCGAGATAGAGCTAAAACTTCTAATGTGCCTTTATGAAAGGTGTATCGATAAAATTGTGAAAGAAATATGAAAAAGTATTATTGGCTTCTGAAATAACGTAAATGATATAACGTAATTGACCCTGAAAGTAAAATCATCATATTACAATAGTAAAATTTTCATAGTCGGTGAGAAGTTTATTAACTAGAAAAGTCCAAAAGTGGAATTAGATAAGGCTATCTTTCTATCTAGATATAAAAGTAAAATAAGATAAGGTTATCTGCTATCCTTCTGTCAGATAAGGCTATCTTTGACATTACTCAACCTATGTTTGACTGCATACGATATTTGGTGCATATAGATAATGCATCAGATAGGCACATTAACAAAGTCTGCTGACGTAAATGCGAAAAGGGTATGTCTGGATAGAGAAAAAAGGCTTCCATTAGAACAGCTTAGTTTATCTAGTCTAGTATTCTTGTCTGCGATTGTTTTGGAAAAAGGCGCAAGAAAACCGCAGAGGGGTATTTATAAATAAACATATTTTATTTTTAAAAACTTTAGTTTACGTTTCATCCTTATTTCCTCAACAATTTTGAAAAAGTACGCAAACACCGGTTTAACCAGCATTTCTAAAACCTTCTTATACTTAACGTACCATAGATATGAAAGCAATATTTTTAAGGATACACATATTTGAACTTGGACATATAAGTAATATTCCGCAATCATTTCGCTAACATTCATCCATACTGTGAAAATGAGTATTTTTTCGTAATTTTAGGAACCCAAATTTATTGTCAAAGAAAATGCTACTTTAATAAAAAATAATTCTGGCAAAACGAAGTTTCATACAGAACCGAATTAAATTTTTAACAACTGTGTGCTTCACTAATATAGAAATAGAGGTATCAATAAAATGAAAATTATGAACAGTAAAACAGTCATCTTTGTTGGTTTCGTATTTCTACTCATTGAAGGTGATTTTATTTTTTGATTTATTTTAAGTTAATGATTAATTCCACATATATTAATATGTGGAATTAGAGTTTCTCACTTGTTTCAGTTTTCGTAAGATAACAAATTTCTTGATGGTTTTATTTTCTGACTACGATGGATCTAGAAAGGCGAATAACATTCCAATTGAGCTTGTAAAGTTACCAATACGCTCGATTGAGACAAGGATTCCACGTATATTAGATATGTTCTTCCATAAAGAAATGAATGCTTCATTGGGATATAAAAATTGAACATATGGAAAATGTTATACTACACATTTTGGTTTTCTACACTTTAAATTTGTGAATATAGCTTCTTCTATACTTTAAATTTGGGAATATACAAAGTACATACAAATATGATTTAGATAATTTTTTCATTATTAAAATTCACTGTTCGGTGGGTTAGTAGTATTACATTCTATAACTCATTGATTATAAAAGTTATGGAAAAATGTTTAACACAGAAATGTTTCCTTTGATTAGGCATGTTGAAAGTAAACAAATCGAAATTAATGGTAATTTTATTTTCATGGTAGCAAAATTGTCTTTATGATAAATAAATATTTAAAGCATGGGAATGCGTTACATCACGCACACTGTATAATGGCTTGGTAATCACATATGGAATAACAAGGTGATGTATAAATTTTACTGTTCGAAAGTGAAATTAAATTGATCAACAAATTAATTTGATTTTTAATAAATTTATTCTGTTTTATACTAAGTTCGAGCAAATACATGGTGATATTTTGGTGGTGAGATTTAATTCTGAATTATGGCAGAACACAACATAGAAAGGCATGAACACAACATAGAAAAATGTTTTTGTAAAAGTTTTTACTTATATAGATGACAATATTTACAACTCTTATAAATTAGGCAATTGCATCCGTTGTTTTCTTTACTATCGTCGATATTTCGACGTATTTATTACATGGTATATAGTTAGTTTCACAATGACAAAATTATAGTCATCGGGTCAAGAGTCCAATAACAAAACGATTTAAAAGACATTTCGAAAATAGTCATTTATTTACACAGACAGCTCTTACAACTGCAGGGAGAACAAAATGTGATTCTACATTAAATCCACTTTCACTGGCATTGAAGACATTACGTTTTAGAGTCATCTTATATGAATATTTATATTTCTAACAAAATCAAAATTATTTAAATAAATTTTCACGTTTAGATCTATGTCACATGATTTATTTTTCTTGAAACAATTATACTAAGTTACCTTGTTTATATCTTTGTTACCATATTCAATCTTTAGAGGTTCAAATCATTAATAATAAATAATACTCATATTAATACGATCTATAAACTATAAAGTTTGTTACAAATGCCTTCCAAAATTTATAACAAATGTTACCCTGTGTGTGTTGTTTTATTTGTTTACAGGATTTTTTTTACAAAAAATGATATAATATAGCTTAAATACACAAAATATATATAGGTGTAAATCGTTGTGATATAATGGTACACAGTTTACCATACATTGATTTCTATGAAGTTCAAGTTACTTGTATATCTATAATTATATCTTTTGTATTGTAAACCACGGAATAAATAACTTTTTTAAGTTATACATATATATATATATATATATATATATAAATATATATATATATATATATATATATATATATATATATATATACATATATATATATATAAAACTTCAAAAAGTGATTTATTCCCTGATTTACAACACAAAATATATAATTATAGACATACAAGTAACTTGAACTTATATAAATATTAGTTCATTCTCTTTTCCATCATGAGCGGATGCTGAGATAATAATTTTGGTAATATTAGGAATATAACGGACGTTAATAATTGTTAAGGAAGTACAAATTATTGTGATTGGGTTTGTTTATAGATTTTATCTGTAAATAGGCATTTCCTAAACAATCCGATCGGTATTTTCGATATTTAAAGCGGAGGCTATCTTTTTATTCTGTTTTTTCACTTTTTCATTTTGCTATATTTTATTTTTATAATCGATCATAACAAAGTTGGAAAAATAAAATTTCGTATAAAACGTCGTCATTGACAAAGTTATTTTGTAAATATTCAATTAAGCCTGTTATTGACTGAATATATATTATTTTGGAAATCATTACTGAATGTCAATTTAATAACTTTAACTTAAAAGTTACAATTTAAAAAGAAATAAAATATTGTCTGCTTGTAACACAAAAAATATTTCTCCTTATTTTAATTATCATTTCCACGGTAAATATATTTGGATGTGTAATATAATTAATAAAGAAAATATTTAACAATTTGATATTCGCTAGACATATATATTACACTTACAGCGTACTTTCCCTGACAGAGATAACCTGGAATACGGAATCCACGCATTGTTGTGGGCAGTCGCACTTAATGTAGGCTTTAGGAAGAGTCTTTAATTCTTTTACGTAATTTGAAAGACAGATGAGCCCTTCCAAAGTACAATATGGCCCATCTGAAATAAATGACGTTCTGGAATATTATTACATACGTAATTATTTAAATTTCTTAATTTGTGAAATATTTTATATCCATAATTAAAAGCATTAGATGGAAATGAACTCAGGATTACAGAGTGAGTTAAGTCATGTCATCTGTGATAATTCTATTTTTATCTGGGTTACAAACATAAATCTAACTAATATTAAAACAAACTCTTAGATTTTCTTCATACTTAAGCTATATATTTGTCCTAAAATCATTAGCAATTAATTCTCGTCTGAATAAAATATTAGTTTAAATGATATTTAAACGTGTCAGATATTTGAAATCAGTCTTTTTACTTGGTTACTTATTTGCAATCCATTCCAGCCAAGTAAAGGTGAGTGGCATAATAGCATATGCCAAACTTTGTAAATAAAAATAAGATTCCAATATGGAACATAAATATAACCTTCCATAAAATTGTAGAAAGGTTTACAACCACACATGTGGATGGCAAGCTTGTTGCGGCAAGAACGGACACAGCCTTCGCTGCTATAAACCTGAAAAGGGAGTTAAAAATTATTAGTCAGTTCGTGTTACTTTCAACTATAGATATTCGTAAATTTAGTTTTATTTGTAAACTTTAACGTAAAAAGAATCTTAAAAATTAATAGAAATTGGTAATGGTAAGTGGAAAGTAGACCTACCTGCTTGTTACTAAATAGAGGCTCATCCGAAAAGCGACAACGCCGGTGCACTGGCTGCAGCGCGCGCAGTTCGGCGTTCGCGCGCGTCTCCAGCACGCGTAACACCAACTCACTGTCCGTACCGCGACACGTCCGCAGTGCCGAGTCACCGCTGCTCATAGTGTCGTACGCCGAGTGGATCGAGTACTGCATTTTAGATAGAGAGCAGAAAAATATGTCTAGATCTTTCTTTTTATTTAAACAATCGGTTAAGAGCACGCTGAAATCGGGGTTCCGCGGTTTATAAATATTTTTTGAAATTGTTGACGCAAGTTAAACAAAATAGTTCAATTGAAGCTTTTAAAGAATCATTTAATTTTCTACGGTAATGGAGGTTGAGCATTACTTGATGATGAAAACTGCGTGGTAAGTAAAAAGATATATAAACAACTTTAATTAACCAAAAATACGGATGAACCAAATTGATTCCCAGAATGTTTTATTAATATCGTTTAATGGCATAAAATTATTGTAATATTTCTTCTATATTGAAAAAGAATGCACAATGAAATATATATTAGAACAAGAATGTTTTGAAAACTTTAGTTTGTAAAAATATTAAATTTGTTTTTTCTTGCCCATTTGTAAAAATAATTGGCAGAAACATTTTGTAGAGAACAATAACTATCAATTATTTTACTCATCGTGTTTGTTCTTTACTTATACGTATTTTATATACTATAAAGAATAAAATGCAAAACACACAACAAAGAAGAAAAAACTGTTCGTACTCTGAACAATGACGTGCTCAATAATGCTTGTCTATATGGACCAAGTATTACGTGCTACTAAAATAAGTAGAGTTATATAAGGGTTAAAAATGGTTAAACATTTTTCAAGAAACGAGTAGAGTTCTTGAAATATGCTGTAAGTTATAGCGAACATTGGTTCAATTCTCAAAAAGTTAGTTTAAAAATAATTACTCAACTATATTAATTAATTTATTTATCTTTTTATTTTTGCAGTTTCATTCCAAAACTTTCTCAACTTTGCACACTGTTTCAAACATTTTCTTAGTGTAAAAGCAAAGTCAAATCAAAATCCAGTGGCATTCTTCACATAAGGTCTATAATTATTTCTGCTTAACCGAATAAATAGTTTCTTCTTATCTTAAATTCTTATTTGAATCTAATTTTCCTACTGAGTTTTAGTTTATGAATAAAGAAATATTAGGGTGAAAAAAGGTTACCAATGGAATCGACGGTTAGACTGCATTTTACGGTATTTCTCTGTATTAGAACATTTTTAATGCTTTTATTGATAATGATTTTGATGTTGTTTTCATCTAAATAATCCCTCATAGCTCTAACGTCTACTCAAACCATCAAATTAATACAATAAACTGATTTGTTCAGTACAAGTACACTTCATACAATTTTTGCCTTTAACAAAAATTTGAAAAATTCCACTCGTATCTTTATTTTCATAATATTTTAATTGCCGACGTTAGATACGTTCGTTTTAATTATTTATATATTTTATAACATAAATTCTAAAAGACGCAACTACCAGACAGAGAGTTTTATTTTTAGAAAAAAAAATTATAATAAATTTCGAATAACTTAAATAGTAAAAAACGGGGACGACATACGTAAAACGTAACACTCACATATACAAACACTTGCAAATATGCACTCAGGTACATCAACATTATGGGGAATGTTGTTATAGATATCGGCATTAAATAGTGTATAGTTACTTCAATCGTCAATCTAATATTAATAGTAATGATTTCATAACTGAATATTTACAACTTACTGGAAGTTACGAATCCTAGTGAGGTTACAACACTACGTATCCTACCGAGGTTATATTTATTGAAATTATATTGAAATGTATTATATAGAAACACTTATTCGATTTTTTCATTACGCAGATAATATTACTTTATATATTTATTAATATTAGTTTTTTTATTTTCTATTTATTATCACTAATTATCCTTTTAAGAATATTCTACAAATTCAATACTTACGGTACAGCAGAGCTCGGCCAATTCAATTCTTACGTAGCAAAGATTATCTGTATAGCGACATTCAATCAATGGCGTTGGCGATTCAATTTCTTTCACTTTTCTACGATTATTAAAAAAATAGCGAGTATTAGTGATCAATTACATTAATTAACAAATAAAAAAATATAGCTTCTCTTTTTATGTCCCTTTGTGTTAATTATCTTCTTTCAACTAAGTGCAACAGTGAAAAATGGGTTCAAACGCAGTACATAAATGACTGATTATATTTATGTTTAGTCCGAGATAACTGAGTTGTTTAGTCTGGATTTGCCTGCCTAGAATGAAAAAAAAATCTAAGAAAAATAGAAACAAAATCCACACTGGCAACATCATTCACGCTGTGACTTTTCAAATGTTATTCTTTTTGCTGCGTTCTCACGAATTCTCAATGGCGGCGTATTTGTGAACTTAATTAATTATGTTTACGGTAAAAGTAATAAATAAATATATCAAAAATAAAGTCTGAATCAAAAGAGGAGAAGCGGGAATGTAAAATAAGGATATCAGAATGGAGATTCGAGCCATATAGAAAAAAGCAATCACGAGGAGATTTATTTCACATTTTTCAAGTTTTTTTACCGTTAAAAATACAAATTTATTACAATATATAAATTTCTTGGTTAATTCTCCAATCTAGTACATACTAATACGTACTGAATTACACGTTTAAATTAGAATTTTGCTGACGAAGAAAAATAACATTTTGCTAATGATCAAGCAAACGCAAAAGCTCGTGATCGAGAAATGTAACAGAATCGATCATTAATAGCATGAAATATTTATATTGAGCAGTAATTAATAAAATAACTAGTATCGATAATTGTCAAGTACTGGCGCACTATCAATTACTTTCAAATAATGCCAATATAGAGGAATCTATTAAAACCGACATAAATAATATAAACGATAACAAAAAAGAGAAAATACAGAACACCTAACAACGAAGCAGTATCGGATGACAAGTACTTTGTAGTAATTTTGAATATAATTTATTATTCGAAATGTTTTTAAAGTTCAATGAATGACCTTAGCACTAATTTATCTTCTCGGGAAAAGTATACTTAAAGGTAAAAAAAATATATCTATTACTGCGAAGATGTTCCCTAAGAAAACTGTCTAGATAAATGTAAATTGACCATGTTTTATATTTTGTTCCTCTAGTCGAAATGTCAGAAATATTTGTTTAATCTCTAGAAATGTTTTCTTACCAATCTTATTGACTTTATATAGTAAGAATTAGGTTATACGTAGACTTATTTCTATAAACATAAATTACGCAGGTATCGTGTTCTGTTTAGGAAGATAATGTAAACAATCCGATTCGTAGAAATCAAGTTAACTATATAGGTACGTTAAATTACTCTTTACTTCTTCGAGTTCGACGCATCTGACACATTCGAACTTTCCGATGTCGATTATACCAACTTTGATCAATAGATAGTTTCCCACTCTAGTAGGCAGTTTAGTGACGATTTGCACGACAACATCAAATGGATAGTTTATACAAAAAGAAAAATATTTGGCTCTACAAAGGACAAATGAAAATTTTGAAAGTATAAGGAACATCAGTGAAAGTATAAAAAAAATATTATGGTGAAAAACAAAATAAATATTGCACATCGCCCAGCAAAACAATATAATTGTGTATTGGAGATAGTCTCAGATGGTTCTGGTTTTTGTTGAGGAGTGCATTGTAAGGAAAAAGTTACTAGACCTTTCTAGTCAGTAAAGGACAAAAATAATAATATAAATTATTTGGAGTTATTGGAAGAATTTATTGCATTCAAATGGTTTGCAAAAAAATAAAATTAATGCAAAATTATATAGAGAATTTATAATGTCATTACGATCACAAATATATACCGTACGGCCGAAATCAATTATCCTGAATTGAACATATTAGGATTTTTTATTCCTTTCATACAGTTTATATGCTTTCTTTTAATTATAGGATCTCATCTAAGAATAAATATTATATTAAAAAGACGGTACAAACAAGTTTATAGAATTAAAACCCTCTACGCTAAAATACTAACTTCAAATATTACCAAAACATCTTCTACGGGTCGAAAGCTACTTATGTGGAAACTTTTTTAATAAAAAACCTGATATTCATCCTGCAGAGATATTATTATTTTATATGAATACTACAGAATCAGTTCAAGACCAAAACGTTATTCCAAAAAACTTGTTCTTATTTACTTGAAACTTGTCCTTTTAACAATAACACAAATCAGTGACGAAGTATCTTGACAAAATATCAGTGGTTGATTAAGTAGGTAATGTGCGAAAGTGGACATGATACAATTGTATTTTCACCACATTCTACTAGACATACCTCAATTTCTTTTATATATTGACAAGGATTAACAGTTCATAGCATATTGAAAACTGTTGCTTAAGCAGACCAATCATAGAGACTGACTTTTGGCTGATTTATTAAGAAAAAGCCTTAACCGATATATTTTTTTGCTGAGTACTGTATACTTCATTAATTAATCGTTACTCACATCATAAGAATACATAATCTAATGTTGATTTATTATTTTACTAAACATATTTTCTCAGAGCTGAAGAAGTAGCCCAGAAACGTTAGTTTACTTTCTTAAGACTAAACATCTACTTAGTTATCTTGGATAAATTTTCTATACACGTTATTAAGTCCAAAATAACAGTTTTTTTTAGAATTTTTGTCTTTTTGTGTGTACCTTCGTTATGCACACTAATCTCAGCATCGGGTCGATTTGGATGCGGTTTTCAGTGATGCATTTCGATTAGGATGGGCTAATATTTAGGTTTGGTTTCGTTTCAATCGGTTAATAGATAAAAAAAGATAGATCAAACTTTAGTTCACATTCATTGTGCACCCTAATATCAGAACTAGCAGAACCGATTTCACTGCCAACGCCATCTATTAGCATTTTTAATAAACTTATGCTCATAAATTTCCGAGAGAAAAAAAAAAGAAAAGGAAAGACAAGAATAATAATAATTCCGAATTCCACGTGACTGAAGTTGCTGAAACAGCTAGGGAAACAAAAGAACGAAAGAGGGAGAGGGAGTGGGGAAAAGGGAAAAGGCGAGGAGGAGGGAGAGGGCGGAAATACAGATGAATTGGAAACAGACCAACGATTACTTTGAATCCACTTCTAAAGAATAAAATTAATTTGCGAAAATTCTAATTTCACGCAAAGGGAGTTATCGGCAGTCATGATAACCACAACTGGAACAAAATATCCTGTTTCTCCGAGGTTTGTAAATCGAATAATCTTTAGTGATTTATGGCAATTAAAAGACCTATCCACACACAATAAATAAAAGTTCAAAATAGTTTTGACAATTATTTAAGACCAAGCCATACTGAATGAGTACGTGTGGCGTGCGCGTGTGCGTGTGCAGCACGTGTACACCGCAATGTATGAAACTGTATTGAAGAAGTCACACCGAACGTGTTGTACACACATGTAGTTTTATACATTACAGCCTACACGTGTTGCACACATTTTGCACATGTACACGCACACATATTCTGTAGTCTGGCCTTTAATCTGGACCAATATACAGCGGAGTACAGCACTAGAGCCTGGAGTACGCGCGAACGAAGTCGCGGGTACAGCTAGTATAATTGTAAAAACGAACTTTTTATGTAAATTTCTATTTGAATTATATGAAATGCTTAGTCCGAGAAAAGAGCCTCCCATCCCACCCTGATAAGTTGACAACTAAACAAGAAAAATATAGCAAATAAGCTACATTTGGCACTGACTGCGTGAGTGAAGTTGCCATTGTGGATTACGTTTCTAGTTTCCTTTAGGTTTTTATCATATTCTATCTATATTTATTTCTATTATATGTAGAAACTACAATGAAAATTAATTAAAATATATAAAACAAAAGATTTTTCGGCTATTGCCATTTGCCTAACGATTTTTTTAGGCAAGTAGCAATAGCCGAAAGATAGAGTTTAAATGTAGCCTATTATATGCAGTATACTTGTAGTGTGAGTTCTGCTCATACTTGACAGTTTATCATAATCTTTACTTCTTTCTTAAATGGTGAAAACTGATTACTCAAATCTTATTAATACCTTTTTATCGGTATATATTACACAAAATTGCATTTATTTGGAAATTTCTCCACACAATCATTAAAAATAAATCATTCACCATCAACATTATTCATAATGGGGCTGGCAGTTCCAGTACATAAATTAACTTATAACTTGATCTCATATTTTATACTCCTTTATTCGTAGCTTCTTCATTACGCGTTATCCATGTAAATGTTCCATGATAATCAATCCAATCCTAAAGATACATTTTATACATATTTCTTCTTAACTAAACTTTTTCGTATATTTATCAATACTTCATTCACTATTATTCATTAATTTATAATGTTAATTAAATAATAGTTCACATCTAATATTTTTAGGACGATTTTCTTGGTTCCTTTGTATATAGAGATCGTTGTTCCTCTGTTTTATAAAAAAATACAATATCACCTCTGGGGTCACATATTTTATATTAACACTAACCTAGTAAGACAATTGAAAGTAATCAATGGGTATAATTATGTTAATAATATATTGTGGTATAGTGTAGTAGGTATATGAGTGTATATGGTGTTGTTATGATTCTAAAATAGGTATCGTGCTGTTAGCTTCTCTTTTACAAAATATCATATTTTTCGTTAAATAACATTTGAGTATCTATTCGTTTACTTAGTGTATTTGTGGCTTTCTTTTTAATTTCATATTGCAAATGTGTATATATATATATATATATATATATATATATATATATATGCATATACACACACACACATACATACATATATATATATATATATATATATATGTGTGTGTGTGTGTGTGTGTGTGTGTGTAACACAATTGGTGGGCGCTCTGAACGCAACATTTCTTCTGCGGTTGGAATAAAACTTGTATAAAATCTTGGTTAAGTTCAAGCGTAATACACTCGTAATTGTCAAGCAGGATACTAGGACAAAAAGTTAGATATAATTGTCTCAACACTTTCAAAATTGTGGCAGTTCGAAGGATAGAAAAATCACAAAAAAATCATCATGCAACCAAAATACGCAAGTGGTACATAGTTAAAAAGAAATTTTAGAATGCTCTACAATTTTCACCAAAACAATTTATTTTTATTACTTTAAAAGGTGCCCTTAACTGTTTTCTAACCTATGAGCCCTTCATACTTACTGTGTCTGCATACAATGTCATTTAATTATGATAAATATTTATTTTAGAAATTGTACGTCTGATTTGAAAAAATCCTAGAATATTCCACTAGTAGCCACTAGAAGATGGCATTTTGATGATTGTTTTTGAATTGATGTTTTCCTAAAAATAATTAATTTAATTTTTACTTTTCAATTATATCATGGTAGAAGATGTAGATGGTCTAAGTTCTCGGCCTGTAAACGTTAAGTACAACAATAATTAGGAAAAAAGAAAACGTACAAGTACACTGATTGGGAACTATTCACAAAAACATCGATAACCTGATCAATTTAAAATTTAGCACTGTTGATTGTCTGAAGCAACAGCTATCGAAATCCATGGAATAATTATGCCCTGCAGCCAATAAGGCTACACCCAGAAACAAACCAGAACAGGAAATCAATTATCCTGTGAAATTAAGATTTAATAAAGGACATTAAGAATTTTTAATCAGATAACAATCTTCTCAACAGACTAATTAAATATTATATGCAGAACTGCACCGACGTTTATTTGAGTGGACAAGAACGTTTATTTGAGTGGACCTGAAGCAAGTTACGAATGTTCATGAAGACTATTTACTGCGAAAATAAATTCTCAGATTCAAACGTTCTCTTTCAAGTGCCACTTATCAAGAATTATTAAGGTCGACCGATAAGAAGAAATAAAGAGAAATCTGCACTCTGCTCAACACCTCAGTGTTTCGTACCTTGGTATTCAAGTTAGTACTGATCCGAATTAGGTGTATCAATAATAGCAATCAAACCAGTAACGTCAATAGAAATGACACAAAAAACAGTAAACTAAATTCTAAAAAGCACTTGGTGTTGATGTAATACCTCTATTTAAGGAATTATTGCGCAAAGCTATTATCACGCAAACAAACTTATTTTATGCTGGTTTTCGTTTCGAAATACTTGAAAATTTCATAGATAATTATGTTAAAGGAACCTGGTGAATAAGCAGAATAGATAAACGAAAATGTGTAAATATAGAAAGCAATATCTTTAACCATCAAGTACATATTGTAAACCAATATCACTATTACCCTAAACAATCATACCAACGTGGAAGCTATTCAATTTCTGGTTGTTACCCACAAATCGAGAAGCCCAAAATGTATTAAACCTTATGAATTAACATAATGCTTAAACTTAATTTATATGTGAGCTAAGCATTGGTACAATTTACTAACTAATTTAAATAAATTATTAAAAAATCGAGTACATTTCATCAATGATAAATAATTGTATATTAAAATTGAATCATAGATATCAAATAAAACAAGTTTAAAAAAGTTTCTACTAAAAGTTAACTAGATAGCTCTGTATTTTATTTTTATTTTTGTATTTTGTACGTATCTCTTTTCCAAATCAAAGTGCAAATTCAAAAGTGGAATTTTGGATTACTTATTTATAAACTATTTGTCCCTGATCCTCGGTTTCTTACAATTAACGACAAAAATATTATAGGTAGTCAAAGCTTTCACATTTACAATTGGAATCTGGTATGTACTCTACTTTCAATTCTATTTAATGTCAACGCAACTTTGCAATAGTTTTCCTATAAGCAAAATCAATTGAAACTTTTTCCAATTTATTTTTAGCAAATGGCATACAGTTCTTATTAACCACTCTACTTTTCTAATCGTTCATAATGCAAAGGTTACTATGAGTAATTACGAAATTATATACATTATCTTCTAGTGGTTACGAATACATACCTTTTATATTTACACAACGCACTTTTTACATCAGCAGATATTAATGTATTAATGTGTTAACAAGAAATTGGGTATACATACTTTATTTCAATATCTTTGATTACGAGAGAATTAATAGTGAAACAAACGCCTGTCTCCGTCATGATTGGTTTCCATTTTGGCGAATCGTCATTTTCGTTAGACCAAGTATTTTTACCAGGAAATTCTCGGTAAATCTGTGTAAAGAAGTGATACATTTTAAGGTATATATATATATATATATATAATTGAAACAATTAATTTCAGTTTATTTGAAATTAAAAATAGTTGTGGGGAATATGAGGGGAATTGTGGAATAACGTATACGTTTCTGCTTATACATAGACTAATAAAATCAAGACTTATAAAAAGTAAAGCTTTTTACTCGATTCTCTAAAATTACTTATGTCATGTTAAGAGGACCTAAAATTAATTATGTTTACAATCAATAATAGAAAATATAATTTGAAATTTTCAAATAAAGTATTCAATTTCATCATTAATTTTTACCTACGGATTCGCTCTACGTATATTTTTTTTGCCAAAATTTTTGTGGAAATATTTTCATCTCAAAAGTACTCTTGATCGGAGTAAAAATGACTTATATCTTAGCTTGAACTTTAAACCTAGTAATCTAAATGACCTCGATAAATTTACTTCCTGATAATATTTAATTTGGGTTTACTCTCTGAGTGTTTATAATTAAATTTCAAGTTCCTTAGGGTATATTAAATAAACACAAATTCTTTAGCTTTAACTCCAAGGAAAAGTTAAATTCAAATCGGTCCTGTACATTTCGAGTCATATTCGCACAAACGAATCGATAGAAAATTCTAAAAAAAGGGAATTTTGGGTTCAAGAAGCTTAAATAGAATATTCCACTAACATTCCAAAAAATATCTTTAAAGTACATAACTTCTCTTTTAGTTTTGTAATAGTACAGATAACTAAATCTGCGGTACTTATCACATCACTCTTTTTAATTTATAATCATTCATTAAAGAAGATAACTTGTTGCGATCTGGCTTGCCACTAAGTAAACTGTCTTGAAATAGGTACTCTCATTTACATGGAGTACTAGGATTTTTTAATTTGATAACGCAAAATAAAATTCTGACTTTGTAAAGGAATATCTACAAGCAGAAAACCATTATTAACATTTCTGTTAACACTTCTTCCAAAGTGCCATTTCACCAGATGATCATTTGAGCCATTCCATTAGGCGGTCAAATGAGTTGGCTTAGCAGAATAAAAATGCAATTTTACATTTCCAGCAAACTTTTCTCCATATCGAAAAAATAAAACCACTGTCTATATAAACGGCACAAAAAATACCATTTTCGTGAACTAAATGGATTTCAATAAAATGAAGAATGTTGGGTGGGGGTAATAATATTTTATAATTTGTATAATTCAAATTCAAGAAAGACCTTCAAAAGCTAGATTAGTTATTTTTTAAAATTGATAACAGTATTTTTTAACAACGTAGAAAGACTGTGATTGTAATAACGTTAATAATTTGGCAGCTTTGAAATAACAGGCAAACGTTGCCTTTTTTATATTTAATAATATAAATTTGAAAATTATGATTAATAGTGCAATATATTTAAATATTCGTCAACATATTAGAGTAAATATTATTTTTGGAAATATTTGTAATTTTTAGCGCATTATTTCTTGCTTGTGGCGGATTCAGAGCGAATTCTGATTTCAGTGTCATAATCTTAAATGGAAGATCGGAGTAAAATAAATTTGTTCAAATTTTATTTTTTCTATTTAAAAATGATTTTAGTAACTAATATTTTCCGATCATTTATAAGATTTGTTAAAAGTTTTGATGTTTGACATTTTATTAAACTAATTTCAATAATTTTTTGTGTTGTATTACTGTTTTATTTTTTACCCGAGGATTTAATCAATACAATATTATAATATTTCTGTAAACTCTTTGTTCATCGACACCTAATGAATAATATAGTTGACGACCAGCATGGGTTTGAGGGTAATCAATCAAAATATTGGTGCTATGTATGCAATTATTTTATTACTCCGTGGATTATGAAATGTTTAATGATTCTATATACACCGATTTTACGCAGGCGCTTGTTAAAGTTTACATTTTTATTTGGTTGAAAATTTTTTTTTGCATAGTATCGATATAGTATCGATACTACTTTGCGATAGACAATACGATGGTAGTTTTAATTAATGGCTATAGATTGCTCATATTTATTCAATACCTTCGAGTATCATGCTAGATTATTTTCGGTTTATTATATTTGTTATGATATGTGGTTATTTTATATATTGTTACTTTCCGTTACATGACGTAAATTTTTTTCAGTTATTATATTCGGCCGGTCTCACTTACTTGACGCTCACCAAAAATTATCTTTATAATATTGTAAATTTAAAAAAAATTATTTAATAAAATAATCTATTTCCATTTCTGTGATGACCACAATTGTGTTTCTTTAGCATTGGCACCCAATCATTGGACACTATTCGAATGGTACCTTATCTTGGTGTAATATTTGATACTTACGCCGATTTAAATCTGATGTAATTTGTATAGTTTAATTTCTAAAACTTTCAAACGTCGAAAAAGTCGCAAGTTTTCAAAATTAAGCCCACTAGTAGCGTAAGTCATTGCTGATAAAATTACGAGCATATTTTAAAACTTGGAAAATAACAAGATTTGATAAAGACGAGATATATTTTTATCCGGGTTCGGTTCGATGTTAACAAATGCGTTAAAATTATATTTGCAAGTGTTATTTTATTGAATAATATTTGTTCGTAGAAATAATTATGTGTATTTCATATATTTGTAAAATTATGTTATATTTATTGACAATCAATGAATAAACTGTTTTAAAATTTATTCGAATTTTGCTGTTCGTTTTTTGTTATTCCTAATATTACATCCACAAATAAAGGTTTTCTTTAGGGAAAAAAAATTGTGCGCGTCAGCTACGACGCACGACTGGAGTTTACTCCTTAAGTACGATTGTCTTGGAATGTATGAAATCGGTAAAGGGGGTAAATAAACGCATCTCTTGTGATGGTGAAAGTATATTTATACTTTTATTAATATATATTTGATTTATTGAATATATTTGGCGTTAATTTTGTAGAAATTCATTATTCACAATTAAATGAAACTACGTGATGTAGTATTATTTCTACATTCTTTAAGTTCTTTACCACGACCTAGGTTTCGTTGTATTACAACATCTTTGCTAATATCCCACCTGAAGATGTTTAGATGTTAGAGTAATCTAGATAAGTAGAAAAAAACGCAGTTCTCTTGTTCTCTCTCTTATAGAGTTGTAAGATAAGCCCTCACCTCTTTTTGTTTTTCCAACTTTTTTATTAAAAATCGATTAGAATGACTTATATGGACCACATTCACGTTCAAATATCTTTTATATTTTCATATCCATTTGTTGAAAATAAATCAGTTTTTTGCGTAAATATTTGAAGATTTCGTAGTCTCTTGATAATGTTAGCTTTAAACAGTTAAAGGAATTTTCATCAATCGATCTAATTATATTAGGGGATATAGACAGGCTGAAATTATTTTCCAAAATAAATATCGTAAAAATTCAAAGAAGTACAGAAACCATGGGAGATAACTTCTTGACTAAATACTTATCTATCGTTTCGACCTTTTTTGTTTGTTATATTTGAATCTTCTTCATTACGTGAACTACTCGTGGTTTTTATTGGATAACCTCTAGAAATAATCTCTTGGTTGAGTTCCAGAAGTTTTTAAATTTATGCAATGTCTGAATTTCTAATTATATTCAAGTATTTTATGGATCGTTAGCTTATTTTTAAAAATCTTATTTTTCATCAAACATTTGCTTTTCCATTTATTTTTTATACAGTAGTTAAAAGAAATTAATTCCACATTTAAACTTGTTTTCTTTGTCATCTTTAGAAATTATTTATATAATTTAAAAAATGGGAAAAAATCATAGATTATATAAAATATATACAATAAAAAATAACTAGGGATACATTAATAAAACAAAAATAGGTTGGGTAAGGTGCATAACTTTTAGTAATGAAAACACCTCCTTTAATAATAAGATCTGTAAATAAATAGTCATATAAACAGTAAAATAATACAATAGATTCGTAACAGTAAGGCATAGAATTGTATCACACAAAAAGTTTTTTTTTTGCAAATGAAAGAACGATTGAGCGAAATTTGAGTGCAAGTGTCGCTCGTAAAGAAATAGGTGGGAGAATAGTGTGCAAAGATTGCGGAGAGCGGTTGACCACACGCTGTTGAAGTTCGAGCTATGCGAATGGACTAATATATTTAATGTTCCACAAATTTTAAGCGAATCCAGCATCAAATGCGGATACCGATCCCGCATCTGGGATTCCACTTTGAGGGACTGCAACCCCAGTCCTCAACCATGGCAATGAATTTATCATAGTATTAAGCTGGCTTAACTTTCATATTAAAAGTCACCAATTTTGTAGCTATTATTTAATAAAAAATAAGTACAAAATAATTTCTTTTATACGGCTTTAATCAATTCCTTTTATATGGCTATCAGCTTCACCGTAGTTTTAATCGTTTCTGTATAATTAAATGCGAGTTTTTATTATTCAAATTATGAACCCGTAATATATATTAACATTAAATGTAATAATGTTATATAATATCAATCACTTTCCTTGAAAATTCGCTAAGTCATTGTAAAACCATGAAAAAGTAACAAAATATACATTTCACTTTAATCTCATTAATTTTCTATTAATGTAAGTTGTAATAACCATAAAACTAGTGGATAATATGGTTTTTAAAGAAAGGTTTTTATGAGCACGGTCATAGAAAGTTAGACAGATAAGTTAGTACTACTATCGTGGTATTGCTTGTGTTATAAGTCAGTGTCATTGCTTGTATTATTTAGTCGCATCGTCTAAAAATCTATACAAAGGTGACGCTACTCGCATTTGGATTTTGACACTCCACATAGTCAATTTATCTTTTCTTCTATACTTTTAGTTTTAGTAGAAGGTGGAAAATCTTCAAAAAACACCTAATTTAGATCAGCGGTAGTTTGGGATATTTTCTCACTAAAAATACCACCTTAATAACCTTCGTAACATCTCGTTATTATATGCGTGAAGCACTAATCACAGGATAGGCCTCGTATCGCTTTCTAGACCTGATGGTTTCATGAGGTTTCATTCATTTGAGACATCATCGGATACCGGCCACATTGAGGACAGTTTTCATTTTAGAGTTTTCGTGATTCTGTAACCGTATAATGTAAATTCTGCTCGCATACTTTTTAATCACTTCTGGAACTGGTTCATTGTGTGGGTCACTTATATTTTTTCGATCTTACTACGAGGTATTGACAATTTTCAGCAGCACTTTATTCTCGAAAGTTTGTATTTGCTGCATGTTTGTTTCCCTGCTACCTTCCCAAGTTTGTACACCATAAGTTCTGATTTGTTACAAGATATGATTACAGATTCGTATTTCATTCTCGGCCAAAAGTTCTAAATTTGTAGACAATAATATTGTCCATATTTCATATCTAATTTCCCTCTTTTGTTTTTTATACGTATTTTTCATTTTGACTTTACATCTAGATTCGTTGCTAGATATCTTGCCGTATTAAGGTAAGGTATTATTAAAATAGGGCATTATAAGGCATATTATTGTTAATAAATAAAGGAAGTGGATATATTTTATGAAAAGTTGGTATGAGTAGACTTGATTTTATTTAACTCAATACGCTATTTTGTGTCCATTGCTTTATTTTATTTATTACCCTTTGTAGTTGATTTATGGACCGTCATATATGTCTGGATATTTCAATTCTAGCTGTGTCGTCAGGATTGCTGCCATTACTTCTTCGTTGATTAATAAGTTTCTTTTGTAAAGGAGGTACAATACTCAACTGAGCACTTTGCTCTGCGGAATTTCTGTAAAAGCCTGTTTTGGTTCTGAATATTGGTTATCATAATGTATTTTAAAGTTTCTCTTTTATAAGAAACATTTAAAAATCTCGTAATATTGTGTTGGAAAATATGTGCGAAGTTGATATTATATGCCTTCATGCCAGACTTTATGTAATACCCGTTTCAGATCCGGGAATGCTGCTGTGTTGACCTTTTTCTCTTTAAGCGCCTTTTCGATCTTGTTTGTGATCCGATGTATTTGATTAGTTGTTGAGTGTTTATTTCTAAATCCAAATTGAAGTTTCGTGAGCATTTACCTTTCTTTGGTAATGCTATTAATCTTTCAAAAATAATTTCTCAAAGATTCTTCACACAATAGGAAGTAGCGATATTAGTTGGTACGACGTCACATGTGTAGGTAGTTTTCTTGATTTTGGTATAGTTTTTGCAGTTTTCCAAGTTTTTAGGACATGTCTTAGTAGTCGGTATATCAAATAGTATTAAATAGTACTTTGCAATATATGCCATAATCGATGCGAATAATTAGTTATTTATGTCAAAATTGTGAGCGAAAATGCATCTAAACTGACGGCCTTTTACTTGAGTGTGCGAGCGTAGAAGGGTAATATTTTTCGACTGTTTTCTTTGTATTAAATATAATATGGCACATTTGTGATATTTATTTTATCACCCGTCTTGAACGTGGCATAGTGGTGATTTTTGACTAACATTTTCGTGAATATTTTTTGCATTAACTTATGAGAAATGTTGAAAAATAAAATAGTTTTTAATTTCTTATAACGCATTTATTTTTAATAAATTTCCAGTTTAAATAAAATTACTTTGCTCGCTGCTTGACAGTGAATAACAAAGGGAAGGAATTCCCATTTAGACAACATCTATGCATTGCTCGACCTCGTTCGGAGATTTTAATTCTTAATCATTATACAAACTAAATGTAAATTATTTCAATACCATCTTTATTCAGTGGACAATACGTAATAAAAGAAATGAGACAACTTTATAGTAATTATTGAACAATTTATAAGTATTTTGTTATCCAAATAGTAACAATACGGTTGATCAATGATTATTGAAAATATATTATTTAAAGTGCTCCGATTTTCTGAGAGAACTAAATCATGTACGAGATTTTATGTCTAAGGAGAAAGTTAATGAATAGAAGAAAATAAAACACTGTCTGTCTAGTAATAAAAACAACTTAATATTTCAGGACAAGTAAAAAAAATATTTGACATACGTAAGTATATATATATATATATATATATATATATATATATATATATAACAATATAGAGGACTTTGCGAATGAGAATTTGCGCGACTAGATGTCAAAATGTTTGTGAATTATTACTGTTACGTTAAACAATTAGTAATGTTTTATAACTGCGGTTTTTTTAAGTTTTGAGGCTGACGTTGACGTCACAACTAACGTTGATAAAGAAGAAATAAAGAATTTTATAAATCATCAACTACACATATATGAACGTATTGCAATCGACAAAGTATAAAACAAAGCATACTTTAATTACTTATTGACTTTACGGTGATGCACGACACTGTAAAATTTAGTCATGAAAATATGTTCAGATGCGCACATTAACTCTGCACCAATTTTAGCTATGTAAACATATCCTTTAACGTTTGAAGATGATTTGTTTTGCCTTTTTGGTTTTTATCAAATATATTATAAACAAAATTTTCATATTCTTATTTAAAGAATATTAAAACTATAAACAAAACTTTCATGTTCTTATTTAAGATACGAAATATACATAACAAATAGTACAAGAATTAACGAAACGACAATAGAAATAAAAATGAAGAATTGGGTAAACCAAAAAGATCCGAATTTTTTATTTTGAGCACCAACAGACTCGACGGGAGTACTTCAAAGTTAAGTCGCTACACTATACGGTCATATTAACATATTCTAATTTACTACATATATTGAAAGTAGCGGTTGTATTAATATAAAGCCCCGTCGGAATTATTCATATTATCTTAATTACTTCTTTATTATAGCTAGGGTTTATTATAAAACAACAAAACATTCGATTATTTTGATATAATTATTACTTTGCAATACAGGCGTTTGCTTAGAAATTAAATTAAGTCAGAAATTATATTTTGTCGACATAATTTCATGACAATATTTCTAAAAAAAAGATTGTTTTTGTTCTAAATTTATTTATATACTTCAACTTAAGAGTATCTTTATTTTGTTTATTATATAAAAATACTTGAGACTGCTGTTTTAAATGTTTAAGTAATTTTTAGGTTGAGGTATCCTAAAAGGTATCGAATTGAAACGCTTAAAAGATCACTCACATATTCGCACGTTTTTTCATCTCTCACGGTCCTTATTCCCTAAACCGTTAAACATAATATGAAATTTGGCAGTGATATAGTATACGGTAAAAACTTAATTGTATAGAATATAGTATAGAATTTGGCTTCTTTTTCACGTTACAGGTACAAGTACAAAAGCGGAAATTTAATGGACAGTAAGTATTTTACATAGAAAAGGAATATGGAGCAAGGCCAGAGAAAAATAAAAGCACATCTATATTTTGTGATCTAATTTTTGGACCGTAACGTCCATATGGCGATTACATGCGATGATTTGTTCATATTATATATTTTGGAATAAAACCTTTAAAGAAAATGACAACGATCGAAATTGGGAGAAAAATTAACCAGAGCTTCGAATATGACTAAATAATAAAGAAGTTCGTTTCTTTATTTTACATATTAAACTGCTGTTTTAAACACGTATTAAAGAAAAACAAGGATATCATTTCTTGTGAATACTTTTCAGCGTGATAACAAAGTTTGTTGAAGAGATAAAAAACTTTCAATGGTATTCGATTATCGGTTTAATGGTTTTCATCCGTCTTAATCAGTATTTTACTCAAAAAATGAAGCTTTTATTTATTGTTGCACCTTGAAGACGTACCTTAAATAAGGTGTAAACATTTTAAAACATCTTATCTTGATCTGGTATCCCTGTTTACCATGTAAGATTTTTTAGATGCAGTCTTAATTTCGTAAGAAATAAGAGAGTTAAGAATATGAGGGGTTAAGAAAAGAATATCAGTTAAGAATATTAGGGGTTAAGAAAGATGGGAATTAAGAAGCCCGGGATATAAGAGAGTTAAGAATATCAGGGGACTCGTCAACCTAGGGCTTTCATCATTATGCATCTATCTAAATATGTTGGAATAGGTCCGCCATCAGAAGTTAGCAACCAAGTTTGACAATTTCAATCTAGAAAATTCATTTGTGGCTGATATACATATATGCCCATAAGTGGCTATCAACAAACTATAACAAGGCGAACAGAATGTAATTAATTGCGACTCCTCAAAGATTTTATCCCTTTGAAAATAAAATCCATACAGAACTCGCTAGACTCGCTAATAATTAATAAACAATATTTTAAATGTGGGAGATTGAAAGAAAGAATAAGAAGTTACACTTAGAATTTTCGAGGTCATTATTTACTTTTGTTGCCTGTCGTTAGAATTATGGGCTTTTATTATTTAGGTTTCTTTGTGGTCATAAATCAGTAAGCAATTTATTTACTTGTATAAAATTAGTGTGTTTTTCTGTGGTAGAAACCAAATTACACTCCATTAAAACTGAGGTCCTATTGACGTTACGGAATGTCATATCGGCCTAAAATGAAAATTGTTTGACGTATGTATATAATTAAATAAAATATTATATAAACCTTAGCATACAGAATATTTCAAACAAGGGTCTTTGAATCTAACAATATCGGCCTTAAATGTAAAAATATTAATTAAAGTGCTCACCTCAATCGCAATTCCATAAAAATCAATATTCAAAGAAGAAGCTGAAACATTTCTTTCAAATAATTTCAGATCATGTAATTTTACATTTCCAACAATATTTAAAAATTGCATGTAATAATTGAATTTTTCATCAGTTGGCGTGATATTCCAGAGCCGTTGTATTAGAGACTTGGCTTTTATTTTGTCTACTTTGTCCTCTAAGCAAGCCGTGATTGCCGGAAAACTGTAGTTCCATTTTCGAAAATCTTTCTGAAGTGTTACAACTGTCGGGTTGTCATTATATCGTTGCCATTGACCGAGTGAAATTTCAATTATTCCAAAAACTGCTAATATGATTGCGATTAGCCAAAATAATCTGGAAATTGCGATAAATTAAATTATAGTTTGTGTTTTAAATCAGTTTTTACGTAATGAATACGATAATACTATAATACTAGAAACAAACAAAAGAATCAGAGTCATTATATTTTATTCCCGTCTACATTAAAGCATCTTCGACCAGTTTAATAGTGACATAAAATAATCGTGGGTGTTGTGTGAATCAATCATGAAATCAGCTGACGTGGTGATATGTCACATGCTAATGGTTACGCATTCCAACTGCCATCCCTGAATGTCCACAAGCTCTTGCGACTAGTAAGCTTCGTGAGACACAGAAAAAGAAAACCATACGAAGAGTTTTTCCAAACCAATGACATAATTAAAATTGAATATATTTGGCGTTAATTTTGTAGAAATTCATTATTCAATTAAATGAAACTACGTGATGTAGTATTATTTCCACTTTCTTTAAGTTCTTTACTACGACTTAGGTTTCGTTGTATTACAATATCTTCAGGTGGGCTATTAGCAATAATTTTACAATATTTCCTATTAAAATCCTATTGCTAATAGTCCACCTGAAGATGTTGTATGACAATGAAACCTAGGTAGTGGTAAAGAACTTATAGAAAGTAGAAATAATACTACATCACGTAGTTTCATTTAATTGTAATTAAAATTTGATTAACGAGCTATGATATCAAACTCAATTGAATGTATTGAATTAATTATGGCCTAAAGATTGGTTTCGCCGGCATCCTTTGCATTTATTTTTAAAATAAACCTAATAGGTTACTATTTATTCTTGTGAAACTGTCATTTAAAAATGATGTTTTTCGTTTTATTCTTATAGATCTGGATGTATAGACTTGATTATTTACAACTGTCCTCTTTTAAGTTTTGCCATATAATTTATTTCTACTTTACTAAGTATAACATTATAGTCTTATTAGCACTAGAAGTCAATGACGTAGCAATTACAATTAATAAACCTGAGAATAGACCAAACTGCACCATAGCGATGATATTGAAGAAGAAATTCAGTTCCATTTGTTTCATGTTATTATTATTTAACTAATAATACTGAATTCCAGTAAGTAAAGACAAAGTTATAAAAAACTGAAAGAAAGTTAAATTTGTGTATTCATAGATTGGCACAGACATGCATAAATTCGGTTGTACTCCTTAAAGCGTACTCTTCGTTTGTAACTCCACTTCCGCAGTACATACTGTAGCATAATTACAGTTATTTATAGATGTCCGTATTTGAATAAATATAGAAGAATGAATATAATTTCGTGGTGTATGTCTGCAAATTTGAATACAATAGATTGCACCTGACAATATTTCGGTTTTGAAGCTCCATTAAATCTAGCATTCCTCATCTTTATTGTTATTACAAACGTCATAACAAATTTAAGTGCAGTTATATAAATCCATGAAGTGAAATTTATATTTCCTCGTAGAAAAAAAGTTCATTTTGCTCTCATAACTTTTCAAGCTATGAGAGCGATTAATTTAAGGGTATGAAACTTTTAACGTTACAAACAAATCGAAATACCACCGTCATTTCTTCTGTATACGTTTTCTATTATGAATGTATTACAAAGCTGTACAATTGATGTAATCATAATATTAAATGCGGAAAATAATTCTAATGTTAAATGAAAAGACTTACCTTTCGAAAATATTGTACTTTGTTTTACCAACATGATTGAAACCATGAATGTTAGTTTGTTCACAGAATTCACGAAAATTATTTATTAAAATTTTCCAGGTAGAAGATATACAGTCTAATCTTACTGAAGGCATGTTAATATTATCACGACTAATATTGATCGTGTATTCATTATCGGATTTGAAATTCATTTTCTTCTTATCGATATTATCATCCAAATTCTTTGTCTAAAATTGAAACTATGAATTAACAATTGTTGAATATAAATAGTTTATCGATATATCATGCAAAATAAAATATAGCCTGTGGTCATTATTTAGCTTATGTCAGTTATAATTTTCCTAATTTATTTTAAAGAATATACGCTTTATGCTCACACTCCTTTATTTATGATATAGTTTATATTCAATTCATTCATTGGAAAATAACAACATGTTTCATATTACATAATCTCAGTATTACACATTATGGATGTAAATGGAATTTACTTAAAGTAATTTTTTCTAATTAAACGCACAAATGGATGAATTAGTGTGATATAAAATTCAAGATAATATTTAATAGGATGTATGTCAACTTAAGCGAAAGAAAAAATACCTTAGATAATACTTGGAATGTGAGTATTTAAATAAATATGGATTTATACTGCAAAGGAAGTACGTGAAACTAAGTGTTTTTTTGGTAAATAACAGTGGAATTACAGCAGAAACTAATTTATTTATTTCTGCAGGAAACTATGTGTGAAATTTATTATATTTATGTTTTGCAATATTTGTTATGTTTTGCAATAGTTACCATCTTTTTGTTTTGAAAATTTTGAATTTATTTATTTTATTAATTTTTTTGCCTAATATTTACTTATATAATTTATATCTTCTATTTGATATTTGTAGTTTTAGTATGCTTTTTTATTCCCGACAAAGGTAATATTAAGTATAATCCTTTACATTTAAATGCCCACCCATAATGTATCGACTCTATCTATAGATAATTGAGACCCTTAAAATAATAGTTTTTTATTCAGAGGAATTGGTCCAATATTACCCGGAAGAGCATATTATTGTTGGCTATTATCATCTTGGTCTTAGAGCCGAACATATTTTTAAAGTCGTTGTACTTTAAGAATGTCTCCACTCAAATATGCAGTATAGATATTTGGTATTGTTATAAAAATACTGGGTTTTATATATTTAATGGCAACTGTGTTGTAATCATAGTTCTAATAGATTTTAAAATCGTTATTCTTTTTACTCAAAGATCTATAAGACTTCGAATGAGAGCTGAGAGCTACGTACGCGGTTTGGTTTTGCTATTTCTTTCACACAATGTGTATGTATATATACCACGTTATGACTAATGAATATTAATGAGGCAGCTGATACGATATGAAACTGGGATTAAAGTATGACTCACAATTTTTTTAGGGTGATATCGGTCAACCGGCAAGACATGGCTCTATGGATCAAGTGTGTCTTGCTTCTTAAGTAAGGGTGAACTACATTTAATGGGCAGACTACATTACAAGTTTAGCCGTCATCATGTGCAAGTATTACGATAATATTTGCGAAAAATTTACGGTAGTAGAGAAATACATCATGGAGAGTGGTTGATTGTTTTTGTACTGTTTCTAGATATAGTACTTTACGTAAAAATTAAAAATACAACTTTTATGCTTTGCCTTTTGCGTCTGTCTGTCCGTATATTACAATTATTTTTCTCAGCATATCTACCAATGCTTTGGATTGGAAAATTAGCATATTGTAGAATTTGCTTGTTTGCATATATTCTGACAAAAAATTAAAAAGTATTTTTATTTTTACATTTAAAATGGGATTTGAAAGGGTAACAAAGTTTAAGGGCGAGGTATAGAGAGGGCTTTCATATAAAAGGGATTAATTACACTTTTCGAAACCAATATTCTTTTGATTTTAAGCTAACTAAATTTTGACTAATAACTAAAAATATGCAAAATAAATCGATTCTACCTTATTTCCGATATTTCCAAAAAATGTGAAATAATTGAAACCCCTGCAGCATTTCAAATATATTATATGAAAAATTAAACGAAATTCAATCGTGATGTACGACTTATTTTAATTTTTGGTTAAAATTGATGGTTTTATATTAATTTTAAGGAGTTTATTTTGTAGAGAATAATTTGAATATTATCAAGGCTTTGGTATAAATACTAAATTCAAAATGATATATTATCGACTTTATTAGTAAATTTCACTCCCTTTTCTTTCTTTTTCTAATATAGATGTAAATTAAATTGTAGTTGAAATAGCTTTACTCGCAACTACGTCCACGTTAAAGTTGCTGTAATTAATTACTGTAGTTACTGTCATAAATTTCATTTCAACATCCTACTTAGTTTCTTTTTATCATAATATTTATTCCTTCTTTAATCTATACCTTAAGCTTTCAGATTCTGGAAATGAATTATTATTTTTTCTCATTATGTCGAATTAAACAAACAAACAACAAAGGGACAAGTTATTTCAAAAATCGGATGCAGGAACTTTAAAAGAGTCGCCCTCAGTAATCTCTTAAATAATCCTCAATATACAGATATACTGCCGTTATAGTTCTATAGTAGAGTAGATCACTTTAAATATGGCTACGTATTCCCACAACACATAATATAATCAAGTTTCTCTATTCTAATACACATGCTGTAATTCCACTGTTCCACAGTATATTAAATAGCAATAGTATAATCAAGTTTCTCTATTCCAATACACATGCTGTAATTCCACTGTTCCACAGTATATTAAATAGCAATAGTATAATCAAGTTTCTCTATTCCAATACACATGCTGTAATTCCACTGTTCCACAGTATATTAAATAGCAATAGTATAATCACGTTTCTCTATTCTAATACATATGCTGTAATTCCACTGTTCCACAGTATATTAAATAGCAATAGTATAATCAAGTTTCTCTATTCCAATACACATGCTGTAATTCCACTGTTCCACAGTATATTAAATAGCATTAGTATAATCAAGTTTCTCTATTCTAATACATATACTGTAATTCCACTGTTCCACAGTATATTAAATAGCAATAGTATAATCAAGTTTCTCTATTCCAATACACATGCTGTAATTCCACTGTTCCACAGTATATTAAATAGCAATAGTATAATCACGTTTCTCTATTCTAATACATATGCTGTAATTCCACTGTTCCACAGTATATTAAATAGCAATAGTATAATCAAGTTTCTCTATTCCAATACATGTGCTGTAATTCCACTGTTCCACAGTATATTAAATAGCAATAGTATAATCACGTTTCTCTATTCTAATACATATGCTGTAATTCCACTGTTCCATAGTATATTAAATAGCAATAGTATAATCAAGTTTCTCTATTCCAATACATATGCTGTAATTCCACTGTTCCACAGTATATTAAATAGCATTAGTATAATCAAGTTTCTCTATTCTAATACATATACTGTAATTCCACTGTTCCACAGTATATTAAATAGCAATAGTATAATCAAGTTTCTCTATTCCAAAACACATGCTGTAATTCCACTGTTCCACAGTATATTAAATAGCAATAGTATAATCAAGTTTCTCTATTCCAATACACATGCTGTAATTCCACTGTTCCACAGTATATTAAATAGCAATAGTATAATCACGTTTCTCTATTCTAATACATATGCTGTAATTCCACTGTTCCACAGTATATTAAATAGCAATAGTATAATCAAGTTTCTCTATTCCAATACACATGCTGTAATTCCACTGTTCCACAGTATATTAAATAGCATTAGTATAATCAAGTTTCTCTATTCTAATACATATACTGTAATTCCACTGTTCCACAGTATATTAAATAGCAATAGTATAATCAAGTTTCTCTATTCCAATACACATGCTGTAATTCCACTGTTCCACAGTATATTAAATAGCAATAGTATAATCACGTTTCTCTATTCTAATACATATGCTGTAATTCCATAGTTCCACAGTATATTAAATAGCAATAGTATAATCAAGTTTCTCTATTCCAATACATGTGCTGTAATTCCACTGTTCCACAGTATATTAAATAGCAATAGTATAATCACGTTTCTCTATTCTAATACATATGCTGTAATTCCACTGTTCCATAGTATATTAAATAGCAATAGTATAATCAAGTTTCTCTATTCCAATACATATGCTGTAATTCCACTGTTCCACAGTATATTAAATAGCATTAGTATAATCAAGTTTCTCTATTCTAATACATATACTGTAATTCCACTGTTCCACAGTATATTAAATAGCAATAGTATAATCAAGTTTCTCTATTCCAATACACATGCTGTAATTCCACTGTTCCACAGTATATTAAATAGCAATATTATAATCACGTTTCTCTATTCTAATACATATGCTGTAATTCCACTGTTCCACAGTATATTAAATAGCAACAGTATAATTAAGTTTCTCTATTCCAATACATGTGCTGTAATTCCACTGTTCCACAGTATATTAAATAGCAATAGTATAATCACGTTTCTCTATTCTAATACATATGCTGTAATTCCACTGTTCCACAGTATATTAAATAGCAATAGTATAATCAAGTTTCTCTATTCCAATACACATGCTGTAATTCCACTGTTCCACAGTATATTAAATAGCATTAGTATAATCAAGTTTCTCTATTCTAATACATATACTGTAATTCCACTGTTCCACAGTATATTAAATAGCAATAGTATAATCAAGTTTCTCTATTCCAATACACATACTGTAATTCCACTGTTCCACAGTATATTAAATAGCAATAGTATAATCACGTTTCTCTATTCTAATACATATGCTGTAATTCCACTGTACCACAGTATATTAAATAGCAATAGTATAATCAAGTTTCTGTATCCACCTATTTGTCATTATTTTGAATCCACGAATACTTCCATTAGTATAATTCAGTACTTAATCACCATTCAAATAAAATGTGTACTACATAGTGATTCGTTTGCTATCAGCTTCGTGTATGGTAATTAATTTTTTTCAACTTATCTTTAAAATTGAAAATTAATTAACGATATTAACAATAAAAGTATAACAACAGTATAACGATAAAACAACAGTATAAAGATAGACGATAGGAACAAAAGTTAAAACGATATTAACAAAAAAAATATTTACAAATAAAGTATTTAGTTTGATTAAAGGATGTTAACATGTATACGTATGTATACTTCTTGTAATGATTATATAGAACTACACTACGAAGTTAGCAAAATATTTGGAAGTATTTTGATTGCTGTAATATAATAAGTATTATAAGTATATATTATAGTTTATTAGGAAGAAAAGTTGTGGATCTTACCATTCGTCTTTTCTTATACGTCAGTAAGCACCATGAAAAGAGAAGTAAATGATGTTTACAAAGTCATTGACCTGAAATATAGATTATTTTTATTTAGTAGAATGTAACAAATAACCGAAACTATTAATTTTTTTAAATTTTACAACATATTATGGAAAAAACCAATTCAACCCCTACACTATTCACAAATCATAATCATTATAAAGAAACAACAGAGCCTCTTTAAGAACGAGAAGAACATTGACTAGATAATTTAAAGGTGAGCAAAGAATATACGGTAGAATTAAGCGCACGGTACACGTGTTGGTATAAAAATGTAACACAATGAATTGCATTGCATTTTGCTTGACATTATGTAATCAATGCTATTGCTATGCTACAGAACATACACAACTAATGTTGCGTGCCAGTTGTTAGGCAAATTTATTAGATCAACTAATGGTATTAATTTACCGAGAACACGATAGTACGTCAGCAAAGTTCGGAAAAGAAAAAAAGGCGGATATAGTGGGCACGGTGTGTGTATTTATACTATAATTTGAAACCTATGTGATCTACACAATTGGAGTTATGTTTCTATTCCCTTTACTCTAATTACTATAACCAGTTCCCACAATTACTCGAATTTATAAACGCACGTTTCGTGATATTCACGTTCTAAAATCGCTACTTTTAGCAATGACTCGCTAACTCATTCATTGAAAATCTAGTCATTGAAATTCTAGGTGACCTAAAATTTTTATGATGTTAGGTTACGTAAAAAGAAAATAATAGTGTGTGCCGATAATGAAGGTAAAGTTATATTATATTTTGTTAATAAAGATAAAACATATTAAATAAAAAAATGGTAGACATTATGAAATTTTACAAAAAGTATAAAAAAAGGGGTAAAAAAAAACAAGTTTATTAATAAGAAAAAGGTTGAAATTTATCAAGTTTTAAAAATTTCATTCATTAAAGTCTATCATTTGTAATACATTTGTAACATTGCTAAAGGTTTACGATAACTAATATTTTATATTTCAGCGCAACAGATAATCAGCAAAATGGACTAAAAATTGTACAGTCCACGTTTTAATCCTAAAAAGTTTACCTTAAACTATGTATATTTCAAGTAATTTCAGAGTTTTTTCGTTTGTAGAAATCAGGAAATATAAAATTGTAATTACGAGTAATTAACGCATTGATTACTTTTATCGCTCGATATATAAAAAGGAGAGAGGAGAAATGTCAAATGTCACAAAAACGTCACGCGAATAATACCGTTTGTCAATTGTATGGAAACTTGCTTTCTTTAATTAATATTTAAATTATTATAGTGTACTCATAGTAAAAATTACTAAGACATACGTTATATTTTAAAAATGAGTGAATGTGGTAACCTTTAGAACGGACATCGTAAACACTAAATCTAAGGCTGTCCCGTAGTTACTATTTGAAACGCAATGAATTAAAAAAACAACTGGGGCTAAATAAGCATTCAATACATATAAATATATAGAAAATGGAAGTGTCCTTCTATGTTCAGAAACAGATTATAAAGACGCAAAAAAATAACTAATATCGGGAGTTACTTAATAATTTTCGGGATAATGTCAATTCAGACGATTGTCATTTCAGAAATTCAGACGATCATACTTTGTACGCTGATAATTATACGGTAGCAAATAAAAGATACAAAATAAATTATTAAAATATTTGTTTATTATTAAGAAATTAACTGCGCCATGTATAAATAAAATTAACAATGATTCAAAAAGAGATAACCTCAACTATACAGTCTTCATCAATAAATGATAATTATTAACATTTAGAGTAATATTATCAATATATACATACTATATATAACTAAAATATATACATACTATTAATAAAAATATGGGAACCAATGAATTTTTAATGAAACGTAACTTACAATTAAGGATAACAATTTTGTTAATATCAATAATAACATCGAGGTTAATACATAAATAAAAAAATATTTTCTCAATATTTTTTTGAATTATGTTAAATTCTGGCATGTCTAATAATGCATTAGTTAAATAAATCGTATGCAAAATATTGTTACGTAAATTGGTATAAAGAATGAAAACCATAAACCATCATTCACAACAAAATGCCAATTGAATCGACATGTGTAGCAAAAACATAACTTTAAATCAAAAATACTTTGCTCACTAAGCAAGCTGAAAATGGCTACAATATCTGTACTGGCAAACTGACCTACATACTCATGATGATTCAGGATATCCCAATCATAATTGTTAAATGTTGTTGACACACGCAACCGTTAGGAGTAACATAAAATTGGTATTCAATAAGTAAACTTTTTTCAAATAATTGGGTAGGTTACGTTTACCCAATTACTCTTGATTCATACATCCACGTACAAAATATTGTATGGATGTATCTGCAGTATGTTTATGATTGTCTAAAGACAGGAGCTTAACCTGACCAGAGCTTTGGCCAGTGATAACTTGTGTGGGGTTTGTCAGCTCCACTTGTCTTTGAATGTTTCTTTTGGCACTTATACAACAAGCAATATATACCCTACTTTCATTAGGGATCTGAAAAAGGTATTAATATGTTATAATTCAAGTAAGAATAAATTAAATGCAATGAATATTAAGTTTCAAAAGTGGCTGCAGTACACTCATCCACATGCCACTGTAAATGAGTGCTCACTTCTGAGATGCTAAAAAAAGTAGCATATCCAATAATATTTATGATCCATTTACTACATTCTTCAGTGCTATTGGGAGTAAACCTAATTCATCCAAGTGGCTGGCTAAATAATGGCTGTGTAAAATTATTTTATTTTCTACATGCGGTTTATTGAGACAGCACTAGCTAGTGATGGCGTTTTTAATCTTCAACCACCAAGAACATAATTAACAAAAGAGTAAATTGCGCAAAACATTGTATACTATCCGTATTAAAAAAACATTACTGCAGTTTCACATTGTGCTATAAAAGCCTCGGGAAGAAAGTTAATTCTCTTTCCCCTTTTATATTTGACAAAGCGCAAGTTATGGCTTTTGGCTATAGTATCATTTTGTTGTAAATTATAAGAATCTAGAGTCCATGAGCGATATCAGTTATTTTGGAGAAAAATGTTAATTCTGTAACTAAATTCTCATTCTTTTGCATATTTATTGTACAAAAATACGACGAATAGTTAAAACTTAGTTCTTTGTCCAACACCTATTTTTGGACACTGTATATATATATATATATATTTATACGTATGTAGGTACCACAATTGTTGGGCGATCTGGAAGCATTTCTAATGCGGTTGTAGTGAAACTTATACAAAATCATGGTCAAGTTCAAGCATAATATATTGGTAATTGTCAAGCAGGATATTAGAACAAAAAGTTGGATACAACTGTCTCAATCTTCTAAACTAATCTCTTTGTGGCGATTTTGGTGAAGAATGAGTTGATGAGTTGCAAAAAAATATTGGTTATAAAGTAGAAATATAAAGCAGAATATACATTATTATTTAAATACTTGAAAAAAAGTGAAGTTGTTTTTAAAGTGAACATAAAATATATTCAAATCAAGAAAATACGAAATGCGATAGAATCAAACTTACGAGTCGAAAAATTAAAATAAATAAAATCCAAGCGTTTAAAACGAATGCCGAATATGCAACTAAATAATAGCAAAGAAAATATCGATGCTGGATATTTGATGTATGTATCCTTTAAATAATTACAAATTAAAAAATCATTTTGATATGAATGACGATAAAATAGTATCGATATATCAATATCAATATACAAACATTAGGTGCTATTTGCACCTAATTAATTCCTGTATTCCAAAACTAACCCTATTAACTTAATTTATAGATTAGTTAAACAAGGTTCAATTTTGTTTATGAATACGATGAACATTATTCACTCACAAGGGACCTACATTATTAATCTTTAAAATCTTTCTGGGTGGTTATGAATACGATACACCTAGTACTAAAAGTGTAAAAATGAATGTGTTCTAAAAGAAAATAATCATGTCACTAATGAGAATAAGGCAAACCGATACAAGTCCGGAGTCCTCCCTTATTTGTTAAAGTGAAACATTCCAGAATCAGACTCAAATGAATCAATAAGATTTCAAGCGAGTCATTTAGTTGAATAAATCAGTGCACTGTATTGATTTTTTCTTTCATTCACCCACTTATTTTATTTCACACAATAATATATGAATATGATTCAGGCCTGTCTTGGAGAAATTATCTCACCTCACTCAGATCCTTCTGGTAATGAGTATGAGCGTCTTCTCAAAAGGGATCGCCTACACCATACGCATGTGTTTAGGAGATTATTAAATGTTGAATGATGAGCACTCTCATGTTCATAGGATTGCAATTGTCGTACAACAATATTGAAGCAATCTTGACATATGATGTCAGAATTAGTGTTCTGAAACAAGTAATACGTTTAAATCGTCTATTTATTTAACACAGCGCTATCATATAAAATTTTACGTTATTTAAACCACTTTAAAAAGTTCAACGATTGTTCAACTATTGTAGTTAATTCAGTATCCATATCGAAGAGACTGTAGAACCGAATGTTACTGATAATATTCGTATTGCAATAAACACAATTATTCATATAGAAAGCTGGTTAACTTGGAATAAACATTAAATGCGTAACACTTATTAAAATATTAACAGAAACTATAAACTTAGCGAATAATATTGAAGATTTTTTAGACTTATCAGTTCACAATAAAGTGAAATAATGTCGTGCTATATAAATCACAAGATACAATATCAAGAAGAAAGTTCAGAGAAACAGCCAAGTCAAAGTGGAAACAAATGGAAAACAAAATGGACATTGACAGATAATCAAAGGAAGTGGAATGCGCGCAAGCGACGTGATCATCTCATCGCATTGCTATCACATAGTCAGTTTTTTTTGCTAGCTGTTAATATATTTACTTTTTTCTGAGTAATATTATTAAAAATATTGTTCATTTTTAACATCTTTTATTAATATCATATGTTTTGCTTAAATATAAGAGAATATTAAATAATAATTAACTTTATTTAAAAATATAAAGCTCAGATCTGTTAATAATACTGACTGATTCATAATGTTACAGATGGGAACTGTATTGCTTTTACAAAAAAGTGTTACAAGATTACATTTTTGACATTTTAATAGAAAATATCCGTGCATTGAAAGAGTTATTAGCAAAAAAACATTTATTTTCATATTGTCTATTTTTTATCTTTCATTTGGTATATTTTTCTCCCCTGTACAATTTTTAGCCCAATGCCCTAAAGGAAGTGCCGAACTTCTTCAGAATTTTAATATGACTTTGTGGAACATTTGATTAATTGATATTTATCTGTATTTTATTATTTTTTAATTAGTTTAAATTTTGGTTAACAAAATCAATCAATATTAGTTGTAAGTTATCCAATATAATATCGTAGATATTATTAAATGCCTTTCCTCTCCCTGCAACAATTATTTTCTCAGGTGTTAAAAATATAGGATCATGAACGCAATGATGGGGTATGTGCACATATTAAGGCATGAAGTAACCAAGATATTAATAAGTAGGTGTGTACAGATATATACAACGGCATGAAATAACTAGAATATTATTTATTTATTTATCATCTTTTATGTATAATACATATGACGAACTTATTTTTACATGAGCAATCACTTCCAGTCAACCATAATAATTGGTATTGAAATTTAGTTAGTAGACTGTAATATATTTGAAAATGAAAATTATTTATAGCACATTAGACGAAAAAAAAATTTAAAAAAATACAAAAGTTTAAGTAAAAAAATCTATTGACATGATTTGGGATGGGAAAGACAGGAAAAGACAAGGACACAAAGGAAAGACACTTCTTTTTAATATCTTAAAAATCCCCACAGCCCAATCCTGACCTCAGGAAAATCACGCCTCTAAATATTTGTAAAGATCGAGTGAAAAACATCTACCTCCTTTCTTTAGAGGTAGATGTTTTTCACTCGATCTTTAAAAATATTTAGAGGCGTGATTTTCCTGAGGTCAGGATTGGGCTGTGGGGATTTTTAAGATATTAAAAAGAAGTGTAAGTATGTGAAGTTGGCGTCGATAACGGATCTTCAGCCATTTGAGAAGTGATCTGTATTCAGAAATAGGATCATATTTTCTGAGGCCGAAGTCAACCGGATGCATAAATTTTGAAGACATTCCAACTTGTACAAATATTCTTAATTTAGCTCAGGATAGCACATATCTCCATAATCAATTAATGGTCACAAGAGTGTTTGACAAAGGTAGATTTTCATTTTAGGCGGTAGAACATTTTGAAGACGTTTCAAAGAATGTATCCTGGTGAAAACACGAGGATTAACATTATTTACTTGAAGCCATCAACTAAGATTTTGATCGATCAGTAGGTCCAGATTTTTATTGGTTAACGTATAAGGTATTATTGCACTATTTACCATTAATTTCGGTAAAAAGGTGGGTTTTCCTTTAGAAGTCAGTCTTTGATAACCAATGATGATAGCTTGTGACTTACTTGGGTTAACCAAAAGATCCATTTCATGAGCTCACTGACCAACTGAAGCAAGATCTCGATTACGGATGTCGATGGTTTTTGATAAGGAATGGAGGTTCGAGTGCCCATAGATTTGTAGATCATCAGCATAGAGATGATAATTGTTAGAAATATTTTTAACAACATCATCAATAAATACTGAGAAAAGATGAGGAGATAGAACTCCAACTTGAGGTACACCAGCTGTAAGATCAGTTCATTCAGAATACGTATCTGACGACTTAACACATTGCCTGCGTCCATGGAGATATGAATTAAACCACTCAAGGGAATGTTGGGATATATTAAGATATTTCAAGCGGACAAGAAGAATATTGAAATCAACAGGATTGAACGCACAATTTCAGCAATCAAGAAGCACAAGGACAGTGACTTTTGTATTATCCATGGCCAAGCGTATATCATTAGTGACCTTAACAAGAGCAGTTGAGGTACTGTGGCCATATTTAAAGCCAGATTGAAGTGGATTTAGAGACTTATGAGCATCAAAGAAAGTAACGAGTTGACCATGAACAATACGTTCAAAGACTTTGGATATTAGGTAATAACATTTTAGGTATAGGCACAATATAGACTTTTTTCCATTCCAAAGGGAAGACAGCAGTTGCCAAAGAGGTATTAAAAATATCAGCAATGACTGGAGCCACGATATCTATTTTTGGTTTGAGATCATTCATATTTAAGCCATTAATTCCCACGGATTTTGATTTTATCGCAACTTATTTTTATCGGACTCACAGGTATCCCTTAGCGTATATTGATGTTCACTAGAAACAGATGAAGACGAGATACCGTTCATAGTTGCAGACTTAACAGCTGGTTCAAGTACCGTGGGTGGCGTAGAAAATGTGAATTTAATTGGTGGATATCCAATCGCCAGCTCTCCAAACTGGTAGAAGATTTCCCTATGCCTAGAGTACCCAAAAACTTCCAAATATTATTAGACGTACAATCTCGTAATGATGCAGAGATATAGTGTTTTTTGGCATTTATTTTTAAGCACTCTAAATTCTCCCAGCGATTTGGGCTGGAATTAGTACTATACTTCGCTTTAGCGTGATCAAGTTTGGCCATCATTTTTCTAATGGAATCGTTTAGCCAAGGAGCAGCTCTCCGCTTAATTTTGATGAGTTTTAGAGAATCACGTTTATCGAGAAGTTTAGTGATAAAACTATTGAAAACAGTGAGTTTTCCATCAACAGAGTGATTGATCGCAATTGTATTCCAGTTAATGGATCTGGCATCCTCAAGAAAAGATGGTAGGTCAATACGATTAAAGTTACGCAGGAGGATGTTTTTTTGAAAAGGCTTAAGGGCTATTTAATTTATAGGAAATATGAAGGAGATCATGATGGGAAAGACCGGGTGTTGGAAGTTGACCGTAGAAGGATACACTTTTAGGACAGGTTATTAGGATGAGATTGAGAAGGGAGTGACAATTATCAGCATGAAATTTAGTAAAGGATGGGAGGATGGTGAGGTTACCAGCCTTGACAATGTCACAAAGCTTTCCGCTTCTAGTATTATGCTTGTATAGGCAGGTATTAAAATCACCCATAATCAATGAATGGGGGTATGAAGGTAGATAGTGATCAACTATACTTTCAAAATCGCCGAAATATTAAATATCAGGAGGATAATATACGACACCAAGTAGAAACTTGGGCTGAAAAAAAGTTACTTCGACAAATAAGTATTCCATTATCGGCGTGCAGCCAGTGGAAGATTTAGCAAACATTTTGAAAGGTAGGTCAGCCCGAAGATATATAGCAACACCACCGCCACATCTGGAAGTACGATAGTTACGTATTAAAATGTAACCTGGGAGTGAATATTAGTAGACCGATTGGTAGTATATACATGTATTTACAGGTTCCAATTTCAAAAAAATTAATGTCATTGATATTGAATTCATCGCAATATTTTGTGCAACATAGGTTACTGTAGATATAAAAAATGGAAAATAAAACTCTTTTACAAACGAATTTTACGAACTTCAAATAACATCGAATAAGAAGCGCACTGAATATAAAATAATACATAGTACGTAGTACGTAGCTGGAGTGTAAGCGACAAAAATGTATAAAAATATAATCAGATCTGTATTAATACGTAAAAAAGAACTCACTTTTTTGGGGTATTGTAAAGTATTACGGAATAAGCGACTGTGAAAGATCTTATTTTCCTAGTAGTAAATCATCACAATAGTTTACTAAATTATACATCTAATTAAAAATAATACATGAAAAATACTATAAAATTAATCATGTTAGTTCTAATCGTATATTAAACCACAATTCAAAACAAATTACATGCAAGTTAATTAGGCTTAAAAGTAAAAATATAATTCCACATTCAAATAAAGAGAGCTTGTTAAGATATTAAAATAAATGTTTTGAATTATAAATATTGCATGAGTTTATTTTTTTAATATTAAGTATTTAACAGAGCACACTTCCGTTTCAATCACAAAGTGACTCGTAACCTGATATCTTACAAATTTTTCTGACATGTTTTTGAAGCAAAAGTTTGCCTTTAAATAATTGAATCAGTTAAACCATAAAAATTTCATTCTTATCATATAATTAAATCGAATAAATTTAAAATAACAATTACTTTAAATGTAATTTCCCACAATATTCATTTTTCTTCAAATATTAAGGAACCTTTGATTATGACATTTGCAATAAATCGTTTTCAAATTTGCAATAAATTCAAGCTTGTAAAGTACCCACGCAAAATCTTAGGTAATTATCTATTATCGTATTCAAAACTTATTAATTATCTATAATTATAAATCATTATCTATATCGTTATAATGAATTGGAACAAATGGAAATCTCTATTTTAGTACATATTTCGATTTTTTATCGTTAAATTAAAGGAGAACAAGAAATATTTAAATTTTTCAAACTTTTATTTTTCTCATCGGAAAAAAAACGATTACACTTTTAAACCCAGCATATTTTTTAAGTTTATCTCCTCAATTTTTTCCATTAATAAATTAATTATCAATTAAATTTGGATTCGTTATTTTAATCCATTCTCTTTAATTAAAATTTCAATAGCTTTGGTTAAAAGGACTTATTAAATTTAAGGATAAAAATGAAGCTAATAAAATGAAAAAAAATGTTTAAAATAAAAGTCACATAATATCATTGAATACATTTTTAAATTGTGTGTTCTAATTAAAATTTCGTAATATGTTAGCTTGAATTACAGTAATTCGTAATATTGTTGTGTTTAAAAAGGTATTAAACATGTATCCATTTTTATGTAAAACAATATAAAAATGTAAATAACGTCATCGATAAAAATCCTTAAACACATAAATTGTGTATTCGTTTATTCAGGCACTTTAATAAATTAATAACATTTAAATAATTGATGATAATTTATTATAATACTCAAGTTTCATGAAAGTTAAAATAAAATAATTAATGTTTTTAAATGATAGGCTGTCTAATAAAATATAATCAATTTATGAATGGTTGCAAAAGGTGGTATGACTGAAGCCGGTATTTCAAAAACAACACTGACAGCCTACAAATGTTTCAGCTCTTCTTATTTAATTAAGTACATTAACTTAATCCTCTTAAGTTTTATAATTTCGCATAAAATATTTTTTTATGGCTGACGAGTTTTTACATTGCTCTAATTTTCTATCAATTAAAGAAGTGAATTTATTAGCTTGAGAAATCAGATTATGAATCTCCGTTATTAATTCGACTTTATGCAGGTATGAACATATTTATTTTCGTTTATAAATTTAATCTGTTCTTAGTGCTTGCTGCATTTATTTATTTTTAATTCTTGCAGTTCGCTAATTTTTTTTTTATTTAGCAATCTGCCATGTTAGTGCGTATCTTATTACTTGAACTTCAAAAAATATTTTGAATATTAAGACCATACTTTCCTTTTAGAAAATCCTGGCCTAAAAATTCTGTCACATCTGATATTTACTTACACACGGGTTATATTTTTTTGATAATTGTTGTTAGCTATTACAGCCATGTTGTAAAAGAGGAAAAGAAAAGTGAAAGAAGAGTGGAAACCAAAATTAAAAATTCAAACCATTTTAAACAAGGGTGCAGCCTAAAATACCGCTTCTTGATAACAAAAGTATTCTGAATTGGTTCTTTAAAATTTATTTATTTCTAGGTATAAAAACATAGCTAATTTTTTTAAAAGGAGATATAATTTAGCAGGGAATATCGTAATGTTTGTTACTTAAGTTAGATGAGGACAATAGTACCACTTTTTAAAGCACAAGTGAGTAAATTTAATGAGTTGGTACTCTCGAAGTGCGATATAAAGACACAATATTCGGCAGTCAAGAAGAAACACATTACCCAACAAAATCTTCGAATTATTAACATGTTTTTAGAAATACCGATCACACAATCATACCTGTAATTTTTATTCAAAAAGCTCCAGTTTCCGTTAAAATTACATTTCTGGATGAGCGTTCTTAAAATTCATTGCCAAACTGTATAAAGATAATTCATATTTAAATTTTGTTAATAATCATTGGAATAAATTTCTAATCAAATGCAAGTATTTAATTTTTTTAGATTGATCCAACGAACGGCTGTAATAATATAAAAGAGGGGCGGCCGTCACTTTGAAACTTCGAATTTTGCTATCAGAACTTAAAATTACAAGTAGCAAATGAAATACCAATTTATTTTAAGAGGTCTATCCAATAGGAAGTCGGATGAAAATTACAGGGTTCCTTGTTTTCACTATAGAATTTTGAAAGGAAAATTTCACCTTTTATATTAGGGGAGGAGAGGGCAAGATGAATATAGCGGGTAACGCGAGTCATATTTCCTTTTTCTATAATCTCGTTACATGAAAACCGACTGAGTGGGGGAATACGCAGCGTGGAAGGGGTTTGCAAGCCAACTAGCTTGCAAACCCCTTCCACGCTGCGCTTAGCAGGCTTGCTCCAACTGGAGCAAGCCTGTAAACGTATCGGTGCATGCATAGATGCCAAAAATATAAAGAAACACCCAAAAATAAAATATTTGTTTACGGTAAGTTTTACCTTTTTGTATTGGCAATATTGTTCACATTTTACGTTAAACTTGTTTCTGTTGTCTTAACTTATGTAAATTAAGTTGAATTGTATATTTTTTTCAATACGGCTCTTTAAGAAATTTTAGGTTATTTTTTATCCATCAAGTATTCTGTCGGGCAAGATGACTAGGTCCCTAGTCATCTTTCCCTTCAATATTCATTTCACCCGTCCAGTTTCAAATTATAAAATAAATTCGAAAAGGGGTGAATGGGCAGAAAAACAATTCAGGACGGCCTATGGAAGAGGCAAGGAGAACATCAATTCAAGCAGCAGCTAAGAAATACGATATACCATTTAGCAATTTCTTAAGATATTACAAAAAATAATTTAGCACCAAACATTTGAGTAGGTTTAAATCAATATTTACCGCTGAAGAAGAAAACATTAACAAAATTCTTAAAAAAAGGATAATTTTTTTTGGTCTAATATCAAGTGATTTTAAACATTATTGGTTAGTATGCTCAAAAACTGAGCAAAGGCTAAAGGATAGCTTTCCAAAAGGTAGCGCAGGAAAAGACTGTTTATCAGGGTTTATGAAGTGATATATATCGAATGTGCTAAGGACTCTAGAACTTACGTCTTTGGCTACGGCTTAAGTATTTAATCGACATCAAGTAGAGACATTTTACAAGAAAGTGGTCAAAAAGTACTCATTGGATGCTACTGATACCACACAACCAATGTACCCAATAACATCTGAGAATACATATCCACAGACCGTTCACTTGGATATTCCAAGTACCAGTCTTCAAGTATCAGGTCATGAGACGCTATCACTTTTGCCGTCGGGTGCGTCTGCGGCTATGGTTACGCCAGCAGGTCTTATGATGCTTGCAACTGCTAATCTCTAGTTAACGACTAATAATATTCTCGAATCTATACGTCCGATTCCAAGTGATGTCGGCCGAAGAGTGACACAAAGGAAGAGAAAAAGTCAAAAGGCTGAGGTTTTGTTTTGTACACCAGTCAAAGACATTCAAAAACAACAATTTATTAAGTCTGAACAGCGTGCTGTAAACAATTATGGAAAAGAGAATACACCGATCAGTGGAAATTTGCAAAAAAGGTCTTTTGAAATTCTGTTGCGAAATGTATCAGTGATAATTTATAATTCATAACCAAGTTTCGTTAAAAACCAAATATCGTTTCAGTTAGTGTTTGACATAAAAAAAACATTATTTGAATCAATAAGTTCTCAGTATTAGGTATAAGTTCTCTGTATTAGGAAATATCGACTGATAATTTTCGTTTCGAAACAGAATTATCTGCACGTTCCGCAGTTTTAACATTTCCATGTCGCCCTTCTTAGTTTGGTGTGCTTTGACCTTCAAATGATTTACTAATTTGCTTCACGCATCATTCTGAGAATCTGATTTAAATTCATCCTGTTGCAAATTTTTCTTATATACCTGTGTTGCGGAAAAAAAAACTGTCCAAAAATATAAGGTAAATAATGACTGTAAATAAATTTCACGTAAAGTAGACGGTTTTGGCATAAACAATTCAATTTAAAATAAACTTATCTGTATTTAAATAAAACAAAGATAATTTAAAATTCTAAAAGTATGTATGCAGATGTCATTGCTATGCATAAAAAATATACGGTTACTAGTTTATTTCATTTTTAAAAATACTGAGTTTTACGATATTAATGCTGAAAATTGCGGTAAATTCTAATCTAGGGTTAAATCTTTCCTATATGCAGGAAATTCGGATTAGATTAAAAAAATATTATCAGTAATAATTCGCAGTAAACTTTTGCCCGTTTCTCAACTAGGAGAAAGATATTGTACCTCGAGTTAAGTGAGTTTAATTAAACAAGTGGCTTTAATAAAGTCCCACTGTTTATACATTACTTAAACTGTGGAGGTGACTTAAAATTTTAATTAGACTTGTTAATAATTAGCCTAGATTAAAAATAAACTTCTTTCTATAATTTATTATTAATCTAGGCTAATAAAATAGGCACTGACGTGTTATAATAGGCACTAACAAGCTGTTACTACTTAATGCACAGACTATTGAAATTATAATCCAGTGAACCAAATATTATATAGTTACGAATTTGTCCCAAAAACGAGCATGTCAAACTGGTGGCTAATTCACCGCAAGTATTTATAATTTGATTTTGTAGAAAATAATATTACTGTAGAGCATTAACTAAAAATACTTAATTGTTATGTTTACTCAGTAAAATTTCAATTTCTATAAACGTAATATTTGTAATATTTATTTTAAGAGAAAACATTTTTTTGTTTGTTATAGCGAATTACAAAAAAAAAATTATAATGAGATTAGGTTAATTAATAACGTTGTTGCGGTGAACATTTTGTTTTATTATTTATTATTTATATAAAGCAAGTTGCTTTATTATTTACGCTATTATTTTGTATCTCAATAAAATGACGGATATATAATAATTTACCGCTTAAATTTTCATGATGGAGAACCAGAAAATGTAACAATCAATTCCTTGTATAAATAGGCTATAAAGGTACGAATGACATAAAGTATTGATAGTAGGCGTTGATTGCGAATATAGTTTTATAATAATAGTATTTTTTTGTGACTTTATTAGTCTCGAAAACTATTTATTTTCTTTATAAGTAGATACTTTCATATTAAGAAGGACAATTTAAATATTTCTCAAAAAATAATTTAATATGATATATAAAAAGTCATTAATAAGTTCGAATTTTAATAATTTTTTTAATCCCATATTATAGGATTTTATGTTATAAGTTTATATAGGCTTACGGCATCCAAGTTTTATAAATCTTCATTATTCACATAGAGCTGCACGGACACAAATTGTATCTATTTTATCTCGGAGTTTATATTTCTCTACGTTGGCTCATATCTTCGCCTTCTTGTCTTGGCATGTGTAATACATACGTACTTTCATTTAACCTGACTTCTAATTATTGTAGTCACGTAAACCTTTTAAGGTTTAGATGATTTGCTATTTTATTAGTTTGATTCATGGTCCTTATTTTAAGCTGACAGCTCACTAGTTGAAAATCTTCAAAAGACATATTTAGTGGTAATTTAAAAACGTATAATCCAGATAAATATTTATTTAATAATGTAATATTAGAGTATTTCAGACCAAAACATTTTATGGAATCACGTTGTGAAGGTGCCCCCGTGATTCTTTATAGAAAGAAACTTGAGCTTCAGCAGTCAAATAACTTTGACTATAGTATGAATTGTCTTCTTCACTATAGTATGATGGGTCGGGACGGCGACGGGCATCGTCGGGGCGCGGGCGCCTCGTGTCGTAATATATAAGACATGGCGGGAAGTCCTTTTTAGATATGACTATAGATCAGTACGTTGCAGAATAATTTAGGGATAATTTACATATTGTGTTACACAAAAAAAGCATTGTGACATGGATCGTTGCAGAATATTTTAGGGTTAATTTACATATTGTGTTTCACAAAAAAATAGCATTGTATATTGATAGTGTTGATATGAACAAAACATAAATACAAATACTTTTTCCAATAATTTTCAAATTTTTTCATCTTTACGTCACTCAATTGCCTTTCAAATTAAATTGGTTTTGGAAGTATTATAAGCGGCACATATGAGTTATACCAAATAAAAGTATATTGCCAGTGTCATAATTTTAGATATTGCATAAAATCTGATAAAGTTAGTGGCAATGTAACTGTAGATAATTGTTTCAGCAGTATTAATTCTGTCTGCATACCATTTAAATCGCCATGCTTATAATAAGGTTTTTGAGCTAAGGACTTCGAGCTTCGCACTAGGACACTGCCAGTTTTGTACGTAATTACCACAAAAAATAGAAGTGAAATAGTACCGCGTAAGTATAACTTTATTTCGTCGATCCTCCAAGTGAGTCATTGGCGCAGCGATAAAGTAGTCTGACTTCGGAAACACTAGGTTTGAATCGTAGAATGAATCTTTGTTTAGAGTTTCATAACAAGCAAGAAATCCTTATAGTTTGTCAAGGCTGTGTCCGTTTGTCCATCTGTAAGCTCCACTTAACTACTCTAATTTTTGCATCTAATGATACTGACAATATTAAATTATAAATGAGGTGGATAAAGAAATGTACGTGCAGTTATGTACCTGCATCAGAAGTTATACTTCTTCGGCATAATACCAAAATAATTTTATTTAGCATTCGAGTAATTAATAGAAATAAAATAAAAAAGGATTGGCTTTAATCAAATAATGAAATTTTAAAAATTATACTTTATTTTTTCAGCCAATTTCAAAAAATCTGATTTTTTATATAGAATTAAAATCAATATCATTAATTAATTAAGAAATGAATATGCTGAAAATTTATTGTAATTAATTAATTTTAAATATTTAATAAATGAATAAGTAATAATTTATAAATTATAATGCAAATAAATACATACCGAAACTTAAGATCACTTACAGAAATACACTTAAAATATATTTTAAAAAGCTTACAGGTACTATTTCTATCATGAATATTAAAAATAAATAAATGTTTTTTATGATATGGACCATTACTAAATTTTAATTATTCGAAAATATTATTTAAAAGCACAGATATAACTTAGATTTGTATCAATATGAAACACGTGTTGTGTATTTACAAATACCTTAATAACTATCATGAATATAGTATCAGTTACTAGATGCATGTAAATATATATTTAGTGAGCAACTTCACCCTGTCTATTTTTGTTGCATTGTGCATGCGCATTGTGATCAACTTCATCCTATCAATTTTTGATGCATCGTGTGTGTGCATGCATTCATCGTAAAAAGTCAAAAATATTTGCGCTCAAAACTCGTTAATAAGGCTCCTTCAGGTGGTTATCACCTTTGCTACGTACAAAATATGATTAACTTTAATTTCATCTTTGATTTTGACGATTTTATAAGTTTGACATTTATTTTTAAATAGACGTTTTACTTATTATAGTGATGAATTTTTGTCTTTGAATAAAAGTAAATTAAATAATCTATCCTCGTATTTGAACACTAAAATGTGTTCAAACGAATTCATATTTGACACATTTTAATATTCGGATACGCATGTAGATTATTTGATTTCCTTTGATTAAACGGCAAAAAGTCATCATCATGATAACTAAAACGAATAACATATTCGCAATTTAATGTATTAAAAATGAAACTCGAAAAGTTAATATTTTTTTAAAATTAAAATAAAATTTTATTTTTTAATTTTTAAATAAATTTAAAGGGGACAAACCATATTAAATTTTAACCATGAAAATAAAATAAAAAAGATAAACAATTAATCATCATAATCTCGTCACAACGTCTGAATATGTCATTTCCGAAATAAATACTTTCCTTACTTTTTCTAATTTTTTTACTTCTTGACACTAATTTTTTACATAATTATATACATTACATTTACATGGATTATAAGATCGAACGTGTGACGGGAAAAACAATGAAAATGCTTCCTCAAGATCGCTTAAGATTTAGGGACTATTTTTATATTTCTTGTAATCATTTTCATAATATTTTCGCATTCATATATACATATTTTGAATACGTGTTGAGTTTAAAAAATAAGGGCGAGCTGTGTGTTTGTTACTTATTTACTATTACTGGACACACGATTAACTTAGAAGCCAAAACTGTAGATTAGCGGTATCAGAGTGAAGGGAAATAAAGAAAACGAATAAAACGTAAACATTGCGTCCTAAAGGGCATCCCGGCAGAGTTAGTAAAACAGTTGCAATGTTCATGTTATAGTTGATTAATTTTTGGAACCCTGTAAATAAATATCTACTGGTAATTTATTTCACGAATTTAATATTTATAATTTATTAAATAGAACTAACTACAATACTGGAATTGTGGAATTATTGAAGTTTCATAATTAATATTTTCTATTTGAATGTATAAGGTCTTCTTTCCAAAGGTTGCTTCCTGCGGAAAGTTAGTTATTCGTATTGCTTTTTAAAACGAGAATTTCTCACTATCAACTTCTGCTATAGGCGATGCTAACACGTCTAACAAACTTGAAGTCAAACGTCTCATATATCCGTCAAAATTGTTTGTTCATGTTAATATTTTCTTTGCACTTTCCCTGTTTCAACTCTTTTGAAATTGTGTAGCAACAGTTGGACGTTTATTTACTTTATATGTCAAAGTGCTTTACTTGCCTCTCCGTCTGTATTATATGATTATATAATGTCAGTGAAAGTTTATATTTTCTTTTATATTACTACAAAAGGAGCAGGCGGTATCGGGGGATTCTTTCAAAACAATATCACAAGTGATCCATATCCATCTAAAAACAAAGTTCTGAATAAACACGACACAATACGTAATTATGTTTTAAGACAGGCTCAAAAAAGTTATCGTTTGGAAAGAAAAAGTTTATTTCAATATATAGTAGGAGGAATGTTGGAGTTAGAAACAAAAAAAAAAGAAATTCGTGTGGGTGTACTATATCTATATTCATATACCTATATATATATATATATATATATATATATATATATATATATATATATATATATATTATTAAACTGAATATATTGAACAATAAAATATAACCAAAAATACTAATACTAAAAAGGAATGCGCGGGTAGAACTAAAAAAATGTTATGGGTTTAAAATAAAACGAAAGGACAGTCTTTTATAGCAATATGAATTAAACAATAAAAAATAATCTATAAATATAAAGTTTTGATCAAGATCGATCTCACAACTCGGTATAAGTTAATTTTTTGAATAAGCTTAAAATAAGGATAATGTGACTGACAAAAGAATGGAAAAAAGCGTGGAGTGCTCTCGACCTAAATTTTCGTAACGGTTCCACTTTACAAATGGCAAGCGATAATAGAATTTACAGCTGATATCAAGCACCCCACATGTTAATATCGACCGATAAAAGGAATAAAATATAATTTAAAAAATGAGTAAAACTTAAGAATTTGTGATTCGTTTGCGAATATGATACAAAATAGGCATGGATATATATTATTATCTATACCACGTAATACAACTTATAACAACCTTACTGAACTTAGTACATGGAATGGTGAAACTTAGCCAAAGGGAGCAGCAGATTTCTCGAAATAAATTTGCTTGCTGATTGACGTTGTTCGAGGATGTGGCGATAATCTCAACAAACGATTACTCCACATATTTTATCTACTTAACTAAAGCCGTATGCATGTACAACGTGGTGAAAAGTTACGCACATCAATGCATTAGTGAAATGGGAAAGTACGGTGGATCGGAGGTCACAAACTGTAGGCGATTATTATTTTTCTTCAGTTATTAACTTTTTCGATTTGACTCTGCATCGAAAGATATAATTCAGTGGAGCCACTGTCGAGAGAACTAGATCATTTTTCGATTATCAGGAGGTTTTTGTTTGATTATCGTTCCAATAATGACGTTTCTCTAAACTGGCTCGAAGAGAGGTTTGCCGCGATATTAATACCTTTTTCTTTTTGTACTTGATGAACAGGCGTTAATACGCTAAATAAACGTATCTATTTCGTTTACTTTTAACTGTTGTATCTTGGCATCATTTTTGTTTGTAGCGTTAGGTCTTCCTGATTGCGGTGAGCATCGGTTTTTTTTTATGCAAACAAAAGCTTTATGCACGAACGTTTTAGGATAATTTGAATTACATTATAGTAGTATAATTAAAATGTAAGTATTATATACTAATTTATGTCCGTTACAGAGAGTAACTCTAGTTGAACGAATACAATAACATGAAACAGTTAATACAATAATATGGAAACGGTTAACTGTTTCGAAGATTCTGAACTAACACTGAACCAGTCAGTGTACTCAAAATGTATTTACTGAAAAAAACTTTTATTTAAAATGTAGAAAAAATTTTTATTAAATTAAGCATCATATTAGCGTTATTAGTGTTCTAAAATACACTTACGTAGAGAAAAGAGAGACGATAAATCCTATAATTTCTACAAGATGCCATGTAATTATTGTACATAAACAAATAATAAAAGACAGTGCCGTTAATAAAACTTTTGATTAGTGTTCTCAAACTTTTGACCGCCAGTGTGCAAACAATGTTTATAATAAATTCACTATCTACATGTACCTATCCAATTTGATGAAAACTGTTCGGGTTTTTTCAATATCGCGACTAATCCGAGTATTCGGATATTATAAATATGTGTATATATAGAGATATATATATATATATATATATATGTATATATATATATATATATATATATAATACATACACACACACATATGTACTTTGTTCAAGTTATTATTTAAATTTTTCAACATGTAAATCATAAAATTTGTTGATAAATCACCTGGCGAGCCAAAGTTTTCTCACATATTTTCGCTTCCAACAGATTTTTTGATTTTAATTGTTTTATGAAAGTTTTATTCTCTGTAAAGAAGAAGAGATATAGTTTTTTATAATTTATATATAAAATAATAAAAGTAAAAATTGTATTAGTTTTATTAAAAGAAAAAGAACTTTTGTCCCTCGTGGACAAGAATTTTTGTGCACTCACATCATATTTAAGGACGATGTAAAACTTAATTGCCTATGTATGTAGATATTCAATTGCGCGATTAAAGTAGAGTGTAATTCATTTTGCTTGTTAATTAATTTGAATTTATATTAACATACAATGCATTCTAATAAAACCTTTCTATTACTTTTGTTAAATTTAAACTATTAGTGTTGCATGTTTATGTCATATTTTGCACATAAAATAAAGTCGAAAACTCGTTTTACCGAAATACATATTTTGTGACTGCAAAATAAAATCCTTTGTCCTGTAACAATATGTTAAGCAAAGATAAAATAAACAAACTATGACACGCTTTGTATATATGTAAGTATTTATTGAAACTATGTAACTTCGAATCTGTATTGTTTATTAAATAAATGCCATCGGTAATTTTATACCCATTAACTTTCTGTCTTATAGTGCAGGTACTTTGCACTAACAGATTTCGATTCAATTGATAGCGTTATAGCATATTTGAAGTTAAACCTGAAAGAAAGATTATACGGTTCAAAGTTATTTTAAGATCCAACCTTAATCATAGCAAAACATACATCTAAATATGAGTTTGGAAATAATTGTTCGTAAACTAGATAATATTCATAAATTTCTAAGTAGATATATATTGCAATATAGTAGATATATATTAATAAATTTAGAGGTAGATGTATATTAAGTAACGTAATAAGGATCGGTGCGAAGTTAAGAGGTGAAGTTAATCGTGTTGTCGAATTAAACCTAATTAACAACTCCACAGTAGGCGACGAGTAGAAGTTAATTTTCATTGTTTCTATAATCTGTCATTTCTTCGTCAACAGTCTTATGAATTAAATTGAATGATTAGTTTGCTTAATTTTCTTTAAAAACAAGAATGTTGCTGTTATGGAAACTGTATCAGTTTAGGAATTGTTAGGACGGTGGATCGTCATTCCAGGGAAAATTAGCTGAGGTTTATTGAAGTGGGTTCATTTTAAAATCCTTTCGTAATGCTTTACATCTCCTTTAGTCTCATATTCTCTATCGGTCTAGTATTGCAGTTGCATTAGTCTAATTCTCAGTTGGTGGTTTTTTAAAGGGAATCTCTAAACGATTCGAATAAATTAGAATCTTAACGACAATGGTAGACACTCGTCCCTACTCCAACTTTCACTTTAATTACTAAATATATTATTATCGAACCTACCATTTACATAATAATCCAACAATTTATGTATAAAATTAATTTATATATAATATATATGTTATAGGAATTAAATAAAATAATAAGTTTATAGACGAATAAAGCTCAATGTGTAGGATAAATTTGAATTTGAAATAAGGGGAAAATTTAATTTAAATATTTTTGTAACCTAAAAATAAAAGTTATTATTCATAATCCAAAACCATAAAGTACAAATAGATACGAGAACATTTAATGTGTATGGAAAATAATCGTAATTTACTTTAATATAAGCGAATTAATTTTTTTAGACCTTTTCAAATTGAAGTAATTATATGTATGGAAATAAAATATTAAAAATAACTAATCTATATAATATGGGTAAAAAATTACATGAAGAATTAAAGGACAACAACACCGGGATTTATAAAGACAAAAATTAAGGGAAAATACGTTTGGTATTAATATGAAAGAAAAAATTATAAAAATAATATAGTTAAAATTAGATCGATTAAATACGATAATTAGTACGTTCAACAAGTTTTTACCTATAAAATAAAAAAGAGGATTAGATTGGTAAGTTGATATTTTGTAGATAGCTCAAGATTTTTTGCAGTTGATGATTGCTCCGTAAAATGATTAAGAACCAACATTTCTAAATTGTTCAGCTAATTTTTACCTTTTTTCTTTCGAGCTTATTTTTAAACGCAAGAATACTAATAATAATAGTGCCTTGGTAACTTGCGATATAGCAAAAAATAATTCAAGGAAAAAATAATTCATAATTTTTATTGCTCTCCTATTGTCTAAACTTTTCGCTTGAATTCACTAAAGTAAATGCTTTTTTATTTAAATATGATATTTTATCGAAGTACAATTTAACTTTAATAATTGAACCCACTTATAAGTAACTCATAATCAAGTACGTAATGAATCTGTTAAGTTATTCAGTAGAATTCAATAAATTTTAGACTACCATTCTCTTGCTTATATAATTTTGAGTATTCGAGAAGCTTTGGAATTAATAAAGCGACTTTCCTAATTTTTATACTTCCTAAGACAGACTTAAATTTTCGTGAGATTTGAAAAATAATTTTTGTTTTTAAATTTTTATAAAACTATTCGTAATTCCAAAGATTAACTCAGACATTTTCAATTCAAGATATCTCCTCGAAGTTTGCCTTTATCGCCGTATTACATCAAATTAATTATATATCGAAATTCATCTATATCAAACACCTTACTACCTTAAAAACAATTAAATCTGTTATATAATACCCAAGCCCTATTTCTCGAAAAATTAAATCGATCTCAGTTATTCACTTATATTTATATAATTTATTTTTTTCATTGACTGCAAGTAGCCTCTTTATAGTTGCCCATTTGTGGCTATTGTAGTATTTATAAATAAGTAATAAATTAGGAACCGACATTAGACACACTCAAAAAAATATTTAACGAAATTGCATTCATAAAATTAGATTTAATTTATTTGTGTCCTTCAGATAAAATCTTGATTAAATCTGATCTAAAATTATTTTACTGTAATTTCGGTTTCTCGTACCATTGCATGTAGTGATATGAGACAAACAATTTAGCTTCTTCGGGAGATCAGCTATGATTGCCCGAAGCCGGAGGCGCCAGTTGTGTGGGCGTCGAGTGCGGGCGGGCAATTCTGTCTGTGGAAGCGGCTGAGTGTTGCGGCGTAACTGAACCCTTAGCAGGAGCCGCCAGGTGCATCGTCGCACGGTTGCCTGAAAATCGACTTTCACAGATTTAGGAAATTTAAATTTTAATGGTTTTTTTGTTAGATACAGCTATTGTTTACCATTGTTATAGTCAAATATGTCAGGCGATATAATTTAGCATGGAAATGGATGACTTATTATTTGTTTACTACTGCAGATTTTTTTAATTATAGTTTGGGAACTATATTTATTGGTTGCCAGAACTTTTCTTAAATATTTTCTCATTTCTAACGCTTACTCTTTTACTTATTCGATGTTTGTATGCATTTTCATCGATTACTTTGCAATCAGTTAATACTCGTACTGACTTTTTGTGTTATTTTAATCTGGAAGATTTTTCGTGTTATTTTAATCAGTCGTGTAAGTTTCACATAGTTTTGGTGAAAATAGTTTATATAATTGTTCAATAATGACTATTTATATTGATTGGTTTTTAATGAAATATGTTCATTGGTTTTTAATGAAATATGTTTACTTCTGTTTACGCATGCACGCACGCACATAATTTGCTAAGAATGGATTTTACCATAAACATTTTGGTTTTGCAACGAAGTTTACAAAACGCAGTGAATGGCATTTGACATTTCTTTCACATATTTATCGGTATAAGAAAGGATTTTTTAATTGAGTTTTTATTTAATATATTTAGTATATATTAAAAAATTACAATTTAACATAAATAAATTTACCTGTTGACATTCAAATTCCGTTTCGTGTATCGAGATGAGTTGTGGAAGTAATATGTCAAGGTGTCTTCTACTGACTTTATGGATTACTCTTAATTCGCTCTCATCATGTCTCCAATTATTATTTGGAAGTGTCGCTGGTTTAGTAATGTAGTGTGATTAACATTTGTTTAACTGGAGAAAGTGAATTATTTTGCTCACTACTTGGAGTGAGTTCTGAGTTGTACAATCTCCTTAGTTGGATTACCGTTCTTTTAGTAACACAGTATCGGCTTTAAATTAGGAATTGTTGAGGATGTCGCAATCACTTCGTCTCATAAATGTTCCGCGATGAAAAGATTATATTTTTATGGATTTTAATATTTTCATTTCATCAACGAAATTACTTAAATTCACTATGTTTACATTTGCGTCAGTGATATGTACTGTATACGTACTATTCACATAAACGACCGACTGATTCGAACCGACTGCCAAGCGGCGGATGATGCAATGGGGGCACGGTCATTAAAGCAGACTCTTGGTCCGACTCGACTGACAGTTAATGCACAACATACGAAATATGTTTGTACTGACTGTGTGTCGTGTGTACGGGCATAAGAGGCGTGTATACTCAACGTTTACGTTAGTACTGATTTCTGGTCAGCGTATAGGTCAGCACACAAAATTTCCTGATTGTTTTCGACACAAGTATACAATATGTGTAGTTTTTTGTTCTGAATTATGTTGAAAATTTATGTAATAAAATAAAAAAAAGAAACATAATAATAATATTAATAATGCATTATTGTCCTTATTACATTAATAATAATATATTCTATCAAGATAATATGCATCTCATTTAACTAGTAGAACGTGATATTATGCAATATTTCAATTCTTACAAACACTTGCAAATAAAGTATTCATAGCACGATGTCTGCACAAACAAGTAAATATACTACTGGCAGGTAAACCATTTCAAAAACGTCCGATTTCTTCTCTTCCTTAATACCTCAAACACTGCTATGATATGCGTCTGCAAAAATCCAACGAAACAATTGGAAACATTTTTAAATGTATTATATATATAATTACTTTAAATATTTACGTCATCAGAAAAAAAATATTAGGGACATTTGAAGTTTATGTTAATTTGTAAAATCGGAGAAAACTATTTTGATTATGGCATTTAAAAAAGTAAATAAAATAGCCTTAGTCGTTCAAATTACTCTAAAAACAGGATTAATTACTGCTATATCTTTTAAAGTATCAACCACATAGCTAGCTATCTTGTCAATTTATAGAATTAGGATGCTCAAATTAAACCCCGGGAAATGGCCGCCATGTATCGAATAAAGACTGCCGCTCCGCAACCACGTAGGTATATTGCCAATTCTTAAAATTAGGGTGCACAAACCAAGTTAAGGGAAATGTAATTCAATTTTTAAATAGGCACATACAACAAAATTTTTGAAGATTTCTTTCCTGTTTAAAATTTGAAAGGCCCTTTTAAGTTTTGAAGTAGTTATCCAAATTTTAAAAACATGCTTGCTTATTGTCATGTTTGTGGCTGCTACGCACCGAACAAAGGTCGCTGCTCCAACCGAACCAGCGGACCCAACGGACCCAACCACCGGAGCAGCGGACTCAACCACCGTTCAACATAATGCTGGTCTGACGCTCGTAGTAGGACCCCGAATAAATACTCGTAAGATTTCTTCTTCAATGTCCGGATGTCTTCCTGGATTGATTCGAAGTTCCAGCCTATGAACTTTACTTTTAAAAAGCTGACGAAACGGGTTGTGAAATAACTTTGAAATTGAGAAGGTTACGATTCAGATAGTGCTCTTGGTATATCCGTTGCGCCGAAGCTCCATTACCGTCAGTTATGCCATACACGACCTTAATGTTGGCATATTCTTCATTGGAAAAAGAGGCCAGTTTTACAATGAAATAGTCTTAAATCAGGGAAATTAACACGTCAAGTAGTGCAAGTTTAGGGCTGTGGCTAGCTTGACACGGTTAATTAATTGTAATATGAAAGTCACTATGCAAGTCGTAAAAAACGTTCAGTTCCAAGGGAAATTCCTTAAGAAAAGGAGTTGTATAATTCATTCAGTCGATACGATTCGTCTAAGATTAATATTTCTGCATCAAATGATAATTATTTTTCTTGACGTTTAATTGACGGCCCAAAATTTTAAAAATACTATCCAAGCGTTTCAGAATAGCTGTGAGGATTTCAAAAACATATTCTGGTAGTACTATTTCAGAAAATTTATATACTAATTGAAACTACGAGCTGTAGCAGTCTTAAATAAAGGACTGTGGGGCAGTCTCCTCCTATTTAAATATAAAGAAAGAAATGACCATTTTCATTTTTTTATCCAGCCGTAGGTAAATGTAAAAAATAGTATCATTGATAAACAGGTAAATCCACGATTTATATGCCGCGATGAGACAGAACACCCAATATATTTCGATATAAAATGAAATAAAAGTGGCGTTCTTAAAAGAGATATTTTTTCGATTGTTTTTCGATGATTTTTTTACGTCTAAAATTGTTATTATAGTATCAACATTTATTTATACATCCAAATATTTTCTGTTGAAATTATCTAACCAAAACTTTATATCTTAAAGTTCAAATTAATTAAATTAAATCTAATCGACGCTGAATGAAAAATTAGAACTATTTCGAGCGCACATTTAACTTAGATTAATAAAAGTACAGATATGTTTTCTCCATACTGTAAGCGACCAAAACTTGTCCTCAGATTGCGGCGGGACGGGATGATGGGGTGGAACCGACATCACAAATCGTGAGTTGGGATGTGTTGCGTCTATATAAAGTCTATATAATTGATTCAAAGGCAATATGGACCATTTAAAGTGTTTGTCATTTAAACTCTTAGTGTTTGGAATACACAAAATATAATAGAAACTTGCATTATTTGTACGTTATCTTTTTAAATATAGTAAAGTTGTCGTTTGCGAGGAAATGTTTACATCAAAATATGCTAGCTCTTGACGCACACGATATTTCATCACGTTGATCTTCTCCCACTATTTTGGTCTCAACAACTAATCGAATTTCAATTCTGGAGATCCATGTTTAAAATTAATAAATGCGTACATTGGGAAATCGTTCAGTAATTAATCCGAATATCGAGCGATGATACTTTAAATATACTTAATATATTGTAAATATAATATTGTTAATAATATGACAATAAGCAATTATAGCATATTCTAAATACTGATGAACCTTCATAAGGGTCATTGTAGAGAAGTAAGCAATATCTTGGGCAAGAATATTACGTTAGGAATAATAATGTTACTTTATTGAGATCAGTAGATACGTATGTCGATATGGTTAATACGCAGAAATATGCGCAGCCCTAAAATTATAAATAAAAGAATCGACCCGACCTACGTTTACATTATGTTTCTTTTTCATTTTTATTATAGAAGAACGAAACAGAAAATCACTAGTGTTCTTGTCAAAAACAATATTAGGAACGAATTATTTTTATTCCAAATAAATATAAATATGATTAAAATAAATAACTAATGAATATTAACCAAGAAATTGCTAATAAAAGTAGTGTACTATTAAACGAAACTTGTATCTATATTTTTTGTAACTTTTCGGAGTAATTTATTCAGATTTGCATTACACACGATGACATATTGTTTATACGTTGACGTCTACTTGCTTTAGTGGACAACGAAGTACTAATTGAAAAGACAAGAAGAGACTATCGAACTTTTGGTTGTCTTTCAGTGGGTCACTTTTATGGCGTAGGGGCATGTCTTAGGGCGTAGGAGCATGTCATATATCATAGACATTTAAGCGATGATATTTCCAGAACAGTCGGCGCAACACGGTGTGCCAAAGACAAAGAATGCAATCTGCTTACTATCTTCCGCATGACATGTACGTACGCTCGTTTTAATAATATAATTTTATGTACTGTGGCCATTTATCAAAATATTACTTAAACAATTCCGTTTAAATTATTAAAAGTGATGAATAATTGTCGTTTTTTATAAAAGTGATTTTAAAGAATTAGTGGCCTCCTCGATCGGTTTTATATATAGTGCATAATTATTTAGTGAAATATAAGTTTTACGCATAGCTTTAAAATGTTTGTAGAATCCACTGAATGAATGTAGTTCATAACTCGTAATCTTCTTTTATTTCGTATAATAGACAGCTATTTTTGAGTTTCTGTTTTAGCATATATACGTCTTGGTGATAAATTAATAAGTTTTTCTGCTTGTGCGTTGAATTTAAGAAATTACACCCCAAAATATAAAAAGTGTAAACATTTTCTTTTTTCTCGGAAGGCGACATAAAAGATTCAATTAGCATAATGCAAAATACTAAAGTGATAGCCTAGGTGCCTTTTCGATAGGTAAATGGCTATTATAAAAACAGTAGCGCTTCTTACGAAACTAACTATAACATCTATGTGCAAGACTGTCTGCAGGTCAACTCCGCGTAAAATCGTTGTGCTATTTACATGGGTCATTTTAAGTCACTTTTGACGCTTCTGCATATTTAAATCCCAAATTTTTCCTTTATTTGGTTTTGAGATGACTACTTCGAAAAATCTTTGATTTTAGCACTCATCGACTTATAAAACCTATGGACCACTTCCAATATACTTAGAACCTTAATATACAGGTAGTATTATGACAAATATAGGAAGTGTTGTGTATGTACATAATAGAAAAAAAAAGATAATTATGAGACTTTTTGAAAAGCCAGGATATTGGGATAACATTATGTTTGGGTTTATTTTACATGAGTCTGTATAGAGTTAAAGAGCATCGACAACTTTATTCTAATTTTGTCTAAACTTATTGGAACTACAAACGAACAAGACCTAATATTTGGTAAATGGCAAATAAAATGCGAGAGTAGAATACGATAGAATCAAATTCGTTTACAGACAAGATTTGCAACATATTTCATTAAAAAAAGGGTTAGAAAATTTGCAGAGAGCAATGGTTACACAGTAATCGGTATACAATAGCACACATGTAAGAGCGATCAAAATCTCAAATTATATTTGTACAAATATCAGCACACACGCTTGCATGTTCTATTCAGCCGAGACGCTCGCGCGAAACGTATAAGTACACGTGTGCAACATACGCACAATTATACTTATACTTGCAAGCAAATGCACAAGTATATACATTCATACGTTAGCGCGTATACATGTATACGCGCATATAATATACATATGTACCCATGTTTACTGTATCTATCTGAATTCAAGCATATAAATCGAAACCTCCGGTTTATATAAAGGAATAAATAAAAAAATCTTTGCCGACACGGCAAGACATAAATTATTATTTGCAACAGAACAGTGACTTTTAAATTGAGTTGGACGGTATCATATTTGATATTTTTAGGATGCATCAGAATTGTTCTCTAGACGAAGTAATAAATATGCTAATTATATAATATCCAAGCCATATTAACGTTTAATAACTTATCGTATGTGTAGTTATTCAAGTTTGGCTCAGAAATTATTAAAAACATTTTTCTGACATTAAGTTTCACTACATATAAATTATTTACTATGTTGTAATATGACAAATGTTAGGTTTGACATATGCATCTGAAATTTCTTATTTATTTTCTTCAGAGGGTATTAAGTGCCATTATAAAAATCTTACATTTCTGTCCAATAATGTTAACTCATGAAATATTATACATGCAAATAAAAAGAATGCAGTTTTCGATTATCGCCATAATTGATCGTTGTGCCCAAGTCCGTAAAAATATAAATGCAAATGCCTATCAGTGAAAAAATTACTATCGTGTTTTTAGATATTTTTTTATTGAATGTTTTCATGTAAACGTTAGTAAAATATGAAAAATATTTAAAATTACTTTTTTGAAGATTATACGACGTGGGCGTGAAACCAAAAGTAATATTAAACGTTAGTAATCAAATTGAACTGCAGGTAAATAACATTTAAAACATTTTCGGTGAATCTATTTTCAAAACACAAATATAGTGGAAAACCGACCTTTATTATATTTTACTTTGGCATAGTTTCGAGATGAGCATTTACGTATATATATAGTTCCGAGATGAGCACACACTTATTTTATATACTCGTATTATACTTTACAATAATTAGTACATATTTAATACTTATATAAAATTGATGGTCAATTCAATTGCGGCAACTTACAAGAAGTAATTTGTCCATGATTGTTATTTAGATCTTCATTTATAACATTTTCAACTACCATTAAAATAATTGAGAGAAGGGCGACGAAGTTCGGTAGAATTATTAAATGATGTAGTAAATTTTGCTTTATCTTACGGATAAATCAATAAGGATACTAAATTAATGATGTAACTATGATAATGATAAACTCGGCAAGAAATTAGAAGGTTTTGGATATAAATTGGATATGCATGTATGGTTAACCTATACTCGTCAAATTACCAGTGCCACGATAATCTTTACATAATTAATATCTATATATGTAAATTAAATACATGAAAAAACTGTGAAAAATAATATATCTACACACTTATATTTCCCATAAAAGTTGGAAATTAATATTTCCAACTTTTATGGGAAATTGAAAAATTGATGTTAAAATGAAAGTGGGGAGGAGACAGAGTGCAGTCATTAATACTGACCCGACTCTTTCTTAGACAGTTACTGTTAATAAGGCGACCAAATAGAAGTAAAATTTATTACAATTACTTTTAAATAAATAGAGTAAATTGGAATAAAATATAGATATCGTACAGAAGATAGTATTGGCATCTATTATAAAATTTGTAAAAAAGAAAAATGAATAAGACACGTTCGAACTTCTTTACTAAATACGTCATCCTGATATCAGATTAAAGTTGAATTTCTTCCGATGTAATGCTTTATTTTCTATTACACTTCTATGAAAATTTCTTAACAAGAATAGAAATATTAGAAAGTAGACCAAAAGGAATATTTCAAAAGGCGTTTATGAAAACCATTACTTTCTAAATTAAAAAAAAAGTAAATACCATATAATTAAAAATAGTCATACAAGAATAAAGTTAGTACTAGTTATGAATTACTAGTGTCTTGATATGATTAGATATTTTCAAGATCGTGTATACCTTTCATAAAAATACAATTATACGTGCACATAATCCATGTCAAAATGGCGAAAGAATGATGTTATTGATGAAAAACTAAAATAAAACTGACCAGAATATGTCAGGACAGTTTAAAATAGTACACATATTTATGCTTTTTTATTTATTTATTTTATTATTTATTATTAACTTTTATGTATAGTACATATAGCGGACTTATTGCTACATGAGCAATCTCTTCCAGTCAACCATAACAATTTGTATTGAAATTTAGTTGGTAGACTGTAAGATATTTTACAATGAACATTCTTCATAGCACATTAGACAAAAAAAAATACGAAAGTAAATTAAAAAAGAAAACAAACTATTGATATGATGATGGGAAAGACAGGAAAGGGCAAGGACACAAAGGAAAAGGTTTCAGGAGATGCAGGACTTTTTCACTCCATCTTTGAAAATATTTAGAGACGTGAAGGATTTTTCGTAAGTGGTAGAGGTATATTTAGGAATAAGTAGGGTGTGTGAACGTTCAGATCGCAGCCCAAGGCCGTGAGCAGACAAATCTTTAAATTTGCCAGTAAGATAATTTTGGCTATAAAGATTTTTTAACATGTTAAAAAGAAGTGTAAGTATGTAAAGTTGGCGTCGATCACGGATCTTCAGCTATTTCATCTTCTTGAGAAGTGATCTGTATTCAGAAATGTGATCATATTTTCTGAGGCCGAAGATATACCGAATGCATAAATTTTGAAGACGATCCAACTTGCACAAATATTCTTCATTAAGATCAGGATAGTATTATTCACTTAGACGTTCTGTATTATTGTCGTTTCATCTACACATTATTAAAATATTATTACGTGGTCCCCTATTAACTTTTTGAAGTATAGTTATACAATATATCATTATAATTTTATTTTTTAGGATTCTGCACCTCAGAAGGTAAACAAAAAAAAATGTGGGTGTCAGCTCCGACGCGTGACTGGAGTTTATTCCTTAAATACGAATCTTGGAATGTATAAAATAGGTAACACTGTATATAAATATAAACATCAATATCAGTAAATTTAAATGGAAAATTCTTTAATAAAACAATTCTGACACTATAATTATCTTCATGTAAAATACAAATGAACAAGATCAAATTTATACCACAAAATTAAAAACATTCAGTAACGTCAGACTAAGAAGTTAAAATTAAAAGCGAATTTTTAATTTTGTAGGATAGAAGACTCAAATATTCACATGAAATGATATTTAATGATTACAATAAAAACATTCTATTACTCAAATTAAATCTGACTAGCGACATGATTCCCTTTACCTATAGCAAGAATATTCAAATGTGTATTTAAATTAGTTTGCACTGGATGGTCGATTTTACCTATAGCCAGAATGTTAAAATGTGCATTAAATTTGTTTGGACTAAATTATATAAGCTATTGACTGCTTTAATTCAGGAAGTTATCAATACGTATTTATTCTTAATATTTAGTAATTTAACAAATACTTGTAAAAACATATTGCATTCTGACAAATTGAATTTAAGTACAAATTACGACACATTAAGTAAATTATGAACCATTATGAATGAAGCTACATTAAGTAAAAATTCTGTTATTAAAATGCAATTCATGGTTCAATTTACTCGAAACTAGAACATAAACGTGCATTAAATTATTTTGAACGTAATAATATAAACATTTTTTAATAGGTTTCAATATGAAAATCCTATTTCATTGGTTAATACATCATTTCAATAAACATTTGTTTTACCAATCTCTTACCAAATTGTAATATATACTTACAGACCCTCATTAACAAAGCTTGAGTACATAAATGCGACTTTAACAATTAGTAAATAATTCCCACCATTTTTATTTAAGATCAAAAATATAAACAAACAGCTTTTAAATGTTTTAACAACTTGATATATTATTTGATTGAAATTAGCTGATTACACTTTCTTTTTAACGCTCTAAACTTTGTACGCTCTGAACTTCTGATTTCACTATTCATAAAATTTCATACCGGGCGCTATATATCAAAATCGATTCTTAGAGAGTAAATTCCAATAAATCACATGTACGATCACTTAATATATTGTTGTCGTTATTCTAAGAGCCTCTGCCATAAAATTGTAATTTGAAGAAAAATGTACTTAATGAAAACAAGGACATATTAGGCATCTACTTTTATTTTAATAAAAGCATTATCGTTTTATCAACTATAAATTGGAAAATTACATTAAAATATTTTAAACAGTCAATTGAATTTCATCGAAATACTTTTTTCACTTCACGATCCAAATAATTCAACTTCTTGCTTTGTGCATCTGAAGTCTCCTTCAGCGCATAGTGATCTAACACAAATCACCCTTTCAGCATCTACGACTATATCTAAAGAGAGGGGACATGAAAGAAGAAAAAGCGCTTTCCGACAAAGGTAATCGATTTAAAACTCGCGAGATAATGACTAGGCAGACAAGGGCCATATGTTTAGTTAAGGCGCTCGTTGTAATTCGTGTGGATCATCTTGAAACACACAGTGTCAGGTCGAATATAAATACTCAAAATATCCACTTTACCAAAAACTGTTTGTTTTTTCGCTAATAGCGAATGTTTGAAAAATATTGGAGATTGTTTAGTTTGAAATACAACTTATGTTTATAACAACACGGGTAGCTTTTATCAAACAAATCGGTTGAATTTATGTAATTCAATTGATTAATATCTTTAAATCATCTCTTACACCATTTCACTTACTGTTTTCTCTCCTGTCAAGAAATATGATACCATTAAGTTAAGAATACAATTTACTGAGTACTGGATAATGCTCGTGTAGAATATAGTGAACAATTATTTCACCTACCTTAAGAATTTTCTCCATTTGATTGGTCATATGTCACTTTTAGAGCTCAACATTCTGCAGTTTTAGAGTTATTAAGTTGTTATCTAACTAAAATTTTAACATTAGAATCTAATAAACTATGGTTTTATCATATTTAAGAAGGATAAGTCATATTTAGTAATTAACTTTGACATCTATTTCTGCGTCGTTCAATTTTTTGATGAAATATTCTTAAAACTTAAATTTGTTCTATGACATTAATGTCGTTTGTTACTCTTCTTATCTCTGAATCAAACGAATGAAATTAAAAATAATTTATTTGTGAATGATATAATAAATACACAAGAATCTAGGAAAAAAATAATAAAAGCAAAAGTTTTTGGATATAATTTTGCTCGTACTGTGGATAAAAAAAAATATAAGACAATTAAAAAAGAAGTCACCAAAAATCTGTTAACTCTTTTTCTCGAAAACACTAATATACATAACAACGATTAAATGTATAAAGATATATGCACATACAATTTTTTTGGCTTGCAACAAGGTTTGCATATTTTGGAAATAAGTAAAAACCTACGTGTTTTAAATAAATTGTCTGACGATAACAGTGAAAGTTGTACTAAACACAAAGCATAGATAATTACGTACCTACAATAGAAAAAAAATTACTGTGACTAAATTAAGGAGTGTTAAATATCTAGCGAAATTGATTATTTGTATCCTAGAATGGTTATCTTTTCCGCCCAAAGAATGTGAGTTTCATAATAAGATAGGAAAGATAAAATATTTTATAAGTATTTATATAAAAGACAATTACTGCTATAATTTTTTAAAGAAACAGTTAAAGTGGAGTTAAGTTTTCCTTCAACACGTTGAACTTCCTATTCCGACTCATTAAATATTGAAACTCGTACGTTTATGATTTCACGAAAAAAATTGTTAAAGGCTGCCGGCATTCGAACTTTGAAGCCCTCCCTTGAATTTGTGAATATAAACGACACAATTTACGTTATGACTATGTTACTTTTATGGTAGGCTAGGTAAGAGGACCAATCTTTGCATACGTACACTTGAGTACAAATATACTGAAGCTTTTGCGTGCGGTACGAAGCAGGTAAGTTCTCGGCTGCCTTATCTTTATCGTATGCATAATTTAGTCCTTCAGCTATATTTATCCTCAAAACAAACATTATCTTCACAATAAACACTTCTGTCTCATAGGCCACACTCATCGCCACGACAAACTTTTCAGTCATACAAGCTATATATATCCTCCTTGGTATGAGTAATAGTTGGACAGGAATCATCGCAAGAAGAAATTGCTAAATCAAATCCATCTTTAACAAAAGTTATTCACAAGAGATATGTCCCACAAGTTTTGCATAAGATTTGTTTTCAAAATTGTGTTTCAATAAATGATTTCGTGTTAGTTATAATAAAGTGTCGATAACTGTTGTGTTTTTATTTGTTTGTATTGGGTTTATAATTACTTTAATGTATTCCTTCACATTTTAAAAATTAGCGTCACCTACTTCTGAAAGTATATTCCAGATCACATCAATATTTCACAACATAAGTAACTTGGCTACGGTCAGTTTGTAGGAATTTCATAAGCATTTTTGTATTGCTACGAAGCATATATTAATATTTTTTTATAGTAATTCTTCCTAACATAGTAAAGAGAAGTTGGCCGCTTGTTAATTTTATTTTCAATTTACATGAAATTTTCTATATATACAGTCTGCGTCGTGAAGATAAACGCAGAATATTTATACTGAGATATAATGTTACTCATTAAATAACGGGATAAAAACCAATAATTACATAGGAGCGAAGTACTTGTGAACGACTAGTTTTAGTATAAAAATTAAAACACGACAGCTATCGTTTGCAGAGCGACTTTATTTATCAATTTGGTGGTTTTTCTTCTTTTACTAAATTTTATCACAAAGTTTCGGCTACATGAAGTGGGGCAAATTGAAATAAATAAAACACGATTTCTGCTATTTATTAGATGGCGGTATTACTAAAAATAATTTGAATTTTTGAAAATAAGATACTTTCGCACGATAGTTTATTCTGTTATTTAGTTCTCCCAGGAAGTAAATTATAATAAATAAAACTATTATTTTTGAAATTGATTAGATAAATGCATGATAAATCACTAAATAAATAACCACCCATCGGTACTTGTATTAAATTCAAAGGACAATCAAACTAATTTGATATATTGACTATATCTTAAGTACGTTTGACGTATTCACAAAATTACCTTAGATGTAAATGGTGCTTTATTTGTTACAAGTTAGAATTAAAAGTACGGTTAAAAATGACGATATACATAGATACAAAATAAGAAACGAAGTAAAAAATCCTTGAAAACTAATAGTTCTAGTTTTCTTTTCAGAAAATTTACCTTTGGTTATAAGGAGATTAATTATAAAAACGTAAGATTTTGTGAGGAAAATTATAATTGATCACCAATAATAAACGACACGATCGCGATGCACAAATTTTATTGTGTAATGCAAGCCCGTATAATCATATATTTTATGTAATGTTGTAATAATATTTAATTTTTTTCCAACATTGAACGGAAAGGTTCTTGGACTGTGGACAGATAGAGAGAAGTACGTATTCACTTTTTTAATTATGCAATAATTTATATATCTCAAGAAAGTTCATATATTATAATAATACCACGAGTTTGTAGCTTGTATATATAAATCTAGTGCGAGGTTCGTTCAACATTAATATTCTCTTAGTAGTATTTTGTATTATTTTTGGGATAAACATAAGTTTTACAACACACGGTTTAGTTGCACTGAACTAGTGGAGATTGGTTCGGTTTCGATATGTGTTATATCGACTTAAAGTGAAAGAAAACTACATATTTTTGGTTGTTTGTAAAAGCAGACTTATTAAATACTCCTTCCTAACTTTAGGATTTTTAATGAGGGGAAAGTAAACATTAGGAGGAAGAGTTGTAAAATTTATACGGCCCACATGGAAACTGGTGGCGGTCATAATGTAAAGAAGGAGTTAATGGACTCGAAGGAAAGACTACGCTCCATAATATCGAATAAATATATTGGCGATGAAAATATTCCCGAATATCTTGGTGGAGAATCTGACAATGTCGTGATTGCAACGTAAGTATTTATTTCGTATGATATGATAGCTCATTAGAAGCATTTTATATAACATACTTGACAACGGCTGAGTAAAATGTTTCAAATCGTAAGATTAAAACATAAAAATATTTTATTTCTAGGACATTAGAAGCGATGGAAGTTGCAGAAGAACTCATTGCTTTGCAACAATAGATAGTGCACGAAATCACATCACATAATTTTAAGTCCAGTTGGCAAATATCCGTTAGCTGTTACCATTGCTCACTATGAACAAAAAAATGATTTATCCTTAACGTTATGTTTTATTTTTAGGAACGTACAAATCACTGAAGAAAAGCAAGAAAATATAAATGTACTGAAGCCATAGTGCATTGAAATAACATGAAAACATCTACTTCGACGTCTCGATATAAATAAGTAACATGTCATTTCTCTTTTTCTTATCTTATCCTATATCTTATTCATTAGTCTCTTTTTCATTTTAGGCGTTTTTAATGACTTCGATAAAGTATATGAACCAGATTAAATAATATCTAAAAACAGCCGTTACAAAAATGTAAGACGTGTGAAATTGTATGAAACGAAAATAGTATGTCAGAAAAAAAATATTTTGTTCAATTTGAAGGTGGAGGATAAAAGGAGGTATGTTTATTAGGTACGATTGTGCCTTCACTTAGTCTTCATTTATTTAAAAGTTAACTGAAAGAAATTCACCTTTGTTTTGGAATATGTCGGTACCTCAATCTATCAAAAATGATTACTTTTTCTTAATATACTTTTTTAGAAAAAGTATTTCATTACATCGACGTGAGTAGCCAAGTGTGCTTAAAATGTATTTTTTTTTGTATCCAGAAAACTTTTTTAATAAAAGAATGGTAACCAGCCAGCGGTACAAGACTTATGCTCTGAAGTCAGAATGTTTAACCTTCAATGAAGCATAAAAAATTAAATCAAAAGTAGCAAATAAAAAAGTGGAAGCACTATATCGCTTCGAACTGCTCTCTCTGAATATAAAGAAAATGAAAAAAATGTATATATATATATATATATATATATATATATATATATATATACATATATATATATATATATATATATATATATATATATATATATATTTAAAGATATTATCTTCTTGAAAATCATAAGAGCATTTTCTAAAGCTAAATACTGTAAAAGTCTTAATGAATGGTTTTCAAAGTAAATATTTATCTTACTTCTGTCTGTAGATGTAAGTTCAATTGTTTTAATTTTTAAATTTATTATTTTTACATTATCGTTTTAGAAGCAACATTTCACGTAAGTAGTTTTAAATTACAAACTCTAAAATGAAAATCGGAACACAAATTGTTTATTAAAAATAATTTATCTTTGATTAATTAATAACCATAAAAAAGTAAAAATTATGAAGAGAAGAAATAATTTCTTATAATGCTCTTCTTCCTTCTGAAAACCAGTTGATTTCAGGTTCTGAAAAGTGTATAAAAAATAGAGGATTAATTATCTTATATATATGTACATACATATATATATATATATATATATATATACATATATATATATATATATATATATATATATATATATATATATATGTATATATATTACCATTCAGGAAGCGTTTTATAAGTTAATTTATAAAATTGGTTGCGAATAAAATCTACAGATACACAAAGAAATTAAGTTAACTTGTGAGTGGTGTAATTTAATCTTGTGTTAACTATTCTTATTTTGTTAAAAAATATTTGTACGTTTTTATGATTTTGTTCGATTTCATTTTTTTAATACGACTATATGTTTCTTCTTTTTTAATCATTACTTAATGTTTCCGATATTCGAAATAAATTCATACATAAGTTGTATACTTTATTTCATCTGCTCAGAGCCTACACGAACATCCTGTAGTGCTCACCAAAAATTCACGTTGATCAACGATGGTATTGCGAGATCTTAAACTTAATTTTTTTTTCTCCATTGATCGCTTTAGGAATGCAGTTGTGTAGTTGCAATTGTGTAGTTCACGATTGATAATTAGTTTTTTATTTAGACTTAATGCATATTTTTTCTGTTTTATTCATTATTATATATCTTGTTATACGTATTGTAAACTATTGTACTTTTTTGCTTACATATGTCCCACCCTTTGGAGCAAGGGACATTCTATAAGTTGGACATGGGTTTTTTTTATAAATAAATCAATAAAAGATAAACTATATTTTTGAACTCAAAACATACAAATTTATATACATTTCCAGAAGTTGTTTCTCTAAAAATTTGTTCTTCTAAAATTATTTTGTCTGCTTACTAGTTAATCTGTATTTAAATTTTGAAGGTAGATATTTCAGAATTGGTAAAAATATATTATATTAATAACTAGGAGTTATATTACTAACATGAATGGATTCACCTGTACGTGGTGTTTGTAAAAATGCTAAATTAACTTTCTGCTCTTCTGGTAGAGGTAAACCAAAGTGAATAACCATATTATGTAAAATGGTATACGAAAATATACGATTATTCCTGCTTTAGTTGGCTCATAATGAGGCACGTAGTGTCTTATCCAGCAACGGTATCTCTTTTTAAATACACCAAAACTCCTTTTAATAGTATTTCTAGTAAGTATATGGACTTTGGTATACTTGCCTTTGGGTGTATTTTATTCAGTATCTATAATAGCTGTAACACACAAATTATTTGCCCATTGAGGCTCGAAAAAACTCTTCTATTATGATATCGAATTCTAGGTCTAACCAAGCCATTAAATTTTGGTGCAATAATAGCTACTTTTGAAGAATTAGTGGAACCAATTACTGCTGGAAAATTATACTTCTCTAAATATGTTTCTTTTATTTTTGTTCGATCTGCTTCTGTGTGTAGAAATATAACCTACGGTTGGTCTACCATTATAAGCGATACTTTAGAAAAGATCCTGCTAACTGTACTTTGGTTTATTGAGTGTTGTACGTGATTATCAACGTGACTGATAACTATCCAAAAAAACTTAAGTATTTGAAATAAATAAAAACGAATAATAACAACAAAACTTATATTAATGGTAGTCCATTAATACCTTCGCCAATTTATTAATAATTTTTTTCTTTTTATACCGTTTCAAATATTGTTGTAAACATTTACTTGTCTTTTTGTGATATAATGATGAAGTATTTGTAATAAAAGTTTTAACTGTTTTATTATGTCGTCACTTTAACATAATTTTTGTTTTCAGAATAAATTTTCATTTCATCTGAGCTATCAACGTCGTAGCCACCATTGCCTTCAAGAAAAAAAGCAGCTTATTTTTAAATGTCATAATTTAAAAGAAACATTAACAAATAAATAGCAGGACATCAGGAATTTGATAGCTAAATCCAAGGGAATAAAGAAAACAATAATAACATTATATTTGACGCTTGAAGAATTTAAAAAACACCCTGGTTTTTAGGATAACTTAAATGACCTTACCACATCATGTAGAAATGAAACGTTACAGTTTTTAGTAGATAGAGTAAATGAAAAAAAATGGTAAAATAGCCCATTTTACTGAACATAGTGAACAGCTTAAATAATATTCTCCGACTCTCTATTTTTATAGTTGAAGGTGTTATAATTATATCTGTGAAAAGTTTGATCTTTGTTTATCTCATATAAACATACTTAGGAAAGTAAATTATAAACCGGGTTTTATAGCCGAATAAAGGAAATAGGCAAAAAAAGAATTATTTATTAGAATTACTTTTGGTGAAATGAGCGTTGATGAAATGAATTTGTCAGCAAAAAATATTTTGGCTATATTAGGGTAGGCAATGATTTGCACGGAGACGAAACAGAAATTACAAATCAAGTTCTAATGTAAATGGCTTTTGGAAACAGGAAGAAGTTTTACGACTTCATAAAAGGCAAGTTTATTTAAAATTTGCCTTGATTTACTCAATGAGACTGCATGTACAGTCATTTTAATTAAATATGACGGAAGAACTTCAAATATTAACTTATTTAGTTTACTTGGTATAAAATTAAACAGCCAATTATATCAAAATTATATTTTACCCGAAACTTGTGAGAAATACTTGTGACAAAAAAAGTTTTGACAGACGAAGATGGTAGAAAACTTGAATTTATCTTTATTACGCAATTACACAATATTCAAATGAAGGAAGATCTGAAATTGGGGAACAAAATTACACTTAGGTGTATTAATAATTTCAAAAAAAAATTAAAGTGATGCTAGCAGTGCTATTATTTTCAAGGTGTGTTGCGATATCCATTCAGTACTGCCATGATTTTTTGAACTTATCGCATTTTGAGAATTCAGAAGCCATTGTGCTATTTATTACCCTAATTAATGATATATGCCAAAGTAAAAAAGAATTGACTCAAAATAGGCACATACTTATTTGCAATAAATGAGTTACTTATTTTTGAAGTCGGTGCCAGCACTGTCGACTAACTTAAACAAATCTATAATTTAATTTATAAGGTAAATTTAAAACTTTAACTTCCAATGTACTTACAATACTAAACATATTCATAAAGGGTGTATTTATAATGTAAACATTTACATCTGTTTAAGTTGATCGGCGGTGCTGGCACCGACTTCAAAAATAAGTAACTTAGTTATTTATTGCAAATAAATATGTAGATATTTTGAGTAATTATTTTTTTTAGTACCCATCTTTTTGAGGTCGGTTGTTTAAAAGATATTTTAGTTTAGAATTTTTAGTGATTAATACACTAATAAATAGCAGTAAATGGTATATGAAAATACGATTATTGCTGCTTTAGTTATAAAAATTATCACATTATTTTCCTTCTTAGAATATTGGATGTTTATTAAAAGTCACGAGCAAAAGCTAATACATAGAAAATTTTCTCTTTGTCTAAAGTTGATTATCAACAATACATAGTATTAAAGAAATAGTAGCAGCCGCCAATGGTTATCTGTTAACCGTTGAGGAGTTCTGTTGTCTATATCTGAAGTCCAATATCAGATTTTCCAAATTAAAAACTACCACTTGATGAGTTCCGTTCTCTATATCCAACATCAGATTTTGCGAAGTAATAGATAAAGACAACTAACCATATATATTGAATCACGAAAGATTTACTACCATCCGTTAAGGAGTTACATTATTCATCTTCAGAACTCATCATCATACACTGACCTAGTAGATGGTGCAGTTATTTGGCGGTGTATATTTAATTACGGTTACTACTACTAGCAAGTATATTTAATCACGGTTGATTTAATAATATTTATTAAGAAGTTCCATTGTTTATACCCAGAACTTATCATCAGACCCTGATCTAGGAAAAGGTATAATTATTTATAAATATTTTATATATATTTTGCAAAATAACAACTACCCGTACCAAATATCTTGAATCACAGGTGATTTACTGCCATTCGTTGAGGATTTCCATCGTTTATTTCCGTTCTCATCATCAGATCATCATTATATTAAATATGGGACTACAACTATGGTATCCTCTTTCAAATAAAAAAAAGAATTATCAAAATCGGTCCACTAGATAAAGAATTATCGCCGAACATACTTAAAAAAAAGATTTCGACGAATTGAGAACCTCCTCCTTTTTTGAAGACTGTTAAAAAGGATTTTCAATCAGTTCAGTGGGGGTACAAGATTATATTGTGCATGTGTCGTGTGTGCTAATGATGGAAACAGCTGACGCCATTTCAGAATGCTAATTATTTCACACTTATTATTTCTTTATTGTTGAATATATTTGGCGTTAATTTTGTAGAAATTCATTATTCACAATTAAATGAAACTACGTGATGTAGTATTATTTCTACTATCTTTAATTTCTTTACCACGACCTAGGTTTCGTTGTATTACAACATCTTCAGGTGGGATATTAGCAAAGATCTTTGCTAATATCCCACCTGAAGATGTTGTAATACAACGAAACCTAGGTCGTGGTAAAGAAATTAAAGATAGTAGAAATAATACTACATCACGTAGTTTCATTTAATTCTTTATTGTTGTTATTTGTGATTTGTTCTATTGGTTATTCAAGAATAATGACATGAACCATGGTGACGAGTCTTTTACATTTTTGTCTTTTAAAATTTTTATAATGTGACAATGTATATTTTCTATGAAATAAACTGTAATTCCAATATACATAAATAAAAGTAGCTACAATTTCTAGTACCAATAAATTATATAGCAGAAATAGTACTTGAGACCAAATACAGCCTCGTCAGATATAAGTAATAGAATAGCCATGAAAAGAGCTTTCAAACCAGTTGCATAGTTAAAAAGTTCGTTCATAAACAAGGAATTTTGTCAATGAACTATGATACCAAACCCGACTGAATGTCTTATTATCCTATCGTTACTCTTTCGCATTCATTTTTTAAATGTTCTTAATGATTTGGGAATCTATTGTTGTGAAAATTGCTGTCAATTAAAAATGAGTCTATTCGGTTCATGTATTGAGCTTGTCTTTTCTAAGTATAACCTTATACTCGTAGTTTCATCAGCATGATGCAGTCGATGATCAGCAAACATTTTGACCGATAAAATTAACTAGAGACCAAAATACATTACAGCGATAAAAATAATTTTATTAAATTGAAAACGCAGTGCAACATTGAAGAATCAATTCATTCCTACTTGTTTCACGTTATTCTTCTCTAATAATATACCAGTGAACTCCATGAAGCAAAGCAAAGTTACATAAATCGGAGAGAAAACCAAATTCGAATATGCATTTAGATCGTCTTCTGCATCAAAATTTGCTGAGCGGCACAGAAACGCATAAATTGGTTTGTCCTTGGAATTTATTTCGTAATTCCTCTCTTGCGCTAGCCACTGTAGCATAAATACAGTTATTTACACAAGGCCGTATTTGAGTATATATCAAAAGAAATAAATATAACTTAGTATTGTAAGCTCTTCTGTAAATCTGGAATACCAAGAAGAAAATTAAAGTTTTTTCTCGAGGCTCGGTGAAGTTTTATTCTGATTAGACTGTACTGTGTATAAGATAATATTTGTAATCTAATTAGTAAAGTTATATTTGTTCAAGTTGAGTAGTTTCGGAATAGATGGTCATTATTATATAACCACGGTCCGGATTCAATCGATTACATCTGCAAAAACTAATATTAAAAGTCTCATATTCATTAACTGATTTTGTTGATATTACAAACATTACAAGAAATTTAAGAACAAATACAAGTTTTAATGAAAATTATCCTCGAAAATGCATGTGTATCTATAAAGCGCAACTTAGATTTAATTATATGAAGCAGAATCGATTTCACCTTTACCACTTTCAAGCCTAAATCTGTCTTTTGATACGTAATTCTTGATTAATGACACACTCGTGCGATAATAGGCAGTGACCTAAAATTTAAATTATGCCATTAAACAATCGAAATATTTTCACTGAGATAACTTTAGAGGAAAGGCAGGAACTAAATAGAATACATACATATATATATATATATATATATATATATATATATATATATATATATATATATATATATATATATTATTCGATAAACTTAGACTTTGAGTAACATTTTTCAGTATTTATTGCTTATAGGAAAGTCATCTTTCATAATAAAAAGTAGTTCATGAAGCACACAAGAAAGAAAAACCAAAAAGTATTTTTGGTCACGTTCGAAAATTATTGAAAATATGCTTGCATTTTTTTTTACTTAATTCTCATTTTACTGAGAGATGAGAATCATCCATAGTCAACATAGTTATAATTAAATAATATTTTACCGCACTTAACTAATGGCTAAACACAATAAAAATATAATTTCGAACTCAAATTTTATCAAAGAAATAATAATACCAAATTATATTTTTAAAATATATTAAGCGTAGCTTTTAATGCGTTAAACAAAAAAGTTTTCAAATAAGTTTTTGATTTGTTAAATTTCACGGTTTAGTTCACAAATTAATAACAATGAAATAATTTATGCAGGCATGCATTATAGGTCATGCCAACTGCTGCCAAATTAAAACCGATGCTTTACAAAATTTTGTAAACAACCATTTGCAATAATTTGAGAAAGTTGAGCTACGTTGAATGTTCACAAGTGTAATTCTGACTTTTCCAAGATTCGACAGAATTAAATATTTTTGTAATATGCGGCAGAGAAAATATTTTTTTCTTTTTTAAAGTGGTTACTGGAGATGAAAAGTCACATACTTCATACAAATATTCGTAGTAATTGCTCGTAGATCAAAGGTAAAGAGTCCATTACTATATCAAAACCTAGTCTTGGTAAAAGAGTTTCATAATATATTTGTTAAGATTGGAAGGACTTCCGCATGGTGAAATTATCGTTTCGACAAAGTATTATTGTCTATTAGATAAAGCGAATTAAGCGATTTCCAGAAAATGTCCGGAATTAGTTAACGGACGAAGTATTATTTTTATAACCCAAGGTCCAATATGTCATCAGGCAAACAAACAAATTATTGTCATTCGACTGGACTGTTCTATTTCATTTCTCATTCTCTTTGAACGATGCCCTTTCCGTTTATTATTTATTACTTTCAAAAGAAATTGCCCCTGTGATAGAAGGTTCAATTAAGAAAATGATTTGCAAACGGACCTTGATCAAAATTGTATGAACAAACCATGAAGTTTTGAAAAGATGGCTCTGAAAGTCGAAGAAAAGTAATAGATTGGAATGAATAATATGTAATTAAATAACTACTTATGTAGCAAAAATTTGGTATATTTTTACCCTATTATAACGATGCTATAATAACGATACTATACTAAATTTTAACTAAAAGGACAACCTAACATAAGTAAACAATTTTAAAGGTCACCGATGACCACTAGTTTTAATTTTGTATTATAATCCAATATGAGAAAGTGTACTGGGCTTTCTTTATGTGAAGATTTTTGAGAGACTTTTCAATGATATCTTGAGTGGAATAAATTTTATCATTTATCCTTATTTACATTAAAATGGTTAATTATATTGATTTGTTAAAAAAAAGTTATTACTTAGAAGCTATATCAATAAACATACCTTTTAACGAAGATTAATATGCTTATCCGTCGAAGCACACTTTTTAAAGACCAGTACTTTACTGTGTCGTTCGTGTATCTAAAAATAATACTTAAAGAAAATGTGCCGCAGAGTCTTATAAAAATGGTTTCCATTTTTTATTCTAGTATATGAATAATAGCCACTTGAATTTTAAAATTTTTTATTCAATATTTTTTCAATTATTGTAAGAGTTTAGCGTTACACAGAAATAGGTATAGCACCATCATTTCTTCCGGGTAAATTTTCTATTATCAATATATTTCAAATAAAATGAACAACACAATAAATGACGCCTGGAGACACAAAGCTGTACAAATAAACAAATAATGAGAATATTTGACGTTAAAAATTAATTTAATGTTAAATGGCCTTACTAATGTTAAATGGACTTTTAGAATGTATTGTTTCTACTTGTATCCAATGCAATAAAGTTAATCGATCTACGACCATAATTTTGGTCGTAGACTGATTACCTTAAATTTTTCAGGAGTACAAAGTTTGGAAAGGAGAAAAATGTTCAACACACTAACTGCTTTACACTAACTCAATGTTTGAACCGAGATAGCATGAAACGGTCCACAGTTATGTTTCATCACAATACAATAAGTCTGTGTGTCGGACTTCACACTTGGGAAAATTTATAATATTATATATATACTATTGTATTATAAATTTTCCCAAGTGTGAATTCCGACACACAAACTTATTGTATTGTGATGAAACTTTACTATATATATGTATGTATGTATATATATATATATATATATATATATATATATATATATATATATATATATATATATATATATGTGTATAATTTCTTTTTCCTTGTTTTCGTTCTATTGTTACTTCTAACAATTATTCATAATTATGTACGAACCCCTCTCCTTGCTTTCTCGGTCCAACGTTTGCCTGCGATTGCTTTTATTTCATCTTGCCATCTGGTGCATGGTCGCCTCTGCCTCTGGTTCTCTGTGGTCCCTTCCGTATTGTTATTGAAAATGTCCATCTCTCGTTGGATTAACTTGCTACATAGCCGACCCATTTCCATTTCAATCTCTGAGCAAAGAGTATGGCGTCAGCTATCTTAGTTTTATTACGGATGTCAATACCTTTTACTCTGTATGTCAAAGTGATTCCTAGGCAGCTTGTCCCTATTGCCTCTGTGTGGCTTGAATTTTTATATTTGATTTTTTATCGAATGACTATGTTTGGCAACTGTACATTAGACAAAGTAGTATCGTTGAATCCATAACAGTTTTTTTTTAATTTCATTGGGAGCTGTGTTTTTAATATCTCTTTATAAGCCCAGAACTTTTCCCAGGTTAAGGCTATTCTTCTATTTATTTCTTCTATATTTCGTAATAAATAGTTAAGCACATTATCTAGTGGCTCATTATTTATTAAGATAAGCATCATTTTGTCATTGGTCATGATTTTTGTTTTACTGAGATTCATTTTTAATCCTACACGATTGTAGTCCATTCATCATACTACAACTTGTAGTCCATTCATCATACTATTTAGCTTTTTTGATAACAAAACGATATCGTCGGCTAACTTCAGATGACTCATGGAACGTCCGTCTACGTTGATTTCTTGTGTTGACCAAGGCAGATCCTTCACTATATTCTGCAGTACCGCTATAAATAGTTTCGGTGATGTTGGTTAGCGTTGTCTCACCCCTGTGTTGATGTTTATGCATTTACTTGCCTTTGTAAAACTGATACTGCTTCTGCTTTTATTATATATATCTTTCGGGATGTTTATAAATTTAGTATCTATATTTTGACCAGTTGCTATTGTGACAGATAGAGTCAAAAGCTTTTTTATAACCAATGAAGGCTAGGTATAGCCGTCTGCAAAACTCCAGATACTTTTTTTGAAACCGGCCTATTTGTAAGGTTGGTGACTGTCAACGTTTAAGGAGATTCTGTTTAGTAGACATGAAGCTATCAACTTATAGAGACACGACATCAGACTTATTGGTCGGTAATTTCCTATATTAGCTGGATCACTTTTTTGTACATTGGAACAATTTCCAATTTAGTTCAGTTCTCTGGCACTTGTTCCACTGACATACCTATTCAATAAGGATTTTATTGAATAGGTATGTCAGTGGAGCAAGCAGTAGTTTTGTTACCACGTTTGATATGTTCCTTCCTAATACCATCAAGTCCTGGACATTTTTCTAGCTTTAGTTTTAGTATATATTTCAAGACTTAAATTTCGTCAAACATCTTAACATCGGATTGTTTAGTAATAACCTGGTTGTATGTGACCTCTTGTATTGGATTCGGTTGACTATATGGCTTGGCATAGAAATCAGTTGCCATGTTGATAATTTCTGTACAGAATTTATTTTTGTTTGGGGCAGATTGTAGGGATGGGATCCAGATTTTTGAGCGGTATAGTTCTTTAAATGCTTTCTCAGCTCTTCTTAAGGTTTCGAGGTATCTACGTATTGTGCTTGTTCTGTGGGCTTAGTAACATTTTTTTATTTCTTTGTTAGTCTTGTTGTATAGTTCCTTCAAATCCTCTTCATCTTGTTTGAATAATTTTGTTTTGTTTTGTAATAAGTTTATCTTTTTAATAGAGTGTCGTAATTTATAACGTCTTGGGTGTAGAACCCTCGGCGTACGAGTTCCATTCGCGCTTGGTTATTTTGTTTTTTTTTTTAAAGTTAGGGATGAAAGCTGTTATGAAAATTAATAGAAAATAACTTATATACTATATATTTGATATATGACATCGGTAAAAAAATTTAAATTTAATATATCATCAAATTTACTGGTATTTGTATCCCCTTTTATTCTATTGTTATAGCTACAAGTTAAATTGTGTAGTTATATTTTAATGTTCTCCCACTTTCTACTCTTTTATGATAGTGTATAATATTTTGTTTATTTGTACCCTGAGTTTTTGTTGATAAAATAAATAAAGGAAAATATAGAAAAAGCAACAACAGTTTTATATAGTCCGATACAGACAGTATCAAATAGTGAATTAAAATCTCTTTTATATGCTATCTATATTCATGCTCCCTTTATAGATCTATAGTGATATAAATCATGTTAAAATATGGATACCTGTTCTTATTATAAATTAAGTAATAACCATATAATCAAGTTTCGTTATTTCTACACCCACGAAGTTTTCTTTATTGTGAATCCACGCGTACTTCTGTTAATATAGTTCAGTACTTAATTGCGATTTGTTTAGTATCAGCATAAAATATGATTATTGAATTTTTGTTAATTTATTTTTAAAATTGAAAATTAATAAGTGAAATCACATTAATCAGATATGAAACTTTTGAAAAAAATAATACTTTTGAAACTTAATAACTTAATAACTAAACTAAAATAACTTTTGAAAAAATAATACGCAACATATATACTTATGTATATATGTTGCGTACTGCCATCATTAATTAGAAATACTTTATAAAGCTAACAAAATATCTATATGAAAGAACCTTGATTGCTATAGCGACAGAAGTAGCGAAAATGAAATATTTTGTGAGTCGAAAAAATGCAATTCAAACAAGATGAGCTGTAGATTTGATCATTGCAAATACTTACAGATCAGTAAGTACGATCAGAAGTGAAATAAAATATATCTTAAAACTCAAGGACCTGAAAATTTATATTACTTCCATTTATTAGAATGTAACAAAAAAAACGTATTTTTTTCATTATTTAATTCTAATTTAATGCTTTCGAAAAATTAATTCAATTCGTAAATGACTTACAAAGAGCAGTCCTTATATACGATACAATAAAGCCTCTATTCGAACGAGAAGAATATAGACTAGATAATTAAGAATTATGCAAACATATGCAGTAGAAGTGTAAAAAATAGTGGTGAATTTGTCCACGTTATTCATTAAACGCTGTTGCTGAGCTACAGAATATTCACAGCCAATGTTTTATTCCAGTTGTTACGCAAGTTAATAAGATCGTATGATTATATTCATTTATCTAGAACATGGCATATTAGTTAATTTAAGAGAAAAAAAGGTCATCGGTCCTGTGTTTACACGAAACATTCGAAGCTAATTTTGACTTTCCTTTAACTTGAGATCAATTTGACTTTCTGTTTGTCTGTTTTATACCCTTCATATCTCTTTATAATTACCATAAATTATAATTGAATTTATAAACCATTTTAGTTGACACAGTAACTTGAAATTTGATGAGAAGTTAGATCGTCGGAAGCAAATAATGGTAAAATCAGAAAACGGTCAAGTGTGTGTCGGGTTTGAACATTAAGTCATGTATACATTATTAATTACGTGTTAATTATTTACATTCTTTTCATAATTTTTAATTCATACTCTTGTAATACATAGTTACATGTTTCATTAAAATGTATTAATTAAAGAAATGAAACTTTACACAAGTATTTATTTTCCGCTAAAAACATAAACGTAAAAAAAAGGCAAATATCGAATTTGACCGAATAGGAAAAATGGCTTTATTGGTTTCACCGATAAAAAAACTAAGACCTTAATGGATGCCAAGTTATATTAAAGTTACCTAAAACCTGCAGAAAACTAATATAGCATGTTAATATGAGACCTTATAAAGAAAAAAAATTATGGACAAAATAATGAACAAATGAAATTGATTAATTATTCCACTTAATATATGATGAAAAACATTCACATTTATTGGGTACGTTACGCGAAGTATGATACTTGTGGAAGCAACCTGATTTGAATGCCTAGAATCAGGAAATGGCCTACTTACAACATAACTATCACTTTATCACTATCGAGTCATTTCTCCAAGTCTAACAATATTTTAACGTGGTAGGGGTAATAGATCGTCCTGTAATAAACATGCAACCGCTATTCGTGTAGCATGCAACTCACGCCACAATATGTACGTAGCACGAATTGTGCACACAATTTATACCGCATTGTTCTATTTATTATTTATTTATTATGAAAAGTCAGAGATGTTTTAAATTACACACACACACACACACACACACACACACATATATATATATACACATAATTAAACGAATAATCAACTTTTCAATACAAATGAGTTTGCCAACGGGCATACCAAAGGCTTTTGTTGACAATGGGCGAAGTTCGAAATTAGGATTTTATTATATCGAGGATCGAAGTGTTCGTAATCCTTTATAGATATATCCATTGCAATTAATAATAAATTCGTATATCACGTCGAATAAAGAAGAGCATTTAGAAAGTAAGGTAAATTGTATTTAAATTAGGTCAAATCCTTTAGCCTAACTGGTAATTGTCGATAACTATATTTTTGCCCGTTAGACTACGCGACTCAAGAGGTTGCTATCCCTTTATGATTTTATTGACACTTCAACTGTGCCTGGTATTGCCCAAATTCCTGCATTAGTTTTTAAAATATCAATTTAGTGTTACGATTAGGTTTGTTAATGTATTGAAAGGAAGTTAATCGTACCGAGACTACAAAAATGGTTTTCTTTCTTTTAATTAATACATTTTTAGTCAAAATAACTAGACATCATTATTTGACATTGAATGGTAATATTCAGAGTTGCGAAACTCTAAATATTCCCATAAAAAGGAATATTCATTAGAGTCGTATAGTGCAGGCTCCTGAATAAATGATTCTCGTAATGTTTTTTAAACTCATAGTGTTTACGTAAAATTTAACCTTTCATATGTTACAGTTATGTTGATAGAATTTTGCCACAAATTATCTATGAGTTAAAAGAATGAAAGTTGAGATACCTTCCTTTATTATAATTGACGATGTAATTAATTAACCAAACATTTTAATAATCTATAAATTACCAACAAAACTGTGATGAAAATATTTAAGTAGTTAATGTGAAGAAATATTTTATTTAATCGAAAACCTTAACGACCACATAAAATAATGGAAAGTTACAAAATGTCTCTTTTTCAAGTGGTATGACATAGTTTATTCCAATCTTTCAATATACTGCTGTTTAATTATCGACTTGAGGATATGAAAACTTCAGTTGCTTATAACCAATTTGTATTCATTATGATGGAAGGAAAAAAGCAATTAAAAACCAGAAATCTCTAATTTATCTAATAGATATTTTTTTTATTGAAGGTGAAAAAAAGAGACTGAAAAAATCATAATTTGTTTTAATATTTTTATTATAGGAAAAGAAATCAACGTACAATTTTTTTTAACGTAATTCGAAAACTTAAAGTTTAGTCTCAAAACAACTTTAATTTTTCACTTCATTTACATATTTTCTTACGAGATTTTTCACTGGGTTATTAATGTGTTTACCAAAATTTAGTATTTTTTTTAAAAGTGACTTATTTAAATATAAGAAATAAGAAAAATGAAACTGTACCAAGTTAAAAGTCCCACAGTTTCATTGAAACTACGCAAAAATTTTTTTTTCCTAGTTAAAGAAGTTTGAAAGTAGTTGGTGTAATCGATTATCTCTATATCGATTCATTATAATTATTTTCTTCCGTGTTATCAGTAAAATTTTTGTGACAAAAATAAAAAGTACATAATTAAATTTATGTTATGACTATAGTTTTAAGTAAACATCTAAAATGCTGATTTAATGAAATTCTCTTTTTAATTGTGTATTCTGAGTAATATTTCACATGTGAAATATATTCATTTTAATTTTCGTATTTCGTCATGTCGTTATGTACTAAACATATTTAACATGTAAATATTTTAATACATAGCAACATGAAAATACAAATAGTACCAATGATCAAAATGTTTTAAACATTTACGTAATTATGTATTGGATAATTCAGGCTATTTAATAAATTGTTACGGGTTTGTGAAAATGTTCGAACTCCATGAAAGTTAAAAGTTATAAGTTATCTCTAATATAGATATCAAATAATAAGTTATCTCTTAAAATATTATATTAATTCCAAAGTATGTGATGGCCGAAGCCGATATTTCCAAAAACGAGACTACGGGTCTACAAATGTTTGCGATCTTTTTATTTAATTAAGTACTTTAATTTAATCCTCTTGGCTTAAATTAATGTACTTAATTATCATTGGCATAGAATATATTATTATATCAGACGCGTTTAATATTACACTAATATTCCTGTGAAATCTGATTATGGATTTATGTTGTTAGTTTAATTTTACGCAGGTACGAAGGTGGCAATAAAATAAATTTGCAACCATTTACAATATAAAAAAAATAAAATAAACGCATATATATTGTATTTGTAATGCATCAAGAATTGTTGGTAAGAAATAAAAATAACAATAAATATGCAACAAAGTACATATTAACTCTTCAGCAACTGTTATAAAAATATTCAATACCTATAATTTTTATTAATTTATAGCCATTGCCTAAATTAATTAAAAAAACATGTTAATTAACATTGACATTAGTTTTGTTATCAAAATTGACGTAATTTTAGTTCTTTTCAACTTTTACGTGGCTTTTTCCGACCACCCTGTCGGTCATGGATTAATATGTTATATGTATATCTATACATGACTACTACTCAATACAATAAACAGCAAAGAAGTAATAAGAGTATTGCCCAACAGAATCTTTTGAGTTATCAAAATTTTCTTGTAATTTAACACAATCAACTGACATTGAAAATAGATTTTCTTAATATATAAATATGAAATGTAAATCCTTCTGAACTACTCGCGTGTAATGAAACACCTTATTAACTTTTCCAATGTATACTATCTTGATTAGTTGTGGAATTGAAGAAATTGTTTTGCTTCCGCGAATATCGGTCATACGATCAGACCTGCCATTTTCGTTCAAAAAGCTCCAGGTCTTGATAAAATTATATTTTGAATATATTTGCCGTTAATTTTGTAGAAATTCATTTTATTTATTTAAATTGTTAACCACGACCTAGGTTTCGTTGTATGACAACATCTTCACGTGGCCAATTTGTAGAGATCTTTACAAATTGCCTATCTGAAATTGCTGTCATTCAACGAAACCTAGGTCGTAGTTAAGAGTTTATATAAAGTAAAAATAATACTAAATTAAGTAGCTTCATTTATTTGTAAATAAAAATTAACTGAAAATTATATTTATTAACGAATATTAATAAAGCGCAGTGCCAAACATTATTGTAAAGGCGACTTAAGCGGTTATATTCGACACATTTTGCATGTCACCTGTCGTCATCGAGCGTGAGATCAAGGCTGTTCGATTAATTTTGAGGATAGAACGCAATTTCGATTCTATGACAGCCAGCAGGCCACCTAATAGTTGTCTGTAAATAGATATGTAAAATAAGCAAAACTTTAAATAACTCGGTTTAATTTTAACTAAAAAGTCAATGAGACCTGTAAAGAGGTTTCTGAGTTATCAATTTTTCAATAGTGGACAAATCTGATGTCAACAGTAAAACCAAATCTGAAATATGTTTCGCAGTTAAAGAAGCATTTGTTTCAAAGTTGTCTGATTTTGAATATCGGTAATTTCTAACTTGATATTTGTAGGAGATTACAGTACTTCAGCAAATGTAATTAAAAATGGGTTCATGAAAAGCAAAAGGATTGATCTGATACAAAATCTTGAAATCTGTTCTCAAAAACGACGGTTTATTTGTAATTATTACTTTGAAATATTAAGTGAAATGTTTCCTAACTTTTCTCTCATATCTCAGATCTTAGTGTGGCAGAATGTTAAATATTATTTCTATCAAAGTTTATCAAAAAAAGGTTCAGTTTTGCTACGAATCCTTGATTCAAATTAAACATCGTAAGCGATAAACAGTTTTCTCCCTACAGCTTCTCGTTTAGTATAATCAGGTACTCTGTAATACTGACGAAAATGCAAGATTTCATAACCACATTTCGTTTTTAAGTAAATTTCTCTTAGCAGCATTGCCTGTTTTTCTTCTAGAAAATCCATGACATGTTTCCTCAAAAGAAGAAAATGTTTTAAAATTTCACCTTTGGACAGCCAGCGAACAGAGCAATATACATATAATAAATGTAATTCTCTGTATTTATTTATTTTGTCCTTAAACAAAACACTGAATTTTCTTTGATGAAACTTTCGGACTCGAATATAATTAATGCAGCGTCGAGTAGTACGCTGCATTAATTATATTCGAGTAAGTAACTTGATCAAATTTCATATCTTTGGCACTTAAAGCTTATTGATGGATAAAACAATGATATGAAAAAATTGCCATTCTAAAAATTGCTCCAACAAGGCAACACAGCCCTTAGTTTTGTCCACCATTGTAGGTGCTCCACATAAAGCTTATTGATGGATAAAACAATGATATGGAAAAATCGCCGTTCTAAACATTTTTCCAACAAAGCAACATAGCCGTTAGTTCTACCCGCCATTGCGGGTGCTCTATCAGTACAAACAGAATTAATTTTTTCTCATGGCTAACTCGTTCTCTCAACACACTCCTTGATTTTCATAACTATGTCCTTTCCGGTACTAGTAGATTTTACATTACATTTTTTAGCGACGATTACTGTAGTCAGGCAAATAGGACAAATGTGCTTGCTCTCTGTAAATAATATTATTTACAGAGAGCAAGCACATTTGTTACCTATTATAGCTTATAATTAACAGTTTAATATTTTTCATTCCTCGTAAAATGAACGAGGTGCTTGTAATTTGAATGTATTTGGATTGCTGAGCGCTATTGTGGCAACAATAAAAACGAGTAAATTATGTACTGTTCCTATTACGGTACTCAAAAATAAGTAAAAGTCGATACTTACCTATTTAAAGAAGTTAAGGTGGTTCGGCAGCTCCAGCCCGCCAAGTTCTAATTTTCGCAAATTACACGTCTATACCATATCGTACGTCTATAGAAGTATTATTCATGGAAATAACAATAACATTCTTGTAATTTACAACTTTAAGTAAGTGTTTCTTATATATGTGACATAACCTCATTCGCTCTGAAGCATTTTCTTTCAAAATATATGAATATGATGTCACTATTACCGCAAATCGCATTTCCGTGAGAGCATGAAGTAGTACAGAGTGGCACTTAACGAAAAACTTTAGAATTTCGAAAATAGCTTCCAAACTGCCATAATAAAAATATTAGCACTAATTAACAATTAGCTCATCTAACATACTTACTATGCAAACAACATTTATTGGTCTTATCTCGGTAGGTACTTTCGCTGGTTTTGACGTAATAAATTCAAATCATAATCCAGAAGAACTACCAACAGTTTATATTTAATTAGAATACACAAATAATGATAAAACGAAAGAACTATGTGGTCAAAGTGTTACGACGAGTGGAACGGCGGGCGGGCGGAGTCGGTAATACTCGTTCAAACTTCGTTCCGCGTTGGATCGATTGCGTGGCAGTTGGTTGATAGCGGGCCAGTTCAAATGCTTTGGCGGGCCACTTCATGGTCCGTGGATCTGTGTTTTGGTAGCATTGCTCTAGATCAAAGTTTATTTATGCTGGCGCCTGGAGGAAAAATAAATCGGTAGCTAATTCGGATAGAGTCGTTATACCTATTTACGTATGGCGTATTTCATTCATATAAAATGTTATCATTTAAAGCTTAATTCATTTAGATAATGACGTTCGTGTGAAGTCGGAATGAGACCCTGGTTTATATTACATACGAAATCGGTCAGGAGTGTGTCGAAAAATACGTAAATTAGGGTTTGTAGTTTTCTCACTTTTTGTCTCAACTCGCTTGAAATTGTAAATGAAAATTACAAATACAATAATTTAAAATTTAAATTATATTATTTAAATTACAAATAAAATAAATTAAAAATATAAAAAAGTACAAATACAAACCATAACTTATTTTTAGAACCCAATTTCCCCTGAAAACTTAAAATTTTTTGGCATTATAATTAATTATGTCCTGTTTTTATTTACATTTTATTTCTCCATCTTTCATTATTTATTTTAAATCTTGAAATTATGGCTATATGTACACATTATTTATTTCCTTTGTTAAATGCAAATAATAAATATTTTTGAACCCGTAAATATTATAACTTCGCGGAATGTATTTGTTGCTTTATCTCGATATCGTGGTGAATATTTGATAAATGTGGAGACTGTAGAATACCTTTGCAAAGAATTTGAGTTGGCCGAAATTATGCACAGCAATGTTGGCACTTAAAAAGAAAAGAGTTCGAAATTGGCAACATGTGTTCACATGGTGATACGGGAACTAGACCTTATTTTTTTAAAAACTCACGAGTTAGAGCAGTGACCGTCATCTTTGAGCGGTATTTTATCACACTAAGTGAGTTTTTGACGCCAATATTGGATGAAATTCGTGGCTACAATTTCAGTATATCGTCCCAAGAAAAGTTATTTCTCTAAGGAGTGATATAATACGTCCGCCACGAAGTCCGGCCTCGAAGATTATGCCTACCGGAATCAAAGATTTATGCCTACCAGACTTTTTTCTTTTTGTTTAAGCAAATAATATTAGAACTAAGATGCAATTGAAGCAAAACATTCGCCAGGAAATAGATGCAATTCCACAACCAACCTGTTGGCGTGTCTTGAAAATTTTACAGCTTACCTTATTACATGCTGGCGCCGTAATGACGGTCATCTGAATGGCATAGTATTTAAAAACTAAATACTAATAAACATTAATTATTTATTACGCATTTTATGTATGCGTAATAAATAATACCGAGCTATTTTTTTGTTATGAAATTTTTAATATTAAAATTTATTTGGGGCCATCTTGTAGTTTTACATAATTATATTTCTATTTGTGTTTATGGGTGTTGCCAATGTCAAATTCTGGGACATTACAAATCCCAGAAATCTTGTCACACTCCATTGTTTAGAATCTTCTGTTACGAAAATTATCATTCCCTTTCCGATCTTTTCTTCACGTTTTTTACTAAAAATATTTATCTGTATGATAAATTTCCACTTCTGGATTTAACTTGAAGACGTTTTTAAGAAGGTTTCCATACTATGGTCCCGCCAGAGTTAGCGATGAAATGCTTTTTTAGGCTGTTTTTTACCTTTGTATTTCGTGACTAAAGAGTTTAGCGCAAAATGGTGTACGAATTTTGATAAAAGATCACTGTATATTGCTTGTTCGTATGCTTACATCATCGTGCACTTTAAAAATTTAGTCAAAATTAGTCGTAACTCCTCAATAAAAATCTCAATATTTTGAGTTATTTTCATTAAACCTTCTTATATTAATCCCAGCAGTTAAGCGGGAAAGTTTAGATAATATTAATCCTCTGTTTTCTGACTACGATTTCACCTCAAATAAAACCTGTCGTTCTCAGATTCAAATCAACCTAGTACCCGTTCTCGCTTTTTTCTAACCACGATTTTTAAATATAATAAATCTTTTTGTAATTCGATTCAAATCCGTTCGATAAAATAGCTTAAGAATTATAGTCCTTAGGCGTATCTAGGTGTCATAACTTTATTGAAATATTTAAAGCTTTTCTGACAAATTGAAGAGAGCGTAAGTTGACATGAAAAATTGATTTTCAGTCCATGTAAAGACTTATATATAATCTATAATAATCGCCACGAACATTCTTGATGACGACTTTGTTTTAATCGGTGAGTGGACTTATTCAAATTGATCTATTAGTTAATCCAATTTAGCTCCAAGTTATTATCATTAGTAATTATAAGTTGCTTTCTAAAACGAAGCTCATCCTAGCAGCATCTTATGCTCAAAGATACATAAAATGTGAAATATTTTTATTTAGTGATTAAAATCTAAGCTGGCAAATTGACGTAAATGAATTGCCTTGTATTCATTCCATTTTAGTCTCAAAAACAAAAATTCTGAGCAAAATATATAGCCCATTATTTATGTTTTTTTATTCCACTTTTAATAATTCAATTATAAAACGATCTCCGGAGAATATTCTATTATTTGCCCGCTCATGATATGGTTGATTTTCCACACAATGTATGAATTTTTAATGCACTTATGTGGGTGTGATTACGAGGCTTTATACGAAAATTATGACTTTTCTAGTTTTATGTTTAATTTACCCACTCAATTTGATGCCCTAAATTTTACTCATTGAATTGAAAGCTTGTAATATTTTTTAGGATGATTAGTGTAATACTACGATGCGTGAGTGGCAATCATTTAAATATTTTCGCGTGAAAATTGTTAAAAATATTATGACAGTCGTATCTACATATTTCATATTCATTCAATAATATTTTTTATGATATCTTTTTTAAATTATTTCTGGACTAGACTGAAGATTACTTTTCGCTTTTACTGCTTTAATCACTTTGAAATTTTATTTTTGATTTCGATGGCGTTTAAACTTATGTAAAAAAAAAATATGCTTGTCTACTCAATTTATTTTATATTCCAATATACATAATAATTTCCATTTAGTAACTAAATCATTTCTTAACTGGTTATATAGTATTTCTTAAACAACGAGCGTATATTTTCCCACATTTCGAATATGTGATAGTATGATTGCATCTTAGAAATGCATAAATGTACATGTTATTTTTACAAACGTACTAAATAATAGAATTTTCTTTATACTACAGTTTATTATTATACATTGTTTTCTAGTTAAAAAATATTAATTTTCTGTCAAGAAACTCTCAAAAATTTATCATATGCAAATAAAAATTTATGTTATGCTAAGTTCATACTGATATTTGATTAGAAGAATGGACCGAACAAAAAGTAATAAATATATGCTGGATGTATTTTCACTAAATAGCGCCATTTTAATCCGTAATAATACATCTAGGGTAGGTTCCGATTAATACATTTTTTTTTAAATCATACTGCTTTTTTCTGAAATTTAAAAATTGTTACAAGTTATGAATATGGAATTATGTCAACATATATTTTTTATTTCGTTAATCATTAGAAATGTAGCGATATTGCTACATTTCTTACGTTTAACGAAAGAAAGTCATAAAAAAGAACAGGAAAGTATTCAATTTCAAGGTGAAGTTTGAATAAAATAAAATACGTAAATAAAATCTATTGCCATTTGAAAATGTATAATATTAAACATATTATAATAGATTTTTAAAATAAACTTATTTTGTAGAAATTATAATTTAATTTTTCACAACTAAATTAAACGACGTGATGTAATATTATTTTTACTTTTTTATTCTTTACCACGATCCAGCTTTCGTTGTATGACATCTAAGTCGTGGTAAATAATTTAAATAAAGTAAAAATAATACTACATAACGTAGTTTCATTTAGTTGTGAAGAATTAAATTATCAATACGGTATTGTTTTATTTATCATTTAGATAAATTATTATTTGTTTCTTAGTAATAATATTAGTCTAATTTTAATTACGGTTTCAAAATATATCTCCATGGTTTTATTATTTAATATGGCAAACTCACAAATGAAAATGTAAATCAATTGACCAATCAGGACGTTTGAATCTTTTTGAAGAGACAATTGTTTTTAAGATGATAGTCGATTTGTGTTTATTGCGTATTGCATATCAGCGGTTTTTAAATTTTGTTTGGAAGTTATTTTAGTGACTGCAATTTAAACAATGGCATCCTAAGGGATGTAATACTGTAAAAATATAAAATTCATCTAAGTACAGAAATATATTCTAAAACAAAATAATTTCAATTTATTTGTATGCGTGCACAAATTAATTTTCATATACAAATATTCACATCATAAAATGAAATGCGTACTTCGTAAATTAATACATTATAAAAGGAAGCAACTCTATTGAACTAAGCGCACATCTCTTCTACTTTATTTCAATAATATACTGCTTTATTACTATTGTAATATTTAGGTAAAGAATGTGAAGTTAATTAGGAACGAAAGTTACGCTTTTGTTTCCTAGTTTTTTCCAGCAGATAAATGACAATTCATCTTAACATCTGACTACGTTACATGTTGCCAAATTGACAATTGATGCTATTTACAGAGAATGTAGTATCCTACTTTACATGTAATTATGATTTCATACAAAACTTTTAACTTTAATTGTTTAATAAACTAGGCGACTGATTAAAAAAAATGACATTTTGCCCGATTAAACATGATTAATTACACAAGTGGTCGAAGCGGCGCTATTTAGTAAAGATACATATTGTATTCATTTAGTTCTTAAGCTAGCTTGATTCTTTCATCATAAGGACTATTCGAAACATTTTTTTCATGCGTTACGTTAAATTAAACTTACATATGCACATATATGCACATATGTTTATGTACTTGTATATTTATAACTTTATTTGGTTCAATTTTCTTGGCAAATATCATATGATATTATAAAGTGAGATTACAATGTGTATCCCATTTCCAAGCGAAATCTGGAAATATGTTGTTTAATATATTACATAGCATTTCAGTCTAAGAAATAAAGTTTATTTTAATACTTATTAATGACAATTAATTACACGAAATATTTGTTGTCTACCATTTATTAATAAATTATTAATATAACAATTGATTTCACAAATTTTTTTTCAAAAAATCTAAACCCTAAAACTTTGTCAGCACGAAACGTGCCTGCAGACTTTTTTATAAGAAATAAATAAAATTAATTTTGTGTGGGCATAAGTGGCAATACTATATCAATATTGTGTTGACATTTATAATCTTGGCTATTCAAAATTCTTGGTCAATTGGAAACTTTGGTATTAATATTATTAAATATTGATTAAAAAAGGAATGAAAAGTCAATTAAAAAGGAAAAAATCAACAATTTTTGGGTCCCAAATTCATTTCGGACAATTACTGTTATTCTATACTAAATAGTTTTAATATGATCGCTCAAAGCACATGCCGTGTTAGGTAATATATTTAATCCATATAAAATTCAATTAGAAACTGAAAATGACTAAAAATATCTACTGATGATATGGAAATAGAATTTAAGGACCATCTAGTGTTAAAGCTCTAAATTAACATTATTCGCTGGGCAAAATTAAAGTAATTATTATCCATCACATAATAAACATAACATTTGTTAACTATATATAATTTGTAATGTGTTTCAAGCTCAGAAATTGTAATTTCGTTTATACATTTTTCTTTTTACATAAATATGAACAGTTACCAAAGTAAAAAAAAAATATTGTACGTTTTTAATCGTATTCTCATGTCACACTTATTTATTGACGTTTTATAAACATATACAAAATTTTATTTCATATATAATTAAATCAACACGAAAACAATTGACACTAATTTTTACTATATTATAATTGCAATGAATTTCAAATTTACATAAGTATACATTTCTGCTATCTATTCGGTCTGTTATAGGCTTTTTTACAGTATTGACAATTTAGAACTTTTTTGAAAGCTTGCCGAAATATCTTATTAAAAATTGTGTAAAATATAGGATTGACCATTGAACTGGCATAGCCGAGCCAGGTAACAAAGTCAAAAACCCAGTGACTTATCCTTTGTTCACATTCATAACAAAACGCAGGTATAAGATTTAAAATAAAAAATGGAGCCCACAATACAACAAATGTGAAAAATACTACTCCTAAAACCTTAGTAGCTTTTTGTTCTAAACGTAATATTCTACCGTGACGCGATGAATTTCTGGAGATTACACTGGAGTTCCGGGAATGGTGGGGTCGAATAGGTGCCGCACTAGCAGCGGCTCTAGGAGGACACGAAGTAGATTTAATTGAATTTTCAAAACCATTTTGTAACCTAAGGGTGTTAGCTCTTCTATGTTGATAGCTTCGGCCGCTACCAACAGACACTATACTTGTTCTTGTGCTACCAAAACTAGATCCTCGTTGAAATCTTTTATTTTCATCCCATGTTACAACTGCTGTTGCAGTGTTTCTTTGACTTGGTCTTCTAGGAAATGAATTATTGGAATCTATTTTATTTAGATAGGTGTCAGATTTGATATTCTTCATTTTTTTTCTGCAACTTAAGCTACTTGGCGACTGTATTTCTTCGCTTGGTACGATAATTACTTCCGTAGGTCTTTGAATTAAAGCTGCCGTACTCTCTGATGAATTGTTACCGAAGTAAGGACAGGTACATGGGGGTGGAAGTGGGAAATTATCTTCAGAACTCCTCGATTTTGATGTTAAATTTCCCGGCATGAGAAGCGTATCGTGGCATTCTTCATCGGACATACTTCTGGGTCGGTCTGACTTCGAATTACGACGATTTTGTTTATACGAATTTTTTATAATTTTCGCCGTGGAATATTGGTCCTGACAATGTGCTGTCTTGTTCAATGAATCAGCTGAAATAAGTTGCGATGATAGTCGTTGTCGAATAGGATCTTGATTTACGGATGGCGGTGACCCGGTTGAAGCATTCAATGAAGTTGGAGCCAGGTTACTGTCAAAACAATAAGAATATATTACATTTGAGCATTTAATTATTAGTTCAATAATTCTATACTATAAAATGGTTCAAAAATTTTGTATAATATATTTTATTATTATTTTAGAAGAAAATTTAACAAAAAAATTTATTATATTCCACTTTGGATGTACATTTTTACAGGTTATTAGGTGAGTTCACCCCGCTTTACAAACGCTAAATTTTGCTCACTTACTCTTGCATATCTAAAGAAAATGTGGACATTTTTTTCTTAATAATTCTAAGCTTGATCTAATTAATGATAGAAAAACTTAAACTTGTGTCCTTTAAGAGTACATATTTTGAATAACATCTTCACAGGTTTTTTTGCTTAACTTCGACTGAAAAGTTTTAGAGAAATAAAATTAAAAGGTACCCTTACCTTAATAAAATAATTGCACAATCTGGTGCAATTATTATGCAGTTAGCTTTGCTTTATCTGAGCTCTTTAAGGATTATAGTTTCATTTCGGTACATTTGTGGAGTCGAAAAAGGCTACTCGACCTCAAATAACGATGAAGATTGGTAACATAGGCTGTATAATAATAGGCTGGTCGCTTATATGATTTTGATATCAGAACGTATTAAAAACTTTTAGTTGAGGTCCCATTTCATGAGAAACGAAGGCTTAATGAGAACTCAGTCTCTGTAAGTCGGGAAATGAAATGTGGGGAACCAAAATAATCGAAAGCTTCGTAATAATCAAACGTCGCTATACAATAGGCATGACGAAAATGCTGTAATTAGGGATTTATTTCCAAACAATTTTTGATCCTTTAAAGGAAATAGGAGTCAATTGATGGTTACTTAATTGCTATACAGATTCAATTAGTTCTGGGTTGATCATAAGTGCACATGTGCGACGTTTCAAACAAATTTTACCAATCGTGTCATTGTAAATGTTGCACGGATGCTAATAAAGGTTGTGGCAATGTTTTTATAGATAGTTGTTTCAACAATGTTAATTCAATTTAAATCAATACGTATATAGTAACATTTTTGAACTAAGAACTTCAAACTTTGCATTTGGACATTATCAATTTTTTGCATAATTAGAACAAAACAAAAGTAATTCGTAAGTATAGATTTGTTTTGTCGCTTCTCTGTGAGCTATTGGCGCAAAGGTAAAGTAGTCTGAATTCAGATGCACTAGTTTCAAATATTGGAATAAATATTTTTTATAGCTCCATACGCGAGCAAAAAACATTTGTAGATTGGTCATATCTGTACTTTTGCCCGTCTGTATGCTCGGCTTAACTACTTTCTTATTTATGCATCTACTGACACCAAATTTGGTATGAAAACACTGATTTCACAACATCATGAATGGGGTGGGTGAATATTAGGAATGAGGCGGATGAAAACAAATTGGTACATATAATGAAAAGAAGTAAAACAATATTACATCCCTTACATCCCTTAGAAGTCATTTGTGTACTTCAGTCTCGAGATATTTTCGCCAAAATTCGGTAATAAGACCCCCCCCATCAAGTTTTAAAGTCTTATTGTAACATAATTTAAGGAAAATATTGATATATTGCGTTAAATAAATACTTTTAATGAAAAATTATAACGGATATTTTACCACGTACATTTTCAGAAAAAAAATTAAAATGCGTCTTCAATAACAACGAAATTTGAATCAAGGTGAAGTAGCTTTTATGATTTATTACATAAAGTTTAAATCAACCTTAAGTTTAAATAAATAAATGTGTAACTTCATATATAAATTGGGTACAAGGTAGGCTCAACTGAAAAATCATGTTATGCGTGGCAAATTAGAACTGATATTACTGACAATGTAAATTATTGTAATATAGTTACGAAACCCTACCATGAACGTGTTCGACGTGCTCTCAATCGGTTTTTTCTCTTGCTGTCTTCTTTGCTACGTACCAAACACCGAGTATGATTTATTTTCTGTGCGTATATTTCTTCTCTCTTAATTTTAATAATTTTTTTAGCCTTATTTTTATTCAATAATGGAACGCGATATATAATGAGAAGTTTAAAATGAATCTATTTTTTGCGTTCGTACTCAAGAAGTCCAAAAAAATTACAATAATTTGTAGCAGCTTTGTGTGAAAATTATCCTTTTCGCGTTATTTCAATAAATTTTTCGTTTTTAACCACATTTTGTGTTAAAAAATACAAACGTGAGAAGCGTACAGACGTACAGAGTGACAAGTAAATGTCACTCCGATAATATCTCGCCGTTCAGTTAAAGTAAAGAAAATCGTCTATATTTGTGTTTGAATAGTAAAATATGATATGTTATTCGCAAGTGAATATATTTAAAAATGAAAATCGTTCCATATAATTTTCGGTTAAGTCTATTACGGGTTTGGCATAGTTTATTTCGACGGAAATGCTACCAATAGAAAGCGTGAAAATATTCGTGAAAAGGACAACCAACAGACGCCAGATGTAGCCTCGAATAATTTATTGCTAATTTTATATTCACGTAACACATGGCTGTATTAGGGAAATGTTGTAATTGTGAAATAATAAAATAGTAATAACAAAATTTCACTCGGAAAGTTACTGCAACAAAGTAGCTAAGCGTGGTATGTTAGGATGTAAAGGGAATTTTTTGAATTAATTTTTATCCGAGGCCTCGTCCGTGTGGTGTTAGTAAAATGTAGAAAAGTTTTATAAAAATTGGCATAGATTTTGATACAGCTAGGATTAGATCATTTACGAGATATGATATTTTTGCATTTGCTGTAATGCAATGTGGACCGTGGAGTGTAGTATACTATGGTAACCTGGACTAAAATGGCATGCAATTAATCCATGAACTTGGCATGTTAAACGGAATGTATATCCAATTTTGATAGCAACGCATTCAGCTGTCGGTGCGCGAGAATAATTTTTTAGCATTACATTCATTACTCTATATTGTATTTATGAATGGTTCATTTTTTAGTCTAGGAAAAAGAGAAGAGTAGAGAAGAATAGTTTATTTTTTAATCTAGGAAAAAATGGAGAAAATTTCACTTTTATTATGGATACTTATATAATCTGTCTTTCAATTTAGGATAAATATTACCTATGTACAGACTGTTTTTTAAAAAGAAGCCGTTAAAGCGCGGAAGAAAGACAAACATACAAATGAATAAACAAGATTCTAGTTTATTATATTAGCATGAATAATTTAGTACAGTACTAGCACAGAAGCTAAATCGCTTGCGACTGACAAAGGAGCACTGAGTTCGATTCGCTAACTCTTATAACTATAATGCTATCTGAGGACAAGTAATATCTACAACAATAATACTGTTGTAGCAAAAAAATATCGTTTTGGCCCTGGAAAATCCCAAAATCGGTAACTTTAATGAATTTCGTTAAAGTTTGTGTGGCCGGCAATTTTGGTGTGGTCGGCTTCTTGTCCTGCTGCCTTGGAGTGAACCCCGTATCATAAAAAAAAATATACCATCGAATTTGTTGAACGGATGTTTAAGCAAGTTAAAAAGGTTTTTAATTGCGCAAAGAAATAGCTCTATTAGTCGAAAAAATATAATGAAAGAATATAATGAAAAATAAAATTACTGGGGGAGTGATAAGTAAAACACGAAATGTTAGAAACAATTTTACGGAATGTTATTCAATGCTAATAACAAGTGCATTTGAAAAGGTAATACCATAATAGATTAAAAAAATTATGTGTCTATGCAAATACACACACACGCATATATATATATATATATATATATATATATATATATATACATATACGGGTGTCCCAAAATTCAACGCCAAGCCGAAAACAGGAGTTGGACCAGGTTGTAACGATTATTGGAAAAAAACCAAGGTCATGTACTTTTAAAATTACAGGTATTTTTAGAAAAATTGAGAAAATTGCCACCCTGCGACATTTTTTCAAGTACTGTGTTTATGAATTTTCATTTTTCTTGATTTTAATTTTTGTTTCTTAATCCCGAGTAACCATTATAAAAATCACAGTCAATACTGCCTCAATATGAGAATAATACAGCCTCAGTTTAAAAAAATAATCTTTTTTTGCCCAATCATGCATTCAAAATATTCCATCACCTAATCTACTACTCGTACTGAAAAACATGTACTACACTACTTTAGAAAATTACTTTAAAAGTTGACGCATTTAGTTCAGATATAAAATCGGCTGGTTTCATTATTAAAAAAAAATAGAAATTATTTTCCAAAGTATCATAATTTCAAGTTAATTCTCGTACTTAGTGATGTTACTAATGCACGCAAGGTTTTTTCTAAGGTCTTTATTTTCAGGTACATATATGAGTAAAACGATAGTGACGCCATTTTACCAAGTGTCATCGAGACGGATAGTGAAGCCACTTTTATGAAGTGCGAGTAAGACGCAGAGAGATGTCATTTTGCTAAGTGTTACTGAGATGAATAGCGCCGCCATCTTATCCAGGTAATAGATCATGCGCGCACGGTGCAATACTGCAGTAAGCCGTGCTCCTTTGTTTTTAGTGTATCTTTCCGTATTCGTGTTGTTCTCGTACTAACAACTTTGTCTGTGTGTATTGAACTTGATTGCGGCATAACTCATTAGAATTTGACTTTGTGCATTGGACTTGATTTCGTTCTGACTCGGAATTGTTATTTGATTTTTTTTTGAAACAAAATGTCAAAAAAACCGTTACAAATATATGATCTTATAAATATACTCGTAATATCGGGCCTTTACTGTTCACTACCTTATAAATAATATCGGTAATATGATAAAAAATGCACGATTGTATTTCCATTTGAGGAGAAATTAAGATTTTCTAAGCTATTAGAAATATAGCGGATTGAAAGTTGTCGCAGCGTGATATTGATGCTGTTCCCGAGCGGAACGATACGAGAGGTCTGCCTCTCAATGTAAACAAATACTCTGTGATGAGTTGTTGCTGAATGCCGACCTCGAGCATGAAAACATTACTGGTGGACGCCTTTATGACGACGTTTTGAAATAGTTGAGTTAGGAGTTCAATTTGATTCACGTCTGACTTTTCGTGGTTGTATGGCGGATATAGCAAAAAAGTCATTAAGAACTTTCGATGTGTTTCCTCAATCAACCTATTATTTGTGACTTTAGTACGAAGTAAGTTAGTCAGAAGCTAGCTCAATTATTTGGAGCCTACGTGAAAGTAAATGCAGCCTGATCACTGAAACATAAAAAAAAATCCTTTTATAAGTATTTTTATATGAGAAGATATGGCTACCTTCCTTTTCTATTTCCTACTAATTTCCTCTTGGATATGATGGGTTATCGTACATTGCAGCACGGAAGTGAAGATTTTTTTATGAAATTAATTTTCCTGTTGTTAAACGAAAAATTGTTATGCCCTAATTTATTATAAAGTCTTGCTCTTCGTACTCGATTACTACCAGCGCTCGCGTAGTCATATGTTTGCTATACAGGAATCTAGAAACGAGTTTTATAGAAATTCTTCATGGTATTCAATTGCTCAATGACCTGATAGCAGTTGCAGAAGGGAACGTGCTTGTGATGAATGAGAATAAACTTGTTGAAGTGTGTCATTGTTATATGTTCTAATGTGAATTTAACCTGAATTTAATAAACTGTCATGTTATCGTTGCTGAAAAGCAAATATGTTAAAACTCTAATGTTTCCGTAATTGTATGTATATCAATAAATAAGTATGTAAATTTTTCGTGACTGTACATGAGGTTAATAAAGTAAACAAAAATGGCACTTATAATTGATATCAGCTATTCGATTCTTTGATTGCTTTCCGTAATACGTAATTATTAATTAGATATTTAATATTTATGCATTGTTTAGTATAAATAATTATAATACTACAAAATGTATCTATAAGTAATCATTTCTAGCTAGATATGAATCGGTTTCATAAGATAAAATATATTATTTACGTTAGATATAAATTGCGAATCCATATTTTAAATCTCAATCGCGTTTCGTTTATAACGAATAGTCATTTCTGAATTAAAAAACAATGAAAAGTCTTGTTTGAAAAAGTAGCTAATAGATATTTATAAGAATTATGAGTATAGGATTAAAAAATTAGATGCAAAGCAATCGCTATCGTGTTTCTATCTGACATCTAGGTACATCGCTATTGTATTTCTATTTGACATCTCTTATCCATCCCTACCCATCTATTTGACATTGTACGAAAAAATATAGATTTTAACAAAAAGTTCAATTTTGATTGTTAATATATTAGCGAATCGCTCCGTGTTCGGACGTGTGCATTTAAGTTATTTGTTTAAGATTTTTGGATATGTAGTTTTTCTTCGGTTAGCGTAGTGGCTGATGAACTTGTAAATTTCGCCACAAAATGGAGACATTCTTAACATTATTGAAAAGTTACTACTGGTATTGCTTTTTCTTGATGACTATAAATGGACCAACCTTCACATACATCACTTGTATTACCTGGGTTTATACTGTGGTGATTGTCGCGCAGGAGCTGCCGACTCTTCAAGTCCGCGTGAGAGACGAAGCATTTCAGCACCGAACTGGTGAAGCGCTGTCATGGCTGATGGTGCTGGTTCGCTATCGAATGAGAATAATATTAACTTTGTGCATAACTATATATGATATTTCAAAATGTTGCATGAAACATTGAAAGTTACGAGAAATAGTAATCATTTATCAGGTATTAAATTATCATGACGTTATCAAGAGATATTCCAAAATTTAAATTTTTCGGTTAGCTTACCCTGTTAATAATTTTATGACTATTATTAGTAGGTATATGTCAAGATATCCCTGGGCTTTTAGTATATCTCAAAGAGATTAAAATAAATTGTATTATAATATTGAATTCAGTTTAAAATTAATTGTTTTATTTATTTTCAGAGTAGATACCGATAAAGTTAGAAAATGGGCGCTTATAGACATAGTAATGTGAGCATAATGTTATCCGTTAACGCTTAAAACAAGTAAATATATTTGCACGTATTAGACGGATTATGAAGCAACTTTTTCTAAAATATACAGACTATAAACGCGTACTATTATTTCGTTCCCGAAACGTTTAAAGAGTTGCAGGAATTGGAAGAAAAAATGGTTTTGCCAAAAACTGATAATTAATAAGTTTAGAATATGTTTTAAATGGTTTTTGTCAACGAGAAAGTTCGTTTTCACGTTAGTAAACGTGTGATGGTAATATACATATTAGTAATTATTTTTACCCAATTATAAGAAAATGATGCGTTTGAGGTCGCTTGACGGATGTGGGGACTTTACAAAAATTTCACTATACTGACCCTGGATGCCAGAACTAGAAAAAAATGGTTGGGATTGTGTACATATAGCGCATGTTGGACTAGTGTTCTTTTGGACTGTAAGACATTGCCCTTGTATCAATAAATATGTCATACGTATCAGTTGTATACATTAAGGTATGTAAATAAATAAACAACTAAATGTATAAACGAACAATAGAAAATATTATGTTAGGTTGCGGACAGGTCAACAGCATTTCATGTGGATATTTACACCCGACTAGCCGTAAGGCATGTCTGGTCTAGCATCTGGTGGATTTATGGCCACCATCCTTTAGTAAAGTGAGAATATATATGTATATATATATATATATATATATATATATGTGTGTGTGTGTGTGTGTGTGTCTGTGTGTGTGTATTATAACGAATACATCCCTACTTATATACGAACTTATTTATATTTACACATATTAACGCAAAATGCAATACATAAATATAAACCTATTTATGCACACATATATATATATATATATATATATATATTTGCACAAATGTATAAACATATATACACACATATATACGTATGTGCATGACACATTTATTTGTAGTAAAAACATGCTATTTTGGAATAAAAAAACTTAAGCTATTAATCAAACAATTAATCCTTATTCCAAGCAACATCCTATGCTAGGAATGGTGATGATACAAGTATTCGTTTTGTACTTGCCAAGGAGCCAGTGGATCACTAATATTTTAAATGAGAGTTATATTGAATTTTCATTTTTGAGAGTTTATAAGTGAGTACTTGTATATTTTTGTGTAAGAAATTCATAATGTCTATGTCTGTAGCTGGTCTTGGTATTCATCAGTAGCACGTTACTGTAGTGATACGCTCAAGTCTTGCCATCTACTTTATTTTTGTAAAAGTGAATTAGCATGGATCTAATAAATAATTTTTGACCGATAAGTATGGAAAACTCCTTCGGTAGTAAATCAGCGAGATGGTGTTTTACTGATTACTCTGACTAAAGCTTTTCGGGCTTTGAAGAGAGGCTTAATTATTGTTTTGGCAGCTGTTCATCAAGCGAGTATATCATAAGTTATTACTGATTGTGATTGTCTGTGATATTCAGTAAGTACGTTGCATATGTTTTGGAAAATGTACTAGAGTCATCCAAGTTTTGTGGCAAATTTGTCAACATGAACATTCCACCGCCGAAAATAGTCAATGTAGACACCTAAATATTTAAGGTAGCATGCGCTTTCGAGATGTTTGTGTTAATATTATTATTGGTATCATATAACTTAAAAATATATTGGACCTATTGGAATATCCGCATGGACCCTAATGTGATACAAGGAAAAAGGAAAAAATCCCAAGGGCTAGTTAGGTGGGTGTATCCTAAGAGAAAGGGCAATTACAACCTAATTGTAAGTTGATATTTAAACTATGTTGCAATTTGAATTTTTAAATAAAATAAAGTAAAAAAAAAACGTACGTGTGTAATAAATAACACAAAAAAATATATTTAGCATTTTTCTGACAACAGGAACCACAATTTTTTACAATTAGTTTTCAAATTTGGAATAATAATTCTTGACTAGACGTTCCTAAGCTCTTTGACGTTCTTTTTCAGGCCTTCACAATAACATCTAACTGTAATGGACTGCTAACTATAATATTGACCACTGTTCGTTCCAATTCGCTACGATTAATAGTTTTCGAAAAATCGACACACACTTTAGGTGTATTCTGGGTTTGCATATTCACAGAGCCGCATCGTGAGCCGAAAAAAAGATCATACGGTTTCGCGTGCCGCCTTTTTAGTCGACTACAGCACACCACTCCTTGGTATTGTGTTTATCAGTCTTTGTATGTAAATATATGGATGTGTCTAAACGTTACTCTCTAGAACCATAACGGATCATCTAATTTTGACAAATGAAATATCTTTATAATAGTTTTAACTTTCCGTCCATGAAATCTGTCGGCCGAGAAACCTTTAAGCGTATTTATGTTAAACTGTTAACAAATATTAATATTGTTTCTCACAAAGTAAATATATAAATAGTATATATTTCTAGTATGTTTTTCACAGATGTAATAAACATGCATTTTATATAATATACATTTATGTATTATGCATAAATTTAAAATACAAAATTAAAAAATTGCAATTTGTTTAAATCATTTATGTAAAGTTTTTATGCTATTTTCATATACCCAACTACATATCAGAAGTTGGTCGACTGTTGTTCATAAACTAGTAGAGCCTACTCAGCTGTGATAATTTTTATTTTAGTTTCGCTATATTTTGCTATATATGTGTTGTGTCTACTTTTCAGATAATTATAAATAGTCGTTTAGCTGGTAGGGGACCCTACGTTCCATAACTATAATAAAACTTCCTATTTTAAAGCTTAATATTTTGTTAACAGATCTCTGAATCGAAGTGTTGATGACAGACCCCCCCTATTTTTTATAGACCCATTCAGCAGTACCCTATATAATAGGGTACGTGAAAAAAAGTACCACCGCTTTCCATGTCGGGAAGGTGACTGGGAAGGAGGTTTATTTTATTATTTTGTAAGTGTAATAAACAAGTATAAATGTCCAAAATTTCAGCTTTATTAACATTAATAGTCCGTAACTAAAGTGGCAGTGACATACAGATGGACATAGAAACACTATAAGGTTTCCTAGCTTAGATAATTCTAAAAATAAATCGCACTATTTTATGCTAGTTCGAATGCATTTTTTTAACAACCTTTGCAACATAAAGTCAAAATTTTGTGTAATTTTAGAGAGTGGTGGCCTCTAGGGTGAGGTCTAGTGGTGACCTATATCATTTTTTTCATTATCAGGACGTTTTTGATCATCTAAATAATTATGTGTTTCTAATCTGGTACGGAGAGATAGGTTTCTCGCCAATATTATTTTTTTCTTCGTCTATGGTGAAGAGGTGCTAATAGGTAAAATTTTAGATATAAAATTACACGTCAGGGACATATTTCTCACGGTGATAGTAAGCCAGCGTTCGAATCTCGGGTCACTTTCGTTTGCTATTTTGGTAAATGGTCTGCGTGATTAAGGAGACGCGCTGCCTTAACTTTTACGGGAATATCCGTGCACCGCTGAGAGTCGAGGCCTAAAACGTGATATAGGTGCTATGATTGAATGGAACAAAGCAAATGAGATATAACTTAATTCGGATGATTTCTGAGTGATTATTTATAGCCATGTTCGCGTTTCTGTCAGTCAAAATGGTTATATTAATACTAGATTGTTGCTTCGTTAGATTGAAATTACGGATTTATCTCAAAGATTTACCACACAGCTAGCTTTTTTTGACCAGGTCGTTGATATATTCCGCTTCAGTCGTTTTGGGTTATTCTGCAAAATATACGTAATTTTGTCACGTTTCTATTTATTCATCGTCTGTATAAGACATTAATTCTTAGTGAGATTAAGTTATCATACATTATATGGAGCCTAGGCAGGCACTGTTTATGCTTAAAGAGTTATTACCGAGCAATTACCTTTTAAGATATTTATGGGAAAAAGATTTTTTAAATAATTAATTTCCTTTTCTCTTCCTTTGGGAATGGAAATAAAGGTTGTAAAATTAAAATTTGTTCATGAAAAAAATAAATTAATCCTAAGTAAGAAACAGCTTTTTTAGCTGCTCTTGCGTGGTATGTGAATCAATAAACATGCTTAAAGACACATATTTCAAAAATAAAATATTTTTTTTGTCAATATCTTCAATGTAGAGACAAGCTAATTCTACATTTTTATTTTTATTATTATAACTAATGTATCGTGGCGAAAGTATGTTTGTTTGTCCTTCTTTTATATCGCAACGAAAAAAGAGATTAACATAACTTTTTGCACAAATATAGTCTAGATATAATACTTTTTATGCCGGAATTTGACACTGAAAAAGTACACAAAGTGAATTAGGAAAGAATATCACGACTGAACAACGTATCGAAGAGATTTTTGCCTAGTGATAGATGGCTTACCGACAAATAATACAGGCTACTTTTTAAGCCAGAAAACCTAATATTACAATCCCAACTAATAAAAAAACGGAACTACCTGCGTTTCATTCATTTCTATATATTCAAATTTAAACTAATAAATGGATGGACGAAATAATTCAAATATTTCTTAAGAGTTTACTTACTAAAATAATTTAGTAGAACGAATAAGTAAAAGGTATAAAATAGTCGAATAAATGAAATGTAATGGAAACTAACAATAAGTCTGCGCGATTACCAAGCTGATAATGAATATAACACTAGAATGACTACGGTAGAGAAACTTTAAAATTATAACATGTCATGTATACGCATATTTACTTAAGATTTATAAAACCTGTCAAGTACGAGTAGAACCCGCGTTAAGAGGTTTCTGTACTTATTTAGGCAGTTAAAAACATTTAAGAGTAACAAATACCGGTAGCAAATATCTTGAATTCCTTTCAATTTACTACCATCCGTTAAGCAGTTCCATTGTTCAGCTCCAGAATTCATCATCAGATCCTGATCTGGTCGGCGGTATAGATATTTTGCAAAGTAACAACTACTAGAAGCAAATATTTTTAATCACCGTTGATTTACTAATATTCGTTAGGAAGTTCCATTATTCATATTCAGAACTTATCATCAGATCCTGACCTGATAAGTGATGTAGTTAATTTTCAAAATAACAACTACCCGTAGCGAATATCTTGAATCATAGTTGATTTACTGCCATTCGTTAAGGAGTTCTATCGTTCGTCCAGACATCATCAGATAATCATTATATTTATATAGGACCACACCTATAGCACCCTCTTTCAAATACAAAAAGGAACATACATAAAAAAAAGATTCCCACGTATTTAGAACCTACTCCTTTTTTGAAGTCGATTAAAAATAACAATTACTATCATTAAATTTTACTTTATAGTATGATGCTTATATATGAATTGAAAAGAAAAGTACTTTCTCGATTCGTTTGACCTTGGTATGGTGGAATACATGTACGTATGAATATATACAGAATGCGTAAGATAACAAATCAAAATAGAGTTCTGCTGGGAGTTCCACGTATGACAAGAAAGTGAAATAGACTAGAAGAATCGTTTAAATAATAAATAATAATTCTGGAGATAAATAATGGAACTCCTTATTGGATGGTTGTAAATCAAACAAATTTCCAGATATTTATTACTGGTAGTTATTACTTTGTAAAATAACTGTACCACTGACCTGTCCTCAGTGTGTGATGATGAGTTCTGAAGATTAAAGATTAAAGTTTAAGTTGGTCGACAGTGTTGGCACCGAATAATATGAATACTTCAAAAGTACGTAACTTATTTATTGCAAATAAGTTGGTACCTATTTTGAGTTAATTATTTTTTACTTTTTAGTACCTTACTTATTTGTAGTCGGTATTTTAAAATATATATTATTAAAACATGTCGTTAATCTGGTTTTACGAGCTTTTCAAAACATTTATTAAAATTATTGAGTAACGAAATTGATTGATACATATACGCAAAAAACGTATAAATATATATATATATATATATATATATATATATATATATATATATACACACACATCATATTTAAAAGGGATATATGCCTTTGAAATTTAAATTGAAAACCACTCAACCACTCGTATATAACGAGTGGCTTTGCAATATCTGCTTCCATATTTTTTTTTATGCATTTTGTTGAAATATCATCGTGTTCATAAGTTGCTACTTTTCATAATGACCTAATATGTGTGAGTATTTCCATACAACTAGTGTATAAAGTCATTTTATTTTTGGTTAAAGTGGTATGATGGTGCGATTCTAGCAACTTTATTTGTGTAGCAGGCGTTTTTAAAGATGGCTCGAAACGTAATTTTTAAGGCATTCGTTTAATGAAGATCGTTATTAACTATCAGGCTATCTTGTTCGTTATTTGTGGCTTCTCAAATTATATTTCACAGTGTTTTCGGATTAAACATTTCGATTATCTGTTTTCAATCTTTGACTTTGACTCAAAAAACTGTGCGAGGTCTTCTTTAACGTCGAATTTTTTTCACGTAAATGTTACTTGGAGCACTAAATAAATGGTAATCAGAGCCGAGCTCCTCTAATTTATCACGAGTACATTTTGCAACACGTGGTCTCGTATTATCGTGGAGAAAGTAAACTCGATCATGTTGACTACTCAATTTTTTAACTAATCGGTCCAATTGTTCACAGTAAATATCTGCAATAATTGTAGATCTCTCTGGAAACAACTCCCAATGAATAATACTCTTGATATTTCACCAGCAGGTGAGCATCGCTTTTTTGGTATTTGTTTCAGGTTTTGATACTGAAACTTTGTTTCTTCGACACCCAGCCATTGACGTTTGCGTGTATGGATAACGTAGGTAATCCACTTCTCATCGCTGATAACTAACTGATTCAACGTTTCAATGTCAATAACTATTGACAAGTATCAACTCTGCACTGAAGGTGCTATGATGACAACTCGTGGGGTATAACACACCGTATTTTGAAACTTTTCCCGATTCGTGCAAATTTTTCTTTGGTGCCATAACCGCAGTGTAGCTCATCTGTCAAGTGAATCGTGAGCCGAGAATTTTCCTCAATTAGGCGTCGTAATCGTTGAACGTCCAATTCAACAGGACGTCCAGTACGGGGTTCGTCCAAGATCGTAGTCCTCATTCCAGAACTTTCTGAATCAAATCTTTGCCATTGCGTAAGGCACCGTGGACTCGACCATTGCATGACATATCTGTGGCAGTCTTTGAATCGCCACCCAGACGAAATTCGTGAAGTTATGGAATGCGTATTTGATATCGATTTAGATCCATTACCTTTTATGTAAATCACTTAAAGCTTCGGCGTTGACTGTTGTCAACTGACTATACTTTGGCCTATTTATACCCTACATTAAAAACTTCTAGAAGTTTTGAGAATCTTTCTAGAAAATTCCTGAAGTTGTGGCGAAAAACTCACTAGCCAATCTAATATTTAAGTGTTTCTTAATTTTCAGTTGTAATTATTAAGTTTAAGGTGTAAAATTCTTAATTTTGCTATTTTATGAAGTACTGACTTAAACCTTCTCTCCCCTCTAATATTGATTTGCTCCGAGTTTCCATATTAATCCGTAAAAACCCTAATTGTGGACGCGGTGGTGGGGTCACTATCTATTATCGAGATAATCTTCCTTTTACAATTATTGCAAAACCGACCGACTGTCAATAATGGAATATTTATTTATTGAAATTACTTTCTCCGGAATGTAATTACTCTTAGGAGTTGTATACTCACCATCGATTATTTTGTATTTTGGTGATTTTGAGAGTATGATTGACAGTTATATACCATTATATTCCCATACGGTGATTATAGGTGACTTCAACACCTGTCTGTATAAAAGTGGTGTGAGAAGTCCACAGCTTTGGGACATTGTTAATGCTGGAAACTTTACCATTCTCCTATCCTTTGCAGGTTATTATTCTACCAGGTAAATCAAGTTATTATTCTACCAGGCAGGTTATTATTCTACCAGGTAAATTATCATTCCCTTCTTGATCTTTCCATTTTATCCTCCCCTAAAAGTGTATATTTCCACAGCTAACTTTCTATAGCTTCCCGCTCCTGGGCTCTCACACCACGACTTAATTTACTAATCCTATAAATAGCGTAATTCTAAGCCATTTTCTAAAATTTCCATTTTCGTAGCTTTAAAAGTATTGATTTACCTTGTTTGCTTGAGGATGTCCAGTCCATTGATTTTAGCTTTGATTTTTTTGATGGCAGCCCCATGGCTTAATGACTCCATCAAAAAAGTTATGGCTAAGCGTTATCAAGCCAAAGTTAGATATAAAGGGAACATCAACTCTTCAGTATTGAAGACATTTACAGTGCTTAGGAATAGACGTACACACATGTGTAGAAATGCTAAAAAGCATTTCATTTTCACGTCCATACGTAAATGCTCTTCTTTAAACATTTGGAAGTTTTTTGGAAATCTGGGTGTTGGTAATTCTCATAATGATACATATTGTCAGCTTGTTCTTAATACATTGAACTCTTTCTTCACTAAGCCCCATAATATTACTTGACCCAGCTGTTAAGTCGAATACATTAAAGGGAATCCATCCTCTCTTTTCTAATCGCAATTCACATTTAATAATACCTGTGATTCGGAAGTTAAAATCAATCTTCTGATGATAAAAAACAATTCTATGGGATGTGATGGTCTAAGTATTAAAGCCATTAACCTTATCTTAGATATTGTTATGCCTGTTATTACTGACATATTTAACACATCTCTGACAATTGCCACTTTTCCTTCTGAATTATATCCTTACCAAAAACATTGTCGCCTGTACATCCTGATACAGGCGACAATGCTTTTCAATATTATATCCTTACAAAAAACATTGTCGCCTGTACATCCTGAAGACTTTCGACCCATTTCCATGCTACCACTTCTATCAAAGGTCTTTGAGCGCCAACATCCATGCCCAACTTGTTCCACATCTTAACGTTTGCAAAGATTTAAATTCACTTTAATCTAGTTTCAAAACTGGCCACAGTATCTCAACAGCATTATCGAAAATTACAGATGATCTATGTTTACCCACGAATAACACTCAACTTACAATACTTGTACTTCTTGACTTCAGCAGTGCATTCAATTCCATTGACTCATTGGAATGATTTAGCTCATATCTGTATGGACATCGGCAATTTGCAAAGTTTTCAGATGCTTTTTCTGAATGGACGGAATTATCAGCTGATGTTCCTCAAGAAGGGGTTCTTACTACACTTCTTTTTTCAATACTCATTGATGAAGTTGTTGGGAATAGACATAGTAATTATCATCTTTACGCTGATTATTTACATATATATGCCCACACTGATGTAAACTCCGTAGCAACCGTTATCAATACCCTCAATGAACACCTCGCTTCAATCAGTCAGTGGGCTCATAAAAATAGTCTGTCAATTAATCCAATTAAGTCTCAAGCTAACATAGTCGGCAGCCAAAGCCTGCTTTCTAAAATTAAGCTATCAGATCTGCCGTATCTAACATTAAATGACACACTCATTCCATTTACATCAACTGTTATAGACATGGATCTACTGATCGATCAAAATCTTAGCTAGCAACCTCAAGTAAATGATGTTAGTCGTCGTATCTTCAGCAGAATGCACTCCCTCAAGCATCTCCTAAATTTTCTAAACGTTCAAACCAAAGCTCACCTCTGTCAAATACTCTTACTGCCACTGCTTGATTACGAGGATGTATGCTATCGAGACCTTACTTAGCATCGCCTTATAAAATTAGAACGTCTACAAAATGTGTGCTACGCTTTGTTTTTGGTTGTAAGAAATATGATCATGTATCTCAATACAGAGCGCAAATAAAATGGATAGAAGTCCGTAATGGGCGCAATCTTCATATTCTTACACTTCTCTGTAATATTTTGAATAATGCTACTTATCCAACTTATTTCAGAAGTAGATTTAGTTACTTATCTACACACTGTATAGCGCTACGCTTTGAAAACCAGCTCAGTCTCCTTTTTCTCGAACATACAACCACCTTTTATGAAAAGTCAAGTAATTCTTAGCTTGGACCACGAAAGACTTCCCTTAATGTATTCAAGACGTTAAATGTATTCATAAATCATCTGGAAAAGTCCTTCATCTTTAAATATAAAAATAATCGCTCAGTGTTACTATTTCTAATTCAATTTTGTTCCCTATTTTCCTTATTCCATTACCATGTCAAGATTTATAATTAGCCACCTGTTTTGTTTTTTTTGTTTTGTATTATTCACATGTAGCTTAGTTTTGCTTATTTGTAAGCCATGAAATGTTTAGTTAATTGTTATATCCTAAGTGTCGTTTTTTTATCAACGTCTTTTACAGTCATCCACATCACAAAATACTTATATTAAATCAATGTGGTTGACTGGAAGACATTGCTCATGTAGCAATAAGTCCCGCCAAATGCATGTATTATATGTAGGTTAAATAAATAAATGTTTATCAAGATGTCGTAAATTCTCGATTCTTCAATCCGATTTTTTAACCGGGTTTATTAAAGTTTTACTCTTTTTAACTCAGTAGAATTATAGTTTTTTTAAATTTATATATATCAACTCATGAAAGTAAGAACTTTATCGGTTGTATTAATAAAAAAAGAAATTTTGTTCTTCGTAGCAAAGACACTTTTGTGCCCTTATGATGTTTTAGGACGGTCTAAAACTTAATTGCCCATATTCAACTGTACAATTGTAGTAGAATGTAATTTACATTGCTTGTTAATGTATTTGAATTTGTTCTAATATTATTTGTATTAAATGTAAACTGTGAGCGTTGCATTTTCAGTTATATCTCCAAGTGAAATAAAGTTGAAAATTAGATTTATTTGAAGCACATATTTATCTTGTGACTATATAATGACGACGTTTCGATCTTTTCAAATAATAAAATAAAATAAATTATAACTTGCTTTGGAATTATATTTAAGTATTTATTCAAACTGTGAAAATTCCCATTTGTATTGTCTATTTAATAAATGTAATTAAAGAGCAAGTACCATTTATTTTATATCTTATGAAGAAAGTACTGTTTATTACTAACATCTGGATTTTAAATAGTATCGCTATAACGTTTTTCAAGTTCAACTTGAAAGAAAAATTATTCGATGGAAAATTTTTATTAAAATTCGACCTTAACAAAAGCAAAACATAAATCTAAATCTTAATTTAAAATAAAGTACATCTAAATTTTAAGTTAAACTCACCGTTGGTAAACTAAAACCTATATAATATCAATATACTTTAAGGTATATATTGCACACACATTAATTAACGAAATAGGGATCGGATGGGAAGTTAAACGCTAAAGTCAATTGTGTTGTTAAGTTAAATTTAATTAACACTTCTTGAGTATGTGTCAAGCTAAAGTTGATTTTCATTGGTTCTACAATATTTCGTCGTTTCCTTCGCCAAAAGTCTTCCGAATTAAGTTGAAAGATTAGTTTATTTAATTTTTTGGTATAATAGGAACATTGGTATTGCATAAGTTTATCGGTGTGGCAGAAACGAAACTACGAATTGGTCGTCTAAGAGCAAATTTGCAAATAATTATTAAATTGAGTTAATTTTAAAACCGTTTCGTAATGCTTTACAACTTCTCTACTCTTTCTTAAATGAAATTGACAAATTCCAAAAGGTTTTTTCCCATTTATCGCGAAACAGAACTGTTTTTCTTAAAAAAATATAACATTTCAATGTCATTATTTAATACATGTCAAAATAAGGAAGGTGTGAGTAATAACTTTTTGAATTTTTGAAAATGAAAAGATTAAGTTATTCTTTACCATATGTGGCTCAATAAATTAACGATAAAAAAGTGATATCAGTTTATTATTCCAGTTGCGGTGCAGTTGTATGATTCACACTAGGTACTTTTTTTAAAGAAGCTCTGAAGGATTCAAATATATTAGGGTCTTATCGATGACATTTGACACTTGACGCTATTCCAAATTTTCTTTTAATCATTAAATATATTAACAAATATAATAATTTACCTAAAAATTCTCTAATAATTTAGTTTATGTCTGAAATAAATATATCATTGGAAATAAATATATTAACCCCTTGATTAACGGATTAAGATAAGTACTCAGGATAAATTCGAATTTGAAAAAAGATGCAAATATAATTTTAAAATTGTTGTCAACTACAAATAAAAATTATTATTCACAATCCCAACCAAAGAAATAAGTAGAAAATAGATTGTTGTTTGAGAGTGTCTCAAAAATATTTTTTTTTTCATTTAAAATATTGTATATACTGAACAATATGCGAGATATGAGAAATATGCAAAAACTGAAAAATATGCGAGATGTATTGAGAAATATGCCAAAAAGTACATACATCCCTTTGCTTTTGAAATTACTTAACTAAAAAATGTGGGTGTTTAGAATCCCTTGCGTAGGTTGTAGAAAAACTATAGCGATGATTCTTGATATCGTATTTTTTAAAATATTTCCCACATTTTTACGCCTATCAAAAATATATTAGGCAATAAATTTACACTTTTCTATTTTCAAAGCCTATTTTTCCAGAAACCATGCGACGTAGATATTTTAAAGTTTGTATTCTAACGCGTTAATCATTTAGAGGAGGTTGTTCGGCTAATTGTTAACTTCTTTCTTGCAATTTTATTTTTTACCGCAAGAATACCAGAACTATCAAATTTATAGATACTTATAATATTTAACGATGTAGAAAAATGATTTAATTGTTCTTATTTCTTGGCCATCTTCTGAAAGTTTCGCTCGAATTGACTAAAATAAAATATTTTTTGTGAAAATCTTTTATTTTATCGAAAAAACTTTTATTTTAAATAATCGTACTCGCTCATAAATTAATAATAAAAGCATCTGATGAATGTGTGTAACGTGTAGTATTTGCCCAAAAATTGACCCTGAAAGCAGCATTGAAATATCACGTAACTGATGTTTAATTTATAGCAATACATATAATATTTTCTTATCCCAATCTATGTAAGCAGTTAGTATATAACTTTCTAAGACACAATGGCTAATTTTAGTCATAGCTTATAATAATGGTTACGATTCGGTCAGCCATAACGATCAAAAGTTTAACTGAACCGTGATTCAACTTTAACGTACATCTAGCTTTTCATGATTAGGTCGGTGTCGTATACAACAAGTCCTCCTATTTACGTGATATTGTTCTGCACAATGCGCACAATTCATCTATCGATGGAGTAAAATAGAATCATATAATTTTGAGTTTTCATGAAGCCTATGAATTGCATTATACTTGAAAGAATTTATTATTTCAGCTATTTAATATGAATATATGAAAACTTATGAATACAAAGTATTTCCTGTAATTTTGATGTTGAACTAATATTTGTCAGACACCCTATTGTCTAAGAATAACTGAATCTAATGTATACTATCTCAAACTCCAGTTACAGAAAAATTAAACTAATTTAACAATAATTAAATTAAACTAATTTCACTCCATATGTTTTTTTATTGATTGTCGCTTGCCTATTTATCGCTGAGCATTCATGACTTTTCTAATATATATAAATAAGTAATAAATTGAGAAGCGACATCAGATTCATTGAATAAAATATTTAACAATAGTTTTATTTACAAAACTTGATTGTTTTTATTTGTGTCCGTCGTACGTAATCTTTATTGTAACTAATGTAGAATACTTCTACTGTATTTTCGTTTAATAATTCTGTTTGTAGTCAATAGCATGTCGTAGTAATATTTATTTTACAAGTAAATTACTAAATGTAGTGATATGAGCGAAACAATTTAATTTCTACCTGATATCCTGAAGCCAGAGGTCGTGGGCGTCAAGTGCGGGTAACTCGGTGTCGGTGGAGGCGGCCGAGTGTTGCGGCGTACCCGCGCGCGCCCCCAGCAGGCGCCGCCAGGTGCACCGTCGCTCTGTGTGAACGTCACGGAGAATGTACCCTTGTCCTTGTATGAACTAATTGAATTATAGAAGTGCACAAGAAAAAGTCGATAAGAAAAAAATTATCTTTTCCCCAATTATCTCCAATGTTGTTTTTCTCATTGGAGAGTAGAGACTTTCATATATCCAAATTTGTCCAAAAAGCTCAAAAAAGAAAAAAATATCAGTTTCAATCAATTTTCCATACAATAGATAGAATACATGATTCTCATGTTTTTATTGTCAGACTTTACTTATGTTTTGAAATCTTTATGCGCGCCTTCCATTACACATATTTCAGATTTTTGTGTTTTCTGCCTTGCTGTTTTTCAAAATAAAGGGATGGGACGAATTTTACGAATTTTCGGAAATTGCATGCAATTTTTTTTAATTTTAATAAGAAATCTGACATTTTTGGTTTTCTCATTTTATTAGTTTTAGTATTATTCACGCAATAGGCTTGGAAAGAAAAAAAATATGTTTACTCATACGTTTAATTCTCATATATATAAATAAATTTGTTGTACCTATGTGCATATTGCCGTCACGCTATCTGTACTGAATGTTAACTTTTTGCATCATCCTGAGAAAAAAACCTCCGGGTGGATTTCATAAGTATTAAGTTTTCCCTTTAAGTTTTTTACTTGTGGATCATTAAAAAGTTTCTCATACTGAACCAAATATTTACATGCTCTGTGGGGATTTACGAAGTACACGAACTGGATCGTTCGTGTACTTCGTTATTAAGTTTTATTATATTTTTTAACACATATTAATGAATCATGTTATGTTATGATTGTTTTTAATTATTTCATTTACGGGCCATTGCCATATGTTATATTACGTTTTAATTCATTCATCATTGAAGCTTTATGGATATACGGTTCGATATTTATATTTGAATTTACATGACCATGTCTAACAAGCGAGCACATCTTAAGTTGATTATTTTTTTTTCTGTTGAAGATGGTACCTACGCTGTATTCTCATTTTTTTACGTTTTGACTACAGAATTTTCTGAAAAACCCTATTTTACCTATGACATTAATATATTTATCCATTGAGTACCATTGTTCTTGTGATTCTTATTTATCTTAATATTTTTCTTTCCTTCATGCATTATTAACAAATTTTCTTAACTACATTCATTGATCGTGTAGTTCCTCTAAACCTTTGTTAAACATTTTATGAAATTTTATTATAAAAAATGTTGTTTCTGTGCTTTCATATAACTCAGATAGGTGTATCTTAACTGACATGTAACTGAAATAAAACCTTTACCTACGGCTATGATATACGACGGACAGAGTTGTACGGATAGGAATAAAGGGGTTTTAAGTGTTCTGTTTTTGTCTACTGAATCACAAAAAGCTTTCATTTTGCACTTTGAAATCGTGAGTTTAAACTAATTTCCTGTCCTTATACTTCAAGATAATAGTTTATTATTGTTATATTTGGATTCATCATGATAAAAAATAATCAAAGAAACCTACTTTTTGTACGAATATAATTATGATTTTTATGCATTTTATACATAGCAGGAGGGAGATTTTAATATCATACTTATAGATTTCGGCCAATTACTTTATCCCACTTCCTCTTTTTATACTCGTATTGACTTTTTACATTGTTAGAAAAGTATATCTCTTAGTGACGGTTCCATACATACACACGCATATATATATATATATATATATATATATATATATATATATGTATATATATACACACACACACATATATATATATATATATATATATATATATATATATATATAAGTATTGTGTTAAGAGTATTCTATTAAATAATTTTAAGCAATATTAAACATTTTTTTTAAATTCACGGCAAATATCTCAATAGAAATAATTTCCTTCGTAAAATGAAAAATTTTCATACCAATCTGTGGTGGTGCGAGCCAACCGGCGGCCCAGCCTGCACCTAGGCCGCGCCGTTGGTGCGCTAAGAGGCGTACGGTCAGCGCGTATGTCAGTAGCATCACTACTAGTGGAATGTAGAAAGACACAATGCTGCCTATCAGTTTGTACAGTGGGTCCGGAATTTGGCACGTTCCGTCTATTAGAACAGATTCCTGATCCTGTCGACAAGAGCGTGTTAAGTGAAAGTTTTGTTACTTCAGAATTGTTTTGAAGAGTTATAAAAACGTTGGGTATTTATGTTGAAAAATTATCCGATTAAGAATGAAAAGTACAACAATAAATTAACAAGGTAAAACAATAAATTAACAATCCGAAATTACTATCTTTGTTACATCAATAATGATATGTATTATTACCAAGATAACATGCATCGCATTTAACTTACAGCATGCGGAACTATGCAATATTATAATTGTTATAAATACTTGTTTGTTATTTATAACATTATGTGTGTACAAAAAGTAGATTGGCACGCAAACGAGTCCGAGAATGGTCGATTTCTTTTCTTTGGTTTATTTATAGAACCATGACCAGTTTTTTCGAAAAAAAGTTTAATTGATAGATTTTTTAAAAAATTTACTATGGCTATAGATTTGTTTTGTTATAATTAGTATCATTATGCTGAATCCAAAGAAATGATATCTAACAAACTTGTAAAATTCGTAAACAAAATGAAGCATCATTATTTAAAATTATAACATTAAATATTTGGGAAATTGATCCGTATGTGAATAAACCACGTAGAAAAATTCGCGTGCAAAAAATTATATAAGCAATGGATAAAATATTTAGTGCGTTACTCGCCTTACGACGGAAAAAGAAAATAAGGTAACATAGTGTAATGACCGTATTGTTTTTTATGTAAATATTGCAAAGAATCTTTTGAATTCTTTCTAGCGTGAGATTACTTTTAGTTTTTTGAAAACTTTTGATTTACTTTATTCATTTGAATCTGTTATACGAACGTTATGAGAACTGACTTCTATATTATACGAACTGAATCATTAATACGAACTGACTTCATAATAGATTTCCATATAAGAAGATAGCGTGGAATTGTGTGTAGATTCTAGAATGTAAATATGGCATAGAATTATGGAAAATACTTGAAAGTATGATTGTAAAAATAAAGAAGATATTTATTATTTTTGTCTTTGTTGGACAGTACTTTCGGTCTATCGACAACTGGTCTTAGAAATAGGAAATATGTTTCTTCTACAATGTAACCATCCACTAAGAAAATTAATTTTAAACTGTTATTCCGATAGGAATAAAAAAAAATAAGTTAAACTTTACTGTATGTTTAACAGTTCTGTATATTATGTATCTAACATATATTTCCAGTACATTTGTATATATTTGAAGTTATTTTTGTACATTTTGCTGCACAAGTACTTAGGCTATTTTGCAGAAAATCTAGCGCATGTGTTAGGTTTCTTGATACAGCATTATCTTAAGAGACAGTTACGTGTAATTACAATTGCCGATAGGATAACTTAACATCAATGGCTTACTTAAACAAGATAACAATATTTATTGGTAAGAAAAAAAAATGGACAAGAATTAAATCTGTATTAATTTCTTATTTAAGCCATTCCCGTAAATATTTTCACATTAAGCTTATACATTTATTATACGTTGTTTACTGAAAAATGAAGGGTAAATCTGGATGTAAGGATATAGAAAGCTGCAAGATATAAAGTGTTTTATGAGTACAAATAATAGAAACCGAGAGATTGTAGTGTGATGTAAATAAATTCTCCACCTTATATATCAAAGAAAACATTAAATTTGCGTGTACTTAATGTCGTAATAAAAGTAATAAATCGATCAAGTATGAGACGAACCTCATTTAATGAGTATTCCCTACTAAAATATGAAATTTTGAGTCACTTACATTACCGAAATTGCATGATGTTTCAAAACATACTTTTATACAAATTGGTTTGGGGTGCCTAGTTGAAAAAACGACTTGAGTTTTAATTAAGCATTACCGAAACATTACCAAAACTATTATCGATTAAAATTATCTCCTTTTTTATGCGAATATTGTTTTTATGGGGTTACTTACTTCAAAAAGGAAAAAATGGACTTTCTACAAGTTCACTCACGTCCTATGTGTCTATCATGACTGTTTTCTCAGAAACCATCTGAATTAAAAAGTAGAAATTTGGAGCAACAGTTATTGAGGTAAGATCGAAAGCCTTCTGCCCTTGTAAAATACTAAATAGAAAGTTTTGAAGCCGTGTAACTACTTAGAGATAATGTTTGAAAAATTATCTTTAGTGGCACAACATCTTATAAAAAATATACAATATTTCAGAGCACAAATAACTAAAATGAATAAAAAAGCAACCGTCTAATTTGTAAATATATGATAATATCCTAGTGGATAATTTAGTATATTTTCATCAATTTTTGTTGAATCTTTGTTGCGCTGGTCGAACGGCGCGGGTAATTGATGAGATATTCCCTGATGAGTATTCAGGACAGATAGTCAGTAGAACCCCAACTCGAAGTCTCTGAATAGAAGTGCGGTAACAGAATCACGGTTTATACATCCTTCTCTATAGATTATATGAATTATACAGAATGAGGGGCCACAGATGAAAAATTTATGCAATTAGTTAAGCTTACATGGTGAGTCTTATTATGTTTATTTATATCTGTTTTCAATTTTCCTTAATATTTAAACATTATATTTTTTACTCACTTAACATCTGTTAACATGATACACACTGTACACATTAATATGCTCCTAAAGATAGAACAATTTTGATAGGTGTAGGTTCCCAATACGAGATATTGAACTTACACATGCTGTGCATATCAAAAATTACAATTAGTCAGTAATTCCCATATCAAACTTGACAGAGGTATGCACCAATGTTACCGAAAATGTAAAGTGTAAAATATTAAATGTCAAGTATTCTTTAATGTACTAGACATTTACCATTTTACATTTTACGTTTTATAAATTGACATTGAAGTTACACAGTCAACCTTATTCTATATTTCCACGAATACATTTCTGAATGATTAACATTATAATAGAGTTATATACTAGTTCTTTATTTTATATCTACATGAATACATGGTATACACACATATGTTTCTCCAATTAAATATATATTTAATTCTTATTTGAGACTTTAGTCCTTATTTACTTCTATATTTACATTAGATTTACAATTATACCGGAATTTAAATCAAGAGCCCTGTAGTACGTATTTCAAATTCAACATTACTCTGGCAATTATAACATTTAACGAGTCTGCTTAAATATTAACGGTAGACTCGAACACTTCAGTCCCCTTTTTCACTATTACAAATTTTGTTCCAGGAAAGGCTTTTTGTGAATTTCTGTATATTAATTATATGCATATTGATTGTGTGTACATATACGATTCAACTCTATAGTGTTTTCATGAAATTTAAAAAAAAATGGTATTAAAACCTCTATGTTTGCACCTTGTGTGAAATTCACCGTTATTTTATCAGCCTTACAGTACTTTTATAATCGATATTTAAACATACAGCTTTTTTTAATAAACTCTGCTTGTCGGTTTGTTTCTTGGTCTAAACGTTATGTTGTATTGTGTTTTGGAAGCCTTCAAAAGGGCGAGATATATCAGATTCGCACTTTGTCAGATTTACCGGAACATAGGTTTATTTTAATACTAGAGTCCAGGAACACTGCATCTTTACTCTTTATTACTGTTCTCGAGTTGGATAATATAAATCGGTACCCTTTTGTGGTTTCACAATACTCAACGAAGATCCTTGCTCTCGCATCCTTTTTCCACACCTCCTCTTTAGAGAGATGAACCATTGTTTCATGTCTAAATACTCTTAGGTGTCCGATGTTTGGTTTCTTTCCCAACCATGCCTCCTCAGGAATTTTATATTCCAGTGCTCGTGTCAGTGAGATAGGCGGTCGTGTTCACTGCTTCAGCCCAATACTGTTTTAAAATATTGGCATCAAACAGAAGGCACTTTAGGTTTTCAACTTGTTTCGATTCATTATTTCGGGTACTTCATTTTGTCCAGGTGTGTACGGGGTGATTGTTTGATATATAATTCCAGCCTTTTTTATAAACTCCAAAAATTCTTCTTTTCTTAATCTGAGTCCGTTGTCTAAGGAAATAAAAACCTTTCTCAACAGTCATCTAATAATGTCAGAAGGTATGTCGCTGTACCAAGTAATGTAGTTTTCTTTGGATTTTTGAGTGTACTAACTCTAGCACTATTGTGGTGTTTTAACTTTTATATTTAAGACGCAAGTCCGTTAGTTTGCCTTCTCCAAATGTTACGATGTAAGTCCGTTATCCTTCCTGGATGATTGCATACCTTTGGTATTTTGTACTTATTTTTCAAAGTCGCTAAACATTAATTTAATTGACCGAGATGCTGGCGTCAATGGAAAAATTTGTCAAAACCCGCTACGTACGCAGTATTAATATCATTATTTCAATAATAAAATATCATTATTTCTGTTTGTTGTGTAGCAACCTTTATTGTTAAAATTAACTTGACCATCACTTTTATTACTTGGCCAGCTGATAATATATTTGTTACTAAATCAGCTACATATCATCATTGATAATCTTATTATACTGACCTTTAACCATAACAGACGTCAAGGCTCACTTGATCAAAGCTTTTCACCCAAAGTAGTTTGTCATATTTTCCGTCTTAATAAGCGACTACCGCTCCGATTATTATTAGTATCAAAGTTTATATACCATACATAAACACCAGTTTTTGAGGTGGTAACGGCGAAAGCATGGTTTGTATACGCATAATTTAAATTAATTTGTTTTTGCTCGGATCCACATTTGGTTTTTGTGTTATCTAATTTTTTACAATTAAAGCACTTCAGTTCTTTCTGAGGACTGTTTCTGTATCTTTTACTGTTTGTAGCGAGTGTGTTGATACGCTGGTAGTTGTTCTTGTATCTTGTATCTTGTAATATTTTGACCGAATTTGCACTTATATTCATCCCCGAGATCTAGATCATTTGTGATTATATAATTCTGATGGATTTTAGAGTAGTGTTGTTCTTAACCATTCTTCGTTTACGTATAATCCTATATTTTGGAGTTTATTTACTGTGGTTATTTTGACATCCCGTAAGAGTGATCTCACATAGATCTCTAAGTAAACCAAAGTAATATAATAGTCTGTAATAATATAGTCCAGTGTCGAAATAGTCTGGTGTCATAATAGTCCGGTATCGTAATAGTCCAGTATCGTAATAGTCCTATGTGGTTGAAAGCACGTGCCAGATTATTCGAGATTCCTTTTTTAGTCTGAGTTTCTTGAATGTGAACATGAATCCATGTGTCAACTAATAAATCGATTTTATTCTTCACGCTGAAGGTACATTTTTATGGTGAACCTTGAGATTGTGAAATAGTTATCACGACCCGTATATTTTTAATCAAAGTTATTGAATTATTTGTCTTCTGGAGCCATAACTTGTCGAATTATTGTTGCTCTGGTAAAACTGAACAGGTGATTGATAAAATATTCCTTGATGAGGAATCTGGAGGAATAGTTACTATAACTCTTGATGTCACCGAGCAGAATATGTAGAAGAGAGAAAGTGCGACCGAGTATCACGGTTTATATACCCTCCACCATAGACAATACGCATTATGCAGCAAGAGGTGACATTATCATAAACTAAATATGATTACAATAAAATTTGATTAGAATGAAATTTGTCAAAGACCTCATACAAATCGTGGTATGATTTATGTAGGCAACCTAAACGGGAATCAATATTTTCTAGATATTGCATATGTGGCAAGATTGTGCTTAAAGAATAAAGAACACATGTACCCGAAGTATACATCTTGATCGTAAGTGAAGTATTTTTGACTGTCAGGTGATTTTCGAGATTATTTATATAATATTGTTGTCTAATTTAAATTGAGGAGTTAATATAATATGACAAATTATTTAAAGAGATTCAATTATAATAACAAAATTATGAGCGCGCTATACAAGAAAAGTAAATAAATAATTACTATTTGCTTTCGTAATAAAATCAAGTCTACATAGATACTTCAAACCTATTTTTTCTAGACCATAAATTAGATAATTCGTTACAGTGTAAACAATTTCATTCAGGAAACTTGGTCTTTTTGAATAGATAACAGCTTATTAAATTTTATTCATCTCACAAATTTCACGAATTTATCAAACTCGTGAATTTATTTGCGTTAAGCAAATAAATTTAAGTGCAACATTAATTATTTATTCATCAAGTATCAGATTCCACAACACGAGGCGAGCGCATTACGCTACTAATAGTAAGATGATGTAATCTGAATCAGATGTACGCTAAGCCGCTTATCATAATTATAGAGGCGGCAAAGCTTTGTCGATGAATCTCTCACCTCACAGTATATGAATGGTTGGAATAATAACACACGCTAATGGAATTTAGATTAGTGATATTGTTTGACGAGGCATATCCGTTGAAATATCAGTGTCGATGGGGATGTAGTTTCAAAATAGACTTGTCCCTGATATCATTATCTTTATTGGGTAAGGAAATGGATATATTAATCTACAGTTAGTATAAACTGCATAAAAAATAAAAAAAATTATGAAAAATACATACTATTAATATGAAAAACACGGTATTAAATTTTAAAAATCGTTGAGCATGGCATTGATTACTCTATAAAAAATAATTATACCTGTGAAAATGACTCCAAATAATATAATAAAAATAAAACATCTCTTTGTCTACACATTTGTTTTTATCGTAATCGTATTAATTGCATATTAAGTTGATGGTCAACATCGAATACGTAACAAATGATTTCGAAATTTTCAGAATTTGCGTAACGGAAATTATTACATGCTTTCTTAGCAATCGTTATAATACACTAGCCAAATCACGGTTATGAAATAATTCTATACAAAATAAGTTATTTTCTACTATTTTTTGCAACTGTTTATTTATTATTAATTTTAAAATAAAACATACCTTAGAATACATAAGGCTTAGAGGTAGACTCATTGCAGTGGATAAAATCCATACAAAGAGTATCTTAAGCGTAACTCGGCGTCGGGTCTTATTGCGTCCGAAGCGCATGGGGTACCGTAACGAAAGATAACGGTCCACACTGATCGTACAGAGGTGCATGATGGAAGCCGTACAGAGAAGAACATCCAAGCAGATCCAAGCCAGGCACCAGACGGCGGCTAGGGGGAAGTAGCCTACAAAAAAAAGAACACGTTGTCAAATTGACATTTGAATTAGAATAAAAGTTTTAACAGTGTCGCTCGTCACAATATACAATTACACACAATATACAATTTTTGCAATACTCTATATCAAAAGATAAAAAAAATTAGATTTCTTTTATCTTTTGATAGTAAGATGTATTACCTAGTTCCACGCGAATTTAAAAATTAATGGACCTATTTTCAGTACACTCATTTGTATGAAAGTTATTGGAAATTTTGTGTGCAAAACTGTAGTTCTTCTTTTACTTAATTTTTTTATTTAAAAATACATCACATTTTCGTATAATGGTTTTGTTTACAATATTTACCAATTTTCATGAAGAAAATGTCAAAATAAATTTTAACCACTGGATCCTCGCCAATAGGCAATATATGGCTGCTGATATGAAAATTGTGATTATGTAAATTAATTCTAGTTTATTGCTTTTTAATGAGCTCTAGTGGGATGTGAGCCAAATATTTATTTATTTATTAACTTTTATGTATAGTACATATGGCGGACTTATTGCTACATGAGCAATTTCTTCCAGTCAACCATAATATTTCACACGGTCTAACATTGGTTGGCTCTACTCAAAGGCCATATAATTTGGCCTAGGTGCCATGGTATTTCCTAATAGTCCAGTAATTTGAGACAACCGGTCAAGCACAGTTCATACGTAATACTAGTTTATCTGCTATCTTATTCAAGCCAGCAACTTTTTCTCTGAATATGCTGACTTTATTAACTATTTCTCAAAAATTATACAATTTATGTACAAAACATATAACCTATGGCAATTTTGACATTATAAGCTACCATAGAAATTACATATTAATCAGGATAGTGGTTTTTGAGCAAACACCTAAAACAAATAAAATTTTATTATATTATGTTGATACGCTAATGAGAATCGATTAATATTAAGGTACTGTTACTGATTGTTTTGAAATTAGGTAGAGATATGTATATAGTTTAGTTTTGTTGATATACTAATATTGGGTCATACTAAGAAGCTAAACTCCGTTGATTCGACGGCTATCGCAATGTTATACCGTAGTCTCTTTTTAAAGGTGAAACAAATAGTTTCCCGTAGTTAATCAAATCGGTCGCCGACGAGATCGTTGCAGTGGCGCTTACGTAGGGTATATAGATACGATAGTTTTGGATATGCGTAAGCTTTGCTTGTCGTTTCGACGGATGGTTTGTTTAGCGCGAGGTTTTTTGCTTGAATATGCGCGTATATTTTTGGTATAAATTGATTCTGTATGTAGATTTAAACTCTCTTTTTGCCTGAAAGGATATCAAATAACGACGAAATATCAAAACTCATAAATCAAAAATATTGAATCCTGGAAGATTTTAGTTCAGCTAATGAGACTAATCACTTCGTTCAGAAATGTGACGTATAAAGCGATATAAACGGTTTGATACTGAAAACATCAAACAATTGCATAAAACGCGTTTTATGTGACTATGAAACAAGATTTTCCAAGAATTTCCCGTAATCTACTTGAAAAGTCAATACCTTCGTGCATTGTCCAGTCGCTACTAGCTGTAAATTTTCCAAAGTGCGTTTTTATGGAAAAATAAATATCTCTAGCATTAACTATATAGAAATAAACAATAATACCAACACCTGTCATCAACAAGTAAAGTTCCTCGTCCGGCATTAGAGAACGATTTCGTATCAACTCCTAAATAAAGAGAGGAACTATCTATGTGTTCAGGAAAGAAAAATTGTGAAAGGAAATTTTGCAGGAAATTCTGTTACAAAAAAAGGATAACGAAAAATATTTGCTCTTTTTTTAATATAACCATTTGTGGTGAACACATCAACTTTGTGTTTTCTTGCATAACGAGCATCAGAAATAAATAATTTTACCCCTTTTTAATTATTTTTTACCTGGCTTTATATCGTTTTATCTTGCAAACAGTATTTAATTTTTTCTGGTTGATTTTGAATGTTATAATTAATGAAGAAAAAACAATTATCTCATTATTTCATATGTTTTAAGAATCTTTATGTATAATTTTAATAGAATATTGATTGCGATTTGATAAACCTTGTTTTATAATACAAACTTATTTTTATAGATTGCGAAGAATATCATATACAATGAGTTTTACTTATACCGAAACACACTTTTTTTATACAAGTCGTTTAAAGAATCATATGTCAAGGTTAGCTATCTAGAGTTCTGTAAAATAATAGTAAAGTAATTTAAAAATAGGAATTGTATAGTTCGCTCAATTTCCAGCGTCCAGCCAAGGTTATATATCTGTGTCAAATATTAGTTATTTATTCAACATTTAATTAATGATTCCAAATCTTACAAATACTATCAAGGTATCTGAAAGCAGTTGTAAGATTTTAAGAAGGTATTCTTGAAGTACTATTTAGGAAAAGCTAGGTACAAATTGAGACTGTCAGCGAAAACTCTGATATTAATTTAACAGTCTGCTCTCTGCCATTCATACTATAACATTAATAGTAACTAATTAAGAAAATATTAACATCATGATATAATTTAAAGTAAAAAAAAACAGATTTTCGTACTCTATTTTACTTTGATCTTCTTATTTTGGCTTATGTGTGATACAAAGCTTTTGTCCTGCAGCTTTGCCTGTGTGATTTTTCAAATCGGGTAGCGGCATTAACTTGCAGGCTCTGGGCTTTCGAGACACGTAAGCAATGGATTTAACAATACGTAATGCGCCTCTATTCCTATATGTAAAATTAAAATTCTACTGAATTGTTATTATTGAGTAAATATATTCAGATTTAGTGTATAGGAATTATACTATTTCTCAGACGAAATATATTTGCTTTGTCATTTTCAACAACGTAGTTCTGAAGAATTATTTTTCTAAAATAAATAGTTTTACAATTCTTAACAGTTTCTTTTTAATTTACGTCATATAAAATAGCAGCAAAATGTAAAATTTTGCTACGTCAATCGATTTTTAAAAAAGACTATGACAGACGGATAGATGGACAAACAAACGAACATGAGTTGTTTTATAAGGGTTTTCTACTTTTGACGTATGGAGCACAAAAAAGACTCTGAGAGTCAGTTTATTATAAGCTTTATAGTTTTCCAGTAAACTTCAGGTGGTTTATAATATCGCTGTTTTCTTACAATTTTAACTTAGCAGTTTCCAAGATAGGTAGACATATAATTTACAAATATTTTCATTAATAACTCTGGAGATGTTTTATTTGAAATAAAAAAGTACTTAGTTTTTTGTTACTTACTATTTGAAATAATATCTTAAACCTTATCTGCAGTTGCGGGGATGTGTATATTGGAACAGATTTTCCTTTTCACAATAGTGCATATAATATCACTTCGTAAATATCAATGATAATAGTCCGTCATGAAATATCACCTAATCGTCAATATATTTACAAATACATTTGTGAAGGGTTGATCATTTTATTGAAGTGATTAAGTATCGATAGTCAACGTATTTCTTTGCTTTCGGGATACCATTTATAGGATTGAATTAATGCTGTGCAAAATACTAAACTTATGCACAGTTATCTTTTCAATTTCAATCAGTATGATTGCTATAATAATATATCACGTGATAGATATTTGCGTTATTGAAATGCAAGAATATAATAACTATCTTTTGGGTAAAAGAATATCACAAGTGTTAAACGAATTATATGCTATGGCAAACTCTATTCATCTAAAGTAATTTTGTCCTTTTATATTAAAAAAGAAGACGAATATTAAGAACTGCAATAATTACTCGACGAAGGTCGTAGCCAAAAATAGAACGTGTTTCAATATGACTTTAGATTTCTTTTGAAATAATTGTTAAGTTTATGCTGATAAAATACTGCATGCAAATTTCGGATAAACCAAAATCATCTGTTTCGCTAGTAAATATTAGACTAGAGGTTAGTGGTAGTGAGAGAAAAAAATTACGTTATCCCTTTTTTACCGTTATGAATGTCTTTGACTAACTTATTGAAATAATTTTAGTTGAGAATTACAGGTAATTGATGTAACTTCTAGATTTGTTATTAGAATATACACTGCAAATCGTCAAGGATTCAATCATTTAAATACCTAAAGTCAATTAAGCTTAACTTTTTTCTTATCTTCGTTCAACTATGCGTTATTTGAATTTTACCAAACAATTGCTTAAAAAATTAGAAAGCCCCGAAATTTATATGTTAGTTACATATTTTAATTTTTAAGATTTTCTGAGTCAAATTAGTTACGGTTCATGATTGGCATATTCTTTCTTTATTTAATATTATTTCCTTACAGATCGTTTTAGTTCTATGCCAGATTTAGCAACTTATCTGCACGTGGCCTGGAGTTTTAAGCATTGTTCATTATTTCAGGAAGATTCCTTGTATCCTAGCCTCAGAAATGTACTGTCCATATATGCTTTCAAAAGTTGTGTAAAAATAATATTTTTTCTGACTTCGGTTGCTCTACTTTTCCGTCTGTTCCATTTTCCTTTTAGTAGGTTAAATTTAGGCGTCTTTCGTAAACAGTCAATATTGTCTTTTATTTTTATTTAACAAAATCATTATCAATTTTATAGCACTCAAAATTTTTTGTGGTTCACCTCGAAACTATTAGTTTATTTATCTTAATTACGGTCGTTTAGAAGATTTTGCTCTTAAAGTAATAATTGTTGCCATCTGTGTCGGTTTACCTCATCTTCATGATACTGTTCTTTGTGTTGAAATTTCTCATAATCAATGCAATTGATCAACTGCAGCAGGTTACAGTAGGGTATTATTTTTGAATTAAATCGCATCTCGTCAATTTAATGTGGCAAATTTTTGTGACTAGATATCTCTATTAATTGAATGCACTTTTTAATATTTTTATACAATGTATATACAAAAAATACCCCATTTCGCATTTATGAGAAAATCCTTCAACTAAAGTTGTTTATAATTATGAATGGAATTTTCATCTTTGGACCCAGAAACTACGTATAGTACTTAACTTCTAAGTTTAGAAATTAGAAACTACCGAGGGATAGTCGTACAAAGAGGCAAACAGCGTTATCACAACAATTAGGTTCCGTTTGATCCCTTTTGGTACGGAACGCTAGAAAAAACTCATTTGAAAATAAACATTAGAACTCTTTGCTAAACTTTCTATGAAATCTAATCGCAAGTAAGTATGCTGGCCAATTTCCCAAAAAACCTGGCTTTGTTGCAAAACCTTTGCGGTAGTTATACGTACTAATTTGAGCCACTGTGGACTATAAAAAATAAATTAAATCTAGTGATACTATTTTTATGTCGTCTTAAGATTTTATACAATGTTACATTATGGAAAACCCCAAATTTTTCCTTTATTGGGTTTTGAGATATGAACTTCCAAAATCGCTAATTTTGCCCCTCTTTATCTTATAAAATCTGTTGAATTTCCAGTGTGCTTAGAACCTTAAGGATTGAAACAGATGTAGTAAGATAATAGATGTGCAATGGGAAAAATAAGATAATTGTGACAGCTTCTTGATAAAATTGAAAATCACATATGAAATTACGTTTGTAGTTATTTGCAATGGTTTGTTTAAAGTTGCACGGCCTCGATAATTTTGTTCTATAATTTCTTCACTACTTAAATCTCTATAGTATCAGATTAATTTATCGAACTGCTTTACAAATTATGTGATTCAAATAATATTATATAAATTGCAGAGAGAGTGGACTTTATTTCTATATACTGTTATAGCACAGATACCAGATGGATCATTGAAAAAATGTTGCTTCAAAAAGATTTTGTGAAAGCATGTGTTTTATTTTCATTTGAATAATTAGTGAGCAATAAAAAAAAAATTGATAGTTAAAACTTTGCCAAGATCTTTTCTATATTCATTAGGTAGCTAAATATTTTTCAAGGCTAAAGTAAAACATGATTTTAATTTAATACTGAAGTTGCAACTTGGTAAAAATTAACACTTAAATAAGTTTGCCCAAAATTAAATATCTATTGAGTGTAAATAAGTTGCCAAGTCCAATCTTTAGCAATAAATGAATAACAAGTGTTATTTTGTACTTACAATACTTTTAAGTACAAACTTTATACAGAAAATGTACTCGGCAGTTTTAAATTTCAAACATGATTGAATAGTCCGATGAAGGCCTGGCACATATTTTCAGATGAGTGTTTTTAATGTAAATAACTACTTTTCAAACACGAAACTTAGCAATCTACTTCTAAAATTATTAAAAAGTTATGAGTTATATAACGGCATACACAGACAAGGGCGATCAAAATTTCAAAACGTAATCTCACAATTAGCAATACTACGCTTAGGTATTTGTATATTGTCGAAATGCACGCGCGAGACAAATAGGTTTACGTATGCATATAAGCGCGAGTGCACACTTAGGCAAACATGCATGTAAGCAAATATACTGTGTTTATAAGTATATTTGCCTAAGTCAACCATATAAATTAATCCAAGCTGCCATAGTAAATACAGCAATCCATAAAAAAGCTCTCACTGAAAGACAAGAAGGAATGAAAAAGTAATAGTAACAACCGAACATAAATATATATATATATATATATATATATATATATATATATATATATATACTCGTATGTAAACAAAGTGCCTATTACATTTAATTTGTTGAAATGTATTCATTCAGCGCGAATAAAATGTCCGACGTAATTGAAAGTGGCAAGAAATAAATAATTATATGCAACAGAACTGTGAATTTTACATTGAGTTGGACGGTATCGTATTTGATATTTTGCCATGGCAATTTTTTTTGACGAAGCAATAAATATGCTAATTATTTAATATCCACGTGATATTAACATTTAATAATTTGACGTTTTCGTGCTTATTTTTAATTTTAAAAAATTAAAATTCGGTGTGAGCATTTCTCTTCCAGGTTTGACGAAGCGAGGAAAATTGAGAAATCCGCCCATTTTCGAGAAGAGAAAAAACGCCCTGAGAACTTGTGATTTCAGAAACAGTTTGCTATCAAAAGTAGCTACACATTTTCTGGCTTTCATTTCAAAATTCTACATTTTCTCGTTTTAGATTGTTTTATAAGAGCAGCTCGTTTTGATAATAGTTTTTTTTTTCATTCATTTTTCTTTAAATTTCTGCTGAAACAAGTCCGGGAGATAAATGTAATCCGACTAAATTAAAGTTGAATCAAATTCTCTATTTCGTAACCGCAGTTTGTATTTACATAAGTTTTGCTGGTGAATTACCTGTTTATGTAATTGCATTTACAAAGAGTTTGTAAATTATAATGTATCAAGAAATTATTAAATGGAGCAATTGATTTACAACCAGTCTCGTTTAATATGAATGCAACTATCAAGATATTTATTGAATCATCCGTTATTGTATTAGATACAATCGGCGAGTCAAAGACTTGCTCGTATTGAGGAATAGTTCATTTTGGAGTTGGAGTACAATTGGAAAAGTTATCCTGATTGACGCAAATGCCATCCTGTTTGGAAACTTCATAGGACCTTGGAAGTCTCTTATCGGTAAGAAGTTACTGGGAGTGCAAAGATCAACCTCGTGCAGAAATGTTCAGGTTAGCGAATGTTAATTAATTATTGTAATTCCATTTATTGTAATTTACAGTTATTGTAATTCCGAGATTAAATTAATAATATGACAGCTTGATATTCACGTTGATTTTAATATTGATAATGCCAGGCAGCATTATATATAATAATCCCATACCATAATCCGAGATAGAGAATATAGAGATAGAGTATTGTAATTCCGAGAGTAAACTAATGATATAACGGCTTGATATTTATTGATTTAAAAGCTGACTCTTCTAATCGGTGATTGTAATAAGAATATAGACAAAGTAACATATGCACTTTAGAACCAGGAACATTTCGACAATTTTTTTGAAATCATACGAAAGTATACACATTAAAAACTACATACCTAGAAAGAAATTCTGTAGCTATTATAAAAAAAATTATTTAAAAAATACTCACCAGAAATATGTCGAAATTTGTACATAACTATATTTACATCACTATATTTACAATGAATTTATCGTTAAACATTACATATTTGACACAAACACAAAGGAATTAAAAAATTAATGAAATTAAATCACTTAAAATAAACTTTTAAACGTCAAATAAGAAAAATTATCAGTTATACCAACTTAATATATTTCAGTATCTTTAATTTATGGTTCTTTTTTTTAATTCATGACTATCAGCTTCAAAAATATAATTATGGTAATTAATTTTTAAGATATAAACTTATAATGTACTAGGTATAAAAAAGAATACTAATGATATACGTAACTAAAATAATTTCCAGCCGTGGCTAATGTATTAACCAAATTGTTTAAAAAATAACTTCCAGGAAAAATGTATATTTCCAAAAAAATGCTTGTTATAAATATTTCGAAAGAATACGCAAGATAAATAATAAACAATAAATATTGTCTATATTAAATTTTTTTAAAATTGAAAAAAATAGTATGTGAATTTAAAATATATTTAAAATTAGGCAACTACAAAGTGAAATGAATGCCATAAAATATTCAAAAAAGATATATACCATAATCCAACCTAATCTAACCTAACCTAACCTAACATAACCTAATCTAACCTAACATAACATAACTCAACCTAATCTAACCTAACCTAACTCAACATAACATAACCTAACATAACTTCACCTAACCTAACATAACCTAACATAACCCAACACAATCTAAGTTAACCTAACCAAATCTAACTAACCTACCCTAACATATGTATAACTAAAATTATTTCGGGCCGTGGCTAATGTATTAAAAAATTGTTTAAAAATAACTTCCATAAAAAATGTATATTTCCAAAAAAATATTTGTTATATATATTTCGAAAGAATAAGAAAATCCCAGAATAAGCAAAGGCTCAGCCGGGCCGGGCTGGGCTTAATTTAAATAATCAACAATAAATATTGTCAATATTAATTTTTTTATTAGTAAACAATTAATAATAAAATGAAGAAAAAAAATAGTATGTGAATTTACAATATATTTAAAATGTAGGCAACTACAAAGTGAAATGAATGGCATAAAATATCCAAAAAACATATATGCCATAATACAAATAGACTTTATTGTTTTTTGAATGTTGGCACCATTTAAGCAAAATGTAATTGTTTAAATTGAGATGTTAATTGAAAATATTTAATTCTGATAATTAATTTTCGTTATAAATACTTAATAATTCATGAAAAAATTATGCTTTGAATTGTGTAGTAAATGGTTAGTGATAAAAGAATAAGTGAAATAACTGGAAAAATTGGTGAAAATCTGTTCCATCGCAAACAAAATCGTCAGGTACAATATTTTTCAAATAATTTTTTTTCATCATCAGCTGCAGAATTTCTTTCCAGATATGTAGTTTTTAATGTGTATACTTTCATATGATGTCAAAAAAAAATATCGAAGTACTCCTGGTTCTATAGTGCATTTATACCTAGAAAAATATTGTTTTAGATTACTTAAATATTTCTTTTCTTTTGTCCGAGTGGTGTTTGTGCTATTCTACACGCGTACGCCATAATATATATTTTTTGGCCCATTGCAAGTCTGTTATATTTCGACCCAGCATTTTTAATTATTTATAATACATGGATTGATTTCAGTTTTTTCAATTGATCGAATATCCGGACCTCGGCCGAATATATTTTTTGGTTCTTTGAAAACCAAATAAAACCCGGGTTAGCTTTCTTAAAATAATTTAATAATTAAATATAATTATTCGGATAGTATCCGGGCTAGTATAATTGAATATTGGTTTGTCTATTGAAATTGGTTATGTGCTAATATAATTATATTTATCCTGATTTGAATAGATATCGGTATAGAATAAATTAATATTTACGATGTTTGGGTACACGCTTATATATATTGGGGACGCTTTATTTGAATAACATTTTAGATTCTAGGAGCAGAGAGTCTTGACTCTTTTAGTGAAAAGTTTTCGGAATCCGTTTTGGCACTTAAGTAACTTAAATTTATCTATTTATCTTAAAACGATTTTATTAACCTATTGCATTGTGTCTTGAGAAAAAACTGACTTACAAACAGACCTTTAAGTTGTTGGTACGTAATTATGATGTTCTTACATGTTACAATTTTATTGAATTTATGCGAGACCATGTAAACATATGGAAACTATATAAACATGCATTTCCGCGTTGAATTAAGTCGTCTTCTAATCGGTCATCGCGTACGCAATTAAGCAAATATTTCATGGCTAGTAGACAAATTAAAAATACAAATGTTTCAACATTATCGTCTTACATCGATACTTGCTTGTTTTGTAATAAATCGGACCATTTAATTTCCGTTTGTCCTGAATTTAAAAAGTTAGATTCGCCACAACCTTGTTATGCATTTGTAAGATTGAAGAATTTTTGTATAAAATGTTTAGGAGGATTACATTTTAGTAAACAATGTAGATTTTTGTTAGAGTGTGAACTATGCGGGAAGCGTCATCATAAATTATTACATTTCAATAAAGAAGAAAGTAATATAAAATCTAAGGCGCACTTACATATTTTGAAAATAAATTCGAATAGTGAATAATCATTACAAGTCTGAGAATTCACATGAAAATGACGTAGCGAATAATTCGGTATTGTTACGCGCTGAGATTAAATCAAATAATAATATCATACTATCGACGGTACAAATTTATGCTAAAATAATAAGATGTTTAATCGATAACAGTTCACGGAACCATTTAATTACTAAAAGGTGTTGTAAACAACTTAATTTGCCGATCACCACATTACGTTTGTAGAGGAACTGGTTCATCGCCGTGTTCAATTATTGGTCGTGTTAATTTAGAGATAGAGTCTCGTGTGTATTCTGCTGCCTACAAATGATATTGAGAAAAGTGACATAGGTCATTTAAAGAACATCTCACTAACGGATTTGACATAGAACATTTCTGGGGATGTAGATATAGTTTCAGGTGCCCAATTATTCTTATACATTTATTGAGGGAATATCATAAGAGTCACGGATGTATACCCCTCCAACTTTATCAACCAGGTTTGCATACGTTTTAATGGGGGACTGCCCCGATCAAACACGTCAAACGACTACTTCACTTACTACGCTTACCTCCTTAATGTAGTGAAAGAATGTAAGCAGTTGAAAGAGTTACAAAATTTATATCCTTTGAATCCTAAAGAGACGGAATGTAAAAAATTAGTTACTTGGTCTATATCTCGTTTTAGAAATGAAAAGTATCCTGTTTCCTCATCTTTTCAAAGATTCAATGAATCTAGGCATTATATTCCTAGAAAACTTAGTGACAGTCATAAAAGTGTCTGTATTATCAATTCTGTTAATACTTTAGTGTCCCATTCACATATTTATAAACAAATCAGTACCGATGGATACATTTATGTCTCATTTATTAATGCAAATTAATCATACAAACATAATATGAATAATTATAAAAAAAATATTAATCCAAATCTATGTAAAAGCTATGTACAAACGAGGTATCAAAACGATAGAACCTTAAATATTAATCCTAATGATATTATTGGAATGGAAAAGAGACAAGCATTTACAAGTGGATCTTATGATCACGTCATTTTGAGTATGAAATGTTCTGTCAATAAAAGGTCGAAAAGGAAAATATATGTTTCCGAGAACGATATCAAATATGACACTCGTATTACGTGTCCCGCCGATGTAGAGAATAATTTAATGTCGAGCTATATTTGTCATATTGTACATTAATATGAATTTCTTATTCTTTGATATCACTGAATATTTCTCTGAAATCTTTTAATGGTTAAATCAGTTTGATTTTATATTTTATTTTTTGGCATCACACTATGTTCTAGTAACGTATACGAAATTATTAATTTATTATTTCATAGCGCATTAGGAAATATTTTTTAATTAATTTCTTCCAAGCGATTTAAATAAATTTGGAGCTGTCGTAATTTTTTACAACACACTGATTCTGTCAGTTGTTCTCAGTGTTCTTTTTTTATAAGTACAGACATTAATCTACTTTGAAAACTCGAAGTCATGTGTATATTATTTCTTGATAAAGTAACAAATGTTACATAAATTATTTAATTACATTAAACGCGAATAAACACTAATTATGTATGATCTCGCTTTAAGACATACAATACCAGCTTTTTACTTCAGATAGATTCAGGATCTGAATTGTTTTAATTGTTAAAAGTTAAAAGTGTTATTATTATTTTTTTTAGTTGAATTTATTAGTGAAGTCAAAGAAGTTTGAGATATTTTTTCGTTTGCTCTGTAATTAATTCTCTTCATATTGAGATAGCTTCTGATTTAACTCAAATTAATTCTTACAACTTTTAGCCGTTTTATTTCACGACATCGTCCAGTTTATTACTTGTATTCGGATAATAGTACTAATTTTGTGGGTGCTAAAGGACAGTTGGACAAATTTTACACATTTTTTATTAATTCTGAATTTAACCTAAACTAAAACATGAACTTGACTATATATGGAAAATGATTCCACCACGAATACCCGATTTTGGTGGAATATGGGAAACAAATATAAAGAGTTTGAAGACTCATAGGTAGAGGGTAATTGGAATCCAACTTCTCTTTTACGAAGAATTATAATCTGTATTAATACAGATTGAATGCATATTAAATTCACGTCCACTAAATGTGTTGTCTGCGGATCTAGATTCTGAAGTTAAAACACTTGCACATTTTCTCATGTTGACTCCCTTACAACATTTTCCAGCGTCAGATCTTTCTGAGGAGCGTTTTAATATTACTCAGCGTAAAAAATTATAAGATCAAATGGTCCAATCATTTTGGAAAAAATGGTGCGTAGTGTATTTATATACGTTACAAGTCAGGCAGAAATGGACGTCTTCTGATAGTGTTGTTGATATTGCGACTGTAGTGATAGTAGAACCAGATAAAGTCCGTCTCTTGAATTGACCTTCAGGTGTAATTACGGCGGTCCACCTAGGCTCTGATAAATATGCTCAAGTTGTAACAGTAAAGACAAAATTCGGAACTTTTAAACGTACTGTAACAAATACATTCAATACTAGCGTAATTTGAGATATTTTTCAACAAATACAATCAATACTAGCGTAATAAATAATATTTTACGAAAATGTATATATTTTTAAAATTTAATTTAACGAGCTATTTGTGAAGATAATATATGTTCATTTTTTGTGTTTTGGAACAATTCAAAATCTTCCAATGGCGGGGAGAATGTTTGAATAATACAATGAGTTATAATTATTGATAAATATATATTTGAAAAATAATTATTTTATTATACAGTTTTAATTAGTGCTAGGAATTATTATTGGTTTATGCTTGCAAAAATACATTTATTACAATGACATTAACGTAAATCATTTATCATTTTTTGACGTTTCTCAATGAGGCGAAGACTTTCCTCTTTGTACATATTTATTTTAAAATGTGAAGCAAATCGTAAAGTATTATTTTGAATGTAAAAAGTAAGGTTAGTAAGGAATTCAAATTCAAATTAGTTTAGATTGTTCCATATTTTCTATCAAAACAGCTGCAAATTTTCTGTTTCTTATTTCAAAATTCAACATTCACTCGCTTTAGGTACTTTTATAAGAGGAGTTTGTTTTGATACTAGTTTTTTTAAATTAATTCTTTGAGTTTCTGCTGAAACAAGTCCAGGTGATAAATGTAAACCGACTAAATTAAAGTTGAATCAAATTCTGTTTTTGATAATCACAGTTTATATTTACATAAGCTTTGCCGGTGAATTGCCTATCTATGTAATTGCATTCACGAAGAGTTTGTAAATTTTAATATATCAAGAAGTTATTAGAAGGTGCAAATGCTAAAACTAAGAAGATATTCATTGAATCATCCGTTATTATATTGGATATAACCGGCGAGTCAAAGACTTGCTCGTGTTGAGGAATACTTCATTTTGGAGTTGGAGTACAATTGGAAGAGTTACCCTGATTGACGCAAATGCCATCCTGTTTGGAAACTTCATAGGGCCTTGGAAGTCTATTATCGGTAAGACGTTCCTGGGAGTATAAAGATCAACATCGTGCAGAAATCTTCAAGTTATCAAATGTTAATTAATTATTGTAATTCCATTTATTGTAATTTACAGTTATTGTAATTCCGAGATAAATCAATAATATGACGACTTGATACATTTTGATGTAAACGCTGACACTCCTCGTCGGTGATTGTAATAAGAATATAGACAAATATTGTTTCAGATTATTTAAATATTTCTTTTTTTTTGTTGGACTAATTCGTCCCAGTGGTGTTTGTGATTTATAATGTAAATTAAATAGCTATTAAACGAAAGCGTCAAACTAATTATTGCACCTTAGAAAATAATGATGAATGCAGAGTCTGGTTGAGTGCACAGCGTATTTATGTAGCTGCTTCTCAATCAGACGAAAGTAGTGATTAGCGTTATTAATTGCTGTCTTCACATCGCAATCAAAATTCTGAGATTCTAGCGTCAGAGATATTCACGCGACAAGAAGCGCGATTGACTTCTGACGGTAAGCGTCATGTAGAGTTTCGAGTATCAGGGACATTTACGAGCGCCACGCAGAGTTGCGAAGGCGCGGTTGACTTCTGAGTGTGAGCGTCACGCAGAATTTTGAACATCAGAGATGTTTACGCAGGTTGGAATGTGGTTGACAGATGATCGAGAATATTATGCTAAATTTCGCACCTCTGAGATATTTTCCCGAAAAAATCGGTCGACTCTTGATCGTCTGAGGAAACTGAAGAACATTAGATTCGGCTCGAAGCAGGTAGCGAATTATATAATCGCATACGGTAAGAACCCATTATACCTTTTGTCTCTCAAAAGAAACTGGATTGAAGAAATCAGGGATCATGAAACAATAAATGATCACGAGACTTGCTTTAATAATGATCGTTTTAGATAGTTACTAAGCAGAATCTGATTTTTAACTAAAGATCACGACGAATCCTAGGAAAGAGAGTAAATTATGGCTAATTCTCTGGTATCCGTTCAATGTTAGAATTCTGTTAATACTGTAAAGCATTGAAAAGGAAGAAAGAATCTAGTGGATTGTTGCGCTGGTGGTAAAGCGAGCTTAAATATTTTATAAGGCTCTGCGAAGTCTTCAGTCATTGCTGAGTATCACTTCTATAGTCATCTATAGTCATCACTTCTTTTGAAGTCAAGTAGATACGCAAAGGGTAAGGGCACTTCATGCAATCTTTTAAAATTGAATATCAGATATACCATGCTATTGGCTAATTTTACAAATTTAAGCCCGAATATAATTATGTAATTACAAAATATGCCACATACAGTTAATTCATATATACGTACATAAAATGGCTTTGAAGTTATTTTGGAGTCCATTCTGCAAGCTCAGACTATAGAGCATAAATTCGTAATATGCGCGGAAAGACAGCCGATATTCGAACATTATATAATTTGTTATAATACTTCTATTACAAAAGATATAGCCGTTGTGTTGGTTGACCAGAGAAATACGATCACCGCGATATTGTGCTTCGGTACACGTGATGATAGGTTGCAGCACCTTTATGAGCCCCATCACTCCTTCGACTCTCCTCAGTACCCACCGATTTATTGTTGCAAAAATGGGTATAACTCTGGTATGTACAATGTTAACCCAGTTACTAGGATGCCCATTTATAACAAAAGGACGTCGGCTATGTAGTTTTGTGCGAATCAACTGCAAGTGACCAGTGCGCAACCATTCGTATATTTACATATGTTTCGTGGTTAATTTAACCAATTTGTTGTAGATATATATACAAAAGTTGTGACCGAGCATTTAGTTTATATTTGCATCCGACAAAAAAATTGCATTCTCAGAATTATATTGATCTATACGACGCCGTGCAACAAGATATGAATGTTGACAATCCGGCTCGTTTAGTGATTTTGCCTTCGAGTTTTAGTGGTTCTCTTTATATTAATAAATACATTAAAGATGCATTTTGCTGCATCAGAAAGTAGGGGTGATCTGGCTTTATTACCGATCCAATAGTAGGACGAGATTATCTTTGAACAGCTCCCTGGACAAATGCCATATTATCGACTCGATGGTGTCAAGAGTTTTTTACCTAAAACTCAAACTTTTAATAGATTTGATAACAAAAGAGAGAGTGCTTTGTCAAGCCCTTTGTTTTCTGTATAATTTTGAAAGGAAGAAACGTGGCTTATTACATGCTCATATACTTTTATGGTTACGCGATTAAGTCAGACCCAATGACGTCAACCATTTGATCTGTGCCAATTTGTCAAATCGCTATGACGACCCAAAATGATACGATATTGTAAAACTCATATGGTGCAATACTTACAATGCTAACTCATCGTGCATGAAGAACGGTGGTTGCACTAAAAGATATCTACGAGCAATGATTGAAAATACTGTAAGAGGCCAAGATGTGTTTTTCAAGAATCATAGACGGTTACCATTATACAGGTGGTCATACTGCAAAAATAAGGTCACGTAGCCAGGAGATTGTCCTTGATAACAAATGGGTCGTGCCTTATTCAACAATGTTTTTAAAAATATTGAAAGGTCATATTAACATAAAAATATGCAATAGTATGGAAATCATTAAATATATTTGCAAATATATAAATAAAGGAAGTGACCACAAATTCCACAAATGATCGCAATGAAGTTATCAGATTTCAAACTGGACGTTATATCAATTCCTTCGAAGCTATCTGGCATATTTTCAGGTTTTCTATACTTAAGCACATTCCACCACTTATACGTCTCGATATTCACGCTTATTTTAATATTGATAATGCCAGGCAGCATTATATATAATAATACCATACCATAATCCGAGATAGAACATTTTTTTAGCTTCATTTCGACTGTGTGCAAGGGACGATTTTGTGCTTGATAAAATCTGACTGCATGATGACTGCATGATAAAATCCCTTCTCACTATATATATATATATATATATATATATATATATATATACATATATATATACATATAATAACATGCGCAAATGATAGCATACAGCTATATTCGGGAGAATATGTCTCTTAAAACCACCCACTATACTGTCCATAGGAACACCTCGTCGACTGTTGCATTTTCCGTGTTGGTTGTCATATATATATATATATATATATATATATATATATATATATATATATATATATATATATATGACAACCAACACGGAAAATGCAACAGTCGACGAGGTGTTCCTATGGACAGTATAGTGGGTGGTTTTAAGAGACATATTCTCCCGAATATAGCTGTATGCTATCATTTGCGCATGTTATTATATGTTGTGCCGGGGTCCACATTTTTTATTTATTTATTATAAAGTATAAGGACCAAAGGTTATATTGAAATAAATGATGGCTTTGCCGAACAGCATCTCAAGTAGTTATTTGAAAGCGATTCAGGATATTGTAGAGTCAATTCAAGGACACCTAATCCATATTTACCGTAACCAAACACCGCAGATGAACGTAGTAATACGTAACTAGTAGCCCGAAAAACATACGTTACCAAAATAATTTCAGCCAAACTCCGAAACCATGGAGAACCAATTTTAGCTGTAGTATCTTTACATATAGCGGTAACATTTTTAAAACAATTTTTTTTTTCGTTCATGCGAGTTACATTAAATACTATTTGTAATCTATTATGTTAAATACTATCCAGCTAGTATTTAATGTATCTCTCTATAATCAAATGAATATTTTAAAACAATTGTTTAAAAGAAGTAATTTTTTCTTTAATTGTTTCTTTTTTGTTTAAAGGTGCGTGAACCTGCAACGCCATTTGGGTGATCTTACAGTTCAGTGTACAGTGTTCTGTATCATTATGGGGAAGTTTAGAAATGCGATTATTATTCAAGATCGACGCAGAACAAATTTGCGTCTGCAAAATTGAAAATTACAAAAATAATTAATGTGGCTTCATAATCTTTTCACGGGTAACTAGATATGAATGTTTCAAGTAAACTATACGGAAGCATCAGTGGTTTAATACTAAGCAAGAAATGATAACGACACCAAAATTAGATCATAATAAACACAGTAATGTTGTGTACTGGTAGGGAACGTATGATCCAATTGGGAACTTTTACCTACAGGTGCTATATGCACTGATAAGTTCACTGTACACAGCTTAATTAATGGACAAACATATTGAAGGAAAACAAAGTTACTGACTTGTCATATCTGAAAGAAAAACATTAATGTTAAAGAATAATTTAAACCAGAACTAACGAATTATTTCCATTAAAATTCCAAATATATTTATGAACAAACTATTGATTCTAATGGATACTCCTTATTTATACATATGTCTTATTCGTAACAAAGAGTATTTAGATAACTCAACACCAAGAATAATTTGTTATGTTATTTATTTATATTAGTGAGTTTTATTTTTAAAATGCGGTCTGATACCAAATCTCGATCTCGAAGTATCAAGTTGATTATTTTGAAATATGTTACTTAAGTACCATATTTGGAAATTTTCCTAATTTATGTAAATGCGGCTCTATTATTCTGAGAGTACATTTGATCTATTCAGTCAATTCACCAGGAGTCAATCTATATTCTCCAATTAGGTGTCACAATCTTTGTACATCGAATAAAACAGCTGTCCGAAAAATAGATTGTCTTTTAACGCCTAAAAGTTTTCCGATTTTTTATTAGGAGTAAGTGAAGGTATTTATCAAGAAGAGATGGTACAAATCAGACTACCATATCGTTTGTGTCGAATGGTCGCATCAGTTGAAGATCTGATTTCTGTGGTAAGTGGTAATCTACCCCTAATAACAAGTCGTTAAAATACTTGAATTTGCGGCCGGGACATTTTAAACTCACACAATGACCAAGCTGCAGCAATAAACATCACTATATTGAAGGGCCTTAATGGTGACAGTATAGAGAATACACTAATTAAATCGATCGGAATGAATTCACTTACTCCATTGAATTTCTAAATTCACTTTCCGCTTCAGGATTTCCATTATATAAAATGAGTGTAAAAGTGAGGCCATTCATAATTTTGTTGCGGACTCAGAGTCCGAAACTCTGCCAAAATTATAAAATGGAATTCAACTTAAGGCAGTGAAATATAATAGTGAAATATAATATGTTCCTCGTAAATCATTGATCCCCAGCAACTTTCCTTTCCGCTTTAAACGTGTGCAATTCCCAAACATCATCAGCTTCATGACCATCAAAGTGTAAGGAACCCAACGGACGCTGCGTACTGTAGGCATGGATCTAAGTATCTCCTGCGTTTCTCATGGAAAATTTTATGTCGCGCTCTGCCATGTAAGACCTTGTCCAGAAAAGGTGAACTCGCGCGTACGTTGCATCCAGAAGGAGAGTACCAACGTGCGAGCATTTGGGGATGAATTTAGCCAGTAGAAAACATGGAGTTGGACGAAGCGGCCGCGTTGTGGTTAGCTTACCGTTGCTGCAAAAGACGAAAACGTTGGGAAAGTAGAATGGATTTAGTACATCCAATCCTTAACGATAAAATGATACATTGTATGTTTGTAACTTTGTATCCAAAGTTAAGACAATATGAGAATACATTTTTAACTACTTTCCTCTATCTTATTTTTACGTTTACTTTTATTAATTAAAGAAGATTTATCGCTATTTGAAAATTATGTCCCGCGTCAGGTCAAAATAAAATGTAATGAAATAATGTCATTGTCTCAGAAGAGGTCAAGACATTCACTATCCTGAGAATCTCTCGACGATGTTGATGGAGAATTTGCGTATTATACTGCGTGTGAAGTACTCGGCGTTGAAGTAGAATTTCAGGTTTACCATGAAGTTAGCGATGTTATTGCTGGATCATATTTTTGAAAAGTAAATTCGTTTGGTCTTGAAATGTATGCATGGTATCGAGGTCGAACCGGAAATGAATTTGAATACAAAGCCGAACTATTGGATGAAGGGGCATAATCGCCGAACGAACACGAATTGTTTGAATAGATAATTGATTGTTATTTAAAATCAACGATTTTTAAAAGCTCTACATTCTTCAAAAAACTTACTGAAATTTTTTTAAACATTCCGGGACCAAAACCAATATCAGAAATACGCACAACGAGTTTACCTCATGTTATAGTTGGGATTGAGGCATTAAACTTCTCGGAAAACATTATGCGACCATGTTGAGGAAACAATTTATCCAAAGAAAAACGAATATTTAATTAGAGTAAGACGTTATATTTTGGAATCCTGGCAAACAAATGGCGAATATTTCACAAACCACTCAATGTACATAGCGAATTTGCCCAAAATAATTAAAGCTTGTTGTGTTCTTCACAATTTCGTCAGATTAAGGGATTTCTATAGATAACCCTTAATTTCAAAATTTCCATTGTGCTTAATAATATTTTCTTGGTTTATTTTGTTCAGTTTTAATATTTATTTTGACTATTTCTTTCTAAAAAATTGCTTTCTAATGTGGTGACAATCCCACATTTCTAAAATGGTTTCGATCCCACATTTCTAATATTGACTTCTATTTTGAGTTTGATTGTGCGATAATGATAAAATCGAATGAATGTGCAGTAACGATATTAAATTTAATTAGAATTTGGAATGGTTGTTTTTGGTAAATATTAAAATTTTGTTTTCTTGGAGGAAAATTAAAATCGTGTTTCTTATTTATGTCAATTGTTGGTTTTGTACGTTCATTAGAATTATTTTTCTTTTGTAAATAAAGTATATTTTTTTATTCTTTAATGTATTAGAGAGCTGTGAGTAGACTATTTGGTCACATAGCTCTTATGGTTGAACCTAATGGTATCTTTAAACCAGCTAAATATGTTTTTAATGTCTGTGCACTGAACAATCCATTCCAACAAGTCCATTTCATGAACGTCAATTTAATTAATTATAGTATTTAATAAGCTTAAACAGCGTTTGTAAAATAGTTGTGCGTTTTATCGCGAGTTTCAAATTAACTAAATCTCAATTGAGTGCATTCTCATCGCGTTGATTGGCGAATTTTTGTGGAAGGATCTTTTTTATTTCGTCCCAAGTTTCAGCTCCATTTATATTAATAATTTCTTCTGCTTTTTTTTTTTTTTTAGAAAAATCCAGGTTTGTCTGAATTAAAATATTGTTTAAGCACGGCTCGTCCGTTTTTATATATCTAAATTGTTTTTATATATCTACGTAGTTCGAATCGCCATAAAAATTCGGTGCAATTTTAAGTGCTGCGTTATGTAATGTAACGTTCTCCGTGTTATTCTATTAATTTATTCAAAATATGTAACTCAATTTATAATGTTTTCAAGAATAAACTATTTTAATTTATCTAAAGTCGCGTTATATAAGATGTGCATGCTGTTGACCGTGTAGTGAGACTGATCGAGATTGTGATTGGACCACTATACGCAACAACATAATACAATTAAATAATAATAATAATGAATGAAAAAATAGTAATATAAGATTCAATAATATTAAATACATGTACGAGTTAGAGTTTTAGGATTTGAAAAAGGATTGCTGCTTCTGACAACAAGCTATTAAATTCATACTCACAGTTTTTTCATCTTTTTCTTTCTTCAATTATAATTATCTGCGTCAATTATGTGCCACATGTGTTGATTATAATTCTTCAGTAATCAATTATATATACTTAGATTAAATTCTTCTTGTGATTGCGTATTATGTTCTCGATGTATGCTAAAATTGAATTCAGGTTCAGGATGTCGCCGATGAATTGTAGAGACAAATATGCATTTTTCGAATTCAGTAAAACTCGCTCGACTGAATCCGTACGACTGCGCCAATTATGATTTTGCTCTGCAGTGGGAGCTTTTTAAAAACGAGTTCTTTTCAACAACTACATCTATTAACACAATCGATATAATCTTTTATAATTAGTGAGTACATTATACACTTTTAAGATTACAAAATAGTTATAAAGATAATGAAATGAAGTTTAAATATTCGGAGACTACGATCGAATGTTGAACGGAGCTGTCGAACCATGTGATGGGGGGGGGGGTCTTTTATATCCTCGACTAGGATGTTGTTGTTTAGGCGATGAATTCTGGAAACGCTTATGATAGTGTTTATATGAACTGGAGGCGATCTTCGCTTTGCTGCGTGAATATGAGGAATGCAAGATGTAAAGTCAGCGGTTCGAGTCGGCATAATACACGCAACACGAGCTCATCACGCACGAGTCGAGAGTCTGGCGAAGTGCACAATTTACGCAAGTATTCGTATATCAAATTCGCGAAATGCTTGTGGACATAATGAATTGGTGACCACTACCTCGCCAACGCGCGTATGAATTCGCGCGAAACGATTCGCAGCGAATTCGCGCTTTCTGGACAAGGTCTATGCAACGAAGACAATTTATTTGTATATTTGTAAATAAACGATACCACAATAAATGTTAATTATAAAGAAGTTTTGTAAATATTTAATGTATATTTTTAATGTTACCTATTAGCTATACCTATTAACAAAAAAAAATAATTTGTAAGAAAAAAAATTATGAAAAACAGTAATTATAATGTTCATTATTTCTAATAACTTTTCTTTTTCCCAATTCCAGGCGAACGAAGTGCGGGCACAGCTAGTAATAACTAAAATTATAATTCCTTTAAAGTTACATCATGAAGTTATCCAAAGTTTGAAAATATTGTACTAAGATCGAAGATTACTTACCTTAGATCCTAAAATGACATCAATTGAGACCTCGAATATGAGTAATTTAGTCAAACATCTTGAACATATATACAACATTTCTGTAAAGACTTCAAAAGAAATAAAATAAGAATGATATTAAGTCTGCTGGCAACGAAAATGAAGCGGAGCTATAAAGAATAAAAATTATTGGAAAACAGACCTTAAAGATTACATTAAAATAGTTTTCTAATGAAATTATATGAGCTTTAGTTGCAAAATAATGGTGTACTGATCATTATTTAAATTGATTTCATGTGTGAAACCATTCCGAAAAAATGGTATAAAATTCTCAATTGTGAGTCAGATGCAATGAAATGCAATTTGTTGAAGTGTAATTTAATGAAGTGAAGAAAAAGGAAAGAATAAATTCTTTACATAATTTATTCGATAATCAGTTGGCTCAATTTAGTTTAAGTATCGATGTATGGACGAGTTTAGAAAATCGAAGGTATTTTAACATTTGTATCCATCATATAATGTACTAAAGTGGTCGTCGCCCTCAATTATGGTATGCATTTATTCGTTGTAGCAACATTTTACAACAAAATTGAAACTGCCAGTCGTGATGATAATGTTTCAGGCATATTAAGCAGTTTTGGTGAGGTAATTGATTAGAGGAATGATGATTGTGCCTTAGAATTCAAATCACAAAAAGGTTGTGCAACACAAAAAGAATAAAATACAATGTTGTAGGTAAGATTTTCATTGGTAAACTATTTAGAAATTGTCCTTTAAAAACGTTACTTTGCAGAAATATACAAAAGAAAAGTTTGGGAATGAGTTAATTTTATAATTGGACCTGAAGACACATTAGAAACCTGCATTGAAAATGGTTGAAAAAATGATAAAACAGAGAAAAGTAAGAAAAAGTCACTTGTTGATTTGAAAATATCCTCAACGTGGAAATTGAAACCACACACTCGCAAATATTGCCCTTGCGTTTTATTAATAGTCATAGCGAACGCACGGCGTATTCAAAATTGAAGTCGTTTGAACTCGAACGCCATGTCGGTCAGACTGAATGGTATTCATGGAAATAAACTTCCTTTACGAGGTCCCTTACGAGGTCCAATTACAATCGGTGCTTCAATTAGATCGTTCATTAATTTTTTTAACTACGAATCTTGTGCTATTGTATAACTTTTGCTGATTGATGTTTCGTAGTAATGTAATTGGCTCTCTTATTTTCAAATTCAGAATGTGTGAAGGTAATCCGAGAATATCGAGAGAATTGAGGAATTCGGTTGAAAAATGCTGTACTTCACTTTGGTTAACGACGCAGACAACGGATTTGTGTATCGCTGTTTCATCTGCGATTCTGTTCAGAATGATGTTGTTCGTATTGTGTGCGTCGACGTTTTTAACCGCTAGAATGGCTCTTCCTCTTAACCATACGTGATTTCGATAATTTGTTTCAATGCTTTGGAAAATCTTGTCTACTAATTTTTTCTTTCAATTCACAATGTTGTGGGAATTAGATTGGAAGGTGATTAACAAAAAAATAAAATAATAGAATTTATTGAAACGCAACGTTGTCAAAATTACAAATAAAGAGATTGACTAGTTTTCGAGTTGTGCGAGCACAAACATACGCAGCCTAAATTTTAAATGTAAAGATTTAACCAGTCGTCTCCTAGTAGTCGAAATTCAATAAATAACCATAATTCAATATTTTTTTTAGTTTGAACGTTATTGAGTTTCTTTTGTCAAAGAGTATACATACCTCTATTATTATAGCATATACATTTTTTAAAATTTTGTTATATTAGAGGTGAAAGCGTGTATAAATATGCCATTCGCGTCTATTGTTTGCTTTAATTCCCTGCAATATCCATGAAATTTAAAATTTAATGTTGGCAAAAGTTGGAAGAGAACACAATTACAGCTTGTATTCGTATTTGTTATAACACAGATATCTATTATATACAATATACAGTAAACGATTTTATGGCTTGACATACACTCCAAAGACTATTGAAAAAGGAACATTTGAAATCATATAAAATTTACAACTTGAAACTCATTCAGTTAATCTGACATTTTATAACTTTATTTGGTAACAATCTCTGCTCTGTGCCACTGTTTGACCACATACTATTATGTGTTTGACATTGACAGTATGGACGTAAACAATTAATGTTTTATTATTGAATGTAAAGAATAAATATTTTAATGTATTATGTATAATGTATATATATGTGTATAATTTAATATCTTTTTAACACATATTATGTATAAATTTTAACTTTCTACACACCTTCTCTGTATAAATTGTAACTATGCCAAAATATCACACTCCTACGTACGCGCATTATGCTTAAAAGGGGTACGACGTTTTCTCTTCAGGTATTAATATATATATATATATATATATATATATATGTATATATATATATATATATATATATATATATATATATATCTGCCGTTCTACCCCCTTGTTATATATTTTAGAACTGAGATCGCCAAAAAAGATTCGCTTCTCTCGCGTGTACCGAGTTACCCTTGATATAAAATTTTTGTAAAATTATTGTAAAATAGCTTTCATTAAATTTACTAAAAAATAAACATATAACAAAAATATTAAAAAATAATTTCACCTACTTGAAATAACGGGAAAACAAACTCCAAACTTAGAACACTTGTACATTTCTGTGATGACTGTATAGTCAATTTCGATGGCAAACGAACGTGTTTTTTCATTATCTTGAAACAGTGCGTTAAAGATAAGAAACCGATTATTGGATGACGCAATAAATGCTCTTGTGTTTTCAAAATTATATACTTTTGAAAATAATAAGTAAGTTTGTTCTTTTTCTAGGAAATCTATCTACTAACTTCAATCATACCCATAGAAAATAAGCCCCATTTAATCTCGATGTCACATTCAAAAGAATTTTGTTGTTTTTTTAATTATTTTCATTAGCTTAGCTTATCTATATGAGATTGACTTTTGTTAGCTTATTAAAGGGTTAATTATTAATTTTGCCAAAGACGTGTTAATTTAAAGTGCTGAATCATTTTGGATATAAAAAAAGAGACGATGAACTTTGTAGAATTTTTAAGTGATGTTGTAAATTCATATCTTTCAGACGAGGCGAGAATAGGCTAGTTGACTAAATTTGGGAAAGTGTTTAATATTTTACCTTAATGGCTATTTAACCGAAAAAACATAATTTTCACAAAAATCAAACATATAATTTATGTATTTTATGTTTTAAAAAATAATTTAAATTTACGTTGAAAACGCTTAATATTTACATGACGTGTTTAATAACGTCACGGTTCGTAAAACAAATCAAAGTAATAGTATCTGTGTATGGTAGTTGCTTCTTTTGTATTAAAAATTACAATCCACTCGATTTATTCTTAGTGGAAACTTGTTTAAATTAATGACATAACCTTGAATGTTTTGAGTACAAAAGAAAAATATATCAATAAATTTGTTTAATCATCACGCACCAAAAGATATTTATCTCAGGAAATGTTCAGGTTTTCACATCATTAATAATTTCTAGGTTATATAGCAAAAACAGAGAATTTTATTTAACTAGGCCTTATCGGTACATCACGGGCTGTTCCAGTTGTATTTGATTAGTATTTACGGCTAGAGTACGGTTAACCTATAATCGATAAATTACCCTTGCCAATATAATCTTCATATAATTAATATCTACATATTTTAAATAAATTTATGAAATACAAAAATTGTGAAAATAACACATACTTCTGTTTCCTATAAAAATGGGAAACATTAATTACCAGATGTTAAAATGAAAGCGACGAGGAGACAGAGTTTAGTAATTAATATTGATCCGACTCTGTTCTGGAAAGTTTTTTAATAAGGCCACCTGATTGAAGTGAAATCTAAATATAATGAAATAAAATATGGATATCGTATGAAAGATAATACTCACTTCATTATACAATTTGTAAAAAGGAAAACTAATAAGACTCAAGTTGGTTTTCATGAAGTATATTACCATAATAAACATTATTGAAGTTAAGTAGATTTTTTTTCCGATTTTACGCTTTTAGTTTTCTATTAGCTATGCCCGTGATTTCTTTCACGTGTAGATCTTTAGACCGTATAATTAACGGTCAGATTAAAACTCGTTACGTAATCTAATATAATACTTATAAAAGTAAACGTTTTACGGTTCCATACCAAGATTCCATAAGAAAATAGAAACCCTGATAGGATAATTTTGTTGTCCATCCATCTGTTTGTCTGCTTATCTGTTTGTAAAGATCCTTTTTTTTAGGAAAGTGTAGAGGTTTCAAGTCGAAATTTATATCAAATACTTAAGTCTATGGTCCCTTGATCTCCTCTCGACTTAAATTTTCCTAACGAGTCTACTTTTACAAATAGATAGGGATAAAACAATTTACGAGAAGTGATCTCAAGTACCCCGCGCTTTTAACAAGTTGATTTTTTTTGTCATCAGAAACATCCTTTTACTCTTGACTAAAATCTATATGTTTAAAGATTATTTTTTATTTTTTAGTTCATGTCGCTACAAAAGCGTGTCTTTTCCTGCTTTCTTTAAACTATAATTTAATTTTTTTGTAAATAGCTTCAACGTGCAGAAGCTAATACTAGTCTTATTATACGTATAGATTAGATTTCTATTAAAAATTCTTAACAAATCTATTGAATAATTTTAAATAGAAATATCATTCAAAAGTTCTCCAAAATATATATTTCGTTGTGATATATGTTGTGTAATGTTCATTTAAGAAATAAACTAAAAGGTATGAAATAAGCGTGAAAAATCCTTGCATGCAATGAAAATGAGCTATGTTAAAAATTAGTTAATTTTTTTTCTGGTAAATGTTGATCGAACAATAGATAATATGGCAATATTTAAAATTACAATTAAATTAGTGCTAAAAATTAACTCGAATATTCCTTGTATTATATTATTTCGAACAATAATGTAAATAATATTATATCCGTAATATTGTATCGAGTAGCCAGAACAAAAAAATATATTGAAATAAACTGGACATTGAACACGCATCTTTCTTCAGTTTTGAAATTTAATATATATCAACGAAACTTGTTACAAATGAATACTAACTCATATTTTTTAAAAAATATTTGCCTCCAATAATTTTAATAGCGCGCAGTGCACATATATAGTTTAGCTTCAGCACTACACGTTTAAAACTTGTTTTCTCAAATATTAAGATAGGTGCAATTTTAATAGATCAACATCTTTATGTAGAATTTTACACTTTATAATTTTATTCACTTCTTGAACAGTTATTTGTGTTGCTTTTTAAGCAAGAAATGATTTTTTTTACATTTTTTAACTCTCCGCGGCAGGATTGGAAATGTTTACTGATTAAAGAAATAGTTAATATATTAATAACCTCTTATTACAATTTCTAAATTATAAAAAGCACTTCAAGGGCCGTAGTCATCATTTAAAATACCAATAATAGGCTCATAATCGACAATGTTATAAAAATGCACAATCAGATCTACAGGAACCGAACACACCTTTTCTAAGTAACCACTTGGAATTTATTTGACAAAACTTGCAAGTTTTTTGCAAGATTTTGATGAATTTTCATTATGTGTACAATTTTATTGCAACCCGTAAGTACCCGTAGTACCGGGATGCTTATTCTGGGAACTAAGTATATATATATATATATATATATATATATATATATATATATATATATATATATATATATATATAATGGATCAAAATATTTCTCTATTCGGATATATATCTATTGATTAATTCCTATCTTTACGTTCTTGGAGACATTTTCTTTGGGTATATACATTTTTAATTTCAATGCGCAAGCATTATTACCGCTAGTTAATATTTAATAACAATATTCTACATTATAGTTAGATTACGTGAGAGCACTTAAAGTTGCGAAAACGAACTCAAGTTTTTTGTTGTAAAATATATTCGAGAGAATCAAAAAGTAAGTTATAGTCGCAACATAAATTCGTGATCTACACCGGAAGACATCCACTGCTGAACGTTAGCCTCCTCCATATACTTCCACAGAAATCAATTCTATGATGCCTGCATCTAACAGCTTCCCGTGACATTTATCACAGACAGGTAATTTGTCTACCTAGTGAGGGGCCACCCCACTTTGCGTCTTCCTGCAGGTGGTCGCGTCCAGAACCTTTGTTCTCTAGCCGTTATCGATTCTGCATGTTATATGACCTTCTTATTGCCCTTTCAGTTTGTCAGACATTACGGAACATATGTTGTAGAGCAACTTCAAGGTTTTCATGAATCGCTGAGTGACTTCGAGCCTTTTTACGAGGCCATTAACAAACGGTCACACTTCACTTCCATATGTCAACATTGGTAACACACGCTGGTTGAAAAATCTTGTCTTCAAACACTTGGTATTTAGAATAAGAAAATACAGCGAGTTTTCCCGAACGAATTGGATTCTCCGGTTATCCTCTTTCTCGAAATTGGATTTATTTAATTGGACAGTATATCTAAGGTATACTTAATGATCAGAATGTTTAACAGCAGTTTTCTCAATATGTACAAGTATAAGTACGTTACGAACGTTAGACATGATCTTTGCTTCGTTATCATGGACGTTAGATATGATCTTTGTTTTGTACATGTTCATTTTTACACTTATCTGTTGGGAAACATTGCTTAGGTTCCTGAGTATTATACGAAGGTCGTCGAGTGATTCTGCCAAAACCACTATAATATTGATAAACCGAAGATGAGTAATGTATCAGTCATTGATATTGATGCCAAATTCATTCCAATTCAAGAACTTGAAGATGTTTTTCATGGCAGTGATAACTTGAAGATATTTTTCAGGGAGTGGTATAGAAACTATGTCTCCTTACCTTACACTTTTCTGCAATTGGATTGATTTCGTTCTTTGGTATTGTAATTGAAATAATATGGTGACTTTACTGTTAAATACTTCGATATTTCAATATGATGGTGATCAATACAGCATTGCTGTAGATAATGAAGCAAGATCCAAGTTTTTATAGAATCGTAGGTTTTCTCATAGTCCACAAAGGCTAGATTGTATCTATCTTTCTGTATAATCAGGCATATCATGTGAATATGTGTGGTACTATAGTTGTTTTGGAAACTGGCTTGTTTGGTGGACAGAAAGTCGTCAAATATGCGCTTGAGTCGGTACGTGATGACTTTGGAAAACAACTTACACACCTTACTCAGAAGAGCGGTTGGCCTATTATTCTTTAGTAGCGTGTTATAGTCATTATTGAAGAACTATACTACCAAGCCCCTGGTCCACAATTTTGTCTCTCCTCGAGGATCTGGTATTGAGCAGTTTCTGAAAGACTTTTATTACTGATATTGCACATGAGTTTAATAGTTCGGAGGTTATTCTATCATCATCCGACGCCTTGTTGCACTTTGATTGTTTGAGAGCCCTTCAGATTTCGTTTTTGACGTCGGGATATCAGGATATCTTCAAAATAATGTCGGTAAGCTTGGCTTGTAGATCCTTAATCGTACTGTCGACGTGTTTTTGTGATGAGTTGTATAACTCTTTACACAACTTTTCAAACTCGCTCAAGATCTCTAATCTCGACGAAACTATGTCGCCGTTGTCGGTTTTCAGCTTTGTTACCTGACTCTCCCCAATGCAGAGATCCCTTGCGAACACCTTGGAACATGTATTCAAGTCAATCGGTTCTTTTATACATTTCGTATTAAATGTATAAATATAGTATGGTACGGACTTGGAGATATCTATACTTAGCTGTCTATAATATAACAAGTCAGATGAAGACTACAGTCTTTTTATCACGTTTCGCCATGAGTTCGAGAGCTTGGTATGATAATTTCTTGGTTATTTTTATACAATTGTTTTAATATACTTATAACTTACTCTAGGAATTATTTTCACCAACCTGTCGTTCAAATCTACTACTGTCATCTACTCATCTGGGCATTCGAAATTATTAAGAGTTCGAGTTGAAAATCTTCCGGGTTTTGGATGTTGATGTTGGAGGGAACGTAGATATCATCAAATTAGACCTATCCAATTTGTGATTCAGATTCAGTGTGCCTCTCTTATTCGATGAACATTTTTAGTTTTTCCTTGCTAATCACAGATACATCATTGAATATCTGCCATTTGTCCATTAGAGTAAAATCTATTTTGTTTTAAATTGCACAAAAGAGGCCCAGGTCCATTTTTTAGCCATTCATTTTTGCAGAAGGTATCCAACATAACGAGGCCTTCCTTCTCCAAAAATATTCTGGTCGTTGACTCATAGGGTTCGGCTGCCCATATAAATATTTACCAACATTCAGCTTGTCATCCCACCGTGTGCCTGACTTCGCGTTGAAATTTCCCATGACAACAGTATAGTGAGTTTTTGTGATATTCAAGGCTATCGATTTATCCTTGTATGTAGCCTCCACTTCATCGTCAGAGTGTGCCGAGGTCCGTGCGTATACCTGTATGACCTTCAGTGAGTACCGATTGATATTTCTGAGAATAAGACCTATCATCCCCACCGAAATGCTTTCAATCTTTCAAGCTTTTTTTCAAGAAATATTCGGACAAACCATCGTTACTACCTTGGGACCGTTTGTCGTCTTTCCGGTAGTAGAACAAATTACCGGATCCGAGGATTATCTTCCCTCGCCCTGCTTTCGAATTTCTGATAATCTTATAAAGTTTTATCGTAATTTGCCTGAATATGCTCTCGTTAACGTGAGTATATTATATGTCACCAGGTCAAGCCCTCGATACCAGTAACCAGATGTTTGCTTGTAATTTTTAGCAGCCGTTGTTAACATGTTGCTACTGGAAGCGATACTTGCGGATCTGCCGGGGACTGAGTCTAGATATTTCATATTTGTATATATATATATATATATATATATATATATATATATATATATATATATACATACATATATCTATATGGAGAGATTTATCTAATAGTAGTAGATTTGCTAATGCACGGGAGGAAGGTATTGTCTGTTCTTTATATTCCTTATTCCCGTTTATATTTACTTTTATCGGCATTTCCGGGTAAAATAAGGTATCATTAGTTTCGAATATTCACCTCTATTTAACTTGATAAAGATCTAACCTGTAAAGCAAATAGTTGGAGGAATTCTAGGAAATGAGATAAGGTTCCATCATAAATTATGGTGCAATTAGGTAAAGATTAATAATATGGTATTTGTTTTATATTAAAAGGCAATAAGTGAAATTAGAAAGATCTGGCACTCACTTCACCATAATATTAAAATATGTTACTTTCAAAATCCTCACCATGAAATGTAAATTTGTTATTCTCAGGAAAGCGATTCAGTTTTTTGTGAATTTTATAGAGTAACCGACATTTAGGGTTAGGAAGATGTACCTGACTGATTTTTGTTTCCTTCAAAATTTTCCGTAAATAAGCATCTGTTCTGTGTAAATCTGTTCTCATACAGAACAAAAGCAAATTTAGACTTATGTTCGTTATAACTTCATACAAAATATTAGGAGATATAAGTCATTACATATTTACTTAAAGTAGTTAACACCCATTGACTTTAACTTTATACATATATATGTCTCTCTATCAATTGTCATCTTTGAAATAGGTTTATTGAATGAAATCAAGCATATGATCAGATACATCGAGAGTAAAACAAAAATGTAATCTTTTCTTCTACAGGTCTAACAAGTTTATAAAATTATTCTTATTTTTCTTAAGTTATTGTATGAAGTACGCGATAATTATCATTGACGTCATTAAACAATTAAAAGGAAGACGCAAACTTAATATCTCTAGAAAGCATGCAAAAGCAGAAAACTATTGAGGACAAAAAGAAACCCGAAGAAATACCTTAAAAATGAAAGCAATGTGAAAAGAAGCCTATTGGCTTCTTACAAAAGGAAATTGGGAGTCGAGAAAAGAAATATATTGAATTAAATAAAAAGATGAATGCCATTATATCATCATCGTCTAAAAATAATATGAAAATTGAGAATTTAGGAAATCACAGTGTAGACAAGTATAAAGGTTTAATCGATAAAGTTTTGACTACCTGGAAAGTGCCGCGATGTTTTTAGATCTGAATCTGAAATTTTGCTCAGTGAATGGTTTCATTAAGATGTTGTCTCAAATAATTGACATGTTTCTTTTTTTCAAGCGAAATATTTTTTAATAATATTTAAATAAGAAAAATGGATGTATCTTGGTTAGTGGTTATTGCGTTCTATATATATGCAATGTTATTTTGCTTTCTGAATAATAACTTACACGAAATGAACAGATATTTTTGTTAAAAGTAATAGAATGGATCGATAACTAATAAAAAACAAGCCTTCGCACGTCTCCGAACCTAGCTTAAATAAAAATCGAAATAAGGTAAAAAAATGCCTATTATAAATTTTGTTCATATCAAAACTCACTACAAAGAATAATAATCAGAATTTAGAAGAAACCCTTTAGAAACATATCAAAACAGAATAACTATTCCCTCCTCTTTCTTTCTTCCAGTAGGGCTGGTCGCTGAGTGAGCTAGTCCAAAATCCTTCATTAAAAAGAATATAAATAAGATATATAGTAAGCATCATAAGTTATATGTTTGCACGAATAACGTTAGATCACTCTCAAGACACCTGAAGTATGATTTTAAAACTATATATATATATATTTTTTTTTTTTTGAAACTATATAAAGGAAGATTAAAAATAAATAATTGTTGCTATTATTCAATAAAAGGATACTTAGGAATTGTTAGTCTTAAAAAAATATCTATAGGAATAATATTCTAAGTTTCATTGGCCTATTAAATATAACCGCCATATTAAACCTCCAATTTTAGCAGTATAAAATATTGATTCAAGTACACGCTCCAATAACAGACACAAATGAGGGTGAGATTAAAGATTTTTGTAAGACTCTTGTTAAAGTTTAAGATATTATCGAGAAAAATAATGTGAAATAAGTAGATTTTAACGCAAAAATATAGGTATGCCACCTAAGAGTAAAGCACCGTACGGCCTAAGAGAATGTAATAAAAAGAGATCAAAGATTGACATTGTTTGTTTTGGCAATTAAAATATTTATAATTACTTATTTCAAAAGGAAAAACAAATAAAGATAGACATATGTAACGCCAGATAAAGTATTAAAAACGAAATAGGTTATGTAATAACGTACAGAGACAGAGGCACATCATTCCATCACTTAGTTAGAAGATTTTTGCTTATGCTATGCACAAGGAAAAAAGTACGGAGTTTAAGTACCGAATGTTAAGAATCTAGATATAGAAGAAGATAAATATAAGTTACCCCAAAATTTATAAAGCAAGAGGAATGAAATTAAAACCAGTGATAAAAATTAATAAATACACTTATACTTCAATATCTTATAACAGAGAGTATCCGAATGATTAAGAGCAAAGAAATCAGACTAAGGAAAGCAAGACTATCAGAAAACACAGAATATCTAATGAAATAAATTTAAATAATAAATTACAAAATAAAAAAACCGCTAATTTTTCTATAAAAATGAGAATTAAATGCACCATATAAAACAGTCAATAAAATGATAAAAGCGGACTATGGAAACCACAGAACATGAGTGTAAGAGAAATATTTAGATTCGTCGGGTAGCTTGAAGAGGGCATATAAAAAATTTAATACTTCCCAAAAATGAATTTTAAAAATGAATTTAAAAATAGGAGAAAAAAAACATGGAAAAGATATCTTGTTTCCACGAGAACTTATACAAAATTAAAAATAGAAATAAAACTACACAGACAACACTAAGTAACCAAGGGGTTTCCTCGGAGCGCAATATAAATGACTTCGATGAACGGGATGAGGGAGATATTTCTTTTCATGCTGAAATGGCGAAAAATCTGGGATCATATGGTATATTTAACGACATATTATGGGTGTGAGAAAATGTATTAATCGTAACGATAATTCAACTATTAAACAAAATATTAAAATTTAATTTAATTTCGAGGCAATGGGTGAAGTCAGATATTGCAATATTATACGAGAAAGAGCAACCTACTGATATTGCCAATAATCGTCTCATGAGCTTTATTCCAAGTATATATATATATATATATATATATATATATATATATATATATATATATATATATATATATATATACACTATATATATATGTGTGTGTGTGTGTGTGTGTGTGTGTGTGTGTATATACATGCATATATTAAATATTATTAAATATTATTTTCACTTGAATTGCAAAAAATAATCACGCCGAATATAAAAGATTCTCTTTATATAGAGAAAGATAGATTTTAGAGCGGTTTTATAAGATTACCCACTTTCAGATAATAGAGCAAATAATAGAAAAATATATAAAAATTGAGAAAACCACTTTACATCGTATTTGTCGATCATAAAAAAGCCTTTGATACTAGGGAATTGGAATCAATATGGAAAGCTCTAACAGCAACGCAAGTCAACCATAAATACATAAAAGTAATGAAGCCTCTTAATTTTTATGTCATAAGTAGAATTAGGCTTGAAAATACGGATAAGTTTATAAATATTAAAAGAAGTGTCAGCAAAGAAGACCCTCTCTCACTTACTCTATATATAACGATACCAAACTATGTTATGAAGTCTTTCTACCGAAATAATAAAGGAATTTTTATACGTGGAAAACATCTTATCCACGTTGCATTTGCGGCTAAAGATTTATTATCAGAAAATCGATTTATTATCAGAAAATCCATATGACATGCTGCATATTCTTAATACTCCACATTTTGCTAGCAAAGAAACTGGTATGAATGTGAAATACAAAAATTATGACAAATAGCTCAGACAAAAATATTTTTATAGACAATGTACAACTACAATATGTGAAAGAGTATATATACCGTGAAAAAAAAACTATCTTTAAGACCCGGTGAAAATAATGAAGCGATTATCGGAATAGTTAATAAAACCTGGAGTAAATTCTGGAACTAGGAACTAAAAAAGAGTTTATAGGTTCTTGTCTTCTCTCAACGCTGACATATAAAAGGATTTCATGAAATATCAAAGGAATTTTCATAAATGAAAAACATCCTAGTCACCTTGCATTTGTGGATGACATTGTGTTATCATTACGAAATTGACGAGACTTACTAAACATGCTAACATAAAACATGCTTATAGCTTACATTTGGCTAGCAAACATCGGTCTGGAAGTGACTACCGAAAAGACAAAAATTATGACAAATAGCTCAAAAAATATTTTAATAAATAACGTACATCTAGAATATGTGATAGAGTACATATACCTTGGAAGACAACTATCTATAAGACCAAGTATCAATAACCAAGAGATTGAAAGAAGAGTTAATAAAACCTAAATTCTGAAGTTTGACAGCAGTTTTTAACAGTTTTTTGCCGCAGAATCTAAAAAAGAAGGTAATAGATTCTTGTTTTCTCCCAATGCTGAAAAAAACAAGAAAGCAAAGAAACAAAAAACAAAATAACTACATGCTAGAGATACATAGAGAGAAGAATTATCAGGGGAAACTTATGGATAAGATTGGACTAATGAAAATAAGAGAGGGGCAAAAGTAATAGATGCATTAAAATACTGCATGAAACATAAATGCTAATGGGCAGGGCTTGTTGCTAGAATGCACCAAAAATAGTAATGTTGTGGAAGGGACTAATAATTAAAAAAAAGGCAGACCATATACATGCTGGGTGGACGTGATGGAAAAAGAAATGAGAACAAGAAACTGAACAACCTTCACAATGAACCGCGAGAGCTCGTAAAAACTGGAGGAGGCTTTTATTCGAATGGGTTCCTAACCACATTCAAAACTTTCCTAACAGAGTTTAAGTTAATTTTCGTTTTTTTTTATTTGTATTTTACTTATTTAATGTTTTGAACTAAACAATTGACACATTTAGGTTAAATTAAAAAAAAATCTTATATAAATCTTCGTTATCGAATTACAACCGATGTATTGGTATCCTATTGAGGCTGCTAGCTTTCAAGAAAGGCAATTTTGTTTTCTCTTAGAGAACATTATTTGATGCATAGAAAAATATTATTCCGAATTACAAAATTATTTTTAAGGTTTTGAAGAGAAACAATTAATTTCTACGAATATTTTTTGCGTCTTGTTGATATCAGGGAGATTAATAATTTACATTTTAGCCACATATTTTGCTTTACACTGTAATTTTAAATTGATTTTAATCAAATATAGACAGGATACATGTTTTATAGATATGCTTTGTATTTTTAAAAAACTAGACGCAGGAAAAATTATTTTCATGTTTCTCAGGATACATTTTTAGAATATTATCATAAGCATGGGAAAAATTATGATCTTCCTGAGTTTTCATCGCTTCTAACATTTTTTTTCTATTCGATATTAAAAATAATTATTTTTTCTCCTAAGTTATACAACTATAACAATTTTAAGCAAGTCCCCTTTTTTAACCGACATCAGAAAATGAGGTGGTCCTCAAGTTTTATGTATTTTTATGTATGTTACATCATATCTTCGCCATACGGATGGAAGGACACACTCCATGCATGATCCCATAAATTAGAATCTAATAATGAACATTGGAAATATGCTATAGAAATCCTCACCAGTAAACAGAGTAAATGCTGGGATCGAATTTCAGTGATTTAGATTGATTTCAGTTGTACTGCCTACCTAACCCATGAAACTTGAGTATCTGTTGTCTTCAAATTTTTATTTTGGGCAGAGTCTCTATCATCAAACTTCCGGTTCAACCCCTCAGTCCTTATGCTGCAGGCTGCCTAAACGTTAAGACTTGAGGATCTGTTGTTTTTAAAACTGTATTATGGGTTTCAATTGGAGACTCTGTCATTGAATTCTGGATTCCAACCCCTCAGTCCTGAAGCTGCAGGAATACCGGTTGTCTAAACCATGAGATTTGAGGAGCTACTCCTTTTAAATTATTTAGAGTCTCAAGTATACTCAATTATCTAGAGTCTCAGTTTAATATTAGAGAATACACTTTAGTACTAAACTTCGTTTTCCAACTCCTCATTCTTGACGGTGTGACTGTGTGTATGAGACGTGAGGACCTGCTCTTTTTAAATTAGTATTGTGGATTTCTGCTCCTCAATTCTCATGTACGCATATATATGCCCCCTTAAATCACGAGACTTAAGGATCTGTTGTTTTTAATTTGTATTTTGGGTCTCAAAATGAGACTATGTCATTGAAATTCGGATTCATATTTCTCGGCTTGATGCTACAACGATACGGCCTGTTTTGTGTATATTAATTCATATCTCCGATATGAATCAAGCAACTTGGTGAATATTTTTAGAGTCATAGTCCTAGTGTATTATAAAAGATTGTTTAAAATTTTGTCACAGTAATTACCATATAATTCTTCAACAACACATGGTATAGGTGCCGTGATGGACTTTGAATGATAGGAATGTAATGATAATTGAGTAATAAGATCTCTAATGTGACTTACGGTGGCATAATCAGGGTGCAGTGATTGAGCTGGGAGGTGGTGATAGGGACTTTTCACTGATGAGGAATAAACACATTGAGCATGGACTCGTTTCAATTGCGCTGATATAAGCAAGAATATAACAAAATAAATAGGTAGGTAAGTACGTACAGGTACCCTTGTATCTATATACAATAATAGTGAAAATGCGAGTATTCATTTGGAACTTTTGCGGTACCTTTCCGTACATAAAAAAATTTGCAAAATACTGCTATTGCTAGATATTTTTGAAGTCGGTGCCAAATGAAAAGTGCCGCTCATCTGTGTATGTGGGTGTGTTCGTATTTGAGAGAGGAGAGAAGGATTGACTTGGCACAGATTCCTAAAATCGCTAGTGTTAGCAATATTTTACAAATTAATTTACGTTCGGAAACTATATTGTACCTCAAAAGTTCCAGCTGAATACTCGTATTTCTATTCTATTATACTTTTCAGCGCGCTTCTTATTAGGTGGTTATTTGAAGTCGGTTTAATTTTTTTGGGAAAATATTTTATATGCAAACATGTTTGAAACAAGTTGTAAACTGCAGTAGCATTGACGGATGACAGAGTAGTTGACTGCTCCTAAATTTGCCTTCTAGCACAAGGAATACATTAGAAATAGCATTTGCAAACTATTCCGAAAGATTATTTACTCATGTACTTTAATGTATCTAATTGATAAATATGGCGGACTTATTGCTACGAGAGCAATCTCTTACAGCCAACGAATAAAAAAACATTATTTTTATCGAAAATGAAAGTTTCCAATTGTAAAAAAATAAGAATTTTAAGTATTTTATTTCTCAATTTTTTTCTGTGTAAGAGTGTTTTTGCGCCGTTTTTATTCCTGTGACCGAATACTATATATATTTTTGCTGTGAAGATTCAATATATATATGGACCCAATACTAACTAGAATTTTGCTATGAAAATACAATACACATTTGGATCCAATACCATATAGATTTTTGCAAATCTTTTTTTATGAAAATACAAGGCACATAATTTTTTTCAAAATGATATAAGAATATTATTACCGATAGGAGGATAAAGCTGACTAGACTGTCTCAGGACAGTCTAAAATAGTTCATATAAAATATAAAATAGTTCATATATATAAGTAAGGATTATTTGATCACTCACTTGTTTCTTCACCTATCACGGATGTTTTTCTCAGAAATTTGCAGAAAACCATTCATAATGAGAAAAAATAAATATTGTACGCCTATTTGTATTTCAACAAAAGTACAAAAAGTTGGGAAATTATTACGAACTATTACTACGAACTAGCTATTTAACTTCATATCAAAAATAATTCAATTGCATGCTTTGTTCACCTGAAGTCTCACTCAGAGTAAAGTGTCTTATCACAAATCACTTTTTCGCCATCTACAAATATAACGACTCTAATTCGTAATACAGAAGGCACACGAAAGAATAGAAAGTGTTTGCCGACAAAGGTAGTCGATTCAAACTTTGCCATATAATTAGTCGGCAGATAAGCGCCCTATGCTTTGTTAAGACGCTCGTTATAAACCCCACGAGTGTCAAGTAGACTAACCTAAAGTGTTGGGAGGTAAAAATGTTATGTTTGCTTTTATGTAATTTAGTAATTTGCTTAATTTTTTTTTAGATTAATTCATTATAAAGTAAAAAATATTCAGATTGTTTAATTTAAAGTAATTTTGATGGCATTATTTAAGTTCGCACTATAAGAATATGTTTCGATAATTGGATTTGTTAACATTGGATCTTTCCTAACAGTTATAGGTTTCGCCATTTAACAAATGCAAGAGCATTGTCTTGAGCTTGTGCATTAATTTTTTCAGATTTTGAGAGACGAAATTCTGTATAAACTGATTTTGCCATAGAATATAATACTCAAAATGTTTCCAAAAACGACAACTGTTCGTTTATTTCTTCATCGCGATTGTTCGAATAAAGTTTTCTCATTTATTGGAACAAACATAATTTATTCTATTTAAGAATATATATATATATATATATATATATATACATTGTGTGTATATTGGTTTTGTCAGATGTCACTCTTCTCTTAGTTTATTTCTTGCTCTGTTTTTTTATCAAGAACTATATAAATGAATCACAAAATTATGAAAAATTATGTGTGAAAATGCTTGTGTAGAATATAAATGAACAGTTATTTCACTTATTCTATGAGTTTTCTCCATTTGATTGGATACGTGTTTATTCAATTTTAGAGCTTACATCTTCGCAGTTTTACAGTCGGCTCTTAAACTTCATTGGTCACCTCAATAGGCATATTTGATATTGAACTATTCTATAACTAATCTCTTCATATTGTAATCTAATAAGCTATTGTTTCATCATCTTTAAGATGAATAACTTACATTTAATAATTAACTGAAATATTTTTTTCTATGTACCACAATTTTTTTTAAATACGCTTAAAATTTAAGTCTTTGCTCTAACTTTTCATTTATTAATCTTGCAACTTGTGAATTAAATGAATAGTTTTTAGTTGAATTATAAAACATGAAACTAAAAAAGGAGCCATATTCTGACATACCGTAAATAAAAACATAGGATTCAATTTTTAGCAATCTAAAAAAGTGATGCAGTTTTGCTTAGAACATCGCCAGTAGAATCGATTTGTGCTAACGTGCTATGCTATAATGAATTGTTTAATTCATATTATCGTCACGTTTGATGGATATTATATTATTTTATAGTAACATTTTTAAAAAAACTTTCAAGCGTGATTAGAAATTACAATAATGATTCATTAAATATAAATACATATCCGCATTATTAAGTTTTGGAAATTATGGAGTTATAACAGAAAAAATCAAGAGTCTCATTTTTGTCTCGAAAACTACAAATGTCAGGAAAGTTTTTGATTTTTTTCTTGTAATATGTACGGAGATATTTAAGATATTTATCAGTCTGTTTTAATTAAGTATATCAGATTTTTTGGCATGCACAGGTCGGAAATAATATATGAGTATGGTTAAAAACTATGCCATTTAAGAGTAAAAGAAAAATAAACTATTTGAATGAGTAATTAATTTTTATGTTTTATTACCCTATTTCGAACATCATTTTGAATAAAAATACTTCCAAAATTCTCCCACTATTAGATTTGCCTAAGGATTTCTTTCTTGAGGTAAATCTAACAGATAATTCGGAATGCGAGTGAGAGAATTTCGGATATATATCTTTGTATTTCTTTATATGTATTCATGTTTTAAGTCGATAATAATATCACTTGCTGAAAAAATAGCTGTACTCGAAGGATTTAATGGAAAATATTGTTGTAGCAACGTTATCCGTCCTCTCATTCATCCGTCCGTCTGTTAATCAGAGGTTTGAAATACATATATATTATTTTTAGCCCAAAACAATAAAGTATATTTAAAGTGGACTTAAATTTTACATTATTGGCCTGTGAGTTTTATTGAAAGCAGCTCTTTGTGTAGTGTGAAAATTTATTTTCTAAAACTGTTTATTGAATCACCAAGTAACCATTTTGAATTACATTTTGTTATAAAATCTCGCTAAAACAATATTACTGGAAATTGTAATTCGTTTTAATGTTTTTATGTCCTATATTTAAATAACAAATACTTAAATGAGATAAATATAGAAAGTAAAAAATAGGTATTTATAAAAAATTCTCTATTATTATAAATACTTGAGTGCCCAGAACTACTAGTTCTACTCGTACTTAAAAGGTTTGTTAAAATTTTTTTGGTACTAAACCCTTGAAAATCGTATTACAATAAAATATAATATACTGGAATGATAGTTCTTTTATATCCAACCACACTTTAATTATAATTTATAATAAAAAACTTGCAGTAGCATTTTTGAATTTGTTTCTTTTTTGTTTAGTTTAAACTCTGTTTTACATGTTTTGCTGTTTGCTGTGGTGATGTATTTAGAGTGAAGTGGTAAAAGTTTTGCAAGTATCTAATATTAGGCGCTACTGTTATTGTTGTTCAATATTACCGTTGTTCATTCCTTCGTTATAGCGTTACGTATTTCCAAACAAGTTGGTGTAACATCATTAGATATATCCAGTAAAGTAAATGATTTTTGAAATTATCCCCTTGAATATGACATTACCCCCTTGAATATGAGATGGAGTCAACAATTCAGGTAGTTATAATACCTTGTGAAGGAAACACCACGTTAGGAAATGTTATTAGACATTTTTGATTGAATTTTGAAAGAACCCTTTGGTAATAAACAATAGATAAAAGTCTTTTTTTCAGAATTAAAATAATGGACGGTTACTACTAATCTATTTCTTACAGAAACAGAGGAAAGTTTTGTTTTCCTTTCTCGATATGTTTAATTATTTAACACGCCCTCTCGCATGTTAAAACAGGTATGCTAATGATTTCACAAAAAAATTTGAATAATGACCGCCGGTATTCAAACTAGTTTCAAGTAGAATTTTAGAGCCTTTCCTTGAATTGGAATATTAGCGACCTCTTTTCATGTAACGACTATGTTATTTTCATAATAGGCTCATTAAAAGTAACAATCATCGTCTAGGTACACTCAAGTGGAAATATATCATGCCTTGTGATGGACTGGCAAATTCTCAACAAGCTTGCGTGCATCGTGTGCATTTACACGAAATATTTAGGGTCACTTTTGATACTCCCTTAATTCAAGACTAATTTAATATTTCAGGTTAAAACTCGCAAAGGGATGATAGACACCACAGTGCTTTTTAAATTTCTTATATATTTAAAAGGCTGGTAGTTCGGAGAGGCAGCGATTTTTTGTTTCAATACCTAAGGAAATTAATTGGGAACACAGGGTTTTCGAAAAGCCAATTCCTATTTGATCGCGATTAAAAAAGTGATGTATTTAATTTGTTCTCATAACTTAATAAATGTAAGCATGACAAAAGTTTGCGAATCTGTTTTTGTATAAAATAAAATTTTCTAACATTATGATGAAGTAAATATATAAGTACTTTTTGTAGAATATTTCAAAGCAGGAATTTTGACCAACCCATTTTTTAATTTTATCAATTTTTAAGGTACAGTGATTTAAAGAGTAACTAATATAATTTTCACCAATATATTTTCCTAATTTTGAGGTTTGAAATATAAAAATAAATTTTAGTTGCCATTTAAAAAAAAGGATGTATATAATTTTTTTATTATATCTCGAATCACTATTTTTGAGTATTTCTCACGTCATGAACTTGGTATGTTTTTGTTTCCATAACATAAAACCACATTAAACTCGAAAAGATCAAAAATATATTAATTTCAACAACGTAGAATGACATAGACAATATGAGCAATTGATGGCTAATTTTTAATTAAATTAGGCAGTGACTCTAGTTTTTATTCGCTTTCAAAAATTTATTATCTAATTACTAAAATTATTATTATTTATTCCTTATCAATTTTTTGATATATTAAAAGTGTAATGATTATGGTTGTGCTTTTATGAAGACAGTTTTTTTTATTGTTACGTATTCTATTTATTTTTTTACATTTTTTATTATACGTTCTCGATCAATAAATTTTTTTTTATTTTAAAAATAACGTCTTAAAAAATAATGTCTTTAAAAATAATGTCTGTAACGCATGTTCAATTTCTGTACCCATTTTCACTGATATACTTTAATTTATTCAATTAAATGAAAAAATAACTAATGGTAATATAGGAGAATCAGGTTTGAAGTTAGTAGCAACTGTTATTTTATATCTAAAAATAAATGTCTTATATTCTGATTGAAAATGATCTTTTTGTCTATAAATTTGTTAATTTCTCATAAAAGGTTAGTGGAATGAGCGTATTGTAATGGCCGCAGAATATACTTTAAAAAATGTTTTTATATTCGAGGATGTATTGTGAGAAGACTATACATAAAATGTTGAAAGTTGTTCTAGAATCATTTTTGATATAATTAAAAGATAGAAAGTATATGTTTAGTAATTTTTATATTTTTTCAAATTTTATGAACAGCAGAATGAAAACGGTAATTTATATCATTTGTGTATACTTTAATTCGGTTTCTTTAGAATATCATTTCCAAAAAAAAACCTATAATTTATTATCTCACGACAACTAGTACAAGTAGTAAAAACAACTTAACCAAAAGTATGCAATACTCAGAAAAAAATTCAAGCATGAGTTCTGCGCTTATTACTACTACAATTTTTGGTTAGTGATTTTTGTGGTGGTATAAGCAATGATGAATTGCAACGTTGTTTTTTTATTTAGTGATTATTACCGTCGTGACACCGACTAATATATATATATATATATATATATATATATATATATATATATATATATATATACTGTCGGTTTCATTCCGTTTTTTAAAAGAAAACCAAATTTCTTTCAAGTACAGTCTAGTTTGAAGGTAGGTTTCAAAAAGTGCTATACAAATTAAAATGACAATTTTTAATATTTATTTTTTAAAGAAAACTGAAAAAAATCTTTGTACGATTTTAGCATACGCAGTTTACGAGAAAAAGGGTTTGAACACACTCTTCATATTTGTTTAATGGTCTTGAGAACATTTGAGGCCTTGGTATGAAAACTGCACGTATTATGGTCTCATAATACGCCCGCGTAACTAAAAACAATGTTTCATAAATATCTTTCGAGGATAGCCGCGATCAATTTTCAAGCTAGTTACATTATTTTTTTAATACAGAAAAATATAAATAAATGTAATTTAAAAGCCATAAAAGGATTTCAACAGAATTCTCAGGGACTGAAATTCAGGGTAAAAGACGTACACGGGAAATACTAGATACAAATAATGATTTATACTAAAATGCACTTCGTTGAGCGCTTCGACCAAGTCATGGTTAATGGAAGAATTAATTAATCAGCTTAAATCGCTAGCGGTGAAAAGGGCGCGAATAGTCCGACCGTCAAAACTTTTCCTCAATTCACATAACAAAGAGGGCACATTGGTTACACGTAATTTTCATTCAACTAATGGGATACATTCAATTAGCTCATTCAATTAGGAGATAATTAATTTTTGGATTGAACATTATATTTTCAATTCACTGGCAAGAAAAAAAAAATATGTATATGTACATATACATTCTTATACACACACACACACATATATACGCGCGCGCGCGCGTTTGTGTGTGTGTGTGTGTGTGTTTGTGCGTGTGTGTGTGCGTGTATACAAATACATACAGTATGTAAATTAAGGTAACTACGTCATTTCGAGCACTTATCCAATTAATCATGTTTAATCCGAAAATATGTATTTTTTTAAAATTTGACGCCTAGTTTATAAAATAATTAAAGTTAAAATTTTGTATGAAATCATAATTATGTTTAAATTAAGAGTTTGGCAGCTTGGTACACCTATTGCAAACTTTGCAAACTGTCAAGTGTCAAAATAAAATATCACTTATCTATTTTGTTTTACACTTATCTAAATTATTTGTTCCGTTTCCGTGTTAAGTGATTTCCCCGTACTTACCGTACTTTCGCAACCGATGACAATAATTTTGACTTGAATTATCTACGCTGTGCGTCTGGTATTCTAATTTTGCTTCCTTCTAGAATGAGTTAGCACATTTTTTTCCATATTTATCGATATTCAAGTATCACCTGATATCACTGAAATGTAGGGCTTATTTATTCTCTCTTCTTGCATATTGATGGGCTTATTTATTCTCACGTCAATCCCTGTGACCCTATGACTGGGCACACGTGCGTGCGCGCTTGCGTGCGCTCGTGCGTGCGTGCGTGCGTGCATACGGGCGGTGCGTGCGTGTATGTGTATGCGTAAATAAAGGATAATAATAATTTTTTTATTTTGGGATTTATTAACATTTGATCTGATATATTCGGGTAACTTCTGCAGGCTAATTTAATGTGAACGCTAGAACGTGCAGTTACATTGAAAGGAGAATGCTTACGTTACTAAGAAAGCCAGTATAGTGTCCAAAATAGTTTTGTCACAATGAAACTTTCTTCATTTTGTTATATTTAGTGAATCCATTGAAATAAAAAAAAAAATCCTAAATGTAATTATTGGGACTAATTAAGTACTTACTATTGAATTTAAACAAAGTAATTGATCCTTGATCAACATGTTTGATAAGGCATGTAGTTTTTTTTGGAACCTCTATTTATATATTGGTGCAAGCCAACTAAGTGCTTAACAACTATAAAGCTTTCAAAATAATGAATAACCCCACGATTATGGTCTTAGTAAACTCTTGTCAAATAATTATATGGTTGATGCAAGAAATACCGATATGAAAGTATAAAACAAATATATACGGTGCGTATCGTAATTAAGTACATCTTACGGTGTTCGTGTAATAAGGAAAACAATTTCTAGCAATAAAAATTAAATAATAATACGTAAATAAAATTTATTGAAATAAATTAAAATACAACACAACAAAACAATAAGAACTTTATTCACAATGTGGACTATTAAAACATAATATTACTATAGAGACAAACACAAAGTACAGATATCGCGCGTCACGCTCACGTCTTTACTTATTCGTTTGGGGGCTTTTTCATTATCATATCCTCTCAAAAAGTTTTGTTTACATAATGATAAGTCATAATTAATAAAATTAATATTTTGACGTTTATTAGGTGAAGGTACAAAGTAGAATATCAGCGGTAATTGAAAGGAGAACTCCTTTCAATTTAATCAGGTTTAACTTTTTTAACTTTTCTATAGTGACATTAAGGATTTACATTATTTTATCTCAGATGCAAATCATACTTCATTCATAATTCGATTAGCTTATATCCTCAGATATAAATATCATAATTTTAAGTGTGTTTAAGACCTTAATGTAGAAGTGAAAACTATGGCATCCAATATACTTAATATACTATTTAAGTTGCATATGTTCAATCGTGTTCTATCTATACATTCACTGAGACACCGAAACAATCCAAAACAACGCAGTGGACATTCTGCTGATAAAATGTTTTCCATTTTGACACTAAATAATATCATAATGAATATAATATGCCAATGGATACAAATGCATTCAATTCATTTATAAAACTTTTGGTATTACATATAAAATGCACCATATAATAAATAAATACCTGTGACTGAACAGAAAATATAGGTAACCATACTTCTTCACTATAAATGTGTATTTATAATGAAGACTAAAATGAAATTTAGGCTGAAAAATGTGACGTATTTATGTAAAATCGTGAAGAAATTATAATTAATTATGTCTTACAATACTTGATGATGTTAATTAGAACATCATATATATTTAATTTTAACATACTTGAAAAAATACTATATCGAATAAGAGCTCTTTTGCAATGAATAGAACTAATTTCTACATATCGCATCAATTTGGAAACATAAAATAATACTATGCTATCTATTAATGAGCCCCGTCGGTATCGTAGCAGCGCTATTGTCTTCATTCTATTTTATAGTTGATCGATGCTTGCTCTCGGTGCTGTGTGTACACAACGAGCCTCTGCTCGTTGTGTGTCTGACTTTCCATATTTTCGTTATTTCTTACACTCCGTCAAGTTTAAAGCTTTTCCTCTTAATAGTTACGGTCATTTTTTTAAATGAAACATGGGTTAAATAAATTGCCATTTAATGAAAAAGCTGATATAATGTATATATATGATTTTTTTGATGATAATACCCGTGCCGTTGTACAAAAATACCGACGGTCATTTCTTAAGAGACCGATAATTGGATATTGTTCATTCATGAGGATCCAAGTATTCATGAGCTTTTGGCGGGGAATGAACTTCCACGACCTAGTTATGAATCAAGTCTTGCTATTCATAACGTAGAATAGGAAGAAGGGGAAATGTATATCGAAACTCGTCACTGTATTATTAGAACTCTCCTAATAGCAGCCAGATTAGGCATATCACAAAGAATTGTTCTTAAGTTAAGTGTTGAAGATAGAAGGATATCTTTTTTATCATTACAGGCGAGTCCAGAAACTTGGTACAGTATATTCCCGGAAAACAGCTATTTTTTCTACATGTATATTGAACGAGTCGCAATCTTGGAAGATTGCATTTACAACCTATCTTGGGTTATGTGGCGGGCCCGCACACTTTTCTCTAGGAGTACGTCAATACACAGAAAGCAATTATCCGCCTTGAATTGGGCATGGTGCATATGGTGCGTAGAAGCGTCGTATTACGGTCGGAAGCATGTTTATAAGCAATGAAGATTACTTCTAAAAATTTATTAATTAAAATAAATAATTTGAAATGAAATTATTCTTCCATTTTCAATTCTATATCACACTTCTGTTATTTTCATTTAAAATGGCAGCATAGAGTTTAATTCTTTACAGAAGGGCCGTTATTCAGTATGGTATTTCTTCATACATGTTAAAATTAGACACATACAATGTTCGGGTGTATTTTTAAAATGATCAATTAGTACAGGATATAATAATAATAGTAGTAGTAATAATAGTAATAATGAGTGAATAGCCATTTTAAAAAAAAATCATAATTTAACATATAGATGTCACATTTTTAGTGTAAGTTTCACTTTAATTTTATATTTTGAGTCTATTTTAATTTTTACTTCTTTTTAACACCGTTTAGTATAATTGAAGTCTTCTAAAAAAAAAATTAATATTCCAAAATTTCTGACAATTCCAAAAATAATGTACAAATAACTATTACGTTATTTAGTTGCAATCAAATGAAAAAAAAATTTATTTGTCTTTAAAAAGAATAAATAACACTCGTGTTACAATATTTATGTTTCTTTCCCACGATTTCCGTAGTACCGCCTAAAGTTTAATTTTTTTTAACTCTTATAATTAACACAAACGCATCATTGTCCCGTACTTAATGTTTAACCTAAAGCGTTATGAAAATGTTTAGGGTTAATGAGTAAGTTTTTTACGAATAGAATGGGTCTTTGAGAAAAAAATTGTTAAAACTAAATATTTTGATAAAATTAAGAGAGAATCATAAAAAAAATTGAATTTTCTTGAATAAGAAGTTAGGTAATTGGTACGAAAAAATGCACGTATTGAAGACAGATGCTCGATTTTGAAATCTATTTTTAAATTTCAGTTACCTAATATAAAAATTAAATTTTAGATTGGAATATCTGTTCCAGGAATCGTCTACTTTATATATATATATATATATATATATATATATATATATATATATATATATATATATATATATATATATTGCACAGTAAATATTAGAAAGAAAGTGGATCCTCAAACACAAGATACATTCAAATATATAATGTTATCACAATAATATAAAAATAAAATAAACATACCTCGCACTAAAGTTAGAATGCCAAGAGGCATAACTAGGACAGCAACCAGGAGATCGGTCACGGCCAGCGACATCAAAAAGTAATTGGTAACATTCTGCAACCTGCGTTCCCAGCAAATGGCCAAACAGACCAGGACGTTTCCGGCAGCAGTGCATACCACCAGTACGAGAGCCACGAGGGCCCACCAGTTGTTGACGCCGCCCTCCGCTTGTTCTTCGTCCCATATTGTAGTATCGTTGATATCATTGCTATGAGAGATATTGTTGAAATTCAAATTAATATTTGAGAATTTCTCAAAAATTATTCCACTTACATTAAAGTTGGATACGTTGGAAATGTTAAAAATCGATATTGTATTTGGTTCCGTTTCTACATAATAGCGCTCATCTCTTTCTTTGAATTCATTCAATTGTATGTGAGCGTTGTGAGTAGACAGAATTGAAGTGAAAGTTGGTCGGCGGTTATAAGCATCTGAAATATTGGTGTAAGAAGTCAATAACGTGGTCCCAATGCTATTATGTAGGTAGGAGCCCTTCAACATCATAATTTAATCCACCATCCACACAACGTCGAGTACGCTAATAGCGTTTCGTTGGTAATACGTTTGTTGGATGCCAGTTTTCATTTCGGATAAATTTTGAGGTTATTTCCGAGGTTTTGATATCTGTAACGAGAGAAAAAAATAAATTGTAATTTATACGTGCACAAAATATAATTAACTTACTTAAATTCAATAATTTTTTCATTTCTATTTTTGTCCACAATCATCGATTGAGTAATTCGACTATACTTTAAATACGCTCAAATTTATAAAAATTTTGGTGAATTTGTTTACAAATTTTTATTTCTAGTTATTGGATGATAACTTAATTGTTTTCTGCATATACAAGAGTAAACTTTATGGATATTTTTGAAACAATTACGTGTTCGAGACAATCAAGAGTATATTTTTAAAATAATTTACTTAAGTTTATGCTGACAGAGGAAATACTCATACATATGTGTTACTTTTCTCTAATATATGTATCCCCTTTATACATCAAGACAAGGTAATTTTAATTCCATTATACCTTAAAAAGTTTTCTACCGATCACCTAGATGTTTATACAGTCATTCAAAATGGCAAATTAAGTGCAATAAGTTTACATAAAAAAAACTTTTGTAGTACATTTATTACTTTTAAAAACTGAATTTATTTTACTATCATTTTTCTTGTACACAAACTTAAACTCTAGTGCGCATGGTATCTTTGGTTTCCAAAATTATTGTAATTTCTACGTCCTGATCGCATGTGATTATGGATTATAAAATTAAGAAGTATTGCTTTAGTGTCATTGAATTCACATATATTCGAAACTTGTCACTCAACTCTATTTGAAATTATAATCATATATGAACATTTAATTATCTCAAGTTTATGTTAATATAATACTTCTAAGACACAATTAGATTTAACTCTTTGCAATTGAAAAACGAATTGCACTTGCCTTAGCATTTAATTGAAATATTATTTAGTAACATTGATATTATATCGGTTTGGAGACTGCCATCCCAGTCTCCAATTTATCTTCCTATTTTCATTGTTTCAAACTTGCGAGTGTCTAACTTAATGAACACTTTGACACCAGGCAGTCCACATATCACCTTCTACTGTTATGTCGACATGTAAAAGAGGAAAAAAACAGATAATCGGATATATAGTGTCACGTCAATGGCTTTGAAGCTTTATTTACAAAACTTGAAGACGAATACATCGTTAGAGAATTTTAAGCTCCCTTGAAACTCACATGTGTTGACAAAGTAAATTAGATCAAAACTGGTTAATATCCAGTGATGCGATCCTGGCTATGAAGTGTATATTCAGTACATAGATAAGTAATCAGGAATGTGGTATGAAACATTTCCATGAAGCGTGAATAATTTAAACATTGCGTTTGGTATCGCTCATATTACACTAGGGATTTACGTCGCGGTAGACTTCTAGTCCGTTGAGATTACGCAAGGTCTCTTTATAATCTTTGAGTTGCTTAATTAAATTAATTTTAATCTTTAACCTGTTTAAATTCTGTGAGATATAGAATTATTAAGGTCAAATAAATCCATGAAGGCTTGTTTAATATTATCATTTTACATGAAACGTTCAGTTAATCTGGATTATAATAAATTTAGTTTATTAAAGGTGGCCGAATAAGATGGTATTAAGAGTAATATCTACAATACTGAAATAATATCTACTTTGAATTAAGTTTCTAATTCCGCTAGGCTAGAATCTCATCTTTGCGATTCGAAATCATTGTAAATTTTAAGTTATTTAAATATAAAATGAGCTAGTGTAAAGTAAGCTATACGTTTTGGTAACGATTGATCATGGTAAAGATTAATATCCGGTTCTGCGATAGACAAAATCATACATCGCCCCTGTCGAGTTTATTAAATGGTGTACCATTGAGGGTTGAAATTCAATTTATCAGTTACCATGACCAACATATATTTTCTCACAAGTTTGCTCTGCATGGTAAAATAGAAAAAATTGTGCATTAAAGTTGGTATAATGTGAGAAAAACCAAATCGGGGACTACAAACAATGTTTAAAAAACACACATAAAAACACACACACACATAACATACACACAGAATGGGGGTAACAAAATAGACCGCAGCGCTCGTTGTAGCAGAAATATCTGAAGGCGCCTTTTAAATTTTGTCATAGGTAATGTAATTTACTTGTGTTTATTGTCATGTTTATTTGTGGAATTAGTACAGTTTAGCAAAAATGCGAATGCCACTGATTTTTCAATGACATAAATACAACGTATTTCAAAAAATAGGTCTCGGTCGTGACTATATTAATATGAAAAAATGTTTGGATTAAAAAATTAGTCACAATAATACCGCCATTTTTTGTATTGCAATTTTTTCACTATTTTTACTTTAAATTTTTAATTAGATACTACATATTTACCAAACATATAAATATAAATGGTGATAACAAGAGAAAAATTAAATAAGAGATTAAATTAAAAAAGATAAAAAATAAATAAGAAATTTTTCCAATAAGAATTAAAAGATTAGAAGACTTTTATTTCACTTAATATTAACAAAAATATTCATTCTACCAACCTTAAAAATTTATCATTAAATCTCTAGTTCACGATTTTTTTAAATCATAAATTAAAAACTGGGAATAAATGCATTTTAACAACTACAAAAATTTCACTCAACCCAAAAAATATGAAATTTAAAGTAAGTAAAGAGGATCTATGAAATTATAATTTAAAAAAAAATTATACAGCACATCCTAATCAAAATCTTTTCAATACCTTGTAAATTTTATTTTTGTCTTGTTTAATTTCTACTATTAATATTTCTGTTGGAATATTTGTTTTTGTAATAAACAATTATAAATTTAAAGTCAAAATGGAGAGTAATACTTCAGCAATGAGAAAATAAGAATATTTACGGTGAGTAAATCTTTTGAATCTATTTTTATAACAAAATAATCGCGACTAGGTCTTATATTTTAAACATGTCATTTTTTATATTCATTCTTTAACTTAAAAAAATCACTAAAATTCGCATTTTTGCAATACTGAACCCATACCTCACGTTTTAAGCATTTAAAAGCAAATTTTCGAAATGTGACACATTAGTTATTGTGTTGCAAATTGTAAAAACATCTAACACCAAATTAAAATTTTACAGAATTACAATATCAAATTGGAAATTTGAAAAAAAAAATAAATGGATAGCTACTATAAAAAGCAGTCGTTATGACATGGTTCTTGGTTAAACTGTCATAATATGGGTAACATTGTCATAGATAATATAATTTACTTACGTAAGTTGTCATTTATTATTTTACTCATCTTGTTGAACTTACAACAAAAGGATGTTATATATTTTGGGTAAAGGCAACTAAATTGGAAATTCGATGAAACAAAAAATTAATGAATAGCTGCTGTAAAAAGCATTCGTTATTGCATGGTTTTTCGTTAAAATGTCATAATATGGGTAACATTGTTATAGATAATTTAATTTACTTACGTAAGTTGTCATTTATTATTTTACTCATCTTATTGAACTGACAACAAAAGGATGTTATATATTTGGGGTAAAGGCAACTAAATTGGAAATTCGATGAAACAAAAAATTAATGAATAGCTGCTATAAAAAGCATTCGTTATGGCATGGTTTTTCATTAAAATGTCATAATATGGGTAACATTGTCATAGATAATATAATTTACTTACGTAAGTTGTCATTTATTATTTTACTTATCTTGTTGAACTTACAACAAAAGGATGTTATATATTTGGGGTAAAGGCAACTAAATTGGAAATTCGATGAAACAAAAAATTAATGAATAGCTGCTGTAAAAAGCATTCGTTATGGCATGGTTTTTCGTTAAAATGTCATAATATGGGTAACATTGTTATAGGTAATATAATTTACTTACGTAAGTTGTCATTTATTATTTTACTCATCTTGTTGAACTTACAACAAAATGATGTTATATATTTGGGGTAAAGGCAACTAAATTGGAAATTCGATGAAACAAAAAATTAATGAATAGCTGCTGTAAAAAGCATTCGTTATGGCATGGTTTTTCGTTAAAATGTCATAATATGGTTAACATTGTTATAGGTAATATAATTTACTTACGTAAGTTGTCATTTATTATTTTACTTATCTTTTTGAACTTACAACAAAAGGATGTTATATATTTTGGGTAAAGGCAACTAAATTGGAAATTCGATGAAACAAAAAATTAATGAATAGCTGCTGTAAAAAGCATTCGTTATTGCATGGTTTTTCGTTAAAATGTCATAATATGGGTAACATTGTTATAGATAATTTAATTTACTTACGTAAGTTGTCATTTATTATTTTACTCATCTTATTGAACTGACAACAAAAGGATGTTATATATTTGGGGTAAAGGCAACTAAATTGGAAATTCGATGAAACAAAAAATTAATGAATAGCTGCTATAAAAAGCATTCGTTGTGGCATGGTTTTTCGTTAAAATGTCATAATATGGGTAACATTGTCATAGATAATATAATTTACTTACGTAAGTTGTCATTTATTATTTTACTTATCTTGTTGAACTTACAACAAAATGATGTTATATATTTGAGGTAAAGGCAACTAAATTGGAAATTCGATGAAACAAAAAATTAATGAATAGCTGCTATAAAAAGCATTCGTTATGGCATGGTTTTTCGTTAAAATGTCATAATAGGGGGAACATTGTTATAGATAATATAATTTACTTACGTAAGTTGTCATTTATTATTTTACTTATCTTGTTGAACTTACAACAAAAGGATGTTATATATTTGGGGTAAAGGCAACTAAATTGGAAATTCGATGAAACAAAAGATTAATGAATAGCTGCTGTAAAAAGCATTCGTTCTGGCATGGTTTTTCGTTAAAATGTCATAATATGGGAAACATTGTTATAGATAATATAATTTATTTACGTAAGTTGTCATTTATTATTTTACTCATCTTATTGAACTGACAACAAAAGGATGTTATATATTTGGTGCAAAGGCAACTAAAATCTTATTATTATTCGTTAATAAAAGCTTTTATTTATTTTTTTTAAACATAAATTGTCCTCTACATTACAAGACAAACTGTGTAAACTAATTTAAAATTAAGTTTTTTAATTTTTTTTTAAATTTTTTAAGTAAAGAAACAATTAATGCGTAGTTAGGAACACTACACAAAGAAAAAAGTGGACATAATATAAGTCACAGTTTATGTATGTTATTTTTATATTATTCCCGTAAATATTTGCCAGAGCTAATTTAAGACGTAGAAATAAAATTGAAGCGCCTATAAAGCTTCGGACCCTAGGCGGTGCCAACACCATCAGAAAAATTACATCTTGCATTTAAACAATAATACAATTCTTATAATTTACAATAAATCTCCATTTCTTATTCCTTACGTTCCACATAGATAGAAATTCTAGTGAACTACAATGACTGAAATCCTAAACTACAACGTATATAAATTTCAATGTTATATAAATATGTAAATATAACGAATGTAACAAAGAAAACATAACTAATAATAAATTACGTTGCTTAATTTTAGTTATATAAATAACTGTCGCAATTTTTTAATAATTATAATAATTTTTCTTGATATTAACACAGCAAAATATTATGATTATTATTAAATTGCAATAATTATCAATAATAACTGTAATTAGTAATAATGATTATTATATTGATTTTAAAAACTAAATATAATGATGTTTTGGTGTACTGATGTTCTTATAGGATCCGTGTAATCGACTGTTTGTGTAGGTATAACTAGGTAGGGAATATGCCAGAGGAGTGGAATATTCTAATATCAAACAAATGTGTGCATCGGCTTTGGTGCGGAATGTGTGGAACGATGCACTGCTCCCCGAATACACGGGATTATAAATGATTATTTTGGCGTAATCGTTCTAACTATGGCCTATATTATAAAGCACAATTGACCCGAGTTTAACATTTCTATCATTTAGAGTGTTGTATTTGAACGTGGAGCTTGGACTAATATAATATTTTTAATGTATTGAATTGATATTGCGACATGCATCGTTTTTATGTCCATTCGATCATATCAGAAAATGTGATTCAGAATGGATTTTAGGCTGATGCAAATTTGGATCGCCCAAGAGCTTGGTAGAGAATATGATATATTCTACAGGATTCGGTAATTCTTAAGAAAAAGCATAAGTCCGCGGAAATCTGCTCGGCGTGAGTATTTAAGTGTAACTTAAAATAAAAAATTGTCCTCAAATCGCGTAGAATGAAATGTAATCGAGCAATTACGGTGAGTTAGTTTTATCTTATTTATTATAAAATACGCATTTAGTTTATTGTGATTTTCTTGTAGTTTTATTTGATCGGCAGTTTTTTTTATATACGGTGTCATTAACGTATAACATAAACTTGCTTATCTCAATCAGCTATTGATTTCAGTTAAAAATATATCTGTAAACATGCGACCATTTTCATATTGTAAGTGTGATTTGAAATTAAAAAAAAGTAGAAAATAAAGCGGTCCTTCCCTTCTATTATTAAAAATATTTAGCAATAACTTAATATCATTTATAAAACACTTCTCAGTAAATATAAATAATTTTAAACAAAGATATTTTTCAAATGAAAAAATGGGATTAAAGTACCGATAAATAATTATTTTTAAAATCATGTTTCCAAATTTAAAAAATTACAATCACAATTTTGAGTTAAGATTTTGTAAGAAGTGCTTAAAACCGTGCTTTGTCATCACTCTGGTCAATGCATTTTCTATTTCTATTAATGTAACGAAATTTGTCCAAACAAAACATGAGATTTTAAAACAAAATTTAAGAACATCGACATACAAGATGGCATTCTATTGTGATCCTTAAATTTTATACCAATTTCTCTTTTTCGTAGATGATTTTAATATTACTGATGAATTGAACGTCTTCTACAATGGCATAACGATATATCATCAATTCGAATGGTATATTGTTAGATAAACTTGATTTAGAAAGAAAATGTAACGAACCAATTTACACAATGCCTTTGGGGTTAAAACTATTACTGAATTATTCGTACTAAACAACGAAGCACAGTATTATAGTTATACTTTCTTTTGATTTATTCTCCTACATTAACGATCTCATAAATAAAGTTTAATAATTAAGCCACGGACGGCGGATTAAAATCTAACCTGGATAAACACAAAACTTAAGAGTAATATCCATTTCTAAAATTTTGCAAAGATTTAACGTTCTTTTAAAATTTGAATATATTTGAAATAAGCTTTCTACCCGGCTTTTTAAAGGTAGTTAAAGCTCGCTCCATTTCTAAATGAAAATGTTTCAGTCTCAGCAAAATTAACAAAAAATTTTATTCGCGATCCTCAAATATAAATTATTTTTTTCTCTCCATAGTTGTCAAGATTTTCATAGTTTGTTTGCAATATGTCAAGTTACACAATTTCCACGGTTTTTTTTGCAAGGTGGAATAAGGAGTCGTTCTATTGTATGCGTTTTCCGTACTCTAAATAAAGCTGATATTTATATATTGTATAACCGATAGGGAGTACTTTGCAATTATTTTCGGCTCTGGTATATCGTTTGTATACTCGGATCTTATTCTTTATGGTTACCGCTTTATAATCGTTGCTGATCATAAACCATTTAAAATATTTTTTAATTATGACTAAATTGATTTAAGACTAATGAAGTTGTGATTGATATTAGAAAAACATGCATAATGAATTGAATAGAAAAAAGGTCAATTAAAACGCATTTGCAATTTCATACTTTCCCATGAACCTAATCTGAGAAATAAGTTCAATCAGGCAAAGCAAACCATACCCATCGATATCGATAATCCGTAGTGAATTATTGAAGAAATTTATTCGTTAGAAATTTCTTTTAACCCCTAAATTCATAAACCTATCCAAATTCAAGAAATATTGCAAGATCCCGGAGGTGATTCAGTAGAGCTTATTTTTTATATTCCAACTTATACTGTAAATAAGATCTATATCCCAAATATCTAAGTAGCTCAGCAATAGTTGCGCCTTTTAAGTTCCAGAAACTGATTTAGCAACGATTACTAAATATTTTTAAATTTCACTTCAAATCTTAACATAAAGAAACATGATAAAAATACTTGCAAAGTGATATTTGTTTTAATTTCGAACATTGATCCGAATGAATTAAATTTATATGTTGCAGAAATTCCTGCAAAATTGAAAAATTCCAATGAATTTGTGAATAGCCAAAGGTACGTGGATTGCTACAGAAGAATCATCAGTCACCAGTTTCAAAAATATTTATTTACTAAACTATGCAACGTACATGCTTGCTTGTTACACAATATTAATAATGCAATTAGATTTAAACACAAAGGATAATTTTGTCAGTTACCAGCAAAATACTTAAAACCTCAAGTCAAAAATTGCTCTGGACATTTAGAGTTTTGAAAGATGTACATGAGAATTATTACCATATAATAATGGTTTTACTGAAAAAGAATATGCACTCCAACTTAGAAACGAGCAATGTCAAATATGTCTATCACCTATGGAAATACGACAAAAGTATAAACCACTAATACAATTTACTATTAATCCAACTGTTTTACGTAACCGTCTCAGTCCCGTAGTAGTAAATTCTATGTAGAAAGTTTGTTACCTAAAGCTGGAAAACTTGATTTGAATATATTCAAAAATTTCAGAATGATTTGACCAAGCAATCGTTTATAAAATATTGCATTTTATCTAGCGTACTGAAAATTATGCTGACAGTTAACGTCACCAACTTCACTTCAGACTTATTCAAGAAAAGTTGGAGACTTTTAAAAATGGATCAGGTACGGTCCTCATCATAATATTTATAAGCATAAGGAGCTTATGAGGAAAGTTATTTAAATTTGAAATGAAAAAAAAAACTGATTGATATATTTAAATATATACAATTATAGTAGTATACAATAAAAATATACTTAATACTACATTTTAATATTACGTACAAATTAACCCTATACGAGTTTCTTTTTCTCAACTCTTTCACGAATTACATTGCGATGTGAAATATTTAACTACGCATGATTAATTAGGAAATATTTTACTAGAACTTACCTCCACGTATTAATGTTAAATAATATAAACCTTTATACGGGGTAAATCTATTGTATGCCTGTTATACGAGAATTTTGTTTATTATTGAAACTAACAAGGAAATTAGTGTTAAATTATATATATATATATATATATATATATATATATATATATATATATGTGTGTGTGTGTATATATATATATATACATACGCGGATACTATTCGTTTAACACCTAGAACTAAAGTCGATATTTCATTTTTGATTTAATGTAATACATGACGTGGTTTTTTATAGTTTTACATTATGTTTAGCACGAATATAACTATTAGCAACATTCATTAATTATCAGACACAATCCACGATGACGAAATTTTATACGCAAAATTTAAAATCCGAAATAAAAAAATAATCAACCTGTATAAATACAGTTTTACGCGCGTAACCCAGAAATTTCGTCACGATCCCGCTTAAGGACTTAAACATAAGCCGCTCGGTAATTAGACCAATCACCATAAGGTTCACACAATGATATTATCGCCTATTATCTTTCCGTATTAGAGATTAAGATAAAATGCAATTTTTAGATGATTCACGGACGCGCTGCGTGATCAACACGCAGCGCGTCACTATATTTACTCTGAGGAGTATTCTCACATGACGGTTTCCAGCTTAGTACCGGCCTACTTGTGGTACAGGAGTACCTTAATGGTGTATTTGGCGACTGTTGGTTGGGTTTTGGTGCCCTGTTCCGTGGCCTGTCCGCAGCCCTGACTTAATGCCTGTAGATTTTTATTTATTGTCGGAGATAAAGCGGTTAGTGTATACAGAAAATGCCGAAATTAAAACACAAGATTTTGGCGTATTAATCACGATATGAACTAATTAATTGCATTTTAATGGAAGAAACTTGGTTTGAAGACACTTAGAAATTTATGCGATTTATTAGGTTTTTTATTAGGTCAGGAGATAATTTAAAAAAAATTTCTTGGAAATCAAAATATAGCTACTAGAACAGACCAACATATTTTATTCTAGTCAAGAAGGTGTGAACCATATTTAACTGGTTATGTATAATAAGAACATACCCCAGATTTACCAACTCGAATGAGGTAGACGATCCCTGTGGTCAAAACCACATTGGGAAATCGAGGTTTCGGGTTTCCCTGTACTTGACTGCATCTATTGACTGTACATCACCCAACAGGTTTGGATACAGAGATTGATGAATACTCCGACATTAGCACGATGAAGAAGACATTGAAGTTTTGTGGTGAACTTCTCGTTTATTAATTACTACATGGAATGCGGGAACTCCTCCCTTACGTGTTTATCTACGTCATTTATATTATAATATAAGAAATAGATTGACAGATTTTGATACACATATCCAAATAATCATCAATAAAATTTTAAATGATTTGTTTTAATGACATACTGTTAAATTTGGTGAAAATGAAGCAAACATTTCATGATTTTTTAATAATGGCGATAGAGTTAATAATAAAAAAAACATTTCATATAAGTAAATGTTTTTATACATTTAAACAAATATAAATATTGAAAGTTATATAGTGTTTTTATTAAACTATCTACAAACATTTCCATTATTGTTCACTCGCAAAATATATTGCATGGTATGTCTACCACACGCGCAAAAATGTCATGAATTTCCTAAAAACCATTAGATTAATAATCATTACTATAGGTTTGTGAACTTCTAGTAAAGCTGTCTTTTCTATAATTTTGAATTTAACATTCCTGAAGCTGATAAAACAAACAGGTGTATCTTTTGCAGAATTTTTTAGTAATACCTTTAGAGCTATTTCAAAAGACAAAAGTTGGAATCCTTGTAAGTTACTCTTAATTAATATGCCTCTCGGCAAATGAAATGAAGAAAAATTATAGTTTATTGGTCCTTAGTAACAATTCAAATACATGATTTAATTATCTTATTATCTTATTACTATGTCATACTTTCTGCATCAAAAGTTTCTTATATTTTTTATGCGTATTCAGCAACATAACAACATGTAATATGTACATGAAATCAAAAAGAAAATAATTTTAGAATCTTTATAAGTTGCTCTTTTCATTGTTTCTGTTCATTGACCGTGCGGGACGCATGATAAAAGAAATCATTCACAATGAAACTACAGTGATGTTACTTTAAAAAGTAATTTCGATACTGCAGTTTCTTTAGATGTTCTTAACACTTGTGGATGTAATTTATATATTTATGGTATAAAATAGTTTATTCAGTCCTTTGTTAATCGCAATAAAGAAAGTCAAATCTTTTATTGAGCGTAAATAAGCGAATGAAGTATTAAAATTTTGTTTGTTTTTCTCTTGCACATTCATTACATACATATAAACAACCTCAAGAAATTATATATATATATATATATATATATATATATATATATATATGTATATATATATATATAAATATATATATATATATATATATATATATATATATATATAAATATATATATATATATATATATATATATAAATAAATATATATATATATATATACACACACGCATATATACAGTCTGTAGGCAGACTCGTAATTATAGTCTGATATTTAGGAAGATGAATCATTTTCATTTAATTTATCGTCATAATTTTACACATTTGATTTTGTTCAAGCAAAATCTCTTGGTTTCAGTTTACACAAATAAGGTGGTAAATGCAGAAGAGTACGCTTATGACATATCAGTAATTCGCCAATTGCATACGTTGCTGGTATAAACATGTGTATTAAAATGAAGATATTTCAACCCCATCATTTTCGTGTCGAATGTTACATTATTCCTATTCATTTATTCAAGGCCAAAGTTGGGAGATGATCTTATCAATTCTAATATTATGAAATGGCGCAGAGAAAAAACTCTTAAAACAATTCTTCTGATAAAATGTGCAAAAATTGAACTTTTATTTAGTGGCCAAATTCGAACCATTCACTTGATCGCGTTACCCATCCTTATGGTCTGAATGTTTATTCAAATTCACCAGTTTGGTGAACTCAGTCTCTGTAAACACGTCAGTAGTGTGTTTCTTCGCCAATATTTTTGACGTTAATTTATTTTCAACGTAACACTCATTTACATTAAATATTTTACGTTTCTTAAAACGATGTTGTGTTTATTTTTGTTAAATACTTAAGTCTGCCAGCAATTTCGTGCATTACGTTTCGGTAGAAATCTTGCTTTCATATATTCAGTTTTTTAATATCGTTTTTGGCGACGCGCTTATACGACCATTGCCAGAACTCTTAAGCTCTATTTTATTCTTTTTAACATGCTGGTATAATATGTCCGCTTCTCCAAAATATTGCGCACGTTAAAAGAATATTTTTTTATTTTTAAACTCTTCGAATTTTACAAAGACTTGCCCAATTATTGGTCACGTGATTGGTTATGTATAACAAATCTTACGTCGTTTTGAAATTAATATTGTTTCTTCCAAGTTAGAAGCTGTGGAAGTTGTCAGAACCAGGTCTATGTTACAGCACAGTACAATTTCATATTAATGGACAAACTACGATCCTTGCTATGATTGCAATCCATCGACATAAAATCACAAAAACAGTTCACATATTTACTCAGAAACTTCAAAAAAAATATTAAACCAAAATATTATTTATAATTTGTAAACCAATTTATCAACTATGCATCAACATGCAGCGACTAAAATGGTTCTGCCATACTCGAGCTATGTTATAACTAGTTTAATATAAATACAACGCGGGGTCGTGCTCTTGCCCCTTTAGCCCGCGAAGTTCACGAGACGAGTTACAGACTGGGATACTTTATTATGATACTTAAATATTTTTATACTATAAAAAAATTAATTTATTATTTATTCTATTCTAATAAAAACCATATAAATTTTCAATTACTTGCAAAACAAAATCCTTTTTTAAAAGTCAAAGTCAGTCTTAGTTTTTAAAATTGCTATCACAGTTATAAAGCCTTCTCATTTATTACTTCAAGAAAAACATTACATTAAGAAATTGCCTAAACCTCGTAATACAAATTAATAATGTATAATAAAATTGTAGAATTAAATTGAGACATTTGAAAAAAAATATTTAGAGGGACATAATCAAAGCAATATAACACAAAAATACAGTTTTGAAATTTTAGTCTTTATGTTTCTCTCTTTGTTTGAATATGCATTATGTGAAAACTACTGGCACAATTAGGACAGAGTTTTTATGAAAAACGTTGGGTTTGATTTGGAGTAACAGTATTTTTTTGTTTCATGGGAATCGGCTTACCCTATTGATTGATTTATTTAAAAAATGCATCTATTATATTAGTATAAGAACAAAAAAGAAGTGGCCAACTATTCAATGTGTAGTAATTATACAAATGCGTAATAATTACACAAATACATAGTGTATTTAGGTATATCAATAGAAAATCCAACCCAATCCAAACCAACCAAACATAACTTAATCGAACCCAAAGCAACCAAACCAAACCCAACCCAGCGAAACCCAACCCGATCCAATCCAACACAACCCAATCCAACTCAACCCAACCCAACGCAAAGCAAAACCCAATCTAACTCAACGCAATCCAAAATGAAGCCAACCCGGCCCAACCTAACCCAACATAATTCAATCCAAAGCAAACCCAATGCAACCAAACCAATAAAAATCCAATCAAACCTAACCCAACCCAACACGACCTAAATCAACCCAACCAAACTTAAATCCAACCCAACTCAACCCAAAGGAAACCCAATCAAATCCAATCCAAAGGAAATCCAATTCATTCGAGCCTAATCCAAAGTAAATCCTATCTAATCCACACCCGACCCAATCTAAACCACACACGACCCAGCCCATCATAACACAGCTCAAAGCAAACCTAATTCAATACACTTCAACACAATCTAATCTAAAGCAAACCCTACGCAATCCAATTTAGATATTTATATTTAAATATTTTTTTTAACGAACAATTTTCAGGTTTGAGAATAATTCCTTTACCGGTATCTTTAACAAGTTAAATGTAAATATTAAAAAAAATTTAAAGTTTCTAGTTTTTTAAGGAAGTGGGCTATAATAGGTTTGATAATCTGTCAGTGAGTGAGTGCATAAGCTACGAAATCGATGATTTTTCACTATAGGTACGAACTTAACTTGTAATATATCACAGGTATATTCTGATATTTCTTTTCTTATGTACTAAACATCTGATTTCGGCCTTTGCTAGAGTTGAGTTACGGAGGTGTTAAAATAGCTGGGAAGGTAAAAGGTCCGAGCCCAAAAGTGTAGCAATGAACTTAGCAATGTATTTCTGCATACCTATCTTTTATTTTCAATTTATGAAGATAATAAAATTACGAAAATCTGTATATTAATATGCGAAGAAAAAATTTGCAGCTCTTTTTAAGCATGTTGCGCGCACGGAGGAGTGTGAGATTTGGCATAGTTAAAGTTTATATGGAGATAGAGAGCAGAAAGCTAAAATTTAAATTTAATATATTTTATTGTGTTAACCGGTATGTTGCCGACCGCCTGACAGGAAGCGAAAGAAGAGCACAAAATATTGTCTTTTACTCTTTCGCTATTAATTATCGTTCAAAATTTCGTTAGTTTCTTTCTATCTATTTCATGATCACGCGCAATTACGTATGAAAGAACACAAATTTAGATACCTTCCATTTGTTTATAAGTTTGTTTGATTGCGTAAATACTAAGCAGTGAGTTGCGTAATTTTTTAAATTACATTAAAAAACCAAAGTAAGCTTTTCTTCCGTGTTTTTTTTAAATACGTGAGCTCATTAAACTTTACATATAATCTAATCGTATAAAAATGAATGAAGAACCCGGTAGTATTTTTAATTGCTTGAATCTGGAAAACATCACACCCAGGAGAAAGCAAACTTTTGACGAAATACAGTACAAATTGGGAGAATGACTAGACTGCGTAAAAAAGAGTTTACTGTTTCTCATGGAGGATTAAATTATGCAGTGAAGCATTCAAAAACAAGTACTCGCATGAAGATTGCACGTTCTCGCGATTCAAGAAATATAACCAGTTATTTCCAGGCACCAGATACTTCCATTTCTGATCGTGATCTCGATGATATTATGTATAAAACATTAACAACAGAAATAACTTCAATATATCATATTGTTAAACATTCGTTATGCTACAGTACTATGGATTGTTTTCAAAAGTTAATGCCTCTTAAAGTAGGCCAATTTGAAATAGCCTAGAATATTAAATGTGGTAGGACAAAGAGCGAAGCAATTGTTTGTGCACTACTAGCGAAAGAAGCTTTGAAGGATGCAATACAAAATTTAAAAGAGGGTTTATTTGATTCAATTTCTACGGAAGCCAGCAATTTGAGAAATCGAAAAACATTTCCGATATGTGATATATTGAAAAATACAAAACAAATTTCTAGATTATGTGGGGCGTAATAATGAAATAGTCGACTAAATAAAAAAGTTATTTTTGAACAAAGAGTGTCAGGGAAATTATATTCCCATGACAGAAATGCACGAGTATTTACTCCTCTTTCGCTTAAACAAACATTAAAAAAATGGTTGAATCTGAAAAGAACGAAGCCTTCGCAAACGTTGAAAATATTAAGCTAAACTAGAATTCATAAACCTGCAAAATGAATTTAGGTTTGTAATGGTTGAAAATACTATATCTTTATTAAACTTGACAGGCGATGTTTCAGTAGATAACCTATATGAAGAATTTTAACTTATTGAAATTATCCTTGGACGTAGTAGTGCGGAATTGTAGACACCATTGCACAGAAATGGTACCATGGATGGCACCCTTTACACAGTTTTCAAAAAATTATACCAATAATATGTTCAAACTAGTTTCCTTCGTATTAAGTGCCCTTATTTCAAATTGCTTTCCCGAACGCGTTTTTTTCCAATTCTTCACAGAAATATAAATAACTAATTCATATATAAGTAATGTTTTACTTATTTATATTCCTCTGAATTTATATTCTTTGGTTATTGTTATTAGTATTTTATATAAAATATTTCTATGGCTAATTATCATCATCGTAAACTTAATTTGGAACTCAAACAAAAGGATAAGTAATAAAAAACTACTCATTTTTTATGTTTTGTTTTATTATAACCCGCTTTTGACGACAGAATCCCGCATTTTTTAAACAAAAAGTTTTAAAATCCCGCTTTGCCCAAAAAAAATCTGGCAACATGCTGTCAACGTCAAACACCTAATATTCTGTGGTCAAGCAGTTGCACAGAGCAGAAATTGTCGCCTAAGGATTTGAAAATGTTAGATGGACTGAATGAGTTTCGAGCTGGGGATTTTGTGTGATTTCAGTTGTTATTTTTTCAATAGTATATGGATCGTATGTCAAGGCAAAAAAGCATTTATTTTATATTTTGTGTAATAGATATCTGTGTGTTTTATATCAGTGAAATACAGCTTGCTTATTACACACCTGTTGCTGAAGGAAAATTTTGTAGCAGCAATCTGGATTGACTCACTTTCGAATACCTATTAGCGTTTTCAACAAAATGAGTCGGTAAGTAAAATTTATTATTTAAATTAAACCCTGTTTGGTAATTTCAGTTCGGAGTTTCAGTAATTTCATTACATGTTCCTTTATATGGAATGATTATAGAGGTGTATACTTTGACAAAAGAACGATAACGTGATATCTCCATAACGTTCAAATTTAAAAATTGTATTAATTATGGTCGAATTTCGATCACCGGACGACCACTAGTATTCAATAATTTAAGGAAATAAGATTAAGTTATTTTACTTACATTAAACGAATATATTTTCATAAAATAAAATCGTTGAAAATTACAATATGGTTTTATAATACAAGATTTGTTGAAAAAAAAATTGTATGAATGTTTTTAATGCATTTAAGCTGCGTTCGGGAAACTGTTAATACAATTTTATTTTTATACGAATTCCAATTCCTTAAATTAGATTCGGGCGTAACATGTCCCATTATTAGGATATTTCTTATATCACGAAACCAACTTTTTCATTGCTTCTTCAAAGAACGGGGCTGCAATTGAATAAAGATGTAGTTAGGCATTATATTGCTGTATGTGATAAGCTACAGCGATGGTAAAACATAATTTTTAAGCAAACTTTCCATAGGTTTCTGCGTGTAGGTATCTTTTTCTATAGGCCTACTGGGTAAGAGTATCTGATACTCAACTACTTGAGATATTGTTATGACCAAAGTCAAAACAATGCTCATTTGAATGAAAGTATTCGTCATCAACAAAAAAACAAAAGTTTAACAAAAAATATCGACGAGAAAGATCATGCGCATCGTATGTGGGGAGTGTTGCTTATTGAATTTATGCCACATAAAGGAATAATAAATACTACTTTCGACATGAAACTATAAAAACTGCTTCGTGCATCCATAACAAAAGATATAGTGCCCCTTCATGATAATGTTCGGCTTCACGCTGCTACCATTTGGCTGCAAATAAAAGTGATAGCATCAAAACAGCCCCTAAAAAGTAATCTCGTGTTACGAAAGATGTACTAATATAAACAAAATTACATTGAAAAATAACTTATAGTATTGGCTTTAACGTGAATTTTTTTTAATGGATTTATTGTATTTTTTTTAAATCCAACAAGGTACTTACTCTTATACCTCAAAATGATCGGAGAATTTTAATTAAGTCTTTTCTGAAAACTATTGTCTTTTATTGTAAAATTATTTAAGAATTAATTTTACAATAAAATGTACTATGTTTTAAAAAATAAATACACGGAAGAAAGTGGACCATGTGGAAAAAAATCTTGATATTTGCATAGAAGATAAACGTAAACATCATAGCGTGCACACAGCATACTATGAATTGGTTAAGGGTGAGATATATTAAATATTCACCAATCAAAATATAATATTCAATTATACGACTTTCGTTACGTATGAAAGCTCGATCATTTAATTGCCTGTAATACGTCGAGTTAAAGTTATTGTTTCTGTTGATGTCTGGAACGAACTAAGAAGTTGATATCGGAGGAATTTTATTGGAATTTATTACTCTTTTTTAAGATTTGTTCTATTTTTAACTTCGGCTAAACCCTCGTGGACCAAAAAATAATTTGGTGGAAGGTCATTAGCATTATTAAACAGTCATCTGAATAGATTAAATGATTAGCACATTATTTTGATACCATCCATTAATCAATTATAATGACAGAATTTTCCATGAACTTTATTTTATATAATAACTGGATAACAGGCGTTATAATTTAAAGAAAAGAACATATTCAAAAGTCAATTTAAATCCCTAAGTTATTGGAACTTTAAAATACAACTTTTACCGAAAAAATTTAGTAGGCGACTACTTTGTACTGCTAGCTAACAATGTTATCTAATTATATAATAAAATTGTAACAGAGTAAATTCTTTACATGGAAAATATTTTAAAAATAGTGATTTATCATTCTTTAAGCTAAGCTTACACAATGAAAATAGATGCCGGAAAACCTTTTGTTTAAATTTTATTTTATGTTAATTTGTGTGTTGATCTACAGGAAGGATTTTGATGAAATTTGGTATGGTAATAGTCTATAACCAAAAGCAATATATGAGAGAAGTATTTGTTTTTTCTTTAACCGAATTTTACACGTACACGTATTAAATAAATATGTAATTAAAAATGGTTTATTGAGTCTTTTTAAATGCAACTATTTGTTTTATATATATATATATATATATATATATATATATATATATATATATATATATATATATATATATATATATATATATATATATATATATATATATATATATATATATATATATATATATATATGCTTTCGTTGACTCCCTGTCTATCTTACGAGATACGTGATACTTAGAACTAAATTTTTATATGAGTATAACAATTCCATTTACTATAATGTCTTTGTTATTAATTCTCTAAACTAATTTATGATATGAGCCAGCCCGGGAAACTAGGAAGAATTATTATTCACTAAGATAATACGTTTTCAAATATTATGTGCAAATTTAAAATAATTTGAAATGTCTGTTATTTCAAACAATTTATTTTGAATTTAGAGACTCGGTATTTGAATTCGATAGGTCTATTTCAGAACTCGGTGACCATAAAAATGTTATTTTATCGAAAAATGAATGGAATATGATAATTATTGTTTTGTTAAATCCTTTTCCGTCTTTTGATATAACATGGAAGACATCCGCTGAGTGCATCGGGGTTCAAAGGAACTTAGTATATTCGTTTTCTTTATATTACATACTGATTATTAATTTTGGAAAAATAAGGTTATTTAATAATAACACGTCCTAGTATAATATCAAATTATATTTTTAAGTGGTAATTTTTTGGATTTCCAACCTTAAAAGGCAAAAAGAGAAAATTACGTTGAATATATTATTGCATATGCTGTTAAATTATGCTGTTAAATTGGCAAACGTGTTAAAATAACCGTATATATATATATATATATATATATATATATATATATATATATATATATATATATATATATAACATCCACGAATGAAATCAACAAATGTAGTATTTGTCGCCTTACATGAATATATTTGTACTTATTTTTAGGATAAGTTACTTTAAAACAGTCTGGCTACTAAATTGTTGAACCTTTATTTGTCATATTTATTATTGGTACTTAATTACAATATTAAGATTAAATATATCCTAAATCGCTTATTTTCACTGTACACGCATTAGGGGCAGGTGCGGAGGAAACAAAAGCTTCAGCAGTCGTAGAAAATGTAAGAGAAGTCCCTTGTTTGAATCTATTAAATTCTTATTTCCATTTCATTTGTGATATGTCGTGTTTTAAATTTATAGGTAGAATTTAATGAGATTATATTCAAGTTAAAAAAAACTATAGATTATTAATTGTGCATTAGAACAATTCTAATTATTAGTAGAAATAATTCTTTTTTCGATTGCCGTATATCTCACATACGCATTGAAAAGAAAAGGTAATTTAATTATGTTCAAATTTTACTCTTGTTTGCTATATGTGTGGTAGGAACTTTGATTTAGAAGCAACACGGAAACGTCAGATGAAAATAGATATAAACCAAGAAGCTGATGCTGGTGTTGCTAGTATAGTGTACATTGGGAGAGCGTGTTTTATCATATACAAGGTCAGCTTCGTATTAATGGCTAGAATGTTTGTCTCCGACGTGCGGTTTGGAGTGGTACTAATAAATTTAAATATGAATTTAATGCAAAAGATGATCAATTTTTTAAAGAAAACATTGAATTAAATTTAGTGAAATTTTATCAAAACTGTACGCTACGAGAATTGGTGGGTTCTCAACTATCAAGTTTAATGAAAGTAAGAGATTATTTCATCACATTTCATTAGTGATAAGATGGTGAAAGCAAAAACCAAAGATGGGCGTCATAATAATAGTTCGTTATGTCAGGCTCCGAAATTATTTTAATCCTTTTTTCTCACAATCTATATCATAAGTATGAAAAAAAACCACAATAATTGCTTAGTTAATTGCTTAGCTAAAGTACTAAATGAAAAGGTTTTACTTTAACAAATACAAATATAAAAGGAAGTGTTTTCATATTAAAGTTTGGTACGTAAATTTAATTTACATTCATACAATGTTTTTCGTTTTATGATTTACCTCATATATGATTAATATCTGTTTTTACGGTCGTTGCGAGAAAGCAGGTTTCAGTCCATTGTTGTTTTCTAAGGGCTCATAGTATGAAATATTTAAATGAGTCTAAAAATATTTCCTTTCTCTTTATTTTTCTTTTGTCTTTTATGTTGTTTTAGATTAAAAACTATCAACACCGTAATTAGCATAAGTAATACCCACCGAATCACTCGTCGTTCTCTTATTTCAACATTCATTTAAACCATCACACGACTTTGCTGTTAGCATTTCATTATAAATTAATTAATTAGTTTTTAATTTATTTCATTTGGTATTTTATTTATAAAATAACCTGTCAAGGGCGAACGGAGCTCGCCTTACGTGGCTCTTCTATGCAGGCGCTTATTTTTGCATCCCGTATATACTTAGGCACTTATAAACATTTAGGCGTAAACAGTATTTCTATAAAACTATCAAATATTAACTTTTCACTGCGTATGTATGTATATATATATATATATATATATATATATATATATATATATATATCACCTACCGTATCTCCGACTGACGTAAAAACAGGGTACATATTTCCAAAATTGTAAAACCTAGGATAATTGCCATAGTTTAACTGTTATCATCTAATCAGATTTTACATCCTTGTGTCTTTATGGCGCAGTAGGGAAATTGGAAATAAGGGAAGGAAATTCTCAATTTTTGCACACTTTTTTTGAATGTACTTTTAAATAGGCAATTTTAATTTATGAAAAGAAACATTCTTTTCATAAATTAAATTTTCTTCGTAAGAAGACCTTTCAATTTACTCCACGTGATACATAAAATGAAAAAGGAAAGCCTTTATCCAAACTTTAACTTTAATTTTCATTTACCCCTTTTTAACCGTTATGTTTACGTAAATAAAAAATTTAACTAGTGCAAAGAATATGGGTTAAGATATGTTATTATGCACAGTCGCATGGTTTTAGAGAATCTAAAAATATCCCTATTGTTTTCTTTTACCTTTGCCTGGGTTTCTAAAAAAAACTAATATTTCTTCCATAATTTTAATTTGAGTAGTTTTGGAAATATTTTACATAAAAATATGTACAACATCCCCTATGTTGCACATATTATTATATAAAATATTCAATGTATATTTGAAAACACAATCCATAAATTTATGAAACAAGTTATGAAACTCTTTTTTATGCTCTTTTAAGATTATCTATGAAATTAAAAATAATTAGATTACTTAATTTACCGTACACTTCCTAAAATTTCCAAATTAATATTTTTCAGTTTTAGCTATTGATACATATATGTTTCATTGCTATGTAAAAGTTGAAATTTCTGCGTCAAATGCTTTCTGAGAAAAGAGACTGTCACGGACGGATGGATGGACTCACGAGTTATCTTATAAGGGTTCCGTCTTTTTTTAGTAAACTTTCTTGTCTCGCTAATGTCATGTGTAAACCTAAATGTGTGGGCCAAATACGCAGCGGCACTAACATAAAAGTTACCACTCGTATCATGTGGTGGGATCTTCACGAAAGAAGTATCCCGTTGAAGATATACATACATACACACACACACACACACACACACACACACACACACATATATATATATATATATATATATATATACATACATAAATATCATATTATACATATGCTTTTCTCTGAAATATTTATTTACGCCAAAGTCATATTTTATATACCCGCATTTCCTTATAATACACCAACTTCATTCGCATAATTTTTTTATTAGCTACAACACAAATATTGGTGAGCGGGCAACTTTGAAGCGTTGGGAAAGAAAAAGTATAGCAACGACGACTAACGAAGTGGAACGATCTATAACTGAGACCTAGAAGACATGGCTTCTACAAAGACACCCCCGACTTTTAATGTATGTCCTTAAGCTTTAATTAATCACTATTTAAATGAGAACTATAATTTTTATTTAAATATGAGTATCGTTGACTTTATTACTATATGGGTATATAAATATTTTTAACCGACTTTAAAAAAGGAAGATGTTCTTAACTGTCTCTATTTTTTTATATGTGTCACTTCATATCTGCGGCATTTCTCAAGCATTTAAGATGATTTTTTGTATTTGCTGTATTTAAATTTTTATTATGGATCTCAAGCAGATATTCAGTGCGAATTTCAATTCCTAAGACTTACTGGGATAGAGTGGTATTACCGGGCTAAACTTTAAGACTTGCGGATCTGCTACTTTTCAAATTATATTGTGGGTCTCAAATAGAGATTCTGTCATTGAATTTGGAGTTACAATTGCTCAACCTTGATGGGTGCGAGAATACAGCCTACTTGAATCATGGAAGGGTATACTGTTTTTTAATTAGTATTGTGGGTTTCAAGTAGACACTAGGTTATTAAACTTAGGGTTCCTGCCCCCCAGTCTTCGTGCTAGGAGGATATTGCCTGCTTAACTGACGATACTTAAGAACCTGCTGTTTTAATATAATTATTTTGGGTTTCAAGCAGAAACTCTGCGGATGGATTCCTATTCCTTAGCATGATGCTGCAGTGGTACAACATGTTTTGTGTAGCTAACTTGTTCAAACTATTTCAGTAATAACTATACTGCTTAGCTAACTTGTTCAAACTATTTCAGTAATAACTATACTGAAATATTGAACAATTATTTTAAAGCTCCACATTTTAAACAAAGTTTTATTTTCGTTTTCATAAATCAAGACAAAAATAGAAAAAAAGAATATACGTATATATATATATATATATATATATATATATATATATATAAACACGCACGCGTTCCCGCGAACGCGCGCTCACGCACACACGCACACGAAATTAATTACAAATTAAACAGCTATATTGAAGCTGATCCCTGGTTAAGTTCGCGTTATCTGGCTGAGCTACTTTCGTGTTCTCATACGACAGTAGAAAAATAACTTCATTCTTTGGGGAAGAAGTGGAAATATTCTTTTTGGCTATCACATGAGTTAACACCCTTTCAACTTCAGAGAAGAGTCGAAGTGTGCATGGAGCTACTGAGTTCTCATCGTATTATTTGCATAAGAGCCAGTGGCTAGGAGCTGAAGAAAAAGGCGTACCTACACCAATATGTGGTACTGAAAAAGGTGCTTTTGAGTGCACGGTGGAGTATAAATAGAATAGTTCATTAGGGACCTCTTTCACGAAATAGTACAATTACCACTAATATTTACTGTGAAAAATTAAGCAAAGTTCTCCCTAAACTTCCTTCAAATCAAAGCAAAATTAATTTTTTGCATGACTATGACCTTTGATGAACTCCCTTGGATGGACTGTACTAACTCACCGACAGTATTCTCTAGACCTTTCTACCCTTGATTACTCTATGTTTTGCTGTTTATTTAATAATTTACGATGGAGGATGGAGACCAGCTCAAAGTCAAAATTGACCAGTATTTCAGTCAAAAGCCCAAATTTTTTTTCAAAAACGCAAATTGAACTCTTCCTCCATGATAGCGATAAGTGATGGATAACGGCGATGCTTAGATAATTGAAGATTGATAACATTCACTACATATAAAATTTAAGAAGTTTAGATATTGAGATGGCGGGTATATTTGTTGCCAACCTAATATATATATATATATATATATATATATATATGTATATATATATATATATATATATATATATATATATACATTGATTCTGTAAATATTTATATTACAAATCAGCTTCGAGATTGAAAGCCTTACTGGGGACGAACATAAAGTATTAAAGTTATTAGTGAATCATCCAGTGGACAATTCAAGCATTTTTGCCTTATATTTGAGCGGTGAACACATGTTGTACAAAATATTATGTATAATTAATTGAGTGATTATAAAAAAATAATTTTTTGTTTTCATTTGGGAAGAAAGTAATTTTCCGAAAAACTTAAGGTGTGGAAGTATCTCGTAGTAATAAAATACTATATAAAGTAACAAATATAGATATATACATCGTAAAACTATAATTATGTAGGAATAATAAAAACGGAACTGGGATATTTTATATATTTTCCGAATATCATTGATAATTTCTTATATTTATATGGGACAATTATAATTACTTGAATTAGTCTGACAACATTATTTACTTAAAAGTTTATTATAGTTTTTTTGGGGTATATTGTTATATGTTACTATTTTATCATATTTTAGGCTATTTTGCCGTCATTATTATTTTTTAGGTTATTCTACTAATTCGTGTAGTTCCTGTATTTCGTTTCTTTGATTTAGTCACTTTATTACCTTTTCTTTTTTCGGCTGCCACTCGTATATTACTACATACATAATATAGTAAGATATAACATGCTATTTCTTAAATGGCTGAAGTTTTTGGAAAATTGGCTAAATTTTTCGGGACAAATGACATCAAATTTGTTATTGATGAAAACTGCGACGATATTCTGAATATGACAGGTGTTAGCATAAAGTAAGGAACGATAAAATAAAACGGGGCAAACAATTTAAGCAATTAATTTTCTTACGCGCATTATGGACACTTAGCATTATGGATATAAATCTTATATTACATTTCTTAAGTATGAAGTAACTGTTTAAACAATTATTTATCTTAAACGAATCTAAGAATCATATGAAAAATAGGTTTGTAAATATGCATGGAGCGTATTATTAAAAAAATTATAAATCATGTTTTATTTCTGAATGTCTAGACACTTTGATTTTTAAAATTGAAAAAAATCATATATTTTAGACTGTATCTGAAGAACATAAAAAAATATTTCCTAATTGTAGCATGTCGAAAAAAAGGAGTTTTTTGTTGTAATATTATAATTATTCTGTCACTGTTAATTCTTCTATAAATATGTCTCGGTTATTATTAAAATATACATTTATTATATTGAAATTGATACATCCATCCAGAAGATATGAATAATTATAAAAATAGTTACAATCAAGTTTTGCAATTACGGTAAGATATTTCGGAATAATATCCGAGAAAATTATCTTTATTGGAATACCCAAAATGAAAATGTCATGTATTTTTTGGAATCCGCGCAAGGCCATAATCGATTTTATCGATTATGGTCTTTGTCAAATAAAATATTATTGACTTTTAACAAATATCAATTTTTAACAAGAAATGTTTATATATACATATATACAAACATAACACATACACACAAATCATATACTACAATGAATTCAAGACTTATTCTGATGAACCTAAGTGCTGCAACTGTTCAGTAAATGTGAAGATATTATGACCATTTTTATCACGGCAATAGTAGCCTATTATTAATTTGTGATTATGCCTTTTATTAATTAACCCATATGGTCTATTAATAACGTCTCATATGTTCGATAACTATGTCATCAGTTTGTGTACACGTATTCGCTACTCGTACCCGCAACTAGTGCTCGTATTTCACTACTTAAAAGGTGAAAATTATAAATGGCTACGAAGTAATTATCGTTTCCTGTTTAACTTAGTACGTAAACAGATTCGTGCAAATAAATTTGAATTAATATATCCCTACATACTTTTGTGCGATGTTTTAAGAAAACATAAAACGTTAATTGATATGTTCCTTGTGTATCTTATTTAAGTAAAAACTGCAGAAATTAAATATTAATTTCGAAAACAGAGTCAACATTTCAGATTCCAAGGAGACAATTATCATATGAAGGTATACTGACGACAAGCCCATTAAAACAATTAAGGGACCTAATTACGTGGATAACGTAAAGAGCGTACACTTTTGCGTAACGTGCCCTAAAACTTTACGGTACGGTACTACTTCGAGTTAGCTTGCGTGTACTTACCGGACATTTTAAGGTTGTTAAGGGCGAGTCTTAACTTCGTTAATTAAAGAAAAAGTACAGATTTATTTTAATTAGAAATATTTATGTTTAAATGAAATTAGGAACTTATAGAATGAACCTTAGAGGCAGTCACTTAGAGAATAACTTTATTTTAAAATTGTGAAGTTCAAATTTTTTTATAGTCGTTAACATAAATCCTTTTCACTAACGTAATATGGGATGTTTATTATGTTACAATAGTAGGAGAAACTAGTGTACGAGCATAAAAGTTTAAACACTTTATATTAGAATCATTAATACTAAAACAGGCGTATAATTGATTATTCCCTTTTAAATCGGCCCTGGCTAAATTAGCTCACCTAGTTGTCGATCCTGCCCTTCACCTATCCTATATCTATAAATATTTAAATTTTGATTTATAAGTCTAATATTACAATTTATAAATTCCCTTTATTTATATAATTCCAAAGACAGATAACTTCAAATGAAAGAGAGCAAGAATTCACGATCTCAATTCTAATTTTAGGTTATGTAAACGTTTGCTTGTTATCGTTAAGATAATTATTATATTTTATCGATAACAATATTGTTAAAATATTATAATTATCTCGACGGTGAAACTAGAAAATTGTTTATCAAAAACGCATTTAATAACGTATGCTAAAAGTATTTTTGGTAATATATTCATAACAGACTGGATATTGAAAAAATTACTGAACGAAATTTGACTTTGTGCTATCGAAATATTTATTACACGGACCTTGTATAATATTTTCCAATATTTTAGAGCTTAGGGAGAATGATTCTTTACATCAACAAATTGAAAAATAACATCCCCTTTATGTTTATTTGTACAGTCATAGCTTGAAAATGTCTCAATAAATTTATATAAATCTTCACTTCTTATTACTTGAAATAAATCTGAAATGTAACCATATCAATATAATGCCATATTCATTGTTTTAGGATATTTTACTCTAACCTATTATCATTGTTGGTGTTCAGTTTTATGTTTCAATCATTTTATGATGTTAAGAATGCCAACTTCAATAATAAGTAAAAGGACAATAAGTTTTATTTCAGCAACATTATAAAAAGCAAACATTCATAATTGTATTGCTCTTGCAATCCGAAAGTCAATCTTAACTTCCTAATTAATTGTGAACCTTTTTGGTTCACTGACGGTGTGTTCCGAATTATCATTAAATATAGATGGAAATAATATCGCCAATGTTTAGATGGAAAATAAGCACGGTAAAAATAATTATTAAATATATTTTTTATAAGAATAATTATTAAATACTTTTTTGAATAAAACCAAATGTTAATTTTACTCATAGAAAGTCAGAGCTGAAAATAATTTCTGTAAATTAATTGGGGAAAAAAAGATGACTGTTTTACAAAATCTGCCAAGTATACTTCCAGGTAAAGGGTTGAAAATTTGTCTTGAATAGCGAGAAAGATAATAAAAATAATAACTCTGTTGAATAGGCCAACATGAATAAGTTGCCAATTTTATTTTTAAACTATTTGGTTGAATCTGTGGATCGCGTTATAAGATTTAAAGATAATAAGATTGGAATTCGAAACATGCAGAAACCAGTAAAAATGATAAATAAAATCTAACTGAGGATAAAATAGAAAATAAATCATTGAATTCTGGACTTAGATGATCATGAAAAAAAAGTATCTAAAAACCTACCTGAAAATTCCTAATTGATTCCTTCCAAAATAGAAGATATTGTGATTAAACAACAAACCCCACGACGATAAGACATAACACATGTGGAAAGACTGTTTTTGTACAAAACTTAGATAAGTTGCAGAAAACGGAATCAAAACTCTATGAAAAATAAAATTGAAAACGAATCTAGATAAATTGATCCAGTACTTCAATTCTCTTTCTTATAGAGTAGTTAGGTTAGCGTCCACCTCACCTTATTGTTTACCATATTTCTGCTTTTTTTTTAATGAAATGGAAGAGTTGCATCAGTTTTTAATATATCAAATTCACCTTCATCGTATGGACTTTCTCCTGTTCAAAACTTAAATATTCAGTTTAAACGGTTATAAGATAAGAGTCCAATCTTTGATTTCAGCCAATACTTCAACAGAAAAATTTATCTCACATACTCTCTAACATAATAAAAACACTCTGATATATTAAATAACTATTTAGAGATTTTTTAAGTCTTTATTATGTTTCTGTGTGGCCAGGTATAACTACTTCTTTGTGTATTATTGATTCGTTTACGACAGTTTCCATATAAAAACTGTTTGTACAAAATGTTAATAATTTCAAGTTGAACCATTATGCGAATAACATAGTATTTGGTGACAAGATGTCAATTTGCCAAACGTGTTCATGACTTGTTCATGACTTGGAACGTCAGTAGTAATTTTAATAACGTGATTATCAAGAACAGACAAAATATTTCTAGACATTCTTTGACTAAATCGTTGCAACGTTCTACCTTGAAAGTGCCGTACTTTAGAATCAAAGTTAGATTAAAATGTATCTCTATATGTCTATACTAACTTTCAAGTATCTTTGATTTTTTGATGATCAAAGTCATAGAAATTTGTTGAATTTTCATAGCATTTTGATAGTGTCAGCTTTAAATGTTTTCAAGAAACTTGTTAACTTTAAGGAATAGGCTAAAGCCACTTTTTAAAAATAGAATGTATTTCTTGATTAAATACTTATAAATTATTTTAGTCTTCTTCTTTTGGCATATTTCTCTTTGCTAATCATCTTCATCGTATGGACACTCATCGTAATTTATTGATTGATTTCTAGAAGTTAATGGCCTTTTTGTTTTAGTAGATGGTATAGTTCTAGAAGTTTCTAAATCTACGTAAAAGTTAACCTTCCATATGTTTTCAAATGTTTTTCTTGTTAGTCGGATTATTTTTAACGGTTAAGAAGTTTGAATACAAGCTAACATTAATATACATCACACATTTTACTCTTATCTGTCTGTTTTATAATAGACAAATAGTTATACAACCTATTAATACATATATTTCTAGTGATATAACAAAACAATGGATTCGCGACAGTACTGTACAAAATAGCATCACATGAAAAATTTGTTTTTGCAAATTAAAAAACAACTGAACGATCTATCGATTCATTCGATCGGTACGGAGCAGGGACAGAAAGATGTGTGATGACCGTATGATTGACGCGCTACCGGTGGCTCATAGGCTTTTCGCCGAAATTCGTTCTACGTCTGTGGACTGATAAACATATTTAGTGTTCAATCCGTGTGGATCCCGTTTCAAAAGTGCATGATCTTGCAAGTCGAAAAAGGGTATGGGATCTCATTTCGCAAGATTGCCAAACCTCTATGGAATATTATTGATAAGAGACCATCTAATTTTACTAGGTATATTTTATAAATATACCGAGTAAAATTAGATGGTCTCTTAAATTATCAATAATCGGGACTGTCATTCGATTTAATGAACCTGTGGTTATAAGGTCCATGTTCTATTCATTATATCTTTTCTAATGTTTCATTCCCTAATTTGTTTTTCTTTAATTTGCTATTAAACTAACAACTTTAAAATTAATGTAAACAATCCAATTTGTACAGGGATTCATAAAATAAAAATAAATATTGTTTAGTTAAAAATGAAGATGATGAAAATTGTTTTTTTTTGTAAAATATTTCCTTTCACCACATCTTTCTTTTATTTTGACTTTGGTTTCTATAGTATGCTTTCCTGATATGTTTTATATAATTAGTGTTTCCGAATTAAAAATTTACATATGTAAATATTATTTTACATTTATTACAAATAATTTCCACACACTATTTCGCGTCCAAGGTGAAATTATTTATGTCACAAACTAATTAATAATTTATAGTCACTATATCTGGAAACAAGACAGCAAAATGGAACAGCAACAAACTTCAATCAATAAATTGTAATTCATTAAAGCCATTGTATTAGGCTGGCAACGCGCCCTCTAAGTTTATCACGTTAGATCAACAGCTCGGCATCTATGGTCGATAAAAAGAATAGTTCCACTTCTTCTCCAAACATGAATTTGTTTATTATTGTTGTTTATTGTAGTATGAGAGCATTACAGATAATGTAAATTTAATTTGAGGATTATTTTATTTCAGTAAGATTTTTCTACATTTAATGTGGGAAATTGCACGGCATGAGTATTATAGGAGTAAACAAAACTTTATCCTCCCCATTACTTCACCAATATTATTTCACTGTATTGTAGAAGATTGCATCTCCACTATTGTTGTGGATATACGAGTATCACATGTTGCGTTGCCCACTTTTCACCCAAAATGGAATCCATGAAACAACAGCACTTTGCTTTCTATGTAAAATTTATATACTTTATTTGCTTTTCGCTAACCAAAATGCAGCTGCTAGCTTATATAAGATTAATTGTAGTACTTTTTTATACTCTATCAGAAACGTCCAAAAATTTATATTATATTTCAAAAGTCGATAGAAAAAATGGGCCAATTTATTTGTTGCCTACTTAATTATATACTTAAATATAACCTCAAAAAGGTTATTTTAGAAAATTTTATTTCAAAATAGTAGTTTATTTAATATCATTTTCCTAGTAGTAACCTGAGCAGATTGTAAATTTGAGCAGATTGGAAATACTTATTACATGTAAATGCTGTTCAGACGTCAATTTACTAGTTACCGGTTACACTGCCTGGGAATGTTTAATAATAACTTAAAATAATATTCAAAAAAGTAAATTTTGCTTAAAACATGCGTGAAAAATTTAATACCCGACAATTAGGATGGAAATAACGTAGGATTTTCGGGACTACTCGGAACGGAAATTAAATTTCAGATCCGCAAGTATCAGCTATCTGACGCTCAAATAATTTATTTTATGTGGAAAATATGTTCTTGCCTTTACACATATTTACAAAAGTAACATATTTACAAAGATAGAGTCTATTTTTAAATTGGTTTGGAATTTTGATAGTAGGTTACTAATAATAGATATTACATGTATTTATATATTAAATATAATTATTTAACTATGAAATAAATTTATCCGTGCGGACTAAGTCACCATAATAAAAATTAATTCTATAAAGAGACAAGTAGGGTTCAGATTATTTGAATATTTTACAATTAACTCATAAATTAAATTACTGCATTTTCTAAGTAGTAAATATTTAAGGGTTGATTTAAACATACTTTTGAATTCAAAAATAAACATATGGTGAAATAAAAATTGCATGAACAAAAAGTACACTCTTGAAATATATATAAAGATAAAACCGGAAAATTAATTATATTTTGCATGAGCACAACATATACGAAAATTGTAATAATATAATTAAACTATTTTTAAATTTAAATTGAGCATCTGGCTAAAAATGATTCTTTCTGCTATGTACCTATTATTCAATGAATGCCATTTACTACACGAATTTTAAAATAAGCCGTTATTCTAATTCTTATAATGTGTATATGTGAATTCAAAGGTCATTAGCAGTTCACGCTAGATATACATTTGTAACTATTTCTATATTTGAGAAATAGATCTATCGATACACTCCACAGACGCGACGAGTAACTTTAAACGACACTATACCACGTTTGTGACGATAAATATGATGAAGTGTTACTGTTTTGGTTAAAGAGCGTTATTTCATTTAATATTTCTAATAATGAAATGTTCTTCTATTGGTTACAAAATTTGACTTTAATACTAAAAATATCACTTTGATCGTATTACAAGTAATCACTAAAATTGTAATTTTCACATAAATGAGAATAAATACTAAAATACGTAAGAGATAAAGGATTTTTGATGTTGTCTTCAATGTGTAGTTTTTTACCGAATAAGTCTTGCTTGTACTATGTGAAACAGTAATGTAATGTCATGAATTCAATGTAATATACCAATAGTTTGAGACCAATGACAAAGCAATGACTAAAAAAGGTAGAATGACCTACGTACTCGTGTATTTTTAATGCGCTTCGTTCGCCAGAAACGTCATTTTTGGTTTATTAAAAATATTAAAACTAAAACATTAACCTAAAATAGCTGACACTACTACTTAGTGAGAGGTAAAACGGCAAAGACAAAGAGGGAGAGAGAGAGAGAGAGTATAGATTAAGTGTAAGGCTAAATAGATTTTACTAAATTCGTATAATAAGATTTGAATACCATATATTCAGAAAAATTAATAAAATGTCATTACATATCTACGTAAACATCAAATAAAATCTTCATGTAAATTTACATAGCAATTGTCAATTAAAAATTAGCCGCGATGCCGGTACCGGAACATGGCTAATGCGGCTGAAGGAAGTCCGAATGTATTGCTCTTGTTGTAAATTATATTTACGTTATGTACATGTGCGGGTTCATGCCGGATTTATAAATAAATTAAGTGCATATGTTGTAGTCTTATAATGGATGCGCTACACTCAAAATTAGTAATAAATCAATTAATATTGTCAATCTTAGTTTACTTTTGACACACGTAATGTACAAAACAGCTGTTAGTAGTAGTGAGCGTCATTTTTGTTTGTTTCCTCGCATGCGTACACTTCTTTTATTCTGTCTTGTTCATCTAACTCTCTTGATTTTTTTAAGTACTTTTATTGCCTATATTCTGTCTTTCTTGCGATAGATTCGTTATATTTAGACGTTACAACAACACGTTGCATGAATATACTACACTGGAAAAGTTTGCATTAAATCTGACCTTGACATTCTACTGTCATCGCGTCCAAAAAAGTTTCACTTCAATAAACTTGTTTAATTTATGCATGCTGCCATATTCTTGTGATTGCCAACTTGAATAATATCGATTTAATTAATTATGAATGGAAAAGTTAGGCGATTTTGGTACTTCAGGCATTAACTGAATTCCAAAATGAACACAAACAAAGATAATGATATTTAAGTTGAGTTAAGTGAAATGTATAAAAAATACAAGTCATACTTTCGCGTAAGTATGCATGTATTCTGGATGAATTGATACATATAATGGGATCTACTCGTAAAAGTGGATAGTAGTATCAGTAATTGATTCAAGTTTTCGGAGCACCTCCTGCAATCCACAGATCGAATATAATTTTCCTCGTATAGACGGTGCAGATTGTCATTGATGTAAAGAAATACATATTCACTATGAATTGGTTAAATAAAAAAAATAAGTATATCCATCATCTCGATCTATTATTAAGTTTGTGTAAAACTGGAGAGAATAATTTTTTTACACGATTATTCTCCCGTGGATCAATTAACTTTTTGAAGCTCGAATTGGTGAACAATCAAGGGGCCTATAGTGAGTTGTATGGCTGATGTGTTGCTCTTGCTAGTGCATTGCAATCGGTCATCGTGTGTTATGCACACAAGGGGATTATGTTATGCATAATTAGTTGCAATCGGTTATCGCGTGTTCGTAAGTATGTTTATTACAATATACTTCAAGTCGCGAAATGGTCAACGACTTGCATTAATTAGCAACTTTTAATGATTTTGTTAGTCGGCAGGAAGGGACAGCCGAGTCCTTTGAAATTATTTGCGTATTGGTGGTTCCCCTATAATAGTTTTATTTTCACGGAAATACTCCCTTCGAATTTTAATGAATTTTCCATCCGCGTTTCTACCTGTTTATGGCAATAATTGGAAATAAAATAATGTAAGGGTATTGACACTTTCAACTGAAACTTACAATTTTATTTGATGGAACACATAATTCTTAATGGATGGAAAGCCTATATATTTTTCTCCCGCTAAAAAAATGTATGAATCTATCTAATTAAACAACATCCGCTGTATTAATATTTTCTTAATTATCTTAATTAGATAATTAAGAAACTGTTTGTATAGTAAATGTTGACTAATTAAAAAAGGTTTTAGAGTTTCTCTTATTTTACTTTTCGCTAATTTAGGGTAGCCTAAAATGGGTTGACATTATATCTTCAAAATTACATAAGACTTTAAGTTCTGTATTTGATTTGAATATCTTACCACGTATGCAGTCGAATGTCCTCCGGCTTGTGATTGCGTATTCTTGACGACCTATGTTATGTACATTATCGATCCAAAGTCGCCTGTCTTCAATCTTGTAGATTCTTTATCGTGTATTTGCGTTGATTAAATGTAATGAATAATTCTGTTTTCTTTCAGCTAGTATTTCAGATTTCTGCTATTTTTCTTTGTTTACCAATCAGAGAAAATGAAAAATAGATGTTTAAAAAAGATACCAGATTCAATACATCCTTATTTTCTATATATTAATATGGATATGTAAAAAATTAAAAATGAAATACGTTTAGAAAAAAAACCCAAGACGTTTAGTAAACCAACATAATTAATTAAACAATAACAAACGGAAAGAAAATTCAAATCCTTTAGCAGAAGCGTATTTTATGAAACAAATTAATATAATCCAACAAATGGAAGCACGTTAAAAAACTCCCTATTTTATCAGTAACGTCAATCCAATTAGAATGCGCACAACATGGAAATCAATATGCCAAAATCGTGTATTTATTAAGTTAAAAGTAAATTAGTATCATAGAGACATAGGAGTCAAATGGCTACGTTTCTTTCATAGCGCGTTGTGAGAAAAAAGGTAAAGCTATTTAAAGTACATGTAGCACTATTTACTCACATACTGAAATTTCGGATTTATTTGTTTTAGGTCACAGCAAGCGATATATATAGGTGATGTTGATAAGTTAAATTTTTAAGTACTTATTATATAGACGTTTTTGTACCTTCGGAACCATTTTATTTTGTGAGATTAACAGTTCTTGATGGTTTAAACACTGGCTGTATCTAGTTTTGCAAGTATTTTAAATGGTCAAAATGTTAAAAAATTACATTAGGTTACTCATTCAGAGTAGGTTTAACTTTTTTTAGTACACCGATTAATTTTAAATATTAAACGTTCTATGAAATTAATTTGCGAATAAATTCAAGTCACGTTTTTAATTATAATCTTTTTCTTTCTTTTGCAGTACACCTAATTGTCTAAGTTCGTTTTTCTTAACCCTTTTGTATTGACGGACTACTAGCAACATTTAAAAAATATGGCGGACTCCTTCCAATAATAATAATAGGCAGATAGAAAAAAAACAAGGCATTACAAAAAAAGAACTTTTTATTTATTACGACAATGAAATGAAAGTAAATATGTACCCGGTGACGATCATTAGTGAGATGATTGCTGTTGCTTCAGTTTGATTAGCACTTTAAATTGAAAAATTTTCTTAGACACAAGATGCATATCGTCTTGTTTTAAACTACACCAGAAATGGCAGACATTTTTCGCATTAAAGTCAGCACGCAATACCTAATCTTTGGATCTCATGTAATTAAATGCTCTTTAATGAGTTTTTCGTCATTAATGTCAATCATAAACGGGCTCCGAATCCATATCTCCTGAGTAAGGTTTTCTGGGCAAAGTACCCTGCAAAAGAGTTCTGCAATGTTTCGAGACGTCACTTTTGACACTTTTTTTATAATTCCTTTGAAAAACTTTTTGTAGTCTGGTCTTTAGTATTTGACAGCATAGACAAATTTGCGGTGTTACCCACATCAATTCTCCTTTTCCAAAGTGGTATTTTACCTAAAAAACTTTTTAATGGTTCAGTTGCATCCACGATGTTGACTGCAGGACCCTGAAAAGATAGTATTATCTCGTTTAGATAACTAAAAATATCAGCTAGGTAAGCTAGTTCTTGCAAAAAGCTATTAGTCTCCAGCTATTCGTAAAGTGCTTCCACACGTAACTCAAATAAGCGCAAAACTTGTCCCCTCGATAACCAGCCAACTTCTACATCATAACTTCGTGTTCGGATCCCATTTATTGAGAAAGTTTCTTAAAAGACGGTGGTTCAAGGCTCTGGATCTTATGAACTTAATTATTTTGACCGGACTTCTTTCATGAAAGTAGGCAAAGTTTGTGACGCCAATGCGTGTCTTTGTAGGAAAAAAATGAGTTATTGTGACATGAGGAACCTCTTGCTTGACCAATGCTGCAAAACCAGAAGAGTTTCCGAGCATCGCAGGTGCTCCATATGTATATAGCTTTCAAGCTTATTCTTCCAATCTACGTCATATGTTACAAAAACTTTTTATCAAATTGAAGACATCCACCGCTTTTGTCCTTCTTAAAAGTGAGTCGCAAAAAAGAAATTCCTCTTTTATCTTATGTGTTTCGTGTTGTACGTAACGTACTAACACCAAGAGCTCACTACATTGTGACACGTCTGTGTTCTCATCCAGTTGCATGCAGAATGGAAATGGCAAGGAAGTCAATTCTTCCAGGACTTGCTTCAAAACGTTAGACGACATATCAAAAATTCTAGAATGAACGACGTCATTTGATAAAGGAACCGCTTCAACTTTTTTCTTTGATCTACACCGCACACAAATTCCACGGTATTTAGTAAACAAAGATTTTCTGCGATAGTGTGTGGCTTTTTTTGCTGAGCAATGCTATATGCAACCATGTATGATGCTTCTAAGCGTGGTTTTTGTGCTGGAGTGAAATCTAGTTTGGGTAAAATATCGGTTTTCTCAAACCGGGTTTTTTTTGGCACGAAAAATATCCACGGAATCAGATGCGTTTCCTGGGTGGACAGATGTAAGTTATCGATTTTGAGAATTTTGCTTATACTGCCATTGGCAAGCACTTTTCCCCATAAAAGTACTGCGTCTTGTGTTTTCTCTCTCGTTCAGTAATTAAAGTGAAATCGTAGTTGATCTGCGAATCGTTACATTTCCCTTTCTTTGACATTTTTAACGAACTGTAACAATAATAATAACATTGCTTTTACAAAACATTTAATTTAATATAAGCAAGAAATCCAATCAATGTATAACTATTTTATTAACTATTAACTTATTTTTATTTGGAATGCTGACCAGTATTTACATATACATTTAAAGCTAGTTTAGCTAGCTTCCCTTGTTTCAAGATGACAACACGAAAGCATTTAACTGTGTTTAGTTCAAATTAATTATGTGACGTTTAAACAACATTTTTCGAACTTTGTTGAAAATTTTCATTTCTCTCAATATTGAGCTCGTAATTCCTTTATTTATTTAAGTTAGAAGAGTTTCTTCTTTGATGTTGCATTCTCTCTATTTAAATGTTATATAGTTAATGTGAACTAAACAAAGTTACGTGCATTTGTATTGTCATCTGGAGGTGAGGCAAATCAGCAAAACTGGACTTTAAATATTATAAGTAATGATGTCATATATTTACTTTCCGAACACGAGCACGGAATTGCAATTATGAAAACGATGCTCACTTCCACTTGTACGACGAAGACACAATAAAACTGCATGATGTTCGGCGGCGGTGTGGATAGGATACGTGGGCGCTGGTGCGAGCGCGATTCTCCGCCCTGGTCCCGTCCGCGCCACCCGTTCCTCTTTTGCTTCGTAGCTGTGACGAGTGAGCGACCGACAATATACCTACCCTATTTAGATCGATCACGTACGGTTATTTATTTTATATTTTTGTTTACTATTATATTCATTATCACATAATATTATTCGTAACACTGACATGGACCCCCATCACTCATCCCATGGACCCCTCGGAGGTCCGTGGACCCTAAGTTAAGAAACCGCGGTCTAAGTATATTCTCTTTTGTCAAAAAACCGTGAAGTTTTCAAAAAATTGAGATATACGTGAAAAAAAAATGAACAGCATTTGTGTACTGGAAAAAAATATTTTATTCCTGGGATCAATCGTATTTATGATAATATAATAAATTAGGTCCTATCTTTAAAGTCTAATTTTATGCCTTTAATTAAAGGAAATCTCATTTCATTTAGCAGTTTTTGCGTGATACTTGAACAAACACTAACAAACAAACATAAATCTTAAAAACATGTTTTTTCAGACAATCACACAACAACACAAACAACAGATTAGCTCAATTATTTTTTTAATATTTCTCTGTAAAGCACGAGCGGAACGCAGTCTGAGAAGATGCCGTATACATTTAGGTACATATAAAAGTTTAATGGTATATAATTATTTAATTATTTAAAAAATATATTTTTAAAAGGAAAACATACTAAATCTTTCACAGGCGTATTTTGAAAAATATCTTTTTTATTTTATTTAACCACAAATTACCGATTTTCGGTTTATTCCTATACTTGTGCTGTGGACCTTGCTTCTTGCCAAATTTCATGATTCTAGACGGGACGAATGATATAAGTTTGATTTAATTACGAGTATCAAAATGTGCGGCATAAATAGCCGTATTTTTTATTGTGTTGATTTAGAAGGTACGGAACCCTAAAAAGGTATCAAATTAACAATTTTAATCATTTTTCTCATTCAATTGAACGTTTGATTTAACTATTGTTAAA